>CM062805.1:315885550-317215245 GCA_031772625.1 Pinus tabuliformis | reverse complement strand
ACTTTGAAGAATTGTAGCGAAAGACTTCTCAGGTAATGAAATCATTAACAAGGCTTGGACTCTGGTTCCAGGCTTTATAATCTGGGATGTCTGCAAAGAACGCAATGGCAAGATTTTCAAGAACAAAACAGGCTCCACCCAGAACATCATTGTCCAAATTTTACAACAACTCAAAGATTGATCTGATAATGATATATTAGACAATTTTTAAGGTATTACAGACTCATTTGCATGGATTTTCCTATGTTACTTTATGCAATGGATCGATAATATTGTGAAATACATAGACAATGAAGCAGTTAAAGAACATAATAGAGAAACACACATAAACATAGCAAGTTTAATAAGGAGTTCACCCAACACTCCTGGGCTACGTCTCCTAGTCTAGCATTCAGTGGTGACCTCTCTATTATGTCCTCAGAAGCAGAGTTTTTACAAAAGTGAGCTCAATTTGAGTCTCACACAATAGATACAAAACAACAAGGCTTTACTTGGATCCCCCAAGTCTTTCTGAGTACACAGACTCTCGTCACTGAGTCTCTGTCTCTGTTTGCTCTCTATCTCAGCACTGCTTGTCTCTGTCTTCAGTCTTCTGTGGCTTTCAATCCAATCGGTGTTGTCTATTTGTTTCCTCTTCTCGGGCTCTCAGGCTCTCGACCTCTGTCTACTCGAATCTTCCTCTGAGCGTTAGCAATCATTGCTAAACGCCTTCAAGGATGGTGGCCCCCTATTCTATAACAGAATGGACCATCGATGCCTTTGAAATCCCAAAAATGGTCATTCTCTGTTTACACAGAGAAATACACGTAAAACTGTGAAAATCCACCAATCTATTGTTTATCAAATTTGAAATATTATAAATTCCACCTTATAACTCCTATCAGGTCCACCTTTATATCACTTATTGCATCTCCACTATTGATCTGCGAGATCTAGATCCAACGACTGAGGTTCATTTTGGGAAGCTCATGCATAAGGGAGTTAACTGCCTCAAAAGGGTGGTTTTCTCTCTCTGAGGCCTAGCCACGTGGCAGCAAGTGTATGGGCTCGGGCGGAGCATGGCCAAAACCACTTACCACCTACAGCCCACCTGAAATCCTGATCGTTTCATGATTTCCTTTTGTATTTAAAAATACATTAAAACATTGAAAATCCCGCAAAATGGCTCATATTGGACTTGAAATAATATACAACTACATTAATAGACCCTTTCAGGTCCAATTTCATCACATCGACACATTTCCTTTCTATTTCATTCATTTTAGTGGAAATCTGAAATACACAGGAAAATGTTTTTTTCCGGATCTCAAAATATATATGATATCAGCTATATTTCCATTGGGTCCATCTATGGAAAATCATGTTTATATCGGCCCTGCTCCATTGAAATGCTCCAACACGATATTGCAATGCGATTGATCGCATTCGCATATCGCATAGACCGCGGGCCGTTTGTAATCGCTCCTCTGTGCTTTGCTGACACGATATCGCGATTCAACTTGGGTCGTCAATCTGTGCGCTTGATCAATGGTCCTCATCAACTACACTGATCACTGTCACAATAAGTTTGTGGTAACCTCCGATAGCCTCAGATAGCCTTTGCCGATTGTGATATGCCAATTAGATATGGATTGTTAATCGGCCAAATTTGACGGCTCCTGCGCAAAGTTGTTTTAAGCCTCCGATAGCTCTGTTTTTCAATGTTTTTTATGCCTGATAGTGTTATCCAAAATTTTAAAGGTTTTCCATTTGCAATATTTTTTAACTATATGAAGACTTAGAGGGTTTTAGGATCCATTTGGATCACGCCTTCTCACTGGAAAATATTTTGGACCACCAAAAGTTTGTTTTTAAGCATCAATCAAGTGAGGATACAGCTTCCTCACTTGTCTAATCTCTATCCATCTTTCACTGCTTGGTATTGAACCTTTGTGTCTGATTCAGAGGTACTCAACATCCCCTCTGGCAGTAGTTCTCACCTTCCTGTCCAGAACTATATCTTCCTGCAACTCATTGAGATATTCAGGCAATAGATCATCAATAGAAGGAAACTGACTTTTCTCTTCGAGATCTTCAATCAATGAAGGCTCATATAGTCTCAAGTTCTATGCATTAATGACTGAATAGATATGCATATAAGCTGGAATATTAAGGCGAAAAGCATTCTCACCAATTTTCTCAAGTATCTTGAAAGGCCCATACCTTATTGGCTTCAGCTTTTTACCTTCACCTTGCATTCTATCTTTGCTTATGTACAACCAGACTTGATCACCAACATGGAAGCTATGCTCAATTCGATGCTTATCATGCCTTGCCTTGTGCTTGGCCTGACTCTTTTCTAGCTATTCCTGCACTGCTTGGTGAATTTCTTGGATCTGTTCAATGAAATTGGGTTCTTTGTCTAGATCATTGTGTTCATCAACTACTATGTCTTTACTAAAGACAAAATCCAAGGGAGACCTTGGCATAAAATGAAAACAAGTCTCAAAAGGAGATCGCTGTGTAGAAGAGTGCTTGGCACAGTTGTAAGCATGTTTCACATAACAAAAATGTTCATCCGAAAGTTTGGGATGCTTGATGCAATAGCCCCTGAGCAACTAGATCATTATTGTGTTGACCACCTTTGTTTGGCCATCTATTTGTGGATGAAAGGTTGTGCTCTTCTTTAGTCTAGTGTCATCCGGTGCCCACAGAATTGACCAAAACTTCCCAACAAATCGAGAATCTCGATCAGATAGAATGGAAGTGGGTAACCCAAAATGAACCCATACATGCTGAAAGAACAACTTTTTTGTTTATTCAGCTATAATATGCTTGTTACAAGGTATTATAATACAAATTTTGTTGAACCTATCCACAATAACATATAAATAATCATGACCATTTCTAGATTTTGGCAATCCCCCAAAAAATTCCATGGAAACACTTTCCCAAGGATGAGAAGGAACTAAAAGTGGAGTGTACAAGCCTAATTTTCTATTGTTGGGTTTTCTTTTAGCACACATGGTAGACAATTTAATATATCTAGAAACTCTTTCATGCATTCTTGGGCAATAACAGAACCTTTGCAACTGTGCAACTATTTTACTTACACCAAAATGACTTGATATTAGAGAAGTATGTGCTTCTGAGATTATGTTAACTCTCTCTCTTTGAGGAATGCATAACTTTCTCAAATGATATAAGAGTTGGTCGTTAACATGATAATCCAATTCTTCTACTTGTTTACCATGACTTAAAGATGCATATACATCTTTAAAATCTACATCTTGAGCATATTATTCAATGTAGCTTTCATGCAATACTGAGTTATGGTTAAGTATAGTAGATGTATTTATGATTGGTCTTCATAACATATCTGCAACCTTATTGTATATTCCCTTCTTATATCTGATGACAAGATGAAATTGTTGTAGAAAACCCATCCACCTATAGTGTCTTGATTGCTGCAATTTAGTTTGTGAGTGCAAATATTGAAGTGGTTGATGATCTATATGTATAATTATTTCCTTACCCAATAGGTAATGTTTCCACCTTTTCACACTCTGCACTAATGCACACAATTCTTTAACATATGTGGGATAATTGACTACTGTAGAATTAAATGTATTGGAATGATAACATATGGGTTTACCATGTTGCATCAACATTGACCCCATGGCATAGTCACTGGCATCTGTTTCAATCTCAAATGGTCTTTGAAGATCTGGCAATGCTAGTGCTGGTGTTGTACTAATTTTTTGTTTCAAGGTGTGGAAGGCTTTCTGCTATTTGCCTCCCCACTGAAACACCTTGTTTAATCTTGTCAAAGCATGTAAGGGAGCTGCAATCAAGGAAAAGTTAGCAATAAACTTTCTCCAATATTGTGTTGCTCCTAGGAAGCTCCTAACTTCTGTAGCAAATTTTGGTTTAGGCCAGTTCACAATGACTTCAACCTTAGAGGGATCTATCTTCAATTCACCACCCCCTACAATATGACCCAAATCATTTAAAGATGTTTTGCCAAATTAACATTTGGATAACTTGACATAGAGATTTTATTTTTTCAAAACATCTAGAGTTTGTTTTACATGCTTCAAATGTTCTTCCCATGTTTTACTGAAAACAAGAAGGTCATCTAAATATAAAATTACAAAATCATCAATAAAAGGTTGGAGTACATCATTCATAACTCTCATGAAAGTGGCAGGAACATTAGTTAAGGCAAAAGGCATAACCAACCATTCATATATCCCTTGCTTTGTCTTGAAAGTAGTATTCCATGAATCTTGTTCTGCTACTCTGACTTGATGATAGCCACTACACAAGTCCAACTTGGAAAAGTAAACTGCTTCTTTCAGCTAATCTAATAGATCATCAACGCAAGGAAGAGGATAACATTCTTGATTGTTATTTTATTCAGTGCTCTATAATCAATTCACATCCTCCACGAACCATCCTTTTTTCTCACCAACACAATTGGAGATCCACATGGTGATGTGCTTGGCCTTATGAACCATTTATCAAGCAACTCCTGTACCTGCTTTTTCATCTCTACATTCTCTAAAGCGGATAACCTGTACATTTTGATGTTAGGCAATGGAGCATCTTGTTGCAAATGAATATCATGTAAAATTTCCCTTTTGGTTGCAAACCTTTGGGTTCTTGAAATAGAATATCATACTCTGAAACAAATTTTTCTAAATCAGCTTTCTGTTTAGCATCACAGCCTTCAAATGCATTGGTTTCATCAAGGTTCTTTTCCTTTAGAGCCATTAGTAAAATTGCTTGCATGAATTTACAATTCTTTTCATCTACCCTGAGTTTATGAGAGTGTAGTTATTTTTGAGTTGATGAGCTCTTACAATATATTCTATTCCATATTTTGTGAGTTGATACTTATTTTCAGTTCTATAGAAAATGGCTTTTCTATCATAGAAGTAAGGACTTCCTAAAACAATACCACATATATCCAAGGGAACTATATCTAACTCAACCTCATCTACAAATGTTGATCCAAAAGCAAACCTAAGTTTACATTTTCTAGTCACTTGTAGCTTTGTTTTATCACATACCCAAGCTAATGGATATGGCTTCTTGTGAGCTGTGGTTAGTAGTCCCAACTTCCTTAAAATTGCTTCAGAAATCAAGTTTACTTGTGATCCACTATCAAATAAAGTATCAATATTTTGATGCTTGGAAATAACTCTAATATGAAAAAGCTTATGTCTTTTCCTCTCATTTTCTTCATTATCAATAGATTGTGTAGAATTACTTGGATATGGCTGTGACTATTGTTTCATCACTTGAGTCTGACCCCAAATCTTTCTGGATAGCAGCAACAGTCTTTTTCTTCTTGCCATCGAACTTCTTGGGTTTTAGCTCCAGATGTAGAGACCAGGAATGTAAATCATCATGTCCATCCTTCTTGCAGTGAGTACATGAAGGTTTGTCTTTCTGTACAACGTTTTCCTTCCTCTCTTTCCATTTTTTCTTCTTCTTTTCCTTGTTCTTGCTTGTAGTGGTTTTGATGATCCCCCAATCTCTAGGTTCACATTCTTGCCTCTAGCCTCTAGATGTGTAGCCTGAAATGATACCCCATCTATGCTAATAGGGTTAAACATGAGAATGGTGTGCCTCAAATAGCTATGCAGACCACCTATATAGTTCAGCAAAGATTTAGGTTAGTCTAGAGAAATGCCTAGAATTAAAGCTCTTTTTTCTAAATTCTTGTGTATAGCTTTGTACACTTTGCCCCTTTAATTGGCGAAGAGTTTGCCAACTCATCATTACTTGCTACATATAAGCTAGTGGATAGAATTTTTTTTTAATGGCAGAAACAAATTCACTCCACGTAGAAATTCTTTTACCATGCTTCTTCAAATCAGCTTGTGTCCTGCCTTCCCACCACACTAGGGTAGTTCCCCCAAGGCAAAGGCTAGCTAGCTAAATCTTTCTCCTTTATGAATCAATATTCTGCACCCTACAATATACATCAATATGTGTAATCCAATTATCTAGCTTTTTTGCATTTAATTCTCCATCATATATTTGTAAATCAAATTTTACATCTAATTTAATCAAAGATGTTTTCTTCTTTTTATTTTCACGGCTAGAAAGAGGTTTTGATGGAGGAGTCTCTTCCCTTTTCCCTTTTCCTTCTGAATGGCCATCTAGAATAGGTTCCTCTATTCCTTTTTCTTGTTTGGAGGTTGAAGTACTTTCATCTTGACCTTTCTTAAATTCTTGATACATCTCTTCTACCATGGCTCTCATGGTAATGAAACTGTCCATGAACTGAGAGTTTAATTCCAAGGGAATTTCTTCTGCCATTTTCCTCCTATGATAGACTCTTCCAATTTCTTGGTTAGCCTCAACCAGTTCTCCTTCTCCTAATTTGAGCTTTGACCTAGTTAACATTGACCAATCCAGCATAGGCTTGTCTAACCTTAGCAAACCTAAAGCTCTGATACCACTTGATCTGATAATGAGATCTTAGACAATTATTAAGGTATTACAGACTCATGAGCATGAAGTTTCCTATGTTACTTTGTGCAATGGATCGATAAGATTGTGAAATACATATACAATGAAGTAGTTAAAGAACATAATAGACAAACACACATAAACGCAAAAAGTTTAATAAGGATTTCACCCAACACTCCTGGGGTACGTCTCTTGGTCCAGCCTTCAGTGGTGACCTCTCTATTATGTCTTCAGAAGCAGAATTTTTACAAAAGTGAGCTCAATGTGAGTCTCACACAACAGATACAAAACCACAAGGCTTTACTTCGATCCCCCCAAGTCTTTCTGAGTACACAAACTCTCCTCAGTGACTCTCTATCTCTGTTTGCTCTCTATCTCAGCACCGCTTCTCTCTATCTTCAGTCTTATGTGGCTTTAAAGCCAATCGACATTGTCTATTACCTCTGTCTGCTCAAATCCCCCTTCGAGCATTAGGAATCATTGCTAAACACCTTCAGGGATGGTGGCCACCTGTTCTGTAATGGAATGGACCATCGATGCCTTTGAAATCCCAAAAATGGTCGTTCTCTATTTACACATAGAAATACACTTAAAACTATGAAAATCCACCAATCTGTCGTTTATCGAATTTGAAAAATTATAAATTCTACCTTATAACTCCTATCGGGTCCACCTTTTAACTCCTATCGCATCTCCACCATTGATCTGAGAGATCTAGATCCAACAACTAAGGTTCATTTTGGGCGGCTCATGCATACGGGAGTTAACTGCCCGAAAAGGGTGGTTTTTCTCTCTCTGGGGCCTGGCCACATCGTAGTCAGTGTATGGGCTCGGGCGAAGCTTGGCCAAAACCAATTACCACCTACGACCTGCCTGAAATCCCGCTTGTTTCATGACTTCCCTTTGTATTTAAAAATACATGAGAACATTGAAAATCCCGCAAAATGGCTCATATCGGAATTGAAATAATATACAACTGCATTAATAAACCCTCTCATGTCTGGTTTCATTGCATCAGCACATTTCCTTTGTATTTCATTCATTTTAGCAGAAATGCGAAATACACAGGAAAATTTTGTTTTCCGGATCTCAAAATATATATAATATCATCTATATTTCCATTGGGTCCGGCTATCGCGAATCATGTTTATATCGGCCCCACTCCATTGAAATGATTTGACGTGATATTGTGATGCGATTGATCACAATCACATATCGCATAGACCCTAGGCCATTCGTAATCGCTCCTCTGTGTTTTGCCGACGCGATATCGCAATCCAACTTGTGCTGTAGATCTGTGCGCTTGATCGATGGTCCTCGTTGACCACGCTGATTGCTGTCGCAACAAGTCTGTGGTAGCCTCTGATAACCTCCAATAGCCTCCGCCGATTGTAATATGTCGATTGGATCTGGACTGTTAATCGACCAAATCCGACAGATCTTGCAAAATGTTGTTTTAAGCCTCTGATAGCTCTATTTTTCAATGTTTTTCATGCCCAATAGTGTTATCCGCCTTTTTAAAGGTTTTCCCTTTGCGATAGTTTTTAACAACATGAAGACTTAGAGGGTTTTAGGATCCATTTGGATCAAAGGTACAGTAGGAGCCCTTATGTGGAAAATTCCTGAGGACCCTCCTTCTCCCCAAGATGCTCGCATACTGCTGCAGTTGGGTCTCTATTCTCTAGTTCCCCAAGGCACTCTCAAGGGTGTGAGCAAAACAATTGCTAGTAAAAATATATGGCAGCCTCCTCTTCATGGCTTTTTAAAAATCAATATAGACGGGGCCTCTAAGGGAAACCCAAGGATGGTTGGAATTGGCAATGTCATAAGAGATGAGTAGGGGCACATAAAGGATATCTTTCACAGTCATTTGTGGACTGCCACTAATAACATGGCGGAGCTCATGGCCTTAGAGCAGTGCTTGGAAATCCTAATGGAGTCAAATTTACACAATGCAATCATTGAAGCTGACTTTGAATTGGTCATTAATGCGGCCAAGAAAATGAGTAATGGAACGATACCTGGAAAAGTGTCGAAACATTGGAGGCCCTCGAAGGTATTTCAGTGTATTCATTCCCACTTTCAAACCCTGAGAACTGTCAGCTTCATTCATGTGCGAAGAAAATCCAATATGTTAGATGATCGCCTGGCGAATGAAGAAGTGCTATGTAAGGAGATCTATATTCAGTATTACTGGGATTCTATACCGTTTGGTAAACTGTGTGATGATTGTCAATGAGAGGCAGCCAAAGACATGTCATACTTCCAGACCATGAATAATGAGCATGAGGAAGACTAGCAGAAGTAGGAGAGAGCGAAAGTCCTTGAGCCTGGTTGAAGTTCCATAATAAATCTAACCATCGATCCCACTGTCAATGCTTACATCATAGCTAACTACGGGGGTTGAGTATTTGGTAAACAACGTGCTAGTTGAAGGGCCGCAGGCCATAGGATTTGATGGCCTTCATTATCGAATGGATATTAGGTTTTAAAATGGTCGGAGGTTAAGTCTAAGAGTGGACCCAAAGTTTTATAGACCAAGGTTTATAATATATATCGGCTCTGTGAAGCGGGCAAGTGTCGTGCAAGTTTCCGATATGATATCATTAAGGATCATCAGATCAAATGGGTTTTGATCTATGGTGCAAGATCACCGTGCAACTCTATTGATCGGAGAGAATATCAACTATTCGATTGAAGGTAAGATCGACGGTGGAGATTGAGTGATAAGAATTGGGGAGATAGAGCAATAAGAATTGAGTGATAAGAATTGGGGGAGATCAATACTCTGAATACTTAGGAATAATGACCAGGGGTCTAATTTTGTTTTTGTGTGTAAGGTCTTGGGTTTTGTTGACCCTTTTGTTTGATTATCATCAACGGGTCTGTCTTTTGTTGCTCTTTACACTTGTAAAGACGTGTACCATATGTAATCTTTTTTTCAGTTAATTGAAGGCTTTACTCTTACTTAACCAAAAAAAAAAATACATGTATCTACATGTAAGAAATAATAATTGTCCTATTTTCTTTACTTGGAATAGAGCATGTATTTTCATTTACAATAGTTAGTGTGAATAGCTCTCATTTGAAAAAGATGTTGTTGGAGATAACATACATATGCATGCATAGGAAAATTTTCCATTGAGTTAGCTTGCTTCTATGTATTTGTATGCCCCAAAAGTAATAGCTTAAGGGGCTAGTTCTATTGATAATGTTTGTGTAATTTCATGCATAAAGATCATAACTATTGAGTTAGAAAAATATATATTAACATGCACAATAACAATATCTATTATGTTAGCTTCCCTTGGAAAGATTATGAATTTGCATGCAATATTATGTTAGCTATCCTCTTGAAAGATTAGAAAAGTATATACAATATTATTTTAGTGTTCTTTTGGAAATATTGTGCATTTTCATGTAAGAGGATGCCACCCTCCGTTTGAGAAAAGATTATGTATCTGCGTGCAAGAATAAAAACTATTGTGAAAGGTTTACCTATTCACATGAAAAGCAATAGCTAATGTTATAATTTCCATGAAAGGAATAAGGGAATTTATAGTTCATTGGAAAATAATATGGACTTCTCAGTGTGAGGAATAAAAAATTAATGTGATGTTTGATAGTTATATACTCTTTATTAATGAATGTGCAATGATGTTAAACAAGGCATAACATGATATTATGTTTATGTTCTATGTATGTACATGAATATATGTTGAAGAATCACTGTTAAATAATTATTATTAGCTTGATTATTATTTGATCTAATAATGTTATCAAAGTTCCAAGGCAGTAATTGTTGCAGAAAAACTACGACATATGCGAAACATGGATTCCAATTAACATTGTGGAAGGAAATAAACCAGTGGTCCATGTAGGTTGAAGGAATGTGAGATGTGGAATAATCCACTGATGGGAAGACCAAGGTCCAAAGAATTAATGATCATGGCTTTGTGGGTAAATGATATCATGATGATTGTAATAGCTTATAGCTGGTTGTGTTGCATTTCAAATGATAATTATTTGTAATATTTTTTGACAGCCCTTAAGGGATGGACTCCCTTACAAATCATTGAGAGAGGGGTGAACACCCTCACGAGCATTTCATAATAATTCGTTAGTCTTCACCCTACGAGGTTTCCAGGATATATCGATGTTTAATGATGCGATTGTTTGTTGTGTGATTTTTTATGATGTTGGTTCCTTGCATGATGTGAATTTTATATAATTAAGAAATTGATTAACTAACTGAGTTAAAATAATCAGGGAGTTGATCCAAGGTTACATCAGGAAGTTTAAGTTAATATGCCACAATAACGGTAGTTAATGGTTGTGTAACTCACTAGTATTATACTAAATACTACTCTATGTAATTATGATGGTTTATCTAATGGTCATTGAAGGAATATGAAAAATAATTTATAATGTTACACGTTGGTAAATATTGTAAAAAATTCCTAACTCTATACATTTCTCTTGCAAGGATACCAGGTGATGTTATAGTTTACAATGGAATATTGTTTTGTCTGACGCTATTGTGACAACGCAAGTGTTAAGCTAACATCAATGCTTATAATAGAATCTAGTAGTACTTAGTTATATGTATCAATGTTATTCTTCGATTTACGTGATTATAAGGCTAATAATGAGAATGCAACATTGTGGCATAATTTTTTCTCGAATATATACTATCATTTCCTTTTCTCAGATATAATGTTGACCTACACTATGTTTAGTTGACCATGTGAGGTGAGTCCACCTGCATGCAAGAGAATATATATGCAATGTGCATTAGACTTATATTCATTAAAATTCATTTCTAAGTCATTCATTGAAATCTTTAAGACACAAAGAGTACATAGTTTAAGATGCACTTTGCCGCTTCCCCCTCCATTGATAAAGAAGAATAAATTATGTCAAATATTTCTTGTCATTCAATGTTATGGTAATTGATAGATATTTGTTTTTAAAATGAAATTTTATCAATACCTTTCTCAATTTCATTTTATCCTTTAAATATCTAAAAACTCTTTCCAAGGATGTAATTTTCAGCCCTAAATTCAATATTGGGTGATTGATATCTCTTTATAAATATTGAAGGGAGGAAATAAATATGCATAGTATTTTGGACTTTGTTTAAATATATTTGAGCCCAAATTCCTATAAGGAAGACATGGAAATTCCTTAGAATGTATTCTATCCATTTTTATTTTCCATCTTCACTTATAGGGACTCCTTTTTCCCAGTACCTTATATTTTGATACCCTCAAGCCTCCTATTGATCCTAGATACCTTTACCCCTTAAATACTTTAAATATAATCCAATACAATACAAAATTTAGTCACATACTATTCACTCTAAAACTTTAGCCAATATCCATATACTCATCTAAAAAATGCATAAATTCAAGAATGAACATGTCAATCAAATTTTAACAATTAAATGAGGTGCACTTATCATAAACTTAAAACCCATAAAATTAAAAATTATCAAACTATTAAAATAAATATTTCAGGTAAAAAAAACTTGAAATCAAAAATACACCTAAGGGAAAGAGAGAATGCCATAAACTTAATTAGATAATCAAGATTCGCATAAAGTCTATTCCAAGTAAAGAACCCGTACTAATCAATCAATAGGCATTTCTCCCCTAAATGAAATGATGCATGTGCATTTGGATTCAATGAACATAGCATCACTTAAGTGTGATGGGCTAGATCTCATCAAGATAGTAATTTTTACAACATATTTTATATAATTAATTGTTCTAAGTTGATCTCACATTGAACTTCTAAAACCTATTTTAATCGATGCCCCTAACCTTCCTATCCACTTAAAGCTAAATCTAAACATTTGACATGGAGTCCTCAACAATGACACTAACAGTCTCATATATTTAAACATATCTCCGCACACTTTATATGGCGTCCTGTATTGTCCTACAACTTTTCCTTGGTCTTACTTCTTGAATGGAATTTTGACCTTATATTTTCATGCATGCACTCCTTTCCCATAGTTTGTAAATATCTCGTATGGATGCCACGTATTCTTACTACAATTAAGGATATTTTCTCATCCAAAGTATATTTGAGTATTTGTTTAAGTGCTTCGTGGTTCAAGGCCCTAAGAATACACCATCATCACAATGAAATTGTCTAATATAAAAATTACTTAGAGAGAATGACATCGGGGTGGTTCTAGTTTTATCAATAATGGGGTGGGATTTGGAGTAGAGTATATTTTTTTAATTTAATTGTATTAAGTATCACCATACATGATTGTTATACATAATTTAAAAGTGATAACGGACACTTGAAATTCACATGAATAAGTTATTCCTTATATTAAAATAATTATATGTGTGTTTTAATGTGAATGAAATGATATCTTATACATCAATAAAATGAAGGTTAAAAACGCAAAATCAGTTTTCTAATTTTTTCACATTTATATAGCATTTCAAAATATCAATAAACCTAATTTTTTTTTTTTTGCCTTTCCCCTATCAAAAAGGGTTTCCCAAAATAAATATGATAGTAATTTTCGTAGTATTGTCTAAGACATTTATCCACCATCTTCTTTTCTATTTATTTACTAATAACCTTTCAACCATCCAACTCTAGAACATTTACTTTTGTATATATGAATGAATACTAGAATATCTACGCATATATATATTCGATTTTCATTCTTTAATATATGGACGTTTAAATATGTCACTGATTTATATTTGAGTGTTTATGAAGATGGATAACACGCTCTGTATTTTTTATCTTTCTCAATGTGCGAGTACCACAATTTGATTAAATAGTGGTTATTAAAATTGTAATTTTATATTAATGAAAATATTATTTTTTAATTAAAAAATAAATTCAATATGGGAAGTATTTTTAATTTATTTAAGGTAATGTTTCTATGTGTTATTATGAGTTGTTATTGAGCGTCGAAATCTCAATTTAGACATTGTTGTTTTCTAAGTATGAGTTGTAGTTATGATCTAGAAGTGTGGAAGTAGATTTATTTGCTATATATGTGTAACTGTTGTGATCAATAAAGAAATCATAGTGTGGTTTTGTGTTGTGTGTAATCTCTCTTTGATATCTCTCTACTTTTTCAAACACGGTATCAATGTTGGTTCAGTCTTGACTCTCTCATGAGAGGGGCTGATATTATGCAATTTTAGTCTAGATACTCATTTTACATATATTAGTTTAATAGAGTGTTTGATCTATTATTTGTGTGAATGTTTGATTTGTGTGTGGGTTGAGTCTAGTTGCATTGAAAGGAGAATTGTGAAGATCCATTGTTGTTGTTGTTGTTGTGTGAAGTTCCATTGTGGAAAAATCTTTGTAAAAGAAGAGAAGACCTACTTGCGAAGAAGATGGATCAGCATAGATTTGGTTTGATCTAGTGTATTTCTACAATTGAGAGCAATGTATACATGTTTAAAGTCGTGGTTCTTGAGATTATCAGATGGTGCAAGTTGTACAACTGTGACATGGAGGTGGAATGTTGGCATTTCTCATTTGAGATCTGAAGTAATAAAATATTTTGGTATTGTTTATCCAGAGATCTAGATTCAAATGTTGCATATCTGATGGAAAATACCAATATCCAAAGTTATTATTATTATATTTCATCTGATCTACACAGATCAATAAAGAGCATTCATTGATTTTGTCTCTGTATGTTTTTGTGGTTGGTGTTTGTATTTTTATTTCTTATAAAAAAGGTTGGTGGTTCTTAAAATGGAAGCTCCAGTGTCTAAAATATCAATTCTTGTGTGTTTTTATTGGTTATAAAAAGGGTTGGTGTATCTTAAACTGGGAGCCCTGGTATTCGAAACATCAATTCTTGGGTGATAGTAAAGTAAAGTTGTTTGATCAACTTTTGAACATATTCAGTATCCAGACCTCCATCCTAGCAACTGATCAATAACAGAAAGTGAAATATCTGATAGATGGTGGGTGGTCCATAGGATGGTTCATTACTTGACAACTCTTATCGTGGAAACCCCAATGAGCCAAGGTGTAAATCTTGTTGATCTTGTAAACTTCATTAATAATCGTCAGAGGAAGTTACATTTTAAATGGAGGTCAAGTGATAGCTCAAATATGTGGTGGTGAAAGAGAAGCGTTTGCAAGATTCTACAGTGGATGTGGGTACTAATGAAGACCAGTCGGACATAGATTATACTTGTTGTAATATGTGTTTTTCAATATTTTCCATATAAGCATTAAGGAAGGGTATTGGAACTAATGCTTCAATGTTTTGTCATGAGTTGTCACTAAGAGTTCCCAAGTGTCAATCTAGAAGTTGTTGTTTCCTAAGTATGAGTTGTAATCATGATCTAGAAGTGTGGATGTCAGATATTTATGTCATATATATGTGTAACTGTTGTGATCAATAAAGAAATCTTAGTGTGGTTTTGTGTTGTTTGTAATCACTATTTGATCTCTCTCTATTTTTTCTTACATAATTAAATACACAATATTAATATAGATGATTTCTGATATATTTCAAGCAATGTAACAAAAAATTTTACTCATAGATTGGTATATTATTTGGTGTATGAAAAGAGAGTTGTACATTTTGTGGTCCAATAGATTTGAGTCAGAGGCAAATAAAACATGTTGGTATCAAACTAGATGCAAGTCTTAAAACTAGCACAACCACATTAATAAATGTGATCTATAAACTTAGATATCAACTAGATTGATTATTTTTTATTTATTAATATTAAAATTAAATATTATATTATTATTTATAAATTATTACAACAATATTATTATATTATTATTATTATTATTTACTCTTAAATAACCAATTAATAAATGGTCGAAACCTTTGAGGCGTTCCATCATCGCCTGAGGTAGAGCTGCATCTTCAGCCCCGCTACCCCCATTACTGCAGATCCAAACCCTCGCGATGCACAAATAAAGATTCATTTACCAAAGCACAACACTAAAGTCCTTTTCCTCGTCTTCGGCTCTGAGAATCCGGGTTGGAGGACTGCTCGTCTTCGGCTCTGAGTATCAAAGGAAGAGTACCGGGGCGACTTGCATCGAGTATAGAGTTGGGAGGCTGAGGCGAGAGTCAGTGTTTTGAAGGTTTCAGAGGTCTACTGCTTGACCCTTCCATGTCGCTCTGCTTTGGCGGACAAGCCAAGGAGTAGGCCTTTGGCATTTTTGATCTGAGCTGTGGGAGCAGGGAATTTTTTGTCTTTAGATTTTACTCTACGTGGGGGCGAGGTGGCTGCCCTAGCTGCCTCTACCCCTGGACTCGCCTCTGCTTTGGTTGGGACTGGATGGGTTCCTTTGCTGAGGCAGATGGTGCTATTTTTGGTCGCTCACTGGCATACCACTGCAGTTATTTGGAGCATTGAGGGAACTGGGGTGTGGAGGTGACTGTCTCTGCATTGTTTCATGCCACTACATCATGGCTGTTTTTGCTGGGGTTTCTGCAGGCTGCTGAGGAAGTATGGGGCAGTTTTGTTTCTACCTCTGGTTTCGTCTGTTTCAGGAGGAGAGTTTGATGGGGCGGGGAGGAGTGGCTACCCTGGCTACTCTCTTCCTCATTTCGTGTCTCTCCTACTTGTCTGGGCAGCTATATTTAGAGCTTACTGTTCTCATTTTCCCTCCTCAGGAGCTTTTATTTGTTGTTTGTTGTGATGGGTTGGGGTTTACATACCCATTTACTTGTTGCCCTATCTGAGGGCTTTTCTGGAATACTTCTTTTGAAGTATTGTTATTGTAAGTGGCTTTTCCCACACTTCTGCATATGCGTTTAGCATCTACAACATGTAATTTTATGAAATTAATGAAAATTACAAATTTTCTCCATGGGAAAAAAAACAATTAATAACTAATAAATATAAATAATAATAATTTATAAAAAATATTAATTATTGATAAACCAAATAGATTAATACTATATACTCAAAATATTAATATAAACACTAAAATATTATAGACTCAATATATTAATAAACTCAAAATTTTTTTATTTAAAACTCTATGATTTTAAATTCAAGAAATTTAAATTAAACTTTAGAATTAATATAATAAATTTATAAATAATATTATATTCACAAATATGAACCATTGCATTAATAAACTCAAAACATTTATATCATAAAGATAAACTATTACTAAATTTAATAAATTATAAATAGAATAAAAAAATATTAAACACAAAAAATTAATAATATAAAGCCGAAGGCTCCTATTCCAACCTGATAGAGTTGAAAAGGGAGCTGTACATTCTATCATCTAGTTACGCCGTAAGGCGTTTCCCTCTGAAATCCATCCCCCTTTTTGCCTACCTGTCATCCTTGGACACCGTACGATTAGATGTTAGACGATTACAAAGACTTGAACCGTCGATCCTTGTGATGCTCTGTGTTTCCCTCGCTGCGAAGGAAAGAATCGTTCAGGTAAGGGTGGGTGCGGGGTTAACACCATTTCGCCTCCATTAATCCTGACATATTTACAGTCGAAAATGGTCCATTTCAGGTCTAACGAGCAAGCCCAGGATGGCTACTCAAGATGTTGAGATGAAGGACTCAACAGCTGCAGTCTCCAATTCTTCTGCACCATCACCTTCTCCGGTTATCACGCGTAAGTTCTATGAGATTTTGCCATTGCAGGTAGTGCCTGTTTTTCCCGTGTTTGTGTTGAAATTGAGGCATATTTGTGGGTGTTATAGATCTGAAGATTACTGGCCTTCTAGTGCCCCCCGGCACACAAGAGTTGGCACACGAGAGTTAGCACACCAATCCATCCAGCCACCGCAGATTCTTTCAATGGATATTCATGGCCAATGCAAGATAAGAACTCTGGCATACATCCCTTAGCATAGTTTGATCAGAATCTCCCTTTCAGCAAAACTTGAATTTCCTCTTCCCAGGTGTATCCCTAATGAAAAGGTCTAACAAAAAAGCATGATCTTAAAAACTATGAAATCAGAACCTAGCACATTTCTCATCGAGCTTCAATGGGTCTTGGATCAAAACTATGCTGCACGTCACCATAGGGTCGAACCAAAAAAAAGGTACTGATATATTCTGCAATCTATATGTGACTCCCTTCGATTAGGAGAACATCTTTCCATGCTTCATAAAACATCCAAGAAAGGCCAGATGCCGGCACAACTTTGAGGCAACTTGCACTCCAACCCCTGTAAAGTCCTTTCAATCCTTCCTCCTCAATGATTGTTTTAATAATGTTAATCATGTTTGTTGGCTGCTTGCCTTTTAGCATGCCAACCATGAGTCTTTTGCGAGCTACTTCCAGTGGAAAGCTTAATGCACTGGATGTAAGCCCTGCCCATATAGAAACAAGAAGTCAGGACTAAGTGGTTTACAATAAATTAATGAACTTCATAATAATAACTGAGGAAATCTTATGTGGATTAATAATTAACTACTTTGTTTTATTCCGTTTAAAGTAGGCATAAGCTAGAAAGCGAACCCACCTCCAAAGGCTCCAATAAGAAGTGCTTCTACCCGGTCCAGAGACTTCTTGTTGCATGATCTGCAATATGCTCTCTTTGTTGACTCATATACAAAATAATAAGATGTACTGTAGGGAACCATACCAATTATAGTGGGTACAAGGCCTGCATATAAAGCTCCTGGACCTTCTTCCTGTGATATTTTCCTTAGAGCGTGCCTGATGCTATGATACACTCCAGGATGCACAGTGAAACGGTCCTGATTTGCAAGATAAGAAAGAAATTACCTTTACTGAGTTGACTCACAGATTGCCAAAGAAATTCCTGCTTGAGTATGCAATATATCTAGAAATGTGACTTGGATCCTTAGTAGAATATCTATTTCAAGCACCTTTCTAGAAAGTTGTATAAAAACATTACTAGTTACAGAAGCAAAAAAACTACCTTCAAGACCTCCAAAGGATAGCAAGACAATGTGCCAGCGACACCTGCAACAGCACCACTTATAGCAACTGGGGAAATCCAGGATACTGGCAAATCTAGAGTCCGCCCAACAATTTGAACTCGGGGACATCCATTCTTCTCCCAGTGGTCTTGGACAGATGTTAAAAATCGTTTTGTAGATTCAAATGTGCAAAGCTCAATTGCTTGGGTAGGAACTATCCGAAGTAGATTAATGCCATTGCCAGCCCACAACCCTTTCCAGCCTTGTTCTTTCATCACCTCTTTAAAACTCCCAACAATGTTCTTTGAACCAACACCTACAATCATCCTTGTCCTGGAGGAGACATTTGCAAAATACATTGGATTCCTTTTCCATCAAGCATAATGGCTTAAGCCAGCAGCATAAAAAACATAACTGAAACCAAGTTCATATGATACTGAAATTTCCAGTTCATACTTCAGAGACAGGACAATAGCTTTCTCTAGCTCATCTATCTCTTCTTCAGATAATGAAACATGCATACCTCTGAATTATTCGGTAAGAAACAACCAGATGGTTTAGAAAGGTAATTCAGAGATAAGTAATTGAACACATAAGACAAATTTTGAAAGACCTAATTGGCTGTATTTATAAAAAGAAAAAAAGCTATTGCACATCCATGTTGTATTCCATAAGAAAGGTGGTACTTATATAACCCTTAGAATTCTTCGAGGGGACAACTGAGCTTTCAGTCCTGCAAATGATGAATACACTAAAAAAATCCTCACTTAGTATCGTCCCTGGACCCAGTCCTCCTCTATCCATTAAAGAACCCCAACACTTGAGAATTTAATTATTCTCATTTTCTTTGTCTAATGTTAAGGTCAGATTGGGCTTTATCAGGCCAGTGAAAGTAGGGTCACAATCAGGGTTTTCAGGGTTTTATTCTCTTTAAGTGACATGTTAGGGTTTTATTCTCTTAAGTAACATGTTTGCAACTTTGCCCCTTGTGGGCCAATGCACCTCCACAAAGAGGGCATTCAAATAACATAAGCCATCATGTGTTCCACCTTTTGATAGGTGGTAGATACTCAGCAGATTAAAGTCTGAAAGAAGAATTGTAAAGTCATTCTCTTACATTTGAGTGTAGTACCCTTTTGAAGCATAACACTCCTGAAAAATCAATATAAAAGCATTTCTCTAGACAGAATGCATCAAGAATTCGGAGGACATAAGCATCTAGTTCTTCAGCATGATTGATTATTTTCTTGTGAATGGGTTGAATGTTCGCAGACATAATCATTTAACTGAAAGAGGAGGAAATATTTATGTGGAGCCAAATCTCATCACAGGGATATGTCACTATAGTAAGGATAAAGTATCCTATTAAACACCCACTTAGACCAATTTGGCCTGTTGGACATGTGTTAAACCCCTTTGTTGATGGATGGAAACCAATTCCAGGTAGTCAAACACCATCCCTCACACATAGACACAGAAAAACTTTATACCTGCTGGGATTTATAATCTGGGATGTTTACATGGCAGCATCCTGTCCCAACCACTAAGCCAACTAGTCAAACAAAAGATTCAGAGACAAACTCCAGTAACATAGCAAGTGTCAGTGAGATTGAATATCAAGGTTGAGAATCTGTAGAAAAGCCCACAAAAGAATAGGCTGAATAGATTGGCAATCGATCCTACACAGGCATATTCAAAACACACTGAACAACCCTAATCAACTGAACAAAGGCACTAAAGCAGGATACTGCGCTCTCGAATAATATATATGTTCCAGAACTGACTCGAGTAGCAAAAACTGATTGCTTTCACTAGTGAGCCAACTTAACCATTCTGCATCCTGGGGAGACGCAAAGCCTATGGGCTTTCATACCAATCGGAATGAATAAGAGACAAAAGGCTTTATAAATTTCAGGAAGCCCAAGACCTAAAAAATAGTAAGAACAGGAAGAAAAAAATGTCTAGAACTGAACCCTCCTCTCATCACCCCCAACCCCCAAATGGATACTAAGAATAATAGATATTGAAAAAAAAAGAAAAGAGTTTTTCTTTCCATTTTTCCCATTACTAAGTAGTAACTTCCAGTAGGATCTTGGACTTTATACAGTAAGCACCATGCTGTTTGCATAATGCAACTTGAAATTTCCAAAAAAAGGATTAAAAACATTTCATCTTGTCTTTGAATAAAACAAAGAATGAATGAAGAAAAGTTACTGGATAGTTTCCAAAGGACCCACTGCAGTTTTAGCCATGGCCCCGGACAAAGCTCCACTGGTAAACTCTCTAAATGATATGCCTTTGAATATTCATATCAAGATTAATAGCTGAGAGAAATTGGGATTCCCATATCAATATAAAGAGACAGAGCAGTTGGAGGGTCAGCATTTTCTTCAAGTAAAATTTACTGCGGTCGGTTAGTATGAAATTCTCTCTACTCGGTTCAGTAAATAATACTTAAATCATTGGGATTGAAATTTGAAATTGAGGATCTCCAATGTTCTACTCTGGAGTCTATACCAAGGGTAGAAAAGCATACTTACTTGGAATGCTTTGCGCAGATCAGGAGCCTGAAAATTTTCTTTGCTGGGTAGTTTGTCTAACTTTGCCTCCATACTTTTCATAATTAAGGGATCCATGGTGCTCAGAGCCAACAGCTCTATGACTTGAAGTTATGGGATTTTCACACCCCACCTCAAGTATGGACTATTAATCTCAGAAACCCAAATGCCATAGAGGAGACCCACAATACCCATTGCCCGCCTGCATGGTGCCAATAATCCTTTTTAGGTTTCAGAACAAATCCATGAAAATAGTTTGTTGGATCAATTTCGATTATGGAGAACGATGCTATATAGCGGTTAGCCCACCTGTACATAATACTTTCGGTAATTACATCGTAAGGCGTTTCCCTCTAAAATTCATCCCCCTTTTTTCCTACCTGTCATCCTTGGACACCGTACGATTAGATGTTAGACGATTACAAAGACTTGAACCGTTGATCCTTGTGATGCTCTTTGTTTCCCTCGCTGCAAAGGAAAGAAGCGTTTAGGTAAGGGTGGGTGCAGGGTTAACACCGTTTCGCCTCCATTAATCCCGACATATTTACAATCGAAAATGGTCCATTTCAGGTTTAACGAGCAAGCCCAGGATGGCTACTCAAGATGTCGAGATGAAGGACTCAATAGCCATAGTCTCCAATTCTTCTGCACCATCTCCTCCTCCGGTTCTCACACGTAAGTTCTATGAGATTTTACCATTGTAGGTAGTGCCTGTTTTGCTCATGTTTGTGTTGATATTGAGGCATATTTGTGGGTGTTGTAGATCTGAAGATTACTGGGCTTCTAGTGCCCCCCGGCACACGAGAGTTAGCATTGCTAATCTACTCTCAAAAATCAACGACAAGGCACAGATTTTGGGCTTCATCACACCCATCGCCATCACTGGTAGCTAGGGCTGCTTATAGCATTGTGATTACTTCATGCCTTCAATGATTCCAAGCTATAAATGGTGATTTGGTGATTCTACTTTGGATTTGGTGTGTCTTTTGCAATTGTTTTTTAAAGCTTTCAGGCTTGGAGATCTAGGTGGGTGTTGGTTATTTAGCGATTTGCCTTATGGGTTTCTGTTATTGTGAATGTTTGGCCAGGTTTCATATTGATTGCTGCATGATTTTCTACGTTTCTATGAACTTTTAGTGCTTATGTGTTGATTTTCATGGGTTGTTGCCTTGCGGATGCCTGCTATCTTGTTTGCTCAGTGGTGTTTTTGGTTGATTTTCTATCTCGGTGCTTCTGTTTCATGGTTGCCATGGAATTTATGCCTAACGGTGAAATACCCACATAACATGCCTATTGGGAGCTGATCTCACGTGTCCTGTTGCCGGTTTTGTGCCTTGGCTTTCTGTTTCATCTACACTCTCTGATTTTTGTGTCTGTGATCTATGATTTACGGGGTTTTCCAGAGCTGATCTCTATTGCTATAAATATCTGAGCGAGAACCTATGGATCAGAGTTGTAGAAATCAAATCAGACCCATGTGTAGATAGTACTATACTGCTGCCTTAGAGAGCAGGGAAAAACCATTGCAAGGAATCCTATAGAGATTTTGATAAAATCCCAAGACCAAATTATTTGACCCTTGAAGCAAATGACTTTTCCCCCACAAAGATTCTGAAGCGGTTCTTCTGTGATATCCCGATCCAATTTTGTTCCTGGACATTTTCTTGTTTTTCTAGCATCACTTTAGGTGTTTTAGGCATAGATTTGCATCTGGGTTTCGATCACAAGACATCAATCAGATCCATATAGGATTAGAATGTCTTCACTGGTTTGTTTTCCATGGATCTCTCGCAATGAGCTCTCTTAAGATGTTTTCTTCTTTTTTCTTTTATGAAGAAGCTCAGGGATCAAATTGACTCCATATTTATTACGCATCTGCATTCTCACCATGGCCTAAGGTCTAGACTGGCTACTGACAGATTTGAGATCTTATGCATGTATGGTCTTAAGCATAGTTCTAGACTAGATTAAATTGTCCAGTATTTTCTAGGCTGTTGCATGGCTATATTTTGGGTGTCTGTTAGCTTTGTTCTGTTGTTTTCTCTTTTTTGATATTGGCATAATAAATTTTGCTATGCTGGGTTTCTGAATTTGACAAAATTATATAGGCTATGAAACCAATTCAATTTATTTGAGATGCAGGTTCCCGGATGGTTTTCTAAGGTCACCAACCCTGGTAATACCTCATCTCATGATTCTGAGACTTAACTTCATTCCTTTCCTCCGTCTTTCAAGCAGTAACCCTGTCATGATTTTTCTGTTGCAGCAGCAGGGAGGTTTGCTTATTATTTTTGTCTTCACCATCAGAAATGTGGGTCTATTGCAATTTGGAGGTGATTTGGAGCTGATCTCACGTGTCCTAATGTAGGTTTTGTGCCTTGGCTTTCCATTTCATCTACACGCTCTGATGTTTGTGTCTATGATCTGTGCTTCAGGGGGTTTTCCAGAGCTGATCTTTATTGCTATAAATATCTTAGCGAGAACCTATGGATTAGAGTTGTAGAAATCATATCAGATTCATGCCTACCCATGCCAGTAAAGCAAGTGTGAGCTTATGCTTTTTTTGATGCCCCATTGGGGTGTAATAGCGCTAGTTATTTGAAGTGAACTAGACTCGTGCATTTTATGATAAGAGGCTTGCACACGAGGTTAATGGTGATGCCCTTGGAGAGGTATGGGTTGACTTATCATTTTGTTATTATTGTGATTAATATATATTTATCCTTTTGTAACTGTCTCATGTTTGGGAAAGTTTGCAACTAGTTGTAATATGTTGTGCTGTCACCTTCTAGGAGTTCAAGGGATATGCCTTCAAAATTATGGGAGGATGTGATAAGCAGGGATTTCGCATGAAACAAGGAGTTCTTACTCCAAGTCATGTACGCCTATTATTGCACAGAGGTAAAATATTAATCTTCAACATTTTATTCTTTTATGATATGTTATCGTATAGTTTCATACGAGTGATTTAGTACATTATTCATATCAATATTAATTATCTTTCTTCGGGCACCCCCTGCTTTAGTGGGTATGGAAGGCGTAATGGTGAGAGGAGACAAAAATTTGTTAGGGGATGGATTGTTAGTCCTGATATTTCTGTCTTGAACCTGGTCATTGTTAAGAAGGGTAACTACTGAATCTGTTTATTTCATTGATGTGGATATGTTGCAATTCTTGATCCCCTATATTACTTGCATGAATTTATGGACCCTATGTTTGTAGGAGAAAATGATCTTCCAGGTCTGACGGACACTGAAAAACAAAGGATGCAGGGACCTAAAAGGGCATCCAAAATCAGAAAATTTTTCAATCTTTCCAAAGAGGATGATGTTAGGAAATATGTCGAAACATATCGTCGAAATTTTCAGTCTAAATCAGGTCTACAATCGTACCTTATGTTAGTGTTAATTTCTCCTAAGTTGATTTGTTTTGTACAATTTTTTTTTTGGGAACATCACCTATATTGAATAAGTGCATCTTAATAGTAGTAAGTATGATGTCATCTAAGAATTCATTTTCTCTTATTTTTCTATTTTCAAGTAAGACACAGAGCAGAGCTCCAAAGATTCAGAGGCTTGTAACAACATTGACTCTACAAAGGGAGCGTGCTAGAATTGCAGAAAAGAAAAAGAGAATTGCTAAGGCCAAGAGCGAGGCTGCTGAATATCAAAAACTCCTTGCTTCAAGGTTGAAGGAGCAGCGTGATTGCAGGAGTGAGAGTTTGGAAAAAAAGAGAGCATCCCATGTCTCAACTGGATCAAAACCATCACTTGCTTAGTATAATGTGCTTTTATCTATTTATGTGAGGTGAACTCCCTTGCTTTGCATGGCATTGTACTAAGTGCAATTTTAAAATCGGCAAGCAATGATTTACTTATTGAGTATTGTTTGAGAATATATAGTCTTGGTATACTTTGATGAAGGCTCAGACTGCAGGATTTTGAATATATGTTAGCAACTGTAATTCAAAAGATTTTTTTGCAGCTTTGGACAAAAGTAATGTACTTTTTATTTTTATTTTTAAATTCAAGTGTTTTCATTTAATGATTCGAGTTCTTGCTATGGCTGGAACAGGTAGGGTTATATATCTTGTATCTTTTCCTTGATGTTACTTTTGGATTGCAGCCCTTATGATATGTATGGTGCACCCCCCCTACCTTTATGCTCCTCAAAATACATCATGATAATTATTTTCTATACTTTGGCATTGTGTGATGTTTTTATTATAAATTGAGTCCGACACAAGCTATATTGGTAATTTGGCCAAGTTGATTATTTTTGGTGCCCTTTGATCTGAGGTGAAACTCGGTAGTGGTAATTTTACCCAAAATCTTATCTTATATACCTGGTTTAACTGCAGAAAGAAAGGAGTACTTAATAACAATACATCTTGGCTTGTACTTTGAAAGCACAACTTTGAACTTAAAACACAATTTATGTTTTTTTAATGTATTTGTGAAATTTATTTGCTATTGTTGCAACAGTTGCCCATATTATATTCTTCAATGGAAGGTGAGCTTTCTCATAACCTTTTATTTGTTTTCCCACACATTATATATTTCTTCCTCCTAATTGAACTATCCATTTCCCCATAAAATCTCTATGAATAGTGGCAACAAAATGAATTTTGTACTCACCAGAAAACCATGTTACTTCCAGAGATCAATAAAATTTTCTAAAACTCAAAGAAAATGAGCTTATGTTGTTTCCTTTTTCGTTTCTGATCAAAATTGATATTGGAATAGATGCAGTTATCTTGCCTTACAAGAGTACATAAAAGGAAATCAGTACATCAAAACCTTTCCGATGCCTACCCATGCCAGTAAAGCAAGTGTAAGCTTATGCTTTTTTTGATGCCCCACTGGGTTGTAATAGAGCTGGTTATTTGAAGTGAACTAGGCTAGTGCCGAAATTTATTTGCTATTGTTGTGAAAATAGCAACCAGGTTACAATGTTGTTGCGGAATTTATTATTGGGTTCTTATTGCCTAGAAAACCAATTGCCAATATCCTTTCAAGACTTATGGAAGGATTAGTATAGTACATGCTCTTTCTTTTCTTGTAGACTTAAAGCTTGGGCACTACATGAATATTCCTCCACATTGCATGTATGTTGCTTAGCTGTGGCTCTTATATTTTTCAATTTTCACTTCTTCTATAGTGTTCAATCTTATAAAATAATTTATAAACCATAAGTATCATTTTTTCATGGGGTTCAGTTTTTTATTAATTATATTTGAGTCCAGGGGCTAACTTGTGGATGTACACAGCTTGTGGGCACAATAGTTGCAGGTACAATCAATCTCTGTATTACATGGTGGATGTTGACAGGTATAGAGAATATTTGTGATGTGGACTCTCTGCCTCCTGACAACCCTTGGACATGTCTAAAGGATAGAGTGGCCTTTGATGCATCAGTCACATGGGGCTAATTCAAAATTTTGGTTAGGTTTTATGTAATACAAGAGGTTACATTAGTAAGTTTTGAACTTACAATAGTAGTGATTAAAATCAATTTGCAATTATAATATTACTGATTATAATGGCTAACAAAAAGCTGATAAAAGAAGCCCACAAAACCCCAAAGAATCCTTATTCAATCTCCATCCCAATTATGGTATTCATATACATGAAATACGTTTTTACTTAGCTTTGTTATGTTGTTTTCTCTTTTTTGATATTGGCGTAATAAATTTTGCTTTGCTGGGTTTCTGAATTTGGCAAAATTATATAGGCTATGCAACCAGTTCAATTTATTTGAGATGCAGGTTCCCAGATGGTTCTCTAAGGTCACCAAGCCCGGTAATACATCAGCTCATGATTCTGAGACTTAACTTCTTTCCTTTCCTCCATCTTTCAAGCAGTAACCTTGCCATGATTTTTCTGTCACAGCAGCGGGGAGGTTTGCTTATTATTTTTGTCTTGACCATCATAAATATGGGTCTATCGCAGTCTGGAGGTGATTGGGAGTTGATCTCACGTGTCCTGTTGCAGGGTTTGTGCCTTGGCTTTCTGTTTCATCTACACGCTCTGAATTTTGTGTCTATGATCTATGCTTCAGGGGGTTTTCCAGAGCTGATCTTGATTGTTGTAAATATCTGAGAGGGAACCTATGGATCAGAGTTGTAGAAATCAGATCAGACCCATGCCTACCCATGCCAGTAAAGCAAGTGTGAGCTTATGCTTTTTTTGGTGCCCCATTGGGTTGTAATACAGCTGGTGATTTGAAGTGAACTAGACTCGTGCATTTTATGATAAGAGGCTTGCACAGGGGGTTAATGGTGTTGCCCTTGGAGAGGTATGGGTTGATTTATCATTTTCTTATTATTGTGATTAATATATCTTTATCCTTTTGTAACTGTCTCATGTTTGGGAAAGTTTGTAACTAGTTGTAATATGTTGTGCCATCACCTTCTAGGAGTTCAAGGGATATGTCTTCAAAATTATGGGAGGATGTGATAAGCAGGGTTTTCACATGAAACAAGGAGTTCTTACTCCAGGTCGTGTATGCCTGTTATTGCACAGAGGTAAAATATTAATCTTCACAATTTTATTCTTGTATGATATGTTATCGTATAGTTTCATACCAGCAATTTAGTAGATTATTGAGATCAATATTTATTCTCTTTCTCTGGGCACCCCCTGCTTTAGTGGGTATGGAAGGCGTAATGGTGAGAGGAGATGAAAGTCTGTTAGGGGATGCATTGTTAGCCTTGATCTTTTTGTCTCGAACATGGTCATTGTTAAGAAGGCTAACTACTAAATCTGTTTATTTCATTGATGTGGATATGTTGCAATTCTTGATTCCATATATTGCTTGCATGAATTTGTGGACCTTCTCTCTGTAGGAGAAAATGATCTTCCAGGTTTGACGGACACTGAAAAACCAAGGATGCTGGGACCTAAAAGGGCATCCAAAATCAAAAATTGTTGAATATTTCCAAAGAGGATGATGTTAGGAAATATGTCAACACATACTGTCGAACTTTTCAATCTAAATCAGGTCTACAATCGTACCTTATGTTAGCGTTAATTTCTCCTAATTTGATTTGTTTTGTACAATTTTTTTCTTTTGGGAACATCACCTATATTGAATAAGTGCATCTTCATAGTAGTAAGTATGATGCCATCTAAGAATTCATTTTCTCTTATTTTTCTATTTTCAGGTATGACACGGATCAAATCTCCAAAGATTCAGAGGCTTGTAACACCATTGACTCTACAAAGGAAGCATGCTAGAATTGTAGAAAAGAAAAAAAGAATTGCTAAGGCCAAGAGCGAGGCAGCTGAATATCAAAAGCTCCTTGCTTCAAGGTTGAAGGAGCAGCATGATTGCTGGAGTGAGAGTTTGGCAAAAAAGAGAGCATCCCATGTTTCAACTGGATCAAAACCATCAGTTGCTTAGTATTATGTGCTTTTATCTATTTATGTGAGGTGAACTCCCTTGCTTTGCATGGCATTGTACTGAGTGCAATTTTAAAATCGGCAAGCAATGATTTGCTTATTGAGTATTGTTTGAGAATATATAGTCTTGGTATATTTTGATGAAGGCTCAGACTGCAGGATTTTGAATATATGTTAGCAACTGTAATTCAAAAGCATTTTTTGTAGCTTTGGACAAAAGCAAAGTACTTTTTATTTTTATTTTTAAATTCAAGTGTCTTTATTTAATGATTCGAGTTCTTTCTATGGCTCGAACAGGTAGGGTTATATATCTTGTATATTTTCCTTGATGTTACTTTTGGATTACAGCCCTTATGATATGTATGGTGTACCCCCCTACCTTTATGCTCCTCAAAATACATCATGATAATTATTTTCTATACTTTGGCATTGTGTGATGTTTTTTATTATAAATTGAGTCCAGCACAAGCTATATTGGTAATTTGGCCAAGTTGATTATTTTTGGTATCCTTTGACCTAAGGTGAAACTCAGGTAGTGGTAATTTTCCCAAAAATCTTTTCTCATATACCTAGTTTAACTACAGAAAGCAACGAGTACTTAATAACCATACATCTTGGCTTGTACTTTGAAAGCACAACTCTGAACTTAAAACACAATTTATGTTTTTTTAATGTATTTGTGAAATTTATTTGCTATTGTTGCAACACTTTCCCATATTATACTCTTCAATGGAAGGTGAGCTTTCTCGTAACCTTTTATTTGTCTTCCCACACGTTATATATTTCTTCCTCCCAATTGAACTATCTGTTTCCCCAGAAAATCCCTATGAATAGGGGCAACAAAATGAATTTTGTACTCACCAGAAAACCATGATTGAGGTCTATATTCATACCATATCGTAACATACATAAAACTTAAAGTCAAATTACACTTTTTATATATTGAAGGGTCAGAGTGAGTTGAGATTAATGGTGAATAGTGAGTTGAGATTAATGGTGAATATTCATATTAGGTTGTAACTTGCGTAGTTTTTAACCATAAGTTACATTCCAGTGAATCTAACAATGAATATCAATAATGGTGATTGAAGTTTTAAATGGGTGGAGTTAATAGAATTATAACAAGTGGCTTGCACCCAATATTCCCACTATCTATTATTAGGTCATTTTAATGGTGGTAATTAATAGAAATTATACTTACATTTACATTAATGGTTTAAAGTACATCATTTTAATTGTGGTAATTAATAGAATTTATTATTAATGGTTTAAAGTACATGTTATCACTGGGAATTTCACCGGGCTGTGTAAAGGAAAATCCCAAGGTAACATTGAATAAGTTTTTAGATTGGAAATGGACCTTTCCAGCTTAGATAGAGTTATCTCTCATAACTCAGTCACCCTGTCTCACCTCAATAACTTGTTATTTAATTAGTATAATGGCTAGATATTATGTACGATAAGATTTAAAATGTTGTAAGACAGTGAAATATCCATTGGGCATGGATTTATGATAATTAGCAAGAAATCTGACGGATCCATTTAAAATGTTGTAGGACAGAGTGAAGTATCCATTAGGCATGGAGTCATGATAATTAGCCCAAAATCTGATGGATCCTCCATTACCTGGGTATGGATATTAAGGGTTAAAATGTTGTAGGATAGAGTGAAATATCCATTGAGCATGGAGTCATGATAGTTAGCAACAAATTTGATAGATCCTCCATTACCTAGTTATAGATATTAAAAGCAGGACAAGTGAAACTTTCTTAGATTATCGGTGTAGTTGAAAGTTGAATGGAGATGATAGTCCACTATAGTAGAGCATCCAACGAGGATGAGTTCTAAAGTAGCTTTAGAAGGAAATGAAAGTATTTGATTGTAAGAAAATAAAGCATCAATGAGAAATTCTAAAATATTTGCTTTCCAAAAATGAAAGTATTTGATTGTGAGAAAATAAGACATCAATGATAAATTTCAAAATATTTACTTTCAATAAAAGATTGAAGATTACATATAAAATAAAATCACCTAGAAAGAAAAAAATTCAACATAAAGAAACAGATAGGAAAGTAGCATCTCAAGAATCTTTGGACCATAAAATCAAGAATTTTTGGTCTAATCAAATTCAATTAATCTCAAATTTACAGAGTAATTTTTTCTCACTGAAACTGACCCTTTGTCCCTTTTTTCATTTGTTTTATAGAGATATTACATATGTTTTTTCCTCTGTTTTATAGAGATATTACTTATGTTTCAGATCCAAAATCTGTGGAAAAATATTAACTACGAAATATTCAACACAAAATTGTACACTGCTTCCTTTCTATTTTCTGAGGGGCAATGTACACTCTGAGTAGCCTTTTGTGATATTAAAACAGTGAGCTCTGAGGTCAATATAATGCTCAGACTTATTGAGAAACAAGACCTGGAGATATTCAATAGAAAAAGATGGAGATGGGACTTTCAATGGACAATCTGCTTCAAACAATTTCTGCTCACGGAATTAGGAATCGATTTCAAATATTATGCCTCTATATAATTCATTCTCTGATGAAGGATTCGTGGTAGAAGGACCTTGAAAAAAACCTCATTCCTCAGATTTTGGCAAAGATGATTAGATTTCATAAATGAAAAAATCAAACACCTGTAACCATCACTGTTGTTAGATTTATCACTAGCAAAATCTAACACTGAAAATTCAAATTCACCAAAGAGTATTTCAGAGGAAAACCATTGTGATAATTGAGTAATATGGAGAACAACTACAGATCCATGCTACCAGCATTTTTCCAGGGAAAGTAACCTTGCAAATTGGAACCCAATGACACCCTCTATGAAGAAACCAAAAATACCAGAAACCCTTGTCTTCTCGTCAGATCTACCAAAAGATTCATATAACCATAAGTAATTTCAATTCTCTTCCATAAGAATCCTTAGCAAACATATCAGTCTTCAACAGTCCAAAGGTGAGAAATCTCTTTAGAGATGACTTATTGCTTTGGCTCATTGTTTCGAGTAATCCATCTTTCACAATCTTAGAAATGAACTGTGTATGCAAATAGCCACGCTTACAAAAATAGAATTAGATAGAAATGAGGGTGATGAATATGCAATATAAAACCAATCAATAGGATGCTCATTGCTATCATTGTTACAGTCACGTGTAAGTCAATGTCATGCAATGAGTGTTACACTTACAACATCAACAAATCGTCCAGGATCTGTCACACAAGGTTTCTGTCCTGTGTCAAGGTCTTTAGCTATTAGTGGTATTGGTGAAGCTTCAGACCTATGATCACAACTTGAAGATAAGAAATAAGTAGAGCCTCCTAATCTGAAGACAAATATCATAGATACCCAAAGAAAAGCTCGGTCTTCTCAAGTAATGGTGCTTCTAAGTTTGCTACTGAGGCATGACAACACAAAATTGTACATTGCTTCCTTTCTATTTTCTGAGGGGCAATGTACAATTTGAGTAGCCACTTGTGATATTAAAACAGTGAGCTCTAAGGTCAATATAATGCTCAGACTTATTGAGAAACAAGAGTTGGATATATTCAATAGACAAAGATGGAGATGGGAGTTTCAATGGACAATCTGCTTCAAACAATTTCAGCTCACAGAATCGGGAATCGATTTCAATTATTATGCCTCTATATGATTCATTCTCTGATGAAGGATTCGTGGTAGAAGGACCTTGAAAAAAACCTCGTTCCTCAGATTTTGGCAAAGATGATTTAGATTTCAGAAATGACAAATCAAACACCTCTAACCATCAGTGTAGTTAGATTTATGACCAGCAAAATCTAACACTGAAAATTCAAATTCACCAAAGAGTATTTCAGAGGAAATCATCGTGATAATTGAGTAATATGGAGAAGAACTACAGATCCGTGCTACCACCATTTATCCAGGGAAAATAATCTTCCAAATTGAAACCCAATGACACCCTTTATGCATAAACCAAAAATACCAGAAACCCTTGTCTTCTCGTCGGATCTACCAGAAGATTCATATAACAGTAAGTAATTTCAATACTCTTCCATAAGAACCCTCAACAAAAATATTAGAGCATGTGTCATTGATGAGGGCCGAAGATTTCAAAAAGGGGTTCTCGACAGCGGCTAGCACATGTGTCCTAGGAAATTTGTAGATGTAATTAACTTGAGAAGTTTGATCCGCAGACATAGTTCATATGAGAAGTTTGATCCACCTACAAAAGAAGAGAGACAGTGAAACACAACATGACATAGCCTTATAAATTGTAAACCCAACAAGCCATGGAAACCCTAGTTGAAAATAAAACAAAATTTTTTCAAAACAATCGTCAATTTTCTAGAAATCCTTCAACCTTATGGAAGAATAGTGCATTTGATATGCATTTTCACCCTCACGGACACTGTGTTTTTGTATTTTCATTAATAAAACATAATATAATTATGGGTTCGGGTTTAGAAATTGTCAAAAATAAAGAGTTCAGGTTACCAAGATGAAAAATAAGAGTCAACCTTAACAAATATCCCTAGACTCCTGAGCTGAATAAATTCCAATGACAATACCTATCTTGTGTCTTAATTAGCAAGGTTTATGTGCAATATAAATTCTCTTACCTGAATAAGGAGGAGAAAAATAGAATTCCAAATAAGAGACTAATTATTTTAATTAACTAAATAATAATAAAAAGTAAATTAAATCACCTTTATTTTACTAGATTATTTACAATGATTTTAAAACATACTTTCAGTGTTACAACTATTAATTTTTTATGAATATATGTGATTTAGAAATAAACAAATTCAAATTAAAACTCATTTATTATGATTTTAAATCATACTTTCAGTGTTAAGCAACCATGAAAATTTTATGAATAAATTTGACTTCACAAATAAATAAATTCAAATTATGAGTATAATTTTTTTGGGATAAGTTATGAGATGCAGAAGATTCCCAACCACGAGTATGATACAAGAGAGACTAATTATTTTTATTAATTAAATAATAAAAAAAATTAAAATTATGATTTAGTTCTAATAATCATCTTCATCTTATTGGAGAGAGACTAATTATTTTTATTAATTAAATAATAAAACAAATTAAAATTATGATTTAGTTCTAATAATCATCTTTATCTTATTAGATTGTTTACTATCATTTTAAAGCATACTTTCAGTCTTACACAACCATTAATTAATTGTTATGAATAAAAGTGACTTTAGAAATAAATAAATTCAAATTGAAACTAAATTACTATGATTTTAAAGTAAATTCAAATTAACTCACAGGTACAGTTTATAGTGTTCTTCCTACCTCTCCTCTCCTTTGGCTATAGCTTTTCCATTGAGCAACTTGGTAGCTTCATAGTCATGAACAACAATTTATATGCAATATTAATTCAATAATTAATAAAAAAATAGTGTGAGTCACCCTAAATCAATTTCATTTCTGCTACATCTCTACATTTCATTTAGATTTGTCCATTCCCATGTCCTGATTGTTCCTCAATTTATGACTTACGGCGTTTCCTTTGCAACATTTAGTGTAAATGCTAGTATATTTGAGTTGGAGACTAGCGACAGAGAGCTAAAAAGGAAGATGTACATAGTTTTGGGTAGGAGCCTAACGACAGAGAGAGATAACGTGTTGATATGAACGAGATTCAAGTGCTAAAAAGAACCAGACAGTTGTACAATTCGTCGTCTAGTAGATTTGAGATGAAAAGTGGGAATGACACAGATAGACAAAGTGGGAAATCTAAAAAAGTGGAAGAACAAAGGGAGTGCAAGTAAAAAATCTCGAAACCGAACTGTTGCACGTTATTTTTGAGGTGAAAAGGATTATTTGTTTCAATATTTTTATATGTTTTTATTTTTCTGGTGTTATTAGTTAGATTGCAAATTTTAATTATTTAATTTGTATTTTTAAATATATAATTATTTTTGTTAATTTTTAAAAATTCACAAATATAAAAATTATATAAATGTATAACTCAAATATAAATTTTACAAAATTCTACAAAATATTATTAAATTTTAAAAAAAATTAATTTTAAAAATTATACTAGAATAAAATATCATATAGTTTTAGCAATATTTACAAATTAAAAGTTTAGATTTATTTTAATTTATTGTAATGTTTTAATTAAATTTATTATTTAAAAAAATGTTATATGAACAAGTTCATGTAAATGAATTAATGTATTGAATTAGTGAATTCTTGTTTAATGAAATCTAAAAAAGATTATCCCATTAGAAAATGACATTATCATTAAACCGGTGTTTGAAACAAGATTGGAAAGACAAAAATCAAATTCAACCAGTTGTACATTATGTTTTCCAACAGATTTGAGTTAAAGAGGGAGTTGTACATTTTGTGGTGACCGGTCCAATAGATTTGTGTTGGTATGAAACAAAATGCAAGTCTTAAAACTAGCACAACCACATTAATAAATGTGATTGATAAAACTAGTCCACATTTCTTATTTTTTATTGAATAATATTAACATTAATAGTTATATTATTATTCATAAATTATACATTATCTTTCTTATTATTATTACTATTACTATTATTTCGTACTTTAAATAATAATAAAAATATAAATAATAAAAATTTATAAAAATTATTAATTATTAAATATAATAATGGTTGATAAATCAAATAGATTGATTCTATAAACCTAAGATATTAATATAAACAGAAAAGATTCTATAAACTGAACTGATGGATAAATCTAAAAAAATTGTATTTCAAATTTTATAATTTTAAACTGAATAGATTTAAATTATACAGTGAAATTAATATTATAAATCTTATACATAATATTATATCTACAAATATAAACGCTACATTAATAAACTCAAAGACACTTCTGTCAAAAAGCAAGTTATTAACCAACTTAATAAAGTATAAATCAAAAAATATTTTTAAACACAAAAAAAATTAGTGATATAAGTTGCTATTGCAGCTGAAAAGGGAGCTGTACATTCTATCGTCTGGTAAATTTGAGTTGTTAAATTTGAGTCGGTGGCGAACGATATAGGGAACGTGTTGGTACGAAACGAGATTGAATTGCTGAAAAGATCCAGCCAGTTGTACAATTCGTCGTCTAGTAATTTTGAGTTGACAAGTGGGAAAGACAAAGATAGCCATTAGAAAATCTGAAAAAGTGGAAAGACAAAGGGAGAGCAAGTAGAAAAACCGAACTGTCTCACATTATTTGTGAGACGAAAAAGATTATTGGTTTATATATATATATATATAATTTGTTAAATTGTAAATTTTAATTAATGTATAATTATTTATTATTTTTTTAATTTAATCAATTATATTTTTAATATATTTTGTAAAAAATTAAACTAATAATTTTATAATAAAAAATATTTTGACAAAAACACTTAATTGCAATCTATCCAAAATCCAATATTTTTTTTTTTTAATTCCAAAATATAAAAATTCTATAAACAATATAATTCAAATATAAACCATATAAAAGTCAACAAAGTGATTACCAAATTTCAAACAAAATTAACTTTAAAGACTATATAAGAAATAAATTATCATATAATTATGCGTTTGAATATTTTTTTATTACGCTTCCCCTCCCTACGCTGTATACATGTGAGGCTGCACGCTGAGATGTCATATCGTTTCAAGGACAGAACCGCACCATCGCTCTCTCTTACCAAACATAACATTTAGAGTGTGACAGTATAGAAAATGGCTGGGCTATTTCACTCAATAAATATACACTCCACATTTTATTAAAAAATGTTGTCTTGTCATCCGTTTGTATTCAATAGCATGAGAGTCATAAATATGGTATGAGGCTCAGTAAAATATAAATAATGCATATATCAAAATATCAATTTTATTAAGTAAGTTTTATATCTGTTTAAAAAATAAAAAATAAAAATTATAAGATTATGTTATAGTAAAATAATATTAAAAGATAAAACAAAAGAGTAAATATAATATAAATTATAAACTTAAAATTAATTTATTTTTATTTTTATTTGGCAACCATAATATATATTAGTAATATTTTATTCTTTACTTGTAAATTTAATAATCGTTTTTAAGCTTGTTATTTCTGGATTATATTAATTTCACTCCAATTTCATTTCAAGGTTAAATTTGTGACCATAGAATTTAGAATCAATCACATTTTATCTGAAAGTGTATTAATAAAATATTATATAAACAATTCCTCTATTTTTAATAGATAAACTTAACATTTCATTAACGAAAAAAATTATATCTATTAGTAATGAATAATTAGCCATGATATAAATGTATATATTTTTATTATTTTATTATTAATTCCATAAAATATTTCTATAAATCATTTTAATTAACTTTATTTAATAATAAGTACATATCTATATTTCAGAGTTAATTAAAAATATTTTAATTTAAATAAATATAACAAGTGAAATTTTCAATTATGAATTATTATAATAAAATAAATTAAAACAAGTATATTCTATCTTCATATATAAATTAACTAAAATAAAATAAAATGTTTTAAAACAAATTAAAGCAATTAAACTTTATAGAATTCAATCTATAATAACTTATATACACTATTATTAATTACATATTATTTAGACAAATATTTCCTGGCCATGATGAGTGTCTCACTAACAATTTAATTACTATTACTTACATTAATTAAAATAAATTTGTATATTTAAATTTCCGAATTATTAAAACAAATCAGATTAAATTTCTTAAAAGCCACATCTAAACTGCTACACTACAAAAATTTAATTTATAATAACTTATATACCGCATCATAATTTCCTAACATTTAAACCGATGTTGAATAACGCTGGTGAATGTCCCACTCACAATTTAAAGATCCTTGATTTTACTAACTACATACATGCCAATTAAATTGCGGTCGGACAGCAAGACGCACTGTCTGCAACGTTCCACGCATCAGAGGTGCACGTATTGATTGGAGAAAGGAATGGTATTGAAAGTGAAAAAAGATCAGACTCTAAACAAAATGAAACTCATAAAAAATCAAAATCAAACGGTTTATATTTGACAAACATTAGGCATCCAAGAGCAGAACAGCGTTGTATAAATATGGTAGAGTTGCTAATATATTAGCTTATATATTTTAATTATATTAATTTAAATTTAGTGTTATCACCAATTTTTATCTCTAGAGTTTTGGTATTTGGAATTGATTCGTAAGTAGTCTTACTTTATTCAAATATCTGGAGGCTTTAGCCATAGGCCTGTAGCCTAGGAGGATACAAGCAATATGAAAGCATCTCTCATCATTAATCACTACTACACCAAGGGAACTTTTAGGACATTTTTTTAAGAGAGAAGAATTCTTTTGTCTTAAAAAGCCACTTTTTATTTTAGTTATAATTGAATTGTCTTAAATATAAAATTTAAGAAAAAATCATTTTGAGACAAAAATATTTTAAGAGAGAACTTTATATTTAAAACAAAAATAATTTAAGACAAAAATTTAAATTTAAGACTATAAAACAAAATTATTTTAAGACAAAACTTTATATTTAAGACAAAAATAGTTTGAAACAAAAATGTTTTAAGACAAAAATTTATATTTAACACAATGGCCACTTAAGACGAAACTCATTTAAGACAATTAACAATTAAGACAAAAACATAACGATTTAAGAAAATATTATCTAACAACTACAAAATTGGCTCTGACAGTGCACCCTAACACGACCAACTTGGAGACTACTACTATCTCACGCCTATACCGTGGTTGTTATTTCCTAGCAAGATTTCCCAGAAATCAATTCCTCTTTTGTCCCTTCAATCTCTGTTGATGCAATTCGCAACAACTCATCTATTTTTGCATTCTACATTAATACATTGAGGGGGATTGTAAGAGAAAACAAACCTTTTGTCTTAAAATTTTCAATATGAGGCGCTAGTAAAAAAGTAAAGGATTACAGGTATGTCTTTACACTATTCATGCATTCTTCAGGGAGAAGAGCGATAGAAGGTGATAACAACTTATGTGATTTAGGGTGATGGAGGCTGAAAAAAGAGGTGCACTTCATGAGGGGAGCGATGGAGACACTTTCAATGAATGTGGATAGGTAGTAACATAGTTGGAGTACTTTTTAGGGTCTCCATTGATTGTGGTTTAAAATGTGTTTTTTGACTGTTTTATTTATTTTGAACGTTACTTCTATTCATTGGATGTTGTTATTAGGACAATGTTGTGATGGAACTCACGACTGTCGTTGGCAACATGGATTAGATTCTCCAAGAGGATTGTTGAAAAATATAGCAAGAAATTCTCAATTTGATTTTTCCTTCACTAAATTGAGAAAATTTGAGTTTCCACATCAACGGACTGCTTGTATGCAATTAACTTGTATGACATGGCTTGTGTCACCCTATTTACTCAGTAAATTTGAGTTGGAGGAGTTAGAGTTCAGTTAGGCATGTGTTCTTTCTAATTTGTAGTAGTAAAAGTCAGTTATCTCAAGTTTTTTTAGTTAGACAAGTTCTAAATGTTGGAGGAACTAGTGGAAGGTCAGTTGTCGAGTGGGACTTCAGTCAAAATCAGTGATTGTCTAGTTACCTGATCAATCGAACCATAATATCTAGTTCGTGCAAATCATTCGAGTTCCCCAGCTGTGGTGGAGATTCCAAGACAATGCAACATCATTTATAGACCAGTATTGAATCTAAAAGTGTTGCATGTAGTCAGACGATCAAACTTAGGAATTATGCAATCCATTTTGGAAAAATTCTTAAATAATAAGGGCCTAATTTCTCAAGGAATTTCTTAAGGAAATAGGGGCTCAAGTAGAGGCAAAAAATTGACAAATTTTTGGTGATCTAGGAGGATCCATTGATTCAAATTGTACAGGTGTTCAAAGTGTCGTCATCAGTGTTCACAGGTATCATTCAGTGTCATCGTTGCCTCAGTTTATGGGTGTCATTCAGTTTCAACAGTGTTGGTTATGATCAGCTTTTTCGGGTAATGTTCATAGTTTTCATGGTGTTTAGCGGAGATGGTTTAGCGCCTGGTTGTTGACTTGAGTTCATCGACAGTTCCCCAGGGTTTTGGTTGATGACATGTGTTTTGTTGTTCGACTTTGCAAGATTGATGTGTCAACATCAATGTCGTCCATGGCATAGATTCATCATCCGAGTTGTCATTGCAATGACAGCTGGAGTCAATGATGTGCATGTTTTGTCATTGTGGCAAAGGATCGATATCGTCATTTGTCCATGATCAACATGGGTTTATTGTCATCATGTGATGAATTTTGCAAACATTGCATTGTGACAAAATTGTACACATGGGTTTTTAAAATAAATCCTAATCTATGTACCAACCCTAAATCCTATGCTAAATCTATGTAATAAATCCTAAACCTAATGCTAAATACCTAAGTTCTAATCCTAAAGACCTAAGACCATACTCCAAACAAAAATTATGTATTAATACCTTCCACCTAAGCTCTCAGCCTAATCCCTATGTTAACAATGTAAAAAAACATTACATAATACACATAAAACATATATAAGCTCCTAACCGCAGTTACAAAACCATGTCAGAAACTGTATGCATGTGAGCAGGGATTACAAAGGCAGAGGTTATGGTTATATGTCCCTAACCGTGGGCCGCTAACTGTATCGGAACCGACGGAGGAAAGGGTCATGTGACCACATGTTGGATAGCCATTGGGCTTAAAAATCGCACAGGAACCACAACATGTGACCACAACATGGCCGCTATCACCGTAACTGTCAGCTCACACTGTCAACCGGAACTGCCGGCGTACTAACCGCAGGTTAGTTCGGTCTGTTCACATGCATTGGCAGTCTCCTCCGCTCGGTCATCTAACCACCAGCGGTTTCCAGGATAATATAAAGTTTATAATGGGTTTTGTTGAGTTTTATGGGGAAAATATTAATTCGACCACCATGACATTAACCCTAAGGTGGCAATTTGTCACTAAACCGAACCAAATCAATCTCAGGATTCATTTCATTCATTCCAAAGATGGAAAATGAGGTTTCCATGTACTTGCAGGCCTATAACAGGAATTTTTGGACAATGAAGAATAGCTCGAGTGGTTTTCAAATTTTGTATGCGGGTTCTAGAGGGATAGAGGCGATTTTGTTTTTAGTGTTTCAGAAGAATCCAAAGTCGGATTTGGAAACCGTAAGCGGCATTGGAAAGCCGGTTCAGAGAGCTATCTGATGACAGAGGTCAAAATTTCCTGTCCACAAGTTCAGTCTATCCAAATCCCTATGTCATCAACTTCTTCTTCTCATTCCTAATAAAACAGTCACCCATCTTGAAAGCGGTCCCAGAGACTTAGTCCATCATGGACAATCTCCGTAATCAATATTGTTCTCATGTATAAGTACATTTTTCTTGTTTTTAGTTCTGTTTTGCATCTTGATTATAGTTTATCAGTTGTCGTAAAATGTTTTGTTCAAGCGGTTTACCACGATTTTCATGCTTTTAGTTAACGTTCAACTCATTAATGGCTAATGAATTCTACATCAATATTTAGTATATGGTCATATCAGATCATAATTTGGTATCAGAGCAGGTTTCATTTGTATAATGTGCCATTGAATGTTAATCAGGTCTAAGTCGCAACGAGGAGAAGGAATCCTTATGTAGATCAATCTAGATATTGGAAAGCGACGAGTCATTTAGAAATCGACCATGTCAAGACCTGATGCAAGTGAAAACACTAAAACAAAGATGAGTCAGGAATAGTTTCAGCAAGCGTTCTTAACTATGCAACAGATGTTGGGAGAATTGTATGAAGACAAGAAGGAGAGAGATGCAGCTTCTTCTTCAAAGGCATCAAAGAAGGACAAAGGTAAATGGAAGAATGATAAACCTCCTTCACCTCCATCATCTCCATCATCCTCTTCTTCTTCTTATTCTTCCAGTGCAAAATCTGAGACGAAAAAGAAACCTAAGAAAACATCTCTTTTGAAACTTGATGCTAAATTTGACTTACATGTTTATGATGGCGAAATGAATCCTGAAAAGGTAGATAACTCGATAAAGTAGTTAGAAGTGTATTGTCACATTTGGAACATTTCTAAAGATAAAACTAAAATTCAGTTAGCTACACTTAGAATGGGGGGAACAACTTTAATCTGGTGGGAAAGCAAAACACAGTTAGATGTAAAGCATAAAGGAAAAGTAATCTCTTCATGGTCTAAGTTTCTAAAAGCTCTTAAGAAATAGTTCTATCCTTTAGGATACATGCAACAAGTTGTTATTGATTGGCAACATCTTAGGGAAGGTAAAGGGCAGAGTGTTCTGGAGTTTACTCAGGAGTTCAGAAAGAAAGCAATGGCGCTTGGTATTTCATTGGATACACGTGAAACTTTGTTAAAATACATCGACATTTTACATTCATATTTGCAGCATACTTTATTGATGTTTAATCCTGATGATTTTGATGAGGTGTGTGCTCAGGCCATACATATTGAATCAGGTGGAAAACCATTCAAGTTTTCATCTTAGTCATCCAAAGAGTTGGAAACCAAGGATTGCAGTGACAGTAAGGGGAAGAACATTTCGAAGAGAAAGAAATCAGTGATCGTTCAGAAGGAAATACCTATTTTTTCTCATTGCGAGAGAATCATTCATGATGAATTGAAGTGTTGGAAACTTCATCCAGAACTTAAGCCCAAAAAGTTCCTTAAGGCGAAGGATGAATAGAAGGCCATTACAGCAGCCCAACAAGATCTTGCTTTAGATTCAGGTGATGAAAGGAGGATAACTGCCATGGTTACGAAAGGTAAAACTTCTAATACTAGCTCAAGTTCAAAAAATAGTGTATCTTCTTCAAACATAAATCCTCAACATGAGGATAAAAGAGTTGAACTCTTCCACATAAGGATAACTTCTAAGCATAGAAAGATTGACACAATGTTTGATAGTGGATCACAAGAAAATTTAATATCTGAACATATAGTTAATCAATTGGGATTAGAAACACAAAATCATCAAAGACCATACCCATTAGGTTGGATTAATAAATCAACTCAGATACATGTGACAAAGCAGTGTCAGTTAAAATTTGCAATTACATTTAAGTACATTGATGAAGTGGAGTTAGATGTGGTCCCAGTAGACATATGTGGAGTTCTCTTAGTAAGTCCTTATCTTTATGATAGAGATGTGGTGATTTACAAAAGAGAACATAAATATCACCTAAAGAAAGAAGGGGTTGAATTTATTGTTAGGGCACATAAAGTCAAATCAAACTTGGACTTAATTGTTACAAATCAAGTTAAGCAGTTAATAAGTTCAAGTAAATATGTTGTTATGAAATCAGCTCACAAAAAGATAGAAAAGATAGATGAACGCCTTAGAAATAAGCCTCTTCGAGGGGTCAACCTCCTTTACATTACACAAATGAATAATTCTTGGATGATACAAATGACAAGACCTCCTTTCTATATATAGGAGTCTAAGGGGTCATAATATAATCAGAGCCGACATAACAATAATAATGTAAGGGCACAATAATAACGATAGTGGGATTCTATGGTGCACAATAATAACAATATGGGGACTACATGGGTACAACAATATAATAAGGGGGTTGTACTAATAAGAATAAGGGGTTACACTAGTAGTATAGGGGCCTAACATATGTACTCATGTTTGTTAAGGAACAACATAAGGATGATTATTGTGAATGCAAGATTCAGTTTATAGATCAACTCGTCAAGGTGGTTAATTATTTTCCAACAAATATTATTCATGAACATGATAAGCAACATGAGATACACGTAATATCCTATGAACATATTCTTAAAGATAGAATTAATCTCAATTCATTCATTCAAATGAAATCTAGAAGCTATCATCATCAGCAGTGTATTACAAGGACTGGTACATGTGAATCTAAACAGAGACTTGTTTCAGTATGTTTATTTTCAGTTTCAGGGATGAAAGTCAGTATTGGGGAAGTTAGTGTTACATTTATTTTGTATTGCATCATCATTTCATGCTTTAAAAAGTAATGAATCCTTTTTGCAAGTGGAGAGGAAGTCTATAAGCTTTCGCGACAAATCATTTTCGAAAGCAGATTTAAAGTTTCCTTATCATGGCTTGAAAACTAATCCATTAAGTGAAAGTGTTAGTCAATGAAATATCAGTTAATAGACGAAGAAATAGTGATCCAAGTAAATCAACAATTACTTAGATACTTTCAAAATCAAACTAAGTTGCAGCAGTCTTTACATCACAGGTTGATGAGTTCTATGTAGCAAGTTCACTTAGTAATCAGTCAATAGGAAAGTAAATCAAGTCACGTAATTGATACAAAGTCAAAATCAAAGGAGTCTTTGAATATTTCAGTTATTCTAGAAATTAGATTGTTAATACCCATTAGATGTATTGAAAAAAGTTCTACAAATATTGTTTTCAAAGATATTTTTCAATCACTAACTCACGATTCTTTGTGGAAAGAATTCAATTGCCATGTTGATAACAGGTTGTTTGCCCATCGTCACAACATTTTCATACTGCAAATGGAGGAAACAAGTCACCAAATCAAATATACCATGGTCAGCATCATCAGGGTCATCATTTGCAGGTGATTGATCGAATGTATTGGTACATCGTCAGGTCAAGGTGGAAAGAGAGGGAGTTCTACCCTAATCCACTATTTGTTTAGTCAAACTTTTGTGGTCCAAAAGCTTCCAAGCGGAGAGGAATGATCCAGGACGACCCGTTGATTCAAATTGTATAGGTGTTCAAAGTGTCATCATCAGTGTTCATAGGTATCATTTAGTGTCATCGTTGCCTCAGTTTATGAGTGTCATTTAGTTTCGACAGTGTTGGATATGATCAGGTTGTTCAGGTAATGTTCATAGTTTTCATGGCATTCAACGTAGATGGTTTAGCGCCTGGTTGTCGACTTGCATTCATCGACAGTTCTCCAAGGTTTTGGTTGATGACATGTGTTTTGTTACTTGACTTTGCAGTATTGATGTGTCGACATCATTGTCATCCATGGCATAAATTCGTCATCCCAGTTGTCATTGCAAAGACAGCTGGAGTCAACGATGTGCGTTGGTTTCCGTCATGGTAGAGGATCAATATCGTCATTTGTCGACGATTGACATGGGTTTATTGTCATCATGAGATGAATTTAGTGAACGTCGCATTGTGACAAAATTGTACACATGGGTTTTTAGAATAAATCCTAATATATGTACCAACCCTAAATCCTATGCTAAATCTATGTAATAAATCCTAAACCTAATGTTAAATACCTAAGTTCTGATCTTAAAGACCTAACACCATACTCCAAACAAAAGCTAGGTATTAATACCTTCCACTTAAGCTCTCGGCCTAATCCTTATGTTAACAATGTATAAAAACATTACATAATACACATAAAACATATATAAGCTTCTAACCACAGTTAAAAAACTGCGTTAGAAACCGTATGCATGTGAGCAAGGATTACAAAATCGGAGGTTATGGTTATATGTCCCTAACCGCAGGGTGCTAACTGTATTGGAACCACTGGAGGATAGGGTCATGTGACCACATGTTGGATAGCCATTCGGCTTAGAAACCACACGGGAACCACAACATGTGATTGCAACACTACAACTGTCACCATAACTATCAGCCTGCGCTGTCAACCGGAATTGTCGGTGTACTAATCCCGGGTTAGTTCGGTCTATTCACATGCGTTGGTAGTCTCCTCTGCCCAGTCATCTAACGACCAGCGGTTTCCAAGACAATATAAAGTTTATAATGGGTTTTGTTGAGCTTTATGGGGAAAACATTAATTCAACCACCATGACATTAACCCTAAGGTGGAAATTTGTCACTAGACCGAACCAAATCAACCCCAGAAGTCAATTCATTCATTCCAAAGATGGAAAAGGAGGTTTCCATGTACTTGCAGGCCTATAATATGCATTTTTTCACATTGAAGAATAGCTCGAGTGGCTTTCAGCTTTTGTATGCAGGTTCTTGAGGGATAGAGGCGATTTTGTTTTTAGTGTTTTGGGAGCATCCAAATTCAGATTTGGAAACCGTAAGCAGCATTGGAAAGCTGGTTTAGAGAGCTATCTGATGAGAGAGGTCAAAATTTCCTGTGTACAATTTTAGTCTATCCAAATCTCTGCGTAATCGACTTCTTCTTCTCATTCCTAATAAAATGGTCGCCCATCTTGGAAGCGGACCCAGAGACGTAGTCCATCATGGACAAAATCCGTAATCAATTTTTTGTCTATTATAACTGTGTTTTCGTTGTTTTCAGTTCTATTTTGCATCTTAATTATGGTTTATCGACTGTCATAAAATGTTTTGTTCAAGTAGTTTACCTCGATTTTCGTGCTTTCAGTTAACATTCTACTCATTAATGGCTAATGAATTCTACATCAGTATTTAGTATATCATCATATCAGATCATTGGGTGAGAGATTCTCGATAACCAAAGAGATAGGTTATTCACTTACAAGTTATGCTCAATTGAGAAAAGAAATTGTAATACATCTATATCCATCATATTAATGCAAGAAGGCATTGGGGTTTTTAGGAGATTTCCTTCCCCAGGAAAAATATTGTGTGCATGTTTTTTATTTCTTATTGCATGTATACTTTTTTCCTTCTAAATTGTGAATTAACTTCCGCAGAGAAGTATTACAGGTTTATATCTTGTGATTTTGAAAAAACTTCATAAGTAGTTGCAATTATTCACCATAATTTATAATGGTACGATAACAAGATTCACATTATAGCAAGAATTTCAAAGTTGTTTCTCAAGAGGTTCGAATTTGTAGTTTAGTGTAGCAGGATCTATTAAGAGCTAAGAAGATGACCTTCAATGAGTTGATGCTAGAGTATGACTTGGAAGGTAGCTCTAATTTCATTGGATGGAAGGATTTCATGGAGGAGGTATTCGATGGTAATGGATTGCTAGAATACATCAAGAGAGATGTTGCAAATCCAGCTTAATCTGATGCCCAGACCCTTGCTTAGTGGAAGAAACATGTAGCCAAGGTGTGGAGAATAATATTAGAGAGAGTACGGGATGACATTATCACCAATATCCATGGGAAATAAAATCGTTATGCAATGTGCTAGGCGTTGACATATATGTTCCAAAATAGTAGTAACCATGGGAAACTGGTGCTCAAGGATAAACCTTGAAATATCAAGATGTAGAAGAATGACTTTATCCCGTAATATATGAGGAGGTTCATAGAAGCTCGTGGTGAGATTGCAGGAGTTGGTATTATTGTTTTAAAGGATTAATTAGTAAGCATGGCCCTTCTAGGCCTCCCCAAGAGTTGTCATAGCTATCAAGATTCAATGAATGGGAGGGAGAAACTACCGAATTAGGAATTATTATGTTTTGATTTGGTACAAGAGGAAATAAGGGGGAATAACAATGAACTTTGGCATGGATGACTTGGCCATTTGCATCATGGAGCCTTGAATATTATACAACAAATAAGCAGTAGCCTCCCTAAAGGAGCACTTGAGCAACATGATGTATGCATAGGATGTACATTGGGGAAGTACACAAAATTGACATTCCATGACCAAGACAACAAAGCATATGCAATCTTGGAAAGGATCCACTATGATGTCTGTGGACCTTTCTCGACAGCATCCACTCCCAGACACAAATATTTTGTCATTTTTATTGATGACTTCTCATGGAACTGTTGGCTTTTATTCATGCAGAAGAAAGACGAGACATTCTCCAAGTTCATAGAATTCAAGGCACTAGTTTAGAAAGAAATCAACAAGAACATGAAGGCTCTTAGGAGTGATAATGGAGCTCAGTATGTGTTGAATGAATTTAAAAATTTCTATGTGAAACAAGGCATTCAATGAGAGTTGACAACACCCCACAACCCACACCAAAATGTGGTGGTTGAGAAAAAGAATCATTGCATTATGGGAGAAACGAGGGTGATTTTGCATGACCAAGGCCTACCTTTACATTTGTGGGTTGAGGCATGCAATACAACAGTCTATGTCCAGAACCTAACTGCTCATCAAATTCTTGGCATGATTATAGCGGAGGAGGCTTTCACAAGGATAAAGTCGGATGTGTCGCACTTCAATATTTTTGAAGCCTATCTTTATTGCCATGTCTCCAAATAATTGTGGAATACGCTTGAGTCAAATATAGAATTGGGGGTATTTTTTGGTTACACATAATCTCCCCACAACTATCATGTGTATTTGTTATCCATTAGAATGATAGTTGTGCGAAGGGATGTAAATTTTGATGAGGAGATAGAGATGCGGTGCTCTCTTGAGAGGGAGCTTTAGATGCCACCAGAATAGGATCTTTTATCTCCAAACGAGGATCCTCGAGAAGTTGTGGGGCAACCAAAAATTGAGGAGAAAAGAGTGGAGACATCCACTCAAGTAAAACCATCTAGAGAAGGCAGAAAAAGAACCAAGGAACCTTATAGACTTTCGTAGGATGTGAGGAAGAATGTGGGAGCTCCTTCAAATTTACGTAAGCAAAGGAGGTCACCTGAGAAGCACACTGGCTACATGGTTCTTATGACTAATCTTATAGAGATTGAGCCATCCTATTTCAAGTAACTAATAGAGTAACCTATATGGGTTGATGGAATGGTGGAGGACTAAGAATCCAATGCAAATAATAGTGTTTGGGAAGTGGTCCCAAGACCAAGGTATAAATCAATAGTGGGTTCAAGATAGATCTTCAAGGTGAGGCAATCAACAAATGGAAGCATAAAGAAGTATAAGGCTAGATTTGTGGCTAAGGGGTTCTCTCAAGTTGAGGGAATTGACTATGAAGAGACCTTTACTCTTGTAGAAAGGTACTCATCTATTAGATCAATTATTTCTATAACTATGCAGATGGGGTGGAAGATCCACCAGGTGGATGTAAAAACAACATTTCTCAATGGGGTTGTTGAGGAGGAGGTGTATATCGAGCAACCAAAAGGTTTTGAGAAATTTAAACGAGTCTCATGTGTGGAAACTCAAGCAAGCCTTATGCAGTCTCAAAAAAGCACCTCATGCTTGGTACACCAATATCGAGAGCTATCTCACAAGTTTGGGCTTTACCATAAGTGAAGCAGATGCAAACCTATATCACATCTTCATAGAAGGTAAATTGGTTATTATTGTCTTATATGTTGATGATTTGATTTTAACCAGTGACAAGCAACTCATAATATCTTGCAAGGAGGACCTTGCAAGGGAAATTGAAATGAAGGACATGGCTCTCATGCACTACTTCCTCAAGTTGGAAGTATGACAAGGTGATGGGGAACTGTTTGTCTCTCAAGGAAAGTATGCAAATGTGATACTGCAGAGATTCTTCATGGAATTTGTAGACTCATGGAGACACCTCTAGCGAACAACTAGAGGAAGGATGATGACACTTCAAATGAAGAAGTGGTTTCTGCCATTTATCAACATCTAGTGGGTTTAGTTGTGTATCTTGTGAACACATGAACAGATATGATTTATGCACTCAACCAACTAAATAAAGATATGGTTAGGCCAACCAAATTATTTTGGAAGGCATCTAAGCATGTTCTACGGTACCTAAGATGCGCTACCCAATTTGGACTATGGTAGAGATGAGGAAAGGGAGTGAAGTTGTGTGGCTTCACAGATGCAGATTGGGAGTGGAGTCCATTAGACCAAAAGAGTACATTGGGTGTAATTTTTAGTGTTGGGTTTATAATTGTTTCTTGGTACAATGGGAAGCAAAGATATGTGGTGATTAGCTCAATATAAGAAGAATAGACGGTTGCAAGTCAAGCATCATCTGAGGTGATATGGCTAAGAAAGGTACTTCTTGGATTGTTTGGCCAGACGATGGATCCAACTATGATAATTAGCATTTCATCAAGCTCTCTGAGAATCCTGTATTTCATGATTGATCCAAGAGTATAGATATCCAGTATCACCATTTGTGATATCGTGTCTGGAGGCGGATGATGTTTCTACACTACATTTTGACAGAGGAAAAAGATGCTGACATCTTAACAAAAGCTTTGTTAAGAGGGAAGTTCGAGTTCCATAGCTGCATGATAGGGGTGGTTGATAATCCATTTCTTGCTAAGAGAGAGTCTTGAAAAATGTGACAAGAAATTCTCAACTTGATTTTTCCTTGATTAAATTGAGAAAATCTAAATTTCCACATCAACAAACAAATTAGATATAGTTAACTTGTGTGACAGGGCTTGTGACACCTATTTTACTCAGTAAATTCAAGTGGGAGGAGTTATAGTTTAGTTAAGCATGTGTGATTGCTAATTTGTGGCAACAAAAGTCAATTATCTCAAGTTGTTTTCAATTAAACTAGTTCCAAATTCTTGAGGAACTGGTGGAAGGTTACCCGACAAGATTGTGGGTAACATCTAGCTCCAACTTGGATACAAGTGTTTGTCTTGGGAGCACTTGAGAACCCCAAAATCTCATCCTTACCACAATATTTCTAAAGTGAAATTTGTGATCTAGTGTAGCCACCTCAAGCTCTCAAGGAGGCAATATCATTTTACTGTGTTATATTATCATATAAAATAGGGAAATGTCGAAGTTTGCATGCTTGTAGGTTGTAAATTTGTTTAATATTGTCTTAAAAAACTAATTAGAGAACCTTTTGACCAAAAATATTTCAAGTTTGTATTTTCCTAAGCTGCCACATATCTTTTCTCAAACAAGCCTTACATACCCTTTTGATAGTAAGGATTCTGCATTATATGTATACTTATGGTTGCTTCCTTTTGATGAATCAAAGAAAATAAGTCCTACATCTTCCCACGAAATAATTTATCTTTCGTTGACTATACAAGTCTTATGGGTACAATAGTATCTATCTATCATCATGTTCGGTTCAATGATATGGAATTCACACATACATATCAAGTAGGTTCATATTTTCTTTGGAGTAGACTCATCAACCTTGATGTTTATTCTTGAGACTATGCAAAAAGGAATGTAGAAATATCCACTGTAGATCAACAAATTATGTAATATACTAAAACACGATACATGATCTACTTCTACAACACTTTACGGAAACTTAATCAAATTGAGTAAGATCAAGAGGACACATATAACTAAGAATGAGAAGTCAATCACACATAACACAGAAGAAATAACTCGGGGAAAGCCTCAGCCTAAAACCCCAATCTCTATATTATCGTACAAGTGGAAATCTTGTTCAAGTTATAAAAGGAATCAGCTCTCAAGCTATCCTGCTCTCTCTGCAATCAAACAATACAACTCACGGAATGAATAGACATAATATATGTCCTCCTCAAGCCCTCCAAGGCTCCTATTTCCTTGCGTAGTTTTTCTTGGGGTCCAATGAAGCCACATGTGTGAATTGGCCTCATCACACTCACAAAGACTGAAGAAGTAACTACGCAATCCTCAAGGAAATAATTCCTTCTGAATGCAAGAGATATTCACAATGGAATATTTAGCAACTGATAATACAATTTCCCTCCATCTTATCTCAACTAGTTCTCTGTCTAAACTAACATGCATGAGTTAATTATGAGAGAATATTCAGATGTCCAAAGTGCAGCAGTTAGATCCGTGCATGCATTAACTAACTGAACTCACAATTAATTCAACAAACTATTTGAATTAATCTAACTGGACTTGACACAGTTAACTGATCCAACTAATTACAACATAATGTTACAACTCATCCTTATCTCTTTAACTGATGGATAAATTCCTCAATTAATGGAGAAACTGTTGCATGTCCCCACATAGACTTCATGTTTGATTTTCCTTAACTAATTAACTCATGGTGAATTAGTTAATTATTTTACAAGTAACTGCTAAGATCAAATTCGAATTTTACTACACTATTTTAGTTTAGGGACTAAATAAAATAGGAAGGTACCCTGAAACTCTATTTATAGAATGCTATTTTTAGCACTTCCATTTTCATTCCTTGTTGCTATGTTTAACACTGGCTGAACTGTTACTTATGGCAGTGCTATTTTTATCATTTCTTGTTGCTATTTTCAACTCTCCCTCTCAGCAAGAAAGGGATTATCAGTAACCCCAATCCTGTCTCTGTGGAACACGAACTTGCATTTTGACAATGCCTTTGTTAAAATATCTACATCTTATTCCTCGATCGAAATATACAGCAACAACATGATCCTCTTGACCACACAGTCTTGAAGATGGTGATACTGGATATTAATGTGCTTGGACCTATCAGGAAAAACTGGATTCTCAGAGAGTTTGATACAACTCTAGTTATCGCAGTAGATCACTGTAGGATCCATCCTATGACCAAACAATCCCACTAGAATCTTCTGCATCCAAATAGCCTCACATGCCGCCTGACTAGCAGCCATGTATTCAGCCTCTACTGAGCTAATTGCAACTGATCTTTGTTTCCTATTGTACCAGGAAACTGCAACTAAACCAAGCTTGAAGATTCCTCCAGAAGTGCACTTTCGGTCTGATGGACTCCCTGCCTAATCCGCATATGTGAAGCCCTGAAGCTTCACTCTCTCTATTCGTCTGTACCACAATCCGAACTAAGATGTGCCTCTGAGTTATCTTAGCACATGCTTTGTTGCCTTACAAAACATCTTGGTAGGCTAAACCATAGCTTGACTCAGTTGGTTTACCGCAAAGCAGAAATCGGGTCATGTGTTCACCAGATACATAAGTGAACCCACCAACTACCAATAAACAATAGCAGCTACTACGTCACTTGAAGTAGCATCCTCCTTCCTCCAGTTCCCAGCTAGAGGAGTCTGCAAGGGCTTGCACTTCTCCATGTGAAAGTGCCTGAGTATCTCATTAGCATACTTGCCTTGAGACACAAATACTTCACCATATTTCTACCACACCTCCATGCTTAGAAAGTAGTGCATAAGACCCATGTCTTTCATTTCGAAATCTCTTGCAAGGTCCCCCTTGGAAGACTATATCAGCTGATCATCACCTGTCAAAATCAGATCATCGACATAAAGAACAATGATCAATGGTTTACTTTCTACCATGATGCGGTAAAGGTTCACATCTGCTTCACTCTTGGTGAAGCCCAATCCAGTGAAATAGTTGTTGATCCTGGTATACCAAGCACGAGGTGCTTGCTTCAACCCATACAAAGCCCTCTTGAGTCTACACACATGTGACTCACTATCGAAGGTCTCAAAGCCTTCTGCTTGCTCAATGTACACCTCCTCCTCAATCTTCCCATTAAGGAATGTTGTCTTCATGTCCATCTAGTGGATCTTCCACCCCATCTGAGCTCATAGTGCCAACATCGATCTAATTGATGACTACCTTGCCACGGGAGAAAAAGTATCATCGTAGCTGATCCCCTTGAGTTGTGAGAAACCCTGGGAAGCAAGCCTTACCTTATGTTTCTCAACACTGCCATCAACTGCCTGCTTTACCTTGTAAAGGCATCTGGAACTCACCACTGACTTACCCTGAGGTCTTGGGACAAAATCCCACACACTGTTCCGAGTGATAGAGTCATACTCCTCTACCATTGCATCAACCCAGACTGATTGCTACACTGCCTCCTCAAATGAAGAAGGTTTGTTATCTACACACTCCCCAACTAGGGCCATGTACCCAATGTACCACTTGAGTGACCTCCTCTCTTTGCACTGAGAAGATAGCTGTCCCACATTCTCCCGTGCATCCAGCATCAACTTGTCAGCGTCCCTTGAGAGTTTTCACCCATCTCTGGAAGTTTCAACATGATTGGATGTCTCCACTCCCGTATCCTCTACATACAGGTGCTATGCATCAATCTGAGGCTCCTGCCCCTTAGGAACTGAAGGTTCCTCCTTTGCATGCAACTTTAGCTTCCTCTCAAGTGACACTTGCATGGCTTTCTGCCTGCCGAACTTCAAATCCCTGCATGCCATAGTCCTCTAAGTGGAAGGCAGGTACACCCGATAGTTGTGGGGTGTATCCGCATACCCCACAAGTATTCCCAACTTAGTTGTTGGATCCTACTTCTTTCAAGCATATTTGGTCACATGACAGTAAACTGATGATCTAAAGATTTGGAAGTGACTCTCATCTGGTTGCTCCCCGCAAAAGGCCTCCATAGGTGTCTTCATTCCGAGTATACAGTGTGGGCTTTTGTTATGCAAGTATACTACTGTATTGCATGCCTCAGCCCACAAATGCAGTGGTAGGCTTTGGTCATGCAACATCACTCAAGCTGCTCCCATTATCAATTTATTCTTCCTTTCGGCCACCCCATTCTATTGTGGGTTATGGGGTGCCATCAATTCCCGTTTAATTCCTTCTGTAGCGCAAAAGTCTTTAAATTGTTGGGAGACATACTCTCCACCATTGTTGTTACACAAGGCTTTCATTTTCTTTCCATATTCTTTCTCTACCAAGGCTTTAAACTCACAAAACTTCAAGAAGGTCCGATCCTTATTTTGCATAAAGTAGATCCAACATCTATGAGAAAAATCATCAATAAAAATAACATAGTACCTTTGTTTAGTGGTGGATGTTGTAGAGAAAGGTCCATAAACATCTAAGTGAACTCACTTCAGGATTGCTGCAGCTCTACTGTCTCGATCCGAAAAGGAAGATTTCACATACTTACCCAAGGTACAAACTTTGCATGTAGTCATCTGCTCAAGTTTTCCCTTGGGTAATCTGGTAGAAATATGTTGCATGATCTTCAGGGCTCCATGGTGCAAGTGGCCCAGTCTTCTATGCCATAGCTCACCAATATCTTGGCTCTGCACCATCTCAGCTTTGGAACTCAAAGCAACATAGTCATCTACCTCTAGCTTGTAGAGATACTTAACTTGAATCCCTATTTGCTTTGTCTGTCCAGTAACGATATGCCTCAAGAATATCCTTCCTTTACTAAATACTACATCATAGCCATTATCTTCTCACATAGCGATAGACACAAGATTCTTTTTCAGACTTGGTACATACTTTACATCAGTCAAGGTGAGGGGAGCTCCATGCTCTCTCTGAAACACAACCGTACCTTCACCTGAAACACGGTACTTTCCATCATCGCCCATCTCGATCCACATCTGGAGATCCCTCTCCTCCAAGGTACTGAAAAGATTCTTGTCACCTGACATGTGGAATGAAGCTCCAATATCTAGGTACCACACACATCCAACCATGGATGAAACCATGCGTGCGATAAGCAAGAAATACAACTCAAACTATGAGGCCAGTGCCTCACCATCAGATCCCTTCAAGGAACCCTTCTTGGATTTCTTCTATGGATAATTCGTAGCATAATGGCCCACTTCATGACAATGAAAGCATCACACTTTCGATTTATCAATCTTCTTCCCATAATGGGAAGAACTGGATTTGGGATGTGACGCCTTCCCTTTCCCTTTCCTTGCCTAACTCGCTAAGGCTAAATTTTCCTCATCATCTTGCTTCGGTGAGGATCCAACTCTAGTGCTTCTTCTTATTTCCTCTTGCATCAGATCTAACCAAAGTCGCTCCCAATCTGGTCGTTTCTCTCTTCCATTAACCGAGTCTTGGAAGTTATGCCAGCTCATATGAAGACTGAGGAGTGCAAGATTCACCATGTCATCATCAGTGGTCATGATCCCTACACTTACAAGCTCATCCCTGCAAGTGGTGAGCTTGTTCAGATATGTAGATATTGTGTCGCCCTTTTCACACTAGATCTTATGAAGCTTGTCTTTCAGCGCCAGCTTCCTTTGATCACTGTTATTTTGATATAAATCCTTCAACGTTTTCCACATCGAAAATGGTGTCTCCTTCCCATGGAGGCTCGAGACATTGTGGTCTCAAACTCCCTCCAGGAGGATTCTCCTTGCCCTAGCCACACATTTCTACCATTCCACCAGTTGAGTAGCATCAATCGGCTTGGGGATTTCTTGATCAATGAAGTCCTTTAGACCGTTGTCCTCTAATACTGCCTCCATGTGATCCTTCGAAACTATATAATTCAAGTAGCCATCAAGGGCATACTCAAGTCTTAAATTGTTGAACGCCATTGGTGAAATTGAGATGTGATAAGAACTCGATTTCTATATTCAGGAACCTCAAACTTTAAACTTCTCCTTCTTGTATACTATTCTTTGCCTTGATCAACTTGGCTTTGATACCATGTAGAAATTCCCATTGTAGATCAACAGATTATGTAATATACTAAAACATAATACAAGATCTACTTCTACAACACTTTGCGGAAGCTTAATCGAATTGAGCAAGATCAGGAGGACACATATAACTGAGAATGAGAAATCAATCACACATAACACAGAAGAAATAACCCAAGGAAAGCCTAAGCCTAAAACCCCAATCTCTGTATTATCATACAAGTGGAAATCTTGTTCAAGTTACAAAAAGAATCAACTCTCAAGCTATCCTACTCTCTGTGCAATCAAACAATATGGCTCGCAGACTGAATAGACATAGTATATGTCCTCCTCAAGCCCTCCAAGCCTCCTATTTCCTTGTGCAGTTTTTCATGGGGTCCAGTGAAGCCACATGTGTGAATTGGCCTCATCGTACTGACAAAACTGAAGAAGTTACTGCGCAATCCTCAAGGAAAGAATTCCTTCTATATGCAAGAGATATTCACAATGGAATACTCTAGCAACTGATAGTACAATGTTCCTCCATCTGATCTCAACTGGGTCTCTGTCTAAACTAACATGCATGAGTTATTTATGAGAGAATATTCAGTTACCTGAAGTGCAGCAGTTACATGCATGCATGAATTAACTAATTGAACTCACAATTATTTCGACAAACTATTTGAATTAATCTAACTAGACTTGACTTAGTTAACTGAACCAACTAATTACAACTCAATATCACAACTCATCCTTATCTCTTTAACTGATCGATAAATTCCTCAATTAATGGAGAAACTGTTGCATGTCCCCACATAGACTTCATGTTTGATTTTCCTTAACTAATTAACTCATGGTGAATTAATTAATTATTTTACAAACAGCTGCTAAGATCAAATTCGAATTTTACTTCACTATTTTAGTTTAGGGATTGACTAAAATAGGAAGGTATCCTGAAATTCTATTTATAGAATGCTATTTTTAGCACTTCCATTTTTCATTCCTTGTTGCTATGTTCAACACTGGCTGAACTACTATTTATAGCAGTGCTATTTTTAACATCTCTATTTTTAGCATTTCTTCTTGTTGTTTTCAACAAGGAACATCATTTATGCTTATGTTAGCGTCATTGATGGCATGTGTGCTTAGGATGGATTTCACTAATCCATGCATGAAAGTTCTTAAATGTTTCAAATGCTTCAGATTCGTTCTTCAATAAATAAAACCAACACATTCTGGTGTAGTCATCAATAAATGTCATCATATATTTATTTCCATTTATACAAGGAACAAACATAGCACCACACAAATCAGAATGAATGATTTCAAGATTTATATGTGCTTTGGAATCAGAATCATGAAATGATTGTTTTTCGTTATTTGCTAAGATACAAGCATCACATAGCTTAAGTTTCCTAGGAATAGCTGGCAAACCAATAACGCCATTTTTCTTCAACAAAGAAAGGTTTTCATAGTTCAGATGTCCGAATTTCGCATGCCATAAAAGACTTAATAGAAGTGTACCTTCATCATAATGATAATTGTATGAAAATTTTTATGCACCAATAGAGGTTCCTTGTAGCTTTAGAAGTATTTCTTCTTATATCCCATTCATGATCGTAGGTTTCATCGTGGTGAAGATGCTAAAGATTGTGAGTTTCATTCTTGTGGCTGGTCAGGACAATGACAGTTGTTCTTTGTAGAGGAGGAGCATATTATACTCCTTTTCTTTGATGAGAGATATACACAATAAGGGGGCACTAGAAAATGCATTTGTGCCTTTCGATGCCATCATCGATGAAATTTTCTCCTCAATGGGTTGTCATGTTGGTTAGTTGGTGCTGGGGCACAATATGATGGAGACAATCAAGGATGGGGTTTCCTAGTGTGAAGGATGTCATGATGCCATGGGACCTACGATCCTTTTTCTCTACTTATCTAATAGTGTGTATTATTGGTTTGCATCGGGGTGCCCAAAGTTGGGGCTTCATTATCATTTTGGGTCCTATCATATCTAGTTTTAGTTATTCTATGGCTGCTCTATTTGTTCGTTCTGTCATTTTGGTGGCTGGAAAGGATAATGAAAGATTTTCTTCATTTAGGAAGGCAATATTAGACTCCTCTTGTTTGGCAAGAGATATACACAACAAGGGGGAACTAGCAAATGCATTTGTGCCTTTCAACTGAAATTTTCTCATCAATGGGTTGTCATATTGGTTAGATGGTGTTGGGATGCAATATTATGGAGACAATCAAGGATGGGGTTCTTTAGTTTGAAGGATGTCATGATGCCATGGGCCCTGTGGTTCTTTTTCCCTACTTATCTTCTAGTGTGTGTTGTTTCCATGCATCGGGGTGGCCATGGTTGGGGCTTCATAATCATTTTGATTCGTATCATATTTTCTTTGGGTTATTCTATGGAAGCTCTATTGGGAGCTATTCCCCATTAATGGTTCACCTAGCCATTATTTAATTCAAATAATTGACATTCCCCGCCCCCCCGCCCTGCCCCCCCTCGCCGCCCACCAAGAAATAAGAATTAATATATGATAAATATTCAAACAATTTTAGTTATTTAATTATAGTCAAAGAGTCATGAGAGGACCAAAATTAATTTAATGTTAAATTATTCAGAAGGCTATACTTAAAAACATGACCAAGCTTAATCAATCTTAACTCTAATCATAAGCTTAATCACTAATCAATCATTTATCACAATAGACCATAGAATACTAGCATATCCATGTGAGTTATTGGTATGTAGACAGCATACACATACCTTGTATATATACTAATAGCAAAAACAATAAATTACCAAGCAATCAATATTTTAGTACGTATGATAACAACTAACCATAACATAAAACAGTTTGGGAGTCGGTGTTACAAATGGGTCCATTATATTTTATCATTTATATCTTATATATTATTAATATTTGCTTATTACTTAGTAAATGAACTATTTTTCATTTCATTTTTCAAAAAAAAAAATTCCCTCACTCACTAATGTATTAAAAGTAGTAAGGGAGGTTGGTGGTACATTGTAAATCCCTATAGATTTACCCCCTTTCCTGGTCTTTAAGTGGAGCGCAATAGTAACTGGAAACTAAAATACCAACTAGTAACCCTAAGAGAATTAATAAGATTTTGTGTCGAGAGCTCTATGAACTCTTTTGTAAGTGCATTTACCAATTGAACTAATCTTTATTGCTACTAGCTCTTAACTAAACATTTGACACTTTATTATTATAAATATTGAAATACAAAACATGTATAATCAATGGTTGATATATTTCAATTTATTAAATAACTTAACAATCACAATATTAACTAGTTAATAAGGGAAATTTTTATCAATGGCACGACGACAATTATTATTGAAGTAGCTTAGTTCTATGGTGTGCATGGAAATTGTTTTATACCTCAATACATTTCGTTTTTCCATTTAGTCAAGTAGGTTCCTTTATTCAGAAATATATCAAGAACTAACATTTATTAATGACTTCTAAATATATAAATCTCCATAGTGGAATGATATTTGTTCATATTCGAATTGCAGCCCACTAGTGCTACCTATTAGGAAAATTGAAGACACTTCAATAAATTGGATATATCAATTCAAATTACAAAAGTGACACCATATAAAGAGAAAAGATTAAATTGAGGTTGCTTATTATCATATTTGAAATGAAATTATAGATTTATTTTTTCACTAAGTCGCACTAGTTTAGAGAAAGAAATCTACTTTCACTGCGGAAAATGGGCAACCAAGAAGTTAATTTTATTTTGCAAGGAAATCCAAATACATTTTGACATTATTTTAGTGGTTGTCATTTATTAATAAGATCATGGTGGGTCATACTTTCTAAGCTAAATGCTATGACTCTTCATAGGATATTGTTAGAGATACTTTAGGATAGACCTTTTTGGCTCAAGGGTTAAGGAAATATTTTGACTTCAATATCAAACCATCGACCATATCCTCAACATCTGTGCAATCATGGAGGAGGGCAGACATTGCTCTTCAAAAGTCTTCTTCTATGTTGTAGGTTTTTAAAAGTTGTTTGATGAGGGAGGCATTGTTCCAAGGATAACATTAACATTTCAAATATTTTGTTTACTTCTATTATATGTCTATTAGTTTGTTCTTGGTTGCCTCCAAATAATGAATGTATTGTCTAGTTTTATCAAGAAACTATTGGGGTGAAGAAGAGGCATCCTCTATCGCCCACATTGTTCAGGATATATATCAATGAGCGTGGTTCCTTTTTGTAGGAGCATGTTGAACCCTTGATTATTTCAACACATCATGATCTCCATTCTCCTCTTATTGATGATGTAGTCCTCTTGGCATATACCTTGGATGACCTTCAAAGGATTGTCCTTGGGAAATTTAGGGTTTATGATCTTTAATGGCTTGAAGAATGTAGTGGGTCAAGATATTTAAGGGGATTTTATTGCATATACAGACTGTGGCCAAGATGCTGAAAAAAATAATGAATGTTGCTCTACATTTTTTGTGTAATCTTGTGCTCTTTGTTCCACCTTTAACATCATTCAATTACCTTAAGGTTCTCACCAAATGTTACTCTGCACTATTAATAATGTTGTCTTGGACTCTCATGTCTCTCATTCATTTCTAAGCATCCATCATTTGTCAGGTTGGGAAATGATGATATTGTCATGCCTTGCCACAAGTTTAAAAAAACCTCACTACCATAACCAAGAGGTGTTTAAGATATTTATTGAAATAAAATGAAATGATGTTTTCAAATCCGTGAGACTAAAAATAATATATAAGACAAAGAAAATAAGGCAAAGGAAGTCTATTGAACACATTATAAAACGAAATTATAATTTCGTCTTAAAATTATATTTTCTTTTAAAAGCTTATTTTATATTAAATTATTATTTTGATGCCTAAGTTATTATCGAGGAAAGAGCGCAACAAGCTGGCTACTTGTTATGTGTTTTGGGAAAATGAGCACAAGAAAATGGATACCTGTTATGTTGGGGAAGAGGATCACAAACAATTGTTTACCTATTATGTCAGGATGCCTCGCAAGATCAAGGTAAATTTGCAAATCCATGGATGTGTCTGTGTCGGGTGGGGACAAAGGGGCTTAAGACACTTTGGATATCTTGACAGAGGGGCATGTCGAGACTGCGGCCAACCTAGACTCCCTGTTTTGCGCCTATGGGATTTGCGAATTTGTGGAGAAAAACACTCTAGCTATCTTGGTGGAGGGTCATGTGAAGACCACGGTGAAGTTGTAATCCTTGTTTTAGGCTATGGGATGACAGAGTTACAAGCTATGAATCTGTGGATGTGTCGGTGTTGAGTGGGGAAAAAGGGGTTAAGGAAGACACTGGTTGTCTTCGTGGGAAGCCACGCCAAGACGATAGCAAAGCTGGACTCCTTGTTCAAGGCTATGGGATTAGCAACTTATCTAGGGCTTCTAGGCTTAGGCGAGAGCTATAATATAGTGAATAAAATTATGGTTGCGGCAAACCTAGGAGGTCTGATGAAGGGCCTTGTATTTGTTGACAAAATTAGCCTAGATGTCTCTGAGTACCTATCTCTTTACGAGGGAGCAACAAGGTTGAAGGTGATGGAACATCTGTCTGGAGAGAGGCTTATCAGAGGAGATTTTTTTCTAGGGTTTTTTCATATTATATGCTTAATGATATGGGTATGGAATTGCAAGGCATTAAGAAAATGGGGATTTCTCTACCTGGGACTACACTATATCACCAATTGTATCTATCTATCAAGGCTAATGGAGATGGGAGGTTGGGTTTTCATGCGTTTATTACTACTACTGAGAGGCTTGGAAACCATTCTTTGTTGGTCACACCACTCTCAATCTGACATTGTATCTATCATGCCATGCACTACAAAATGGAGGGGTCCCATAGCCCTTGCTCCGTCCGATGTGTCCATGAATTTCAATAGGCATGACAACGGTTAATATTTTCACAATATGGCGAGAACTCAAATTTACTATTTGTTTCATTTGGAGGTATGGAACCTGGACCAAAATTATGGTTTTATATCTTAATTTTACTTCTTTCTCGAATCTTATTGATTTTTTTCTTTGCTAAAACCCTCGTAGATGACATTCACAAAAATTTCCCTTTGTGGGCACGCATCTCTCTATTTTTGGTTTATTTTAGGGGATTATGAATTGACTTTCTTATACCATGATTAAAATTCATTGTATATAAATTAGAAGGATATAGACCTCATTTATTTGTGTATTTTTTGTGAATATTTAACTTTATTTTACATGTCACTCGAAAAGTCGCAAATTAGAGACCTCGGGATGCATGCTTTCTCTTAGAATTCTTTTTGGAGTTTTATTTGTGTGAAATCAAATAGGCCTCATTCCTTTTTGAAATGTCATTCTAGTCGAGAACACCATAGTGAGAATTGAGGAATTGGGTCCAGAGGAGCTCACGAGTTAGCCAATTTTTCATTAGAATTTTGGGAATAAATGAGGTTTCAATTGAAACCGATCACATTTTCCCATGTTTTATTTCATCTAGTGAGTGTAGAAATGTATCCCTAAGAAACATTGTCAATTGTTAAGCTTCTGTAATCAACAACTCGATAGAGTCATAGTACATGGTATGGTCTAATCCTACTAGTTTTTGTCTCAACAATTGTCTCTGAGAGTGCTTTAAGAAATTTTCCCTAAAAGTTGCATTAAATAGACAAAACTATGTAGAAATAAGTTGCCTAACTTCATTGCTTTCCCTAGATAATAATAGTTTCAACAGTTGATAATGTCAGTAGAGGTGGCTCTCCCATCAACAATCAATGAAATGAAATGTAATATATTCAAGGCAGAACAAGAAACATCCAAATGGGGAAATAAGAATACAACAAACTAGTGAAAGTAATTCCCTTAGAATGAACTATTACTGGTTAGAAGTAATTTTCAAAATTAGGAGGCATATGTAATATAATGGGCTAGGGGATGTCGTTACATACACAATGGGTAGGATTGGAGATGTTTCTTGAATTGGTAATTTACACAGTAAGAAGTGTGTCTATGTTTGTTCTGCACATTTTCGTATTTATATTAATGTAATAATCAAACAAATAGTCTAGTAATATAGAATATAGTTGACCAGTTCAAGGCCTCCAATGCACCATTCCTAAATCCTCTATCCTAGGAGAAAGTTACCCTGTCACAAATATGCTTTCATTTATAGGCACTAATCATATGTTTTTGCTTCTCTCACCTATCTAAACCATAGACAATGTCTTGCCTTGGGTTATCAGGGACAATTTATTACTATTCTAGCATTGTAATGATAATGAAAGCTCGAGACTAACATAGTATGATCTACCAAAAATTCTAGTAAAAAACATTTAAGTTAAAATAGTCTTGTTTTTCACCATGGGATGATATATTTGTTGAATCTAAGTAAGCTTGTTGAAGAGTGTTTTACTTTGGATTTTGTTATATGTTCATGTGAAACGTTTTGTTATATGTTGATCGGTTTTGCATAATCAGTTTTTTAATGACACCAAAAAGAATTTGTTTTACCCTTGTCATGTGGTGGACAAAACACAACCAAACTTTAGTAATGCTAAATTTCATACCCAAAATCACGTGAATTTTTCAAAGTAGCATTTTATGATAAAGATATCATATCCTTTTTGTAGGGTTTCCTGGGAATGCATGAAGGTCACATGAAAGGCAACCATGTTTCTATATGGAGACCTCAGGTCAGTGGACTGTGAAATTTTTAAATGTGATTTATTCGTCGAAGACACAGAGAGTTATTACATAGTCCTTGCATTTGTGTGAGTGTAAATAATGGGAGGTGATAAATATTTCAGTTAACTATGTGAAAGTTACTATGAGATGATTGTAATAAAACAAATTTTAATATTTTTTAACGTATATTTTTAATAATTTAATATGTTTTTTGTGCAGTGAATTTCATTAGTCTCCAAAAAGAGGAGATTATAGGAAAGATTATCATATGTCTCATCAATCTGTCATATGGAAGACTAAACCATAACCAAATTGTACCTTTAATGACAATTGAAAACTAACAAAACTAACAGAACTAAATTCAAATGAGCTTAGTTAGGATATTGGTATATCTAGTCATATATAAAATTAGTTGCAAAAAAAAATCCATAAACATAAACATGATCCATCCCATGGACCAGGTCACTGGGATAGGCTTTTGTTTGGTTTTTCAATGGCCTATTGCTTGTTGGAGGGATGCTGAAATGCAGTTCAATCCTCCCCAATGTGACATCCATCATTTCCAGCTAACAATCATAATGTTTCAGGTATCCATACATATGATCTGAGGATTGTAATAGGTCCTTCGTAGACTCATGGTTGTCCAATAGTGTCCATCTCAAAAGGAGATTCAATTTCTGGTAAAACTCTATCATCTACATGCATTAATTAGCTCTAGCTAGTATGTGTCGCCTCTCAAGGATCCATACTATCTTTTCTACCAACATATCGAAATATGAGAGGGTTCTTTGAGAAGAGGCTTCGCCTTTAGACCCACTTAATTCTTCCTGCAAATACATAGAAATCTAAAATACATATACATATATATAATCTTATTTAATTTTTCCCAACTTTCATTTGTTTTTTTGTATTTACTTCAATCTATTATTTATTAACCTTATGGAACTCACTCAGAAATTTGTAGTTTTATTTTTTGAAAAGATATCCTTACTAATTGTATCACTATATATCTCTTTCATCCATGACTTCATTTGGATATTTGACTACTGCATTTGCAGATAATCATATGGCTGTGTACCAAATTTTTCTCTAGATTTTCTAACTCCAGTAATTGAAGATGCTGAGGAATTTTTCTTCGCAGGCCTTTTGCAGAGAAGCTTCAACTACAAAGTGAGTTTTATTTCTTCCATGCTTCATCTCCATATTTTCGTTTCTTGTATATATTTCATAGATATGGATTACTGTTTTAAAAACTAATAAATAAATATTTGCCACATCCTCATTGGGAATGGACACAATAGCATTATTTTATTCTGAAGAACCTTTTTCACAGGAAATCTTCCAATGTGCATACTTGCTGAATTTTTTTACAAATGCAACTGCAATAATTGGCTGCATGCATTATTCGATATCTCAATTTGTAGGATAAAATGGATCAATAAAAAATTTTCTATGTGTAAATAATTGAATTATCAGTGTTCAATATCCATAGGTGTTCATACTCATTCTCTTATGCATTGGTTTCAACTCATTCGTGTGTGACTTGCAAGTTATGAAACCCATGTTCACCCATTTAATATTATTTACTCAGGGTCGTTGTTCCCAGTTTACATTAGTGATGAATAAAAGTATAAAAGTGGTTCTTGTACTTACCTTGCATGAATAGTTTTGAATTACTTCCATCACGAGCTTGTATATCATTCATATGTACCAATCATTCAAATATTGTTTCATTTAGAAAGATCTATTCCATATACACATTAGATGTTCTTTGCTACAGTTTGAAATCCTTGTGACCTTCTGATGGGTAAATGTATATTTCTTCCTTTATGATATGGTATTTTTTATTCATTTCATAAATTTTTGTGTCATTACCTTATTATTATTAATACCATGTAAAGTGTTCTCATTTTTTGTAGTAGAAATAATGGTGTAATCAAGAAATTCATTTTAATCCAAAACCCTTTGCTACATAGCTTACTTTGTTTCTATCAAGTATTTTAAATGCCTTTTACTTGATTTGATAACACCATGTTTCTTTAATGGGCTTCTTTTCTAATTCTAACTTTATGAAGGTTTCACATTCGTGTTTCATAGATTACTTTTATTGTAGTCTTCCCTTGACTTCTCCATAACCCTCTATGTCATATTCTTATTGAAGGTTACCTATAAAATCATACTTCATAATAGGATATGACTTACCTATTTTTTATCTCCCTTGTATCTATCTTATTTCAAGTGTATCATCTAACTACCATAATAGGTATTTTAATACCATTTTGGTTTTTTCATGTTTTCTTCAATTAAAAATTGTCTAGTTGATTCGGGCTATTTCGAACCTCGTCTTTATTTATGCCCATGTGCATTTCCTATCAATTTTGTCATCCATATTTAGTGGATGAAGATAAATGGATAATAGATCTAGATCTCCGCCCCATTTCCTATATTCTCATATCATAATCACATGCCAAAATTCATATCCCCTTATACTATCTCCTAACATACATAATCAACACTAAATTGCCTCCCTATCAATCCATATATGAGGACTTAAAAAATATGAGATGTACAGTGCACCCCAAATTATGTACCCTGGAACATATACATTCATATTGTTTATTTTAACTTTATCAATCAATATAAACATATATTGTTCTTTTTAGGTTCTACAACATTGCCCTACATTACCCTTGATTAATTTTATTTTCCCTAACTAAATTATTTCTTGTGAAAATCCTTCAAATATCCTAACTTTCCATGCTATTGGCAATCAAAGGTCTCTAGATTACCTTAAACATTGTCATTGTCATGTTACTTCCCTCTCAATTTATCCATTTATTTCTCTTAGAAACTTGTATTTTCCGTTCAAATTCAGGCTACAAAAACCATTTTTCAACCTTCGTTCCCATTGAAACTACCAAACTATTGTTCCACTAATCATTGTAACATTAAGTCAATATATTAGAATCTAATATTAAAAGTATCAATAAAAGAAGTTCCATTTTATCTTCTTTCATCATCAAAATTATCCCTGCTTTAGATGTTTTATAGTATTAAGCTTTGTAATGATTCACCTTCACCCATGCCGGTAGAAAATCGTAAATGTGTACGCAAATAAAACTTTAACTTTATCTCAGGTTTCATGTGAATGCTTTTAGCTACTGCCAAATGCCTTCAACATTACTACAAGTCTATGCTAGAAATGTTTTTAGGCTAATAATACAAACAAATAATACTTAAAATACATGGTTGCAACACAGTATTCATAAAATTGTGTTGCTCATTTAAGACAAAGGGATTTCTAGAAATGTTCTTAGGCTAATAATACAAACAATTAAAACTTAAAGTACATTGCTGGAACACAGTATTCATAAAAATTTGTTGCGCATTTAAGGCAAAGGGATTTCATGAACATTTACAATGCTACCTACTATAGAATAATGCTCGAATGCTTAAGAAATAGAGGATCATTCATTATAAAATTCCAAGGAAGAAAGTACAAAAATTCATTACTAGGTTGATCTTTAAGTTTTTATTAGTTTATCAACATTCATTGCATGATGTATTAATGAGTATTAGAATTTTAGATGAACAATATATAAAATGTATATGCCAATTTATATCCAAAACACCCAGTTAGAGCTATACTGACATACTTTACAACTTATTCATTGATTACATACTACAAGAATAGTGCATGGATCTATGGAATGAGGTCCAAATTAAGAAGTTATTAGAGTATTTATATGTGCTAATTGGAAGAAATTTTTTTAAGCATTGTGCTAACGATGACAACAAAACAAGACCATTGTTACTAATGACAACATCAATGGACAACCTAATCCATGTAGACAACAGTGTAAACTTTGAAACGGGAACTGATACTGTTACCCATTTCGTAGGGATAGCAAAAAAGTGACCTAATTTTGAAAAGGGGTGATGCAGAACAAACATGTTTTTTTTAGAGCATAGTTTTTGGCACTTTAATTTTTTTTATGTACATTACATTATAGAATGGTAGTGATTTTCATGCTGATTTAAAAAAGTGAGTATTCTGCATCACACACTATTTTTAAAAGACCTATTTTTTGACTCTAAATTTTCTAATGTATGAAATGTAAATAATTATTTTCTAGATTTCATAGTTTTTGAAGTGGTCGTTTTCTTCATATTTTCTTGTTTTTTATTTTAATTTTAATTTTTCTTGTAGTGAGGTTTTTATTGTTTTGCATTTTTAAATTAGAAAGTCGATATTTTGAATTTTCGATAATCTACATATTTATACATCCTTAATTAATTTTTCAATCCACATGAAATAATTGTTTCAAAAAAATATATATTTTTTTAACAATGGACATAAAAATAACCATTTTTAACATAAATATAACAAAAAAACTACACATTTTGATAATTTTTTTCTAGAATTGACATGTCAAAATAACAATTTTTATACGAAAATTTTAACTAAAAATGGTTAAATAATAGTATTTTTTATGAATTTCATGTCAAAAAAATAATAAATATCATTTTTTTTTCAAAAAATAATGATTAACTTAAAAATCAATGTGAAAATCACATATTACAAATATTGAATGCATAACAACCTTAATTGATTGATTATTCTTCTCATAAAATGTCAAAGTCAAAACATTGCAAAGCTTGATTTCCAAGCATAACTTAAATTTAATCAACAATGTCACGTAATCCAAACACTTCATCCCCTAGAGTTTCATAATTGTCTTCTTCCACGATATTTTCTGCTTCCTTTTGTTCATTTTCCTCTTCTAATGGATCTTTGATGTCTGTGAATCTCCCAATGTATGTCTTTCCAAACATTCCATGTAATGGTGTTCGAGGTTCCTTTGCCTTTTTTGCCACACGTGATTCACTAAAGTCCCCTTTCTTCAACCCAATTTCTTGCATTGCATCTGGAAGAAATTGAAGAGCATTAATTCTTTGCTGAATGAAATTGCACTGTAATGGATCTTTCTCAATTGCAATGCAATTTCTTCCTTTTTGAAGGCAGCAAGCTAGTGTTGTACCTAATTATCAAGCACAAAAGAAATAATGAAGTAAATTAGTACAAAAAAATATTAATTAAAAAAATGACATATTGAAATTCAATTCCATATAATAAAACTTACCTGAGCTAGAAAATAAATCCAGAAACCAATCTCCTTCATTTGAACATATGTCTATAAGATATTTAATCAATAATTGTGGTTTTTGATAAATTTTAACTATTTCTTCTTTTGTTTCTTTGTCTTCATATGTTAGTTTTCTCACAACAGCATCATAAGTTAGTATTTGGCTATGACTCTTTCCATCCACCTCATTAAAAATCATAGACATATGGCTATCATCTTTTGCCCAACTATCAATATGAATGAAATCACAGTCATTTATAAATTGTTGATCTTCATTGTTGAGAAGATTTGAATTTGCCTGTAACATGAAATAGTAAAAGTTCAATTAACTTGTACATAAATGAATTTTTCAACATTAATCAAATATACATCCTAAACGTCTTACCATGTAAGCTACATCCTTGAATTTGTTTTCCCCTTGAAGCTTGACAATATTATTGCCAATTGTGTGTCTAAATGAAATGTCACAAATCTCCATAATGGTGATGACGTCATTTCTACAAATCCCGCAACCAATTTATTAAAAGCTTGATAAGTATAAGGATCACTATCATAGTAAATGTTTGGAATATTGAAACCATAGGGAATATCTGCAATAACTAGGGCATAATCCCTTTTTGGTATGAGTTTAGCAATGTCTTCACAGTCACCTTGTATTACTTGATATTGAATAGTGTTTATCCCATTCCAAATGAAATGATTAAGAGTTGGATCAAGTTCAACATTTTTAATACATTGCTTCCTCAGCCTTTTGAACTTTATTTTTTCAATAAAAGTCTTGAAACTGTCCAGTGCTCCACTATCTTCCTTCCTCATATTTTATAAAATAAACAAATATATGTGTAAGTTATAAATTAAAAATAGTACACAGATGAATGAAAATGAATGTATAAATTAGGATACCTTTTTAAATGCAAGATAAAAAGCTTTTAATGTTGATGTAGAACTTGAATCTGGATAATTGCGTACAACATCATCCCAACTATCTTCATTCAACAATCTAACCATTTGTTCTTGAATTTTCATGTAAACTTTGTGACTACATAGATAAATTAAGAAAAAATTAATATAATGATATGTATAACAAATACTACCATGAAAAACATGTTTTATTTAAAACTTAACTATAATCTAGAAATAAATAAAAATAATTCAGCAAACTTACTTTTGAAATTCTGTAGACATTTCCTCCAATGATAATTCCCCTGACCTCATGTGAGATAATATTGTTTTGACCATTTTTTCATCTTTCACTCCTTGCATCTCCCTCCAAGGTGTGATAGTCATATCATCTGGAAGTTGTTTCAGTTCAGTAGCTGATTTACTGTTGCTACATATCAATGGCTTAGACATTTTGACCCTGTAGTTTTTAATGCCAATGTCTTCCCACATGCTAAAAATATCATCAATCAACTTCCAAACATCTCCAGTTCTAAATGCCCATTGGAAAATTTTATCAAAACCTCTGAATAAATCACTATTTTTGTTGCCTTTTCCACCTTTTGAATTGGTTTTCTCTTCAATTTGATAGCCTATTTCCATACAACATTCCTTTCGGAAATTTGCAGCAACATGTATCCTATCCCCACCACATTTTTCTTGAAATTCACTATGAATAAATCTAACCCTTTAGATGAAAGTCATAGAAATCCTATATTCATTATCTGAATTCTGATCCCATGCCACTAACTTCGCTTCTGTTTCATTTAAACCATCATAAATGATACATTGCATTGTTTAAAAACGTGGGTTATTAGGATATTTCTCCATCAATTATCTTTGAGCTTCTACAGAATGGTTCCCCCCAAGCACATAACAATTGTATTCAAAACATTTTGACTTATCAAATGCTTCTTTTTTGGGAACTTGAAGTGGATCAACAAGAAGCACATAACTAACCAAATGAGCATATGGATTGTACCTCACCAATGTCTTCAAGTTGTGAACATGCAGATGATGTGGCTTCTTGACTTGATATTGACATTATCCTTCACTTGCCTTATAGGTTTTTCTGACATTAAGCTGAAATGTACGACCACCATCAATTAAGTTTCTCTTTGTCAAATTTTGTCGAATGGAATTTTGTTTTGTTTTGATAATGCCATCATCTAAATCAGCTCCTGGTGTAATGATTTCACTACTTTCTTTTGAAGTTTCACTAGATTCTTGACCACTGGTAATGACTACTTCAAAATCTTCAACTTTACTTTTCTTTGTCATAACATTCTCAACAGATTTATTCTTGGGCATTCTTACTTTTGGTCTTTTACAACTTTTCTCAGTTCCAATGTCATCTTCAGTAATGGCAACATATGCTTCACTGTTAGTTTCAACTTCATCGTCTTCAAAAGTAAGTTGTTTACCCTTTCTAGATTTATCCACCAGAGACCTTTTTTTCTGATTCTTTGGATGTAGTTTTGTAGCATCATCAATTACTACATTTTGTTTGTCTTCCATATCTTCTTCTGACACTGAGTAAAAACTGCTAACAACTTTCATGATATCATGCTCTATGAAATGAATGCCTCCCAACCTAATTGAACAACTTTCAACAAAATTCTGCCAAACAAAATATCATATGTCAATAAAAACAAAGTTAAAAAAATATAGCGAGACACTTTCAAGAACGCAAAATACAAATATAAATAACAATACTTATAATGTTTTGTGTCATCTCATTTACGATTTGTTTACACAACTTTGTAGATACCTCTCTCGTGTCATACAATGAATATGATAGTCGGTATTTAATCCTTTCATGTGACTTGGGAGCTTTTGTAAGTACGTAAACAACTTCAGTGTTCAGTATTGAACACATATCTATGACTCTTCCCATCACCTCAAAATTTCCATTATCATTCAGTATATCAATATATAGATATATATTCATATTTGTGCTTTCTTTTTCTTTCACATACCAAACTCTTGATGGAAATTTCACCTCTTCTGAATTCTTCCAATCTGAAATTATCTTCTTATCACTTGAGGTACTTGAAAGATTTGTAGCCATGAGCTTAGGTGGAGTTCATTCACCAATGTTTTTTGAAGATGCACCGTTAAGAGTCTTTGGTCCAGAAAGATTCACAAAATTTTTCTTTTGATGCCATTTTCCTGAAAAATAGAAACACATAAATTAGCAAATAACAAAAACATATTAACGTAAATTAACAACGAAAATATATCATAAATTTTGTATTTGTATAATTAGAATCTCCCAGCCACCCCTAACAGCTAGGCGGGCGGGAGGTCAGCTGAGGGACAATCGGGCGAGGTGGACAGCTAGGCGGGTGAGGGCGGGTGGGGCCAGTGGGTGGGCCGAGTGGGTGTGGGTGAGAGGGGTGTGTGGGTGTGGGCAGGGGCAAGCGTGCGGGGGCACCGCACCTGGCCCCCTTCCACCCCCATGCGCCCATGCCGACCCTCTTCCCTCACACCCACCCGCAGGGAAAATTTTAAGAACCCCCCCTAAATTTACATGTATAATAAATGGGCGAATCTCCATGGTATATAGGAAAAATGGAAGGTGATTTTATCAATAATATGATATGTATATATAATTTTTTGGCGAATCTCTCACCAGACATGGCGAATATTTTACTCAATTATAAAATCTTGTGTTTATTGAATCTAAAGATGGATCTATGATGGTTTAATTCCCCCATTTAAATAGGCTACATTCCAAGTGAATTCCGTGGGTCAATACCATGTGCCATTTTGGTGAATACCATGGGTCAATACCATAAGCCATTTTTATTTTTATTAATACTAATATTAGGGTTAATAATTTTTTTTTGCATGGTATTAATAACAATCTAGTCCATGGTATTTGTCCCATAGTATAAATATAAGGTGGCTTATGGAGTAAATATAAAAAAATGTTTTATTTGTTTACCATACCTCTCGTTTATTTATATTTTTATTAATTTACCATACCATTCATAAATAAAAGGTGACTTATGAGTAAATATAAAAAAAAAAATTATTTGTTTACCATACCTCTCGCTTATTTATATTTTTATTAATTTACCATACCTCTTTTACAAATATGGTATTTGGCCCATAGGATTCACTTAAATAAAACCTCTTTCTTGAGCCTTCATAAATAGAACGAGGGTTATGGACTAAATATAAAAAGAGGTTTTATTTATTTACCATGCGTCTAGTTTATTTATATTTTTATTTATTTACCATACCTTTTGAGTAAGTATAAAAAGTCGTTTTATTTATTTACCGTACCTCCACTTTACTTATATTTTTATTTGTTTACACCCTTGCATGTATATAAGGTGACTTATGGAGTGAATATAAAAAAAGATTTATTTATTTACCATACCTCTCATTTATTTATATTTTTATTAATTTACCATACCTCTTTTATAAATATGGTATTTGGGCCTTTGGCCCATAGGATTCACTTAAATAAAACCTATGCTTGAAAATGGGTGAACTGATTCACTTAAATAAAACCTATTCTTGAAAATGGGTGAATGGAGGGTTGTAACTCCTAATTTCAAGGGCTACATTTACCTTTTTTACCCTCTCCCTTAAAATAAGGTGGGCTATTTGAGGTGATTTGTAAAAATGTACTATGATACAAAAATTTCGCCCCCTAAAAATTTAAAATCCCTTAATTTCACCAAAGGGCGAACATTTGCCCCTAAAATCACCCCTACCCACCCGCCTCTCCCCTATCCCTCTCGCTCCGCCTAACCTGCACGCCCTCCTCACCACCCTCTCCACCCACGTGCACCCACCTCCCCCCAAACGCATGCTCCCCTAACCCAACCCCTCGCGCCCTGCCCCTCCCTCTCACCCCCCCCCCACCACCGACACCCACTCCCACCCCTGCCCCCCTTCACACTCCCCACCCCCTCTCTCCCCCACCCTCCACCCGCACCTTCCTTGCCCTCCCCCTCCAACCCCTGCCCATGACCCCTCCCCTTCCCCCCTCACACTCCCCACCTCAACCCCACTCACTCACCCCACCCCGCCCACGACCCTTCCCCTCCACCCACTCTCCCCTCACACTCTCCACCCCTCCCCCCCCCGCCCCGCCCACCCCACCCCACCCCACCCTGACCCCCCCTGCCCACGACCTTTCCCTTCCCTCCCACTCCCCCCTCACACTCCCCACCCTGACCCCCCCATCCCCCTCGCCCAACCCAACCCAACCCCCGCCTCACCCACGACCCTTCCCCTCCACCTACCCCCCCCTCCCATGACCCCTCCCCCAGCCCCTACCCCCCCACACACTCCCCAACCCTAACCCCACCCTCTTGCTCATGACCCTTCCCGTCCGCCTACCCCCCCCCCCCACCCCTACCCTACCCCCCCCACCCACCCCCACCCTCGCCCACGAACCCCCCCCCCCACCACCACCCACCACCCCCCCTCACACTCCCCACCCCGACCCACCCCTTGCCCATGACCCTTCCCTTCCGCCTAACCCCCCCTCACACTCGCCACCCCGACCCCCCCCTTGCCCACGACCCTTCCCTTCCGCCTACCCCCCCCCTCACACTCCCCCATGCCCCCCCCCCCCCCCCCCCCCCGTCACACTCCCCCCTGGCCACCCCCACCCATGTCCCCGCCCATCACCCCCCCACCCGTGCCAACAACCCCCCCCCCCCAAATCCCCACCCACGACCCCCCCCCTCATACTCCCCACCCCAACCCCCCCTTGCCCATGACCCTTCCCCTATGCCTACCCCCCTTACACTCCACCCACACCCCCCCCCTTCCGCGCCCCCACCCTACCCCCGCCCCCCCCCCCCCACCTGTGCCCACAACCCCCCCCAATCCTGCCCATGACCCCCCCCTCACACTCCCCACCAGGACCCCCTCCCCTCGCACTCCCCACCCCCGCCCATAACCGCAAACCGACCCCCACCCTCACACTCCCCACTCCCGCCCATGACCCCTCCCCCACCCCCTACCCACCCCTCACACTCCCCATCCCGACCCCTCCCTCGCCCACGACCCTTCCCCTCTACCTACCCACAACCTACCTCCCACCCCCACCCACAACCCCCCGCTCCCTCTCACACTCCCCACCCTTCCCCTCCCTTGCCCACGACCCTTCCACTCTACCTACCCCCTCCTCACAATCCCCCTCCGCACCCCCACCAACGATGCTGCCCACCACCCACCCCCCCCACCCGCACCCACACCCACCCCACAATCCTCGCCCACAAACCCCCCCCCCCAATACTCCCCACCCTGACCCCCCTGTTTCCCACGACCCTTCCCATCCCCCTCCCCCTACACCCCCCTCACACTCCCCCCCCGCCCCCCCTCACACTCACCCTCCTCGCCCTACCCCCTCCCCACCCCCTCTCCCCCCTCCCCTCCTACCCCTGGCTTCCCACGACGCCTACCATCCCCTCCCCTCCGCACCCCACCCCCTCTCCCCCCTCCCCCCCTACCCACGGCCTCCCCGGCCCATCCTCCCCCCCCGCTCCACGACCCCTCCCCTCCCACAGCCTCCACCGCCCCCCCGCTTGACCAACGGCTGGGCAATTCCGGGAATCCCCTGGCCACCGATCGGGCAGGGGGGCGGGCCGCCGGCGAGGGCGGGGGATGTCGTGGGAGGGGAGCGGGGGTGGAGAGGTGGTGGGGAGGTGATGGGGGTGGAGAGGGGGTGGCGAGGGGTGGGAGGAGAGGGAGGGGAGGGGAGTGGGGGTGGGGAGGGGTGGGGGGAGAGGGGGTGGGGAGGGGCCATTGGCGACAGGGGTAGGTAGGGGCGGGGGAGGCTGTGGGAGGGGAGGGAAGGAGGAGAGGGGTGGGGGCGAGGGAGGAGAGGGGTGGGGAGCAGCCATGGGTGGCGAGGGTAGGGAGGGGTGGGGGAGGTCGTGGCAGGGGAGGGAGGGAGGAGAGGGGGGTGGGGAGGGAGGGAGGAGAGGGGGGTGGGGAGGGGGAGTGTGAGGGTGGGGGCAGGGGGAGTGTGAGGGTTGGGGGGGAGTGTGAGGGTGGGGGCGGGGGGGGGGGGGAGTGTGAGGGTGAGGGGTCGTGGGTGGGGAGGGGGAGGGGAGGGGCAGAGGGGGGAGAGCGGGTGGGGAGGGGGCAGGCAGGGAGTGTGAGGGGTGGTGGGGGGAGGGCAAGGGTCGTGACCGGGGGTTAGGGGGAGGGTGTAGGTGGAGAGGGGGAGGAGGGCACGGCGAGGGAGGGGGCCCCGATGGGGAGCGGTGTGGGGAGGCTGTGGGAGTGGTGGAGGGTGGGCGCATGGGGAAGAGGTGGGGTGAGGAGAGCAGGTGGGGGGGTGGGGGGAGTGGGAGGGCGGGTGAGGTGGGTGGAAGGGCAAGTGTGAGGGGGTGGGGAGGGTGGCCACATGGGGAGGGCACCTAAGGTGAGGGGGTGGATGACGGGGAGGGTGTGGGGGTGAGGGGGCAAGTGTGGGTCGGGATGGGAATGTTGACGAGTCATGTGGGGATGTAGAGGGGGTGTAAGGAGGTAGGGGCACGGGGTGTGGTTGAAGGGTGTCAGAGTGTCGAGAGTGGGCGGTTGGTGATATGGGGCGAGTCAAGCTGCAACGTCACCCTCGTAGCTCGCCTACCTGCCATGGGTGTTGGGCGATTCTGCGAATCACCCAACCCCCATGATAGGTGGGCGAGCTGCCGAGGTGGGTGTCGTAGCCCTCACACTCCACCCCCCCTGCGCCCTCACACCCCGCCCAACCTCCCCGCCCACCGCGCGACACCACGACGGCTCACCCATGGCTATTGGGCGATTGAGTTTGATCGGGCCCGCCATGCTCACGATGGACGTAATTGTTATTTTGTCTCGGAAAAATTATTAATTTAAAAAAAAAAATCTTCTTCATTAAATTAATTTAATATGAAAATTTTCAAAGAAATAAATTTAACGTACCTTTCAATTACGAGAATTCTTCGTTGAATATGTTGTTGATAAAAATATAGCTGCTCGACAAATTCACGTGTCTTTCAACGAACTTCAGTAAACCTGGATGTGACGTGAGTAATAGTGATAATGAAATTTAATATATAAGTGAAATTACAGAGATGTTTTACCATACGGTTAATGTGGGATAATTTGTTTTAGAATATATTATAAAAATTAAAAAAAAATCAATTGTTTAGTAAATATTATGTACTTTAACTATTAAAATAATTAATGTAGAAGTTGTAGTTTACAATTTTAATTTTAGTGATTTATTTCATAAGAAAATTTAGTTTACATTTTTCAATAAATTATAGAATAAAATAATGAAGGTAAATAAATCTAACAAAATTTTTGGAGGGAAATATTTTCACGAAAATTTTTGGAAGGAAATATTTTCGCGAAACTTTTTGAGGGGAATAATTTTGGAGGGAAAATTTCATTCTTTAAGCTATATAATATCCTTAGGAGAATCTCCATTTGTATCATTCAACATCTTCTATTTGAAAGGGATGGATTGTTCTGATAGTGAAGTTTTGATTTATACACCATCAACATCTTCATCGCGTAACAACTCTATTCATATCGATGAATATAGCGGGAATTCTTTCCACTATGAATAGAAAGTCAATTCTTCCACTTAGTCCTGATTCTAAGGACTATGAGAGCAGCACTGATGAAAGAGGGGATGGAGAATTTCAAATAAATAAGAGTCACAGATTCCACTTAGTCCTAATTCTAAGGACTATGAAAGCAGTGGTGATGAAGAGCATGATGGTGAAGTTCAAAAGAATGGAGTGTCATGATGTCCACTTAATCCTAATACTGAGGACTATGAGAGTAGAAATTTTGAAGAGCATTATGGTGAAGTTCAAAAGGATGGAGTGTCATGGTGTCCACTTAGTCCTAATTCTGAGGACTATGGAGCAGCAGTTTCGAAGAGCATGATGGCGAATTTCAAAACAATGGAGTGTCATGGTGTCCACTTAGTCCTAATTGTAAGGACTATGACAGCAGCATTGATGAAGAGCATGATAACAAATTTCAAAAGAATGGAGTGTCAAATTGTCCACTTAGTCGTAATTCTAAGGACTATGAGAGTAGCAGTGATGAAGAGCATGATGATGAATTTTAAAAGTATGGAGTGTCACGGTGTCCAGTTAGTACTAATTCTAAGGACTATGAGAGCAATGGTGATGAAGAGTGGGATGATGAATTTCAAAAGATTGGAGTGTCATGGTGTCCACTTAGTCCTAATTCTAAGGACTATGAGAGCAACATTTATGAAGAGCATGATGATGACTTTCAAAAGAATGGAGTGTCATAGTGTCCTCTTAGTCGTAATTCTAAGGACTATGAGAGCAGCAGTGATGAAGGACAGCATGATGCACTTAGTTCTAATTCTAATGAGTATAAAGGTAGCAGTTACAAAGGACAGGATGTAGTATCTTCAATAAGTAAATGGTCACATTTTCGTCATAGTCCTAATTCTATGGACTATGAGGTTAGCACTGACAATCCACATGAGGAAGAATATCCATTAAACATCGAGTCAAATTTTCCATTCAATCAGAATTCTAAGGACTATGATAGTAGCACTGAAGAAGGCGAAGATGAAGAATATCCTCCATGTCAATATTTGAAAAGCAATGTTGATCATAGTGTGGATAACATTCCTCTTAATGATGATGAAAATCCTTATAGAAATGATGATCCAATGATGGAGATGTTGCCAAGAAATGTTGTATCGAGGAGTAGGAGCAGACCTTTTCGTATCAATGCAAGTTGTTCTAGTTATGCAAGGGGTAGAGCAAAATATCTGATGAGAAGAAGTTCTATCAACACTCTCATTTCAAGTGAATGTTCCCAAAAAATTCTTGAAACATATGGATTTCACATTTGCATTAGAAAGCAGGAAGAGATATTTGTCAATTAATAAAAGCATGCAAAATTCATATTTAGTTGGATGCATGCAATCTACATTGTCAGCTTATGATTATCATATTAGGAATTTATTTATGTGTAGAAAAGCTTTCGAAATGTTTCATTCGATTGGGAATTTTCATCTCTTGAGAATTCAATAAAATTTGGAAAAGGATCCCACATTTTATTCAGAAGTACGTCATAAAAGACAGTTTGGGCCATTATCAAATACTGCAATGTCATGGATGAAAGATTTATTTTCAAAGCATGGAGAGTGTATGCAAAATAGAGAGATAATACATATTCCAGATAATTTTTCAAGACGAGAAATCTACAACTTATACAAAGAATATGAAGAAGGTGCTGAGGGACATGGCCAGTTTATTACATATCAATATTGTGTGAAGGTATGGAAGAAAGAATTCAAAACTGTCTGTATTCCTAAGAAGACAAGGATGGGGATTTGCAGTACATGTGCTTCTCTTAAATCAAAAAGGGACAAATGTGAAGGCTCCAAAAGAGGTAAGCATTCATAACTTTAACTTTTAAAATTGTATAGTCATCAACTATGAAAACATATTTCTTAATGAATTTCTTCTATGTTGTGTAGATTTAATTGTCAAAGAACTTCAGGAGCATCACGAACAACAAAAAAATGAAAGGAAGAAGTTGTACAAGCATCAAACAAAGTGTTATGATAATCCGAATAAATATTTGGGTTTGATAATTGATGGTATGGACTAGAAGAAAACACTTTTACCACATTTTGTTCACACACCCAAAAAATTACAGGAGGAAAATTTTATTCAGTTTCACTTGGTCGTTTGTATGGTCTGCAATGGCAAAATGTTGCCAAGGGTGTACTTCACAGCTCCAACTATTAATAATGATGCAAATCTGACCATAACCATAATTCATGATGTGATTTCTCATTGGTCTGGTAATCTTCCTGAAGTTTTGTATCTACAATTGGACAACACTTTCCATGAAAACAAAAATCAGGTTGTTTTTGGATATCTAAACATGCTTATTGAATTGAGAAATTTTCAAAAGGTAAAGGTTGGTTTCCTTCTTGTTGGGCACACTCATGACCATATTGATGAGATGTTCAGTCGTTTTTCAGTCACATTTAAGAGGAAGGAAGTTGGGATCTTGCCATCACTAATTGAATGTATTAAGAAATCATACATGCCAGAGCCTACTTTTGATGTGTTGGAAGAATCTGTTGACATGCGAAGGTTTATTCTGGGATCATATGGTGAGGGGAAATGCATTGAACAACTTAATGATATTAGCTTCCAACATCAATTTCGTATCAAAAAAATTGATGGGAAAACACTAATATGGGGCAAGAAGTATTCAACTACTACAGAATGGGCACTGTCATTAGGTTTGCAATTTTTGAAGTTCATTCTAGATCATCCAATATTTGCATCAAAAGTATTGTTATTACAATCAGTTGGTGAAGTTCAAAATGCACGTAGATAGAATAGAGATATAAATTATTCTGATTTCCTGGAAGAAATTAAAAAATGTATTAGATATACATATGAGTACTTTGACATTGCTGATTCAGTTTGGTGGGGGTTATTTTTCAATAATCAAAGTGATATCATTTCAATAACAAAAAATGAAGATATACCTTTGAAAAATCCATTTATTTGGCCACAAAATGTGTCGAATGTACATGAGGTAGTAAACATTGTTGAACAACAACAATCTCAAGGTATTATTAATTCTTCACAGGTAGCGGAAAGAGAGATGTATATTGGTTCTAGAAGATCTCATGCACAATGTGAATCCATGGAAGAATTTTATAGGGGTTCAGTATAGGATATTAAGGAGGGTTGCATGATTGCAGTGCTAGCAGATGGAGATCCCAATGGCTATCCATTTTGGGTTGCTAAAGTTATAAAGGTCTTTATAGAAAAAGAGGATGTTACAAGTGTTGAAGTACATTGGTATGCCACAAATACACACCCATTCAATGGTGTGTATAAGACAGAGATGGTAGTTGACAAAAAAAATGGCGGAAAGAGAAAAAGAAAGGGTACAAATATAAATCGTTGCCGCACAGACATATTAAAATTGGAGGATGTTGACATACGTGTTTATGACTTCAATTTAACAAAGAGAGGAACTCTTTGCTACAAGACGATGGAGATTCTGAAAAGGTTGTTACCAGAAGCAACAATGTTGACATGGGAGTCTGCTGAAACCAGTCTTAGATGTAGAAGAATTTTGAAACATGAAATGTTGGGCATGCATGTGGACTCATATGGGGCACTAGTTGATGAAAAAGAAGAATATGGAACATCTTCATCAGTGTCCAGTCATTCATCTGAAGATGTGAATTCTGATGGTGTGAAAGAAAATATGAGTGATTTTGAATAATTTTTTAAGACAGTTTATATAACTGATGTATGTATCGTATCTTCAAATAAAATTAATGTTTTCCATATGGTGTTAAATCAGAAGATATGAGGTATTTTTATGTTGTTGGATTATATGTCTTAATTATGATAAATTTTATTGTTTAAAATATCTACAATGCAATATTAAATTAGAGATATAATGTATGTTTTATTCAACATACAAATAATGACTTTTGAAATCATTTAGCGATGTAATTTGTTCATAATGTCATGGTTTTTTAATTTTATAGTTGAAAAAATTTCAATTTCTTTTGTATCTAGCATGTTATGGTTGAAAACATGTTGAATTTATACCTAGGAAAGAAAAATGATATTCTACCAAAAAAATTAATGTGTTTTTTTCCTCATAAACAACTTTGTTTGACACATAAAAATTTGGTTTTACTAGCATCTTTTAAAATTTTTGAAAATTGACCCTAAAAAAAAAACATTGTTCCAGTATCATCACTTTCGTTTTGAAGCTATATTTTGCACGAAAAATTCATAGTAAATTTCGTAGTCACTACCATTTTTAAAGCATGTTCAAAATTGATGCCTAAAAAATAAAAACATCGTTCCAGTATACACACTTTTCATTTTTAGCACCTTTTTTGATGTTTTTTTGTGGGTTTTTGGCCAGAGTTCCCATTTTGAGTTTATAGTTCCTATTTCAAAGTTTACATTGTTAGACATTGACTTGGAGGTTTCAAATGTTATTACCTAGGTTGGTTACTCATCTCTTGAGATTCAAATGATGATAACTCAACCACCTAAAGGAGAAACTAAAAAAAAGGACTCTTTTGCTCAAAATACAAGCTTTATGTTTGTTGCACAAGACTCAAAAAGAAGAGAGTGACATGGGATCCATTGGATCCCATAAATTTGAAAAAGCATAACCTAGTAGTATGATTCTTTATGATGGGTTTTCATACATTCCCTAACTGCCTAAGTAAAATTCTTGAATATAAGAAAGCCTGCAACTTGGAATAATTTACAGAATATGGGAATGAACTGGGTAGGTAATACACTCACATCTGTATGGGCCATAAATGCAAGCTTTACATTGATGAAACAAGGTCAAAAAGGAATTGACAGAGGAACTCTTCATTGGTCATTGAATTTTAAACATGTAAACACTACGTAGAAGATATTATGTGTTATTGCAATCATCACTTATTTTGTAGATCTTTGGTACCCTAGGAATTGAATATTTTGTTATCACTTTCATCACTGCTTTTGTAGATATTCTATCGTAGGATCTAGACTGATTTATGACGGGAGTTGCAGGTTTGTCTATTGTTTTTCCATAGAGGTAGTAATCTTAAGATTCATAGTAAATGTTTGCTAGGCTAGCTATATGATCCTACTCTCAGAATGGACATCAATGGGGTTGAATCTATAAGGCCAAGAACTCTTTTCATGAATGCAGAAATCAAATGGCAGAAGAAGATCAACAATAAGTACATGGAATCATGAATCATGGAGACCAACATATCTACAAATGGAGTGCATTCTCATGTTCTTTCAAATACATGGTTACTGGCATCTTTATGAATTCCATAGAACTCTTAGGTAATGTTACTCCACAATTTGCAACTCTTAAATCTCTCCAATCACTTGTAATTTCTATGACCAATCTCACTGGTAAACTTGCAAGAGAGATTGGAGATTACAACAACTTAGTGTTCTTAATTTATGTGGAAATATATGAATATGAGGTATACCCTCTAAAATTGGTAACCTCAAGTATCTCCAGACCCTTATTCTCAACCACAACAAACTTGAAGGAACCCTCCCTCCAAATCTTGGCAATTGCTCCAGTTTGATCGATTTAATTATATATTATATTTGATAACCAACCGAGTGTTGTGAATCAAGATACCACTAGAGCATGGTAAGCTATAGAACTTGAAAGTTATTTGTGGAGGTAGGAATCAAAACATTGAAGGTGAACTTTCTGCTGAACTTGCAAACTATAAGAATCTTACTATTTGGGACTTGCAGAAACAAGGATTTGTGAAACAATCCCTCCTTTGTTTGGATTATAAAGAAAACTGAAATCACTTGCACTTTACACAAATATACAATCAAGATCAATCCACCTGGACTGAGAACTTGTTCTGAACTTGTATATCTATATCTCTATGGAAATAGTCTATCATGTTTTCAACCCAAGGAGCTTGTTACGCTGCAAAAGCTCGAAAGACTTCTTCTTTGGAAAAATAATTTGGTAGGAAGTATACCATCATAGCTTGGAAACTGCACAAGCTTGGAGGTGATATAACTATCACTGAATTCTTTGTATAGAAGAATTCCTAACACAATAGGCTACTTGAATAATTTGGTTTAGCTTCAACTCATTGTTAACAATATTACTAGTTTGCTACCTTCTTCGCTTGTTAATCGCACTAGTCACATGAACCCATGTGAAGAAAGTTTGAATCAAATTTCATTGAAAAACTAATGTTATGAAAATGATTAGTTGTTTTGAACATGAATAAATCATTTTTTGCTCCTTGTCATCCTTTTACAAACACCTCTCTTGGAATCTAGTAAAATTTGCATGAAAAAAGAGTGATATCAAATTCCACTTTCAATAATGGCGAGGTAAATAAATGGGTAAATGTATATAACACTAGGTGAAGAGGTTCAGGGATCACTAAGTGATAATCCTGACATCGATATTTTGTAAAAAATACTAGTGAAATATGGTACCAATAAAGTTTGGAACTTCTACAATGCTAATGTGTCCAACTCACTTGGGAAAAAGGACTTCTACAAAGTAGAAGATGGAAAAAAAGGACTTCTACAAAGTAGGAGATTGTTCCATTTCCCTGACCAAATTTCAATGAAAATCTATATACTTGTGAGGATGTAATACAACATACCCTTCCTAAGAGAATGATAAGAATCTACATTTTATACCCATGATCTAGTCTAGATCCTCTAGTGTAGGTGTCATCTTTCCTAGAAGGAACCCAAATTTGTGTCTACTAAGATTCCAATATAGCATTACCTATGATAACCACATATGATATGTATAGATAGTTTGTACTTGGATGGCCCTCTCCTAGCCCATATTTTGTCTCATTTGACATAGTGTGATGCTAGTCAAGTCTCTCCCTAAGCTCCATATATTCTCTATGTCTAGTGACTGGCCAAGATGAAATTACCTCTCTACCTAGTTTCTCCGAGATCAGTGGAAAAAGAGGTATTGTCTCTATGACCTCTCTTGTGCTCTCAATCGTATCCTTTAATGCCTCATCTTCCTATCTACCAACCTCATCATCACCTCCAAAACTATCAATTGTAGGTATATACCTCTCAATTAGCATGTCCCATAGTCAATCCAAAGAGGCTAATATAATCAGACTTACTAAGTCACCCTTAGTAAACACTTCTATTGGACATGAATTTTGTTTTCCATACCAGTCATCCTACCTTCTTTACCTTCACCTTAACGATCGGAATCAAAAGTCAACTCATAGGTACACCTGCCTTTGCTAGTGGTCCATCTATATCTATCTCTGGAAAATGTGGTTCTTCATCTATCTCTATATCCCCGAATATATGTTTTAAGACTAAAATAGAAAGGGGTTAGATGGCCAATATTCCATATGTTGAAGTTGTAGGGTTTCTTACGTAGGCCTGAAATTACACATTTAATGGGATTTGTTAGTCTATTTATGTCTAATCCAGGGAACGAGCATTGGGTTAGTGTGAAAATCATTTTTTGGTATTTCAAGGGGACCAAGGACTATATTTTATGTTAGAAGAAAAATCAAAATGAATAATTCTATTTATGATATTTTATCTATGTTGCACTAGTTGTGGGGATAGGGGGATGGGGGGGATGAGTTTCCGGGATGGCTAGAGTGCACCGCCAAATTTTCAGTGGATGGCAGGTTGGGGACAATAAGTGTGGCAACTAATTTTTATATTGATTAAAAAATTAAAATTAAAATTAATTTTAGTAATACAACATAAACATGAATCAAAATGATAAATTAAAATATAAAAATTAGAACTATTACTATTTTGAAATTCATATTGCAAAATAAAATACTAAAACTGTTGGGCATGAAGGGCATGAACTTCTAGGCATGAAGGTTACTCACTGCTTGTTGTTGGGCATGAAGCCTACATCCAGGAAAGTGTGAATCCCTGTCATGAAGCCTACCTAAGAGCCTACATGAAACACTAAAAATTGTCTACCCGTCATGAAGAAAACCCTCTATATGTGAAGAAAACCCACCTGTGTGAAGCTTGGAACTCTCCCTATCAACTCTCTCCCTGTTGGTTGAATGGTAAATGAAATCAAACTTTTATGTGGGTTAAATTTTACTTTTTTAAACTTAGGTATGTGCTAGTGTAGGTAAATGATGTAAATTTTTTTTATTTTTTTTTTACAATTTTTATTTAAGTTTTGAATTTTTATAAAAAATGAAAAAATTTAATACTTTTTTAAGTTGTAAATTGAAATAATATTGGGGACGTCTAGAAGTCCCCAAAAAGTCCCCAATTTTTTGAGGGATGGCTAGCGAATGAGCTTGAAGTCCCTAAGTCCCCGATGGAGTCCCCAACAAATTTGGAACATTTTTTACATGTTCCAAAGTCCTTGGATCACCATAACAGAGGAAAAATCATGAATTATGGTGGCGACGAATCCCCATCAACATAGTGTTTTATATATCTTGATTAGGATAGAGATGTAGATAGAGGAAATTATACAGGTGTATTTTATTTTTTTTGGTGGAGCCATTAACTAGATGGCTAAGTAGTTTATTGTTGCTTTGTCAAGTGTAAAGGATGAGGAAATCTCTATTACATGGGCTACCAAGCAAGCTATAAAGAATATTATGTGATTTTTTTTTTCTATAGTCAAAGTGCCATTACATTTAGTAGATCATAAACGTATCATACAATGACTAAACATAGTATAGTTTGGCTTCCTTTTCTCAGATACATGATTGAGCTTGGTTTGGTGTAGTTGGTAAAGTGTGAGACTAAATAAAATGTGAGAGATTCTAACATAAAGGTTATCAAAGCTATGAAATTCCATTTTTGTCGCTAGACCATCAAATTACATGAATGTGACTGTAATAGCCATGACCACATTTCCCTGTTATCGTAAACATTGAAAAATTAAATTTAACTAATCAAAACAAGATGAGTTAGAGACTGAGGTTCTTAGGCTGAGGTGGACATTTTATCTTGGATAGGTGGAAATCCAATCAGTCAAGGACCAAATAGCATGAAGATAATTGGTCAGCAAGAATGAATAGTAATGATTGGACCAACTACCATTAAAAAAATCAAGGAAAAATGACATTTCGGAAGTTTTAGTGGGTCCAAAAAATGTGCACCAAGAAAGGCCTAAAACACTAATATATTGGTCTTTTATTAAGTGGTCACCCATAATTATTAATTTCGCTAACTCATGAAGCCTTCGGTCTAATTTTGTATAATTTGGAGGGACCTCAATAATCATGATGTAAAGATGAACCATATGAAATACTCAAGGTGGGGATCTACATAATTTAGCACATAGTGCACAACTACATAACGAATCTCGACCATGGAGAAGGGAATGGAATAAATATACCTATGGAGAAGGGAAGGGAATGCTGAGACCTAGTAAACTAGGGGATGCTCCAAGAGGAAATCCACACACAACCAACGACCCCTCAAGCACTTGTACATGGAGATTGTTCTTATGGTTTTGGCACAAGGTGGAAGGAATGCTCAGGACACCTAGCCACATCCTAGAACAAACCTTGGGGACATACGAAATGGAAATAAACATGGTAGCCAAAGCAAACTAGCTCCTAGAAACAAGCAAGGAAGGATAGCGGGCCTTCAAGGATTGGGCCAGATAGGCAAGGTATAACCAACTAGAAGGAATATGTGAGCAGTAGAAAAGGGGTAGATTGAGACAAGAAAGGGATAAGGAAAGCATGAGAGGAAGCGGGCGGGAAAAGAGGAAAGAGAGGAAGAAGGAGAATAAGCTGAGAAAGGAAGAAGCGATAGGCTATGGGCATAATTTAGTGAGGGAATTGTGGCAAGGAAAGAGGAGACCAGCCATAGCATTGCATGGTTGCAACCATAACGGAAATATGGTGACCTATAAAGAAAAAAGTTAGTTCTTACATACTTTCCATGGCTAAGTGTAATAGTTCTGTTATTCCAGTGGTTGTTTCAGACTATGCTTTTCAATTGAAAATGTGTTAAAAGGGTTATGTATGGAAATAGAAGAGTACACCAGAATAATAACTTAGTCCCTTACTGAGGTGTCCAGCCCTGATGACCTTATCAAAGCTAGCCTGGATCACAAGGAACTCATAGTTACTGCACTAATAATCATTTCCCATAAAATGGGTTAGGAAGAGTCTGCGGATTGCATACGATCAAACACCATGATTACAATATCCTAATTACTTCCCATCTGGTTAATGGAAGAACACCTAGGTAATCTTCCATGCCTATAATTACAGATTTTAGGGTATTTGAGCTCTCTGTAGTCCCTCAAGGCTAGAAAGGATTCCTAAAACTATTGAGCCGGTGAGGGTGGACAAATGTTGTCTCTGGAATCCCCCACCAATGATTGAGTGGGGGAGCTTGCCTCTAGAATCCCAGTAAATTCCTAAAGAGCAGTACAGGATGGAGCCATTACGAACCTCTAGAATCCCTAGTTTTGTCCCAAGCTCGAGTGTGGCAACTGCATTAACAAAATACTATCAATGGATGGGAGGAGAAGTAGGTACATTATTCTCACAGAATCAAACACCATAAGGTCAGGGTCATGTTAAGATCTATGGTGAGTCATGACCTGGTAATGATAATAATATGTGTTTCTTTTAGAAGACTATGCAACATGAACCTCACCTACTTACAATGGGCTCTTGATGAATGGACTTCTATGCTTAATTTGAATTTCCTTGCCTATACACAGAATGACAAGAAGTGAAACTTACCGTCTTAAATTTTTTGAAGCCAACCACCTATAACACATAGTCCCAATCAAGTATATACATAATCCGTTGAAGAATAACTGTTGTAATAAGAATTTTACATGAGATGCTACTACATCTCCTATATCTATAGTCTCTATGTATATTAGTCACTTAATGCTATGAAAGTGGTTGATGAACAAATGCTGCTCTTAAACTATATTTAGAACTCCCAATAAGGGTTTTCTTCAATTCCTATAACAATTACATAATAGATCACCATGCTTGGCTATGCAATTTGACTAAGTTTTTCCTTATAAAGTGATAGAGCTTAAGAGATTTCCTTTTGTACTGGTCCCTAGTGTCACTTGGGGGGTGAAATCTGAAGTGTATAGTATGTGGGGTAAATATTGCTATAGTTGTACGTGATCTCTATATTGTCCTTACCATCATTCCAACATGGGTAAATTCGCTAGATAAATATATATATAGTGGAGTCCATTTCCTTCATTAGTTTAGCCTCCTTGGGCATAGGTTATACCTAGTTTATATATGATGAAACGTTTTCCCCATGGGGGCTAACTCCTTCTTGTTTAAATAGTGCAGAAAGTAATGCAAACAATGATCCCAAGAAAGACCTATTGGGTTTGTGACACATTCACTGCGTGATTTTGAAATCCATTAACCATTACATTCACTACAGAGTTTCTTATACATACATTATACTCTCACAAAGACCAAATCTAGTCACACTGATAATTTTTCCTAAGAATGGGACCGTATGAATAAGATAGACAATACATAATAGTACTTACATTACTTCAAAAAGTTTTTCTAATAATGCATTAACCTTGGTGGGAAAATATCCTTAAAATGTCAAGCTAATACATGTATTGGGGTTTAGGCTATCATCACCGATTAATGAGACCCAATGCAACTAGAAGAGTGCACAGTTGGACCACTAACTCACTGTGGCCAATACAAGGTTAATAAAATGTTTAGGTCACCATGATGCTTACCTACACATGATGTGTTATCCAAATTGTGATAATACGTGAAAATTCAATGGGATGGGAAATACACTATGGACTCTGTCCAATAATGCATCAATAACCGAAGTATCCATGAAAACAAATAATAATCATGTTTAGTTATTTTTAGAGATTGGTCTTCTACTTCTATCATCCTAGATTAGAATCCCTATCAATATCAGTGTCAATTATCATAGATTATAACAAAGGTCACTAGATTTGAAAACAATTTTGCTCCTTGTCTCGATATTTGTACATTTTTCTCTTGATCAATATCCCATCGAGTTTCTAGTTCTTGTAAAATTTCATCTGTCTTCTTGTGGTGAAGGTGTAAGGCACTATCTATTACAATGAGCTACATATATTTACATATTATGCTACTATACTAAAAAGTATGACACAACAAATTAATTTCACTCCTTATATATTACTTTTATAATAAAAAATATGTAAATATGCATATTTAATTACATATGAAGAAAAATTGTACATTGAAAAGAACTATTACAAATCCTATTGTGATAGTTCATGTACATATATCTACATAGTAGGGTACAAGATACATTTCAAAGACATCACTCTTTCTGTCTTTTTTCTGATATACTAGATTCTTAATAGAATTTTCTTCTAAAATTTGTCCAATGATGTTTCTTCTTTAGAAATAAGTAATAATACTGAGAATAATAATGAATCAGCCTCACTTCACGTACTTCAATGTTGCATCAGGCACATATAACACATGCACCAAATTGTTTAGTGCAAAGAGCGTCAATGAAATTAGTAATCAATCATATGAAACTTAATGACAGTGAAATAAGAGTTTCAAGCTCTTTTTGAATTGTTGGTTTATTCTAAGAATCTACCTTAAGTATCCAAAACTAATATTTTGTCATATTGACCGAATCTTTAACAAGTGATATTTTTTATGAATGAATTATTATCCAAACAATTATCTTTTCATAGATATATAAAGCGGAGGCAACAATTTTACCCATAAAATATGTTCAAATGTCCCCACAAATAGGACCTCACATGTCTATTCTTTATATTGATCAAATACAACATTTATAAAAATATCAAGTGGATATAAGATCAGGTGTGTCTATATAAATAGAAGCAGATCAGTCCTGTAATGGTATAGTGCTCGAAAGAATAAAGCGTGGTTGTTCTCTATCCAAACTACACTATAGGATGGTGTCTGAATCTAGACAAAATGAATGAGAATCAGAAGAATGCCCATTTGTTTTAGCAAAATCCAACAACAACATTCCCTACTAAGTTTCATGCATTAAGAACAGGGCAATATACATACACGTAGTATAATCAGAGAAATAACCTCACACCGATGCAGTTTGGATGTTAAAAATATCTTAGAATAACAAGGTCATATTGCTATGTTGGATGCTTTTCAAAGCTATGTCAAACTTTTTGTCAACATTTTTTAGCCTCTCAGTTCCTACTTGTATCTCTGATGTCAAAACTTTCTTTTTTTCCTGTGATTGATTCAAGGCTTGTTGGAAGCTTGTCAGAGTTGTGCCAATCCTCCTATTCTGGGTTGTCTCTCCTTGCAGTCTTATTCTAAGACTTTGTTCCAATAGCAAGCTCATCTACTTGATTAAATAGTCCCTCTCCTGTTCAAGGGCATTCTTCTCCGTTTCTAAGTGGTGTGTTTTCTCTTTTATATCTTTCAAATTTAGAACTCGAGATGATAACTCATCTTTAATCTTGTTGTTTTCCTCTTGAGCAAGAGCCAATATTACCTAAAAATCCCCAACCCTATTTTCAGAAGTCTGATAAAGATTGAGGACATCTTGATACTAATGAATTATTCCCTCCTATTCTGCATGTGACATTCAAAGAGTCTTTTGAGTTTCTTTTCTCCTTTTCCCAAGTGTCGAGTCCCCATCCTAACTTTCACATATTTCTTACTTACTATTTTATCATATTTAGGTTTATATTTGGGACTTACATCTTCATACTAGATTCCTTTTCCGAGGCTCCCCTCCAAATTTTGTAATTCTGCTTCCAAATTTTAAATTTTTCTTTCAAGTTTTTGATGCTCATCTAGTTCAACTTGTAATTTCAGTCTTAGTACATGTTCCTCTTGATCAAGTTCTTCATTATTATTCTTCAAGGATAATTCTTGCTCCTTCAACTCATTTATTTGTTCAGCTTGAGATGATGACTCTTCTTTCATCTTCTCGCTTTCTTCTTGCGCACAATTCAACTCCTCTTGCAACTATGATACTGTTTTCTTAGTGGTTCCTTATTCTGTAATTATTTTATTCACATTCTTTGAACCCTACAATTTTGTGACTTCCCCTCAATCCTCTACCTCTTCAAAAGATAGTTCAACCCTATTACGCATATGCTTTTGTGATTTCTTTTGTTAGTCATAAGTGTTTTTTATAATTTCGTTGGCATCAAGATGACTCAATCAGTTCTACTATTGAATTTGGTCTCGAAATACCTCTACCATGGTAAAATGCATTTGGCACAGTTCCCCAGAGATGTGGTCACATCGTTCTGCTAAAGCTCAATATGATTTATAAAACTCTTCGACCAAATATACAAGCTCTCGTCACTTTTTTTATAACGTTTCTGCACGTTTCGCAAATGAATCTGCATCCTCTTTAGTCAGCTTCAACATGGCCTGGATCTTGATATCCTTATCTATGAGGTTTTCTAGAAGCCATTTTGAATTTTTAGGGCTCACATGGCTATCGCACCACCAAGACTAAGAATGGTGAGACTCTGATTACAATATAGTTGGTTTTATTAGGTCATAGTATACAATATGTTGAGGTTGTAAAATTTCTTCTCGATGAGACCACTTCAGTTGAACTTTATCCTGGATAAGCAAAGCACGAGGCCTTGCTTCTACATTACTACTATTAATTGTACCTATTATATCTCTCAAAAGTTGTTGCAATGTTCCACTAATTTAGAAAACAAAAGGCACCTTGAGGAGATAGCTAAATCTATTTATGCTTTGTCCACCATTATGAATTTACAAGTAAATCAGAGTCATGCTCACATGTATAATGTTAAGTCAAGATTTCCAAAAGCTCCAGGTATTCTCTTTCAGATTAAAATTTCTCAATTTATCCGCACACACATTTCATATGCAATGAAGCTCTTCTCAGATTCACCATCACTATGATTTGATGAGTTCCTCTCTCGCCTTCTCCAACATTTCCTCACATACAAAACCATCTATTTGAGTTCTCAACATGAAACTTAGATTCTTACTCTTCCCATAATAGAGTTTCTCCCCGCACTTAATTCTCTCAAATTTTTACGAGATTAACGTTTTTCATAAGACATATTTATTATAAACCACCATTGATTATGATACAAACACAAACTAGAACTTCTCAATTACATATACCCAGAGACAATATCAAATAACATGAAATTTTGCACATGCACATTCTGTTGAATCCCTTTTTGAATTTATGAATGTGCCTGAATTCATGTGTTTGAAACACAATGCTTAAAGATGACTTGACAAAGACATAGAGTTGTTATGTTTATTTGTCTATTCATTATTATTGTTTATTTGAAATGTGTTTTGAGATTCCAAAGAAGGTAGTAACTAAAAAGTCCATGTATGTGGATATGCTAGAACTCTCAATGACAGAGTTATAATTAATTTCTATTTCTGCTAGCCCTACCATAGGAATGGTGGGTTAACCTTATCCTTACTTTCTAAACATGGGAATGGTGTTAATTTGTGATCTTCTCAACTACTGATGTATTATTGTACTGAGGCTCCTAGTCTCTAGTCATTTGAGAGCAACTAAGTTACTGATTGTTACTGCTAGTGGTATAAAACATATAAAAGACACCTTTGTGATGAAGATATTTAGAGTGCCGACTTATGATAATTTAGATAAAGGCACTTGTCTGAATTGAGTCCTAGTCAAGTGATTGAACTCCTGCCCCCGACGATGCTATATAAATTGCTTTTCTTAGCTTCTTTCATGCAATCAATAATGATTATTGAATGTTGCATACCTGGGTAGTTGGTGGAAATGGATTCACAACTCAATTTGAGGTAAATTAGAAGGTTGTCGTTGCTTTAATGGTCATCTATTTACTGAAGTTGTTTATGACTGAATTTTGTATCTCTTCATTAGTGGACATTTACTTTTGTAGTCGTTTCTAAAATTTCTGAGGGAAAGAAATTTATTTGAAGTATCAAATGACTTATTAGGAACTCCAGTCCAATTCTCTAGACCTATTGTCAATCTTTGTTTGGAGACAACTACAATATTATTCAATGTATTTTTTGTGATTTCTAGACTTGTTTCAGGATGAATTACACTATCTTGTTTCACTGTGTAACTTTTACGTTTTCTAGGTTATTCAAGCTAATGTGGCCTAATTATCATCATGAAATCTTGCAAAGGAAATGAAATGATTACATTATGAAATTGTCTGTGTCTGTTATTCAGTGTTGGTGTTTCAAAACAATGATCATTTGAGGTTTTTTTAGTTTATATGGAGGAGGAGGAAAACTCTTATTTTCAATAGACATATATTGCTCATTTGAAAATTGATGATGTGATGCAAAATTTTGCACATTTCAAGTAGTCATATCAGAAGAGGTATCTTTCTTTGTAACCAGTAAGTTAAGCTAATAACGTTCTAAGTTATAAAAGCACTTGTTGAATTATTTGTCTCTACACATTGGAGTTTTTCTAGTATGAGCTATTTCTTTTTGATCTTTTTCTAACATTGACTGTCACATCCTTGGCAACTCAATAAAAATCTAGGTTGTACTTTAACTATATTTTTATTCTATTATTGTTACCTAGAAAAGAAAGGTATCAGAAAAATATCATTCGATTTTAATAGTATTAGCTTAGCTTATCATCATTTCCAATTTTGACTACTTGAAAACAAGTCCATTTCTAGATTGATTATTTCTCTGGTCATTAATATTGTTTCCCTATTCATTTCCTACTTCCAAGTCTTGTCTCCTAGAATTGTCTTGTATCTGGTTGATTTATAGCCTATTTGAACGTGTGTATCTAGTTGAATATTAATATTGTGGCTAGCTTGGTTAATTTTACAAGGAAAAAGAAATATTTTCTTCCATGATATAAAAGCCTATTTGATGAATATTGTTTTTCCCCAAGGTATCCAAAGAGAGAATTGGAGATTACTACGATTCTCTTTGGTAAGTTTTCTTTGTTAAGCATTTTCATACCTCAATTTCTAGATTTTGATCTTATGTTTTATATAAATATTGTGCATAAATATTAGTTATTTTTATTTCTTTATTTTTTTAATAAAATACTTTAGTTTATATTAATATGTACAATAAACATTGCATTCCTTTGGTACCAAAAAGGATCATTTTACTCAGTGTCAAAAAGTAAATATGTTTAAGGTTGTACGAGCTAACATGTCAAAGAACATTAAATGGAATCGTCCCATTATTTGAATATAATTCATTTATGCAAATATATTTCTATTCTTCCCATGCAATATCAAAAGCATATTTTATTATGCATGTCTATAACAATTAGTCTTTGAACATTTTGTGGGTGTTGTTTTTCTTCTATTTTAGATGAACGAATAATGCAAAGAACTCAACTCCATTGTTTTTACATCTCCAACAACATATTTTAAAAGCATAGTAGCCCCTACTCCACACATACCTGGGGTTCCCTGATAGGCACCATCAAAAACTTCACAGTCCTTCTCATAAGCAATGCTTGGATCTCTGTGCCTTTTCTAGCAGTGGCCTTCAACTTCCTTCAAATAACCTATTGTTCATTCAGGAGTAAAATTATTTTTGAAGCCAACTTCTTGAACACCTTTTATACATCTGTGTAACCCAATTCTCTTGAAATTATGATTGAATGCGGCTTTTTTGAAATTGTAGTATTTTAAGCAGAACCTTGACTACCACAACACTTAATGAAACAACAAATATGGAATTTATTCAGAAGGTTCTGACCTTGAAAAAATTACTATGCCCTGGGGTCATGATGAGTACATGTACATTGTAATTATAATTGTTTTATTTTTACTTTTATTTTTTTCGATAATTGTATTTTTATGTCGGTAGGAATGCTTGAAAATAATTTCAGTAGAGACAGTAATGAAAGTATTAACAAAAGTGTTCACTGGTAAGTGATTCAATTCCTTTGACCCAAGACAACATGGATTTCGCAATAGTTTCTTGTTCTGGGATTCTAAAGGTCCGCCCTCTCAATTTGTGCATACAATTCCTCCTTGTCGAGAGCCTATGTCCAAAAATATTTATTCAATTTAGTACAACTCATCGTCCAGATCTGGCACTTTCACTTACTGAAGCCCTATGAAGACAATCTAGGGCATCTGCTTCGACATTGTAGCTCAACACCCCCACTACTCTACCAAAATATGGTGGCCAAATGTAAGGTGATGTCATGGATGCCTGGATTTGTAGCTTGTACACCTATTTCAAGAATTGTATAGATATGTCTAAAGAGCATAGGCTGCAAATCATTAAGTATCAATCAAATGGTGTAGCATTGGCCTAGTGGAAATTCTATGTTGAATCTATAAATACTTAATTAAATTCAACATATTAGAGGTAAGAGATCCATTTTTGTATGTGTTTGCACCTAGGATGCATAATGTTGGGCCCTACATAGGTGTTTTTACCCCCTAGAATACCTACACATTTATTTTCGACATTGACTACACCACCAACCGGATCCTTCTTAGATCGTTCAACAATTTAGTGAAGTTTTCATCTATTTCTAGATTTAGCCTAAAATTTGCAATCTTTCAGAGGTACATATCATAAAAATTTATTCTGCATTATTGCTATTTTTTAGAATTGTGATGGCTTTGTTTGAGAATACCACTGTTGAGAAAGAATTTATTTCTGCGCTAGATTTTGAAAGAAAAATTGATATCTACTATTGTTCCCTACAATATCATAGCTCTCAACTGCATCCCACATAGATACCACCCTCTCCATCCTCAGCTCTACCACTTAGTGCATTTTCCTCTCCCTCTCATCCTAGTTGTTTCTCTTCCTAATATAGGACTTACACACATTTTAATATTGAGTGAATTTGTCCTAAACACTAACACATTGCTAAAATAATATTTATTGATAAGTATCCCAGTACTAATACAAAATTCCTTGACTCTCCTCCACAACATACTATGCCTGACGGCATTTCATCAGTCAACCCGACTTCTTCAAATCCCTTACTACTTTTCATGGTAGGGATCCATCCTATCCCATTGATGACCTCATCTTTTTGCATAATTGTTATGTCAAAGATCAATTGGATACCCTCCTTCTCGATAATACAATCCAAAAGAACATCATATTCTGATGAGTTTGTCAAATGCCTTCATATACTCACTAGCCCACAACCATTCTCTTATCATCTAGATTGGATCCAAAAAGACTGCCCTCATGCTAGTTCATGAGTGATAGGCTATTACTTCGCCATTGGTGCTTTCTATGAAATCAATACTTCTGATGCCTCTCCAGATTTTTCTGACTTATTATTGGACATTCCGTGACAACATGACCTTCAAGCCTTGTATGGTGTTGGGTGAAATACTGAAGTCACCTGCCCTTTTTTTTATTCCTCTTATATTTAGGAATGATGTTGCCTTTCAAGTAGCTTAAAAAAATGTCTGTCCTTATGCATTATCTTCCTTATTAAATCTTAAAATATTACGCATTCCTCTCCAACACACCCCACACTAGGGTCTTGTTATCTCAAAAATATAGTACACAATCCTCTCCAACACACCCCACACTAAGGTCTTGTTGTCTCACAATTCCCCTCTACCTCGTCTCTCCATTTCCACTTAATCTGAAATTGATTTCTATTTAATTCTCTGCTAGCATCATTTCCATATATAAAATTTTATTTTCTTTGGTTTGCTTATCCATAAAGAGTTTATCTATGAGTATGTGATTATCAATTCATATAACTTCGTGAAATTTAGTGTTTTGCATGAAATTAAAGGCATGAATTTAAATGGCTTAACCGAAGAATATAAAAACATAGCAAGCACAAATAACAGGTCAATAAAAAAAATTTATTGAAGAATTTTAGCCCTCCTGGGCTACATCTCCTTGGTCCAACTTCATAGTGTGGGCCTCTGTATTAGCTTCAATAGTGCTCAAATTGTTCTTACATGCATCCAATTCTATTGGAACCTATTAAAATGTGTTTAAAACATTCAAATATATCATAAATGACTATTTTTATACTCATTTTGGTTACCATCTTCTCTGGGAATGGCCTCCAACACCTAGTGGCCCTAGGCTTCAAAAATATTCAAGTGACCAAAAACACTTGTAGATGACCTCTTCTACCTATAAAACCTACTCAAATGAGTTCTCGGCATGCAAATTAGCTAAAAATAACTATTTTTTTACTCAATTTGGTTACCAGCTACTCTGGGAATGGCCTCCAACACCTGGAGGCCCTAAGCTTCAAAAATCTTCAAGTGACCAAAAACACCTATAGACGACTTCTTCTGCCTCTGAAACTTGCTCCAATGAGTTCCTAGCATGCCAATTAGCCAAAAATGACTATAATTTTTGAAATTTGGTTGAGAATTGAGTAAGTTATGCGTCAAATAGTTTTTCATAAAAAACCTCAGCTAAATCTAAAGAGACTCTGGTTAAGTCTGCCAAGTTTGGTGGCGGTTCCAGGTTTAGTCGCTCTGCCATAAATTCCACCACCTTAATTATCGATTAATTAAATGGTAAAATGATTAGTGGTGCACTAATCCTACTTAACAGTTGGCCCCTAGCTTCTGGTTCGGGCACTTGATCACATGGGTTGGACATTGGCCCTGTGGGGCTTGTTTTTTACCAAACTTTCAGAAGCTCTAACTTTTTCATATGATGTCGGTTTATCGAATCATTTGTGGCATTGGAATCCTGGAGACAGATGCTATCCATTCATTTAGTTATAAATAAATTCTGAGGACTTTCATTTTTTAGCTAAAATATTGATCCATGATCATTCCTCCCCACTAGAAGACTTTTGGACCCCAAAAGCTCTCTTGATAACTTATTATGTTGATGAGGGGATTGTTCTCCCATCCTTCTAGTCTTTATCTGTTGAAATTTTCTTAATTTCATCATTTTAGCTTTTCATAAAAAGTCAAATTTTTCTTTGATTTGGACGACCATCTATTGTTGTCTTCAACACCATCATGCTACAATATTTTTGAATTTGTATAACAACAATCCAATTTTGTAGAAAACATCTTGTTCCTACCTTTTTAAACAATCAAGGGAAACTTGCAATCTTTCTCACCTTGCACTTTGTCTCTATGATGACTTTTAGCTTCTTTTGTGTTGTACTTGAGTTTACTTTTGCCCAAGTTTCTTCACCATTGTAATGTGCCTTTTGTAAAATAGAAATGAACATTTTTGAAACCCATGCCTTCTTTGCTAAGATGCTTTTTCCTCTTCTCTTTGAACTTTGCAACTTCTTGCACTGGCACCTTGTTTTCAACACCGCTCAACACCAATGTTGGCTGCTGCAAATGTTTTTCACCTTCTTTCAAAGGAAACCTGTTATCATTCTGAAACAACTCATTAAAAATATAAGCATATTTATGAAAAGTATGATTCAAAACATCTCTTTTTTTATCATAAAAAATGTCAAGTTCTGACTTGCATTCACTAGCCTCTTTATTTTCCCTTCATTAACTAAAGAAATGTTCAGATTCTTGCGATGAGCTCTCATAATATACTTCACCCCATCTTTAAGCAAATGATATTTGTGCTCATAGTGAGGAAACAATGCTTTCGTGTGATACAAATATGGACTTCCCAAGATAATTCCAAAAATGTCAAGTGGAACCATGTCTAACTCGACTTCATCAATAAAGTTTGCAATAATAACAAATATAAAATTGCATTTCCTTGAAACCTGTAAATTGGCATCCTTAACTATCCAGCCCAAAGTGTATGGTTTATGATGTGGTATGGTTTCAAGTTTTAGCTCTTTCACTAAGCCTCATGAAATTAGCTTTGCTTGTGATCCATTATCAACGAGTGTATCAATCTTGGTATGATTTGAGATTACTCTGATAGTGAACAACTCTTCCCTTTTGTCTTCATTTGGAGTGTTGTTGTGACTATTTGAGGAACTAGTACTTTCAACATGTTGACCTTTAAAACCCATAGTTGTAATTTTTTTCTCATCTCCTGAATTTGAACTTAAGTCTTTTTCAGCTATAGCAATAGCTTTTCCCTTCCCTTTGGCTTCCAATCTATCTGGTTTTAATTCTGGATCAAGTTGCCAATAATGGTTTTCATCATGCTTAGTCTCTGAACAACTTTTGCATGTGAGTTTTTCCTCCTCCTTTTTGATACTTGCATTATTCTTTCCCTTCCATTTTCCTCCCTTCTCTTTTCCCTTACCATCACTTTCACCTTTATCCTCTATGTTTTGTTTTTCCCTTGCCTCAAGATGCATGGCTTACACACATACTTCATCTATGTTGCTTGGATTAAACATAAGGATAGTATGCTGCAAATAGGAATGTAAACCTCCAATATATTTCAAGAGTGTGTCTCGTGAATTCAAGTTTACTCACAACAATAAAGACCTCTTCCTAAACTCCTGAGTGTAATCTTGGACTGTTTGGCCTTTAAGCTGCCTAAAATTCTGCCAACTCATAATCGATTTTTGCATATAGGCTAAAGGATAAAATTGTCTTTTAATTGTAGAAACAACTTCAACCCAAGAAATGGATACCTTACCATGGATTCACATTTCCTCTTGATTCTTTGCTTCCCACCAAACTATTGTAGCTCCTTCTAGCCATAGTGAAGCCAACTAGACCTTTATGTCTTCTTCTTGAAGGTTCTAAATTTTCCAGTATAACTCCAACTGTCGAATCCAATTGTCCAACGTTTCTGCATTCACTTCTCCATTGTACATGGGAAGTTCAAATTTTATATCCAATTTCAGTAATGGAGTTTTTCCTTTTAGGCTTTTGGAATGAGTATGGGCAGTACTGGTAGTGGAATATGATGTTGTGTGAGATGGTGAAGATGACGAGGATGGTGGAGATGGAGGTGGCCTTTCACCATTCCCTTTGGAATCCTTCTTCTCATCCTTTTTTCCCTCTAAGCTTCCTTATCCATGTGGAGGTTTAGAACTCTCTCCAACCATTCTAGTTTTCCTATCTCCATAGAGGATTTTAACCATCTCAATCAAAGTATAGAAAGATTTTTTGAAGTCTTCCTCTTCTGAAGAGGGACCTTCATAACCTCTTTCTCTAGACATAATGGCTATGGATTCATGCTTAGAAATTTGTATTGATTGTACCTCTTCAATCACTTCAACCTCTTATGCAATCGATGCCTCTTCTATCTCAACTGATGGAGATGGAGATTGAGATGATTCAGGTACTACCCTGAATGGCCCTTTGGGTGAGGATGGTGCTTTGTTACCCTTCTTCCTTCTTTTCCTAATCTCAGAATGAGCTATCGATATCTTCCCTTCTCCTCTATGCTACTTCAACCTTGTAATCATAACAACAATTGCAACTATTAAGCCCTTCAAGAAAATCAAGCAAGCAACCTTGTGCTATGATACAAACTTGATCTGAAATTGATTTCAAGTTAATGCTGTGCTAGTATCATTTCCAAATATAAAATTTTCTTTGCTTTGGTTTTCTTATCCATAAAGAGTTTATCTATGAGTATGTGATTGTCAATTCATCTAACTTGGTGAAATTTAGTGTTTTGCATGAACTTAAAAGCATGAATTTAAATGGCTGAACACAAGCATATAAAAACACAGCAAGCAAAAATAATAGAGCTCAATACACATTTTTTTGTTGAAGGAGTTCACCCATCCTGGGCTACATCTCCTCGGTCCAGCTTCATAGTGTGGGCCTTTGTATTAGCTTCAATAGTGCTCAAATTGTTGTTACATGCATCCAATGCTCTTGGAACCTATTCCAATGAGTTTAAAGCATTCAAATATATCATAAATGACTATTTTTTTACTCAATTTGGTTACCAGTTGCTCTAGGAATGGCCTCCAACACCGGTGGCCCTAGGCTTCAAAATATTAAAGTGACCGAAAAACACATGTAGATTACCTCTTCTACCTCTAAAACCTGCTCCAATGAGTTCCCAGCATGCCAGTTAGCCAAAAATGACTATTTTCTTACTCAATTTGGTTACCAGCTACTCTGGGAATGGCTTCCAACACCTGGTGGCCCTAGGCTTCAAAAATCTTCAAGTGACCAAAATCACCTGTATATGACCTCTTCAGCCTCTACAACCTACTCCAATGTGTTTATAGTATTCTATTTAGCAAAAAATGACTATTCATTTTTCAAATTTGGTTGAGAATTGAGTAACTTATGGCTCAAACAATTTTTCCTAAAAAACCTTCGCTAAATCTGGAGAGACTCCAGTTAAGTCCACCGAGTTTGGTGGTGGTTCTGGATTTAGTGGCTCCGCCATAAATTCTGCCAACTTAATTATGGATTAATTAAATGCTAAAATTATTATTGGTGCACTAATCTCACTTAATATTTGGCCCCTAGGTTTAGGTTCGGATGCTTGGTCACATAGGGTGGGCGTTGGCCCTGCGGGGCTTGTTTTCTACCAAACTTTCAGAAGCTCTAAATTTTGCATATGATGTCAGTTTTTTAAACCATTCATGGTCTTGGAATCTTGGAGACAAAAACTATCCATTCATTCAAGTCTGAAGCAATTTTGAGCACTTTCATTTTTAGCTAAGATCATCATCCCTGATCACCACTTCTATATGTTCACCCCCTCATCAGCTTATGCAGTTTGTGTCTTCCCTTGATGGACTCTCTAATCATCACCCTGCATCACTTATTGGGTATCTTCTCTTCAGTTTCACTTCATTTTACCCTTATTATTCCACCTATTCCAGCGGTGGCATCGATGTGTTCAACACATCACCAAAAATGAACAAAATACCTCCCAACCTTAACATCAATTATCTAGACAAACTTATCTCATTTCTATTGGTGTAAGTACATCCCTAAGTCCATTGGGGAGGCTAGAAAAATATAATTTCAAATCATACAGTAGGTGCAGACTTTGCTAGATGTTTCAAAGGGATTTCATTTGTTCAATTCAATTCATTCAACACCCAAACAATTGCACAAGTGGTTTCATTATACAACACTCTACACCATATAGCTACAATCAAATTCAATAATTTTCCATGCATTGCACTGTTCCATTGTCTCTTCACCACATGTCCCACAATTCTATAGTGAAGATGCCAAGCTGGCCAAAGTTTGTTGCCCATGCAATATTAAGCTTGCCCACATTTTCTTGTATGAGGAAACAATAGGGATTCTTTCGAGTTAAACAGGTAAGATCTGATGTGTTGAAGATGTTAATCTCTATAGGCATACTTCTCTATAATAGTTTCTCTTCATGACACCATGACCATCAGTTCCTAGGCTTATTAGATATATAGCATAAATAAATAAATTCACCTCAATTGAGTTCTGTGCATATTTTGTTTTGGTTAAGTTTGACTTAGTCCAGATGGATCTTTTTATAAATATTATATAAGGTACTTGACTAAGGTATGAAAGTAGGCTATCTATTCCCTTTTCTATTATTTATGGGTTTGTCTCTTGTTCTGTTATGTTTTTCTACATGAGGTTTCATTATTCCACATCAACAAGAAATTAGTGAAACATCATCATTCGTTCAAAATTGGATTGCACCTAATGAATATCAGAAAATATCAAAAGGGTTTTATCTATTATGTTTTCCTTCTAATTTTCTCTAGATTTTTAAGTCACATTTGAGGGTTTGAAGGTGATTTCTTGTAAAGTTACCTGAAGGTCTTATTTCCGATAGGGGATTTTGTATTTTTTGTTGCTTTATTGTTGGATTGCTAATGTCGAGAAAAACTATAAACATGTACCCTTTGGATAGATATTAACAAACACTTGTCTTGGTGTTAATTCAATGACTGCTTTAATTGGTGTATCTCTCTTCAGGCCAACCCAACACAATTGAAAACTTCGCAATATATGTTGCTGGGAAACAAAATTGATGTGGATGGGGGAAACAATAGTGTTACTTATTAGAAGTTAACATATCTTATCATCTTTATTTGAAATTATTGAAAATAGTTAATGCTTTCAATGCATTTTAGGAGTTTCTGTTATCAATCCAAAGTTTACATATGAAATATCACTACAATTGTGGTACAAGTTTCTTAGCCAAAAGCAAGAACATTGTGTAAATCAGAAGGTACCCCCTATTTTGAAACATAAACTAAAGAGGATTACCACATTGATGCAACATTCTTATTTATAGCCAGATCTGTGCTTAAGAATCAACCTAAACAGGAACTGTAAGCTATCGTGACAATTGCTTCTATAACTTGAATCGATGTCTTTGCAGTTATGGTGACTAGAGTGTTGGAGAAGTTCTGGTCATTTGTTTTCAACACTTATTTTGTCATAGATGGTGATGACACAACTTTTTTTAACATGTTTCCTAGTTTGAGGGACATGAGATGCCCATATTTCTATGTAAGGCGATAGAGAGATTCATGAGACCTGTCACCCAATTGAAGGAGGTTTCTAATGATGGCCATCGAGGAGGTCTTGGTGGAGATATATTTTTCTTCTTATTCCTTACGCTGAGGAGGAGGACAAAAACCAGGAGACTTCCCACAAGAAGAGAACACTCTGTTGCAGCTCTGACTGGATACATATTGAACTAATTAACTAAATACCAATATTTTCCCACTCAAAGAATATAGCTGAATATGTGAAAGTGTGCCTCATATGGAGTTCAAAAGGAAAAAGAACTATGTGAGTCAAGAATATTTGGTGATTACACCATCCCCACCTTGAATATTGGTTGAGTCTTTCCCCTCACATGGTCTAAAATGAACTAACATCTGGGAGTTTGATAGCTAATTTGTTTATTGATTGAAGCTCACAACCAGTTTGAATGTTGGTTGCAGATTGCCTTGGGTAGATGACATCTGCGGTAAACTCAATGATATCCTACCTGGCATGGTTACATTTTTTCATTAGGTGCATATAGAGGACAATTTGTTAATATTTCTTCTATCATGTAACTTTTGTGGATGCTAATTTCAGTGCAAGAGTATTTCCTTTTATATTGATATTTTAACAAATCTCCCCTTAATCATGACAACCTAAACTTTAAAGTGTTTAACGGTCTTATTCTTATCTACGACTTACAACAGTACATAAAAAGAACTTGATAAGGTGGTTGTCATATTGTGTTGTTAGCTTCACACAACATAACTATCTTAAGTGGACACAGTTTTGTAGACACTCTTATCTGCCAACACTCCATTGGATACTCTCTGCAGTCTACTTCACACAGGTGTCATGGTCTTCATTAGTGGAAACTGGGTTGCAAACACTCAAATCTGTGAACACTCCAATGGATACTCTCTGTGCCACACAAACGTCACAGTCGACACACCCTTCTTCAACAGACACTTGGTTGCAAACACTCCTATCTGCCAACACGCCATTGGATACTATCTGAACCACACAGTTGTCGTGGTCAACACAACCTTCTTAAGCAGATACTCTAATGGAAAAAATGCTCTCGAACAATGTCAGCAACATGGCATACTCCACTTGCCCTTCACAACCATCGAGCCCTCTTGTAGCTCTCCAAACCACAGAGCCCTCAAAACTTCACACTATCGAGCTTACAACTCTTACATGCTCCTAAGCTCACCCTTATGCCCTCTTCCACACAATACTGGACCAGACGTAACTCCATAGGCTCAAGTAGTGAGTCTCACCAAACAAGGTGGCCTCTCCCAACAATTCTATCAGGAAACTACTCCTCATTTCACAACTCCATAAAGTTCTCAATTACAAGATGGGAACACACCCCACCTAATGCTTACCATACCAGTCCATGCCCACTAGATCAAAGGACATGACTGCTAATGTTCGACGAGGCTCCTCCTACAGTCAACACTTTGTATACTGCTTCAACATGGTTCAGCCTTCAACATGGCCGACACTACACCATCCAAATTGGTCGATCACCCCTACAACACCATCCACGACCTCTAACACTCTTTTTTTCATGCTAGACAGGCAAACTACATGCTTCTATAAATAAATCAGTGATAGAAGCTATCATTTCAATGAACAATTTCGCAATGCTCTTCCATGACTATACACGTAGTCGATTCAACAACAACACTTTTATACTGCGCTCAATCCACAACAACATTATGCTCAATCCACATACCGCGCATGTTATGAAACCAGCTCAAGAAAAGATATATCAATGCCTTAGAATTCAGCCTCTTCGAGGGGGCAACCTCCTTTACATTACATAAATGAACAATTTTTCGATGATTCAAATGACAAAACCTCCTTTCTATATATAGGAGTCTAAGGAGTCACAATATAACCCAGCCGACCTAACAATAATAATATAAAGCCATAAAAATAACAATAGAGGGATTCTATGGGGCATAGTAATAACAATATGGGGGCAATAGGGGCACAACAATATTAAAAGGGGGTATAACTACAATAGTAATGGGGTAATCACTAGTATTATAGGGACCCAACATGCCCCTCTCCTTCAAAAAAGTGTTGTCCTCAACACATGAGTAGTTCTGGATACTTTTGTATAAAATTCTCATCCTCCCATGTGGAATCTTCAGTGGATAAGTTCTTCCACTTGATAAGATACTCCGAAATTGATAGATTTCGTAGCTGTCGAGTTATTTTTTCTGTGAATGCTTCCGGTTCCAATATAATTTTTCCTTCCTCATCAAGTTCTAGCAATATTGTTTGAACTGGGAGCTTGTCACCTATAACCTTCTTTAAACATGAAACATGGAAAACTGGGTGCAATCGAGAAGCTGCAGGAAGCTCCAATTTGTATGCCATAGTACCAATCTTTTGCAACACCTTGTACGAACCATAATACTTTGGTGATAATTTATTATCCTTCTTAGCTTGCTTGAGTGACATTTTCTTATATCGTTGTAGCCGTAAGAATACCCAATTACCTACATCAAAACTTCTTTCACTGTGATGTTGATCTGCCTGTTGTTTCATTTTATTCTGTGCCAACACAAGGTTATCCTTTAAGAGTTGGAGGACTTGTTGTTGATGTTCGATGTGATGTTCCACTACCTGAACCTTAGAATTTTCTCTTAAATATGATGTGATGGATGGTGGTTGATACCCATAAAGTGCCATAAATGGGGTCATTTTTGTTGTTGTATGGAAGGAAGTGTTATACCACCATTCAGCCAGAGGCAACCATTTGACCCATTGTGTCTGTTTATGAGATACAAAGCAACGAATATATCCTTCCAAACATTTGTTTACTATCTCAGTTTTCCCATCAGATTGAGGATGATAAGATGAGCTATGAGCTAACTAAGTACCAAGACAAGAAAATAATTCTGTCCAAAAATTTCCTGTGAAAATGGGATCTTTGTCACTTACAATAATCTTTGGGTTTCCATGTAACTTTTGAATTGTTTCCATAAATGCAGTAGAAATTGTACTGGCTCTAAGTGGATGTGATAATGCACAAAAGTGTGCATACTTGGTAAGTCTGTCAACTATCACCATGATGACACTCTTTCCCTCAGACTTGGGTAAACCTGTGATAAAATCCATTGAAACCTCCTCCCAATGTTGGCTTGGAATGGATAAAGGTTGTAATAGACCCGGTGTCTTAATTGTTTCAACTTTATTTTGTTGGAAAACTAAACATTCTGCCACAAACTTTTGAATATCTGATTTAAGGCCATCCCAAAAAAATTCCTTCTTAACCCTATGGTAAGTTTTTAAAAATCCTGAGTGCCCTCCTAAGCGAGAAGTGTGCAATTCGATAAGAGTCTTTTGTTTTAGCTGGGAATTCTTACAGAGGTATAAGAAATATTTGTACCATAACGAATCATTTTTCCAGCTAAATGTATCAGACATACTGGAATCTTGTTGTAACTTTCGAATAAGTGCCCACACTTCTTCGTTCTTCTTCGATTCCTCCCTTGCTTCGTTTATCCAATCTGGTTGGATAATAGAAATGGCACACAACAATGCTTCCACATCCTCATCCTTTCTTGAGAGTGCATCTGCCACCACATTTTGCTTCCCTTTTTTGTAGATGATCTCAAATTCATAACCCAACATCTTTGTGACCCACTTTTGTTGCTCTTCAGAGGATAATCTTTGTTCTAAAAAGTATTTCAGGATATCATGATCCGTTTTTAACTTGAAGTGTCTTCTCATTAGGTAGGGTCACCATTTCTTAAGTGCATGGAGGATTGCCAACATTTCCTTCTCATAAATAGCTTTGCTTAAAAACTTTCCCTTGATTGGACGACTTTCGAAAGCAATGGGTCTTTCATCTTGCATTAGAATAGCACCAATTCCATTTCCTGAAGCATCACATTCCACAATAAAGGTTTTTGTGAAGTCTGGTGTAGCTAAGACCGGTGCTTGGCACATTTCCTCTTTAAGATGTTGAAAGGCCTTTGTTGCTTCGGGAGTCCATGAAAATGCATATTTCTTCAATAATGTTGTTAGACGTGCTGATATTCTCCCATAATTCTTAACAAACTTGCGATAATACCCTGTCAACCTAAGAAATCCTCGCATATGCTTTATGGATGTGGGGATTTTCCATTCCTTAATGGCTTTAATTTTGCTAGGGTCTACCTTAACTCCTTCATGAGATACAATATGACCCAGATATTCCACCTCTTGGACTCCAAAGAAACATTTGGATCTTTTTGCATATAATTGTTTCTCCTCCAATAGTTGTAGCACCCTGTCAACATGTTCAACATGATCCTTCCAAGACTTGATGTAGATAAGTATATCATCAAAAAATACTAACACAAATTTTCTAAGGAATGGTTTGAAAATTGAATTCATCAAACCTTGAAATGTTGAAGGTGCACTGGTAAGGCCAAAAGGCATGACCAAAAATTCATAATGACCCTCATGAGTTCTAAATGTTGTTTGCGGATTGTCTTCAGTCTTCATTATGATTTGATGATATCCTGAACGAAGATCCAACTTGGTGAAGTAAATTGATCCATGGAATTCATCCAGTAATTCATCAATGACAGGAATGGGGAATTTATCTTTAATAGTGAGCTTGTTGAGCTCCGTATAATCCGAACACATGCGCCATGATCCATCCTTCTTGTGCACCAATACTACTGGAGCAGAGAACAAACTTTGACTTGGTTGAATTATACTGGCCTCTAGCATTTCTGCAACCATACGTTCAATTTCACTCTTTTGGACATAGGGATATCTATACAACCTAATGTTTGGAGGAACACTTCTTGGAATCAGATGAATAGCATGATCATGATCATGCATAGGTGGGAGACCTTTGGGAGTCTCAAATACCTTGGAATGATTGTCCACGACTTTTTGGAGATTTGGAGAAATAGATGATTCTGATGTGGAAACATCTAGCGAACATAATTGTGCAATTACACCTCTTTGTTCCTTTTTTAGAAGCTTTGTCATACCATTAGAGATGATTATCTTTCTTGGTTTCCCTGCAATACCCCTTAATTCAACTTCCTTTCCTTCCGTAGAAAATTTGATGAAAAGTTCTTGAAAATTAAAAGCTATTGTACCCAAGGATTGTAGCCATTGGACTCCTAGTACAACATCAGCACCTCCCATTGGAATGGAAAGCATTGGGCTAGTCAATACATATTCTCCCATGGATAGCTTGATATTATGGCACTTTCCAGAGCAATTTATTGTTCCTCCATTTGCAATCATCACTTGACACTCTGGTGCTGGATATAGGAAGAAATTCAATTCTTTTGCTACCTTACAATGAATAAAATTGTGGGTGCTTCCTGAATCAATCAACACTATTACCTTTTTCTTCTTGATTTGTCCTTCTATCTTGATGGTTTGAGGAGTGGTAACTCCCCCCAATGCATTACAAGATATGGTCGGATTTATTTATTCTTCATCTAGGCTTTGTTCCTGGAGTATATCCTCTTCTTTTGACCTTTCTTGCTCCTTTTCTTCTTCCTCTTCACAATCTATGTAGAATAATTTCTTCTCAGCACACTTATGACCTTTAGTGTATTTGCTATCACAACTGTAACAAAGCCCTTTTGCTCTTTTTTCTTCCAATTGTTGTGGTGTCAACCTTATAGGTTGTGGAAGACTAGGGGCAACAACACTTCTGTCTTTATAGTTGTGAGTGGTATGCTTCCTGGTTGCCATAATTTTGCTTTCCATTTTTCTTGCTAACCTGAATGCCTTCTCTAATGAATCAGGTTCCCAAAGGCGAACATCATGTTGGATATTATCCTTTAAAGACCCTATGAACACATCAATCCTATGCTCCTCTGGAATATCTTTTACCCTTATGTTCAATTTTTGGAACTCCTCAATGTGCTCCATTATTGAACCCTTTTGTTTGAGACTTATCAATTGGCTAAAAAAAGTGTTGCTTTTTGTATCCTCATAATGTGCTATCAATTCTTCCGTAAAAATTGCCCAAGTGATAAATTGTTTACAAGAGCAAAGCCATTGATACCATACAAACTAATTTGGTTCCAAATATAAAGTTGTCATACGTACCTTTTGTGTGTTTTGCACATTATTGAGATCGAAGAATTGCTCCATCTGTAATATCCATGTGGAGGGATCCTTGCCATCAAACTTCCTCATATCGATTTTTGGAATATGGTGAGTCTTAGATCCAACATTAGAGTCTATGGAATCATGATTAACATTTCTTTTGTTCTCATCATGAGTTTCCTTTAGTACCCTTTCACCATTAGTGACCATTTCTTGTAGCAACTTATTCATATTTATCTTCAATTCTTCCATCTTATCAATCATGCCATCAATTTTAGCATCCATGCCATTCACCTTACCTTCCATGCCATCCATCTTAGCTTCGACACCTTTCTTTAAAAAATCCATCTTAGCTTCTACACCTTTCCTTAAACCATCCATCTTAGCTTCTACATCTTTCCTTAAACAATCCATCTTAGGTTCTGTTGCTTTTTGTGCAAGTGACACTTGTTGCACTTGTTCTTGTAATTTTGATATATCATGTAGCATTTCTTCTTCTTCTTCATGAGTCATGCTAGAGCTTTCAGGTTCCTTACTAGGTGTTTGCATTTTCTTTCCTCGGGGCATCAGTTACCGATAATAATGCTCTACTAGCCCTTTGAATTCCTTCAATTTTCAAACCACTCTTAAGCAAAAATTTAAAAGATTCTACACACCTTTTTTTCACTTTGTAGGAGCTCGATATTTCCTCTGATGTATCTATGTACTTTTAGATCATCCAATTCTAAAATTGCAACTTGTGGTATCCCTCTGTGTCCTCTTTCCAATGCCACAAGTCTGACCCAAATTGGATTCTCCAAGGAAGAGTTATGCGAAATCTTCCACAGTGACTTCATTATAGACTAGTTCAGTAGAGCGAACTTGTACGACGTGCCACGAGTCACTCTTTCGACCTTTGGATCTGAAAAATGCATAAAAGAAACTACAGTTCGTCCTCTTTCTGTACCTTCTTACGAAATTTCAATCCGATCTCCAGAGAGAAAGTTATGACGATTTTCCCCAGGTCACCTGTTTGGAATGTAATTCAGGAGTCTACAAAAAGACCAACTTCCTCAGATCATATCTTCGCAAATATAGCGTGAAAATATTTGAAATTTGGACCTGAGGTTCAGCGCCATTTCTTCTCAAATGGGTTTTTTTTTGCAACTTCTGAAACATCGTAGAAAAAACGTTATAGCAAAAATACCACGATGACTTGTTTGGAGCAGCGAAACCCTAGAATCCAAAGCTCTGATACCAAATGTTATGAAACCAGCTCAAGAAAAGATAGAAAACATAGATCAACAGCTTAGAATTCAGCCTCTTCGAGGGGGTAACCTCCTTTACATTACATAAATTAATAATTCTTCGATGATTCAAATGACAAAACCTCCTTTCTATATATAGGAGTCTAAGGAGTCACAATATAACCCAGCCGACCTAACAATAATAATATAAAGCCACAAAAATAACAATAGAGGGATTCTATGGGGCACAATAATAACAATATGGGGGCAATCGGGCACAACAATATTAATAAGGGGTATAACTACAATAGTAATGGGGTAATCACTAGTATTATAGGGACCCAACAGCGCAATACAAAACATAGGCCAGAGGCCCAACGTGGTCACAGCTTCCACTACAACTATTCCTGCAAGGCGAACACAGCTTCACTCTTCACAAAGCATATTTACCATGCTTCAAAATCATGTGTACTAGTAGTTTCTTCCTCCAAATGAACGCTCAAACTGGCTGTCATATCGGTGAAGAACACTTCAACAAAACACTTCATAATAGCCACAATATGCAAATTTCATTGACGGCTTCTGAAAATGGCGAGGAGAAAAATAAACGATTTCCCTTTAATTCCACAACATCTGCATTGTAACTCCTTGAAAATGGTAACATATATCTTTGGGAAGAAGGTTGTTTCTTCACAGTATTATGCGATCTATCTTAATCAGCTATCTTAGACAATGTTCTTCTCCTCTTTGCATTTTTATTTTTGTTTCTCAGCTTAAGCAAGATTTCCTTCCACTTACTAGGGGGCTTATGATGCAAAAAAGTCTTGGATTCAATATTTCGCAAATTGTTGCTTGTTCTGTGATACGGTCTTCTACTCCATGAGGCTTCCTACAAAGATTCTTACAAGATTCAATTTTATCTTCCTAAAACTCTAGGTGTGACGAACCCATTCCTTGAAATCTTGTTGCCACATGCAGCACACTCCATTGCAGACCTCTAGTCCACTGATCTCAAAGACCGACGACGCTTCAATGGGTTCTCCCACTTCTTCTTCATTTGGAAGGTACCATGGTAGGTTGAAACTATCCATGTTCTCTACCTCCATGATTCCCTTCATCAAACATCTTAGGTTTAAGCCATTTTATTTCTCCATATCTTGGCGCTTTCACTTCTTGCTACCCTCCATGGCCTCCGTACAACACACAGCTCTAGGTGTGTGTCAAGATCTACCTCCATACAACACGTGGATGACAACAAAAAAACAATGTGACTCACTGCCTCTTCATACTTCTCAACACCACTGAGCTTACTCGAACCAACTGTGATTCCAGTTGTTGGAACTCGAAAGACTCCCCAAAGTGAGCTAATCAATTGCATTATAGATAAGGCAATTTATATAGAAGCGTAGCCAAATAATCAACAAGGATTCCACCGACTATCTTTATTATTTACCTAAGTTAGTCGACTCCCCACAAACTTCCATTGATGACTCGCTGTCATATCAATAGTCATAGACGATGTGATTAATATTCTAGCACATACAACCCTGAATCTTTTGAGGACCATCACATGGTCATTCAAGGAACATCCAATCATGAAATCACTTTTTAAGATGCATTCTCGGCCCAAGCGATGTGAAATTTAAGTTCTGAATTTTGAACTCTACATAGCTACCCCACAAATAGCCCAACACCAACACCATGAGAGACCATCTTTTTTGTAGCATTTCTTTAATTTTCATATAGCCTATAACTACTTGGTCAAAACAGGTTAAAACACTCATGAGATGAAAAGATGTATTTTGATGGCATAAGCACTATGCCTCTTTTATTAAATGTAAATGAAAATGGTTTGTATTATATTTTCCTGTCATTATTGACAATCGTTAATTATTAGTTTTTCATTTTCTTTTAATTATTGGTGATGGTTAATCCTTAGTGGTTTCAAGTTTTAACACAACTACACCAAGAGAATTTTTAAGACATTTTTTTAAGACCAAAGAAATCTTTTGTCTTAAAAAAACACTTTTTATTTTAGTTATTTTACATAAAAATTTAATATCAATTGAATTGTCTAAAATATAAAATTTAAGACAAAAACAGTTTGAGACAAATCTATTTTAAGACAAAACTTTATATTTAAGACAAAAACAATTTAAGACAATAATATTTTAAGAGAAAACTTTAAATTTAAGACAAAAGCAATATGAGACAAAAATATTTTAAGACAAAACTTTATATTTAAGACAAAAACAATTTAAGACAAAATATTTTAAGACAATCTTCATATTTAAGACAAAAACAATTTGAGACAAAAATATTTTAAGACAATAACAATTTAAGACAAAATTATTTTAAGACAAAGCTTTATATTTAAGACAATGATACCTTGAGACAAAAATATTTTTAAGACAAAACTTTATGTTTAAGATAATGGCCACCTAAGACGGAACTCATTTAAGACAATTAACAATTAAGACAAAAACATATCAATTTAAGACAATATAAACTAACAACTACAAAATTGACTGTGACAGTGCGCCCTAAGTCCACCAACTTGCACGCTACTATTGTCCCGCACCTATACCAAGGTTGTTGTTTCACTTACCATTCATTTTATCCTATATAAAGAAAACAATTTGTTGGGCTCTTCATTTTCTGGGGGTAGTCGACTTTGAAGAATGCAACAACTTTTCCTCGCAAGATTTCCTGGACAGCAATTAATCTTATGTTTCTTCGATCTCTATTGATACAATTAGAGACAACTTGTCTGTTGTTGCATTCAACACTACTACACGGAGGGAGCTTTTAAGACAAAGGAAATATTTTGTCTCAAAATTTAATTTGTCTTAATATTTTCAATATGAGGCGCTAGTAAAAAAGGTAAACGCAAAGGATTAGGAGTTTTTATTTACGTTGTTGATGTGTTCTTGAGGAAGTGGAGCAATGGAGGTCGACAACAACTGATGGGATTTAGGGCAATATAGGCTGACAACAAAGGTGTGCTTTCTAGGAGGAGCAATGGAGGCACTTTCACTGAATATGGATGGACAGTAACATAGTTGGAGTACTTTTTGGGGTCTCCATCGATTGTGTTTTAATATCTTTTTTATACTATTTCATTTATTTTGAATGCTAATTCTTCTTTTTTTCAAAAAAGAAAAAATGCTACATTTGTATTAAATTATAAGGATAATACATAATTCATATTTTGTTCATTATATTATCCTTTCATGGTTCTCCTATCATTCCTATGCCCATACATTTCTATTTTCCTGTTATACAAAAAGTGTCTTTCTTAACATCAAACTTAGCTTATAACCATTGCATTTTCATAAATGAACACTTTCATTATCCACAGATACAAAACTTCCATCAAAATCAGGTTTTTATTAAAATATGTCCTAAGAGTAGTTTATGTTTCTTGCATTTACCATGATACCTTACTTGAAGATTGAGAATTTGTTTTTACTTGTTTCCTTCGAAATAGCTCTTTTAGATAGGAAGTCTGTTGTCCAATTATGTTCTTTGTATATATGTTGGAAATTTATATAATTAAAATTCCTTACCATGTTCTAAATCCTCATCATCGAATTTGGAAGTATGGGGGGATTGAAATTACTATGCTTGTTTACCTAGTCAATGATTCATTTTGCATCTCTGTATACCTGAATTTTGTCTAACCTTAGCCATTTTTCTGCAATAAGCACTCCCTGTAATGTTGTAATCTCCAATTTTTTGTTTGATCCCATTCCACCCTCCCACCAAAAGTGGAAGAAATTGTCAGGATTAATAACTATGACTGCACCACATTCACATTTCCTTCTATTGTTGGCTCCACAAAAAAACCCAATCAGATATTCTTTGCAAATATCAATGAATTTTCATTTCCTATTTTTGTTAGACTTGATCACTGGCCTGATCTCGTTGAAAAAAGAAACTGTGTTGATAATGAATTCTCTAACAATCACAATTTTCTAATAAAAATTGCTAGCATTCCTACTTCGCCATATAATACATATGATATATAATGGGAGGGACTTGTACTTTCTGTGTGAAGTGAACCATGACAAAAGACATTTGAACAAGGGTTGATTAGTGCCAATGAAAGGAAGATTCATTTCCTCCATAACCCCATCCTAAATCAGCCTCGCATATTAGCATTTGATCAAAAAATGATTTGTATCTCCTCCCCCCCCCCCCATCCATAGAGCGCATATTTCAAGACCAATGAAACCATTATTTTCTAAGTTGTTCCATGTTAATATATGATCATGTGTTACCAACCAGAAAAAAAAATAAAAAATAAATAAATTTGATTTGTTCGAGAGATTCCATCTCCATATATCCTGTAGATGCTTATTATAGTCATTAATACTCTTGTGCCTTGTCACCATCAAGTATATGTCTTGGACAATCGAATTGTTCCTTTTCATTTTACCACCCCCCATATCATAAAATCTTGCTTATCACTAAGAGTGATTCCAATAGATCAAATTTTTGCTACGTATGACCCTCATTCCTCACCATAGGTCTCTAGTATGCCAATATCTTCGACCCTTCTCCAACTCTACTGATCAATGTTTTGTGTTCCCGATAGATATATATGTGGCAAGTGGATAATGTCATTTATGTGAATGATTTGCAACATATGAAAGGATAATGAATGATTTCCAGCCTTCCCCGTGATGGCATCTAATCCAATTTTAATCTTGGATCCATCTCCAACCCCCCAAAGGAGAAACCCTAACATCTAGTGTAGAGTGCATTGAAAAGTGTAACTAGGTGCGGTCTTCATAATGACATGTGTAAATATGATTTTATGTAATTAATGTAAAGAGGAAAACAAAATTATTTCTGTAATGCTTGAATCATGGGTTTGATGATCAAGGAATTTTATCTTAGTTAAGTTTCCCATTGTGAGCACTTAGGTTTGTCATCAAGTCATAATAGTCTATTGAGTCAATGTTATGTATGGATGACCCTTCTTGGGCATGTTACAAATATATGTGAGTCATTGAAAGAGTCAAAGAGACACTTCAAAATCAAGCTCAATCATCTCCTTCAAGTAGCCCTTAAATGAAATTATGAAGCTTCACCAAAGGACATATCATCTCACATACAACTCAAGTCGGATAATTTACATGGGAAAACCACTATAAATATGGTAGCTTAACTTCATTTCAAAGACATAATTTTGGTCAAGGAGAAGTCTGCAATAAGGAGTGTGAGAATCATGAGGAAACGAGCCTCATAACCAATGAAGAGTGATGTCCTTAGCTTCGTTTTTGTGTCTATTTTGAGCTGAATCACCCCACATGTGCGAAATATAGATGCTATCTATTGCAGAAGAAGTTGAAGTACTGTAGTCAATTTTGAATGTCAAGTCAAGGGGAAAACTAGGGAGTATCTCAAGCCGAGTTTTCAAGGAGGTAGCCTCCACATAAAGAGAAGGAAGTCAAGGTACAAGAGAAGGTCATCTACATGTACTAGGGTTTCTGAATTAGGGTTGAGAAGTTGCAGGTCTGATGTAGAGAAAAGGAAGTTGAGATCTAAAAGCTAGTAGAGGCAAAAAGAAGAAATAGGTAGTTAACTATCATTGACTCTATTATGAAATAGAGGTCAAAATAGGAATCTTGGTGTCTTTTTCTTGGAGAGGTCAAGGGTCTTGGTACTATTATTCGTCAATAGAAGTCTCTATAAGAAGAAGAAGTCGTTTGGGTTTTCCTCTCAAGTGGGAGAGGTTTTGGCCCTGGTTGATCACCTATATTTGGTGTCTCTTGTATCTTTATTGTTTATGATTTGGTAGTCATTTGATGAAGAAATATATAACAATATAACTAAAGAGACTATCATAATCTAAAGGAGTAGAAATCATTCATAAGAATTTATCATTATAAGAGAAATCACCTAATTTCTTTGCCCTATTTTTCTCAACAAAGTGTGCATCATACTTCTCCATATGTGTGATATAACAGATTTCTTCTTGGCACTGCTGCTAATCCACGATGAGAAAGTTTTACCAAACATATATTTTTCCTTAATGATATGATACCACACACCATTTCCAGACACTACCCTCCACATGTTTTTTATAATCAAAGCCTTGTTAAAAGTGGATGTATCTATGAAACACTAACCTCCTTCGTCCAGTGGCCTTGCAAGTGTTGACCATCGTACCATATGAATTTTTTCTTGTAACTATGTTCCAAACCATAAGAAGTGCCCATGATAGCTTCTATATTATGGATTATCTCCCTTTGCATTAAATAAAGGTGCATCCAATATACTGAAATGCTTTGCACCACCAATTTCACCATTACCATCCTTCCTCCCATCATCAACCATATGTACTTCCAACTATCCATTTTTTTGTGAAATCTTTCGATTAACCATGCCCAATATTAGTTATAGTATCCTTTCAGTTTCATCTTAAACCCAAGGTAGGTGAAACCATCATCCGCTATCGATGAAGCTACCCCAAATAGATCACATATGTCCTTTGTTACATTCTCCTCACTATCACCATGTAACAAGATTGATTTTCCTTCATTCATACACAAACCAGATGCAACTCCAAATGATTTAATGAGGTCTCTAACTGTTCTCCACTCCCCCACCATCAATTCCCCACTGAGTAACATATCATCTACAAACATTAAATGAGAGATGGAAATATTGTTGGTTACTCTCATCCCTTTAATAATTCTATTATCCTTTGACACCCTCATTTTTCTACTAAAACAATCAATAACTAAGAGAAAGAGCAATGGAGACATGACACATCCATGTCTAATTCTTCTTTATACACTGTAAAGATGTGAAGGCAATCCAATAATAATGACAACAAAATTTGTAGTTTTACAACATGCCAAAATCCATTTAATGTTAAGTGGAGACATACCATATTTTAATAGGACCAAGAAGATGAATTCCCAGTCAATGCAATCATATGCCTTACTCAAGTCTACCTTTAGAAGTCAAGCTCTTTGTTTCTAAGATTTAATAGAGTGCATCATCTCCTGGGAAATACCAATTACATCTTGTATATGTCTACCTTATAAGAAACCAAATTGTTCCTCTGTAATATGCTTTGAAAATACTCACTTCAACCCACTTGCAATCAATTTTGATATCATTTTTTAAATCGAGTTGCGGATAGGTATGGGATGATAATATGCAAAGGTTCTTGGTTCCACTCTTTTGGGGACTAATGCTATGAAATTCACATTTATGGCCCTCGAGATGAACCCATGAATCCTAGATTCTTTAGCTACTGCTAACAAATCTGGGATCGTCAAATCAATGCAGTGAATAAAAAGTTCAAACCCCCACCTATCCTGGCCCAAACATTTCTCCTTTGCACATTCCTTCAATATCTTAGTCAATTCCTCCCTTGTGATTGGTTGTCCCAATATGTCATTATCCTATGATGTGAACATGTTTAGAAATTCTTCGATGAAATTCATTTGCGACCAAAAAGATGTCTACTGTACTGAGGGTTGGCCTTTCAAATGTGTGATCATCATCTATTCTATAGATATATGTGAATTGAATAAGTTTTTGGCTTCATCCCTCATCCTCCTTATGGAATTGATATGTTTCCTGGAATTGAAATGTGTGTGGAAATATCTGGTATTTTTATCTCCAACCTTTATCCATGTCACCTTGCTCTTCATGCAGATGTCTTCTTCCATGAACGAACAATGTCCCTTTTATTACACTCCAATTCAATGATCTTGTGCCAGTATTCCTTTGAGAAGAATAATGGGTCCTAAGGATCATTGAAATAACATAGGCAAATGTCAATCTCCCTGAGAGCTTTAGTTTCGCCCTCCTTCATCCCCCTAATCCATTTTTGAGCAGCCATTTTTAGCTCTCTAAGATTTCGACATATGGATGTCATGTTATTCTATGAAGGAGGAAGCAATGACTGAGACAAAAAATTTCAGACCAAATCCCCAAATTCATCCATTTTAAGCCATTTCAAGTTCAATTTGAAGGTTTATGATTTCTTATGTTCACCTTTCTCCCATGTTAGCATAATGGGCAAGTGATCAGAAATAAATGTTGGAAAATTATAAGATATTATATCTATCGGATAATTAACCATAAACCTGCCCATTCTTTTTTAGATACCCTCATCACTAGTTCTGACATCACATCCAATAGGGAAAAATCCTCCATCAAACCTTTGAAATGAGTAGCCATACTATCAATTCTAGACTTTTTTCCCAAAATATATTCCCTCCCCATCAAAAAATTAATATCCCCTATGATGATCGTGGAACTTAATTGAAGGATTCTAGATTCTGAAACCTGGTCTCAAAATAATCTATGCCCCACATATGGAGAATATGAATTGACAATCCAGACCCTTTGACAGTTTCCCAGCGTGTGTCTAGTCATGATGATCCTTGCACACAATAGAAATGCCTGCATCTCAATAATTTTTAGATCCCACATAATCCCCAGACCACCAGATAATCCAATAACATTAGTTGCAACAGCATGCCATGCATGACACACAGACAAAATTTCCTCCCATGCCTTATCTCCGCAAACCATTGTTTAGTGGAAAAGGATTAGAGAGGGTTTATGAACCCGAGCAATACCTCTGAGGGAGATTAATTTTGTGGTCGCTCCCAAACCCTATATGTTAATGGAAATAATAATCATGGAGGCACCACATGCACGATTACATCCCCTCTAAGGACCCAGACTCCATAAAAGTCAGAAATATAGGCATTCCCAATAGTAAAATCATAATCAATATCAAACCCGTTATTGGGAGATCCAGCCTCATCAGCGTAACCTAATTTGATCATGTTACAAGCTGAAACATATTTATGTTTAGGGGGTTTCTTCTTCTTGTGTGACATTTTTATATGATTCACCTCCATAATCCAAAGGGTTATGGAAAAGTTATATTTTAATAGAAAGGGGAGCCATATTCTCAGATGAGGAAAAAATATACTACAATTCCTTGTCAAGGAAACATGTACCAGGCGACGAGACCATATCCAAAGGCAAGAATGGAAACTGAACTACATAGGAACACTTATAGCAAAGAGAGGAGGACTCAACTATAGGATGAGTTTGAGGGAAAAGAGCCTCACATCTGAAGTCATTCATGAAATCAATAGAGGGATGGGGATAATGTGATAGATCATGAGAGGATATGGGATTGACCATTACGAAAGGCCAAAATGGGATCACCACTTCAAGGGATGACTTTTTTTTTTTTTTAAGTGTGGTTCATGGGCACCGGAGTGGCCGCTACGTCCACATAGAGAAGCGGGGCAGCTCCACCCGAAGGGAATTGCCGGTCGGCCATATCAGGCCTAACCCCGAGGGCGTCGAGGAGATTTGACCCCATGACCTCCCAAACCGGGAGAGTACTAGCAATGGGAACTCGACCATTTGAGCTATCCCTCGGGGCTAGACTTCAAGGGATGACTTACCATAGGGGCTTCACTTTATTAATTATTATGTTCATTCATAAAGGGGGTTTTAAAATTGAGAAAAATAGAGGCAATATATTATGGATATTGAGGGTGGGGATTATGGGTAGAGGTTTATAGGTTTTGCATGTATTAAAATGAGTATTTGGTAGAACTAGGTGATATCTACTAAAATAGGCATGGATTAGTATTAATTATTTAGTAATAAAAAGGAAATGGTAATATAAATCGTAAACCCATTGATGCTTGTTTATCTCACCACTTGAAAGGATGTTACAAGTTCAAATAGCCACATGGGGGAGAAGATTTTACAGTGTTTCAAATCAGATGTCAATGGAGAGAACTTTGCAAAGGTTTTCTAAAAGGTTCAAGGATTTCTAGGCTTTGATATTTTATTAGAATGATGGCATGAGGAGGTGTTATCCAATGCAATGTCATTAGAGAAGGTGGATTCAGTTGTATATTTGGACATGGTGAAGATACCAAAGGTTATGAGGTGCATTTTGGCGGCTATGAGGACAATGACAGTTCTTATTCACTGAGGAAAAGTAGGTTAGACTCCTCTTATTTGGTGGGAGTTATATACAACAAGAGGTCACTGAGAAACTCATTTGTGCCTTTCGACGCCATCATTGAAGACATTTTATCCTCAATCAGTTTTCGTGTTGGGTAGCTAGTGCTGGGGCACAATATGATGGAGACAATGAGGGATGAGGTTCGTCGGCTTGAAGGATTTTGTGATTCCATGGGCCCTGTGGTCATTTTTTCTACTTATCTACTACTATGTATTACTGGCTTGCATTAGCATAGCCATGGTTGGGGCTTCACGATCATTTTGGTTCCAATAAATTTTTTTCTAAGTTATTCTATGGTGTCTCTATTGGCAGGTTTGTATCATTTTCTTCATTGTTATTTTCAAGGCCCTAATCCTCCTCAAGTGCAGCACTTCCTTTTGTCTTTTGAATGAATAAAATAGTTCCATGTTGCCACTTTCCACATTCTATTTCATGAAATCCTTTTAAAGCATGAATATAATATTCATCTGAGGGTTTGATTATGTCAACAAACACATGGTGTCTCTGTTATGAAACCAGCTCAAGAAAAAGATAGAAAAGATAGATCAACGCCTTAGAATTCAGTCTCTTCGAGGGGGAAATCTCCTTTACATTACATAAATGAGCAATTGTTGGATGATTCAAATGACAAAACCTCCTTTCTATATATAGGAGTCTAAGGAGTCACAATATAACCCAACCAACCTAACAATAATAATATAAAGCCACAAAAATAACAATAGAGGGATTCTATGGGGCACAGTAATAAAAATATGGGGACAATACAGGCACAACAATATTAATAAGGGATACAACTACAATAGTAATGGGGTAATCACCAGTATTATAGGGTCTTATCATGCCCCTCTCCTTCAAAAAAAGTGTTATCCTCAACGCTTGAGTAGTTCTGGATGCTTCTGTATAAAATTCTCATCCTCCCATGTGGAATCTTCAGCGGATAAGTTCTTCCACCTAATGAGATATTCCGAGATTGATTGATTTCATAACTATCGAGATCTTGTTTCTGTGACTGCTTCCGGTTCCAATATAATTTTTCCTTCCTCGTCAAGTTCTAGCAATATTGTTTGAACTGGGAGCTTGTCACCTAGAACCTTATTTAAACATGAAACATGGAAAACTGGGTGCACTCGAGACGCTGCAGGAAGCTCCAATTTGTATGCCATAGTACCAATCTTTTGCAACACCTTGTATGGACCATAATACTTCGGTGATAATTTATTATCCTTCTTAGCTTGCTTGAGGGACATTTCTTTATATGGTTGTAGCCGTAGGAATACCCAATCGCCTACATCAAAACTTCTTTCACTGCGATGTTGATTTGCCTGTTGTTTCATTCTATTTTGTACCAACACGACGTTATCCTTTAAGAGTTGGAGGACTTGTTGTTGATGTTCAATGTGATGTTCCACTGCTTGAACCTTAAAATTTTCTCTTAAATATGATGTGATGGATGGTGGCTGATATCCATAAAGTGCCATAAATGGGGTCATTTTTATTGCTATACAGAAGGAAGTGTTATACCACAATTCAGCCAGAGGCAACCATTTAACCCATTGTGTCTGATTATCAGATACAAAGCAATGAAGATATCCTTCCAAACATTTGTTTACTATCTCAATTTGCCCATCAGATTGAGGATGATAAGATGAGCTATGAGCTAACTAAGTACCAAGACAAGAAAATAATTCTGTCCAAAAATTTCCAATGACAATGGGGTCTCTATCACTTACAATAATCTTTGGGTTTCCATGTAGCTTTTGAATTGTGTCCATAAATGCCGTAGAAACTATACTGGATTTCAATGGATGTGATAATGCACAAAAGTGTGCATACTTGGTAAGTCTGTCAACTACCACCATGATGGCACTCTTTCCCTTAGATTTGGGTAAAACTATGATAAAATCCATTGAAACCTCCTCCCAACATTGGCTTGGAATGGATACAGGTTGTAATAGACCCGGGGTCTTAATTGTTTCAACTTTATTTTGTTGGCAAACCAAATATTCCGCCACAAACTTTTGAATATCTGATTTAAGGCCATTCCAAAAAAATTCCTTCTTAAACCTATGGTATGTTTTTAAAAATCCTGAGTGCCCTCCTAAGCGAGAAGTGTGCAATTCCATAAGAATCTTTTGTTTGAGTTGCAAATTCTTATAGAGGTATAAGCGATCTTTGTACCATATTGAATCATTTTTTCAGCTAAATGTATCAGATGTACTAGAATCTTGTTGTAACTTTCTAATAAGTGCCCACACTTCTTCATCATTCTTCCACTCCTCCCTTGCTTCATTTATCCAATCTGGTTAGATAATAGAAATGGCACACAACAACACTCCCACATCCTCATCCTTTCTTGAGAGTGCATCTGCCACCGCATTTTGCTTCCCTTTTTTGTAGATGATTTAAAAGTCATAATCCAACATCTTTGTGACCCACTTTTGTTGCTCTTCAGAGGATAATCTTTGTTCTAAAAAGTATTTAAGGCTATCATGATCCATTTTTACCTTGAAGTGTCTTCCCATTAGGTAGGGTCGTCATTTCTTAAGTGCATGTAGTATTGCGAACATTTCCTTCTCATAAATAGCTTTGTGTAGAAACTTCCCCTTGATTGGACGGCTTTCAAAAAGCAATGGGTCTTTCATCTTGTATTAAAATAGCACCAATTCCATTTCCTGAAGCATCACATTCCACAATAAAGGTTTTTGTGAAGTCTAGTGTAGCTAAGACTGGTGCTTGGCACATTGCCTCTTTAAGACGTTCGAAGGCCTTTGTTGCTTCCGGAGTCCATGAAAATGCATATTTCTTCAATAATGTTGTTAGAGGTGCTATTATTCTCCCATAATTCTTAACAAACTTGTGATCATACCATGTCAACCCGAGAAATCCTTGCAGATGCTTCAGGGATGTGGGCATTTTCCATTCTTTAATGGCTTTAATTTTGCTAGGGTCTACCTTAACTCCTTCATGAGATACAATATGACCTAGATATTCCACCTCTTGTACTCCAAAGAAACATTTGGATCTTTTTACATATAATTGTTTCTCCTCCAATAGTTGTAGCACCCTGTCAACATGTTCAACATCATCCTTCCAAGACTTGCTGTAGATTAGTATATCATCAAAAAATACTAACACAAATTTTCTAAGGAAGGGTTTGAAAATGGAATTCATCAAACCTTGAAATGTATAAGGTGCATTGGTAAGGCCAAAAGGCATGACCAAAAATTCGTAATGACCCTCATGAGTTCTAAATGTTGTTTTTGGAATGTCTTCAGTCTTCATTCTAATTTGATGATATCATGAATGAAGATCCAACTTGGTGAAGTAAATTGATCCATGCAATTCATCGAATAATTCATCAATGACAGGAATGGGAAAATTATCTTTAATAGTGAGCTTGTTGAGCTCCCTATAATCCGGACACATGCACCATGATCCATCCTTCTTGTCCACCAATACTAAAGGAGCAGAGAAAGAACTTTGACTAGGTTGAATTATACTAGCCTCTAGCATTTCTGTAACCATACGTTCAATTTCACTCTTTTGGGCATAGGGATATCTATACAGCCTGATGTTTGGAGGAACACTTCTTGGAATCAGATGAATAGCATGATCATGATCATGAATAGGTGGGAAACCTTTGGGAGTCTCAAATACCTTGGAATGATTGTCCAAGACTTTTTGGAGATCTGGAGAAATAGATGATTCTGATGTGGAAACATCTAGCTAACATAATTGTGCAATTACACCTCTTTGTTCCTTTTTTAGAAGCTTTGTCATCCTGTTAGAGCTGATTATCTTTCCCGGTTTCCCTGCAATACCCCTTAATTCAACTTCCTTTCCTTCTGCAGAAAATTTCATGAAAAGTTTTTGAAAATTAAAAGCTATTGTACCCAAGGATTGTAGCCATTGGACTCCTAGTACAACATCAGCACCTCCCATTGGAATGGAAAGCATTGGGCTAGTCAATACATATTCTGCCATGTATAGCTTGATATTATGGCACTTTCCAGAGCAATTTATCGTTCCTCCATTTGCAATCATCACTTGACACTCTGGTGCTGGATATAGGAAGCAATTCAATTCCTTTGCTACCTTACAATGAATAAAATTATGGGTACTTCCTGAATCAATCAACACTATTACCTTTTTCTTCTTGACTTGTCCTTCTATCTTGATGGTTTGAGGAGTGGTAATTCCAGCCAATGCATTACAAGATATGGTTGGATTCATTTCTTCTTTATCTAGGCTTTGTTCCTGGAGTATATCCTCTTCCTTTAACCTTTCTTGCTCCTTTTCTTCTTCCTCTTCATAATCTATGTAGAACAATTTCTTTTCAGCACACTTATGACCTTTAGTGTATTAGCTATCACAACTGCAACAAAGCCCTTTTCCTCTTTTTTCTTCCAATTGTTGTGGCATCAACCTTATAGGTTGTGGAAGGCTAGGGGTAACAACACTTCCATCTTTATAGTTGTGACTGGTATGCTTCATGGTTGCCATAATTTTGCATTCCATTTTTCTTGCTAACCTGAATGCCTTCTCTAATGAATTAGGTTCACAAAGGAAAACATCATGTTGGATATTATCCTTTAAAGTCCCTATGAACACATCAATCCTATTCTCCTCTGGAATATTTTTAACTCTTATGTTCATCTTTTGGAACTCCTCAATGTGCTCCATTATTGAACCCTTTTGTTTGAGACTTATCAATTGGCTAAAAAAAGTGTTGCTTTTTGTATCCTCATAGTGTGCTGTCAATTCTTCCGTAAAAATTGCCCAAGTGATAATTTGTTTACGAGAGCAAAGCCATTGATACCATACAAACTGATTTGGTTCCAAATATAAAGTTGCAATACGTACCTTTTGTGTGTTTTTCACATTATTGAGATTGAAAAATTGCTCCATTTGTAATATCCACGTTGCGAGATCCTTGCCATCAAACTTCCTCATATCAATTTTTGGAATATGGTGGGTCTTTGATCCAAAATTAGAGTCTATGGAATCATGATTAACATTTCTTTTGTTCTCATCATGAGTTTCCTTTACTACGCTTTCACCATTAGTGACCATTTCATGTAGCAACTTATTCATATTTATCTTCAATTCTTCCATGTCTATCTTCAAATCTATCTTCAAATCGTCCATCTTAGCTTCCACGTCATTCAACTTAGCTTCTACACCTTTCTTTAAACAATCCATCTTAGATTCTATGCCTTTCTTTAAACTATCCATCTTAGCTTCTACATCTTTCTTTAAACCATCCATCTTAGATTCTGTTCCTTTTTGTGCAAGTGACAGTTGTTGCACTTGGTCTCGTAATTTTGATATATCATGTTTCATTTCTTCCTCTTCTTCATGAGTCATGCTAGAGCTTTCAGGTTGCCTACTAGGTGTGTGCATTTTATTTCCTCGATTCATCAATTATTGATAATAATGCTTTACTATGCCCTTTGAATTCATTCAAACTAATTTTTCAAACCAAGCTTATGCAAAAATTTTAAAAAAACTACACACCTTTTTTCAGTTTGTAGGAGCCTGATATTGAAACTGATGTATCTCTATAATTTGGAATCATCCAGTTCTGAAATTGTGATCTGTAGTAGCACTCTGCATCCTCTTTCCAATGCCACCAGTCTGATCCAAATTGGATTCTCCAAGAAATAGTTATGCACAATCTCCCATAGTGACCTGATTATAGACTAGTTCAGTAGAGCAAACTTGTACGACGTGCCACAAGTCACTATTTCGACTTTTGGCTCTGAAAAATATATACGAGAAACTACAGTCTGTCCTCTTTCTATAAATTCTAATGAAATTTCAATCCAATTCCCAGAAGGAAAGTTATGATGATTTTCCCCAGGTCACCTGTTTGGAATGTAATTCAAGAGTCTACAAACAGACCAACTTCCTCAGATCATATCTCCACAACTATAGGGAAAAAAGCTCTGAAATTCAGACTCAAGATTCAGCACACTTTCTTCTCAAATGTTTTTTTTTTAGCTTCTGAAACATCGCAGAAAAAAGTTATAGCGAAAATTCCATGATGACCTGTTTGGAGCAGCGAAACCCTAGAATCCAAAGCTCTGATACCAAATGTTATGAAACCAGCGCAAGAAAAAGATAGAAAAGATAGATCAACTTCTTAGAGGGGGCAGCCTCCTTTACATTACATAAATGAGAAATTCTTGGATGATTCAAATGACAAAACCTCATTTCTATATATAGGAGTCTAAGGAGTCACAATATAACCCAGCCGACCTAACAATAATAATATATAGCCACAAAAATAACAATATAGGGATTCTATGGGGCATAGTAATAAAAATATGGGGACAATATGGGTAGAACAATATTAATAAGGGATACAACTACAATAGTAATTGGGTAATCACTAGTATTATAGGGCCATATCAGTCTCCTTACGGAAAAGTTCTTCTAAATATGAAGAAAAGGTCTCGAACAATATGTACATTTAGAAATGTAGTGTGAGGAAGAACTTGTACATGTTTTAGAAAAGAATAAATAAGACAAGATAGAGAGGTATTGTGCACGTTGGACAACTCGGAGAAAGCAATGCACAATAACGATGAACTTACAGGCTTTCAATAGGTTGAAAGGAAATTGTACAAAGAATCAATACAATCATATGGATCTGTATGGCCATATGGAGCAATACAACAATTGTACAACTTTTGCCTTTATTTTTTGTGATATCATATACCTCATTTTGATATGATTATGATGACCATGCATTTGTTATTATGTAGCTTGTAGAGTTTTCCTTGAGGTATGCAAAGCTAATTTTGAGAACAAATTACTTATGTATCTACAAAACTCTTTTATTCTTCCATTTCTTAAATTTTTAGTTTTTGTGTGATTGATGCTATAATTTGAAAGTAATTTCTACATTATATTAAACTTATCAATTTATCCATTTAACTAGCATCATATGGATAATAATCACCTAAGGTTGATTTTTTGTAATGTACTTAACCCCATTTACCTCAAAAGGTGAAATATGCCTCTAAATTTCCTTACCCCCAAAAAAATCTACTTGAGGGGGAAACGCACCTTCAAATACATCAAAGCTCTTCCATTAGGGTTATATCTCACCCCTTCTTGCCTGCAACATCCACCAACCACCTCCTTGAAGAGGGTGTCCAACCTCAAGACTCAAATGGGCCTCTGACCAGACCCATCTGTAACTTAGTGCTACATGGCATGATCTCAAGTTGGGTGTTCATCTTGTAAAGCTCCTTTTTTGCTCAGATCCTTCATCCACATGGTCTTAGGCCCTATTCTTTACCTAAGAACAAGGATATCCATCAATGACATGACAAAAGAGAACGTAATATGTGTAACCATTCCTCTAATTACATGTAAAACATGCCCGAATGGATCCTCATAGTGAAATGCATCTATGGAAAAACCTTCATCAAGCCAACCATACACCTTGTATATGCTTGTTCTTCCCTAAGTGACTATAGATATATTTAAATTTCTCTATTACATGTGCATTCATACTTGTTATTCTTCCAGTATTTATGGTGGTTAGTGTTGTAGGGAAGAAAACTCTCATGGATGTCTTAGCTAGAAGGGAGATTGGAGGATATATTGAGGGTGATATCCAGATATAGGGATTTCCCAAAAAGAAGGAAAAATTTTCTTAGATTTTCAATAACTGTGAGTAGAATGAAATATATTTTCCACATGTCACTATTTGGGAATCACTGTTATATTTGGAATTTATCTATCTTTTGAAGGATGTTAACAAAGAAACCAAAGTTGTAAGTCTACAAAACTAATCAATTTCTCTTATGACATTGTGCCAAATCGTCATGTTTCTAACTTGCAAAAGATACCAATTTGTTGGCCTTCGTTGATAAAGTCATGGAACTTCTAGAATTAGAAAATTTAAGGGATGCACTAGTAGGTTTGCCCAGTGTGACTTGATTTTCAACTGAACGAACGAAAAGGCTAACAATAGTTGTCGAGCTTGTTGCAAATCCTTCTATAATTTTCATGGATGAGCCCACTTCTGATTTGGATGCCATAATAGCTACAATTGTTATGTAAATTGATGATCATGAAATATATAATGTAAGGATGGTTATATGTACCATTTATAAACCCAACATTGACATCTTTGAAGGTTTTTATGAGATAAAGAAATGTCTAGAGTATATGATATCTTATATTTTTTATTTTAGAATGGTGATTTTTGACTTACTATAATAGGTATAATTATTGTTGATGAAAATATGAGGGAAAGTCATTCACTTCAGGCCACTAGGCCATTATTCTCATAAGATTGTTGAATATTTTGAGGTAACCACTTTGCAGAGTCTTGTAGCTAGAAAAGGAATAGTTTTAATAGAGTACTGTCAATTTAATGTCTAAATGTAAGTTAATTATCTTACTTTCACCATGAAAACTACATCATTTTCAATATAGCAAAGATCAAAGAAAAATACAACCCAGTTACATGGATGTTGGAAGTTAGTTCTATTGTTGTCAAACATCATCTAGGGATAGAATTTGAAGAGAATTACAAAAACTATTCCCTCCACAAGTAGGGATTAAAGTTGTTAAATGTTTTGGCACTAGAATCCTTCTATTAACATTACAACAAGTCTACAAGGTACTAATATTTCAAAGTCACATTTTAATATCTCATTCTTTTTCTTGGACATGAAGGAAAAATAGAACTTTTGTTAAAGAGCTCAACTCAAGATCTATACTTCACTATCCAATACTCATAATCATTCTTTCGACAATTCACGTCCTATCTGTGGAAGTAGTGGTGGACTTACTGACAAAGTCTTGATTATAATGTTGTTAGATACTTCTTCACACCTACCTGTGCTTTTCTCTTTGAAATTATATTTTGGAAAGTCAACACAAAGCTGTATGTAGTTGAAAATCTCTTGTGTGACAAATTACTGCCCAAAATATTTTTTTTGGATAGACAGATCATCAAAATGTGTGATGCTCTCATTTTGTATGATATAGACTCTTCTTAGATACTAATGACTAGATTACTTCATATCAGGGACATGAGCAATGATCTCTCTATCATTATTAGCGCTTTGTATGGAGTAGTTATATTCTTAGGAGTCAATAACTTTCAAATGTGTAACCTTTGGTTGTAGTAGAAAGAATTGTGTTCTACAGAGAGAGGGGTGCAAGAATGTACTCTACATTGCACTATCTTTGACTCAGGTTATTCCTATATCATTATTTCATTTTATTCTAGACATTCGAATTCTCCATGTGACAAAGATTAGCCAAACATAGTATGGGCCTATAACATTGCCCACCCAAAAGTAAACTTTGAGTTTCAAATCCTTCAGTTAATATGCCCGCACTTTCTTATTGGCTAATATTTTGGGTTTCAAATCCTTGAGTACATATGCCCGCACTTTCTTATTAGCTCATAATTTAGGGTTTCAGATCCTTGAGTTAATATGCCTGCACTTTATTATTAGCTCATATTAGTAGTACTTGATTCTAACGGAACCCTTGGAATTTTTGGATGTGCCTTTCATAGTTTGGAAAGGTCTTGAAAGGTGCATGACTACATGAAAATGTATTGTAAGACATTTTTTAAGTCTTAAACATTAAAATTGTCTTAAAAAATTATCTAAAACCAAGTGAAATACAATTGTCATAATAAAAAATGTAGTAAACTAAGTGAAATACAATTGTCTTAAAACAAACTTGGCGGAAGACATTTTATTAAGGTAGTTTATTTGGCACCAAAAAAATATCAAACACATGTTATATCAGTAGAGAGTTCTTTGTTCACGTTTTCCCAATCATTCCCTTGTAAATGGGAGCCTTATGTGATTGATGGTAAAATCAGTTATAAGACCATTTTAGTGCATTTTATCACCTTAGCAAGCACATGTTCAAGTCCAAGCAAAAGGAAATATAAAGCCCCCATTTTTCTATCCCCTTAAATAGAGTAAAAGAGTCCCTCACCATTTCTCGTCTAGTGGAGCTCTAGCAAGTAGTAAGCAACCCTGAGATTGGTAGTTACCATAGGAGAAGACATTAGTACCAAAAGTGACGAGACATGTTTTATATATCCTAATTAGTTTTTCTTTGTTTGTACTTACCATATGTTTTGGAAGTACTATATCATAAATTAAATATATGTTGAACCAAAGTGACTAAAAGACATAAAGGACTTTAATTAAAGGATGTTGTTCACACTTCTAATCAACTTTTCATCAAATTTTTAATTGCAATGATTAATACTAGTTTAAGGTTTACTCTAGTTACTTTAATCCTCTAGAAAGGTACTCATCCATTAGATCTTTCTTTCTCTGGTTATGTAGATGGGGTGGAAGATCCACTAGATGGATGTAAAAACAACATTTTTCAATGGGGTTATTGAGGAGGAGGTGTACATCGAGCAACCAAAAGGTTTTGAGACATTTGATCAAGATTCTCATGTGCGTAGACTCAAGTGAGCATTGTATGGTCTCAAATAAGAACCTCGTGCTTGGTACACTAGGATTGATAATTATATCACCATTTGGGGCTTCACCAAAAGTGAAACAGATGAAAACCTCTATCACATCTTGTTAGAAGGTAAATTGCTTATTACTATCCTATATGTTGATGATTTGATTTTAACTAGTGATGAGTCACTGATGAGAACTTGTTAGGAGGACCTTACAAGGGTATTTGAAATGAAGGACATGGGTCTCATGCACTACTTCCTCGGGTTGGAAGTATGGCTAGGCGATGGGGAACTATTTGTCTCTCAAGGAAAGTATGCAAATGAGCTATGACAGAGATTATGAATGGAGAGTTGTAAAACCATGGAGACACCTCTAGTCACCAACTAGAGGAAGGAGGATGCCACTTCAGGTGAAGAAGTGGATGCTACCATTTATCGATAGCTAATGGGTTCACTCATGTATCTTGGGAACAAATGACTATATATCTGTTGTGTAGTCAACCAACTAAGCTAAGCTATGGTTAGGCCAATGAAATTATTTTGGAAGGAAATTAAACATGTTTTACAATACCTCGGAGGCACTACCTAGTTTGGACTATGGTACAAACGGGGAACGCGAGTGAACTTGTGTGGCTTCACATATGAAGATTGGGTGCAAAGTAGATGAGACTGAAAGAGTACATTAGGTGGAATTTCATTGTTGGTTCCGTAGTTGTTTCTTAGTAAAATAGGAAGCAAATATCTACGACGCTCAGCTCAGCAGAAGCATAATACACGGTTGTAAGTTAAGCAACATGTGTGGTGATATGGATGAGAAATATACTTGTTGGATTGTTTGGTTAGATGATAGATCCAACTATGATCTACTATGATAATCATAGTTGCATCAAGCTCTCTGAGAATCCTATATTTCATGATTGATTCAAGAATATAGATATCTGGTATCGCCATTTATGGGACTATGTGCATAGGTAGATAATGTTGTTACACGACATTTTGACAAAGGAACAAGATGTTGGAATTTTGATAAAAGATTTGTTAAGAGGGAAGTTCAAGCTCCCCAGATGTAGGATAGGGGTGGTTGATAATCCCATTCTACCATCCTCATAGTAGTGCCAGTATCCATCATTTCAAGGGTAAGGGTGTCCAGTGAGTGCTCAACCACAAAGCCTGGACTTGAAAGATCCCTAAAATTTGAAGAGTTGGGATGAGGATTGAGTGCTTCCTTAAAAGACTTGGATTTAGTAATAGAAGGATCCCCTCCCTCCCTTGGCTCCAACTTTTAGCTCTACGATGAGGGAGATTGAAGCCTCATTTGTGGTGCCATAATCACATAGAAGGCATTCCTTTCTTAGTACCATGTCTTTGTACAAAAGTCTCAAAAGTGTAGCCCAAATTCTTGTATTTTCTTGGATTTGGCTAGAAATCTTTTCTACCAAGTCAACTACTGACATCATAATACAAAGAGTCCCTATTGACAAATGTTTTACAAATATGGTGAAAATGGGTGCATCTGAAATTAAAGATCCATTCTTTACAAGTTCTATTTGTGGGGAGAGAGGGACAAATGCATGCCTACCCTCTTCATTCTAGTGGAAACTACTTACAAACATATTTTAGACATCCACCTTTCATTAAAGATTTCTTCCAAACACTTTACATACAACCAAAAAGCCCTTACCTACTAGACACTCTAGCATTGACCTTGCCATAATAGAGGAGTCTCTAGTGTATAATGGTAAGATGCTTTTATAACAGAGATGTGACTTATAGCATTGCCAAACCATGGGACCTCCCATAAAGCCGATACCTCCTATGCCAACATGTTCCTTTGATCCACTATGATGGAAAAATGATCATTTTGTCACATATAAATCCCAAAGGCATCTATTCCTGCAACCAGAGTTGAAACAAACCCTAAACACCTTATGTCACAAGATGCCAGGAGTACCAAAACCTAAAAAACTAAATTTCTCGCTATAAAATCTAAAATCCCTAGTGTTTTCCATCGTGTATCTTGTCATGATTGTTGATTCTTAGGGATTTTGAGAAATTTTCCAATTCTTCGGAGACTTTGGGAAATGTTAGAGAAATGACATGGGGTTGATCATCCTACATATTTTGTCACTATTGATGGTTTTGTGAAGGGGGGAGAAATGCAACAAGTGGAGGAACTACACCTAGAGATGAGGAGACAAGGTTCAAACTTGAGGGAGCCGACATTTTGTAATTTAATTTAGGGATTTTTCGAGGCATGAGAGGTTCAAAAGGACATGTTTTCCTTTATTCTAGAGAAGTTCGAACCAAATTTCATGTTGTATAATGTTGTGATCATGGGATCTCCAAGGCTGCCCAGATGCAAGAGGGCGTAAAGTATTTAGAGAAGATGGTAGAGAGGAATATAAGCCCTAATGGTGTTGATGAATGGGCTTATTTTTTATAATCATTTTTCTAAAAGAATTCAACTAAAACATGAAATAATGAGAGAATATATTCTTATGTATTGTTCCTTATGACAATGCATAAAAGATTCAACAATGATAATTTATTATTATTCCCCATAATCATCAAGATAATACAAGATAAAAAAAACATTCGAGCACTCCCATGCCAAATCGCATAAGAATTCTTAGTTTTCTATTTTCACCTAAGAGATAGACCTAATATTGATCCTTCTTATCACCTCTAGAACACCTCTTAGAATCCATGCTAATGACATCTAATAGATAGGGTTTTCCTCAAAAACCAACTTTACTAGGACAATATTGATAACCAGTGATGACACACAAATCTATTCTCTTTTTCAACCTTTGTGATCAACTATCTCTAATCTATTTTTTGATAATTAATTGGCTTTAAGATAAATCCTAGACACTTCATGCCCAAATCCAACTCAACCTCAAAATATTGTAAAATCCTATTTTACAGTCCCCATAAAAGAAATAGTAGATTTCCTAACATTTATCATCATACCAGTAACTAAATAATACATGGTTAAAATCTATTATAACTTACCCACATCTCTTCTAATCCCATTACAAAAAATTAGGATCACATCATTGAATGAAAAATGGGACAAGTGACCAAGCTACCAATTCTAACATCTTTAAATGAACTAAATCTCTTATCATCCAATAAAGTACTAATCAAACCTTCTACTAAAATAAGAAAAAGGTATGGGAGAAAGAGGACAACTTTGATTTAATCCTCTCTCTAGCTGAAAGAAAGAAATAGTGCATTTTCTAATCAACACTGAGAAAGAAATTTTAGTAACATAATTCATGACCAATTCACAAATGAAACACATAATCCCAAATGAATAAGCATCAAATCCAATTAAAGCCAATCCTTTGATAAGTCAACCTTTACTACCATAGGTTTTAGCTTTCAAGATTTATTATTATCCTCGTTTTCTCCACCCCAATAACCTTTTGAATCTTTCTCCTTTCTAAAAAAGTAAACATTCACTTGAAATGGACTTTGAAAGCATACATTTAACCCTTCTTGCAATGACCATTATAAGAATCCTATAATTGCAACTACATAGATATATAGGTTTGTATTCTTCAAAGGAAACTAGGTTATCGAATTCCATAAGAAGGGATATGAAACTCACATTAAATGGTGTTGGAATCCACTTAAACGATCTTTATTCATTAACCACTTTCAACATTTACTCTTCCATAATGTTTAAAATGGCTATTAAATTAGAAAACCATTGTCTACCCTTCTAGATTTTGACCTTTGTCTTTTTGGGAAAATTTTAGCACAAAATGAAAATTTTCCATGGACACCTCTTCCATTAGATAAGTAATTTTTACTACACTTACAAATCTAGGGAAAATGAGGCATTCTTGATTACCCTTTCTATAATAGCTCTTCTCTCAACATTATAGATGTTTGTAAGATAGTATATCCCCATCTAAGCAATATTCTCAAATTTAGAAGACACTGAAACATCTCTTCTCACCACTCTCCAAATTGTAATGATGTTTTCTTTTCACTTGCATAAAAATGGAAACAATTAGTATTTTCATCCCAACTTAATAACCAAACAACCCTACTCTCAAGTTTATGAGGCTCTTCCTTTTCCAAAAACCTTCTTGTATTTTGTTTAAAAAAGATTCCTTTATCCTATGGTTCTTCAAAAAGGTAAGCAACCACTTATTTATTATACAAATCCTCTAATTTACTTCCACCTAATATATAAATTTCTTATCTTTAATCTTCTTAGCATGTGCCAAAGTGATAGAATCTTGCTTTACTTTTCCTAGTTTTTTTTATTGTGGATCCAAGGGAATCCTAAAATATTTTGTCAATCTGTCATAGTCCTCCTTTACTATCCATCAAAGTTAAATTTATACAGACTAGGAGTTTTTGTTCAAGTAGAACCTACTTCAATGAAAATTTAAAAGTGTTTGAATTCCCATTAAGCACTTACCCATTGTCTACTTTTGATAATATCATCAAACCAAGCATTTGACACTATAAATCTATCCAATCCTTCTTGTTCTTTTAAATAAATTTTTAATTTAGTAAGTTCAATGTCATATAAATTTACATCATCATTTTTTTCAAAAATTAGTTCTACGACATCTCAACTTAAGCCAACCATTAAATCTATAAGTTCCTCAAGTTAACATTGATATTCTCATATAAGTATATCAACAATATTAATGCATAATAAAATTCACAGCCAAATTGATATTTTGAGGTTAAATATTCATTTTGAAAATTTGTATAGTTTATTTGTTATTCTTTATTAATAAAATATAATATATCTATTTAAAATAAAGACTAAAATAAAACAACGTAATAACACAACATAATTTAAGATTCATTTTCCAATGAAATTTGGAACTCTCCATTTTCTAGCCCTCCATCAATGCCAAAACGACAAGCATAAAAGATTTGATTAAAAAGACTTGGATAAGTGTAGATTTCCTTCTAATAAGCAACCATAGACTGAAAAATATATTCATGTGTACTTCTTCAGTTCTACTATCCGATGCAAAACTATCTCTATCCAATGAAAAATACCTCTCCTGCTCGATGCTCAACCACAAAGTAAGAAGTCTTTGATAAAATTTCGAGCTTCAGAGAGGCAAGGTTTTAGGTTTTATTTGTGCTCCTAAATCATCACAGATTCATGTAATTTCCAAATGGCACAAGAACTAAAAAAATAAATCACATGAGTTGTCTTTGGCGAGGCCCCTAGATCGTCTCATGATGTGTTATCTAGTCTTCAATGGTGCCATTTTCGTGCATTCGGACTTAGGGTTTGGGGAAATCCCCTACAGGTTTCTAATAGACCAAAAGTTATCTATAACATTAGTGGGTTCATAATGTTTTTGAATTCTACAAAGTTAAGCTGCAGAGGGAGGTGATTTGAGCAAAGTTTGAAGTTTAAGAAACAATAATTTACAGCATATAACACAATCTGAATTCTGATGATTCAAGAGAGGAACCTAAATCCTTACCAGAGTTCGAAACTCGGGAATGTCTATAATGCCAGAAACCACAACAAAATGGGTACTCATTCAGCCATGTGACACAAACCTAGAAACAAGTTCAGTTGGAATCCAAGAAACAGAAAGCACACATCAATGTTAGTCCATGGTTACTGCGAGACCTCCAGCCACATGGGAGTTTTCTAGGCCATGCACACCCAAAATCGTCTCAAGGTCAAAAGGGTTTTCCACCAGAGGAAATTCAGAGCTCCCACACGCTATGCTTCACGCAATACTACTTTCTTCATTATAAGGGCCATGAAGGCAGGTGATATTGCTTCCCTGGTTTCGTCGTGTCCCCTCATCATGACAAACTTTTCCTAGTTAGAAAACACTCTCAATCGGTCCAAATGTATGCATCATTCACAAATATTTCTCGTTACATGGATTTTTTTTTCAAATATTTGTTAAATTTGTATTATTTTATAACCTTCAACAACTAGTCTAATAAAATTGTGTATATGAAGTTTCTTGTAGTGTTCAAATTATAGGAAATTTGCATCTAAACATTATCCTGAGATTAAGAAGGGTTTGTGATTCTTTGTACTAGATAGGTTCATCAAGTCCTAGTGTTGGGTTTTGAAATTTCCTATCTTTATTTCTAAAAACCGCACATCTATTCCCTGTTTAAGATGTGGATGTAATAGATATGCTAATCAACATTGAAGATTCAGAGTATCTTTTGCAAAGGTTCACCAACGCATTGTTTTCATTGTTTTGTTTATACTTGATCTTGAATTTTTGTTATTTTAATGTTTTCACTGTAGAAATTGCGTTGAACCCTACATATTCCTAATAGGCCCTTATTTCCAAAGTTTTTGTAAGGAATATTTTAGGGTAGTATTTATGGTCATTCATTTTTTTTAGCATTGTCTATATCTTTGAGTCCACCCTTTTAGGTCATGTCAATTTCGACATACTAAAAATCCTGTGCATTTAGGACTTGATGGGAATATCTAGTTTATTTCATCCTTTTATACTAAAAAGTTGAGCTTTCGAATCAAATTTAATGTTGTTGGCATGAAAGTGAATAATTTTACTGGTTTCTACCAATACTCTGCACTTGTTGATTTTTGTGTCTAATATTCCCATGGTTTAAAATGGTTTGTGTCTAATGTTCCCATGGTTTAAAATGGTTTTCTCCATCTATAGAAGAATAGATAGAGGACTCACTCTTCTTTAGCTCATTGGAGTAGGCACTATCACCAGGCTTTTTCTACAGGGCTCTTTTGACGAGGCTAATAATTCTATAGGGCTCGTATTTATAAAAATGGTTCTTCTTCAACCAAGTTATGTGAACAACCAGGGGAGCTGGCTCTACTTGACTGAGAAAACAACATTATGCTAATTATGCATGTCTTTGTTGAGTGAGGCTCTGTCCCTTGCAAACAATTAACGTGATAGTGTTGGGTTGGCTTCCTTCCTGGCTTGCTTCAAAAATTTCCTAGGATTGACCAGCGCCTTCAGCGGATCAACCGGTTTCCCATTATAGTTACATTTGTTTCCCACCCTTTACACCCTCGGTTAACTATTTTCGACTTGTTAGCAACAACAACTAGTCACTGGTTAGTTCAAGACCTTACCTCTAGTTTAGATAGTTACCAGCTCATAATACAGGCTCAGTTTAGCTTAATGTTGCCAAATTTCATGTGTATGTTTTGGAAAGGACCATCGAAGGGTGGTGCTGAATTGGATTATTTATTGGGAGGAGTACTATTTTGATCCATGGTGTTTTTTATTATAGAAATAGCACAGGGATATGCCAAAATTTTATGTTTTTTTAATGGTTGATTTCATATTTTGATCCATGCTATCTTTTATTATAAAAATAGGACAGGGACATGTCATCATTGTTTGGTTATAGTTTTGATTGTTACAGTAAAATTATAACAAGTCTAGTAAATTTGCTCTTTATTGCTTTACAATTGTTTTCTATTTTCACCTGAAGACCACATAATACAAGGACTATGTTTCAAGGTTCTTTCAACTTCAAAATTCAGATTTGAAATTTGGAGAACCTGAAAAAAATTGAGGTTCGATGAAGAAGTTGATTAATTAATTTTTACCTTTATACCATGTTAGAAGATGATAGAGAACACTTACAAACCAGGATTTAGAAGGTGAATGGTTTCTCAATTTTGGGCATAACAATTGAATGTTACTGTTTTATTTATTTCTCTTTTATTATGGTGGAATAATGAGGATTTAGGTGGATTGTCTCTCAATTTTAGACATGAGAATTGAATGTTGATTTTTTGACTGGTAAGGAGAAGATGATTTGTATTGGATAGTATATATCTTCATTGTTCTATTGGAGTACTTGAGAGTTGTTTCATTTTTTCAAAATTCTTGCATTTCTTTATTGCTTTTGTATAGTTGTTTTTCGTTTTTACAAATCAAGATTTAGAAGTGGAATGGTTTCCCAAATTTGGGCATAACAATTTGTACGGTTTGCCTTGAAATATTCTATATCTATTTCACTTTTATTATGGTGGAATAAGGAGGATTTGTATTGTGTGCCTTTAAATATTTTATGTCTATTTCACTTTTATTATTGGACCTCACATAATTTGGTATGAGAGGACCATTAAAATTTGAGCTCAGCTCCCATGCTTAGTTGTGTGTAAGTACTATGATATGTGTGTGATCACTACAATGACATGTGCACCTGTTGGGCTAGCAGTTATACTGAATGCAAGAATGCAATAATTTTAACCTATTTAAAGGGCGAAATTAATGAAAAAATTGAGGTGATGAACTTGTAGAAAATTACATATAGCCACATTTAAGGATTGTTTATTATAAACCTGCAAGGCATTGCACACTGAGCTTATTCAAACAATACATAGAATAATCTAGGAGCATCCTTTGTTATGATCCCATCGATCATTTAAAATTGTACTATTTAAAGATATTTTGTGATACATTTTAGCTTATAAAATATCAATGCAATTTTTTCACAAAGTGTCCAATTTTGCAAGACCATGACTCAAGTTATCTCAGATAGCGTGCTCATATTTGGTTAAACACACTATTTTTATACTTTGTAACTCATTTATACTGCTTGGTTTAGTTTTTCTACCCATGGATCAAATCCACAATGTGGTTTGAATGAAGTGATTTGAAACTTTCCGTAAAAGTATCCCTAGGGAATTAGATGGGAAAACCCAAGGCTTTGTTGGACTTCTGAGATTAGCATATATATGTAAGAATCCTTCTACTATGAGTCCATTATCCATAAATTTATTTATTTGAGGATCTCTAGAGCTATCTTTTTTCTTAGTAAGGATCAATCTAGTTTTTTTTGAAAGGGTCGATTTTGGAAAATGTTCGATTAAATAATTATGGCTTGAACATACTAACATTGACATTTGTCAAAAAAATTTACCAAACCTTATGAAAATTGTTTATTCTATTTCTTTTAGTTTTAATATCCTTAAACTAAATTCATAATGTGCCTATGAATGGCTCAAGGATGCTAATTACAGCTTTACATGAAAATATAACTTGGAAAAATATTGGAAACCCATTGATTGTCTCACTTTGTCAATAGGTTACAGTTATGGGCACATTTATCCTATGATTCCATTCTCTATAAATTACTTTATTCTAGGATGTGGGGAGCTATTATTTTGCTAAAGGCCATGCTATTTTTGAACAAAGTTGTAGAATTTGTAAAAATATAACTTAAGTGATTATAGGTGATATATCTATCTAGGACTTCGATAAAAAAAATTTCCCCTCAAATTTCAAGACCTACTACACTTTGTCCTCAAAAAATCTCATGGGAATGATCTCAAAACAAGCCCTAGAAGGACCTAAGAATCCTTTACTAGTGCAACCAAAAGGTTGAGATCAATCAAGCCCATGTATGCTCCTTTATCCTACATAAGTGCCTGATTTTGTCTCTTTGCAAACACAGATTAAAGCCCAAAATCTCCCATAATAGTTTCCTCCTTAGAAAAACCTCATATTAGACCTCTCGGCCAAGCTCTTACATCAGGGACCGAAATTTCAAAAACTTTTAATGTTTTCATTGTGACAAGTCCAAATTCTAATTGTGAAGAGCACCCGAGTTTGGTTCTTCCCAGAGATCAATGAATTGTTACAAGAATTCTATTGAAATCCAATGCAATATGGTTAGAGGAGGTGGATTCAGTTGTAGGTTTTGTCATGGTGAATATTCCAAAAGGTTGTGAGGTTCATTCTAGCGGCTAGCGAGGACAATGACAATTGTTCTTCATTGAGGAACAACATATTAGACTCATCTTATTTAGCAAGAGCTATACACAACAAGGGGAACTGACAAATGCATTTGTGTCTTTCGATGCCATCATTGAAAACATTTTCTCCTCAATGGGTTGTTGTGTTGGTTAGCTAGTGCTAGGGCACAATATGATGGAGACAATCGAGGATGGGATTTGTCAGTGTGAAGGATGTCATGATTCCATGGATCCGGTGATCCTTTTTCTCTGCTTATCTGCTAGTGTGGGTTGTTGGCTTGCATCGGGGTGGCCATGGTTGGGGATTTGTGATTGTTTTGGTTCCTATTAGATTCACTCTATGTTATTCCATTGCGGCTCTATTGGTTGCCTTGTTCCATTTTCTTCATGGTTATATGTTGGGGTTTAAACCTATTTTGTAATGTTTTGATGCCTATCTTTGGGCATTTGAGAGATGCACCCTTTCCTAAGGCTTCTTTTATCAAGGCCTACACACCTAGTTTTCTATATTGATAAGTGGTTTCCCGTTGTTTAGGAATTTGAAAGATGCACCCTTTTCTAAGGGTTCCTTTATGCAAGCTTGCATGTCTAGTTTTCTCGATTGATGAGTGGCTAGTTGTTGTTTGGGCTATATGAAATGTTTCCATACGAGAATTCTTTGAGGGTACTACATGCCCCATAACTTGTTATCATTCATATGTACGTTGGGGGTTATTCTAGAACATATGACATATGCATGATTATGTCAACATATTTTTATTTTAATCTACTAAAATAAGAATTATTTTACTAGAATAATGTATTGAGAAAGGGAATTTAGTGAAATGATTTTAGGAGGTGTTTGTCAATGTCTACTGAATTTAGGCTTCTTATTTAGTATCCCACAAACACATATCCTATAGGTTGATTAAGTGGAAACTCAATGCCATGAGCCCATCTTCATCTTTTACATGACGTGTGTTATAAATCCTCATCCAGGTCTTTCATATGATGTTCCTATCCATGAAGTGGTTTGAATCCATCATGCAATGTGTGTGATTATATCCCAATATTGATTAGACACATTATATATGCACTCCAAACTATCTATCCATCCATAAGTGAAGCCCTTAGCATGCCACATGCCCAAGGTAAACCAATTTCTATGCACTAACCAAATTGGTCAAAATTGACAATCCCATAAACTTTTTCCATTCTATCAGAGAACCAAAATAAGAAAGCAAAATAAGGTAATGAATGTGAATTAAAGCAAGATTTGGATGCAAATATTGATACAATATGACTCCACATAAATGCTTCTACAAATCTTCTGAATTTGAAGTGAGCATTCAAAATAATGTTTCTATGTAAAATTTCAAGCCAGTTGTCATCCATGTTGGATCCAATTATTTCTCAATGATCAGACTGAGGTCATGTTTTTCATGCATACACAATATATCCTTGGTCATATTCCAAATTCTAAAAAATTCCATGTGATTTTCCTCATTACCTCCAATTGAATTCATAAGCTTTGGAAATGGGACACATGTAAAATTTAGAATTGCATGTGTTAAATTGTTCATTAGTATTCTTTTTTGCTAAAGGAAGCGTATGCCCTTCTATTTCAATTCAAATAAAAGATACATAATATACAAAAGGGCACAATTGCCCAAGCTAAAGCCAAGCCCAAGCTTCGGGCCCACAGACCATGCCTCGGGCCCACAAAACAAGCCTCGGGCCCACAAAACAAGCCTCGGGCCTACAAACCAAGCCTTGGGCACACAAACCAAGCCTCGGGCCCACAAAACAAGCCCTCAGATCTAATGATCCAAGTGAATATTAGGTGAACAACATGGTCACGCTATAATGCCAAAAATGGACCCGAAAATATAATAAACCGTCCTTAAAATCCATATTGGGTCTGAATGGATTGATAACCTTCGAGCATTTTATCCGCTCGAAATGCACCAGATGCAAGTGGACATAAAAAGCGTCTCCAAGTAGCGTGGAAAATAACTGCACCTTCAAACCTGAAGTCTTATAGAGTCCAATCTGAAATACATTTTAGGTCTGAATGGAGGGTTAACCTTCGAGTAGTTTGTTGCGCGAAATGCATTATATTCCTACAATTATTCTGACCTGCCCACTCTTTATTCAAGTTCTCAGCACTAAACATTAAAAGGCTTTGAACACCTGGTCTGTAGATAGTTTCCCACCTATTAAACTAATAAGTGTAGAATTCCTCTACCATATCCCCATCTGATAAACATAGTAAACCCTTGTGTTCACTTTTGACCTCCTGCTCAAGTTTTTCCTCATGTTGACTAAAAGTCCTCTGAACATGCAGGACACCCTGCTTATACATCATCTTGCTTTTTTCCTCTATTCTGGTAGATCTCCCTGTTTGTTGATCCCTGTTTGTGGCACTCATCCCTCAAACGGCCCTGAGGATTCTCTATCCATTCATATATTTTATTGCTTTTGGCACATATAATGCCCTCATTAGCCATAATATTGCTAACATGTTGGCAGCTCTTCGCACATGAGTGAACCTAAGGGTTCTCATGGTGTGCAGGTGGGATTTAATAAGATGATAAACTTGCAGTAATCTCCAGTGTTTCGAAACTTTGTCTGGCACTGATCCATTACATATTTTCTTGACTGTGTTGATTATGAGTTCAAAATAAGCTTCAATGATGGTATTATGTAAGTTTGCATCCTTTAAGATTCCTAGGCATTGCTCCAGGACCATGAGCTCTACCATATTGTTAGTGGCTTTACCCAAATGACTGTGAAAGATGGTTTTTATTAATCCTTGGTCGTCTCTTATTACTCCTCCATATCTAGCAATGCCAGGGTTTCCTTTTGAGGCCCCATCAATGTTTCACTTCATATATCTGGTGGGGGGGTTGCCAGAGATCCTTATCAGCTGATATATGACTTACATTCTTGGTTGTTCCCTTAAGAAAGAGCCCTTGAAGGCCCAATTGGATTTGAATTTACCTATCCTGTTCATGAGGTTGGTTCTCAAGGGAGATTTTTGTAAAGCCACTAATAGTCTCTTTAATTTGTCCTATGATCTGATCCATAATGCTCTAGGAAGAACCACTCCTATTACTGAAGATTCTATTGTTGCATTCTTTCCATACATCCCAAATTAGAAAGCCAGGAACTAGTTCCCAAGCTTTGCTGAAAATCTCATTAGCAGAGAAATTAATTCTCCAATTCCTCAAAGTGCTTTTGATGCTGCCAATGTCCCTGTCAGACTGTTGGAAGATTGAAGCTACTCAATTCCACAAGATAGAGGTGAATGGGCATAGGTTGAGAAGGTGTTCCATAGTTTCTTCTTGTAATTTGCAAAGCTGGCATCTTGATGGCCCAATTACCCCTCCTTTCCTCAGCTTTTCCCAAGTTAAAATCTTTTTGTGTTGCACCAACCACATGAACAATTTGATTTTCATCCAAATTTGATTCTTCCATAGGTCCTTCCAAATCATATCAGGGTTTGGAAAGTCAAGCCCAAGGGCTATTCACTTGGCCTCCTTAAGGTTAAAGTTCCCTTGATTATTTTTGCCCCATCTCAGTTGGTCAGAAGAAGTTGAAATCAAAATCTTTCTCTTTTCCAAGATAGATGTGAGATCTTTTGTCTGGGCCTTCAATGGAGGGTCCTCACTATACAACAAATTCTTCCATACACTCCATTTTCCTTCGTTTCTATTCTTCTCCCAGAAGTCATTAACCCTATGTAACCCTTTGTCATCGGTATCATTTTTAAGATTGTCAAACTCTTCTCTTAGTAGTTTTGGTTCTTATTTCCAATTTTGTTCCCAAAACCAAGCAAGGTTTCCATCTTTGATTTCCCAAAAAATGTGTTTCTGAACAATAGCTCTGTTCTTCGAAGCTTTGTTCTAGATGTGGGAGGCTTTGATTATTCCAGACGTTCTGATGAGCTCCCTTCTTGCCAATTTTTTGCATATTTTTGTTTCCAAACCTTGGCCCAAGGTGCATCTGATTCCTTTAGGCATCTCCACCAAAGTTTACCCCCTAAAACTTTGTCTAGGATTTCAGGGTCATCTAGTCCCAAACCTCCATGTGTCTTAGGTTTAGAGATATTTTCCCAAGCTACCAGAGCCCAATTCTTTTTCTCTTCCCCTCTAACCCAAAGAAAATCTCTTTGAATATTTCTAATGCATTGCATCACTTCTTTAGGAGCTAGAAGTGCTGAAAAAATGAAAATAAAAATAGTCTGTAGGATGGCTTTTATAAGCACTAGTCTTCCTGCCAAATTCAAAGCCCTGTTTGTCCATTTCCAAATTCTGTCTTGAATTTTATTAATAACAGGCTCCCAAACTATCTTGCTTAGAGGTATGTCTATTAGAGGAACTCCAAAATATTTGGAGGGTAATAATTCTCTTTGAAAACCTAGAATTCTGGTGAGGTTTCTCTGTATAGCATTATCAGTATTAAAAAAGAAAATCTTTGATTTGGTAAGGCTTACCTCAGTACCTACAGCCAAAGCAAAGTCTTTCAGAATTTTTTTGAAGGAAAGAGCTTCATTGACTATAGGTGTACCCTGCAGCATGGTGTTGTCCACAAATTTTTGGTAAGTCAAAGCATCCCCATTCATGGTGACTTTGAACCCTTGAATTTTACCTTATACTCTGGTAGCTTTGATTGCATTTCCCAGCCCTTCGATCATGAGAATAAAGAGGAAGGGTGAGAGTGGATCTCCTTGTCTAAGACCTCTTGTAGATTTGAAAGTTTTGGATGGTGAGCCATTCAACAGAATTGAAAAGCTTGAGGTGGAGATGAGGGCCATTACCCATCTTATCCAATTATGGTCAAAGCCATATGCTTTTAGAACTTCCCTGATGTAAGCCCAACTAAGCTTGTCATAAGCCTTTTCAAGATCAAGTTGTATTATCATGCTTGGCTGCTTATTACTCTTCAAAGAGTGCATCACTTCGCGAGCTTGAATGATATTATTTAGAATTTGTCTACCTTCCACATATCTAGTTTGCTCCTCAAACACTAGAGTTGGAAGAAGGGGCATAAGACTATTTGCGATTATTTTGGAAACAATTTTGTACACCACATTGCATAATACTATGGTTTGAATCTATCTGGTGTCATAGCATTTTCTTGCTTTGGGATCAAGGCTATGAAAGAAGTGTTGAGCACTTTCAAAACAATCTTTTTTTTTCCTTGAGTCCTATACCACCTCCAAAATGTCTCACTTGACTATATTCCAGCATGCTCTGAAGAAGTCGACATTAAAACAATACGGCCCAGGAGCTTTCCCATTTTTCATTTCTTTGATGACTTCACTAACCTCCTGTTCATTCACTGGCCTGTTAAGATTATAATTATCTTTTCTTGTCACAAGCCTAGGAATGTGTTTAGTGAAGTCATTGATAAAATGTGATCTATCTATGAGGGGCTCCTCTACTATGCCTTGGAAATGTTGAACCAGAGCAGATTCTATTTCTTTATGAGTATTGAGCCGTTTTCCTTGTGTATCTTTCAGGTTTAGAATCTTGTTATGAGATCGGTGATCCATTGTGCATTTGTGAAAAAAACTTGTATTCCTGTCTCCTTCCTTTAACCATTGAACTCTAGATTTATGTTTCCAGAATATTTCCTCTTGCTTACATAAGCCTTCCCATGCCTGATGAAGCAAATCAAATTGCTTTTTACCGTCCTCAGTGAATTCCTTTGTTATGAGCTCCTGGTTAATTTCTTGAAGCTTTCCTTCAACTATTTTTTTTGCTTCGAATATATTGCCAAAATCATTCTTGTTCCAATCTTTAAGCCTAAGTTTGATGTGTTTCAGCCTCCACTGTAGAAGGAACATTTTAGTACCCTCATCATTCAAATCTTTTGTCCACCATTTTTCAGTATTGCTATTGAAGTTCGGGTGGGTAAGCCAAATATTTTCAAATCTGAAAGGTCTATTTCTTTGCGTTCCTATAAAGGATTCTTCTAATTGAATGGGCCAGTGGTCCAAGCCTCAAAAAGGGAGAATCATAGCTGATAAATCAAGGCCTAAGAGGATAAGGTCCTTATAGATAATAACTCTATCAAGTTTAGAGGCCACTTGAACAGCCCCTCCCCTTTTATTGTTCCAAGTGAAGATACCATTGGAGGTTTCTATATCTATTAGCCTCATGTTGGTAATGAAGTTCTGAAAAGTTATGGAATCTCTACCTAGAGATCTAGTCTCTCCTTTCTTTTCCAAAATAGATTTGGTCATATTAAAATCCGCTCCAAGAATCCATGGGATACCCATATTTCTTTCTCTTAGCTCCTCCAGAGATGTTAGAATCTTGAATTTATCTTCAAGCTTTTGTGGACCATAGACATTCGTGATCAGATAAACTTCCTTATCCCCCAAAGGTTGGATGACCACTGAAAGGTAGTTCCTGGATGCTTTTGCATCTATGATTCCAAGTTTTTGAGGGTTCCACATTGTAAGAATTTCCCCTACTACATTTTCTACTTTAACTTCTAGATATTCATACTTAATAAACCACTTGTTGTGTATCTCTCTTGTTTGATCTACAGAACATTTTTTTTCCTCGATAAAAGCCAAATCTAGTTTTTCTTCCTTCATTCTATTGCTAAGATTTCATTGTCTCCTTTTACATCCTAGACCCCTAATATTCCATGTTGTAGGTGTCATTATGAAATATTTGTAAATGAGTAGCTAGTTAGGTCTTTCATCTTACTTGAGTTTATCATGAGTTTTCCACATTTAATCACTAACTCATTTTGTCTTTTTCTCCTTATTTTTCTTCCTGGGTTCTTGGGAACTTGTCCCTTTATTGCCTCCATAATTATGACCCCTCCATTATCCTAACTATCATGGTTTCTTTTTACCCCATAACCCTTTACCTGAGTTGTCCAAAGGAAGATTTGTTGTACTCTGTTAAATTCCTCTTGAGGTAGAGAGTCCACTCCTCTGGTAGTTCCTTCCTCCATCAACTTTTCTAAATCAAGATGCTCCCTTTCTAGTATGTCCTGCGGTTAATGTTCCTCTATTCCCACATTTCTTGAGGTCATTTCTTGTTCCCTATCAAGTTCCATCATGCTGGGCTAATCCTCCTTTTGTTGACTTTGGTTGGATCTATCCTCCATGTTGTCCTCCTTTTCCTTCTCTACTAGATTGTCCTTCAAAACTTGTTTCACTTTCTCCTCCCCTTCTTCTTCTTCTAATATCTTGAATTTGTTATGACTAGGCTATTTTTCCTCATAGATTGTTTTTTGGTTCTTTCTTCCTCCTTTTCCTTTGCCTCCCACTTTGGTAAAGCTTTCAGTCTCTTTACCTAAGGTTGCTTTGAAAATGCTCTCCATCTTATTTAGAGGACAATCTTTGAAGAGGTGCCTATGTTCATGGCATTTGTGGCATCTAAAGGGTATATGTTCATAATCCATCACCTGCACCCAATCTTCATCAAAAACTTCTAGAGTTATTTCATCCAACAAAGCACCAGAGAGGTCCATTTCAATGCATATTCTAGCAAAGGAGGTATATTTCCTGCGCAATGTGGCCTCTGATATTTTTATAAAATGCCCTAGTTTATCACCTATGGCTTTTAGTGCTTCTAACAGCTAATAATATAGATGTAGGGAATAAAGTCTTATCCATACTGACACCAAAGTAAATTTTTCTCGCTCCGGGATGAAGGTCATCACCTAAGGTTGCATATAGAGACCTACAGCCACATAAAAGTGGGGTCCTCCTTTAAATATTTTGTCCTTATCCTCGAGGTTAGTAAACACAACTGTGAAACCCTTGGATCCAAGCTGTAGATATATATCTCCCTTAGGTTTCCAATGGTTCTTTATCCACATGTGTAAGTTCTTCTCCATAGGCCATAACCCCATGAATTTGAAAATCACTACATAACTCGCCATGTTCTCCCTGTGCGCCTGTAGGGCTGGGTCACTTAACACCACTCGGGGTGTGATGGAAGCCTTGGGTTTACATGGTCCTGTCCAAATTCTAGGGTCAACTTTTTTACTATCTACTTCTATACATTTCTCCCTTCTGACTTCCTCCTGCATTTCTTCCATACTCTGTGCTCTGCTGTTTACCTATTTTCCTCTTTCTGTATACCCGGTTTCCACTTCCATGGGCTTCTTGAAATGATTAGAGACTACATGATTGTAGGAGGGAGTAGAACTCCCCCCTTCTCACCCCTCCATGGTACCCAACTCCAGTATTCTACTCCAAACCCTAGTTCTGCGTGATTTCCTTCCTCCAAAAACCAGCTCCCATTAATATTGACACTGTAAATTATTAAAAATATTTTTCAAGGTACATTGTTCAGTAGTCAATATGCAACCTGGATAGATTAAGTAATTCGATAAGGAGAATGATTAAGTAAAAAATATTTATGTTACATTGCACAAAGACTAATAATGTTTAGTGGAAACAATGAAAGTTTTAACAAGTTAGGATGCAATGCAAGTTTCAACAAGCTATGAATTCACTTAGCAGGAATGACACCTAGATGAGAAGCAGTTCTAAGGGAGAGTGGTCAAGGCTTCTTCTCAAATGGGACAATTAAATTTCAAAAAAGCTTTATGGATCAAGTCCATACAATTCCCTTAATTGGAATGAGCCTTAGAATGGTCAAGGCTTCTTATCAAATGGGAGAATTACATTTTAATTTATATTTTTATGGATCAAATCCATACAATTCCGTTAACTGGGTTGAGACTTTTCCATCTGTTGGGCTATCATATGAACCCATGTGAACCAATATGGAATAAAAGTTCATTGAAAAACTAATGTTATGAACACTCCCACTCACCCCCTTCTCTTGTTGCATTCCACCAATGTCCACCGTCACTCTCCACCCACCCACTCCCCACCCCACCTTCCCCAACCCCACCCCTTAGGGTTGGTAATTTGAAATCAACATAAATTTTTCATTTAAAGTCCTTTATTATTGATTGTTTTCCTCTAATTCTTTTTTTGTTTTATGCACTATTGTGGTGTATTTAGGTATTTTTCACTATATTCAACTTGATTTCTTATACCATTTATGGAAATTTGTCTTTAATATGTGTATCATAAATTTCCATGATAGATAAGTATTGCATTTGAGCACCAATATGCATGCCATTATTTTTAAATGGAATAATTTTTCAAGAAATTAATGTTATTCTATCAAATTGTATTTATAAAGACATTTTACTTTTAAGTTGTAATCATGATCTATAATATTCTCAATCCAAATAAGATCATAATTACAAGTATTAATTATCTCCCTAATAAATCTCATTTGGACTTAGCAGACACACTCATAATGATGCCAATCTCTAATGATATCTATATTTATTTTAAAAAATTAACATTATATATACAATGCGGAAGAAATTGAAAATTAAGCACCAACCAAATTTGAACCGACCAATAAACAAGTACCTCAAAACCCTCATAGTTTTAGTTGTATTCAATATTTTCTCTTATAGTTTAAAACCATTACACTCTTACTTATATATTGTAAAATTAAGAAAAATGAAGATTACTATGTTTTTAATGTTCTTTCTATCCTCAAATATGTCCATTTTTCTATCCATGTTTACTAACCTTTTTGGGGGTAATTACAACAAGGTCATTTTCACCTTCCTGTCAAATAAAAAACTGACACATAGATTTTTTTGTTTTTATTTTTCTTGACACATCTCCCATATTCGATGCCCTCTTCCTCACCTCCTTCTCCTCTTCTCCATCTTTTGGCACCCTTACTGTCCTCACAGCTCTGCAAATATCCTCCCTCCTCACTCCAACATCGCCTCGTCTAGGGACCACTAGGATCTCTGCATTCTACAGAAAACATTATGTGCCGAAGGAGGCATACACAATGGAAGAAGTTTCTTGAATGATCAACAGTGCCTCTTTCTATGTATATAAAGTTATGATTCCTGAGAATCTTCACAAGAGCCTCTGAAGAAGCCTTGACAGCTGAGGGTTCATAGTGTTGCCAATAGCTCTCAATAGTCATAATGTAGAGTGTGCCATTGGTGGGCTCCAGTATTGCAGCAATAATGCTGCAACTCCTGGGACTCCCATCTTTACTTTTATCAACCCGGTAGTTCGTAACAAACTTGGAAGCGACGGTGCTATATGCACAAGTACTAGCTCTTGCCGCAGCTGTCACTGGGTCAGCTGGCACAAGTCCGCTAGGAGCTTAATCCAACTTCTATGAGCTCTTAGAAGAATATTTTTAACTGATGGATGAAAGCTTACTTAAAGGAAGTTGATCTACTTGTGGAAAGAAATTGAAAGCCAAAAAGTAACGCAAACCCTAGCAAACCCTAATTCTACCAGCTAGTCCTACTGATGCAAAGGAGAGAATGCAAACTAGTGGAAGGGATGCCCTTACTTCTATGATGGTAAAATACATGTGTCTAGACTACCTCTACCTAAATAAAACATCTTTTTGTATTTTTGAATAAGTTATTAGAATTATCATGCATGTGCTTTTAACTGGCTTTTTACTATGCATGGGTGGACCAAGGAGGAGAAATACTTGGAAAGGGATGCCCTTACTTCTATGATGGTAAAATACATGTGTCTAGACTACCTCTACCTAAATAAAACATCTTTTTGTATTTTTGAATAAGTTATTAGAATTATCATGCATGTGCTTTTAACTGGCTTTTTACTATGCATGGGTGGACCAAGGAGGAGAAATACTTGGAAAAGGTTGGGAAGGTTTAGAGAGGGTCTAAGAAGTCCCTAACACCCTTCCAGAGAGTTTCACAAAGTTTGGCTATCAAGAAACCTCAATTGTGAGCTTCTACAGGAAGTGTGCAGGGGTTCTACAGGATGTTGAGAGATTTCTACAGGATGTTCAGAAATTTCTACAGGATGTTTGAAAAGCGGATTTTAGAGGATGAGTGAGTGAGGGAAGATGCATGAATGGATAGGGAGGTAGGATAGGGGTCGGGAGTGACCCAGGGACTGGTGGATGGAGTGGTGAGAGGGTGTAGAAGGGTGACTTGGCTTAAAGAAGGCTAAGACAATGATTGAGCAAGAAGGTAGGGCTACGTGGGCAAAAGGATGGGTGTGAGACGAGGAACCTAGCTAGGAGATGGAACAGCTAGCTCTGATGAAGCTTACATGGATGAGAGAGTGGTAGAGATGCCCTGCACAATGTACATTTAACCGAATCAACAAAGTCTTACAAATAATCAAAGCCCTAGCTAATCTAATCTAACTGTCAATAAAACGAATGAACAACAGCTTTATTTGGAGGAGAACCATGTATATCAAAGATGCAATGAACCATTTCAGAGATCTGAACACATAACCAACTTCTGCAAATGAAAACAGTACACTCAGGATTGCATGGTAAAGCAAACTAGTGTTTTTGTGGGCAGCAAAGTCATCCTAGTCACAGCTCCTGATCCCACTGAGAGAGAGGTGAAACCACTGATTTTTGATGGCCCTTTTCTTGAAGCTTTCTTTGTTAACAACCTATCAACTAAATCTGAGCATGAAAAGCTATTTTACTCATAAAAAACAACCTAAATAACAAAACAAGATTTAAATCTAAATAGCAGATTTTATTCTAAGAATGCAACAAAGACACATGAAAGTAAACAAAGGAGGTACTGGGCACTTGAGATGGGCCCAACCCCAAGAGCTACAGCCTCGTAAGAGAGATTTAGAGCTGGTGCCAAGATGGATTCATCTTTATTGAGCAACAAATGTTACATTCCAAAAACTGTCCACAAAGGAAAGCTTGGAAATGTGCTGAAATGAAAAGCTAATCCACTGACTAAAATCGAACTACAAGCTAGCTAACTTCTGCCTACAAAGTGACTACAAAATGACTAACAAAAATGACTATAAAGTGACTTCAAAATGACTAACAAAAATGACTATAAAGTGACTAACTGAAATGAGGCCCTAAGCCCTCTTATTTATACAAATTGAGGACCCCAACAGTCCTCCTAAACTTTAGGGACTTGGCTGCCCAAAACTTGCAGTTAACAGCAGTCCTACTTGACTTGCTTGGCTGCCCTTTTGTTAATTGATTTGGTGGCCCTTGAACTTCGAGCTGATGGTGGAGAATTCGAGGTAGGGGCCCATAAATGAAGGGGACACCTTCCTACAAATCCTCTCCCTTGTTCTCCCACGAATTTGGCTGCCAAGTGCTCATTTACACCTTTGATTTTGTCTCCAAATTGACCAAAAAGGCTACACAAAGCACACATTAGACTTGTTGGCATAATGACTAACCCAATTCACTCTATTAGCATAAATATAATCAAAAACATGCAATAAACTAATGAGAATGGTGGATTAAGTCAAATTAGGAGGTTGAATGAGCCCAAATAATTATCCATTTTTGGGGCTCATCATCACCCCGCTACTGAAAGTGTTGCTCATCCTCTGAGCAACCAATCTATCTCCTCGTCTTTGATGGCCCTGGTGGCCTCCCTGTCATGCCAAGATTTTGAAGTGATGTCCCCTTCTCAGTCATGAAACCATGCGTTTCTCTCTACTCCTTCCCATTGCCTGTGCTTCTTTTCCTAGAGAATTCTCAACTTCCTGTAGAACTGTCTCAGTATCCTGTAGAACTGTCTTTGAGTCCATTATCTGAATTCTCTCTCTCCAAGTGAAGGTTTTTAGCTTCCTCATTCATAGGTGATGGACATCCTTGAAGGAGGCTCCTCCTTTTGTTTAGCTTTTGTGTCCTTAATAACAATTTTCTCCTTTGCCTGTGGTTTGGGTCTGCCCACTTTGATCTATGTGCTCCTTCTCGCCTTAAAATACATGGAATGCTCCCTCTCTCACTTCTCCTTCTGCTTGGGGATGTGCTTATGGTGGCCAGCACAACTGCTACCTCCCTAGCTAAAATCTGGGCCAATTTCTCCTTCTGTTGCCCTTTCCCCAGACTTCCTGTAGAAAGTCCTGTAGTGGTCGTTTTCTGGCTTCCTGTAGAAGCAGTTTTCTGTCTTCCTGTAGAAATAGTTTTCCCTGATTTGGCTTGCATGGCTGGGGGTGTCTTCTTCTTCAATTTTTCTGTGGTTTCCTCTTCCCACTGCTTATACTCTTCTTCTTATGTGCCTCCTTCTAACAATCCCAAAAGTAAAGGGGAACTTAACTTGAGGCCTATCCAGTTGGCCTGGTGATTCTGCATAGACTTTTTGTAGGGAGGCACTCGTGCCAAGGCCTCCCTCATTCTAGTTGGAGTGTGGTATTCCCTGATTTTGAGGCTATGGGACAATGTGTTCCACCTACAGGTGCAAGCATGAACACAATTGTCCCCCAATAGTCGCTCCATATCCTCGAAGTGTGCTATGGCCTGAGCTTGCCGATCCATGTACTCTAACAGGGCCTGAGAGTTGGTTGCTAGGTGCTGGTGCTCTTCTTCCATTGGCTGATGCTGGTTCCAAGACCTTGAGACCCGACTCTCTAGCGGTGAATGCTGCATGCACTGGCTTCATTTTATGTGAGCTGCTGGTGTCTCCATGGTATGTGCTCCAACCGGATCAATTGCTACAGGATTCTGGTAGGACATCCTGTAGTCATTTCTCCTCCTGGGTGCATGCTGAAACAAGCAAAGTTGCATTCACGGATGACATGTAAGGTGTGTGGGCCTCTATATGCTTTATTTTTCACTTAAAAAACAAATTTCTATCTGAGAAAACAGGGTTCTGGTATGATGGTGCAGGTATATTCAACCAGATGGTGGCAATGGTGGTGAGAGGAGATGAAACAAGTGGAGGATGGAAGAAAAGAGTGGTTGCATGCTTCCTCAACAAACTTCAAGCTTCAAATCCCTCTCCATAATCGATTCTGGCCTGCCCAAAATCTCTACAGGATGTTTCTGGTAGAAATACAGAACTTCCTGTAGAAAGTCCTGTAGCTTCCTGTAGAAGGTTGAACCATGACCAGATTGTGTCCGAACCCTGAAAAAATGAGTGTTCATGGAGAGAGTGGATGTGAGGATGCCTGGTAACTTGGTAGGGGCCCTTGTCCTTGTGTTGGGAGGCCTCCTTTCTGCATTGTGTTCCTGCAACCGAGAAATTCCATGCAACACAGGAAAACTGTTGTTTTTGACTCATGGCAGACTTGTCTCGAATTCCCCTACTCCAAACAATTTAATTTACCACCTTTTGAAATTTCATGCATGGGTATGGCATTTTTTGAGCCTACCTCTCTTTGAAACTCCCATTTTTCGAAGAAAAATCCAGGCTTTTTTGCTCTGGAAGGCTGTTTTCTGTGTTTCCTGTAGAAGACTTCCTGTAGAAACACATGTAGAGCGCGACAGGTGGGAATTTTTTAAGAAACGACAGAAATCTCGAGAAACCAGGTAGGAATATGGCAGAGGACCACCGGTTAACTGATCTGGACGTGGTGGACGCGTGCTCTAGTTGACCGTAGTTGAACAGAGGGTGGTGAGAGTTTCAGCCGAGCATCATTTAATTTCAGCATGATTTGTGGTGAGGGAGTGAAGTGGCCAGGTGTACGTGGCCACATGCAACTGGAAGTGTTGTTCCTGAACTGTTTGTTTTCCCCCTGTAATCACTACCGTCAATTGAACTGAGGTTTAAACGGCCAACACTCCTGGTTGCTTTAATTTTCACGTGAGTCAGTTGTCCACGTGTACTGCATGACTTCCGGCTGAGTGCTAGAGAAGGCAATCGGCTTAACCTTGCTAGATTCGTGGCTTACCCCACCATTCCATTCGTTCATACAGTTCTTCAATTAGATTCATGCAATAGAGGAACAAGTTTTAGTCACGTACTTGAAGTCAAACGGTTGCTGTGAGGTGCCTTTTGCTGCTGCATGCATCTGTTTCGGTGGTTACATGATGGATCCTTTGTGCTATAATCTCTTTCCTGTCTGATGTGTGATTATTTTGCTTGTGCAGGTATCCTCTAGCCGGATCTAAGATGCAGGAGTTCGTTTCCACGTTCAGATCTGCACCCTCAAGCTGCTGCTGCTGAATTTTCACAAGACCAAAACTTGTTTTCACCATTACTCCCGAACGATAGATCGGATCGATCTGAAACTCGCTGAGCATGTTCCTATCATCATGATGCACCTCCCATAGCAAGATTGAGATCAATGGATGCACATATTTCGAGAAAAAGGGAAAATGGCTGAAGATTTCAAAGATCAATTTCTCGGAAACCATGCATCGGAATCAGCTAAAACTGCTTGGGTAGGTTATTATCACCCATATGCATCTCCCCATGAAACAAGTTTTGAAATGGATGCACGGATATGGAGAAAATGCAAAAATGGCTGACGGTGATGGAGGTGGATTTCTTGGAAACCGTGCATTGGAATGGGCTGAAACTGCTCGGGCATGTTGCCATCATCCCTATACAATTCCCTGTAAAACGGTTTTTCAAATGGATGCATGGTTTTCAAGTTAGGGAAAAAACAAATTCTATTCTATGTATTTTTTCTTCAAAGCATTCTTCAAGTTTTTGCATGGTAAGAAAAATTGAGCTTGGGTTGTGATGCAGGCATGGAGATGATGGAGGAGGAGTTTGAAGATTGCAGGAGGACTTCTGACCCCTTGAGGAAGCTCTCACGTTTTCCAAAAGACCTTTTTCAAATCCATTTCTAGCTTCCTATAGAAATCCTGTAATTTCTATAGGAACTTCCTGTAGAACACACAGTTTGAGGAAAGGAGCACAATGAGATGGAAAAAATGATGGAGAACGGTGAGGGATGGAAACATTGATGATTGTAGGCCTCATGGATAGATTCTCGGCCTTCAGGTCCTCTTCAAAGATCAATTTTGGCTCGTTTGTAGGCTTCCTGTAGAAGACACAGAACTTCATGTAGAAGACACAGAACCTCCTGTAGAAGGCACATAACTTCCTTTGTCTTTTTTTTTGAGCGATCCTCCTGACCTGCAATGTCCTTCTTGCAACCTGCAATTATTCAATGGAAATTAGCTTTATTTTTCTTTTCTTTTTCTCTTTTTTTTTTTTGAAAAACAACTAGGGCGCCTCCGAGGAGGTTTTCACCTTAGATTTTTATTTTTCCTCTTATTTTCATTTTTTTATTTTTTTTTTTTTTTTTTCTTTTTTTCTACCCTACCCTACTTGAAAAACAAAATCATTTTCAAGTGTATGAATACTTCCAATGGAGCCATGTTCACATTGAGATTAGAGACGAAATGATGTGGCGGCTTGAGATGCATGCTTTGACAACTATCCGGATTTCAGAGACCAAATGATTTGACTTTGAAGGGATCAAACATAGCTGAGGAAGAGAGTACTGCTGCAACTTAGTGACTGTCTGGAACCATGTCTCAATATAGATTTGATATCCTTGGTCCTTTTGCTGATCTGGATCATTCTCCATATCTTCTTCTATCATGACCTTCACATCTTCCTCTTTTTGCTGACTTTTCTCTTGACTACATGGAGGGTTTGATGGTAACCATGAGGGAGCTTTCTCGATCTCTGATTCTGATCTCTTCTCTTCATCAAGTGCAGCCCATGGTTCTTTGATCTCCTCTTTTGAATCTTCTTTTGCCTTTGGTCCTTCAATGTTGTCAATATAATCTCTGCTTTGCAACACTCTTCCTGAGCTATGGTGAAGATCATTGAGCTCAAGAGGAGTCATTTGGACATGTTGTGCCTCGGCTTTGCAATTGGGTTGAGCTACTCCATTGTATGGTTTTGAAAATGGTGGTACGGGTAGCTGAGTGGGGGTGTATGTTTGATATGGATGAGGATGTGGTTGCGGTTGGGTAGGCGATGGAGGCAAAGGAGCGGGATGAGAGTTGTACTGAGGCCTCCACCCCTGATGAGGTGCATTCCACTGAGGCTGTGGCTGAGTGTAGGGGTGAAATGGATGAGAAGCTGGTTGAGCATGATATTGAGGAGGATACGACCAAGGAGGGGGTGTGGACCAGGAAGGATGAGCAGGGGGACCCCAAGAAGGCATGGAAGTGGTTTGATAGGGGTCATAATAGGTCTGGGATGTACCTTGCATTCCCTGCTGGTAAGGTATGGGTCCATGTGGCCTCCTTTGGTTCAGATAATAGAGTGGTTCAATGGCTCCTTTTGCCCTTTGATATGCAGCTTTGATTCTAGGCAAGGAAGGGCACTGATTCGTAGGATGGTATTCTTCATAGACAAAACACACTTCTAGGGAGTGCATTGGACAGTCGTTCCTAGGATGCTTTCTAGTGCACCTAGGACAAAATATGACCAAAGCCCTCTTGGCTTCCTCTTGCTTCTTTTGGATCTGCAAGGTATCCAGTTGCATGGCAAGAAATTGTCTTACCTCGCTCTTGAAATCTTCCATCTGATTTTCAAATTCATTTTTGGATAAGGTACTGCTCCCAACATTTCTGCTTGTAGCCATTCGCTCCAGAGGAATGGTTTCTTCTTCTTCTTCCCTTGAGGTTCTTCAGATATGTCTTACTGTCCACCTAAGGGTTCTTTAATCACAGCCATCGAAGAAGAGAGAAGGTTGGCTATGTGAAGCAGTGGGGGTGTTGTGCAATCATTTTTTTGAATTATCTCTACTCCTACAAGGCATGAAAGGAAATCTTTTTTGTTGATTTTTGCTTTTTTTCTTCTTGTACCTGCAAAACTAAAATAGATTGAACTGCAACTAACTATCTTGCTAAAATGAAAATGCGGAATTGAAATGAAAGCAGGAAAGGACTAATCTATTTTACTTAAATGAAATTGCAGGAATGAAATGCTAGTCTACGCTTGCAGAATTGAAATTGCGGAATTGAAATGCTAATCTATGAAAGCAGGAAATGTCTAATCTACTTCTGCGGAAATGAAATTTCTGAATGGAAATGAAATAAACTACTTAGCAGAAGGTTGTAGTAGAAAATAGAAGAAAAGCAGCAATCACCAATACTCTGACGCTTCCCCGGCAATGGCGCCAAAAAGATGGTGGGCTCCAGTATTGCAACAATAATGCTGAAACTCCTGGGACTCCCGTCTTTACTTTTATCAACCCGGTAGTTCGTAACAAACTTGGAAGCGACGATGCTATATGCACAAGTACTAGCTCTTGTCGCAGCTGTCACTGGATCAGCTGGCACAAGTCCGCTAGGAGCTTAAGCCAACCTCTATGAGCTCTTAGAAGAAGCTTTTTAACTGATGGATGAAAGCTAACTCAAAGGAAGCTGATCTACTTGCGGAAAGAAACTAAAAGCCAAAAAGTAACGCAAACCCTAGCAAACCCTAATTCTACCAGCTAGTCCTACTGATGCAAAGGAGAGAATGCAAACTAGTGGAAGGGATGCCATTACTTCTATGAAGGTAAAATACATGTGTCTAGACTACCTGTACCCGAAGAAAACATATTTTTTTATTTTTGAATAAGTTATTAGAATTATCATGCATGTGCTTTTAACTGGCTTTTTACTGTGCAGGGGTGGACCAAGGAGGAGAAATGCTTAGAAAAGTTTGGGAAGGTTCAGAGAGGGTCTAAGAAGTCCCTAACACCCTTCCGGAGAGTTTCACAAAGTTTGGCTATCAAGAAACCTCATTTGTGAGCTTCTACAACAAGTGTGCAGGGGTTCTACAAGATGTTCAGAGATTTCTACAGGATGTTCAGAAATTTCTATAGGATGTTTGAAAAGCATATTTTAGAGGATGAGTGAGTGAGGGAAGATGCATGAATGGATAGGGAGGTAGGATAGGGGCCTGGAGTGACCCAGGGACTGGTGGATGGAGTGGTGAGAGGGTGTAGAAGGGTGACTTGGCTTAAAGAAGACTAAGACAATGATTGAACAAGAAGGTAGGGCTACGTGGGCAAAAGGACAGGTGTGAGACGAGGAACCTAGCTAGGAGATGGAACAGCTGGCTCTGATGAAGCTTACGTGGATGAGAGAGTGGTAGAGATGCCCTGCACAATGTACATTTAACCGAATCAACAAAGTCTTACAAATAATCAAAGCCCTAGCTAATATAATCTAATTGTCAATAAAACGAATGAACAACGACTTTATTTGGAGGAGAACCATGTATATCAAAGATGCAATGAACCATTTCAGAGATCTGAACACATAACCAACTTCTGCAAATGAAAAAAGTACACTCAGGATTGCATCGTAAAGAAAACTAGTGTTTTTGCGGGCAGCAAAGTCATCCTAGTCACAGCTCCTGATCCCACTGAGGGAGAGGTGAAACCACAGATGTTTGATGGCCCTTTTCTTGAAGCTTTCTCTGTTAACAACCTATCAACTAAATCTGAGCATGAAAAGCTATTTTACTCATCAAAAACAACCTAAATAACAAAACAAGATTTAAATCTAAATAGCAGATTTTATTCTAAGAACGCAGCAAAGACACATGAAAGTAAACAAAGGAGGTACTGGGCACTTGAGATGGGCCCAACCCCAAGAGCTACAGCCTCCTAAGAGAGATTTAGAGCTGGTGCCAAGCTGGATTCATCTTTATTGAGCAAGAAATGTTACATTCCAAAAACTGTCCACAAAGGAAAGCTTGAAAATGTGCTGAAATGAAAAGCTAATCTACTGACTAAAATCGAACTACAAGCTAGCTAATCTTCTGCCTACAAAGTGACTACAAAATGACTAACAAAAATGACTATAAAGTGACTACAAAATGACTAACAAAAATGACTATAAAGTGACTACAAAATGACTAACAAAAATGACTATAAAGTGACTAATTGAAATGAGGCCCTAAGCCCACTATTTATACAAATTGAGGACCCCAACAGTCCTCCTAAACTTTAGGGACTCGGCTGCCCAAAACTTGCAGTTAACAGCAGTCCTACTTGACTTGCTTGGCTGCCCTTGTGTTAATTGATTTGGTGGCCCTTGAACTCCGAGCTGATGGTGGAGAATTCGAGGTAAGGGCCCATAAATGAAGGGGACACCTTCCTACAAATGCTCTCCCTTGTTCTCCCACGAATTTGGCTGTCAAGTGTTCATTTACACCTTTGATTTTGTCTCCAAATTGACCAAAAAGGCTACACAAAGTACACATTAGACTTGTTGGCATAATGACTAACCCAATTCACTCTATTAGCATAAATATAATCAAAAGCATGCATTAAACTAATGAGAATGGTGGATTAAGTCGAATTAGGAGGTTGAATGTGCCCAAATAATTATCCACTTTTGGGGCTCATCAGCAATCCGATCCCAGAAGAGGAAATGGATATCCTTTTGGAGGGTTTTATTTCAGTGCATCCACTAGCCTAATGCGACCAGCTGCAATTTTGTCAGATTTCGCCAAGACCGCCAGATCTGAAGTTCCCTTCATGTGGGAGGAGAAGCCTGGTATTCTAAAAAAGAATGGAGGGGGGATTATTTTGAAGAATTTTCTGGTAAGGAGAGAATTATTGGGAGCTCTAGTGGAGATGATTTTGAGTTTAGACATGGTTCATAGTGGTGGATGGAGCATTGAATTTGGAGGGCTGATTGTGTACGCTTGACTAGCTCTTATGTAATGGAAAGATTCAATTGTTGTGTCTTCCTCCTCGGATACATCTTCCTACGAAGGTGACGCTGGGTATCGAATTTGATGATGGTAATAAGAGGACCTTCAAGTCGTTTAATGCTTCCTCAAAGCTGCTGTCAATGCTTTCCCCATGGTCACCTCAATCACCTATCATTGATGGATGGTAGAGGAGGAAAGGCAAAGGTAGGCAGAGGATTCTCAAGGAGGCTTATCCAATATTTACAAAGGTAAATCAGAGTGGGGATTGGGGTGGAAGAGATTTTGATCTCTTTATGACATCTTTGAACAAGGCTAGGAAGAAAGGAAGGGTTCTAGAGTGTTCCTTATCCCACTCAAGGCACACCAAGTCATTATCCACTATCGATGAGGATTTTCCACTGGGATGAGGAGCCCTATTAATTGAGTGTCGAGGAGTTTTTCTCATTAGAACTAGAAAAGGGCATACCTACGTGTCAAGCGGGGGTCAAAAATTTAGTTCCTGAGAAGCCCAGGGCAAGAAAATGGTGGAGTTTGAAGGATGTTTTGTTTAGGAGTGCCAATGAGAGATGGGCTGAGGGAAAGGATAAGCTCTGGGGTTTGTCTATTGCCCCTACGAAGCAATATGAGAAGTGTGGGATTATTGAGAGATACAAGCAGTTGAAACCCACTAAGAAAAGTTCAAATTCAAGGACAAAGCACTAGAAGGACTTAAACAGTGGCAATGTTAAATCAATTTCAAGTAAGAGGTAGGAGGATCGAAGAATCGTACTGTGAATCCTCAATCTCGGTTAAGTTTTACCAAGTCCGTCAAGAATATTCCAATTTCACTTCACGAGTTCCCTTATACTGCCAATAGAGCATAATATGAGGAGTTGAATAAAAAGGCATTTTTACCTTATAGACAATGCTTTTTTCCTTATAGACATGGTCTGCTTGGGTGTTTTAGCTTCACTTCTAAAGGTTATACTTCCATGAATGGATTGACTAGGGTCTTGATACCTGTTTCTTGATGATTTCTCCCCAAAACATGGATCTAGAGCAGGGCACAGTGCTCATTCTCAGTAATGAATGGTTTCTGCCTATTTTCTTTTGTAATTTCCAGATTCAAAATTAGTTTCTAAGTATTTTTATGCTTCCACTTAAGTTCAAGCCATTTAGGGCAAGTGGATTTTTATTTCTTGAAAATATGGAAATTAGGCCACATATAATAAGGTAACATTCGACCTGTAATAGTCATTTTAGATGCTGCTACTAGATAGATAATTTATGGAGCTTGGTTAAAATAAGGAATACTACAGATCCTACTGCTAGAGCAGTGGGGAAGTTGTCAAAATCTATCATTTTTAAGAAATTCAGAGGTAATGATGTGCAGTTTGTTGAAAGATAAAACTTCAGAATGAAATCTGGGAGAGAAATCAAAGCTACTTATTGGTAGCATGGGATTTCCATTCATTTGAGAAACTCTCGAAAATATTTCTCCATTCAAGACCTATGATGGTGGTCTCTTCCATCAAAAAATAATTTGAAGGTATCAAATTTAGTTCTCCCTAGTTTTGCATTGTTGCACCCATATTAGTTTTTTTGTTTTTCAATTTATTTATTCATGCTACTGTGCATTCGAGATATAACGAAAATATTTTTTGGGTATTGAATTAATGAACATATATGGAAACATATTCAAAATCCATATATTTGGGAAGCCTACCATCATACCAGCTAGTGTAGAAACAAACCAATTTGTTTTCCAAAACGAAGGTCGGTTGTTCAAGAGTGCTTGTTTGTATCTTCATATTATTGATGCGTTTACTTGTATCTTCATGGGTGGGAGCTTCTTTCCTCTGGGTTGGAGAATGGTTCATAAAGAAAATTCCTCTTTTCAAACATATCTACTCACTCTCAAAGAAAATAAGTGCTACCATTTCTCTAGATATTCCTGATATTAGACATCATATATTAGGCTTTTTAAAAACATGTTATTGTCATGTTAAATTGTATAACTCTCTTTTAATAGGTACATGTTCATGTCTTCGTTTAACTTTGAGAATCATAAGAATCATGTGATTTTTTTCATTTCTTTTATGCTTTAGCACATTTACATTTTAGAAACATGTTTTATTGTATAATCAAGTATCAGGTCTGGAAAATGCCAGATCACTAACACTAAGGGAATATTTTTTTCCTCTAATTTATAGTCACATTTCAAGAGAGTATGCATTCATGTTTTCAAAATTGGTAATATTATTTTCTTATACCTATTTGATATTTCAGTAAATATATCTGATTTAATTTCTGAAGCTTTTCCATAGATTGAAATATAACAAATTCCTAGCTTTCCATTCAATGAGATATGAATTGGTCCAATACAATAAATTTGTGGATACATGTATTATTAATTGAAGATTTGAAGTTATGATTGTGGATAAGGTGGTAATTTCTTATTGTTTTGTTAGAAAGTGTTTTTAAATCTTATACATGGTTTATTATTTGCATACCAAAACACAAGGGCCTTTAAAGAGGTTGCAAGTATTCGTCATCCACATGTAGGGGAATATGCCTTTGGTTTTATTACATCTTGACTTTTCCTTCAGGTTGTTTCTTATGTTTAGATATCCTTGAAGATTCTTTAGATATCCTTGAAGTTGAGTTAATACTAAAGCATTCTACATGAATGTTGAAATTGAGTGGAAGATGGAAATGGTTCTTGCATATCTGCAAATTGATATCTATTCGCAGATTATCATTATTGTCATAAATAAAACTCCATGTTTATTAGTAAATATGAAATTTCTTTTGACATGTGTTAGGTCCCTATAATACTAGTGATTCCCCTATTACTATTGTCATTGTATCCCTTATTATTATTGTTGTGCCCCTATTATCCCCATATTCCTTTTATTGTGCCCCATAGAATCCCTCTATTGTTATTTTTGTGCCTTTATATTATTATTGCTAGGTCGGCTTCATTATATTGTGACCCCTTAGACTCCTATATATAGAAACAAGGTTTTGTCATTTGAATCATCTAAGAATTGTTCATTTGTGTAATGCAAAGGACATTGCCCCCTCGAAGAGGCTTGTTTCTAATGCGTTGATCACTCTTTTCTATATTTTTATGAGCTGGTTTCATAAAATTTGGTATCAGAGCTTTGGATTCTAGGGTTTCACTACTCCAAATAGGTCATCATGGCATTTTCGCTGTAACCTTTTTTTCTGTGACATTTCGGAAGCTAAAAAAAACCCATTTGAGAATAAATCTTACTAAACCTTGGGTCAGAATTTCATATCTTTCCTCGCTATATTTTCGGAGATATGACCTGAGGAAGTTATGGATTTTGCAAGCTCCAGAATTTCATCTAAAACAGGTCATCGTAGAATTTGTGCTATAACTCTTTTGCTACAAAGTTTCGAAAGGTAAAACAAAAACCCATTTGAGAAGAAATCGGTCTAAACTACGGCTCTAAATTTTAAATCCTGTATCGCTATATTTTTGGAGATGTAATCTAAGGAAGTTAGGGTTTCTGGAGACCCCCGAATTACATTCCAAATAGGTCACCTTGGAAAAATCGTCATAACGTTCTCTTTGAGCATAAGATTGAATTTTCATAAGAAGTTACAGAAAAAGGATGGATTGTAGTTTTTTGGGAAACATTTTCAGATCCTAAGGTTGAAACAGTGAGCCGCAGCACATCGTACAAGTTTGCTCTACTGAACATGTCTATACTCAGGTCATCATGGGAGACTTGGCATAACTCCTCATTGGAGAATCCAATCTTGATCAGACTTGCAAAGTTAGAAATATTACTTAGAGGGTTACTTTAGGAAGAAATTTTAGACCTTGGAGATCTAAAATTACAAAAATACATCAGATTCAATATCAAGCTCCTACAAAGTGAAAAAAAAAGGTGTGTAGTTTTTTTTTTTTTTTTTTTTTGCATAAGCTTGGTTTGAAAAAATAGTTTGAAGGAATTCAAAGGGTATAGTGAAGCATTATTATTGGTAATTGATGCCCTAAAGAAAGAAAATGGAAACACCTAGTAAGCAACCTAAAAGATCTAGCATGACTCATGAAGAAGAGAAAGAAATGCAACATGATATATCAAAATTACAAGACGAAGTGCAACAAATGTCACTCGCACAAAAGGTAACAAAATCTAAGATGGATGGTTTAAAGAAAGACGTAGAAGCTAAGATGGATGTTTTAAAGAAACACATGGAAGCTAATATGGATGGTTTAAAGAAAGGCATAGAAGCTAAGATGAATGGCTTGGAAGCTAAGATTGAAGGCATGGAATCTAAGATGGACAACTTGAACACAGATTTAAAGACAGATTTGAAGACAGACATGGAGGATTTGAAGATAGATTTTGTTATGAAACCAGCTCAAGAAAAGATAGAAAAGATAGATCAACGCCTTAGAATTCAGCCTCTTCGAGGGGGCAACCTCCTTTACATTACATAAATGAAAAATTCTTCGATGATTCAAATGAAAAAACCTCCTTTCTATATATAAGAGTCTAAGGAGTCAAGATATAACCCATCCAACCTAAAAATAATAACATAAAGCCACAAAAATATCAATAGATGGATTCTATGGGGCACAGTAATAACAATATGGGGACAATAGGGGCACAACAATATTAATAAGGGATACAACTACAATAGTAATGGGGTAATCACTAGTATAATAGGGACCCAACATGCCCCTCTCCTTGAAAAAAGTGTTTTCCTCAACGCTTGAGTAGTTCTGGATGCTTCTGTATAAAATTCTCATCCTCCCATGTGCAATCTTCAACGGATAAGTTCTTTCACTTGAATAAGATACTCTGAAATTGATCGATTTCATAACTGTCGAGTTCTTGTTTCTATGACTGATTCTAGTCCCAATATAATTTTTCCTTCATCGTCAAGTTCTGGCAATATTGTTTGAACTGGGAGCTTGTCTCCTATAACCTTCTTTAAACATGAAACATGGAAAACTAGGTGCAATCGAAAAGTTGCAGGATGCTCCAATTTGTATGCCATAGTACCAATCTTTTGCAACACCTTGTACGGGCCATAATACTTTGGTGATAACTTATTATCCTTCTTAGCTTGCTTGAGGGACATTTGCTTATATGGTTGTAGCTGTAGGAATACCCAATCACCTACATCAAAACTTCTTTCACTGTGATGTTGATCTGCCTATTGTTTCATTCTATTTTGTGCCAACATGAGGTTATCCTTTAAGAGTTGGAGGACTTGTTGTTGATGTTTGATGTGATGTTCCACTGCTTGAACCTTAGAATTTTATCTTAAATATGATGTGATGGATGGTGGCTGATATCCATAAAGTGCAATAAATGGGGTCATTTTTGTTGTTATATGGAAGGAAGTGTTATAAAACCATTCAGCCAGAGGCAACCATTTGACCCATTGTGTCTGTTTATCAGATACAAAGCAACGAAGATATCCTTCCAAACATTTGTTTACTATCTCAGTTTTCCCATCAGATTGAGGATGATAAGATGAGCTATGAGCTAACTGAGTACCAAGACAAGAAAATAATTCTGTCCAAAAATTGCCAGTGAAAATGAGATCTCTGTCACTTACAATAATATTTGGGTTTCCATGTAGCTTTTGAATTGGTTCCATAAATGTAGTAGAAATTGTACTGGCTTTAAAAGGATGTGATAATGCACAAAAGTGTGCATACTTGGTAAGTCTGTCAACTACCACCATGATGACACTCTTTCCCTCAGACCTGGGTAAAACTGTGATAAAATCCATTGAAACCTCCTCCAAACATTCGCTTGGAATGGATAAAGGTTGTAATAGACATGGTGTCTTAAATGTTTCAACTTTATTTTGTTGGCAAACCAAACATGCCCCCACAAACTTTTGAATATCTGATTTAAGGCCCTCCCAAAAAGATTCCTTCTTAACCCTATGGTAAGTTTTGAAAAATCCTAAGTGCCCTCCTAAGGGAGAAGTGTGCAATTCCCTAAGAATCTTTTGTTTTAGCTAGGAATTCTTACAAAGGTATAAGCGATCTTTGTACCATAATGAATCATTTTGCTAGCTAAATGTATCAAATGTACTGGAGTCTTGTTGTAACTTTCGAATAAGTGCCCACACTTCTTCATCATTCTTCCATTCCTCCCTTTCTTCATTTATCCAATCTGGTTGGATAATAAAAATGGCGCACAACAATGCTTCCACATCCTCATCCTTTCTTGAGAGTGCATCTGCCACCACATTTTGCTTCCCTTTTTTGTAGATGATTTCAAAGTCATAACCCGACATCTTTGTGACCCACTTTTGTTTCTCTTCAGAGGATAATATTTGTTCTAAAAAGTATTTAAGGCTATCATGATCCGTTTTTACCTTGAAGTGTCTTCCCATTAGGTAGGGTCGCCATTTCTTAAGTGCATGGAGTATTGCCAACATTTCCTTCTCATAAATAGCTTTATGTAAAAAAATTTCCTTGATTGGATGACTTTCAAAAGCAATGGGTCTTTCATCTTGCATTAAAACAACACCAATTACATTTCCTGAAGCATCACATTCCACAATAAAGGTTTTTGTGAAGTCTGGTGTAGCTAAGACTGGTGCTTGGCACATTGCCTCTTTAAGATGCTCGAAGGCCTTTGTTGCTTCTGGAGTCCATGAAAATGCATCTTTCTTCAATAATGTTGTTAGAGGTACTGTGATTCTCCCATAATTCTTAACAAAATTGAGATAATACCCTATGAACCCGAGAAATCCTCGCAGATGCTTTATGGATGTGGGGATTTTCCATTCCTTAATGGCTTTAATTTTGCTAGGGTCTACCTTAACTCCTTCATGAGATACAATATGACCCAGATATTCCACCTCTTTTACTCCAAAGAAACATTTGGATCTTTTTGCATATAATTATTTCTCCTCCAATAGTTGTAACACCCTGTCAACATGTTCAACATGATCCTTCCAAGACTTGTTGTAGATTAGTATATCATCAAAAAATACTACCACAAATTTTCTAAGGAATGGTTTGAAAATGGAATTCATCAAACTTTGAAATGTTGATGGTGCATTGGTAAGGCCAAAAGGAAAAATTGTCGCCTATAACCTTCTTTAAACATGAAACATGGAAAACTAGGTGCAATCAAAAAGTTGCAGGATGCTCCAATTTGTATGCCATAGTGCCAATCTTTTGCAACACCTTGTACGGGCCATAATACTTTGGTGATAATTTATTATTCTTCTTAGCTTGCTTGAGGGAAATTTTCTTATATAGTTGTAGCTGTAGGAATACCCAATCACCTACATCAAAACTTCTTTCACTGTGATGTTGATCTGCCTGTTGTTTCATTCTATTCTGTGCCAACACGAGGTTATCCTTTAAGAGATGGAGGACTTGTTGATGTTTGATGTGATGTTCCACTGCTTGAACCTTAGAATTTTCTCTTAAACATGATGTGATGGATGGTGGCTGATATCCATAAAGTGCCATAAATGGGGTCATTTTTGTTGTTATATGGAAGGAAGTGTTATAAAACCATTCAGCCAGAGGCAACCATTTGACCCATTGTGTCTATTTATCAGATACAACGCAACGAAGATATCCTTCCAAACATTTGTTTACTATCTCAGTTTTCCCATTAGATTGAGGATGATAAGATGAGCTATGAGCTAACTGAGTACCAAGACAAGAAAATAATTCTGTCCAAAAATTTCCAGTGAAAATGAGATCTCTGTCACTTACAATAATCTTTGGGTTTCCATGTAGCTTTTGAATTGTTTCCATAAATGTAGTAGAAATTGTACTGGCTTTAAAAGGATGTGATAATGCACAAAAGTGTGCATACTTGGTAAGTCTGTCAACTACCACCATGATGACACTCTTTCCCTCAGACTTGGGTAAAACTGTGGTAAAATCCATTGAAACCTCCTGCAAACGTTCGCTTGGAATGGATAAAGGTTGTAATAGACCTGGTGTCTTAATTGTTTCAACTTTATTTTGTTTGAAAACCAAATATGCCCCCACAAACTTTTGAATATCTGATTTAAGGCCCTCCCAAAAAAATTCCTTCTTAACCCTATGGTAAGTTTTTAAAAATCCTGAGTGCCCTCCTAAGGGAGAAGTGTGCAATTCCATAAGAATATTTTGTTTTAGCTGGGAATTATTACAGAGGTATAAGTGATCTTTGTACCATAATGAATCATTTTGCCATCTAAATGTATCAAACGTACTGGAGTCTTCTTGTAACTTTTGAATAAGTGCCCACACTTCCTCGTCATTCTTCCATTCCTCCCTTTCTTCATTTATCCAATCTAGTTGGATAATAAAAATGGCGCACAACAATGCTTCCACATCCTCATCCTTTCTTGAGAGTGCATCTACCACTACATTTTGCTTCCCTTTTTTGTAGATGATTTCAAAGTCATAACCCAACATCTTTGTGACCCACTTTTGTTTCTCTTCAGAGGATAATCTTTGCTCTAAAATGTATTTAAGGCTATCATGATCCGTTTTTACCTTGAAGTGTCTTCCCATTAGGTAGGGTCGCCATTTCTTAAGTGCATGGAGTATTGCCAACATTTCCTTCTCATAAATAGCTTTATGTAAAAACTTTCTCTTGATTGGATGACTTTCAAAAGCAATGGGTCTTTCATCTTGCATTAAAACAACACCAATTACATTTCCTGAAGCATCACATTCCACAATAAAGGTTTTTGTGAAGTCTGGTGTAGCTAAGACTGGTGCTTGGCACATTGCCTCTTTAAGATGCTCGAAGGCCTTTGTTGCTTCTGGAGTCCATGAAAATGCATCTTTCTTTAATAATGTTGTTAGAGGTGCTGCGATTCTCCCATAATTCTTAACAAACTTGAGATAATACCCTATGAACCCGAGAAATCCTCACAGATGCTTTATGGATGTGGGGATTTTCCATTCCTTAATGGCTTTAAGTTTGCTAGGGTCTACCTTAACTCCTTCATGAGATACAATATGACCCAGATATTCCACCTCTTTTACTCCAAATAAACATTTGGATATTTTTGCATATAATTATTTCTCCTCCAATAGTTGTAACACCGTGTCAACATGTTCAACATGATCCTTCCAAGACTTGTTGTAGATTAGTATATCATCAAAAAATACTAACACAAATTTTCTAAGGAATGGTTTGAAAATGGAATTCATCAAACTTTGAAATGTTGAAGGTGCGTTGGTAAGGCCAAAAGGCATGACCAAAAATTCATAATTACCCTCATGAGTTCTAAATGCTTTTTTCGGAATGTCTTCAGTCTTCATTCTGATTTGATGATATCCTCAACGAAGATCCAACTTGGTGAAGTAAATTGATCCATGCAATTGATCCAGTAATTCATCAATGGTAGGAATGGAAAACTTATCTTTAATAGTTAGCTTCTTGAGCCCCCTATAATTCGAACACATGCACCATGATCCATCCTTCTTGTGCACCAATACTACTGAAGTAGAGAAATAAATTTGACTCGGTTGAATTATACCAGCCTCTAGCATTTCTGCAACCATACGTTCAATTTCACTCTTTTGGACATAGGGATATCTGTACGGCCTGATGTTTGGAGGAACACTTCCTAGAATCAGATGAATAGCATGATCATGATCACGAATAGGTGGGAGACCTTTGGGAGTCTCAAATACCTTGGAATGATTTTCCAATACTTTTTGGAGATCTGGAGAAATAGATGATTCCAATGTGGAAACATCTAGCGAACATAATTGTGCAATTACACCTCTTTGTTCCTTTTTTAGAAGCTTTGTCATACCGTTAGAGTTGATTATCTTTCCTAGTTTCCCTACAATACCCCTTAATTTGACATCCTTTCCTTCCACAAAAAATTTCATGAAAATTTCTTGAAAATTAAAAGCTATTGTACCCAAGGATTGTAGCCATTGGACTCCTAGTACAACATCAACACCTCCCATTAGAATGGAAAGCATTGGGCTAGTCAATACATATTCTCCCATGGATAGCTTGATATTATGGCACTTTCCAGAGCAATTTATTGTTCCCCCATTTGCAACCATCACTTGACACTCTGGTGCTGGATATAAGAAGCAATGCAATTCTTTTGCTACCTTACAATGAATAAAATTGTGGGTACTTCCTGAATCAATCAATACTATTACCTTTTTCTTCTTGATTTATTCTTCTATCTTGATGGTTTGAGGAGTGGTAATTCCCACCAATGCATTACAAGATATGGTTGGATTCATTTCTTCTTTATCTAGGCTTTGTTCCTGGAGCATATCCTCTTCATTTGACCTTTCTTGCTCCTTTTCTTCTTCCTCTTCACAATCTATGTAGAATAATTTCTTTTCAGCACACTTATGACCTTTAGTGTATTTGCTATCACATCTGTAACAAAGCCCTTTTGCTATTTTTTCTTCCAATTATTGTGTTGTCAACCTTATAGGTTGTCGAAGACTAGCAGCAACAACACTTCCATCTTTATAGTTGTGAGTGGTATGCTTCTTGGTTGCCATAATTTTGCTTTCCATTTTTCTTGCTAACCTGAATGTCTTCTCTAATGAATCAGGTTCCCAATGGCAAACATCATGTTGGATATTATTCTTTAAAGTCCCTATGAACATATCAATCCTATGCTCCTCTGGAATATTTTTTACCCTTATGTTCAATTTTTAGAACTCCTCAATGTGCTCCATTATTGAACCCTTTTGTTTGAGACTTATCAATTGGCTAAAAAAAGTGTTGCTTTTTGTATCCTCATAATGTGCTGTCAATTATTTTGTAAAAATTGCCCAAGTGATAATTTTTTTACGAAATCAAAGCCATTGAAACTATACAAATTGATTTGGTTCCAAATATAAAGTTGCAATACGTACATTTTGTGTGTTTTTCACATTATTGAGATCGAAAAATTGCTCCATCTGTAATATCCATGTTGCAGGATCCTTGCCATCAAACTTCCTCATATCGATTTTTGGAATATGGTGCATCATTGATCCAACATTAGAGTCTATGGAATCATGATTAACATTTCTTTTGTTCTCATCAAGAGTTTCCTCTACTACCCTTTCAACATTAGTGACCATTTCTTATAGCAACTTATTCATATTTATCTTCAATTCTTCCATCTTATCATCCATGCCATCAATTTTAGCGTCAATTCCATTCATCTTAGCTTACATGCCATCCATATTAGCTTCAACTCATTTCTTTAAAAAATCCATCTTAGGTTCTACACCTTTCTTTAAACCATCCATCTTAGCTTCTACATCTTTCCTTAAACCATCCATCTTAGATTCTATTGCTTTTTGTACAAGTGACACTTGTCGCACTTGGTCTTGTAATTTTGATATATCATGTTGCATTTTTTCCTCTTCTTCATGAGTCATGCTAGAGCTTTCAGGTTGCTTACTAGGTGTTTGCATTTTCTTTCCTAATGGCATCAATTACCGATTCAAACTAACCTTTCAAACCAAGCTTATGCAAAAATTAAAAAAAAAACTACACACCTTTTTTCAGTTTGTAGACGCTTGATATTGAATTTGATGTATCTCTGCAAGTTTGGATCATCCAGTTCTGAAATTGTGAATAATAGTATCCCTCGATGTCCTCTTTACAATGCCACCAGTCTGATCCAATTTGTATTCTCCAAGGAAGAGTTATGCACAATCTCCCAAGATGACTTGATTATATACTAGTTCAGGAGAGTGAACTTGTACGACATGCCACAAGTCACTGTTTCGACCATTGGCTCTGAAAAATATATACAAGAAACTAAAAACCGTCCTCTTTTTGTACTTTCTTATAAAATTTCAATCCAATGCTCAGAGCGAAAGTTATGATGATTTTCCCCAGGTCACCTGTTTGGAATGTAATTCGGGAGTTTGCAAAAAGACCAACTTCCTCAGATCATATCTCCGCAAATATAGCGCAAAAAGCTCTAAAATTCATATCCGAGATTCAACATGATTTCTTCTCAAATGGGTTTTTTTTAATGTTCTGACATGTAGTAGAAAAAAAATTATAGTGAAAATGCCGCGGTGACCTGTTTGGAGTAGCGAAACCCTAGAATCCAAAGCTTTGATACCAAATGTTATGAAACCAGCTCAATAAAAGATAGAAAAGATAGATCAACGCCTTCGAATTTAGCCTCTTCGAGGGGACAACCTCCTTTACATTACATAAATGAACAATTCTTGGATGATTCAAATGAAAAAACCTCCTTTCTATATATAGGAGTTTAAGGAGTCACAATATAACCCAGCCAACCTAACAACAATAATATAAAGCCACAAAAATATCAATAGAGGGATTCTATGGGGCACAGTAATAACAACATGGGGACAATAGGGGCACAAAAATATTAATAAGGGATAAAACTACAATAGTAATGGGGTAATCACTAGTATTATAGGGGCCCAACAGATTTGAAGATAGATTTGACAAATTTTCTACAAGAAATGCTTACTAATGGCAAAAGGTTAGTAAAGGAAACTTATGATAAACAAAAAAAATGTTAGTCGTGATTTCATAGACTCTAAGGTTGGATCGAAGAAACACCATGTTCCAAAGATCGATATGAGGAAGTTTGATGGCAAGGATCTTGGAACATGGATATGACAGATGGAGCAATTTTTCGATCTCCATAATGTGCAAAACACACAAAAGGTATGCATTGCAACTTTATATTTGGAACCAAATTAGTTGGTATGGTATCGATGGCCTTATTCTCATAAACAAATTGTCACTTGGGCTATTTTTATGGATGAAATGATAGCACATTATGAGGATACAAAAAGAAACACTTTTTTTAGCCAATTGATAAATCTCAAACAAAAGGGTTCAATGATGGAGCACATTAAGGACTTCCAAAAGTTTAATATAAGGGTAAAAGATATTCGAGAGGAGCATACAATTGATGTTTTCATAGGGACTTTAAAATATAACATTCAACATGAGGTTTTCCTTTGGTAACCAAATTCATTGGAGAAGCCATTCAGGTTGGCAATAAAAATGGAAAGCAAAATTATGGCAACAAGGAAGCTTACCACTCACAATCATAAAGATGGAAGTGCTACTACCACTAGCCATCCACAACCTATAAGGCTGACACCACAAAAATTGGAAGAAAAAAGAGAAAAAGGGCTTTGTTACAGTTGTGATAGAAAATACACTAAAGGTCATAATTGTGCCGTGAAGAAATTATTTTACATAGATTGTGAAGAGGAGGAAGAAAAGGAAAAAGAAATGTCAAAAGAAGAGGATATAGACCAATAACAAACCTTTGAAAAAGAGAAATGAATCCAACCATATCCTGTTATACATTGGCTAGAATTACCACTCCTCAAACTATGAAGATAGAATGGAATATCAAGAAGAAAAAGGTAACAGTGTTGATTGATTCGGGAAGTACCCATAATTTTATTCATTGCAAGATAGCCAAGGAATTGAATTACTTCCTATATCTCGCACCAAAGTGTCAAGTGATGGTTGCAAGTGGAGGAACCATAACTTTCTCAGGGAAGTGCCATAATATCAAGCTATCCATGGAAGAATATGTATTGAATAGCCCAACGCTTTCCATTACAATGGGTGGTGCTGATGTTGTACTCGGAGTCCAATGGCTACAATCCTTGGGTACAACAGCTTTTAATTTTCAAGAACTTTTCATGAAATTCTCTTCAAAAGGAAAGGAATTTGAATTAAGGGGTATCGTAGGGAAACCGAGAAAGATAATCAACTCTAACGGAATGACAAATCTTCTAAAGAAAAAACAATGAGGCATAATTGCACAATTATGTTCACCAAAGTTTCCCACATCAAAATCATCCATTTCTCTAGATCTCCAAAAAGTCTTGGACAATCATTCCAAGGTATCTGAGACTCCCAAAGGCCTCCCACCTATTCATGATCATGATCATGCTATTAATTTGATTCCAGGAAGTGTTCCTCCAAACATTAGGCCTTACAGATATCCCTACGTACAACAGAGTGAAATTGAGCATATGGTTGCAGAAATGCTAGAGGCTGGTATAATTTAACCTAGTCAAAGTTCTTTCTCTACTCTAGTAGTATTGGTTCACAAGAAGGATGGATCATGGTGCATTTGTACGGATTATAGGGAGCTCAACAAGCTCACTATTAAATATAAATTTCCCATTCCTATCGTTGGTGAATTATGGGATGAATTGCATGGATCAATTTACTTCACCAAGTTGGATCTTCATTCAAGATATCATCAAATCAGAATGAATACTGAAGACATTCCAAAAACAACATTCAGAACTCATGAGGGTCATTATGAATTTTTGGTCATGCCTTTTGGTCTTACTAATGCACCTTCTACATTTCAAGGTTTGATGAATTCCATTTTCAAACCCTTCTTCAGAAAATTTTTGTTAGTATTTTTTGATGATATACTAATCTACAGCAAGTCTTGGAAGTATCATGTCCAACATGTTGTCATGGTGCTCAAACTATTGGGGAGAAACAAGTATATGCAAAAATATCCAAATTTTTCTTTCGAGTACAAGAGGTGGAATATCTGGGTCATATTGTATCTCATGAAGGTGTTAAGGTAGACCCTAGAAAAATTAAAACCATTAAGGAATGGAAAATCCCCACATCCATAAAGCATCTATGAGGATTTCTCGCGTTGACAGGGTATTATTGCAAGTTTGTTAAGAATTATGGGAGAATAGTAGCACCTCTTACAACATTATTGAAGAAAGATGCATTTTTACGGACTCTAGAAGCAATGAATGCCTTTGAACATCTTAAAGAGGCAATGTGACAAGCACTAGTCTTAGCTACACCGGACTTCACAAAAACCTTTATTATGGAATGTGATGCCTTAGGAAATGGAATCAGTGTTGTTTTAATGCAAGAAGAAATACCCATTTCTTTCGAAAGCCACCCAATCAAAGGAAAGTATTTACACAAAGCTATTTATGAGAAGGAAATGCTGGCAATACTACATGCACTTAAGAAATCGCGACCCTACCTAATGGGAAGACACTTCAAGGTAAAAACAGATCATGATAGTCTTAAATACTTTTTAAAACAAAGATTATCTTCAGAAGAGAAACAAAAATGGATCACAAAGATGTTGGGTTATGACTTTGAAATCGTCTACAAAAAAGGGAAGAAAAATGTTGTGGCAGATGCACTCTCAAGAAAGGATGAGGATGTGGAAGCATTTCCTTGTGCCATTTCTAATATTCAACCAGATTGGATAAAAGAAGCAAGGGATGAATGGAAGAATGATGAGGAAGTGTGGGCACTCATTCAAAAGATACAACAAGATCCCGGTACATTTGATACATTTAGCTGGAAAAATGATTCGTTATGGTACAAGGATCAGTTATATCTATGTAAGAATTCCCAACTCAAACAAAATATTCTTAGGGAATTGCACACCTCTCCCTTAAGAGGGAACTCAGGATTTCTACAAACATACCACAGGGTTAAGAAGGATTTTTTTGGGATGCCCTTAAATCAGATATTCAAAATTTTGTGGCAGAATGTTTGGTTTTCCAACAAAATAAAGTTGAAACAATTGAGACCCCAGGACTATTACAACCTTTATCCATTCCAAGCCAGTGTTGGGAGGAGGCTTCAATGGATTTTATCACAGGTTTACCCAACTCTGAAGGAAAGAGTGTTATCATGGTGGTAGTTGATATACTTACCAAGTATGCACACTTTTTTGCATTATCTCATCCATTTAAAGTGATTACAGTTTCTACTGCATTTATGGAAACAATTGAAAAGCTACATGGAAACCCAAAGATTATTGTAAGTGACAGAGATCCCATTTTCACTGGAAATTTTTGGACAAAATTATTTTCTTGTCTTGGTACTCAGTTAGCTCATGGCTGATCTTATCATCCTTAATCTGATGGGAAAACTGAGATAGTAAACAAATGTTTGGAATGATATCTTCATTGCTTTGTATCTGATAAACAGACACAATGGATCAAATGGTTACCTCTAGCTGAATGGTGGTATAACACTTCCTTCCATACTGCAACAAAAATGACCCCATTTATGGCACTTTATGGATATCATCCACCATACATCACATCATATTTAAGAGAAAATTCTAAGGTTCAAGTAGTGGAAGATCACATCGAGCATCAACAACAAGTTCTCCAAATCTTAAAGGATAACCTCACCTTAGCGCAGAATAGAACGAAACAGTAGGAAGATCAACATCACGGTGAAATAAGTTTTGCTGTAGGTGATTCGGTATTCCTACGGCTACAACCATATAAATAGATGTCCCTCAAGCAAGCTAAGAAGGATAATAAATTAGCACCAAAGTATTATGGTCCATACAAGGTGTTGCAAAAGATAGATACTATGGCCTACAAATTGGAGCTTCTTGCATCTTCCCGATTGCACCTAGTTTTCCATGTTTCATACTTAAAGAAGGTTATAGGTGACAAGCTTCCAATTAAAACATTATTGCTAGAACTTGATGAGGAAGGAAAAATCATATTGGAACCTATCAAAGAAACAAGAACTCGACAGCTATGAAATCGATGAATTTCAGAGTATCTCATCAAGTGGAAGAACTTGCTCGTTGAAGATTCCACATGGGAGGATGAGAATTTTATACATAAGCATCCAAAACTACTCAAGCGTTGAGGACAACACTTTTTTGAATGAGAGGGGCATGTTAGGTCCCTATAATACTAGTGATTCCCCCATTACTATTTTTGTTGTATCCCTTATTGTTATTGTTGTGCCCCTATTGTCCCCATATTGTTATTATTGTGCCCCATAGAATCCCTTTATTGTTATTTTTGTGCCTTTATATTATTATTGTTAGGTCGGCTTGGTTATATTGTGACCCCTTAGACTCCGATATATAGAAATGAGGTTTTCTCATTTGATTCATCCAAGAATTGTTCATTTGTATAATGTAAAGGAGGTTGTCCCCTCGAAGAGGCTTATTTCTAAGGCGTTGATCTATCTTTTCTATCTTTTTTTGAGCTGGTTTCATAACAACATGTTATAGTTTGAATAAATATTATTTCAATTTATATGGAAGGTAGTTCTTACTTTTCTCCTATTGTAAAATGCAGGTTGGGAGTGTAGATGAAGAACTCTATGATGTCTATGTTCCCATGAATCATCTAAATATTGGTGACATTCTCCTGGTTAACTCTAAATATATTTTTCAACCAAACTTATATGTTTGTGAAAGCATAGGTTGGTAGTCATTCAATTTTCTTTTATTACTGTTATTATTTATGGTGTATCTGTTTTCATGATATATTTCATTCTTTTTGAGGTTTTGTTTCATAGATCTAGGGATGATAATTACCCTCTTCTTTTCACATTCCAAAACATGTTATTTCCATTCTATTTTATGCTATATTTTGCAATAAAATTAGCTATCCATCCTTACTTCCTTGGGGACGCGATTTGTGACTTCATATCCCAACTTCATTGTAGACCTACATTGTGACTTCATATATTGTGCATTTGTGGTAGTGGAAAGTAATCATAGGAGGAAGGAGAAGGTTATTTATGTGGAATGGAGTCCCAACATAGGGATACTGCATTATAGTAGTAATATTTGCAATTCTTATGAGAATCAAATAGATAACAACCACAAACCAAAGAGTGACTACAAGGCATGAAACCAAAACCACTTAGTGATGTTAATGGCAGAGTGAAGGAGGATTTTATAACATTAGGGACCTGCACTCCAAAGGAATGGAATCCAAACATGGGAATGTGCCACTTTGGTAATGAGACTCAAAACTATTACAAAGCTCATATATATAGTCATTATTATTATTTTTTTGAAGAAAAATCTCATGGGAAATCAAAGGTACACTTCACCACAATTGTGGATGATATCCCTTATAAACCTATTGACATAGACTGGTTTGTTTAACCTAGGGGGATTTGGTTTGGAGTTTTAAAGAAAATGAGCAACTGTTGGAATGACCTGTTTTAGGAATTTTGAGCATTTTCAAGGGAGTGGAGGAATAGTGCTTTCTCTTTCTTTGTGATTGAAGATTCATGTGATTGCTTGTGGTTTGGATTTAGTAGGTATGTGTGTTTGGGTCATGCTCTTGATTTAGGACCATGTGATAAATTTTTTTGTTTTGTATGCCCTTGTGGAATTGGATGGCCTCTTCTTTGTTGACAACATAATGAATCTTTATGGGGGAACTGTCCATGTTTGGTTGTGAAGGAGACAAGTGTGGAGGTGGGGTTTTATATATGGACTTTATATATTGTACATATGTAGCACTGGTATCCCTTTGTATATGTTTTATCTTTTCTATTTGACAAATAGTGTGCGTGTTTCCCAAGATGTTTATTGCATGATAATCCTTTGCAAGGTCAGTATTGGGGACAATGATATTTTGGTTCAGGATATTATGAGATATGATTTATGTGCTTCCTTTAGTTCTATGAAAAATTAAAAGTCCTTAAGATTGGATGGTTTTCCTTATGAAGTCTCTAAGTTCATGTGGGTCTTTATTGGGGATCATATTTGTTGTTTAGATGTAGATTTGTTTTTCTAGGTTCCTCTTTGAGTCCCTCAAGTCTCAATTATGGTTTTCTGAAGCCTATTCCTAACAATGAAATGAGATACTCTATAGGTGGTTGGTAGCTTATTACTTTGCTTACCATTTCTTCAGATTTGTGGAAAAGGTTTTGCTTTGAGGATTTGGTGAGTTTCCAAGTATGTAGTATGACCGAAGTGGATTAGGTTTGTTGAGGGGTCTCGTCAGCCTGGGAGGAAATGGAGTGGGCCAGAGAGATGGGGAAACAATGCCTTAAGTTGAAGATTGACTTTGAAAATCCTATGATTGAGTTGGTTATTCTTTCATCTTTAAGATACATTGATGTGCTTAGGTTATGATTCACAATGTATTGGTATAATGAGTGATCATTTCACCAATTCCATGGTGTTCGTTTTTTCATAAAGCCTTATCCCTATAGATAGTGTTACATTAGTTGATTCAATAGGGACATCCTTTGGTGCCTTATCATATTTATGCATTTTTTATGCCTTGGGTTACTTGTTGGAGGAAACTTTCATTGTAAGGAAGATCAACATTATTATGCTTTTAGATAGTTGACAAAGGTTAATAACTATCTTGAAGATGACTCTTACTTGCTTGAACACCTTTTGTGGTGTCTTGGGTGCCACTTTCAGCCCTCATAAAATTGATCAAAACTAATATTCCGTAGACTAGTAGGCTCAAGCCTCTCAGCCTCAATCATCAAATCCTTATAAATTTCCACAGGCTCTCCATTAAGACTCATTACATATTCACCCATATCATTAGTTGTATACATGAGATAACTTTTGTAATTGGTTGAGTTCCCTCTATAATCTATAGTTTCTCCCTCAGAATACAGTGATTGTGGCATATTACAAATTAAACTCAATACTTTCTTCCAAAGGAGTACTCTAGCTATGTCACATCAACAAACCATAAGTAGGATGGACATTTATGATCACTGATTCACCACATCAATCATCACATGCTTTCATGGCATCTATACCAGCTTAACCACTAGATATTTAATCATCCCAAAGTAGGACACCTTTCTGGAAATAAGGAAATCCTTATTAAGTAGCTCCGCTAGTATAGTTACTTGACACATCTTTCACCATATTATTTGTGAGTTCAACATGCTAGATTAGTTTATCCAAAAATGTTAGCTAGAGTTTCTTGAAGACTCTAGGTTAGAATGTTCAAGAGTTACTTGTGAAACATCTAGGACAGATGTTATCTGTAAGGGAGTGTACATGTTAAAACTTAACACCCTATAATCGGCATTATTCTCTTTGTTGAAGATAGTTAATTATTAGATGTTTCTACAATAAGTGTGAGGAATAATTTTTATATAGGAAACATGATAGCAGAGGCTATGTGTAAAGTTGGAAGGAAAGGTGTTGTGACACTTGAAGAGGGGAAAGTGCAGAAAAAAATATGTATGTTGTTGAGGGAATGCAATTTAATCGTGGATATATTTCTCTACAATTTGTGATAGACAGTGAGAAGATGTCCGTGGAGTATGAAAATTGCAATATAATTGATAAGAATTGAAATGTTCTTGGCTATTTTTATTGTGCTACTATTTGTTAGTGTTCCTTGTAATGAAAAGAGAATTGATATAAATAATGTGTAACATTTTTAGAATAAAATCTCATATGATTTGTGGAATTGTTTCACAATTATCTTCATTTTTTAGATATTCATGGCACATCCTCTTGGTTTAATTTTGGTTGGTTTTGGTTTTGCACGGAATTTTAAAATCTGTGCCTTATGAGCCTTCTTTTATTTCTCAAATCTTTACAATATTGAATTTAGAATACTAATCAGAAATAAATATTACCACTACTAACCATGGGAAGAGGGTTTCTAAATTTTGATCTATTTGTGCTTGATTTTTAAAATTCAATGATCAGGAATTTGGAAATGAACTTGCATGTCTATAGTTTATTATAATTTGAAGGTATTATTGGTTGACAAAAAGATAGAAATTGCAAGAGACTTGATCACAATATTGGAAGAGGCCATCTGTGGGGGGTATCCTATCTTGATCATTGCTAACGACATTGAACAAGAAGCCTTGGCTACTCTTGTTGTGAACAAGCTTCGTGGTGCATTGAACATTGGCACTTTGAAAGCTCCTGGATTTGGAGAGTGAAAAAGCTATTATTTGGATGACATTACTATATTGACTGGAGGTATTTTTCAAGTTTAGCTTCATTAAGGACTTAAAAGCACTAGAAGCCCAAGTACAAATCTCAGTGTGTGTATAAGCAGTCTTATATCATTTGTCATGGAAACAATCTTTATTTGGTAATGGGTTTGCTCTATAGTTTCTACTTTTCATGTTAATAGGATAAATTCTCACTGAGTGGTAGGTATTGAGAATAAAATCTCTCCATCGTGTCTATAGTCACGAGTTTCTCATATCTTATGTAGATATTTTTTTTTGTTCTTTCTCCTTGCAGGCACTGTTATCAGTGATGAAGTTGGATTTTCCCTTGGATAAAGTTGGAAGTGAGGTTCTGGGTACTACTGCCAACGTGGTACTTCCCAAGGGTTCAACAATGATAGTTGGTGATGGGAACACTCATGAAGTTGTTAATAAAAGAGTTTCTCAAATTATAAGCTTGATTGAGGTATGTTATTTCTCTATAACTTAAAAATAGGTTGCTTTATCTAAATAGAGGCTTGAAGTTATTGTCTTGTTTTCTTTGTATAGCAACCATTTATTGTAAAGTGGCCATTAGCTTGTGGGGAGGGATATCCTCATTGATATCGTTCATGATGATGTTATTAATCTCAAATTTGACTTGTGAGTTGTCCAGATAGGAGTGAAGAGAGAAACAATTCTGATGCATGGTTTATACTTTGAATATATGTGGTTCTGAAGGAACATGCAACAATAATTACAAACATTATATTAAAACAACTTAAGGTTTCTTTAATATCATAATATGTTTGACTTGATAGTTAACTTCCCTATCAACCTATTTTATCAAAGTTTTTCACCAATGATACCATTCTCACTTTCTTTGCAAGTTGCAGAACAAGACTACAAAAAAGAAAAATTGAATGAAAGAATTACCAAGATTTCTGGTGGAGTTGTTGTTATCCAAGTAAAGTTTGGCATGGTTGAATTAGTGGTAGATATTTGTAATAATTCCCTATTATTGCCATTATAACAATCTGAATCTGGTTGATGGATGTTGGTGACTGCATTTAAATGTATATTTGTTTAAAGGAAGAACGAAGGGTATATGATAGTGTTCATAATTGTTGATAGGTGGGAGCACAAATAGAGACAGAGTTGAAGGAAAATCATTTGAGAGTGGAACATGCCTTGAATGCAAAGAAGGTATGCATGCAAAACATTATGCATAATCAATTACAGAATTTGATTCATATTTGTAAAAACATGTTGTGATATGAAATAAAGGTGAATAATGAATGTTAATTGAATCATGTCATGCATGGAGTTGCTATTATATCAGAGGGGTATAGGAAATAAGTGCTTGCATCTTGGACTTATTTGGAGTGATGCTTTAAGGTGCTGCTATGTGGGATTTGTGTTTGCAATAGTTTCAAGCTAAGCATCATGTCCAACAACATAAGGATCTAATTTTCTAGTAATTAGTAGTGGTTGGGAGGATGTATTGTGTTTCATGTTAGTTTCCCTAGTTAAGCATAGTGTTGGTCTTTGGAATAGATCTTACATTCCTATTGTTAAAATTGGCAACCAGGGAAAAACTTCATGTGGGTCATCTTATTCATGGCTAATAATATTTTTATTAGATTCCTCTCGTCGAGAGGTGTAGGATTGATATAAAGATCATCCGATTCCGATAAGTATTCATGGAGATATGAATTTATTTTGATTATGGAATTATTATGAAGCCGACCTACAACTCATGTAGGCTCAGAAGCCCAACAGTCGCATCTATTCACCCACCAACGTTGTGTATAAATATAAGAGGACTTTTTCCTCATTTGGACTCACTCATCTCATCACATCTCTCTCTATCTACTGCGCAGATATGAGTCTCTTCTCTACTGCGCTGAAATGGGTCTCTCTCTCTCACACATGTGAAGCCAGAAATTGTTGAATTTGAAGCTGCAACTGCAGAAGTAAAGATTGACTTGCGTGGCCTAGAAGATCTCCTCTTTGGAATTACGCTGTAGGTTCATCTGAACCTCCTTTGAAAGCTGCAACTTTTGGTGGTGGAATGAAGTCAATCCGACGAACGGTTTGCAAGATATCGACTGCCCTAGTTTGAAGACGGAAACTGCTGAAACTGGAGCTGCAACTGCAGAAGTAAAGATTGACTTGCGTGGCCTAGAAGATCTCCTCATCTGAACTGTGCTATAGGTTCATCTAAACCTCATCTGGAAGCCGAAACTTTTGGTGGTGGAATGAAGTCAATCCGACGGTCGGTTTGTGAGATATGGTCTGCCCTAGTTTCATAATGAAGCCGCTAATCCTGATGCTACTGATCTAGGGTTTGCTACTGCTGATATGAATCACATTTATTGTACTATTTCTCTCTGCTGAATTATTGAAGATAAAAGAAGATTTGATCAAAGGGTTTCCCCACACATTGTGGGGTTTGTCCGTGGCTAGCCGCCACATCTTGTGTCTCTTGTCTTGGCTTGTTTTCTGTCGATCGTTTAATGTTCTATCTGCACTTTACTTTATGTACATGTGATTGCTAATCGGTGGAATATAATAAGAAAAATAAGTAAACTATTATAAGCATAGAACATACCATAACTTAACATGGTATCAGAGCTGAGGTGAAGACAAAGCCCAAGCAAGAGCAAGAGCAATCATTGAAGAGAAGATTGGCAAGGCTATCCTAAAAGAACTATGGGGTCCTCAACACTCTTTCCTGTCGAAGACAAGCTCCATGAGAAAGCTGACTATCACGGATGGAAGATGTCTATCGATCTAACCCTTGAAGATCAAGGAGTGCTGGACCATGTAAGAGGCAATATTGTTGAGCCATCATCAATTGCATCTGTTGCTGCCTGGAACAAATGGAAAAATGGAGAAGTCAAAACAAAGAAGATCATCCGGGACTCTATTGACAAGCGCTTGGTGGCCTACATCTCTGATCTATACACCTCCAAGGAAATCTACGACAGACTGGTGAGTTTATTTAAAGTTAATGATGCAAATCAAGTTTTGTTTCTTAGAAATAAGTTGAGGGAAATCAAGAAGGGTAAAGATGAAAGTATGCAAGCATACTTCTTAAGAATCACCGAGATCAGGAACGATCTCCTATCTATTGGGGAAACTATTACTGACAGAGAAATGGCACTCACAACTCTCGGAGGATTACCATCTGAATGGTATGTGTTCAGGACTACTCTTCTGAACAATAATGTAATTCCTAGTTTCGAGGAATTAATGGCTAGATGCATTCAAGAAGAAACAAGGGAAGAAGAGCAAGAAATGCCCATGCCTAAAGGTCCTCCTGCTGCCTTTTCTTCTCATGCTAAGAAAAGAAATAATTCCGAGAATAAATCAAAAGGAAAGGCTGGACCTAAGGCTAGAAGAAAATGACGATGTTACATTTGCGATAAAGCAAGTCACTATGTATGAGATCATGAGCATCATGATGAATGAGATCATGGACATAAAGGGCAACATGAGATCATGCACATATAGGATAGCATGATGATAATCATGATTAGAGAAGCATGGTACAGTATGCAGTGGTGCAACTCGAAATCCCTCTGATGGCAATCAAAGGAATGACAAATTCAATAGCAAAGGTAAGAGGAGAGCTGGGAATCAAGGAAGAGGACAAGCATTCAAGAAGGCTATAAATTCTAGGATGTATTAAATGCACCTGACCTCAAAAGGAACCTGGTGTCCATCTTGGCAATGGAAGACAGAGGCTTCAAGGTAACCTTCAGCAATGGCAAGGTATGTATATGGAAAAATAATGTTAAAGATGCCTTTACTCTTGGGTTTAGTGTTGATTCATTATATCAGGTCGATGGAAGTCCGCTAGGTGTCATGTCTTGTGACACATCTCTTTAGTCCAAACTTTGGCATCAGAGGTTTGCCCACCTTCATTACAAAGCTCTACCCGATGTAAGACAGATGGTAACAGAGATGCCCGAATTCCAAGTAGAGAAAGAAGGTGTATGTCCGGGATGTGCCGAAGGAAAGCTCAAAAGGGGACCATTCCCCTCAAGCCAAAGCAAGACCTCTGATATATTACAATTGGTTTACTCAGGCATACCTGAGGTTGGCATTAAGAGGGAGACTTCTACACCACATACTCCTGAGCAGAATGGTGTGGTGGGAAGGAAGAACCACACGATGATGGAAGCTATCCGAGCCATGCTACATGATCAAAGACTTCTAAAGTTTCTATGGGCTGAAACTGCAAACACTGCCCTATATGTACAAAATCGATGCCCTCATCAAGCATTGGGTTCCAAGACTCCTGAAGAAAAATTCACCGGTAAGAAACCTGATGTTTCTCATTTTAAAATTTTTGGAAGCCCTGTATACTTTCATGTGCCAAAAGAGAAAAGAAATAAATTGGGAGCATCTGGAAAGAAGGGAATTTTCGTGGGCTATGGTGAAAATACTAAAGGCTATAGAGTCTATGTAGCTGGTCAAAGGGAAGTCACAATTAGTCATGATGTCACCTTTGACGAAGATATGGCTCTCAGCAAGGTGATCAATCTTCCGACTTTGAGGAGCTCTGATGAATCAATGCCTGATATAGAAGAACCCATGGATCTGATTCATCCTCCTCCATATGAGCCTTCCTCTTCTAGGAAGAGGCCTTCATGGCTTAAGGGGTTACTTGATGATGTTGAAGGACATGCTGCACCCCGAGGAACCTTTCATCAAAGTAAGAAACTTAACAGGTATCAGGGATACCTGACCATCATGAGCACGATCATACAAAATGAACCTTCATCATTCTCAGATGTCATCAAGCATTAACTATGGAAGGATGCTATGATCATAGAATATGAGTCTATTATGGAGAATGATGTCTGGGAAGTAGTTCCCAGACCCTGGACAAGACTGTTGTTACTTCCAAATGGCTTTACAAGATAAAGCATGCAGCAGATGGAAGCACGGAAAAGTATAAGGCTCATTTTGTTGCTCGAGGTTTCTCCCAAAAGGGAGGTATAGACTATGATATTTGAACCTGTTGCCAGATATATGACCATCCGCTTGATCATAGCCCTCGTGGCTTCACAAGGATCGAACCTACATCAAATGGATGTCAAGACTATGTTCTTGCATGGTTCTATCAAAGAAGAGGTCTATGTGGAGCAACCTGAAGGATTTGAGATTTATGATTGAAAATCTCATGTATGCAGGTTGAAGAAGGCTCTCTATGGGCTGAAGCAAGCACCCCGAGCATGGTATGAGAGGATCAATAGCTACTTGATGAAGCTGGGATTCACTAGGAGTGAAGTTGATCCTAACCTTTACTTTAAGGGTGAAGATGACAAGCCTCTCATACTGGTGTTGTATGTGGATGACCTCTTTCTAACAGGTGCAAACCCTCTCATTCACAAATGTAAGAGGGAGATGGCTTCTGAATTTGAAATGAAGGACCAAGGACTTGAAGTGTGGCAGAAGCCAAGGGAAATTTTCCTATCTCAAGGAAAATATGTGGTAAATGTATTGGAAAGATTTGGTATGATGGACTGCAAGCCTGTGACTACCTCGAGGATCTTAACTTTTAGAAGTTATATGGTAGTGATGTCGGACTAGATTTGGGAAATGCCTCTGAGTTTCATAAACTCATTCACATTGATGTTCTTGGTGAACCTCCATCCGAACATATGTTTTGCAGTTAGCATTGTGAGCTCATATTTGGTTGAGCCTCACTGGATTGATGCCAAGAATCTTATGAGATATCTTTGTGGTACAATGGGTTAAGATACACTGCCGGAGATATAAGACTACTTGGATATACTGATGTTGATTGGGCAGGCAGTGTGGTGGACCGTAAGAGCACTTCCAGGTGCTGTTTCACCTTGGGATCTGCTTCGATATCCTGGATGAGTAGGAAGCAGAAGTCGGTGGCTTTGAGCACCGCCAAAGCAGAATATACTTCTGCTAGCATGACCTCGTGTGAGGTAGTCTGGTTGCGAAAGCTTTTCAGTGAGCTGTTTGGATTTACATTGGATACCACTGTGATTCTCTGTAACAACCAGAGGTGGGATTCGATTATTGAGGAATCCCATATTCGTCAATTGCTCCAGCAGATAGACATCATCTGGGATATGGTACGTCGATGAGCAAGGAAGCTCCATCACATTAAGATGATGTATAGGTTGATACACCTTGTCAAAGCCCCGAGGAAAGATCTAATCTGTGATTTTCCCAAACGACTTGGAGTCGGCAAGAAACCTTTGTACAAGGGTCCTGCATGTTGCATACATTGAGCTCTGGGAGCTCTGAGGGCTTGCGGTTCCTACTGAAGCAACATATGACCATAGGGTGACTCACCCTCCCCTGGTGGTGCACACTGGAACAAGATGATTCGCTCTCTTGTGGGACAAGATGATTCGCTCTCTTGTGGAACAAGATGATTCACTCTCCTGTGTAGCAGGATGATTAGTTCTCCTGTGAGGCCTGGATTGATGTGTTCTCCATGGCAGCTTGGATTGATGTGTTCTCCACGGCGATTGTAGCAAGATTGATGTGTTCTCTTGTGAGACCTGGATTGATGTGTTCTCCATGGCAATTGTAGCAATATTGATGTGTTCTCCTGTGAGGACGGGATTGATTAGTTCTCCTATCGAGGCATCCTACCCATGCAGTCTGGGACTCATGGGAAGTACCTCTCTTCTGATCAATGAGCAGGGAAATGAAGTTAGGGACCATAGTAGTACCGATGGACGCATCGTTGTAACTACCATACTCCCTATGCTAGGATGACCTCCATTGATCTGGGATCAATGATACTGGTTTGGGACCAGTGGTAGGAGTTGTACCATACTATGACGCTGACTTCGGGTCGGTTGAGACTGGTCTGGGATCAGTGGTACATACTCTGAGACTGACTTTGAGTCAGTGGAGGATGATATTGGTCTAGGACCATTGGAGTTGTACTCACTATGACGCTGACTTTGGGTTGGTTGAGACTGGTCTGGGACCAGTGGTACATACTCTGAGACTGACTTTGAGTCAGTATGAAACATCCTCGATCATTTCTTCTTCTTCATAATTCAGACAAAAGCAGAGCAGAACAGAATAATGCAAGAGCAGATCAGAACAGAGCAAAACAGTACAGATCAGTGCAGGGTAGAACAAGACAAAGCAGAACAGGCAGAATAGAGCAGAGCAGGGCAAGGGTCAGGCTGTACAGGGTTGTGCATTTGATGGATGAATAGTAACGACCGATAGACAGATTGCAGATGAAGTTCTCCATGGTTGAGAGGGAGTGTTAAAATTGGCAACGAGGGAAAAACTTCATGTGGGTCATCTTATTCATGGCTGATAATATTTTTATTAGATTCCTCTCATCGAGAGGTGTAGGATTGATATAAAGATCATCCGATTCCGATAAGTATTCATGGAGATATGAATTTATTTTGATTATGGAATTATTATCAAGCCGACCTACAACTCATGTAGGCTCGGAAGCCCAACAGTCTCATCTATTCACCCACCAACGTTGTGTATAAATATAAGAGGACTTTTTCCTCATTTGGACTCACTCATCTCATCACATCTCTCTCTCTCTCTACTGCGCAGATATGAGTCTCTTCTCTACTGCGCTGAAATGGGTCTCTCTCTCTCACACATGTGAAGCCGGAAGCTGTTGAATTTGAAGCTGCAACTGCAGAAGTAAAGATTGACTTGCATGGCCTAGAAGATCTCCTCTTTGGAACTACGCTGTAGGTTCATCTAAACCTCCTTTGAAAGTCGCAAATTTTGGTGGTGGAATGAAGTCAATCCGACGAACGGTTTGCAAGATATCGACTGCCCTAGTTTGAAGCTGGAAACTGCTGAAACTGAAGCTGCAACTGCAGAAGTAAAGATAGACTTGCGTGGCCTAGAAGATCTCCTCATCTGAACTGTGCTGTAGGTTCATCTGAACCTCCTCTGGAAGCCAAAACTTTTGGTGGTGGAATGAAGTCAATCCGACAGTCGGTTTGTGAGATATGGTCTGCCCTAGTTTCATAATGAAGCCGCTAATGCTCATGCTACTGATCTAGGGTTTGCTACTGCTGATATGAATCAGATTTATTGTACTATTTCTCTCTGCTGAATTATTGAAGATAAAAGAAGATTTGATCAAAGGGTTTCCCCACACATTGTGGGGTTTGTCCGTGGCTAGCCGCCACATCTTGTGTCTCTTGTCTTGGCTTGTTTTCTGTCAATCGTTTAATGTTCTATCTGCACTTTACTTTATGTACATGTGATTGCTAATCGGTGGAATATAATAAGAAAAAGAAGTAAACTATTATAAGCATAGAACATACCATAACTTAACACCTATTCATGGTCAAAGTATGGTGGATAGAGGGGTGATTGCCCAAGAATGAGAGAGCGCTTGGTTTGATTGATTTGGCTACTTGGAACATGAAAGTGTATCCTTGCTATGAAATCATTTGGAGGGGAATTCCATTGTAGCGGTTATTACAACATCAATTTTCTCTAGTGTAACATGTTGGCAACGTGTTGGTAGTATTTTTTCTTCCCACCTATTCCAGGTCTCTTTTTGTTTATATTCAAAAGTGTTTGGATGATAGTCAGCTTGTTTAGATGGAACATGGATGTGAGTAGAGAAGGTTGTGATTTGGTGAGATGCCTTATTTGGAGTTGGAGGACAGGGTAGTTGTATCTCTTTTGGGCTCATCATATAAGTAGACATGGAATTTAGTGCTTTGATTGTCTCTTGAGTATAAATTGAGGGAAGGATAATAAAAATAGCTTAAATATGTTAAGCATAGACGAAATATTATGTAATGTACCCTAGTTTTGGTAGAAGGATCATTGTTTTGTTTTGCATCCTCGTTTGATAGCGAACTTCATTCTCTACCCATTCTCTATATTTGAATCCCTATTATCTTTTCTCTATGCTCCTCCTTTATATAATATCTATATATTTCTAGAACTTGGAAGCCATTTTATAACTATTGTTGGGTGGTTTGTTGGGAAGTTGAGGCCAATGCAATATTTCATTTTCTTTTTCTTAATTTTATTATCAAATACAATTACAATTCAATTAATGGGTGGCTTGAATTTCTTGATTGGCCATTTGAGTCTACGTATCATTCATTTTGAGGATGTGATTGGTCTCCCAATTCTCAAATGAATTGAACAATAGCTTTTGCTCTACTCACATTTATTTAAATTTGGATACTAAAATCGTAAGAGAAACTAGTGAGACGGGAGATTATACACTGCAATGATTTTTGAAGTAATATTGTTGAATAATGGAACTCCTTTGAGAAGAGCTGATGATTTTTCCATATTATTGTTTGTTTCACTAATATTCGATGAATATTTCAACAACATTTGTTCCTTTGAAATATATATGACTCTTTGCAAGCTTGAGAGGCCCTAATTACCTTTCGAGGCCACTCAATGATAATGCATACATCCTTTGACTATAGATACAATTTCTAATATTACTACTTTACGTGTTATTTTTGGAGTACTAGTTCTCTTAAGATGTTCTTGATTTATGATGCCTTGATTTTGAGATATTGGTTTAATATTCCAAGTTTCTATCCACTTTTTGTTTCTTTGAGTTAGATCTCGACTACAAATTTTATTCGTGCAATTTGTAATAATAGTTTATGTTGCCAATTTAATAGTATATTTTAATATGCTTTTCAATGAGACTTCAAATGTTATAGTCTTTTAACAAATTTGAACCCTAGGGGTACTTTGGAAAGTTCTCTATTGTCTTCTTCACAACTCTTCGACTTTAGGCCAATGCTTTTTTCTTACTTTGAATTATTATGTGAAATGGGAATTTTATATCAATGTCTAGATGGACTATGTTTGATTTATTTTTCTACAGATACTTAATTATAAATGGGTTGAAATTCAAGTTGCAATTATTATGTAAAATGTGGAATTTAAATAAATATATTGGGTGATTAGGAAAATTTCATTCACCTGCAGCATATAGTATGTTAGCAATATGGAAACAAGGTTGTTAGCAGGTTTTGTGGATGATTAATATTATTGATCCTTTTGCGCTTAGATTCATTCTTGCACTGATAATATCGAATTGTAGCAATACATTTTAATGGACTCCACAAGCTGTATGGGTCATGCTGCAAGGTGTGACATTCAGGTAACTCCCTTGAGTTATTAGGCTGATAGGCCTTTCTTTTGAATCAGTACACCTGAACATTTCATCTACCATTTTTACAAGTATGTGACATCTGTCCAGTAAGTCTAGCTCCACTCCGGCGACATCTGTCTATGGTTTCCACTCGCTCCATTTTCTGAACTTCTTACACTCTTCCAGTGAGTTCCATGGTGCACGATCTTTCCTGCGTGTCGGATCAGAGCACTATTATTAGAAGTTTACAGTCTACCCACAAGTTCCATGGTGCATGATCTACTGTTACTAGCAGTTTTCAATAATATGTAGGCATTATTCTATGGTGGAGAAAATAGTCTGAAATGTCATTGAAGCCATCCTTTTACAAATCCCCATGCTACACTTTCCTAGGAATTTTCGTAATAAATTCAAATATTTACACTTACGTCCATTTAACATTCACATTCAAGGTTTTTAATGTTTTTGATAGGTACAAAGAATAGTATTAACCGAGGGCTTCTATTAAAAGATTTAACTGCCAATTATGTTCTTCAGGTAACATAATTTTAAACTATATAAATCTCATTACTCTTTTTCAATTCCATTTCTATGTTTTGACACAACTTTTTGTTTCATTACTAAATTTGGTACTAAATTACCGCTGATAGAGGAATGGGAGGGTTCACCTTTAAATCATGTAGTATGTGCTAAATTATTGAAATAGTGTTAGCTAATGGGTATCTATGATGTGATGCACTAAACTTAGATTGTTCTATTGCATACATAGGGAATTCCCATTCCAGAGTTGTGTGGCAAAACTGGCATATTTTTTCCATTTTTCGCTTCAAATCAAGAACTTACACTTGATCTAGATTTTTGGTGACTTGTTTCTTTTTATTTTGATGTTGTTTTTAATGTTCTATATAAATATGAAAATATTTGAACATGAAAGCTTCCTACTAGTTAAACTGTAGGAATCTTGGTTAATTGTATGTGTCCTGGGAGGATTCAGTGCAAGAAGAACTTGGATCACATGCAAAAGCACCACGAGTGAGTCCCCGGAGTCTCCTACATTGAATTTAAGAAATTGGAGAAAGTTTCAAGCACTGCACTACTAAATTCCACAAGAGAAAACACAGACCTATCTTCAGATGAAGGAAATAGTTCTAGTGACATCTACTATTTTAACATAGAGTGATATGGAATTTGTATGACCTGCCACACCTGCTGTCCTGGTAAGTTCTAGAAGACTCTATTCTTCCTTTATATAAAACAATGGTTGAACAAATATGGATTTTTTAACACTCACAGAAAAAAAAAAAAAAGAGAGAGAACGAAATCCCTTGTTTTCGATTATAACCATGGAAGCACGTAATTACAGAGTAAAAGCAATAATTTCCAGCAATCGTTTTTCATTGTTGTAAATTTTTCTTTTATTTTTTTGTTCCCGGATGAGAGAATGATTTAATTAGCTTTTATTTACAATTTAAAAAAAAAAAAATTCCTCTTGAAAAAGAAAAATATATTTAATAACGAATGCTTCCTTCATATGCATAATTTCTATGAGCTGAGAGTATTTTGCAAAAGAAGTAATTTCTCTCTTCTCTGACGTGAAAGTAGCAATTTGACTTGTTTCTCCTTTCCCTAGGCTACATTCATAAAAGATTCCTAACGAACTTCCTTGAGATTAACAGGACCACATATGCATCTACATATGTCAAAATATATTGTTATTTCAGAAGCCAGAAACAATGTAACTACAGCTCATGGTCATGCTCAATTTGAATTGGTTCTAAATTAATACAAATTGATTTAATTTTCCTGTTGCTTTGTAGTGGACTCTGTAAAACATTTCTGCGAAGGTTACATGAATTAAATTTGATTTAGTTTCTGACTAATTTCAAAGAAATTACAAGTTGTTACTCTAATTTAAGTATCAAAATGTATTCAACATATGGAGGCATATGTTTTGTGAAGCAACTCAAAGTTGTGCATCTAGTTCCTGTCATTTCATTTTTCTTTGAAAAAAGACTTAAAATGGGCTCCAATTTGTATCTAGTGTGTGACAGGATGTTCTTTCCATCACTGTTGAATGAGATGGTTGTTGTGGTTTGTTGCTTCAATACACGTACAAAACAATTATTCGAATTGCACCTTGCCACTTGATTTGGTAAGTATCTTGCATTGTTGACAAGTAAAAGGACTAGTGATCACTTTGCAATGATCAAATAGGGGGGAAATTTAGTAAAATATGTTTCCATAAATGCTCTAAAAATGCAGGATACTGGAAAAGTATGGCAAGGTCTGTCCATATGGACATTAATAACAAGAATTGGTTAATTTTTTTCTGTAGAATTTTCAATATTAATGATTAATCTCAAGACAAAATACTCTGATACAAGAGTGCATGTTCTTCTTCCTCCAATTCTAATTTATTGTACATGATTTAGCATTTTTGTTTTGTTATTTGTAGTTTTACTTGATAAGATTTTCATTTTATGTACTTTCTTTTCATTTCGAGAGATGCTTTAGGTATCTCCTAGGTATGAGGTTAAACTTCAACTGGGATTATGTCTGGACTCATGTAGGGGCTACATGACTAGGTCTAGATGTTACTCGTAAGCACATGATTCCAGTGTAATAACCTAGTTGATGATCTAAAAAGGGTAGTACTTTATTTGCAGATACTATCTATGTTGAAAATATCATTTTGGTTCTTTTGTAAAACCGTAAAAAAAATAATTATTGTCAAAGAACTTATATTTCTCAAATATATGGAAATAGGTGTATGACCCAAGACCTAGAGGTCTCTGGCAAGAGTGGAAGTCTTCCCCCTATCAAAGCACTAGGAGCTTTTTATAGGTAGCCACTTTGGGGTCTTGAGATTGTATCAACAGAGACTAGGCCATTTCATATTTTCCTAAATCGACTAGCCCGTTTCTGAATTTCCTAAATCACAATTAAAACATAGGTGCATAGAGTTTTAGCTATAATCCCTATCAATTCAAATTCAAACTCAAAATCAAATTATACAAGTTTATACATCTACATGTAATTTTAGAGATTTGAATAATGTAACACCCCTCCCTTGTGTACTAAATTATTCTAAACCTAAGCTAGGTTAATGCTAGGTGTGACATTCTCCCTTGTGTGATAAATGCTTGTAAACCTATGCTGAGGAAGGCTAGGTTTGATACCATCCTTTGTGGGTTAAACTATTCTAAACCTAAGCTGAGGAAAGCTAGGTGATATGTGATAAGAAAAGCAAATGTGTTATTAAATAATTAATAAAATAAATCACATTAACAACATCGTTCGGTAAAAATCACATAAGAGATATTATCGTCAATGTGTTTCAAACCTTCGAGTGTGGTTCATATTCAGGACAAGATGAGGAACCAAATCAAGGCATTGTAATAAATAGATGTAGAGAGTTGCTAACTAGCCGTTAGGGAGTACCAACTAGCTTGACTAAAGCCAGAAATTAGAAATCAGGTTTAGAAGAAGGTTAAGGGAATTTTTTTTTTTTAAATATTAATTGGGATTCTAATAAAATAAAACTAATCAGTTAATATATATATATATATATATATATATATATATATATATATATATATATATATATATATAGATAGATATATATATATATATATACTTTTTTTTTTATGGCTTAAATATTAACTTACAAATAAATTTAAAATATTATAAATTAAATAATTATGAGGATAATATTATTTAAAATAATTAGTAAAAAATAAAAATAAAAATAAAAAAATTATAAGTTAGTTAGGGGGATAAATATTATTTTAATTTAGAATATTATAAATTAAATAATTAGGAGGATAATATTATTTAAAAATAATTAGTAATAATATTAAATAGTAAAAACAAAATAAAATTATTAAGAAAAAAATAAAAAATATTTTGGTTTGCAGATTTCTGTGGTGTGGTTTTGAGACAATGAATTCAGATATTCCACAGTTTTCATTTTTAATTTGTCGACGCTTCAAGTCTAGACCAAGACTCGTCATTAGGACTGATGATGAGTCCTGCTCTAGATTTGAAACTTCGACAAATTAAAAATCAAAACTGTGGAATATCCGAATTCATTGTCTCAAAAATAAAAAGAAATAGTTAAGATATTATAGATTATATAATTAGGAGGAATTGAGATAAAAAAGGAGATATGATAAAATTAATAAATATTATTTTAAATTACTAATATGTTCAGGCCTAAATATTAACTAATAGTTAGAATATTATATGTTAAATAATTAGGAGGATAAAAAAAATATTAAATTAGTTAGTGGGATAAATATTATTTTAATTTAGAATATTATAAATTAAATAATTAGGAGGTGTTGTGCTGTACAACAACCCCCCATTTTCTTAAAAAAATCTTTACATAAAATTTTAATAAGAAATGGGTCCCTTTAAATCAACTTAGATAAGATTTGTGTGTCCACAAATAAAATTGGTATTAACCCATCATAAGAAAAAACCCTTATTAAAAGCCCTAATGTAAATGAATTATTTTATAAAGCCTTTTAAATAAACTAAAGTGTTCCTTTAGATATTATAAAACTTTCTTTATTGTGATAAAGGGATCGGAGATCGCATATCGCAATAATAAAGGAAATATACGCAAAACCACAAAAAACCGCTTCCATTCTCTCCGATCCAAAAATGCAATCACAATCAGGAAATTGGAGAAGTCAAATCACAAGCATACTAAAATGGAGCCCCTTAATTCCTTCGATCCGATAAAGAATATCGAAATCAGCAAATTGGCGATGTCAACAATTAGCCAACACATGAACAAAGGCATGATCAAAACCTCTGATGCGATAAAGCATATCGCAATTGGCAATCAGCGAAATCACATTGACAAACAATAAAGCCTAAGCCAAGTCTCGACTGCGATATATTAATTAGGCGCGCATCTCGAAAATACATTTAAAATGGTTTGCATGCATTGTATCACCTTTCGATGATCGGAGATATTTAAAGCAAGTGTTAAAGCCTTTCCCTTGACATTCCCGATCGCCGATTTGTGATTTATCACTGATCATCCATCAAAGAAATCTAAGGCACGCTTGAATTAATCATTCGGCATATGAGCGACATGATGGGAATTTAAGATCTTATTTACCACGATTGACAGGTTAAATGGCTATTCAATGAAGCAGTTAAGGGTAGATATTTTATTTAGATTTTATCTATGGTAATCTTTAACTATATTTCATTATCACTTTCCAATCGACGTAACTCTTTTCATTATCATATTGGCCTGTAACAACATTTCCTTGTATCATGGTTTGCAACTGCTTATGCAGAATTCCTACGAAACTAGAAATCTGAAGAAAATGGGGAAGAAATCAAAGAAGTCTGCAACAACAACTCCTCCAGTGAAAGATCCAGGACCAAGCAAAAAGGGATTAATATCAGATACGACATGTCTCGGACTGGGAAACACTAGCTGGGAGAGTATCTACAATCTAATTGAAGTAGAAGAGCCCGAAGAATTATCAGAAGAGGCCACAACTGATTCGACTAATAAGTCTGAAGGAACTCTTAAAGAATTGGCATGCTCCTTTCTTCACAGGATAGCAGCGTGAGCTAAAGTCCTACCATATACTGATGTGGTGAGATGGGTGGTAGAGAAAATTCCAGTTACAAACAGAACCTTTTGCACAGTTGACGGGAGGATATTCGGCTCATTTCAGCCTAATGATCTAAGGAAAATGTATCACTTACCTGAGCCTGAGAAGCGGTACAACAAAGCATTCCTAGAAGCCTTTGCAAAGGAAAACGAATCAGAGTCAGCCCCGATTAAGCAGTGGAGACATTTCCCTAAAAAGCACAAGCACGAATCATTGGGTAAGTACTCTATAAACTCATTGGCTTCTCCTTACTGTTATTCCAAAGCTATGATGTGTAGAATGTGGGGAATACATGATTCTACTAAATTCACTATAGAAATGGTGCCTCTAATGGAGGCTGCAATCAATGGCTATGTGATGGATTGGGCGAATATTTTGTCTGATAAACTAGCCACAACAATTCTAGAGTATGGAGCAGATGTATATCAAACTACTAGGACAATTCCCCCATTCTATTACAGTGCATTCATTATGAATACTATTTGTTTCAATTATGAATTTCCATTTCTCGGATGGATATGGACCCCAGCAGACCCTAAACCAATCCATATCTATCATGGGCAGTTATGGAAGGCTAATTACAAAAATCATCTATATAAAATCTGCAAATGGTTTTATTTTGCCTGTTTATTACTCTATTTTTAATAAGCTTGCTTCGAGGATATCCCTGAAAGTAGAAACAAATTTGACAGCAGTAGGTAGCTGGTTTGGGGAGGAAAAATTTACTTATATAAGGCTCTTTGGTAGCCTTACTAAACCCCATGTCCTTCCCCTATATGTGCCCAATAAATTGTTAGCTCGGGAATTGGCTTATCAAATAACCGTAGATGGGACATCTAAAACACTTAGAAATTCAAAGAAACAAGTATGGCCTATATTCCCTTTACGGTGTGGCATTTTCACTCTTCATGATTACAAGCATGTAGAGAAGGAGACAAAAAATGCAAATGCTGAAGCTTGCCACAATTCCTAACAGGCAATATGATCCCAAAAAGGTTGCCTATAATGTTCTGGACCAAGCAAAACTTTCCAAATTTGATCATGAAGATGATGACTTCGACGATCTATTTGCCTCAACTAAATCATTATTCCAAGTTAAAGCATTGGCTAAAATCAAATATCAAAATGAAGAGCTAGAATTGTTTAATAGGCTTAGAGAACAGAGATTGCAAACTCTGCCTTTAGACCTCTGAGCCACAACCCATACAATCCAGTCATCTGGTCAGGCTAAACAAATAGTTACTGATAAGACCTATAATGTAGAAAAGGTCTCTGAGAAAGAAAAGGTGCCAGAGCAGGAACAGGAATAGCTAAAAGATAGTCAAATCTTGGATACAGATACTCAGATTGATCACAAGCTACTTAAAGAATGGAAACAGTTTGATTCAATCATAAGCAATACTGAAAACTTACACGGATTTAGCACACCTGAAGTGACAACTGGTAGCAACACAACAACTAGTACGGTTGCAACTGAAGGAACCAGCAGCCCACCCATCACTCAAAAGGATATAGAGATAATTCCAGAAAATCCATCTGTTGAAATCATCCTACATGTAAAAGAAATACCACCTTTGGATGTCTTCTACAGCCCTAAGCATAGGGCTGTAATAAAAAGACAAAGGAAAAAGAGAAAGCTTGATCAATATTCTCTTTTACCTGGACAGATGGAGATAACTAATGTGGTATGGAGAGAGGAAGTCAATCCTTTTGAAGACCTTACAAAACTCTCTCAATATGCCGAGGCATATTTGGTAGCTACTATGGATAAAGCATTGGAAGTCAACAATTTACCCAAAGAAAAAGATCAGACAATTGTTTTGCTAGACGCACATGTATCCGAAAGACAACAGAGGATAGAACAGTTAGAATAGCAATTAGCAGCATAGCATCAATTAAACAACCAGATAAACGAACAGTTGCTCAAGGAGAAGTAGAGGATAGATCAAAGTGCAGTTCAGAAACAAAAAGAGTTATCCTTAGCATTGGCCAAGTAGAAGACATTGAATGAACAAATGACCAAAATAAAAGATGAACAAATCGCTCAACCGTCACAACAAACAGAAAGGTTCAAAGGTTTTCCTCAAGTAGCAGAGTTTAAATCAGAATCTTTCCAAATCAATAAGGCAATGATTACTCAATTGAATTTGCTATGTCATAATATTTCTCTTGCTCAGCCCCTCTGCGAAGTTTCTTCATCAATGATTGATAAATCAGTTGATGCAAGGCAGAATTTGGAGCAGGCCAATGAAACATTAATAGAGTTTCTTTCTTGGCAAGAAACTAAGGACAAGATACAAACCTGCCTCAAATTCTTGAATCACATAAGGAAATTATTTTCCTAGAATGGCAATCTCAATTAATGAAAGCGGAAAGCGCAACGTCAAGATGTAGATCGGTGACTGGTAATTTGATTGAATTAATTAATGATATTCTTTATCTGTCTAATTTGATTTCAGAATTCACTCCAAGGAAACTACCATCAGACAAAGCATTAGAGTAGACATGTAAATAGGAATTGGAAAAGAAGGAGAGGTTGATTGCAGGCATCCAAAGTTTAACTTGGGACACCTTTTGGTTTTTCCTAGTTAAATCACATAGTCAAAAGGCAGCAATGAAATGTTTAACTGATGAAATTGGTTACATGATTCCTGAAATTAATGATGCTACATATTCAGCCCGACTGCATTCACGTATGAGTCACCCTCAAGAATTGCAACCATTGCTCGCCATATGCCAGCTCAAGCCAAAGGATAGTCAGCCGGAACAACAAATCGTTCTTACCGACTGCATGCATGTATATTTTGAGGAGATTTTCATGATTTGATTATACCAGCTCACAACATTTTTATTTCATAGTTAGTTAGTTTAGAATGTATTTATAGACCCTTTCATTGTTTTGGAAAGGGTCCTCAATTTTTGTATCAAATCTTGGATTGGAAGTTGTACTATTGTGCTTTCGATATATATATTTTTTATGAAGACTGGACCTATATTCTGAATTTTAATGAAGATTAGTTTGATGAGATATGCACTATTTCTTTTTGTGAGAGTATTTCTAAGTTGGAAGATGGGATCTGAATGTGATTGATATTGGAAGGGATTCAAATTGCATATGGTACTATTATCAATGTCTTTGTTCCATTCTTTTATATGAATCAACGTTTATTAAATTTTGCTATCATTTGATATATGTATGTGCTTTAACGGCATTCCTTTTACTTATCACTATTGAATGTTTAAGGAATGTTATTCTTTTAATCGTATTTATGTCAATGATATATGAAGAATAGTGTAATAATGTTTTAATTATTACTTTGTTTAACTACTTGAACAAAGTAATTATCATATGGATAAATGTTTTTATTTATAAGTGGAGTCATCTATATGCCTACTTGTAAATAAGAATTATCAAAAGTTGCACTAAAGTGGAAATTTTCCGGGATAGATTAGTTGTTTATAATTTTTCATTTTAGAATTAATCATCCATCATTATCGTTAGATAATAGAAGATCAATCACTTATCCATCCTATTTACAAATCATTGGGAAACTGGTCCCATTATATCCAGTTGGAGCCACACACCAAACGAAAAAGAAGTTGCCTTTAAGGTCCGGATCGGGTGGCTTTCCCCGACGTTGATGCAACAATTTTTGAGGCATCAACATTTTTGGCACTAAAAGGAGAGCATGAACTGTGAATGGCGAGCAAATCCAAACCTACAACCCATTCTGAGAGTAAATCTCCCTCCACCTCACCTCTGACCTCTCCTTTGCATGCTGGAACTCCAGTTTTCAAGCAAGAAGAAGAGGAGACAACTACCACTGCTCAACCCCAACATATCTCAGATAAATTAAGTCCTGAATCTCCTGAAGTACAGTCTCTCATCCATAAACTTCAAGGCTTCTCAATATCACCACAGAAATATGAGGTATCTCAAGGCAGTGTGACTTCGCAATTCATTCCTTCTCACCCCCTCACCAGACTTCAGAGTGAAAAGCTTGGTATTGAACCTATTGAGTTACCTTTACCTAAAAGGAAAAGGGAAAGGAAAACAACTGAAGGATCTGATAGTGAAACTATCTCATCATCATCATCCATTTCATCTTCTCCATTGCAAAGTCAACCATCCACTCCTCCATTAGAAATTGTTGTTCAACAAGGAATTGGAACTTCAACATCAACTTCGCAACTTTCTGGAACCTCAATATCTGCCCCTTCCCAACCATCTGGAACTTCATCGGCATTATCATCTACTACTATCTTGACAATGGCACAAAACCCATGGAGCAGTCCTAGTGCAGTCACTATGCCTGCACCTTTGCATCCATTGCCAGCACACCCTGAAAAATGGTTGCCAAAATTTAATCCAGATGTAGGCATACTAGCAGATGAACACATTAACAACTTTATGTTGTCAGTTAATCTAAAGGGAGTTACAGACGAAGATTTGGTCGTTAGGCTTTTCCCTTATACCCTACAAGGATCAACTGGGTCTTGGTACTTTTCTTTACCATCAGGATCCATTACCAGTTGGAATATTTTTCAAGAACAGTTCTTGACTAAATACGGTGATGACAGATCTGTAGCAACATTAATCAATGATCTTTAAAATCTTAGGACAGAGTCCAAAGAACCTATAAAAGAATTTAATTCTAGGATTAATAAACTCTTGAATAAGATCCCAATTGCCTCTAAGCCTAGCGAACAAGTTAGAAGTGAATGGTGTATAATAGCTTTACTTCAAACATAGCTATCTTTGTAGATAGAGCTAGAAAACCTACTCTAGCAGAAAACATGAAAGAGGCAACTACTGTGGAAAAACATATCACTGCTTTGGAAATGAAAGCTGCTCTTGAAGACAGAAAATCTAAAATGGTCTCTTTCAAAGATGATTCAAAGAAGAAAATTCTAAAGATCCATACGATATGGAGGGTCTTCAAAAAGTTCTCAAAACCATGTCAAATGAAATGGTTGAAATCAAAAAGCAGGTAGCTAAAACTTCAACAAAAAGGCCATTTAGAAACTTTAACAAACCTGAATCAAAGCCACCAAATGCTATATCTAATGCAGACTCAGACCCGAAAGAAGATGAAGAAGAGGAGACAGTCTTATCATTTGAAGAAACTGAAGAAGAGGTAACTGCGGAATGTCATGGGATGTGGGACTTCATTTTACCTAATTCCGATACATAGAATGAACAGCAAGCTTTCCCGGTTACTACTAGGAGTAACGGTACTTCTGAACCTGTTCAAGTAAATCAAAAGAAAAGGAACATAGGTACTCCTACAAAAGAGAAAACTCCCACAAAGAAATCTCTAGCCCCACCTTCTCAAAATCAACCATTAGCTTCAAATCCACCTACAACAGCTAAAACATTAGTGGTTATAGACTCTATGGACTACAACATTATTGAAGACATGAAGAAAACAAAGGAAAATATTATTATGTTTGAACTTAATAAACTCAAACACCAACAAAAGTTGTTGTTTAAGGAGTTAGACGCAGTACCATCTTCTCCTCTTCCTAATGTTGTATTGTCCAAAGTTTCCAATGAAATAGGTAAACCACCTCCTGGTAGAGTAGAAGCTACTGATGTTGTCTTAATCAAAGATAGATCGAATTCCCGTACTCTTACTTTTCTCTTAACCTACAAGATCTATAATAAAAATCTACACAACTATTTGATTGACTCAGGGGCTTCCTCGAATATAATTCCAGCTTCAGTTTGTTCCAAACTGAACATAGAACCCCAAAAGTCTGCAATTCATATTGTCCAGTTGCATAGAACTAAGGTCCAAGTTTTAGGAGAAATCAACTCAGTTACTATTAGGTTATCAACTGATCCAAGAGTGGTTCAGAGAATTGATATTTTAATCATTGATATATCTGAATTCTATGGTTTGATTTTGAGTGGAGACTGATCTGAGAAACTTCATGGTTATATTTCCACCGATTGGTCTCATATTTGGCTACTTTAAAAACCAAAGCCAAATCAAATAAATATCAATCAAGAGAAACATATGACCCATATTGTTACTGACTTTGAACAAGAAAATAAACCAATACCATTAAATAACAACATTTTGGGGAATTACTCATTTGAATCATTCTTTGGCAATTTTACTGCTCAACCATCACCCTTCTCAGTTAATAATTTCACATCTCAAATCAAAAATTTTTCTCAAACTGATACATCAATGTGTGTTAAAATTGTTGTGGAAACTATAAATAAAACAATGGATAAATCTTTGTTTTGGTCATTATATTTTGATGGATCTAAATCTAATGAATGTGCAAGAGTAGGATGTATTTTAGTTAGTCCCAAGGGAGAAAAGACCATGTTATCATGTAGATTAGAATTTGAATGCACAAACAATACGACTGAATATGAAGCCTTGATTCAAGGACTTTATAAAGCAATTGGTCTTAAAGTTCAATATTTGAAAGTGTTCGGTGATTCGGAAATTGTTATAAGACAAGTCAGAAATACTATTCATTGCCTTTCTAGTCACCTTAAACACTATCAGTCCTTGGTACAAGACCTAATATCTCAATTTTTAGCATGCAATATTTCTCCCATCCCTAGATCCCATAATGCAACAACAGATTTACTAGCTAATGTTGATTCTAAGCTCCTTCTATCTGAAGATTACAGTCTCATTAGATTTTCAGTAGAATTAATTTTTAGACCATCAATTCCTAACAATGTCACTAACTAGCGAGTGTTCAATCATGATGATGACATTTTAAATATCTTAACTTCTGACAAGTCCTATGATGATCAAATTATTAATGAAAGTGAGCATAACCTTCAAATGAAGGAAAATATTAAAGAAAACTAAATACCTAAACCAGTGGTCAAGCTTGAAGATCTTTATGACGTCAAAGACAAGTTTAAACAAGTTACTAATTCAAAGCTCCGAAGTTCTACCTTGAGATTTGAATTAATAAACCATGGTACTAAGGAGAATCCACAAAAAATCAATTTGGGATTAGGACTCTCTTCGGAAGAAAGAATTGCATTCATTAGATTATTGCATAAATATAAAAATGTCTTCACTTGGAAATATGATGATTTGAAAACATATGATACATCTATCATACAACATATGATTCCAATGCTTTCTAAACAAAAACCAGTACAACAGAAATTAAGGAAGATCCATCCGAACTTAGAGAGTCAAATAAAAATTGAATTAAACAAGCTCTTGAAAGCTAAGATAATTTTTCCTGTTAGACATTCAAATTGGGTATCCAATATGGCGCTAGTAAGGAAGATAAATGGTGACATTAGAATTTGTATTGATTTTAGAAATCTTTACAAAGCAAGTCTAAAGGAATTTAAACAAGAATATGACTTGGAAATTAAACTAGCAAAGATTGTCAAAGGCCAAGGTTTTTGCAAGTTGTTAACAGGAGCTTCTAATATTGAGGAACCTGAAGGTACAAAAGATACTGAAGAAATCAATCAGATAAGTATCACTAATCTTGAATCCCAATATGCAGATCTGATTTTCTATTTGAAAAATGGATATGCTCCTTCTAATATTTCTTATAAAAACAAATGTGCCATAAGACTAAAAGCAAAAAACTTCATAATTGTAGATGATGTATTGTTTAGGCGGAATTATGATTTAATTTTGTTAAGATTCCTAGAAAAACCTGAAGCCAGGAGGACATTTTTGAGCTGATACAACAACCCACAAAATCATTCATGCTTGGTATTATTGGCCCACCTTGTTCCGAGATGCTCATGAATATGTAAGAAAATGCCAAAGTTGTCAAACTATCAGTGGAAGACAAAGGAAGCCAACTTTCCCTTTGCAACCAGTCAACATTGAATAACACTTTGAATAATGGGGATTGGATATCATTGGAGAAATCATGCCACATTCGTCCAAACAACATATGTATATCCTCACAGCCACTGATTAGTTTACTAAGTGGGTCGAAGCAATTCCTTTAAAGATAGCAAACTCTGAGGCAATCATTGAATTCATAGATCAGTTCATCATTACCAGGTTTGGTGTCACAAATGCTCTTATTCTTGATAATGCATCTTACTTCTCTGGAAATTCTATATTTGAGTTTGCTATCAAAAGGGGATTTAAATGAAAATATTTTGAAAACTACCACCCTCAGGGTAATGTTTTAGTAGAATCCATCAATAAAAATCTGATCAAAATCATTAAGAGAACTATCGAGCAAAATCATAAAAATTGGCATAAGTCTTTGATATTTGCACTATGGGCTGACCGAATAACACAGAAGGCCTCCATAGGCACTTCTCCATTTAATCTAGTATATGGAAAGGAAGTTGTCATACCAAAAAATTTAGTACTTCCATCATTAGCCTTAGTGTAGTTTATTGAAGAAACTCTCACATCTTTTATCCAAGTGAGATATGATTAGATCCTGAAACTAGAAGAAGAAATGGAGAAAGCCCAAATTACACATGAAAAACATCAACAGATTATTAAGTCATCTTTTGATACAACTTCAACTGGCTCAAAACATTTACAAGTTGGTGATCTAGTTTTGAAGTGGGACAAAGCCCATGAGGATAAAGGAAAACACACTAAGTTTCAGAAAATGTGGCTTGGACCATTCCAAATCAGCGAGAAGATAGGCCCTTCTACATTCATATTGCAAGATCTATCAGGAAAGAGAGATTCTCTTCCTGTCAATGGCCTTATTCTGAAAAAAAAATTCAATTGAGGAGGTAACCCCTTCTCCCTTTGTAAATATTCAATTTTCAGCAGGATTTGTGTGAATAAATTAGTTTGTTTAAAATCCTAGGAAATAAAGTTGTGAAAAGCCTTCCATTGGTCTTTACTATATTGAATAAGTTACTCAAAAGAAAATAGTTCTAATATTTACTTTTGATAGATGAAAGCTTTTAAGGAAAAGGAAAATTCTAAGAAATTAGGTATAATTGGATTCTGAAAACCCCATTTTATTTTTTTGAAATCTCTTCAAAACTTAAAATTACTGTAAATCATTCTAAAAAGTTTTAGAAGCCTAAAAATGGTTATCAATACAAAACAAAGACTGATTCAATCTTAGCATCTTCAACTCTCACCTTGTCATCCATATTCTCTTAAGGAGAAAATTGTTCATCCCATCCATCAAAGTTTATAATTACTCAAAGTGTAATTCTAAAATATATTTGATATAAAAGATAAGGGGTCTTATTACAAGCCTGCTTACCATGATCATAGGGGAATAGTTCAACTGACATTACCAACACTGCATACCAAAACAGGGTAATGGCTTATAATTATAAGACAAGGGGTCTCATCACAAGCCAGCTTGTTCAGTTAAATTACAACCAATGAATGGCATTGTCGATAGCTGGCCACCAAACCAGGACAATGGCTTTTTATCTTACAAAATAAGGAAAAAATGCAATACAAAAATTTGGAAACATATCTTTTGAATTCATTTTTTTTAATTATACTCTGAAATAGATGGAACAATGAATGATCAAATGGTTAAAAGGTAACCCTTCCAAGACTATAGATGTTTGCTGGTAGCAAAGGCTCTACCTATGACAAAAGAGTCATTATAAAAGCTAAGTTGAATAAGTCTTTTGTTTTATCATTATCAACCAATTAAGGTTTATTTAAAGCTTAGAATGTATTTAGTTTTAAGAAGATAAAGAAATAGTAAAAATAGTTATCAATATGTTCAGAGTTTATGATTATGTAGTGATATTAGATTTTCTCTATCAATTAAGGTTTTCAGATTAAGAAAGTTAAAGTATTATATTACTTTCTCAGAGAGAACTGTTTCTCCCAGTGAATTGCCAATTGTTGTGCTATACAACAACCCCCCATTTTTTTGAAAAATCTTTACATAAAATTTTAATAAGAAATGGGTCCCTTTAAATCAACTTAGATAAGATTTGTGTGTCCACAAATAAAATGTGTATTAACCCACATAAGTGAAAACCCTTATTAAAACGCCTAATGTAAATGAATTATTTTATAAAGCCTTTTATATAAAATAAAGTGTTCCTTTAAATATTATAAAATTTTCTTTATTGCAATAAAGTGATTGGAGACTGCATATCACAATAATAAAGGAAACATACGCAAAACCCCAAAAAACCACATCCATTCTCTCCGATCCGAAAAGGCAACCGCAATTTGGAAATCAGAGAAGCCAAATGCCAAGCATACTAAAATGGAGCCCCTTAATTCGTCTGATCTGATAAAGCATATCGCAATCAGTAAATTGGCGATGTCAACAATAAGTGAACACATGAAAAAAGGCATGCTCAAAACCTCTGATGCGATAAAGCATATCGTAATCGGCAATCAGCGAAATCATATTGACCAAACAATAAAGCCTGAGCCAAGTCCCGACTGCGATATATTAATTAGGCGTGCATCTCGAAAATACATTTGAAATGGTTTGCATGCACTATATCACCTTTCGGTGGTCGGAGATATTTAAAGCAAGTGTTAAAGCCTTTCCCTTGACATTCCCAATAGCCGATTTGTGATTTATCACTGATCATCCATCAAAGAAATATAAGGCACGCTTGAATTAATCATTCGGCATATGAGCGACATGATGGGCATTTAAGATCTTATTTACCATGATTGACAGGTTAAATGGCTATTCAATGAAGTAGTTAAGGGTAGATCTTTTATTTAGATTTTTTCTACATAATCTTTAACTATATTTCATTATCCCCTACCAATCAACGTGACTCCTTTCATTATCATATTGGCCTGTAACAACATTTCTCTGTATCATAGTTTGCAACTGATTGTGCAGAATTCCTCTGAAACTAGAAATCTGAAGAAAATTGGGATGAAATCAAAGAAGTCTGCAACATCAGCTCCTCCAGTGAAAGATCCAGGACCAAACAAAAAGGGATTAATATCAGATACGACGTATCTCTGACTGGGAAACACTAACTGGGAGAGTATCTACAATCTAATTGAAGTAGAAGAGCCCGAAGAATTATCAGAAGAGGCCACGGCTGATTCGACTAATAAGTCTGAAGGAACTCTTAAAGAATTGGCATGCTCCTTTCTTCACAAGATAGAAGCGTGAGCTAAAGTCTTGCCATATATTGACATGGTGAAATGGTTGGTAGAGAAAATTCTAGTTACAAGCAGAACCTTTTGCACAGCTGACGGGAGGATATTCGGCTCATTTCACCCTCATGATCTAAGGAAAATGTATCACTTAGCTGAGCTTTAGAAACAGTACAACAAAGCATTCCTATAAGCCTTTGCAAAGCAAAATGAATCAGAGTCAGCCCTGATTAAGCAGTGGAGACATTTCCCTGAAAAGCACAACCACGAGTCATCAGGTAAGTACTTTGTAGACTGATTTGCTTCTCCTTACTGTTATGCCGAAGCTATGATGTGTACAATGTGGGGAATACATGATTATGCTAAATTCACTATAGAATTTGTCCCTCTAATGGAGGCTACAATCAATGGCTATGTGATGGATTGGGCGAATATTTTGTTTGATAAACTAGCCATAGAAATTCTAGAGTACAGAGCAAATATATGTCAAACTACTAGGACCATTCCCCCATTCTATTACAGTGCATTCATTATGGATACTATTTGTTTCAATTCTGAATTTCCATTTCTCAGATGGAGATGGACCCCAGCAGACCGTGAATCAATCCATATCTTTCATGAGCAGTTATGGAAGGCTAATTACAAAAATCATCTGTATAAAATCTGCAAAAGGTTTATTTTTCATGTTTATTAGTCTATTTTTGATAAGCCTTCTCCCAGGATATCCCTGGAAGTAGAAAAAAATTTGACAGTAGTAGGTAGTTGGTCTGGGGAGGGAAAATTTCCTTATATAAGGCTTTTTGGTACCCTTACTAAACCCCATGTCCTTCTCCTCTATGTGCCCGATAAACTGTTAGCTCGGGAATTGGCTTATCAAATAACCGTAGATGGGACATCTAAAACCCTTAGAAATTCCAAGAAAGAGGTATGGTCTATATTCCCTTTATGGTGTGGCATTTTCACTCTTCATGATTACAAGCATGCAGAGAAGGAGACAAGAAAAATGCAAACGTTGAAGCTTGCCACAATTCCTAACAGGCAGTATGATCCCAAAAAGGTTGCCTATAATGTTCTTGACCAAGCCAAACTTGCCAAATTTGATAATGAAGATGATTACTTCGACGATCTATTTTCCTTAACTAAATCATTATTCCAAGTTAAAGCATTGGCTAAAAAAAAATATCAAGATGAATGGCTAGAAGTGTTTAATAGGCTTAGAGAACAGAGGTTGCAAACTCTACCTATAGACCTCTTAGCCACAAACCCTACAGTCCAGTCATTTGGTCGGGTTGAACAAATAGTTACTGATAAGACCTCTGATGTGGAAAAGGTCTCTGAGAAAGAAAAGGTGCCAGAACAAGAATAAGAATAGGTAAAAGATAGTCAACTCCTGGATACGGATACTTAGATTGATCCCAAGCTACTTAAAGAATGGCAACAGTTCGATTCAATCATAAGCAATACTGAGAACTTACAGGAATTTAGCATCCCTGAAGTGACAAGTGGTCACAAGACAACAACTAATACGATTCCAGCTGAAGGAACCAGCGGCCCACCCATCACTCAAAAGGATATAGAGATAATTCCAGAAAATCCATCCAATGAAATCATCCAACATGTAGAAGAAATACCACCTTTAGATGTCTTCTACAACCCTAAGAATAGGGTTGTAGTAAAAAGACAAAGAAAAAAGAGAAAACTTGAACAATCTTCTCTTTTACCTGAACAGATGGAGATAACTAATGTGGTATGGAGAGAGGAAGTCAATCCTTCCGAAGGCCTTACAAAACACTCTCAATATACTGGGGCATATTCGGCAGCTACTATGGATAAAGCATCAAAAGTCAGCAATTTACTCAAAGAAAAAGATTAGACAATTGTTTCGCTCGAGGCACAAGTATCTAAAAAGCAACAGAGGATAGAAGAGTTAGAGCAGCAATTATCAGCACAACAGCAATTAAACAACTAGCTAAACGAACGATTGCTTAAGGGGATGCAGAGGATAGATCAAAGTGCAATTCAGAAACAAAAATAATTATCCCTAGCATTGGCCACGCTGAAGACAATGAATGAACAAATGAGCAAAATAAAATATGAACAAATCACACAACTAGTACAAAAAATAGAAAGGTTCAAAGTTTTTCCTCAAGTAGCAGAGTTTAAATCAGGAGCTCTCCAGATCAATAAGGCATTGATTAATCAATTGAATTTGCTATGTCATAATATTTCTCTTGCTCAACCCCTCTGGGAAGTTTCTTCATCAATGATTGATAAATCAGTTGGTGTAAGGCAGAATTTGGAGCAGGCCGATGAAACTTTAAAAGAGTTTCTTTCTTGGCAAGAAACCAAAGAAGGAGAAGCTGCGAACCTGCCTCAAATTCTAGAATCACATAAGGAAATTCTTTTCCTACAATGGCAATCTCAATTGATGAAAGCGGAAAGGGAAACTTCAAGATGTAGATCGGCGACTGGTAATTTGATTGAATTAATTAATGATATTCTTTATCTGTCTCATTTGATTTCAAAATGCACTCCAAGGAAACTACCATCAGCCAAAGCATTGGAGCAGACATGTAAACAAGAATTGGAAAAGAATGAGAGATTGATCGCAGAGATCCAAAGTTTAACTTGGGACACCTTTTGGTTCTTCCTGGTTAAACCACATAGTGAAAAGGAAGCAATGAAATGTTTAACTGATGCAATCGGTTACATGATTCCTGAAATTAATGATGCTACGTATTCAGCCCAACTGCATTCACGTATGAGTCACCCTCCAGAATTGCAACCAATGCTCACTATATGCCAGCTCAAGCCAAAGGATAGTCAGCCAAAACAGTGAATCGTTCTTACCGACTGCAAGCATGTCTATTTCAAGGAGATTTTCATGATTTGGTTATACCAGCTCACAACATTTTTATTTCATAGTTAGTTAGTTTAGAAAGTATTTATAGACCCTTTCATTGTTTTGGAAAGGGTCCTCAATTTTTGTATCAAAACTTGGATCGGAAGTTGCACTATTGTGCTTCTGATATATTTTTTTTATGAAGACTGGACCTATATTCTGAATTTTAATGAAGAATACTTTGATGAGATATGCACTATTGCTTTTTGTGAGAGTATTTCTAAGTTGGAAGACAGGATCTAAATGTGATTGATATCGGAAGGGATTCAAATTCCATATGGTACTATTATCTATGTCTTTGCTCCATTCTTTTATATGAATCAACATTTATTCAATTTTGCTATCATTTGATATATGTATGTGTTTTAACAACAGTCCTTTTACTTATCACTATTGAATGTTTAAGGAATGTTATTCTTTCAATCATATTTATGTCAATGATATATGAAGAATAGTGTAATAATGTTTTAATTATTACTTTGTTCAACTACTTGAACAAAGTAATTATCATATGAATAAATGTTTTTATTTATAAGTGGAGTCATCTATATGCCTACTTGTAAATAAGAATTATCAAAAGTTGCACTAAAGTGGAAATTTCCTGGGATAGATTAGTTGTTTATAATTTTGCATTTTAGAATAAATCATCCATCATTATCGTTAGATAATAGAAGATCAATCAATTATCTATCCCATTTACAAATCGTTGGGAAACTGGTCCCATTATATCCAGTCAGAGCCACCACACCAAACGAAAAAGGAGCTGCCTTTAAGGTCCGGACCGGGTGGTTTTCCACGATGTTGATGCAACAATTTTCGAGGGATCAATAGGAGGATAATATAGTTTAAAAATAATTAGTAATAATATTAAATAGTAAAATTAAAAATAAAATAATTGAGAAAAACAAATAGAAAATAAAATAAAATAATATAAATAATTAATTGGGAGGAATTAATAAATATATTTTTAAATTAATAAGATGTTCAGGCCTAAATATTAAATAACATTTAGAATATTATAAATTAAATAATTAGGAGGAATAATAAATATTATTTAAAAAAAAATATTAGGAAGAAAGAGCGGGAATCTAGCATCTGTTGATACTCTAGCATTCATCCCTATTCAAATTAACAAGCCTCTTTTCAATTTCTAAGGCCTCCCTAAATTTACGATGATGAAAATGGTCAATCCTAGCAAGAACCCTAGCCTCCTCAATTCAGATGTGATGATTCGTTTTTTCTACATGTTCTGCCAAAGTGGAGGAGCAAGACCTTCCATGATTGATGTTAGTGACATCTTCACAAATCTTTTGGTTTATTGATCGATCAGTCTCACCAATATAAGGATTTCCATAAGAACAAGGAATGATGTAAACATCTTTCCCATCCCTTGGGTTAACAGGGTCCTTAAGAGATAGGAGAGAACTCCGAATAATGTTAAGGGGCGTAAATGAAGACTGAATCTTATGCTTCTTCAAGATCCTAGCGATTTTATATGTGGTCCCCTAAATGAAAAGAAGATGAATTCCAAAAGACCAATCCTTGGGATTAATCTTATTCTTAGGACCTTTTTAATCATTTTGAAAAGCCCTAAGACCTTGGGACCTACTATAACCATTCTTATTAAAAACTCTTAGGAGGTGGGTTCTCTCATCTTCAAGGTGATTTTCGTTAGAAACTCGTAAGGCTCGGGTAGCTAAGGTGTTGAGAACGCCTAGCTTATGAGCTGGAAAATTATGGGAACTAGCATGGAGATATTGCCTCGTGTGAGTTTTCTTCCAAAAAACTTGATGAGAGAAAGAATCATCATCCTTCTTTGAGATAAGAATGTCAAGAAAAGGTAGGCTACCATCAACTTCAAATTACATGGTGAACTTTATGTAACTTGATTGATTATTGACATGATGGCAAAATAGATCCAATTTATCTTTGCCATGAGACCATATGACACAATTGTCATCCACAAACCTTTTCCAAAGTTTGGGCTGGTAAAGAGTAGAAGACAAGGCTCAGGATTTGAAGTCCTCCACGAAGAGATTGGCCACAACAGGGGAAAGGGGAGAACCCATGACCACACCGCAGGTTTTCTCATAGAATTCACCATCAAAACTCAAGAAGGTAGAGATGAGACAAATTTTAACTAAAAAAAAAGTATCAAGATCAGTAATGTGATTGATGACATCAATGGCCTCATTAATAGGGATATTTGTGTATAAGGAGACCACATCAAAACTCACCAGCTGATTATCGGGATCAAACCTGAAATCCCTTAACTCGTTAATGAACGAAGATGAATCTTTAACAAATGATTCAGTCTAGGCAATGAGAGGTTTGAGCTTATTAGCAAGAAATTTTGCTAGAAGATAAGTTGGCCTACCAATAGTATTGACAATAGGGTGAAGGGGCACTCCATCCTTATGGATATTGGGTAAACCATATATCCTAGGAGTGAGAGGGTTACTCTCGATGAGCTTCTTGCTAAGGGAGCTAATAGTGCTACTAGCCATTATGGCTTGAGCAACTATTTTAGAAATTTTTTTAGGGGGTTTTTAACAAGCTTTTTATAGCTTCCGCTATTGCAAAGGTGTTCTAACATATTTTTTTCAGTAATCCTCCTTGTTAAGAATGAAAATTGCACCCCCTTTGTCAACTTTTAGAACAACTATGTCCTTGTTATTATTTAGGGCTTTCAGAGCTTCAAACTCAGGCTTGCTAAGGTTGTTGTTGGGGAGTTTAGCCTTTCTAAGGATAATCGTGCAATCCTGCCTAATAATATCTTTAGTGGAATTAGGTAAATCTCTAATCCCAAATTCAATGTCACAAATAGTATCTTGCACAAGAATTTTTCTTGGAGCTACAACAAAGTTTAAACCTTTTTCTAAAAGGCTAAAAACATGGGAATCAAAAGAGAAATCAGAAAGGTTAACAACCTTATTTGAATAAGAAGCTTTTTTATCATTAGTAATATTTTTTAAATAAATGGAAGAAAGATTATTATTATTATTATTGTTGTTGTTAAATTCAATAATATTATTAATATTATGTTCCAATATGTTAATTTTATTATGGTTAATTTTATTATCATTGAATTCAATTTTATTGTTAAAATAATTATTGTTATTATTATCACATTTATTAGTATTAGTTATGTTATTATTAAAAAGGCATAGATTGGAATTATCAACCACCAAAGAAATGGGAAGGGGGGTGGGAAAATTCGAAACCCCAATCCCTGAGACATTCGAATCAACCAAAGACCCATCCCTAATGAAAGAGGGAGGAATTGAAATGGTCGAAATGAAGCAAGGAGGAGAATGAACATTAATCATTGAGGTCAAAGACCGAAGGCATAACAATTCTGCAATAGAAGAAGCCATGAAATCAATATGAGTAGCCCCAGATGAAATGTCAGAAGAGAAAGAACAATGTTGAAGGAAATGAGAAGAAGACTATGGCTAAGCCCCATCTTTAGCAAATGACCACCGAGAATCATGAAAAGAGTTTCTGCGGGTAGACAAATCTGCTTGAGACTGAGGCGACGAGTTGATAACCCAAGCTCGGAGAGCAGAGATCTGATCTCTGCCTATTCTTCTATTGGAGAGGGCGGGAGAGTATTCAACATTTTTGGACGGTGGGACAGGTGAATTTCTACAACCCGAGGAATTTTACAGCCTACGGAACTTGGAAGATTTCTTCTTCTTCCAAATATTCTCCAATCACATCTCCTTTAACGCAGAAGACACATCTATTCTTACCTAGAGAGCAGCAAAAATTAGATTAGAGAGCTCGAAATGAAGAGTGAGCAACTTTCTTGAGACTCTATCAAGACCTCTTCTCACATGCAAAATCTCAAACGAATAAGAAACATGCTGGTAGCAAAGAATATAATATGGTTCTTAGAATTCTTAAGGAGATTCTTAATTTTTGCAAACACAGGAATAATGGATGAGTCTCTACATCTCTTGAGGAATAGTATATGTGATTACATCTTCGATACCTTCAAATGTGTCTTCTCAAAAGGATTAACCTTGATTACAACAACCCTCCCATGCATGGTTGAGATTTCAGAATTTAGACTTCAGTAATCCATAATATTATTATTATGGATCACAAAAGTCTAAATTCTGAAATCTCAACCCTGCATGGAAGGGCCATTGTAATTAAGGTTAATATTTTTGAGAAGAAATGTTTGTAGGTATCGAAGATGAAATCAGATCTAGTGTTCCTCAAGAGATGTAGAGACTCATCCATTATTTGTGCGTTCGCTAAAATTAAGCATCACCTTAAGAATTCTAAGAACCATCGTATATTCTTTGTTTCTAGCATAGCTCTTATTCGTTCTCAGGTTTCACGGGTGAGAATAGGTCTTGATCTAGTCTTAAGAAAGCTACTCGCTCTTCATTTAGATCTCTCCAATTTAATTTCTACTACTATCTGGGTAAGAGTGAATATGTCTTCTGCGTTAAAGGTTTTGTTCTTGGACGATATTTGGAAGAAGAAGCAATCTTCCAAGTTCCTCAGGTTGTCAAATTCCTCGACTTGTAGAAATTCTCCTGTCCCCCCATCCAATGGCGTTGAATACTATCCCTCTGCAGTAGTAGAATAGGGAGAGATCAGATCTTTTCTCTTCGATCTTGGGTTATCAACTCATCACCTAAGTCTAAAGCAGATTTGTCTGCCCGCGCAAACTCTGTTCATGATTCTCAGTGGTCATTTGCTGAAGGTGGGGCTCAGCCACAGTCTTCTCCTCATTTCCTTCAACGTTTTTCTTTCTCTTCTGACATTTCATTTGAGGCTGCCCATATTGATTTGACGGCTTCGCCTATTACAGATTTGTCATGTCTTTGGCCTTTGACCTCAGCGATTGACATTCATTCTCCTCCTTGATTCGTTTCTTTTTCCTGTTGTCGTGAACATTCTTCATATCCTTCTATTGAGTTTCGTTCCCCGCCCTCCCTTTCACTGTTATTTGGTGGAGTCTCGACCTCCCTTGTGATGGATTTGATGTGTCTAAGTGATGGGATCCAAACCTCATCACCCTCCCCTCGCCTGATTGATGTTTCATCTACAGATCCCTTGGTTTCTTCTTCGGTGGATAGTAAGTTGTCCTCACCGAGCAGATTACCCTTTCCACCCTATTTTTCTCCTATCTCCTCTGCCCATGTCCTCCTCCAGGCTCGGTCATTTCAATTCCTCCCTTGTTCATTAGGGATCGATTTTCGGTTGATTTTGATGTCTCGGGGACTAGGGATTCGAATTTGCCCACCCCCCTTCACATTTCTTCGGTGGTTCGTAATTCCAATTTATGACCTTTTAATAATAACATAACTAATAATATTAAATATCATTATTATTATTATTATTTTAGAAATAAAATTGAATTTAATAATAATAACATTAACCATAATAAAAATAACATATTGGAACTTAATATTAATAATATAATTGAATTTAACAATAATAATAATAATAATCTTTCTTCTAGTTTTTAAAAAATATTACTAATGATAAAAAAAATTCTTATTCAAATAAGGTTATTGATCTTTCTGAATTCTCTTTTGATTCCCGTGTTTTTAGTCTTTTACAAAAAGGTTCAAACTTTGTTGTAGCTCCCAGAAAAATTCCTTTGCAAGATATTATTTGTGACATTGAAATCGGGATTAGAGATTTACCCGATTCCACTAAAGATATTATTAGGCAGGAATGCACAGTTATCCTCAGAATGGCTAAACCCCCAAGAACAACCTTACCAAGCATGAGTTTGAAGCTCTCAAAGCCTTGAATAATAACAAGGACATAGTTGTTCTAAAAGTTGATAAAGGGGTTGTGGATGTCATTTTTAACAATGAGGATTACTGGAAAAAGTTGTTAAATCACCTTTTTAATAGCGGAAGCTACAGAAAGCTTGTTAAAAACCCCCTAAAAAAGATTTCTAAAATAGTTTCTCAAGCCATAAAGTCTAGTAGCATTGTTAGTTCCCTTAGCAAGAAGCACATCGAGAGTAACCCTCTCAATCCTCGGATATATGGTCTACACAAGATCCATAAGGATGGGGACCCCCTTCGTCCTATTATGAATACTATTGGCAGGCCAACTTATCTTCTAGCAAAATTGCTTGCTAATAAACTCAAACCTCTTGTTGGCTAGACTGAATCCTTTGTTAAAGATTCATCTTCGTTCATTAACGAGTTAAGGGATTTCAGGTTTGATCCCGGTGATCAGCTGGTGAGTTTTGATGTTGTCTCCTTATACACAAATATCCCTATTAATGAGTTCATTGATATCATCAATCACATTACTGATCCTCATATTGCTTTTCTAGTTAAAATTTTTCTCACCTCTACCTTCTTTAGTTTTGAGGGTGCTTTCTACGAGAAAACCTGCTGTGTGGCGATGGGTTCTCCCATTTCCCCCATTGTGGCCAATCTCTTCATGGAGGACTTAGAATCTCGAGCCTTTCCTTCTGCTCTTTACCAACCCAAACTTTGGAAAAGGTTTATGGATGACAATTGTGTCGTATGGTCTCATGGCAAAGATAAATTGGATCTATTTTACCATCGTCTTAATAATCAATCGAGTTACATAATGTTCACCATGTAATTCGAAGTTGATGGTAGCCTGGCTTTTCTTGATGTTCGTATCTCAGAGAAGGATGACGGTTTTTTCTCTCATCAAGTTTTTTGGAAGAAAACTCACACGGAGCAACATATCCATGCTTGTTCCCATCATTTTCCTGCTCAAAAGCTAGGCGTTCTCAACACCTTAGCCATTCGAGCCTTACGAGTTTATGATGGAAATCACCTTGAAGATGAGAAAACCCACCTCCTAATTTTTTTTAATAAGAATGGTTATAGTCGGTCCCAAGGTCTTAGGGCTTTTCAAAATACTCCAAAAGGTCCTGAGAATAAGATTAATCCCAAGGATTGGTCTTCTAATGTTCACCTACCTTTCATTCAGGGGACCACAGATAAAATTGCTAGGATCTTGAAGAGGCATAAGATTCAGCCTTCTTTTAGGTCCCTTAACATTATTTGGAGTTCTTTCTGGTTTGTTAAGGAACTTGTTAACCCCAAGGATGGGAAATGTCTTTACATCATTCCCTGTTCTTGTGGAACTCCTGATATTGGTGAGACTGATTGATTAATAAACCAAAGGATTTGTGAACATGCTGTTGACATCAAGCATGGAAGGTCTCGCTCCTCTGCTTTGTTAGAACATGGAGAAAAAACCAATCATCACATCTACATTGAGGAGGCTAGGGTTCTGTTGATGCCTCGAAAGTTGTTGCATCAACATCAGGGAAAACCACCCGGTCCGGACCTTAAAGGCAGCTCCTTTTCCATTTGGTGTGGTGGCTCCGACTGGAAATAATGGGACCAGTTTCCCAATGATTTGTAAATAGGATGGATAAGTGGTTGATTTTCTAGTGTCTAATGATAATTGATGGATGATTTAATCTAAAAAGTAAAATTATAAACAACTAATCTATCTCGATAAATTTCTACTTTAATGTAACTTTTGATGATCTTTATCTACAAACAGGCATATAAATGACTCTATTGGTAAACAAAGACATTTATTCATATGATAATTACTTTTTTCAAGTAGTTGAACAAAGTAATCATTAAAACATTGCTACACTATTCTTCATATATCATTGAAATAAATATGATTGAAAGAATAACACTCCTTAAACATTCAATAGTGAAATGTATAAGGACTGCTGTTAAAACACATACATCTATCCAATGATAGCAAGATTAAATAAATGTTGATTCATATGAAAGAATGGAGCAAAAGCATAGATAATAGTACCATATGTTATTTGGATCACTCCTGATATCAATCACATTCAAATTCCTTCTTCTAACTTAGAAACACTTCCACAAAAAGCAATAGTGCATATCTCATCAAAGCATTTTTCATTAAAATCTAGAATATTGGCCCAGTCTTCATAAAAAATATATCAGAAGCCCAATAGTGTGACTTCCCGATCCAAGTTTATACAAAAATTGAGGACCCTTTGTAAAGACATGAAAGGGTTTATAAATACTATCTAAGCTAACTAATTATGAAATAAAAATGCTATTAGGTGGTATAACCAAATCATGAGAATCTCCTAGCCTGTTTGCAGTTGATAGCATGATTCACTGTTTCAGCCGATCATCCTTTGGCTTGAGCTGGCAAATAGCAAGCATTGGTTACAATTCTGGAGAGTGACTGAAACGAAAATGCAGTTGGGCTAAATACGTAGCATCATGAATTTTGGGAATCATATAACCGATCGCATCGGTTAAACATTTGAGTGCTGCCCTTTGACTGTATGGTTTAACTAGGAAGAACCAAAAGGTATCCCAAGTTAAACTTTGGATGCCGACGATTAATCTTTCCTTCTTTTCCAATTCTTGATTGCATGTCTGTTCCAATGCTTTGACTGATGGCAATTTACCTGGAGTGCACTGTGAAATCAAATTAGATAGATAAAGAGTATCATTTATTAACTCGATCAAATTATTGGTTGTTGATCTGCATCTTCAAGTTTTCATTTCCGCCTTCATCAATTGCGACTGCCATTCTAGGAAAAGGATCTCCTTGTGTGATTCTAGAATTTTAGGCAGATTTGCGGCTTTCCCTTCACTGGTTTCTTGCCAAGCAAGAAATTTGGTTAAAGTCTCATCGGCCTGTTCCAAATTCTACCTGGCGTCGACTGATTTGTCAATCATTGATGAAGTAATCTCACAGAGGGGCTCAGCAAGGGAAATATTATGACATAGTAAATTTAGTTGCTTAATCAATGCTTTATTAATCTGGAGAGCCTCAGACCTGAACTCTGCTAGTTGAGGAAGACTTTTGAACCTTTCTATCTATTGTGATAATTGATCGATTTGATCATATTTTGTTTTACTCATCTGTTCATTCATTCTCTTCAGCTTGGACAATGTCGTGGATAATTCCTTTTGTTTTTGTACTACGCTTTGGTCTATCCTCTATTTGTCCTTGAGGAATTACTCATTTAGTTGGCTGTTTACTTACTGCTGAGCTGTGAACTACTGTTCCAATTGATCTACTCTCTGCTGTTTTTTGGACACCTGTGCCTCCAATGAAACAATTGTCTGATCTTTTTCTTTTAATAAATTTCTAACCTCTGATGTTTTATCCATAGTGGCTATCGAATAGGCCCCAGCATATTGAGAGAGTTTTGTGAGGTATTCGAAGGGATTGAATTCTTCTTTCCATCCCACATTAGCCATATCTTTTTGTACAGGTAAAAGGGAAGATTGATCAAGCCTTCTCCTTTTCCTTTGTCTTTTTACTACAACCCTATGTTTATGATTGTAAAAGACATCTAATGGTGGTATGTCTTCTATCTGCAAAACAATTTCATTCGATGGATCGTTAGGAGTTATTTCTACATCTTTGCTGGTGGGTAGTCCACTGATTCCTTTAATTGGAACCGTACTTGTTGCTGTCTTATGACCAACTGTTACTTCAAGTGTGCTAAACCTTGTGAAGATTCAGGATTGCATATAATGGAATCGAATTGTTGCCATTCTTTAAGGAGCTTGGGATCAATCTGAGTATCTATATCAATGTGTTCACTAGCCTTTTCATGTTCTTTTTCTTGTTCTAGCTCTTTTCCTTTCTCAGGAATCTCCTCCACCACAGGAGGTTTTTGCTGCTCAAGCTCGCTTGACTCGATTGCTAGGGTGGTAGCTAAAAAGTCTAGAGGTAGATTTTGCAACCTCTGTTCTCTGAGCCTATTGACTACTTCCAGTCCCTCATCTTTATATCTTATCCTAGCCAATGTTTTCACTTGAAATAATGATTTTGCTAAGGAAAACAGGTCATCAAATTCATCCTTTTCATGTCAAAATTTGCAATTTTGGCCTGCTCTAGAACATTATAATCAACTTTTCTTGGATCATATTGTCTGTTGGGAATTATTGCAAGATTGAGCATTTTTATTTTTCTGTTTCCTTCCCTGCATGTTTGTAATCATGGAGAGTGTGAACACCACATCTCAAAGGAAATGAAGGCCATAACTTCTTCTTATGATTTTTAAGGGTTTTGGATGTCCCTTCTGTTGTTATCTAGTAGGCCAATTCCTGAGCTAACAGCTTATTGGGCACATATAAGGGGAGAACATGGGGTTTTTTAAGGCTACCAAAAAGCCTTATATAGGTGAAATTGTCTTCTCCAAACCAATTTCCTACTGCAGTTAAGTCGATCCCTGCTTCCTCGAAAATCCTAGGTGCAAGTTTATCAAAAATGGCATAGTAGATAGACAACATAAAACCATTACAGATTCTGTACAAATGATCTTTTTAATGAGCTTTCCATAATATCTGATGATAAATGTGGATTGGCTTAGGGTCTTCGGGAGTCCATCTCCATCCGATTATTGGATATTTGGAATTAAAACAGAGAGTATCCATAATATAAGCACTATAATAAAAGGGGGAATGGTCTTGGTAGTTTTGCGTGAATTTGATCTAAATTAAAGAATTGTTGTGGCTAATTTGTCGAACAAGATGTTTTCCCAATCCATCACATAACTATTGACCGCTACTTCCATTAAAGGGGCCATTTCAATAGTAAATTTAGTAGAGTCATGTATCCTCCACATTCTACGCATCATAGCCTGCGCATAATAGTAAGGAGAAGCTAATGAGTCCACGAAGTACTTACCAAATATTCATGCTTCTGTTTCTCGGGATTATGTCTCCACTGCTTAATTGGGGCTGATTCTGTGTCGTTCTCATTTGCAAATTTTTCCAAGAAGGCTTTGTTGTACCTCTTTTCAGGTTCAGGCAAGTGATACATTTTCCTTAGATCTTTAGGTTGAAACGAGCCAAAAATCCTTCCATCAATTATGCAAAATGTTCTGTTTGAGAATGGAATTTCCTCTACCACCCATCTCACCACATCAGTATATGGGAGGATTTTTTCTCAAGCTGCTATTCTGTGCAAATATGAACATGCTGAATCCTTGAGGGACGCTTCTGATTTGCTAGTTGATTTAGCCGTGGCTTCTTCTGATATTTCCTCGGGCTCCTCTGCTTTAATTAAATTGTAAATACTCTCCCAACTGGTATTTGCAAGGCCAAGGCATGTAGTGTCTGAAATTAACCCTTTTTTTCTTGGCCCTGGATCCTTGGCTGGCTGCACTGTTTTTGTAGGAGCCGCTACTACTGTAGATTTCTTTAATCTCTTTCCCATTTGTTTCAAATTCCTTATTTTAGCGGAGTTCTGCACAAGCGATGAGAAAAACGTGATACAGAGAAATGCTTCTATAGACTAATATGAAAAAATTACATTGATCAGCAAGTGATAATGGATTATAGTGAAATTGCCATGGATAAAATCTAAAGGAAAATCTTCCCTTAACTGCTTAATTGATTAGCTGTTTAACCTGTCAATCATGGTAAAGGAGGTTTTAGATGCCCATCACATCTTTTATATGCCAAATGATTCATTGAAGCGTGGCTTAGATTTCTTTGATGGATAATTAGAAGTAAATTGCAATCGGCGAATGGTAACGTGAAAGGAAAGGTTTTAATATTTGTCTTAAACATCTTCCGATCATCGAAAGGTAATACAATGCATGCAAGCCTTTTTAATATGTTCTTGAGATATGCGCCTTATTAATGCATCGCAATCAGGGAATGGGTTTGGGTTTTATTACCGTGTCAATGTGATTTCGCTGATCGCCGATTGTGATGTGCCTTATCGCATTGGAGGATTCAAGTCCCTTCAATCATACATTGACTTGTTATTGCTGATCACTGATGGTGATATGCTTTATCGCATCGGAGACATCCAGGGGGCTATTTCATTGCGCTTTGTGATTTTCTTTTCCTGATATCTGATCGCAATTAGTTTTTTGGATTGGAGTAAATGAATGTGTCTTTATATGTGTTTCCCTTGTTATTGTGATACGCGATCTTGCGATCGCTTTATCGCAATAATGAAGAACTTTGGATTTTTTAAAGACCCACTTTATTCCCTATTCAAAAGGCTTTTAAAGTACTTCATTTACATTAATCCTTTTGATAAGGGTTTTTCTTAGGATGGGTTAATCCCAATTTATTCACACATCTAATGTCTATTTTAAAAGGGACCCATGTCTTATTATAATTTTGTATAAAAAATTTATGAAATGGGGGGTTTGTTGTACAGCACAACAATTGGCGATTCACTGGGAGAAACAGTTATCTCTGAGAAATTAATTAAAATACTTAAACTTTCTTAATCTGGAAATCTTATCTGATAGAGAAAATCTAATATAACTAGGTAATCATAAATTCTGAATATAATGATAACTATTTCTGCTATTTCCTTCTCTTGTTAAAATTAAATACATTCTAAGTTTTAAATTAGCCTTAATTGGTTGATAATGATAAAACAAAAGACATTTCCAACTTAGCTTTATAATGACTCCTTTGTCATAGGTAGAGCCTCTGCTGCCAGCAAACGTCTATAGTCTCGACAAGGATACCTTTTAACCATTTGACTATTCATTATTCCATCCATTTCAGAGTATAATTAAAAAGAATGAATCCAAAAGATATGTTTCCATATTTTTGTATTACTTTTTCTTTTTTCCTTAATTTTGTAAGATAAAAAGCCATTGTCCTGGTTTGGTGGCCAGCTGTTGACAATGCCATTCACTGGTTGTAATTTAACTGAACAAGCTGGCTCGTGATGAGACCCCTTGTCTTATAATTATAAGCCATTACCCTGTTTTGGTATGCAGTATTGGTAATGTCAGTTGAAATATTCCCCTATAATCATGATATGTAGGCTTATAATAAGACCTCTTATCTTTTATATCAAATATATTTTAGAATTACACTCTAAGTAATTATAAACTTTGATGGATGGGATGAACAATTTTCTCCTTAAGAGAATATGGATGACAGGGTGAGAGTTGAAGATGCTAAGATTGAATCAGTTTCTGTTTTGTATTGATAACCGTCTTTAGGCTTTTTAAAAACATTAAAATGATTTACAGTACATCTAAGTTTTGAGAAGATTTCACAAAAATAAAATGGGGTTTTCAGAATCTAAATATACCTAATTTCCTAGAAATTTCCTTTTCGTTTAAGGCTTCCATTTCTTAAAGTAAATATCAAAACTATTTTCTTTTGAGTAACTTTTTCAATATAGCAAAGACCAATGATAGGCTTTTTACAACTTTATTTTCCTAAGATTCTAAAAAAAATAAGTTATGCACACAAATTCTGTTGAAAATTGAATATTTACAAAGAGAGAAGGGGTTACCTCCTCAATTGAAGAATTTTTTCAAGATAAGGCCGTTAACAGAAAGAGAATCTCTCTTACCTAATAGATATTGCAATATAAATGTAGAAGGGCCTATCTTCTCACTGATTTGGAATGGTCCAAGCCACATTTTCTAGAACTTAGTGTGTTTTCCTTTATCCTCATGGGCTTTGTCACATTTCAAAACTAGATCACCAACTTGTAATTGTTTTGAACTGGTTGAAGTTGCATCGAAAGATGACTTAATAATTTGCTGATGTTTTGCATGTATAATTCTGGCTTTTTCCCTTTCTTCTTCTAGTTTCAAGATTTGATCATGTCTTAGTTGAATAGAAGATGAGGGACTTTCTTCAATAAATTGCACTAAAGCTAGTGATGGAAGTACTAAATTTGCTAGTATGACAACTTCCTTTCCATATACTAGATTAAATGGAGAAGTGCCTATGGAGGCTTTCGGTGTTATTATGTCAGCCCATAGTGAAAATATCAAAGATTTATGACAGTTTTTATGATTCTGCTCAATAGTTGTCTTAATGATTTTGATAAGATTTTTATTGGTGGATTCTGGTAAACCATTACCCTAAGGGTAGTAATTTGCATAATACTTCAATTTAAATCCCCTTTTGATAGCAAACTCAAATATAGAATTTCCAGAGAAATAAGATGCATTATAAAAAATAAGAGCATTTGGGACACCAAACCTGGTAATAATGAACTGATCTATGAATTCAATAATTGCCTCAGAGTTTGCTGCCTTCAAAGAAATTGCTTCAACCCACTTACTGATGTAATCAGTGGCTGTAAGGATATACCTATGTTGTTTGGATGAATTTAGAGTGATTTCTCCAATGATGTCTAATCCCCATTGTTCAAAAGGTTGTTCAATGTTGACCGGTTGCAAAGGGAAAGTTGGCTTTCTTTGTCTTCCACTAGTGGTTTGACAACTCTGGCATTTCCTTATGTATTCATGAGTATCTCTGAACAGAGTGGGCCAATAATATCCAGCATGAATGATTTTGTGAGATGTTGTATCAGCTCCAACATGTCCTCCTGCTGGTCCGTCATGTAGCTCCAGCAAGACCTTTTGAGTTTTAGGTTTTTCTAAGCATCTTAACAAGATTGAATCATAACTTCATCTAAATAACACATCATCTACAATTATGAAGTTTTTTTCTTTCAATCTTATGGAACATTTGTTTCTATAGGAAAGATTAGAAGGAGCATATCCATTTTTCAAATAGAAAATCAGATTTGCGTATTGAGATTCAAGATTAGTGATACTTATCTGATTAATTTCTTCAGTATCTTTTGTACCTTCAGGTTCCTGAATATTGGATGCTCCTGCTAATAATCTGAAAAAACCTTGGCCTTTTACAATCTTTGCTGGCTTGATTTCCAAGTCATACTCTTGTAATGCTGTGACCCAATTTGCTCTCTTTTCTCCTAATTCCCTTTGGACTAGTAATTGTCTTACTGTTGAAAAAGGAACTATAACTTTTGTGTGAGCTTTTAAGAGAAAGGGTCTGTAATGTTTAATGGCTTTATATACAGCAAAAGCTTATTTTTCAACTTCGGAGTAATTAAGTTCAGCACCTTGAAGGTTTGAGCTATAAAATGATATTGGTGCTTCCAAGTTTTGATCGTTAATTTGTGTCAGCACTGCTGCATAAGATGAATCAGATGCAAGGGTATATAGGATGAAATGATTTGAAAAATTAGGAGTGCTCAAAGCAGGGGCATTTATGATTGATTGTTTGATGGAATAAAATGCCTCTCTTTCTACAGGCCCCCATTTAAACACCGAATTTTTCTTGATCATGGTTTGTAATGGAAAAACAATCTGGGAAAAATCTGGAACAAATCTTTTTACAAAGTTAATTTGACCTAAAAATGACTGCATGGATTTTTTATTATGAGGGAATGGAATATCAGAAATCTCTTTGATTCTATTTGGATCAATATAAATACCATCCTTTGAAACAATGAAGCCCAAGAGCTTACCTTGATCAAGAGTGAAAAAGGACTTCTTTGGATTGAGTGAAATGCCAAACCTATTGTAGCGTTGAAAGATTTGTTTCAGATCATGCAAATGGTCTGACCTTTTCTTAGAGAATACAATGATATCATCCAAATAGACAACTATTGATTTATTGATCAATCCTTTGAATGCTATGTCCATCGCTCTTTGGAATGTAGCTCTAACATTGATAAGTCCAAAACTCAATTTTTGGTAGGCATAAGTTTCCCACTTGGTTCTAAAGGTAGTATTAAGTCTGTCATCAGGATGGACCAAAATCTGGTTATACCCTAAAAAACCATCTAAAAGGGACATTAACTTAGAACTAGCTACTGAATGGAGTGTCTGCTCCATGGTAGGTAAAAGGAAGTTATCCTTTTGGCTTGCTTTGTTGAGATTTCTAAAATCAATACAAATTCTGATATCACCGTTTTTCTTCCTTACTAGCACCATATTGGACACCCAGTTTGAATTTCTAACAGGAAAAATTATCTTAGCCTTCAAGAGTTTGTTTAGTTCAGCCTTTATTTGACTCTCTAAGTTAGGATGAATCTTCCTTAACTTTTGTTGTACTGGTTTTTGTTCAGGAAGCATTGGAATAGTATGCTGAATGATAGATGTATCGTATGTTTTCAGATCATCATACTTCCAAGCGAAGACATTTTTATATTTACGCAATAATCTAATGAATGCAATTCTTTCTTCTGAAGAAAGTCATAATCCCAAATTGATGTTTTGAGGATTATGCTCAGTACCAAGGTTTATCAATTCAAATCTCAAAGTAGAACTTTGGAGTTTTGAATTAGTAACCTGTTTAAACCTATCTTTAATGTCATAAATATCTTCAAGCTTGACCACTTGTTTAGGTATTGAGTTTTCTTCTTGCTTCTCCTTCATTTGAAGGTCATGATCACTTTCATCAATAATTTGGTCATCATAGGATTTGTCAGAAGTCAAGAAATTTAAAATGTCTTCATCGTGATTGAACACTCGCCAGTTAGTGACATTATCAGGAATTGATGGTCTAAAAATTAACTCTACTAAAAATCTGTCTGGGCTGTAATCTTCAGATGGAAGGAGTTTGGAAGCAACATTAGCTAGTAAATCTGCTGCTGCATTCTGGGATCTAGGGATGGGAGAAATATTGAATGCTAAAAATTGAGATATAAGGTCCTGTACCAAAGACTGATAGTGTTTCAAGTGACTAGAAAGGCAATAAATTGTATTTCTAACTTGTCTTATAACAATTTCTGAATCACCGAACACTTTCAAATATTGAACTTTAAGACCAATTTCTTTATAGAGTCCTTGAATCAAGGCTTCATATTCAGCTGTATTGTTTATGCATTCAAATTCCAACCTGCATGATAACATGGTCTTTTCCCCCTCAGGACTGACTAAAATACATCCTACTCCTGCACCTTCACTAGACTTGGACCCATCAAAATATAATGACCAAAACAAAAGTTTATCTACAGTTTTATTTACAGTTTCCTCAGCAACATTAACACATCTTGATGTATCTGTTTGTGAAAATTTTTCAATTTGAGATGTGAAATTATTAATTGAGAAAGGGGATGGTTGAGCAGTAAAATTGCCAAAGAATGATTCAGATGAGTAATTCCCCAAAATGTTGTTATTGAATGCTATTGGTTGATTTTCTTGTTTAAATTCAGTAACAGTATGGGTCATGTGTTTCTCCTGATCGATCTTGATCTGATTTGGCTTTCCTTTATAAGGTAACCACATATGAGACCAATCAGTGGAAATATAACCGTGGAGTTTCTCAGACCAGTCTCTACTCAAAATCAAACCATAGAATTCAGGTATATCAACGATTAAAATATCAATTCTTTGAACCACTCTTGGATCAGCTGATAACCTAATAGTAACTGAGTTGATTTCTCCTAAAACCTGGACCTTAGTTCTATCCAACTGTACAATATGAATTGCATACTTTTGGGGTTCAATGTTCAGTTTTGAACAAACTGAAGCTGGCATTATATTAGAGGAAGCCCCTGAGTCAATCAAATAGTTGTGTAGATTTCTATTATAGATCTCGTAGGTTAAGAGGAAAGGAGGAGTATGGGAATTCGATCTATCCCCAATTAAAACAGCATTAGTAGCTTCTACTCTACCAAGAGGTGGTTTACCTGACTCATTAGCAGCTTTGGACAATACAGCATTGGGAAGAGGAGAAGAAGGTACAACATTTAACTCCTTAAGGAACAATTTTTGTTGATGTTTGAGTTTACTGAGCTTAAATATAGTGATATTTTCCCTTGTTTTCTTCATGTCTTCAATAATATTGTAGTCCATAGAATCTGTAACTACTAATGTCTTAGATGTTGAAGGTGGATTTGAAGATGATGGTTGGTTTTTGGGTGGTGTCGCTGCAGCTTTCTTTTTGGGAACCTTTTCTTTGGTAGTAACGGTACCTGCATTCCTTTTCTTTTGAGTTACCTGAACATGTTCAGGAGTACGCTTACTCCTGGTAGTCACAGGGAAAGCTTCCTGTTCATTTTCTGTATCGGAATTAGGAAAAATAAAGTCCCACATCCCATGACATTCTACAGTCTCCTCTTCTTCAGGTTCTTCAGATGACAAGACTGTTTCTTCCTCTTCTTCCTCTTCAGGATCTGAGTCTGCATTGGATATAGTATTTGGGGGCTTTGATTCTAGTTTTTTGAAGTTTCTAAATGGCCTTTTTGTTGAAGTCTCAGCTACCTGTTTTTTGATTTCTACCATTTCATTTGACATAGTCTTGAGAACTTTTTGGAGACCCTCCATATCATATGGATATTTAGGGGTTTTCTTCTTTAAATCATCTTTGAAAGAAACTTTTTTGGATTTCCTATCTTCAAGAGCAACTTTCTTTTCTAAAGCAACAATGTGTTTCTATAAACAAGTGCCTCTTTCATGTTTTCAGCTACAGTTGGTTTAGTAGCTCTATCTACAAAAATAGCTATATTTGAGGGTAGGGTTATTATATACCATTCTATTCTGATTTGCTCACTCGGTTTAGAGGTGGTTGGAATCTTATTCAAGAGTTTATTAAACCGTGAGTTGAACTCCTTTATAGGTTCTTTAGATTCTATCCTAAGATTCGAGAGATCATTGATTAATGTTACTAGGGATCTATCATCCATATTTAGTTAAGAACTGTTCTTGAAAATATTCCAACTTGTAATGGATCCCGTGGGCAAGGAAAAATACCAAGACCCAACTGATCCTTGTAAGGTGTAAGGGAAAAGCCTAAGAACAACATCTTCCTCTGTCACTCCTTTTAAGTTAACTACCAACATGAAGTTGTTAATATGCTCATCAGCTTGTATTCCTGCATCTGGATTAAATTTTGGCAACCATTTTTCAGGATGCGCTAGCAATGGATGTAATGGTGCAGGCATCATGACTGCACCAGGATTATTCCATGGATTCTGAACCATTGTATAACTAATAGTAGATGATATTGCCAATGAAATTCCAGATGTTTGGGAAGGAGATGATATTGAGGTTTGAGTAGGTTGGGATTTTGATGTTCCTGATCCCTGTTGAACAACAATGTGTAATGGAGGAGTGGATGGCTGACTTCACACTGGAGAAGATGAAATGGAGGATGATGATGAGAAAGTCTCACTATCAGATCCTTCAGTTGTTTTTCTTGCCCTTTTCCTTTTCGGTAAAGGCAACTCAGTAGGTTCAATACCAAGTTTTCCACTCTGAAGTCTGGTGAGGTGATGAGGTGGAATGAATTGCGAAGTCTCACTGCCTTGAGATACCTCAAATTTCTGTGGCAATATTGAAAAGCCTTGAAGTTTTAGGATAAGAGACTATACTTCGGGAGACATAGGAGTTAACCATTCTGGGGTATATTGGGGTTGAGTAGTGGTAGTAGTCTCCTTTTCTTCTTGTTTGAAGACTGGGGTTCCAGCCTTCAAAGGAGAGGTCGAAGGTGAGGTGGAGGGAGATTTACTCTCAGAATGGGTTGTAGATTTGGGTTTGTTCACCATTTATAGTTCATGCCCTCCTTCTAGTGCCAAAAATGTTGATGCCTCAAAAATCTCTACATGAACATCGGGGAAAACCACCCGGTCTGGACCTTAAAGGCAACTCCTTTTCCGTTTGGTGTGGTGGCTCCGACTGGAAATAATGGGACCAGTTTCCCAATGATTTGTAAATAAGATGGATAAGTGGTCGATTTTCTAGTATCTAATGATAATAGATGGGTGATTTAATCTAAAAAGTAAAATTATAAACAACTAATCTATCCCGGGAAAATTTTTCTTTAATGTAACTTTTGATGATCTTTATCTACGAATAGGCATATAAGTGACTCTATTGGTAAACAAAGCCATTTATTCATATGATAATTTCTTTGTTCAAGTATTTGAACAAAGTAATCATTAAAACATTGTTACACTATTCTTCATATATCATTGACATAAATATGATTGAAAGAATAACACTCCTTAAACATTCAATATTGATAAGTATAAGGACTATTGTTAAAACACATACATATATCCAATGATAGCAAGATTAAATAAATGTTGATTCATATGAAAGAATGGAGCAAAAGCATAGATAATAGTATCATATGTTATTTGGATCACTCCCGATATCAATCACATTCAAATTCTTTCTTCTAACTTAGAAACACTTCCACAAAAATAAATAGTGCATATCTCATCAAAGCATTCTCCATTAAAATTCATAATATTGGCCCAGTGTTCATAAAAAATATATCAGAAGCACAATAGTGTGACTTCCCGATCCAAGTTTATACAAAAATTGAGGACCCTTTCTAAAGACATGAAAGGGTCTATAAATACTTTCTAAACTAACTAATTATGAAATAAAAATGCTATTAGCTGGTATAACCAAATCGTGAGAATCTCCTTGAAATAGGCCTGTTTGCAGTCAGTAGCATGATTCACTATTTCGGGCGATCATCCTTTGGCTTGAGATGGCAGATAGCAAGCATTGGTTGCAATTATGTAGGGTTACTCAGTCAAGAATGTAGTAGGGCTGAACATGTAGCATCATGAATTTTGGGAATCATATAACCGATAGCATCAGTTAAACATTTGAGTGCTACCCTTTGACTGTATGGTTTAACTAGGAAGAACCAAAAGGTATCCCAAGTTAAACTTTGGATGCCGATGATTAATATTTCCTTCTTTTCCAATTCTTGATTGCATGTCTATTCCAATGCTTTGACTGACGGAAATTTACTTGGAGTGCACTGTGAAATCAAATTAGACAGATAAAGAGTATCATTTATTAACTTGATCAAATTACTGGTTGATGATCTGCATCTTGAAGTTTCCCTCTCTACCTTGATAAATTGCGACTGCCATTCTAGGAAAAGGATCTGCTTGTGTGATTCTAGAATTTTAGGCAGATTTGCGGCTTGCCCTTCACTGGTTTCTTTCCAAGCGAGAAAGTTGGTTAAAGTCTCATCGCCTTGTTCCAAATTCTTCCTGGCGTCAACTGATTTGTCAATCATTGATGAAGTAATCTCACAGAGGGGCTTAGCAAGCGAAATATTATCACATAGTAAATTTAGCTGCTTAATAAATGCTTTATTAATCTAGAGAGCCTCGGACCTGAACCCTTCTGGTTGAGGAAGACTTTTGAACCTTTCTATCTGTTGTGATAATTGAGTGATTTGCTCATCCTTTTTTTTACTCATCTGTTCATTCATTGTCTTCAGCTTGGACAATGGTGTGGATAGTTCCTTTTGTTTCTGTACTGTGCTTTGGTCTATCCTCTATTTCTCCTTGAACAATTTCTCATTTAGTTGGTTGTTTACTTTTTGCTGAGCTGCTAACTGTTGTTCCAATTGATCTACTCTCTACTATTTTCGGACACCTGTGCCTCCAATGAAACAATTGTCTGATCCTTTTCTTTTAATAAATTGCTAACCTCTGATGCTTTATCCATAGTGCCTGCCAAATAGGCCGTAGCATATTGAGAGAGTTTTATGAGGTCTTCGGAGGGATTGAATTCTTCTTTTCATACCACATTATCCATCTCTGTTTGTACAAGTAAAAGGGAAGATTGATCAAGGCTTCTCCTTTTCCTTTGTCTTTTTACTACAACCCTATGTTTAGAACTGTAAAAGATATCTAATGGTGGTATGTCTTCTATCTGCAAAACAATTTCATCCGATGGATCCTTAAGAATTATTTCTACATCTTTGCTGGTGGGTAGGTCGCTGGTTCCTTCAATTGGAACTGTACTTGTTGCTGTCTTGTGACCAACTGTTACTTCAGGTGTGCTGAAACCCTGTGAACTTTCAAGATTTCTTATAATGGAATCGAATTGTTGCCATTCTTTAAGGAGCTTGGGATCAATCTGAGTATCTATATCGATGTGTTCACTGCCCTTTTCCTGTTCTTTCTCCTGTTCTTTCTCTTTTCCTTTCTCGGGAATCTCCTCCACAGCAGGAGGTTTTTGTTGTTCAGGCTCGCTTGATTGGATTGCTGGGGTGGTAGCTAATAAGTCTAGAGGTAGAGTTTGCAACCTCTATTCTCTGAGCCTATTGAATACTTCCAGCCCTTCATCTTTATATCTGATCCTGGCCAATGTTTTCCCTTGAAATAATGATTCTGCTGAGGAAAACAGGTCATCAAATTCATCCTTTTCATGATCAAACTTTGCAAGTTTTGCCTGCTCCAGAACATTATAAATAACTTTTCTTGGATCATATTATCTACTGGGAATTGTTCTAAGATTGAGCATTTTTATTTTTTCTATTTCCTTCTCTGCATGTTTGCAATAATGGAGAGTGTAAACACCACATCTCAGAGGAAATGAAGGCCATACCTACTTCGTAGAATTTTTAAGGGTTTTGGATGTCCCTTCCGTTGTTATCTGGTAGGCCAATTCCCGAGCCAATAGCTTATCGGGCAAATATAAGAGGAGAACATGGGGTTTTGTAAGGCTACCAAAAAGCCTTATATAGGTGAACTTGTCTTCTCTGAACCAATTTCCTATTGCAGTTAAGTCGATCCCTGCTCCCTCAGAAATCGTAGGTGCAGGTTTATCAAAATTGGCATAGTAGATAGGCAACATAAAACCATTACAGATTTTGTACAAATGGTCTCTGTAATGATATTTCCATAATATTTGATGATAAATGTGGATTGGCTTAGGGTCTTCGGGAGTCCATCTCCATCCGAGTATCGGATATTCAGAATTAAAACAGAGAGTATCCATAATATAAGCACTATAATAAAAAGGGGGAATGGTCCTGGTAGTTTTGCGTGAATTTGATCTAAATTCAAGAATTGTTGTGGCTAATTTGTCGAACAAGATGTTTTCCCAATCCATCACATAACTATTGACTCCTTCTTCCATTAAAGGGACCATTTCAATAGCAAATTTAGCAAAGTCATGTATCCCCCACATTCTAACATCATAGCTTCGGCATAATAGTAAGGAGAAGCTAATGAGTCCATGGAGTACTTCCCAGATGATTCATGCTTGTGTTTCTTGGGATTATGTCTCCACTGCTTAATCGGGGCTGATTCTGTCTCGTTCTCATTGCAAATTTTTCCAGGAAGGCTTTGTTGTACCTCTTTTTAGGCTCGGGCAAGTGATACATTTTCCTTAGATATTCAGGTTGAAATGAGCCAAAAATCCTTTCGTCAATTGTGAAAAATGTTCTGTTTAAGACTGGAATTTCCTCTACCACCCATCTCACCATGTCAGTATATGGGAGGATTTTTTCTCATGCTGCTATTCTATGCAAATATGAACATGCTAAATCCTTGAGGGACACTTCCGATTTGCTAGTTGAGTTAGCTGTGGCTTCTTCTGATATTTCCTCCAGCTCCTCTGCTTCAATTAAATTGTAAATACTCTCCCAGCTGGTAAATCCAAGGCCAAGGCATGTAGTGTCTGAAACTAACCCTTTTTTGCTTGGCCCTGGATCCTTGGCTGGCTGCACTGTTGCTGTACGAGCCACTGCTGCTATGAATTTCTTTGATCTCTTTCCCATTTGTTTCAAATTCCTTATTTCAATGGAGTTCTTGACAAGCGATGAGAAAAACGTGATACAGAGAAATGTTGCTATAGACTAATATAAAAGAATTACGTCGATCAGCAGGTGATCATGGATTATAGTGAAATTGCAGCAGATAAAATCTAAAGGAAAATCTTCCCTTAACTACTTCATTGATTAGCCATTTAAATTGTCAATCATGCTAAAGGAGGTTTTAAATGCCCATCACGTTGTTTATATGCCAAATGATTCATTGAAGTGTGGCTTAGATTTCTTTGACAGATAATTAGAAGTAAATCGCAATCGGCGAATGGTAACGTGAAAGGAAAGGTTTTAATATTTGTCTTAAACATCTTCCGATCACCGAAAGGTGATACAATGCATGAAATCCTTTTTAATATGTTCTCGAGATATGCGCCTTATTAATGCATCACAACCAAGGAATGGGTTCGGGTTTTATTACCGTGTCAATGTGATTTTTCTGATTGCCGATTGTGATGTGCCTTAACGCATCGGAGGATTCAAGTGCCTTCAATCATATGTTGAATTGTTATTATTGATCGTCGATGGCGATATGCCTTATCGCATCGGAGACATCCAGGGGGCTATTCCATTGTGCTTTGTGATTTTCTTTTCCCGATATCTGATTGTGATTACCTTTTTGGATCAAAGTAAATGAATGTGTCTTTATATATGTTTCCCTTGTTATTGCGATATGCGATCTTGCGATCACTTTATCGCAATAACGAAGAACTTTATAATATTTTAAAGACCCACTTTATTCCTATTCAAAAGGCTTTTGAAGTACTTCATTTACATTAATCCTTTTGATAAGGGTTTTTCTTATGATGGGTTAATGCCAATTTATTCACACATCTAATATTTATTATAAAAGGGACCCATGTATTATTATGATTTTGTATAAAAATTTTATCAAATGGGGGGTTTGTTGTACAGCACAATAGGTTCTTGCTAGGATTGACCATTTTCATCATCACAAATTTAGGGAGGCCTTAGAAATTGAAAAGAGGCCTATTAATTTGAATAGGGATGATTGTTGGAGTATCAGCAGATACTAGATTCTCGCTCTTTCTTCCTAATAAATTTTTTTTGAAATAATATTTATTATTCGTCCCAATTATTTAATTTATAATATTCTAACTATTAGTTAATATTTAGGCCTAAAAATATTAGTAACTTAAAATAATATTTATGAATTCCTCCTAATTAATTATTTATATTATTTTATTTTATTTTCTGTTTGTTTTTCTCAATTATTTTATTTTTAATTTTACTATTTAATATTATTACTAATTATTTTTAAACTATATTATCCTGCAAATTATTTAATTTATAAGAGGCAAAAATGTCCCTGTACTCCTCCACCACCTTGACCATATGTTGCTGCTATGCAGAGGAGTCCTGCCTGGAAGCCATGGCCACAACCTTCTTCCTGCCTTAAGGGTGAATCATAAGGAAAACAAATTTCCTATCTGGGAAATGATCTTACTACATTTCTTTACAGTGATCAAAGAGATGGTGGTAGGTTGGGCTAGCTCCGGTATCGTGTAGAACTTATTAGCTAAAGTAATAATCATAGAGCAAGGTCTAGACTCATATACAACATGTCGGTTCCACAAGTATGGTTTTCCTAACAATACATCAGAAACTTCAAGAGGACCAATGTCACACAATACTTCATCCGTGAAGGGCTCGATGCTATAGGGAAGGTGACACTACTGGCTGATGCGAAGATCTTGTCCTTGGTGAATCCACCAAATGGTGTATGGCTCTGGATGTGCTATAATCTTTAGGCCCAGCCTCTTCACAACATCTGTTGAAATGAGGTTCTTTTGGCTCCCGCTGTCGACAATGAACTACAACGAAGAACCCTTCACCCACATGTGTGAGTGGAAGAGACATTCCCTCTCCTCTGGATCATCAGGCTCAATTTTCTAGATCTTTGTGGTGGCCATGGTGGCACTAGGCTATACATCAATGATCTCCTTCCCTTTGTCAGTCCCCTTATCAGGTTCTGATTCAGAGTTAGAACCTACATATAATTCGGAAGCCTTCAACTTGGCCACCAGTGACTGCATTGCCCGACACTCACTTGTATTGTGAGTGGAGCTCTTATGGAACTCACACCATTTTCTCATGTCCTTCTTCGTCTTTGTGGTATTGTTCTTTGCTTGCATCTTTAGTGGGTTGTCCCAGGTAGCCCCACCTTGGCTTGGTTGCTTGATATGTGGTTTTGGGGTGCCTTTACCTTTCTTTGGATTCAGAGCTCCAAAGTCCCGCTTCTTCTCTTTAAATGTCTGCTAAATATTTACAATATACCGATAAGTTGTGCCAAGAGAGGAAATGTCGAAGAACTCCATCTCATCATGTATGTACTTGTGTAGATAGCCACAATAGTTGAGCACCAAATGTCACTTAGTGTCCTTGATACCCAGTTTTGTGCGAAAGGCGTAGAAATTATTTGTGAACTCAGGCACATCTTGGTCCCTTCCTTGCCATAGCATGGTCCACTTTATGTATTTATCTTCATAGCTCCCGATAGGGTAATATTGTTCCTTGATGGTGTCTCAAAAATAATTCCAAGTGGGTGCAGTTGAAAACAACGAGGGTTCACTCTCATCCTTTTGTTCACCATAGGTTTCCCACCAGTCCTTGATGTGTGGGGTGGATTTCAGAAGTGCAAACGTAATCTTTTCCAGATTGGAAAAGTCATGAACTAAAACATCTCCTTCTAATAGATTTAACCATTTATCTACAATGTCTTCATCTATTAGGCCTTCCAATATGGGAATATCGAAGTTAACTTGTACCTTAAAGGGAGTGGTGCCTCTAGAGTGGTTGCTGGATGAAGATCCATCGCCTATGGCTAGCGGTCAAAGGATCTTGGCAAAGTTATCCATGATCGCATCCCTTTGTCACTCAAGAGCTTCTTCGAGTTACATTTTGAAAGGATCTCCTACCCCCTCATCTTTCTTTTCTTCTGCCATGGGAGGTTGTCAAGGTTTACGAGGCTGATCCTGCAATGGTTCAACTAGATCGAGCCCTAATTTCTTATACCCTCACCTCGTTGGGGACATGCAAAGTAAAACAGAGAAAGAGTAGACCACTTTGATACCACTTGTTTGAACTTAAATAGGAAAACAAAAAATTTCAGATATAACCATAAACATAGAGATGAGACAGAAAAACGCTTCATTTCATTAATGGAAAAATACTAAACTATGCTTACAAACAAAATGGAAATAAGATAGCTCGGGTTATGTTAGCTTATCTCTAAGGAGAGATGTGCGGCTACATGCCTCTAAACTATGTTACAATGAGGCTCATAGGCCTATTTATTATTTAGAAACAATGGAAAACCCTAAACATCCAAAACCCTAACTCTAGGAGATGAAGAGCCAAACCTGTGGGCCCCGTTTGGGTAAATTGGTACATCAACTTCCCGGGGTCGTAACTTTGGCATACGATCTCTGTTTAGCTATCATAATGCCTTGTTTCGAAGAACTCGAAGAGAAGGCTAAAAGAAAATTGGCATGCTAGTTATGGAAGTTTCTAGACTCTCTGTTTTCCCTAAAAATGTCGTTAGGGCCTCAAAATGGCTCCGGAAGTTCATGACCCAAAAAACTGCCAAAAATAGTAAATTGTGCTACAATTAAGGAAACCAAAAAATTGAAAGAGACGGTGTTGCAGGTCCAAGTGGAATAGGTAGGTGGCCACCAATATCCACCTGGATCACAAGAAAAATTGAAGGTTATAGTGCACAACTATTTAACTATACAAGTTGTGGTTCAAATTAATCCTTTGATTAATGCATCTTTCGATGGATATGTATAATAGAACCTACAAGTATCCTAGAGTGAAAACCATAGTAGTGGATGAAGTAGCACAAATGGTATGAACCATTTGGTCAATTAAACAGATTGATATCATATAAATAAAAATGCAAGCAATTTTGAGAGGTTCTCTTATTGGATTGCATTGATAAGGTGTCCAAAAAACATAAGGAAATGTTCTGTTATTCAAATAAGAGTTCATAAATTAGATAGTTAATCTTTTGGTAAAGGGTGATTTAATGTTAAGGATGAGCTAACATGTGAATACCCTGAGATCATAAACACTTACAACTATAGGGAGTGTATGATTGAAAGTAGTAAAAACTTTCATGCATAACTACACTCAATTATACATGGCCAACAAGTTGTTCAGGCATAAAAAGGGAAAAAGTCAAACATATGAGGTGAATTAATGATTTGATGAATATTAAACTTCAACAGCTATTTTTTAATAGTCTTCTTAAGATATGCATGAATACAATACTATGTGACTGATATTGTAACCACATGACATCTGGAATTGAGTTACACATGACATAAAACTTTCTCAATTACATAAATGAACCATGATCATAAAAATTCGTTGGAAACTAAACATCGTTAAAGATAAAGGAATGTGGGTATGATACTAACATGGTGGAAAAATATGTGGATAAAGTTTATGTCATGCAGGTGATACCATGAGGATGGTATTATAGGCGGTACCACAGATGGACTATTTACAACAGTACATATGGGACAGTATGAGTAAATATGATACAAGGTGGAAAAATGAAATGTGTATTGGTGTGTATAACATACCTTATGTGTAGATATGCATTAGTCATTGGATAGATGTCTAGCTAGGTAAACAAACCTGGAGGTTACCCAAAATAAGGAAAGTAAGTTTGGTATAAGTAACTATGGTTAATCGCAGTTTGGCATACATACAATTACGATGAATATATGTATATGAATATAGATTGTGATGTGAAATAATTTGTTATGACATTACAGGCATATTAATGTGGAAAATATGCTAACTGATGTATTGTATGTAGAGACTGTAATAAGTAGGTGTTCGACAAGAATACAAAAGGCTTGAAAGAATGCAAGAAGACAACATGCATTCTTCAGATAAAATAAATGATAAGAAGTAGTTTCTTTAATAATATTAAGTAACAAAATATGATATTTATCATAGTTAAACTTTTGCATCTATAAATTCTCACAAATGGTTTGAAAAACAAAATGTTATAGGTAGCTATGAAATGAAATCACTCCTTGAGACCGATGTAGATATGGAAGGAGAGGCGCTGGGACCACTCCTTGTGACCAATGTACATTGGGAAAATTGCACCAGATGACAGAGCCATGAGAGCTGTTGATTCAGAAACCAGGTACCTGCGAACGAGAACATGATGCAGTCATACACCGAGGACAGTGTAAAATTTAAGGGGGGGAGTATGTAACATGCCTCCCTTGTGTACAAAATTATTAAAAACCTAAGCTAAGTTAAAGCTAGGTGTGATATTATCCCTTGTGTGTTAAGTGTTTGTAAACCTAAGCTAAGGAAAGCTAGGTTTGATACCCTCCTTTTGAGTTAAACTATCCTAAACCTAAGCTGATGAAAGCTAGGTTATATTTAATATGAAAAGAAAATGTGTTATTAAATAATTAATAAAATAAATCACTTCGAGGGTGGAGCAGCAAGAGAGAGGAGATGCTTGCAAATTCCCATGAGGAATGGGATAGAGATGAATCTTTCATGATAAAACTTCAAGATGTGATTCTAGATAAGCTTGGATGGATTGGATATCCATCAGATGGATGGGAGATAAAGATCCATCGGACATAAAATCTTTGCAGGAGATAAAGGAAAGTTTTTATGTGGAAAAGCGTCGTGGGAGATAAAGACGATGTTTTTCAGAAAAGAGCTAGGAAAATGCAAAAATCCATAAAGTGCGACGACACTAATGGTAACTAAATCATGAAAGAGGGTATTAAATATCTAGTACATCGGTCAATTGAGGACAGTTGATCATTGGCAAGATCTTTGGGTCGGGGGGGAATGAGAGGTGATTCATGGTTGGGTGGTGGTACTCCTCCCTCCAAGTGAGATTTAGTTGGTGTCATTTGCATGAAATGGTTGTATGTTAGTCTCTTTCCCTTCATGTGATTATTTTATTTGGTTCAATATTGGATATGTTAATAGTGTTCTCTTATATGTTGGTATGATGTTATTTGTATTTCATTCTTATGCGTATGAATGAGTAGGATACTAAATGAATCTAATGGCAATCTTCTTTATGTTAGTGAAGGAACTTTTACTATTATATAAAGCTTCTAGTTAACATGGCAGATAGTGGTAGATGGTTGTGTATTATCATAGTATAATGTAGGTAACAGAATAATCTATGATGGTCAGATTTTGTATTGCATATATACCCAATAAGGATTAATTTGCATCCTGTCAATTGCTTAAGAGTAATATTTATGATGGAACTAATGGAATTATTAAGGCATGAGACTATCATGTGCTCTCATATGCATATCGAAGTTTTTGAGATAAGAAATGGTAGCATGCTTTAGTATTTTTCAGATATTCATGCATGTGGAACAATTATGGTGGAATGTCTCCCATAGTATTATCAAAGGTTCACCATGGTCTATGTCATGCATAATGAAATTAAATGCTCCTGCATGTGATATAAGGAATTGATGGTATATTATTTTAGTTATGCATATATGGGTCTGAGAGATATCCAGTGAGATTGACTTGAATATGACCAAGTTGCTAACAACACCTAGTATGCTTATAACAAAAAAACATCTCTAGTATTGCATCATAACTCGGTAAATAATTGTAATATTTATAAGTGTATGAAATAGGTTACCTATATAATGTCTGATCTATGATCTGTATTTAATTATGCCAAACCAGTTAGTTATGCATCGTGAAAGGAATACTATAATCATGATGGATGATCAAGATAGTAGAGTTCAATTACTATCATTAATGTAGGCAAAGAAATCATAACTAGGGAAATCTTAATTATAATTAAGGAAAAATTTTAAAAGTTGGGGAATTAGGGGTTATTTTCAAGGTAGACCCTAGAGGTATGTTACAAGTAAATTGGGAATGTATCGTGTTTCTATTGGTATAAGTTCAAACTTAAAATCAAACTCAAATTAGCAATGTTTATAGATCAAAATGAACAATTATCACATCAAAGATTTGAGTACATCTAGAGTGCATAGTGTTTTTATTGGTACAATCCTTAAATGTGGGCACTGTGCAATAAATGATTTATAGAAGTGTCCTAAAATTATTCTCTTTCATTGGTTAGGAAACATTGTTTGATTCGGTCTCTTTGAAATGTGAGCACATATTATGATTCAGTTGTGCTTGTTCTACTACTATAGTTACAATTGTGGATGGTTTGTAAAGTGAAAACCCTAACTCCAAATTTCCTCTATGCAAACATGTGAGAATTCTAGTGCAGGTTAATTGTGTTTATTATTAACGTTTTCACTTGTACCTTCACTTTATCTTTTAATATATATATTATCTCTCCTTTTAATTCAATCTAAAACTTGAATTGATTCCAAACAAGGGTTTTTGGCGATGTTGTGTGTTTAGGAGATTTGAGTGTTTTATTAAGCAAAAGGTACTCACAAAAACTTTCCCATTGTTCACTTCTTCCCAAGACAAAAGCAAAGGGAATATATTGTTTCCATAGGAAAATCTCTTTGTTTGGTGGATTTATATTTAAATGTATAATACATCAATTTGGGATATGAACAATTATGAATGTGTTATGCATCTCCCAACTGTCAAGAGTATTGGGAGCAGAGGCTTCAGAGGGAAAAGGTTGAGCGGCTTCAGCAAGCAAAGTAACATTGGGAAAACCAATGTTGGGCATTCATAGGATTCTAAATCTGGTTCTTCTCAACTTGTTCTTGGACTATACCTCTTCCATTACATGGATCTATCCCACTATTGGTTGTCATGTTGGACTTATTCACTTTCCTGTTCAGGTCTTTTTCTTGTGATCCTCATAGAAATAAGAGAAGGAAAATCAGTTGATATGCATGACACTAACATATTTTTCTTACAATCTTTCTGTTGATTTAGAAATTTGATAAACAACAAGTTCATAAACAAATATTCAAGGACAAGAACATAAAGGACGCACAACAATAATCACATTTATTCTGCCATAAAAGACCAAGCTAATATAGATCAAAGTGAGCCATTTGGCATTGAAAATTTGTACTGTGGCTCACAGGAGAAAGTGTTAGATGATGTTATTCAATCTGTCATTAATTTTCTTAACGTGTATCGAGTTTTGTTGGACAGATCTTACTTTAGAAGCTATTTTCGTATTCAATGTGTTGATTTCTTGAAGTTTTTGCAGTTGATTTAATTTTCATTAAGTTTTCACCTATGCATGTATTTAGAAAATTAAATACACAAAACCTTTAACCAGATTTACAATGAAATTTAATAGAATCCCATGTGATGCAAAAATGACATGGAATGTACCCTAGAAACCCCAAAGGGAAAAACTAGCTAGAGTGTTTTTCTTATTCAGTCTTGACAAAGAAATCTGAAAACAAAATTACAGAACAATAAGTCTTGAATTCTGTCCAAGAATGACAAAAAATTTCTGCCAAAATTTCCATGCTTAAACAAATTTAGATAACAACCCTGATTTCTGTGCATAAAAGTGCCAGAAATCACTTTAAATCTCGTGCAGAATTATGTTGTTAATAACAGCAATCCACACTTGAATTTTGTGCCAAAATTATGTTGAAAATGTCGAGGAAAGAGTGTGAAAGAATATAGGAATTTTTAATATTGTAACCCCAACAAAATTAGGAGATAGTGTTTATTTATTTATTTCTTGGGGCAGAGGTCTGCAACATTTTTTCACATGGAATGATTTCCAAGACATAGAGTTGGGTAACTGGCTATCTTGGAGAACTTTCAAATGTACTTAAAATGTCTTGATAAAAGACAAACGAGCCTTCATACACATTTTTTACATTTTTAAAATGATTTTGGATGCTTAGGAGGTCCATTGTACTAACCCCCTGCAAGTTATTCAAAAATAAAGTTAGTCAATCTTGATGGATTAAAACTTAAAATCTAATAAAGCATTAAGAAATCAGAGTTGTCTTTAGTGAGACATTTTGGACATTCCGACACTGGAATCCTTCGGAAAATTTTGAGGTGAAATCTTGATTTCTATATTTAAAATGATTTTTTGACTATATATATGGATTTACCACCCTGAAAGACCCCTAGGGCACTTAGACTGTGTAGGGGTTACGCATCTACCGAATTTTAAAGAAATTAGACTGAAAAATCCCAACAAAAAAGCTTCCAAAACGTTTCACTCAAAGACAACTCGTTAGAAATCTCAATTCCGTTAAGAACTACAATGCCTAAATAATTGGTTAAATATTGACTCAATCACACTTGTTTTACATCAAATTCATGTTGATGTCTACACATAGGCTTTCATTGTAAATGTTGTTGTAAACTTCTTCTATGGATATGAGTCATTAAGAGAATTCATTGAGTACTGGTAGGGAATACAAGACCTATTTTTGACATCTGAATTCTCTTAACAATGAATATAAAAAATTATTTTGATGTTTCTTCTGGCTGATTTCATGCAGATTTGTCTAAAGGTGACTTAGTCATTGTGTGTTTCTACATGAAAATTTAACTGTATACTAATCTAATATTTTCAATTTTTTTTGCTAGAGATATAATCCATCTATCTTTGAACCTTTTGGGGAAATTTCTAGTTTTAGTAAGATAAAAATATGGTGTGCATGATTATAGTTTTTATAAAGATTATAGATCATGCATTTTTCTTTTAAATCAGTGGCTATAAATGTAATTTTCAGGATTGCCATAACTCTTTACTTAAATATTTAAAGTGTGCTAGCTCAATGGAAGAGTGCCTGCCTTACAAGCAGGAGGTTGGTGGTTCGATTCCACTATGTGCTAACATGAATTAATCAATGATTTTGTAGTTTATTTTTAATTAAATTCTTTTCATATCAATTTATTTCAATGGTGAGATATTTTCGGATTCATTGTTTTATATTGTCTCTAGAGAGACAAAAGTGATCTTTAACTAAAAATTTTATTGTCTCTAGATAGACAATAGCTAGTATTAAAGACATATTGTCTCTAATCCGAGTGTTGTCTCTAGAGAGGCAAAAATGATATTGTCTCAAGAGAGACAAAATTGAAATTGTCTCCTAAGAGACATTAATGCTTGTGTTATATATTATCTATATAATTTTTTTAAGACAATAATATTTAAGACAATATTTTTTAAGAAAATAATCTTAAAGACAATAGTTTTCTAGACACCCACTTAAAGACAATATTTAAGATACTACACGTTTTTTTTTGTCTGAAGCTAAGACAATTTACCCAAAAATCATCCCAAATATTGTCTTGAAACCCCCTTTATGTAATAGAGAACTCCTCTCTCTCGATTTTTGGTGTTTGGAATCAATTTCCAATAGTCCCACTGGTATTCAAATACCCATATACCCGTAATGTAATAGGACACAAGAAATATGAAAAAAATCCCATCACCAACTCCTTAGTCTAAAATTTTCATGTTTAGAATCGATTTACAAATAATCTGCATTTAGAATCAATTTACAAATAATCCCACCCCTATACCACATCTAATACATAATTGGTTGGTATATATGTTTTTGTTTATTATTTATTTAATTATTTACCTTATCAAAATCAAATTGATGATCTTCAACAAACAATAAATACCCAACAACAAAACAATACTATATTTAAATAATATACCATCTTGTATAGGTATATATTGTTTACTTTTTAGGTTTCTTAACTTTTCATTTAGCTGCCTTATCTGATCATATAAGGTCCACTTCCCTGACACCAACATTTGTGGTGGGGGTGAAGTTTCACACTACATTCCATAGACATCCTCAAGATAATTTTGATTAAGGGCATTTCGATACATTATTCTAGGGGAAACATTTTGATACACTTGAGCGAAGACAAGTGCAATATCTTGACTAAGGGAATTTCAAAAATGTGCAAGTTATTTTAGGAAAACATTTCGATACACTTGAGAGAAGGTTGGAATTTCAAAAAATTGTTTTTACAAGAGAAGGAAAAAAATTACAACAAACTTTTTAACCTAATAAATATTTTAACGATATTTAATAGACAAATTATTATATGAAAAACCGTTTTCTCATCAAATTCCATCTCTAACATCCTTTTAGAGAGTCTGGAAGGTGGAGGAAAAGACGTTTGGGATCAAAAGGATACAAATATAACAGTTGCTTCTCTATCATGTGAGGTAAGAGTTGTTACTGTTATGCTTTTGTGTAGTGGGATCTACAACCATTTGTCCAATGATGGCATCATGTTGATGCTCATTTCATTGTTGGGTGGCGGGGTGTACTCACTAACGAGGTTCCATCATCCAATTCGCATTATCATTACCTATTTTATTTTTCTACTTTAACCAGGGTATTGGGATTTGGGGTTTTGAACTTGTATAGTTCTTCATTCTGTTCTGAGCATGGCATGTCAGGTTTGGTGAAACAGCTAATTAAAAAAGGCCTTTGTGGGGATAAATAAGTTAGTTTGTGTTGTGTTTGGTTTTCATGTTTAAATTTTGTAGAGAAATTTATCAAAAGGAGTTAAAAGGGTAAGATTTAGCTCATATCATTATATTATTATTATCTAGTTACAATGAATGAGGATGAGGATGAGGATGAGGATGAGGATGATTGAGTGTTGGAAATAATACTAAGAGTGGGGGTGAATCGGTATTATTAAATCAATAAAACTTTTTCATTTCCATATTAAGATTCATATACGCTACTTCAGTTAAGGCAAACTGCGTGTATACGCAACTATGTGTAATGCAACAACCGTATACACAATAAAATTATGATTCAGTTAGTTGATCCTTAATGAGTGCATCAGAACATTATTAACCATATGAATAGTAAATAGGAGCAGTAAAATAGAACAGATCATCACACACAAGAAGCACACATGAACACCATGATGTAAGGTGGAAACCCAATGTGGGTGAAAACCACCTACTGCAAGTCGTCTCAATCTTCTTTTTAATAAGAAACTTCTTTATACAATAGTTTTTTACCGGTGCAGTCTTATACCAGTACACAAGCTTCAACCTGCAAAAGGCTACAACCTTCTCTCGTTCTCCAGACTCTCCTGGAAGGGAGCTACAACCCCCTTAGCTCTTGTACTAGCCGATCCATTTACTAGCACGTAGGTGCCGGCCTACTGAATGCTCCAACCTTCACTCGTTTTCCAACTGCTATTAGAAGGGAGCTGCCAGCCCCTTAGCTCTTGTACTAGCTGATGTACTAGTATGTAGGTGCCGACCTTTAGAAGGCTACAACCTTATCTTTCTTCCTCCAGGTACCACGTTTCATAAATTTTCAGACTGGATACTCCTGAAGCACAACACCATAATTTGAAGGCCACGTTTCATCCAATTTTCATACTGGACCCATCAACAACATTGAAGCACAAAATCAATCACCACTGCAAAACACCCATCAACTACACCTGCATCATCAATCTCTGAATCACCCAATACTCAGACACTGAAACCTTGTCAACAACACAATCACCAGAACACGGAACAGACAACAACACTCTGCAACAATAACCAGATCCAACTGCAACTTCAAATATCATGTCTCATAATGTATACGCTACTATGATGAATCAAACCAACGTACATACGCGCTTTCACAAAAGCCAACCCGCGTACATATCTGAAAATATTTACTCGTAACTTTGCAGCTGTTCTAGACATCAGTCATACCCATATCATAACATTCATACAATAAGGCATGCATCAATAATTCAGATATAGTCTATCCATAATCAAACCATATAATGATAAAACATTCCAAGCCTTAAGATCTTGATCCATCGTTCATCATCATTCACATGGGTGCATCCTTGTTTCAGATCAATCACAGCATCACAAACCCATAACCAGCATACTAGATCTCACACTTCATCAGATATTCATCACTTCTCAATAATTGCCTTTGTCTAATGATCTTCTTCTCCTTTTATAGTCTTAGGCCTTACTCAATACCATGCTCCAAAACCATCTAGAACCAATACTAGGGACCCAATACCTGGGTTCAACACTTCGAACGCAATACCAAGGACCAAAACCATAGGTCTGAATACCACATACCCAAAAATAAGCTTTCCCACATGTACGCACTTTTCCATGCATGAAAGTGCGTGCATATGCATACGCGACTTTTGATCAGCAATCCTGCATGTATATGCGCCTTTGTATATAATGAACCTGCGTGTATACCCTACTTGGTATATAGCGAACTTGTGTATATACGCGACTTGGTACATAGTGACCTGCATATAACATGCATATGTACGCGACTTGGTATATAATGAACCTGTGTATATACTCTTCTTTCTTCATTTTTGTAGTCTGATCATCAATTCTTTGCTACTGACCTGCTACACTATAATCTGTCATCTTGCCATCAAGGAAAACACTTGTATCATAATGCCAACATTGAAAAGAAGTGTTATAATAATAAAATCAATTTATTTTCATGTTTCATTAGAGGAGCTAGACATCTTTTATGAAAGTGCCATGCCATGTTTAGAAATAATGAAAGGTGGTAAAAAGAAATTATTTATTTCTTGTCACTTAGTATTTCTGGTATATGTATTGATCAATAGAATTTTGTTGGTATATTTATTATCATTTTTAATGTTGATGATATTGTTCGTGTCCCATGGAATCTTTATGAACTTAATAATAATTTAATAATTTTTAAAGATGTTTTCTCTAATATGGATACGACAATGAAAATGGAAAAAATAAAAGTTATGATATGTCTAAAAAGATCACTTGTCACACTTTTGTATATGACAATAACAGTTTAGAGGAGGTGCTTATGCCAATTTATCCTTTTCACATGAACCTGCTTAGTAAACTTGCTTCCAAACCACACTCATAAGCCTACCATTTCTTTTTTCTTTAAAACTCAAACAAAAACCATTAAAATCCACTTTTCGTGAATTATTAGGAAGTTGGCATAAACTGTTATAGAAACTAATTGTTGGGTCAGATGGTTCCATAGTTTGAAAAAATTTATGCGCCCAACTGAAGTCAAGTGCATCTGTGGCGCAGACTAGTGAGGTCGGGCACACTATATAAAATGTCCAACAAAGAAAGGTAAACTAAGCATCTAGCCCAGTTGCTCTGATACAAGTGCAAATATTTGTGGTCTTCGACTAGGTCCTACCCAAGTCACCTACTTGTTGTTCGAGGCTCCAAACGAGATTCAATAAAACTTTAACAAAATTTGCAATGGCCAACTAATCTCATGATGCGAGCTAAAAATGAATGTTTAAGGTTTTCATGCTTTAACTTTGGCTTATAATTTCTTTGTTGAACTAGATGACATACCACTAAAATGATCTGTGAAAACTGGCCAAAACCAGTTGTGAACTGCTGAAAAACACGGTAGCTTTGACTCTCTACCAAGTAATACAAAATTTATGTTGATGCTGGAACAAACTTAATAGATATTTGTAAGAAAATTATAACAAAGAACTTGGAAGAAATTTAAATAAAAAATAAAGCATTGGTAACCATGTAATAAATGAAAAAATATATTGAATTAATCCATGCCTTTCGTCATAAAATATTTTGAAGACCACACTTACACACTTATCTAGCTAGTTGAATCTTCTCTTAGCCCACAAGGCCTATTTTTAATACAAAATAATAATTAATTCAGATCCACTAATTGTGGATTTGAGTTCTAAATCTAGAAATGTATATAAAAAAATAAACCTTCCTCTAATATCTGTATTATTAAGTACAAAAAAATTCCTAATTTATGAAAATACATAACAATTCTAACTAAATAAGATTTAATAAGTACATCCAATAATTAAAATAAATTCAGGAAACACACTTTCTATGATAAATTAATTTTTTGGACAACATGGTCAAAATGAATCTACTAGTGGCGATGCTCTTCCATCATAATCCCGAGAAAAGGAGGTCTTAATAAGGGTTTGCAAAATGGTTCCATACTTTGAAAAATATATTTTTTTTCATCCAAGTAGAGTCTTCAACTATTTAATGTTAGGTTGTTTTATATTGTTTCCACAACTAGCCTTCCTAGTTAACAAGGCGGTTAGATAGGGGACATAGCCCCCTCTTCATTGTGTTGATTGCACAGCGAGGGGGCGGCAGCCTGCCTGTCCAGGGGGTTTGAGGGGGGAAAGTAGCACCCCTCTATGGGGTTTGGGCCAGTGCCTCAGGGAAATTTTTTTTTGGACCCTATATTAAGTTGGGTGGACCTACCTATGGTTTTGTGCATGATTTTCGCACATGGTTTTGGGTGCAATGGTTTTCAGTCCATGGTATTGAATGATCTGGCATGTATATATATGTATTGTAACATTGAAAGGAATATAATGAAAAATCAAGCTAGTAGTCCTAGTTTTGGGATGAAGGAGAAAATCTCTGTGTATATGTGTTTTATGTGTTATGCTCTCACTATTGTTTATTTTTCTGTTGTTAGAATTTGTATGCAAGTAATTTTTGTATGGGGTTAAAACCTGCATTTGGTATCATAGTTGTTTTGGCTTCAAGGGGATGCCTTAGTTGCTGACGAGTTTCGCTTAGGCCTCTGGTAAACCCTGTTAAGTGGGAGATCTGTGGGAGTGATTCTAGTGGTAAATGAAGATGGCGAGCAATGGAAATATAGAGATCGAGAAATTTAATGGTCATAGTTTTGAGTTATGGAAACTCAAGATGGAGGATCTATTGGTAGATAAATATCAGCGGATCATGGTAGATCTGGGTACTAAACCAATGAGAGTGTTCGATGACGAATGGAAGAAGTTGGATCAGAAGGAAAAGATCATAATATGATTGTGTGTCTTAGATTCATATTGTTGAATGTATCAGGGGAAGCTACGACTAAGGCTTTGTCAGTCAAGTTAGGGACTTTGTACCAATCTAAGTCTCTAGTGAATAAATTGTTCCTACGGAAAAAGATGTATAACTTGAGGATGAAATATGGAGACTCGGTCACAGAGCATTTGAATGCATTTAATACTATGGTAAGTCAGTTATTATCTGTTGATATTAAAATTTCAGATGAAGATAAGTGCATCAGTTTGTTGTGTTCTCTACCAGATTCATTGGTTAGCCTGGTTATTGCAATAGGTAGCAATGCAACTTCCTTGTAGTTTGATGAAATAGTCTCATCCTTGTTGACGGAGGAGATGAGATGAAAAGATATGGAGAGCCAGAATGGTGATACTTTGTTTGTATGAGGATGGTCCCAAAACAGAAACAAAAATAAGTCATCAAGTGGGAGATCTAAATCTAGAGGGAGATCTAAATCTATAGGAAATCCTGTAAATGTGGTGTGCTGTAAATGCGAAAAGGAAGGGCACTAAAAAATGTATTGTAAATCTAAAGCTCCTAACAAAGGAAAGGGATCTGATGATGCTACTTCTGTAGAAGTGAAAACCACCTCAGATGAAGGTGGGGATGTGTACTTGGATTGTTCAAGTACAAATGTAGATCATGAGGTGTGGTTGATTGACGTAGGTGCATCCTTTCACTTCACTCTCCATAGAGAGTGGTTCTGCGAGTATGAGAAATATGATGCTGGTGTTGTCTTCTTAGGGGATGATAGGAAGGCTAGAATCATTGGGTGTGGAAATTTCAACTTGAATTTGCAAGGTGGAAGGATTAGAACACTTTCGTGTGTTTTGAATATTCTTGCATTAGCCAGAAATTTGATTTCTGTAAACAAGTTGGATGATGCAAGTGTAAAAATAGTGTTTGAGAAAGATACCTGTAAGATGGTTTGGGGAGCACTCGTATTGATGCGGAGAGTTCAGATTGGAACTTTGTACAAGCTGCAAGGTAGCACTGTTATTGATGAGTGTAACAATTATGTGGTTTTTGAAAGTGGATCAGAAAATCTAGTGGTCTCTGGAGAAAAGACCATGCTATGGCATCAAAGGCTTGGACACATTGGAGAGAAGGGCCATCAAATACTTCATGGTAAAGGTATGGTAGAAGGTATGACTAATAGCTCTCTGGATTTTGATTTTTGTGAAAATTGTGTATATGGGAAGCAGAATCGAGTGAGTTTCCCCTCTAGTGGTAAGAGGGTGAAACATATATTAGAGCTTGGGCACAGTGATGTGTTTGGACCTGTGAATGTTCCATCACTAGGTAAGTCTGCATACTATGTATCATTTGTAGATGACTTCTCAAGGAATGCATGGATATATTTCCTCAAGAAGAAACCTGAAGTCTTTGTCAGGTTTAAAGAATTTAAGGCTTTGGTGGAAAACCAAAGAAAGAAGAAGATAAAGGTGCTAAGGACAGAAAACGGTGGAGAGTTTTGCAGTAGAGTAGCATAGCACGATAGAAGACTACTCCATACACACCTGAGAAAGATGGAGTTACAGAAAGAATGAACAAGATATTGATGGAAAGGGCAAGAAGAATGCTCAGTGGTGACAAGTTAGGTTAGTAATTCTGGACAGAGGTAGTGGAGACAACATATTACCTAGTCAACAGATCACCTTGATCAGTGGTTGAGGATAAGACTCCACGGGAGGTATGGATTGGTCATAAACACTCTCTTTCACATCTGAGGGTATTTGGATGTGACGCATGTGTACATGTTCCAAAGGAGTAAAGAGCCAAGTTGGATAGTAAAGCTGAAAAGTGCATCTTTATTGGGTATAAGGATGGTTTAAAGGGTTATAAGTTTTGGAACCTAGTAACAAGCAAGGTTGTGTACAACCGAGATGTGGTGTTCAGAGAGGTGAAAGATGTTATTGAACATGAAGTCTCATCAAAGGAACTAGGGAAGATAGAGTTTGAGCTAAAGGAGGAAGAATTAGACTATACAACAGAAGAGGAATCAAAATATGAAGAACCGCAAACTCCTGTTATGAGAAGATCAGTTTAAGAAAGAAGGTAGCCAGAATGGTATAGTCCATATTCTTTCTATTCAAATTTTGCTTTATCTATTACTGATGATGATCCCAGAACTGTGAAGGAAGTAGTAGATTCAGAGGATGGCAAACTCTGGAAAGAGGCCATGGTTGATGAAATGGCATCTTTGCACAAAAATGAGGCTTGGGATCTAGTGGAGTTGTCGGCTGGAAGGAAACCCATTAGAGGCAAATGGGTGTTCAAGAAGAAGATAAATGCAGAAGGAAAGGTGGAAAAATAAAAATCTTGGTTGGTAGCAAAAGGTTATTCCCAGGTGCTGGGAATTGATTTTGATGATATTATTTCTCCTATTTCCAAGGTAGCTTCTATTATATTACTTTTATCTTTTGTTGCTACTTTTGATTTTGAGGTAGAACAGATGGATGTGAAGATATCATTTCTCCACGGGGATCTGGAAGAGGAGATCTACATCAAGCAACCTGAAGGCTTTGTGGTGAAGGGTAAGGAAGAATTGGTATGCAAGTTAAACAATTCTTTGTATGGGCTAAAACAGTCACCAATAATGTGGTATAAAAAATTTGATACATTTATACGGGGACTTAGCTTAACTAGAACAAAAGTATATCACTGTGTGTATTTTAAATTAACTGGTGACCGTGTTATTTATCTCGTCTTGTATGTGGATGACATGTTTCTAGTTGGAAATGACAAAGAAATTATCGAGGATTTGAAGAATCAATTGTCCTCCAAATTTGACATGAAAGATCTTGGTGTTGCAAACTATATTTTGGGCATGGAAATTAAAAGAGATCGAGCAAAGAGGAAGCTCTAATTAAACCAAATGAAATATGTTGAGACAATATTGCAGATGTTTAATATGCAGGATAGTAAACCGGTGAAGGTTCGTATTCCTGTAGGTGTAAAGCTATCTGTTGAACATTGTCCCAAGACACAAGAAGAGGAAGAGGACAAGTCCAATGTTCCATATGCAAGTGCAGGCTGTAGCCTAATGTATGTGATGGTTTTTTCTAAACCATACATTGCACATGCAGTGAGAGTATTGAGCAGGTTTATGTCAAAACTAGGGAAGGAGCATTGAACAACAGTGAAGCAAGTTTTCAGGTATTTGCGTGGCACTAGTGATTATGGTTTGTGCTACCAAGGAAGACCAGGATTGGATAGAGTTTTGGATATTCATGGCTTTGTTGATGTAAGCTAGGTTGGAGATCTAGATCATAGAATATCTACAAGTGGGTATGTGTTTAACCTATTTGGAGGTGCAGTCAGTTGGATGAGTAAGAAACAATCTGTTCACTGTTTTAATATCACAAGTGGCTACTCAGAGTGTACATTTCCCCTCAGAAAATAGAAAGGAAGCAATGTACAATTTTGTGTTGTCATGCCTCAGTAGCAAACTTAGAAGCACCATTACTTGAGAAGATGGCACTATCAACTACAGAGGTAGAATACATGGCAGCCGCTCATGCAAGCAAGGAAGCAGTTTGGTTGCAGAGATTGTGTTCAAGTATAGGGTTAGTACAGGGAGCTATAAGGATAGGTTGTGATAGCCAAAGTGTAATTTTCTTGGCAAAGAGCCGGACTTACCATTCAAAGACAAAGAACATTGATGTTCAATATCACTTTGTGAGGGATATGATAAAAGACAAAAAGGTGTTGTTGGTAAAGGTGGACAATTTGAAGAATACTACAGATGCACTGACAAAATATGTGAGGTTTGAGAAGTTCTCTTGGTGTAGAGAAACAATGGGCATTGCAGGCCTGGATAAATGACTAAGCTCTCTTATGGCCCCCTATGGAAAGAAAACAACAAGTGGGAAAATGTTGGGTTGTGTTATATTCTTTTCACGACTAGCCTTCCCAGTTAACCGAGGGGTTAGAGGAGAGGAAGAGCCCACCTTGTCCATGGGGTTTGATGGGAGTGAGTAGCCCCCCTCTACGGGGTCCGAGGCAGCGTCCAGGGCAATTTTTTTTTGGACCCTATATTATGATGGGCGAACCTACCTATGGCTTTCTGCATGGTTTTCGCACATGGTTTTGGGCATGATGGTTTTCGATCCATGGTATTGGATGCTTTGGCGTGTATATATATGTATTGTAACATTGAAAGGAATATAATGAAAAATCAAGCTGGTAGTCTCAGTTTTGGGATCCAGGGGAAATCTCTGTGTATATGTGTTTTATGTGTTATGCTCTCGCTATTATTTATTTTTCTGTTGTTAGAATTCGTACGCAGGTAATTTTTGTATGGGGTTAAAACCTACGGATAATTCTTTCACTTGATTAAATACTAACAGTATTCCTTGTCTCAGCTTCATTTCATCAATTTTTGGCCCAATACTACTTTGATCTCCTTTGGGACTTCTTTCAGAAGTTGGCTCTCCCATCCACAATTGTAATTTTCATCACTAATAGTTGCATTATTTGGAGTTTCTTTTTCTTCTTTCAAGCGATATAAATAAACTACATTGACGATTGGTGAAATACCAATATCTTGAGGGAGTTCTATTTCATACGCATTGGAGGAAATTTTCCTCAAGATTTTACAAGGAACAACCTTCTTCATCTTGAGCTTAGTATATGTTTTTTCTAGAAATATCATATTTTTGGGTGAATGCATGAAAATGGGTTACACTTTTGCGCCAAATGTGGTGATGAAATTTTAAAATTTTATCCATTTATCCAATTGAAGTCCTCAAAATTCAAGTAACTATTGTGAATTTTGATTCAGAGTAAGAATACAATTTGTAAACACTAATGATGTTTTTCACAAAAACTTTATTGTTGTATAATTTGTCAATTTCACGTTAAATGAAATTCTTTTCCTTGCAAATTTTCACACATATTAAGAGGTATGTGTGAGTTCACGTAGCATAAACTATTTGAATATATATATATATATATATATATATATATATATATATATATATATATATATATATATATATATATATATATATATATATATATTATCTACATGGAGAGAACTAAGATATGCACATGAAAGATTTATTTTTTATGAAAAATTATATATTTTTTAAATTTTTGATGTTGACAAAGTAATATTTCAATTGCATTTCGCAGACACTTTTTTTCACATTATATTTTTTTCAAAAATTTAAATAAATTCAAAAACCCAAAGTAACCTTTTGAAGAAGACTTGTAAACGAAGATACTATTATTTTTTGAAATTTTTTCAGTGTATGTATTTTATGTCATTAATTTTTTATTCAACCCCATTGAAACTATCCAAAAAAATTTCAAGCATTATGTAGAAAAGAAAGTAGATGAAAAATATCTTATAAATTTGAAAATGACAAACCCATACACCATTGGATAGAGGATTCCTTCACAAATCTAACATGATCGACTCCTCCACCTGAGGAATTTTTTTCCCTAATTCCACCAAGGTAAAAAATGGTGTTACAGAGAAATTTGTAGAAGGGGATCTAAAAAACTATTTTTCAGGCCCTCGAGAGCTCGATCGAGTGCTCAAAATGATCGATCAAGCGCTTCAGATAAAATTTCAAATATATCAACCGAGGTTTTAATAAACCATCAATCAAGCCCTTAACATGGTTAAACAGAGGCTCAATCTAGCTTGAAGGTTTGATCTATCCTATAGCTCGATCTAGCTTTAAGGATGGACCTAGATTCAATGCTCAATCTAGCCCATAGCTTGATCGAGCTTTAAGGCTCAATCGAGAAACTTTTTTTAATACCACACCTAGGTTGTATTGTTGGGAAATATTAAAACATGGCTTGATTGAGTTCCCAAATAACCTCAAGTTACATAGGAGCTCCATCAAGGGCTCTTTTTAACACTCGATCGAGTTATCTTTATGCCCTCAAATAGTTCGATTGAGGGCTCAAAGATTTCTTGATCGTGCACTTAAAATGGCTCGATTGAGCTATTTGTTTCAGCCAAAACATGCCCTTTCTTTCCAAAAAGTGTAACCCAACTTCATGCATAGACCATTCTGAAATGTACCATGACTACATCACTCATCTAAAAATCCTGTTGTCTTGTCTTCATGTCCCTCTAATTTTTATATTTATTGCTACTTTATTTTAGTTTTTGCTTCACCCTTTTGTGAAATTCTTGTATACTAGTTGTCAAATCTTCTCCTACCGCATTTCTAAATTCTTGATTAACCAAAGTTGTTAATTTATATACCTGTATAAGATGGATTTTTGATCAAATTTAAAATGGATTCATACCTGTACTCGTGCAGGTTGTATCATTATCAGCGAATTCAACTTGAGTGAGAACTTGGTTCAATTATTTGGGTGATCACCTACCAGAATCCTTAGAAAATTTTTGAAAATTTGATTTACCAATTATGTTTGAACATTAGTATGCAAGTGATATTGTAAATTGAAATTCAAATGGTGTCTATCATTCTCCATAAATTCGTCCAAAAATGGCCCACAAATCTGGTATCCCTGTCTGACATAATACTACGAGGAAATTCATGTAATCTTAAATTTTCTTTAAAAAATAAATTGTCCACATTACTTGCATCAATATTTTGGTACAATGAATAAAATATGCCATTTTTGAAAATATACCCACAATAGCAAAAATTGAGTCATTACCTTATTGGGTTTGAGGCAGACCCAGAATACATTCTATGTTTATTAAATCCTAAGGTTTGTTGGGAATGGACAGTGACTGATATAACTCAACATTCTGACTTCTTCCTTTTTCCTTTTAACAAGTACCGCATCTCTCCAAAAATCTATTCAAATCATTCTTCATTCTTGGCCAAAAATAAAGTGAATTTAACACAACAAATGTTTTATCATCTTCAAAATGTCCAACTAATCTACCACTATGTTTTGCCTACATTAAATTATTAAATTATTTATCATGAAGCAATTTGGAATACAGAGTCTATTGTCTAAATAATAGACCATATTGAATCATAACACTGGACCGCTGTGTTGTACTTTCCCTCACAATATTTTTACATGTTGCATATGCCTCCTTAAATCAACATCGTTATCATATATTTGTTTGAGCTCATCAAAGCCTGTACCATAAAATTCAAATTTCTATAGAATTAAATTAATTCTACTTAATGCATCTTCTACTTTGCTCGACGATTCACTAATGTTTTTATTTACAAAAGTAAAATTTTGTAGAAACTCCACCCATTTACCACATCTTTGGTTGAGTTCAGGTTGATTGTTTATAAATTGTAATGCATGATTGTGAATGAATAAAATGAATTACTTTGGTATTAAATAATGTCACCACTTCTTCAAAGCCTACACAACAACATAAAATTCTTCATCATATGAGGATTAGTTTTTCTTTGGTTCATTTAATTTTTCACTCAAATAAGTGAGTGGGCATCCCTCTCGGCTCAAAACAACTCCAATAGCACTATTGCTAGCATCTACCTCCACTTGCAATGATTTTTGAAAATCAGGTAGCACTAAAATTTGAAATGTTTATTGGTTACTAAATTCCACTTGAACAACTAATTAATTTCCTTCATCGCTTCAATAATTTATGAACACAAATTTTTGAAGTTTTTAATAAATTTTTGATAAAAACTAGCAAGGCCATGAAAACATCTTACCTCATACACACTTTGTGGTTATAGCCAATTTATAACTTCACGGAGTTTATCTAGATCCATCCTTAAACCCTATTTCGAGATTCAAAACCCAAATAAACTAACTCCTTTATAAAATTGCATTCCTTCAAATGTATCACCAATTTTTCTTTTTGTACCCTACCTAGAATTGATTTTAAATATTGTAGATACTCTTCTCTTGTCTTGATTTACACTAAAATATCGTCCAAGTAGTAAATGAAAAGTCTTCCTATAAATTATTTCAAAGCTTCATTCATTAATCTCATAAAAGTCTTGGGTGCATTAGTCAAACCGAAGGACATCACAAGCCATTCATATAACCCATGTTTTCTTTTAAATATTGTTTTCCACCGATATCCATTTTTGATATGAATTTGATGATAACTTATTATTGAATCAATTTCTAAAAAATAAATTGCTTCAATTAAACTGTTATCACCAAAAAATTGATCATCTATCCTAATTTACTAGATGTATCGAACTACACCATGTAAAGCCAATTTTACCATAGTAAAATTGCTTTCACTATGAGAAATTACCTAATAAACCACCTTTGTTAAGTAATTTATAGTTTAACCCAAGAATAATAATTAAATAAATCACTATTTATTTTATTTTCTTCTAGGAATAATTGATTAAACCATTTTTTTATGATTATTCCTTGTCAAATTTGACCCAATCACGAAAAATAAACAAATAAATCATTATTTTTCTTATTTTTCTCTAAGAATAATTAATTAATCACTAATTAATTATTATTCCTTGTTAAATTTGACTAAATCCCTTAGGAATAATTAAATAAATCCTTATTTGTTTATTGTTCCTTAACTTTCATTCAGATGATAAATAAATCATTTATTTATTTATTATTTCTAAATAAAACTTTAAATAAATTTTCCCTCCTAAACAAATATAATAAAATATTCCAAGAATGGGATCAATAACATTTTATTATTGTTCATTATTGAAGGATAACGCAATGTTTTGTTATAAATAGAAGGGTTTTCCGTTCATTATTCACTTTTGATTACTTTCATTGTTTCACTCACGGTTGTAACTCTAATTATCTTCATTATCGCACACCATATTTTTGTTGGATTTACACATTATAGAGGAGAAAGACTCTACACAAGCTGAAGATGTTTGAGGATAACTAAGAACCCATCCCATAAAGGGGGGCAGGTAACATCTATTTGTTCCCTTCATATATGTTATAATAAAATTATTGTGTACGTATTTGGTTTCCATTGGATGATTGAAGTTATTACTCTTTCTTTTTATTGTTTAACTATGATTGTGGAATAGATCTGGACTTTGGTAGGTTTCATTTCCATCAGTTGTTACAGATATGCAATGTTTAGCAGCCATTTATATTGTTGAGATTTTCTTTCATCCACAATCTTAAGTGGGTTATTTTCATACATCATTGAGAAGGAAACACTACAACATAAACAATGAATTAAAACATTAATTCATGGGAGGGAAAATCAATACATGATGGAAAAATTATTAGTTTCCCTTGAGCCAATACACATTCTATAGCCTTCATGTTATTTTGGAAAAATTACTATCGGCACCACACAAGGACTCAATTTTTTTTAATCAAACCCTTTTCGAATAATTCTTTAACCTATCTCTTCACTTCTTCATTTTCTTGCAGTGTCATTCAATAAGTTGTTTATTTTGTAGAGTACATCTCATAATTAAATAAATATGGTGGTTGATACTTCTAATAGGAGGTAGACTACTTGGTATCTCATCCATAATAATATCAACAAACTAATATATCATATTTCTAATATCCTTTGAAAAATCATTTAAATTTGTTTTTGTAAGACTTACATGTGGTCTCCCAATTAAAGAAAAGTGTGATTCTTCTTTTCTTTCTTCACACAATATCGACTTTCCACTCATAACCAACACATTAGGGTGTACCTTTTCTTGAATTTGTTCATCTGGTAAGGGTAATCACACATGCCTTTTTCCATTTTTCTCAAAGAGTAATTATTACATATGCCATCATGTATGGCCTTCCTATTGTGTTTCCACAGCCTCCCCAATAAAACATGGAAAATTTCCATCATCATTATATCATAAATAATTTCATCTTTATATCTTCCCATCTAGAAATATTCTTTACATTGTGTGTTAACAAACACTTGGTTTTCTTTTTGTATCCAATACACTCTATAAGGATGAGGAGGTGTGCTTCTTTTTAAATTGGATTTCTCTACCATTTACATAGAAACCAAGCTATTAGTGTTTATGTTATCAATGACAAGTTTCTTGAACTTACACTTCCACTCACACATGGTTCAGAATAAACATCTTCTTTGAGCTAGTTCCTTGACTTCCTTTTTAGCTTTGATCAACACTCTCTTGATTAGTAAAGATTCTCCCACTTCAGGAACCTTTTCAATAATAGCTAGATTTTTATTTTCTTCTACTACTTCGACAACATGTGCACCTCTTTGACCTTCTACTGTATTCTTAGGACAATCACAAGACATATAACTGAGTTTCACACATCTAAAACATCTAGGTTGATAGTCTCTTCCTCAACCTCTACCTTTGGAGAATGATCTCCCTCTCGAATCACCTCCTCTTCGTGATTGATTCTAGGAACTTCCTTCATATTCTCTCCTTTTAGACTAAATTATTCATCTTGAAATATATTGTCCTTTGCCTCTTGGAGGGCTCCTTCCTCGACATGTCTTTTTATTTCTAGCAAGTTTCTCTTCTACCTTCAAGTAATCCTCATATGCATCTTCAACAATCTTTAAGAAAAGTAAGCCAATTTCATCTTAAATACCAAATCTCAAGCCATCAAGATACCTAGCAACTTTCTCAACATCATCCTCTACATGACCATCACTTATATTCAATTTATAAAACTATTTTGTATGTTCTTTAACTAACATGGGATTTTGTCTAAGATTTTGTATGTGTTTGAAAATATTAATCTCATATTCTTTCGATAAAAAAATTCCTTTGAGCTCTTCCACCATTTCTTCCTAGTCTTCGATTTTAGCTTTAGCTTTCCTCTTTTTCTCAACTTATACATCATCCCACCAGATTGAAACATGACCTTTCAACCTATTTATTGCATACTCAACTCGCTTATCCACTTCAAAATCCTCATAATCAAAACATTTTTCAAGAGCATTTATCCAATCCATCAATTCATCAAGATTTAAATTACCTTCATATGGTGGAATTTCCATCTTTGGTCTAGCAATTATATTAGAAAACATCTTCATCATCCTTAGATCTTATGATTCTTTCGTCTCTTCATTATTAGAATAATCTTCTCCAACATCTGTAACATCTCATGCGTCAATTTTAGATTATTCACGGTACTGCTGGAACCAGGAAGTCTTTACTCATTCATTGTATTTCCTCTGCTCTTTTTGGTTCAACAACGATTGATAAAAGTCCATTGTTATTGATTGCTCCAACCAGTATAGTTGTTTTTAACATTTGTGGAAAATTAATACATTCCTGCTTGAAAATTCCTATAAAATATATGAAATCATTCTCTCGTCAGGCTCTTATAGTATTTCAAGAAGAAATGAGGCATATTTTCTATATATTGATTGATTAGATGAGCTTCATAGATCCAATACTATTCATCTAGATAGATTTTTGTTTGCAAGAAGCCTTTCTTTAAAACAAAGATTCTCCTTTTGGTGGTAGGTCTATCATTCTTGTGGGTGACCTTGGCCAACTACCTCCTATCAAGGATAAACCATTGTATTCATGTAGAACAACGGGGAAAATTTTATGGGAAAGCTTGAACATTGTTGTGACTTTCGACAAAATTTATTGATAACAAGGAGACGATCTGAGACAGGTGTATTTTCGCAATATTTTAACCAATATTAGAAATCCGGCGGCTTTTCTTGCTAACTGGAATCTTCTTATAACACGTGTCAATATTTTCTTGGATCAATAAGAAAAAAAATTATTTGATTCTTCTATTCGCTTGTTTGCAACAAATAATCTTGCTTATTTGCATAACCGAAAGATGCTTAAATCATTAAATTATCCTATCGCAAGATGTGTTGTAGAGTCCTCTAGAAGAACAAAATTTAGTGACAATGATGATGATGTGCTCAAGTGTGATGTGTTGCTATGTTGTGTAGAGCGTGTGATGTTAAGATGTAATTTGTACATTGAGGTTAGGTTTGTTAATGGTGCACTTGGATATAATGAAGATATTTTCTGTGCACTTGGTTCGAAGTCGCCACAACTTCTATAATTTGCTATATAATTTTTTTAAAGTAGTGTGGTGTTCCCTTTAATAGTGATTTTCGAAATGTTGCTCTGATTACGCTTGTTGTTACAGGGAATCTTAGACAGATGCCATCAAAAATGGCATGGGCATTGACAGTTCATAAATTGCAGGGGCTGACTTTGCAATGAAGCATTGTAGATATTAGAGATAGCGAGAGGCATGGTTTGACATTCACAACTATATCAAGAATGAAAATGATATATGGTTTGCAGATTTCACCAACTTTTTCTTTTCAACGTTACGCTAAAATGTAAGACAATGCATATTTTCATCGTTTTTGGGGTATTTAAATATAGAGCTTAATTTTTTGCCATGTCTTTCACAAAAAGATGAGTAGTTCTCTATAAATGTTGTTGTTTCTTGCAATTTTTTGTATGCACATTGATAAGTTCTTTATTATGCTTTTTGATTATTTGAATAGATTTGTTGATTGGTAAAGTAAGTAAATTGACCATTTGGAAGAAATTACATGGGTAAATAATATTTTTTGTGGTTATCTTACTGTTTGATTGCTTAAATTGTACTTGTTTCTACTATCTTTTGTCCTCGTTTTGAATGTTTTTAGATTTGTTTCTAATAATTTTTTTTGGGATTTAACACAAAAAAGAAAAACATATATCAACATTTTTGTTTGTGTATATATGTTTGTGTGTGTGTGTGTGTGAATTTAAATCTTATATTTTCATCAAAGAAATGCATATATGGAGAACATTTATGGTATGTAATGCATCTCAATGATAGAAGTTGTCACAAGAACCATAAATTTTGTTGCCTATATTCGCACAAGGCTTTATAGGAAACATGGATTCGATCCTAGTTTTGTCGATGAGCATATTTGTGTCTTGCATGAAATGAAATCAGAGGTTCAAACACTATATCATTTGCACCAAAGAGAATCAAGAAGGAAAACAAGAACGGACTAGCCTGAAAGTGTGAAGCATCATGATCATTATCTTGTTGATTTAAATTGGCGCTGCTTTTGTCACCATTCTCAGTGTATTTTGGGAGAGGCTGACATAAAATAATTGTGTTATGGTGGAGTGGTAAAACTTAGATTTCGTTGTGGAATTTGTTGTTGTTGCAAGAGCTAAGATATATCTCAATATTTTTTTCTTTTCATTGTTAGTAAATTCGATGTTGTTGTCATTAGTGTTGTAATGTTTAAAATGGCTTGTGAATTGTCTTTGTCACATTGCGACAAAGGTTGTCAGAGTATTAATAATTGTCAACGATGGTCAATCACACACAAATTTATTATTTCTTCATTGACTTTACTTTTTATTATAAATATATTTTTCCTATATTTTTAATCAGATTTAATTATCTATATTTATATCATTTAATTTTAAATTTATATATGCCTTGATTAATATTAATTAATTTATTAATTATTATGAATATCGTACTAATATTATAATTATACTTATACTTACATTAATACTAATATTAATATTAATAATAACAATAAATAATAACATTATTAATATTTTATTTATTATTATGAACAAATTATTATTATTATTATTATTATTATTATTATTATTATTATTATTAAATTACATTATTATTTATTATTATTTATTATTAATATAATTATTAATTATTATTATATTAATATTTTATTATTATATAATTAATGATGATGATGATGGTGGTTAATAACCACTGAGACCAAATTGGTCTATTGGACCTATAATTTTCTTAGTTTTTAATTGTCTGGATCCTCGTCTTTCTTGGCAGGATTGGTGCTGTAGCTTTCTTTTTTTCTCTACGGTCTTCCAACTTTCTTTATCTTGCATCTCCTTCATCTCTTCTGGTTCTTGGGACATTGGTGTCTTAGCTTCGTGATCTATTGTGTTTGTCCTCTTGAAGATAGTTGGAGAAGAAGTTTGATCTAGGAGATCTGCTTTGCTATTAAATGAAGATTTATTTTTTGCGGTATTCAAATCCTCATAACTATTGATGCTTGAGGGGTTGTCGAGTTCACTCTTTTGTTGTTGGGAGGGGCTTTCCCCCTGCTTGTCTTGAGAGTTGTTTCTTTCTTGTCTGATTTCTTGTGACTCAGTGTTTTCTTGAGATTATTCTTGTTTGATGACAGTGTAGTGTTCTTTTTGTGCTCCTTCCCACCATGTAGATCTGTGGTGATTTTTTCTAGTAGAATTTTTCTGGGAGGTTTTGGGTAATTTTTGGTTAGCTGGCCTATCTCAAGGCAGGATCGACATCTGAAGAGGACACTTTCATAATCGAGTTTCTGGTTCCACACATAGTCTTTACTTGTTAGGTGTATTTCAACTAGGAATCTATTGCTGAAGTCCATTTCCACACAGATGCGTGCATCTGTGGTTTTGGCATATTCCTCTGTTTCTGGGCACCTGCAGTAAAATTTCCCAATTGCATTTCCAATGGCTTTTAGCAAAGAGAAATTCTAGAGATGCAAGGGTAGGTTTGGCAAACTCACCCAAAATGGTGTTGACGTTATGACTGTTGTTGAGGGATCGAATGATGGGTTCCATGGCTTCATGAATAGGCCTGAGTTTTCCCAAAACCAAGGGCCAGAATCTAGAATACATTGTCTACTTTCAGGGTTTTCAAAATCTACTATAAAGAAACCCCTAGCACAGGGGTAGCTATTAATTGCATCAAGAATTATAGGCTTCCATACCTTCGAGATCCAATTGTGGAGAGCTGTCAGCCGCAGCCAAAAACCATTGAATCAACAGAATAGGGAACTTTTAGAGAACTTCAAAGCCTCATAGAGTGTGTCCTGGACCACCTGGACAATGGGAGTTGGGGCTTCATTGACGATATGGGCAGGAGCTTGTCCCCCAGAGTCAGATGGAACTGAGCCAGCAACTATTTTTGCGAAGCTGGGAGCCATCTGGAGAATGCTCTCCTGCTGAGTATAAAATGTTTCTGAAATTTTTTACAAAAGGGAGCCACACAGGCCTTTCAGATATGTGTCTCAGATCTGTAATATCCAGCCACAGACCGTAGAAGATAACATTGTCCTCCGCGTCTGATCAAACCACGACCCGATCTTCACTCTTAATGAGCGATATCTCCATAAACAAAAGAATCTCAGGGGAGATTGATCCTGTAGAGCTCAGAACCTCTACTACATATTTATTGATACATAAAATCTCAAATCATAAAGATGCGCGGCGCTAAGATGGATCTTAATTGAAACAAAATGAAAACCTGATACAGAGACAGAAACCCTAGATAACTTCATGCAAAGAGGTCGATCATAGCATAAAAATGAGTGCAGAGGGCCGCAGAAGGCTCAAACGAGGATCTCAAAAACATAGGAGATCATAGACTTCCTAAGCTGGCTTTAAATTCTAGCCAAAACCACCTAAGGCTCAAATGGGGGTGGTATAAAGACACGAGGGCCTGGTTAAACTAGCGGAAGATCAACGAGAATGATCCATTGCAAAACATTAATAACATTAAAAATATTGTTACTTATAAGTTCAAAGAAAAAAATCTGGTGTGAGGAAGATTTAGCGGCTAAAAGAAAATTAAGTTATTATAAGAAGGTCATCAACCCCACCCTAGAAGATCCAAAGCATCTCTCTATTTTAACTAGCTCAAAGAAGAAAATTAATATAGCAAAGATTAGAATGAACTCTCATGAACTACGTAGTGAAACAAGTTGTTGGGCAGTTCCTAAAACACCATGGATGGAAATATGTGCCATCTCTGTGAGAATAGGAACATCGAGGATGAAAACCACATCCTCTTAGAGTGCTCCGCGTACAACCACACTAGATCTCAGTTTCATAATCTTTGTCGCAATACTGACCTTCCTAGCATTTTACGATGTCAAAATTATAGAGAGCTCGGTAGGCTTCTCTCCAAGTTTTTTGAGCATAGGAATTAAATCTTAAATCATACTAAATAATTTGTTTCTCTAGGTCCAATAGAGCATAGTTTGGTCTCAGTGGACATTAACCACCATCATCATCATAAATAATAATGATAAAAATTTAAAAAAATTATTAATTATTAAATACAATAGTTGTTGATAAACCAAATATACTATATATCCAACATATTAATATAAATGAAAAAGATATTATAAACTTAATATATTAATAAATTCAAGACATTTGTGTTTAAAACTCTATGATTGTAAATCCAAAAGATTTAAATTTAACTTTAACATTAATATGATAAATTTTATAAATAATATTATATCCATAAATATAAATCATTACACTAATAAATCTAAACCTAAAAGATTGATATCATAATAACATACTATTAATAAATTTAATAGATTATAAATAAAAGACAATAATATTAGATGCAAAAAATTAATAATATAAACGCAACGCTGCTATTCCAACCTATTAGAGTTGAAAAGAGAGCTGTACACTCTGAAAAGTGGAAAATACAAAGATAGCAGTTAGGAAATCTGAAAAAGTGGAACGACAAAGGGAGAGCCATTAAAAAATATCGAAACCGAATTGTTACGCATTATTTGAGAGATGAATAGGATTATTTGTCTCAATATTTTTATATATTTTTATTTTTCTTTAACTTGATGGTGTAATTAGTTAGATTGCAAATTTTAATTATTTAATTTATATTTTTAAATATATAGTTATTTTTTCTGATTTTTAAAAATTACCTTCGAAAAATTATATAAATTGTATAATTTAAATATAAATTATATAAAATTTAATGAATTATTATCAAATTTCAAGAAAAAAAATTAACTTAAAAAATTATATAAAAATAAAGTTTCATATATTTTTAGTAATATTCACAAGTCAAAAGTTGAAATTTAATTTTGTCTTTTGTCACATTTTAATTAGATTTATTAATTAAAAAAATATCATATAAATGAGTACATATGAATAAATTATAATATTAAATTAATGGATTTTTTTAAATGAAATCTAAGAATTTTTATCCCACATAAAAATGGCATTATCATTTAAGAAGCGTTTGAAACAAGATTGGAAAGACAAAAATCAAATTCAATGAGAGGGAGTTCTACATTTTGTGGTCCAATAGATTTGAGTTGGAATGGAACTAGATGCAAGTCTTAAAACTAGCACAACCACATTAATAAATGTGATTGATATATCTAAGCATGTATCAATTACATGCACAATCACATTAATAGATGTGGTTGATAAAAGTAGTCTACATTTATTATTTTTTGTTAAATAATATTAACATAAATAATTATATTATTATTGATAAATTATACACTATTATTCTTATTATTATTATTATTTAGTATTCTAAATAACCAATTCATAAACGATATAAATAATAATAATAATAATTTATAAAAATTATTAATTATTAAATATAATAATTATTGACAAACTAAATAGATTGATAAATCTAAGATATTAATATAAACACAAAAAATACTATAAACTCGACTGATTAATAAACCCAAAAAAAAATATATTTTAAACTCTATAGTTTTAAACCCAATAGATTTAAATTAAATCTTATAATTAATACTATAAATCTTATGAATAATATTATATTTACAGGTATAAATTTTTATATTAATAAATTAAAAAACATTGATATTAGAAAAACAAGTAATTAATTAACCTAATAAATTATAAATCAAAAATAATATTAAAGTCAAAAAATTAATAATATAATTGACTATTCGAGCTGAAAATGGAGCTGTACATTCTATAGTCTAGTAAATTTGAGTTGGAGGCCAACGACAGAGAGAACGTGTTGGTGTGAAACGAGATTTAAGTCCTGAAAAGATCCTGCCAGTTGTACAATTCGGCGTCTGGTAGATTTGACTTGAAAAGTGGGAAAGACAAAGATAGCAATTAGAAAATCTGAACAAGTTGAAGGACAAAGTGAGAGCAAGTAGAAAATCTCGAAACCGAACGGTTGCACATTATTTGTGAGATGAAAATGGATTATTCGTTTTTATATATGGTAAATTTTTTTATTATTATTATTATTATTATTATTTATAAGTAGAATTTCGGTTTAAATTATATAAAAAGAGATATTTGTCGACGCGTTTTGAACCAATCAGTGTGGCTCATCGTCAAGATAAGTTGAAGAAACAGATGCAGCTATGCATGCTAAATAACTGGATCTGTTTCTTCAACTTGTCCTGACGATGAGCCACACTGGTTGGTTCGTTGACAAATGTCTCTCTTTATGTGATTTACCCCGAAATTCTACTTATAAATAATATAGATCACAAAGCCTCAATTCAACAATTATTATTATTTTTATTTTGTTTAATATATTAAACTTTATATTAAATAATATTTTAACGTAATACCTAATCACAATTTATGAAAAAATCGTTAAGTAATTTTTCCTTTTTAAAATTTCTAAAAATAAAAATTCTATAAACAATATAATTCAAATATAAACCAATATAAAATTCAACACATGATTACCAAATTTCAATCAAAATAAACTTAAAAAGCTGTATAAAAAATAAAGTATCATATAATTACGCGTTTGAATAATTTTTTATTACGCTTCCCCTCCATACGCTGTATACATGTGAGGGTGCACGCTGAAATGTCATATTATTTCAACGACAGAACAGCACCATCGTTCAACCTTGTCTTACCAAACATAACTTTTGGAGTGTCAGTATACAAAATGGTTGGCAATAAATATACACTCCACATTTTATTAAAAAAAATTGCCTTGTCATCCGTTTGTATCCAATCGCATGAGAGTGATAAATATGGTACAAGAATCAGTAAAATATAAATAATGCATATATTAAAATATCAATTTTATTAAGTAAGTTTTATTTCTGTTTAAAAAATTTATAATATTATGTTATAGTTTAAAATTATACATATTTAATATTAGAAGGATAAAATAAATTATACTTTGATTAAACGAAAAGAGTAAATATAATATAAATTATAGTGTTAAAATTAATTTATTTTAAGTTTTATTAGGTTTAATATTTTATGTTTTACTTGTAAATCTAATAAATGTTTTAAAGCTTGTTATTTGAGAATTATATTATATTAATTTGTGTCCATTGAATTTGGAATCAATCACATTTTTACCACAAAGTGTATCAACAAAATATTCTATAAACAATTCCTCTATCTTTAATGGATAAATTTAACATTTCATTAACAAAAATTATATTTATTATTAGATAAATTTAACATTTTATTAACAAAAATTATATTTATTAGTAGTAAATAATGACCCATAACAGTGTATGATTTATTATTTTATTAAAGAGTTTATACTTCTGTGATCCATACTTTGATTGTGAGAATAATTTCAGCAAAATCACATAAAGAATCATTTGTCGACGCGTTTCGAACCAACTAGTGTGGTTCATCGTCAGGACAAGTTGAAGAACAAATCTGAGCGATCAGTTAAATAGTGCATGCAGGTCCTCCAACGGTTATATTTGACCGGGCAACGGTAAAAAAGACTCTTAACGGCTAGATTAGATCAGGGCCTAGGGGAAAGGGTCAAGGTTAGTTAAAATATTACAATTTCTCATCTTATGGTAAATCATAATTAAAGAGATCATAGTATAATTTAATTTTTTTATTATCTCAGTTATTAACTTCTCAAATAAATATTATTAATCCAATAATAGACTAAATTTGATCTTATTTTATTAATTAATTAATTAATATTTTTTTTTGTTTTTTTTAATATCAATAGCAATATTATTATATTAATATCAAATTTTTATTAAAATATTATTATTAATTTATTGTATTAACCTAAAGTTAATAGTAATATTATTATATTAACTTCAGGTTAATAGTAATACTATTATAATAACTTCAAATTGATATTATTAATAATATTAGCCTAGCGTAAATTTTATTTTATTTTATTTTTATTTTTATAATATTGTCAATAGCAATATTATTGTATTAATAAACAAATTTATATTAAATTATTATCAATAGTAATATTATTGTATATTATTATATTAACTTCAAGTTTAGCCTCGTGTAAATTTTTTACATATAATATTTCAATTGCTACTATTTTACTTGCCGTTTCATGATACTAGTTTCATGATACTAGTTATTATTTTATTATTAATTCCATAAAATACATTTTAAGCCATGTTAATTAACTTTATTTAATAATAAATACATATCTATATATTTTAGAGTTAATTAAAAATATTTTAATTTAAATATATATGACAAATTAAAATATCAATTATGAACTATTACAGTAAAATAAATTAAAACAATTATATTCTATCTCTATATATAAATTAGCAAAAATAAAATAAAATAATTTAAAACAAATTAAAACAATTACACTTTATAGAATTCAATCTATAATAAATTATATACAATATTATTAATTACATAAAATAAAATAATTTAAAACAAATCAAAACAGTTACACTTTATAGAATTCAATTTATGATGATGATGATGATGATGATGGTTAACGTACGCTGAGACCAAATAATGGTCTATCGGACCTAAAGAAGCAAATTATCTATTTTGATTTAAGATTTTATTCCTATGCTCAAAAAGCATGGAGATAAGCCTCCCGAGCTCACTATAATTTTGACATTGTAAAAGGCTAGGAAGGTCAGTATTGTAACAAAGATTGTGAAACTGAGATCTAATGTGGTTATACGCGGGGCACTCTAAGAGGAAGTGGTTTTCATCCTCGATGTTCCTATTCTCACATATATGGCAAATCCTTTCCGTCCATGGCATTTTAGGAACTGCCCAACGACCTGTTTCACTATGGAGCTCATGATAATTCGTTCTAATCTTTGCTATATTAATTTTCTTCTTTGAGCTAGTTAAAATAGAGAGATACTTTTGATCTTCTAAGGTGGGGTTGATGACTTTCTTATAATAACTTAATTTTCTTTTAGCCGCTAAGTCTTTCTCACACCACATTTTTTCTTTGAACTTAGAAGTAACAATATCTTTAATGTTATTTATGTTTTTCAATGCATCATTTTCGTTGATCTCCCAATAGTTTAACCAGGCCCTTGTGTCTTTATGCCACCCTCGATTGAGCCTTAGGTGGTTTTGGCTAGAATTTAAAGCTAGCTTAGGAAGTCTATGATCGTTTATGCTACTGATTTTGTGCTTGTACAACAGAAACCTAAGCATAGCTAGGCTCTCAATAGGGGAAAGACCTGCTTCTATAAGGAGAATAGGATAGGGTGTACTACTTTTAATTTTCAGGTTATAAGTTATAAAACGCTTCTGGATTTGCTCAATCTTTCTCCATGATTCTCTGGAGATGCTGCAACCACAAACCTCACAGCCATATAAGATAACAGGAGTGACTAAATTTTCAAAGAGGAACTTCTTTTTATCCCACATTACAAGGTTTGCTATTTTACAATTATTTTCAAGACCAAAGTAAGCTTTCCACACCCCATTAATCCTTTTCTCAATGCTATGGTTCCAGTTGAGCTTGTGATGAATATCAATTCCTAGGTACTTGTAAGAATACACTTCCTCCAAGTTATTATTGTCATACATAAAATTAGCGTAAGTGTCCTTCTTGGATTTGATAATCATAACTTTTGTTTTGTGAGTGTTAATAGTCATACCCATGGTAGAGCAGAAATCCTTAAGAAGCCTGAGTTGCTTATTAAGATCAGATGGGCACCTTGCCAAAAGAACAATATCGTCAGCATAAAGAAGAAGGATGACGACTATCCCAGCTAAGATCGTGCCATCACATCCTGCTTCCTCTAAATAGCCTTCGAGCTTATCGATGTAAATGCCAAATAGGGTAGGGGAGAGGGGGCAACCTTGTTTAACTCCGATGTTACACTTAATATCTTTTGACCACCCTTCATTGCTCTTTAGCTTGGCAATTACATTCTCGTATAACCTTATAGCGGCAGCTCTCAACTCGAGACGAACCTTTAGCTCTTCTAATCTATTCCAAAGGTTATATCTAGGAGCCGTATCGAAAGCCTTTCTAAAGTCCACAAAGCAACAAAATAAATTGGATTTATCATTATGACATTCCTCCGCAATGATCCTAAGCGTAACAAGGTGGTCTGTTGTTGAGTGATGCCTTCTGAAACCTGCTTGGCCTTTAGCTCGCTTACCTTCACTTTCAAGCCATATGCTTAACTTCTTTTCCAAAATACTACCATATAACTTGGCTAAGAGAGGGCTGATCATAATTGTTCTATAATTAGAGGGGTTATTTGTATCCCCACTTTTAAAAATAGGGATAATGAGGCTCTCAGTCCAAGGTTTAGGGAACCCTTGCTTGACTGCTTGATTGAAAAGCTTGTGGATGTGGGGGATGAGGACAGGACCTCCAATTTTTAAGATTTCCGCTTGGTAACCTTCAATGTCCTTAGCTTTCCCATTAGTGAGGTGATTAACCCCAAACTTAATGTCTTCTAAAGAGAAAACTTCTTTCGTTGTGAGAAGGGTTTCCAAATTATCCATGACATTTGGAGACTCATAAAGCTTTTTAAGATAGGAATTCCAATCGTGAAGAGCAATTTTATTATTATCCTTAGTTTTCCTAGTTAGAATCTGCCTCCAAAATTTCTTAGGAGCTACCTTAGAGAGGTGTAAGAGATTCTCCTGTCTTTGACGAATGTACTGCCTCTTTTTCCTTTTAGTTAGGGCTTTGTATATTTTTATCTTGTCCATTTTAAGAGATTCATCAACAGCTTCCTTAATTGCTCTCCTTGCACTTTTACAATCTTTGTCATACCATGGATTGGTTTTGCTATTTCTTTTATTATTTGAAACTTCAATTGAGAACTTGTTAATAGAATATGAGAGGGTTGTAGTAAAATTATGATAGAGGTCTTCTATGTTATCTATATTAGATAAAGGAAGCAAATTAGTTTTTAATTCATTTAGAAGGAGATCATTTTTATTTCTATCAAATATTAAGTTCTTATGGCTATAAGTATTATTTTCTATGGGAACTCTATGCATGACAAAATTGAGAGTTATAAGTAAAGGCCTATGATCAGAGTCAAGTTCGTGGTCGTTTAAGATGTCAAAATATATTATTTCGTTGTATAATGGGAGATCGGAAATAACGTAGTCTACCACGCTGCTACCAAGTCGATGGATGCAGGTCATCTTGCTAGAATTGGGCCACTTCTTTAGACCGTTGCAAATTATGAGATCCTGAGCACTACAGAGCTTGACTAGCTCCGACCCAAACAAATTTTCCCCGAGATCTTCAGAGTTCCTTTTGTACCTGCTAGCCAGAGTAGGGTCTTCATCTAACCAAAGAGGATTAGGGTTGGAATGATTGCTTAGAATAATAGCTTGCTTGTTTGAAGTTCGAGCATTAAAGTCACCTATTAATAGGATATTACCGTCATTCCTTAGGCTAGAAATATCATTCTCTAAACCATTGTAAGGGTTAGTTTTATCTAGATTCTTCTTCTTCTAGAAGTTAGAATTACTGGGGGGAAAATAACATATTGCTATGTAGGACTTTTTATTATTAATGTCTTTGATCTCTATCCAACTATATTGGTTGTGAGGGTCGGTTTTATAAATCCTAACATGGGGGGAGATGTTCTTCTTAATGTAACAAACTATTCCCCCAATGCCTCTACGAGAGGATCGCTTGTTCCAGGTAGACCATAGCGTAAAGCCATCTATGTTAGGGACCTTAGATTCTTCGTGCTCCCAAGTTTCAACAAGCAAAATAATATCAACATCATTTGAAATCCAACTTAGCTTGGGGCCTTTGTTCCATGGGAAGCCTCGACAATTCCAAGAAAGGATCTCGAGCATGTTTAACTGCTATTGATTACTATCTTTTTGGTTTCTATCTCGAATAAAGGCTTTTCTATTTCTAATTATTGCCCATTTTCCTTCCTTTCTAGCTTCTTTTACCTTTTGAACCTCCTTTCTTAATTCTGCTTGGTCTTCTGGAATGAGATCTTCATTTATGAATATTCCCGTTCCTTTTAGACTTGAGGTTTTACTAAGTATGCCGTGCTTATGATCAGTGGAGCTCACTTTTATGCGGATTAGTCTTCCTTTATTCTCGGTTAATTTCCCCAACCTTGTTGCTTATGTGAGACACAATGTTTCAATTTGTAATCTATTATGTAGTTCTGTCTGGCCTAAGGCTAAAGTATCCTCATCTACTTCCTCTTTTAAACCGAATATTATAAGGTTTAAGGCCCTTTTGTTACGTTCGTGGTCTAATTCTATTAATTTTTTCATTTCATCTTTAATTGGTTTGATATCTAACTTATCTACCACAATATTATTAATTACATATTATTTAGACAAATATTTATTGACCATGATAGATGTTTCACTAACAATTTAATTATTTTTAATTACATTAATTAAAATAAATTTTATTTTTGTGATCCATAATGTAGATATAAGTCTTTCTGATTAATCACAATTTAGTCAATGTTCTGAACCAACCAATATGGTTCATCCTCGGGATAAGATAAATTTGTCCATTAAAATTTCCACATTACTAAAACAAAATAAATCAGATGAAATTTCCTAAAAACAACATCTAAACCGTTACACTACAAAAATTTAATTTATAATAACTTATATACAATTTCATAATTACATAACATTTAAACAATTTAATTACTTTTAATTAAAATAAATTTGTCCATTTAAACTTCCACATTCTTAAAACAAAGTAAATCAGATTAAATTTCTTAAAAGCAACATCTAAACAGTGACACTACAAAAATTTGATTTATAATAACTTATATACAGCATCATAGTTACATAACATTAAAGCCGATCTTGTATAACGCTGGTGAATGTCCCACTGACAATTTAAAGATCGTTGATTTTACTAACACCATACATGCTAATTAAATTGAGGTCGGACAGCAAGACGCACTGTCTGCAACGTGCCATGCGTCAGAGGTGCACGTGAGATTCATCCTAAAGTCAAATTTAATGTTAACGGGGAAACAATTATTGATGGGAGAAAGGGATGGTATTGAGCGTGAAAGAGATCAAACTCTAGACAAAATGAAACTAATAAAAAATCAAAATCAGACGGTTTGTGTTCGACAAAGATTAGGCATCCAACAACACGAGCGTTGTATCAAATAGCGTAGATATGTTAATAGGAAAGCAAGTTTTATTATTAATTTTGGTCTCTGGAGTTATGGCGTTTGAAATTAATTTGTAAGTAATCTCACCAGTATTCAAATATCTAGAAGTCACCTCACTTATACCTTTGTAGTGTAGGAAAATACAAATAATATGAAACCAAACCTATTACCAACTCCTGAGTCTAAAATTTAAAATACAAACAATATGAAAACAAACCGCATCACCAACTGCTGAATATAAAATTTTCATATTTGAAATCGATTTAAAAAAAATCTTGATTTTACAAATAATCCTACTCCTACCACATTTAATACATAATTGATTAGTATATATATTTTTGTTTATTATTTATTCATTTATTGATAATTAACCAACAATAAATACCCAACAACAAAACAACAAGGTATTTAAATTAAGATGGTATATTGTTTACTTTTTAGGTTTTCTCACTTTGCATTCAGCTGCCTTATACGATCGTATAGGGTTCACTTCCCCGATACCAAAGTTCAAACAATAAATACCCAACAACAAAACAATATTGTATTTAAATAATATACCATCTTGTATAGGTATATATTGTTTACTGTTTAGGTTTTCTCACTTTGCATTTAGCTCCCTTATACGATTGTATAGGGTTCACTTCCCCGACACCAACATTTGGGGTGGGGGTGAAGTTTCACGCTACATGCCATAGACAGGCGCAAGATCTTGATTAAGGGCATTTCAAAAATGTGCAAATTATTTTAGGAAAACATTTGAATACATTTACGAGAAAGTCGGAATTTTAAAAAATGGTTTTTATAAAATATATATATATATATAATTTTTTTTTAATATAATAAATATTTTAACCATTAGACTTTGTAAAAAATGATTTTTATTAAAAAGTGTAAATTTTTTTTACGTAATGAATATTTTAATCCTATTTGATAGAAAAATTATTATATGGTAAACTATTTTCTCATCAAATTCCCTCTCTAACACCCTTTTAGAGAGTCTCGAACATGGAGGCAAAGACGTTTGGAATCAAAAGGATTCAAATATAACAGTTGTGTGATGACCCCGGGAAAATGTAAATATTTAAATTTTACTGTGGTAAAAGACAGAATTAAGAATAACATTGGAAGACTGTTTGTTTTTAAAAAAACCTTAATAGTATTTCTTTCTATTTTATATGTGCATTAAAATATTCTAATAAAGAAATACTTATGATAGTGTTGGAAACTCCCGAGAGGGAATTGGTAAAGAAAGTCAGTTATCAAAACTGAGTATAACCACCTTCCCTAACTGGAAAGGTTTCCAGGGGAAAAAGGGAAGGGGGATGGAAAAATCTGCGCTGTAGGGACAGGCAGAGAGAGAGAGACAAAATAAAGAAAAGGAAAAAAACGAAAAGACTAAGTTTGGTAAGGACCAGATAGTCGAGCACGAAGTGCAACCTTGCTGAGGATAGTGAGAGACTTTGGTCTTGAAGGACGAGTCTCACGGATGGGCGGTTAAACAGATATGCACAAATTCTGTGGGTGATTTTCTGAGGGATTTAAGAGTTGGCAGCGACCAAGTAAGTCAAACTGAAACCCTTGAACCTCTGCAAGTTATCTGCAAGTTATCTGTAAGTTATCTACAAGTTATCTGTAAGTTATCTGCAAGTTATCTGATTTATTTGTTTCCTTGAAAGGATATAAATGATACTTAATAATACTGCATTAGAAGGGTTGTAGGTGTTAGATATCTGAACCTAGGAAATTGTGTTTCTTGTGCCCTGTAAAGGGGCAAGGGATAAAGAGACGGTGCTGGGCAAAGACCCGAACTGTAAAAGTTTACAGTCTCCCTGTAAACACAACAGATACAAAGATGAAAACTATAAAACTGGCTGTAAATGGAATTATTAGTGAAACTGTTTTCCTGAGTATTCTGGAAGAGAATCTTCGTCAGAACGAAGGGAAGCCACAGGCGTAAACACAGTGGAATGGAACTATAATGATAATAACTCAAAGCTTAGTACATGAAAAAGATAGTATACTCCCGAAGATTTGTAACGGGCTCTGGCTACAAGAACGGCCAAGGAAGGAGTATGGCAGTCTGTAGCCGTATGCTGAGAAAACCCAAATAGGTTGTTGAATTAGAACGCAAAGAAAAAACGTAAACCTTTAGAGCCGGGTAAAATTCCGTGGCACAGAACCTTTCCGTAATAATATTGTAAACAAAGACTAAGTAATATGCAGTGAATACTGGAGTGCAATCTCATGGAAATGGAATCCGAGCTATATTCAAGATATTATCTAAAGAAAAACCTTGAAATAAACTGAGCAACCATCGGCTATTAATCAAGAGATAATATTTAAAAAAAAAACAAAGTTATATCGAACTACGAAACTGAGAACAAATCCTGGCTTGTTCGCATGCATGAAAACGACAGTTTACCCATTATACAAGGTAAGCAAAAGGTCGGGATACGACCGAGACTGTTACTCCATCAGGTGAAGTAGCTATAAAATAATCTTACCAAACACTTAATGAGAGCTTTGACAAACGAATACATGTATATAAACCTGAACCATTACCAATTACAAAGAATTAAGCAATATGACTACCAAACAGCAAGTGTATTGCAGAATCGTGCAGTATCTGGGTCGACATTACCCATATCTACTCTTCAAAATTAATACCCAAACATGGCAACAAAGACAGAGATTCAAAGTTAAAATGGGCAACGGCCGCGAGACTGTAACAAACTGATTACAAGAAACAAAATGGGTCTGGGTCCAAACGACGGTAACCAATAGCATTGCGCTTGGAACTCAGTCCCAAAAACATATTCAGTATAATAGTTCAAATTTACAGTTATTTAGAAATGCAATTACAGATCTTATAATCTAGAAATTCTTTTCAACTCAGAAAACACTGGAAACATTAGGGTTCCGCCCGGAACCCACATCTTGCAAACAGAAAAGACGCCAAGCAGGACAGTGGAGAGCCTCCCCGTTGCCATCTGCGACCAACCATGGAAGAGTAAAGTTCGGCCACGGCCAGGCACGAGGGAGACCCTCTGCCGGCAGGTATAAGATCAAAACGAGGAAAAATAAACGTTAACCCAGAACTAAATACCATGCAAAACGTTGAAGGGACGCACCTGGAGGTTAGCTGGGTCACCGTAGCTTTTGGAGGACACCCTTCTCCTCCTGAACCGAGCTCGGAGGCGGAACAGCTGCACTCACACATCAACACAGCTGTAAGATAACCATTAGCACTGCTCACCTAAGGGGGAAATCATAAAAGAACCGAGATCGACAAACCCAACATAAAAAAAATATGTTACGACTGTAGCCTTACCCCAAAATTCTTCAACGAATGTATATATAACGCGCAGAGTGGACGCTTGGCGAAGACGGTGCTCGCTCGGCGGAGGAGGTGCTCGCTCGGCGGAAGGAAACTTCAATCAAACCTCTGGCCGCGGCGAGGTGGAGCGGAGGAACCAGGTCGCCGAGCCTTGCAGAACCTCGAATTATCGAGAAGGGAACGATAATAAAGAGTCAATCTCCGGGAGTGGAGCCAGGGGGCATCACCACCCTTGGATCCACACCGGATCATCTTAACCATTGAATTGGGGCGGCAAATTTAGGCGGTATCTCTTGACACCGGACCACACCCTCCCTTCACGTGATCAGGCCGGCGGAATTAAATGCCACGTCCAAATGTTAACCACTGGTAATGCCAGCAATGCCACTAACCAGAGCTGCCTCGGGTTGCTACTTCCGGCAACAGAAAAAATGCAAGGTGCCCAATTTAAGTGTATACACGGAGGCCTCATATACGGTGGTTGGAGCGGAATATTAACGTAAACAAGTATTTCACGCAGAACCATATCAATCCATGGTAAATGTAACCCATGTCAAGCCTTGGTAATGTAACCCATATCAACAAATGGTAAGTGTAATCGTTAGCATTAAAAAAAAAATTTATTATGTGTCCGGGTATGTGACAAATTGGTATCAGAGCAGAGGTTTCCATACTGTGACCTCTGGGACAAGTCTGAACATGTTAAATTGTGGAAGTAAACACAGCATTTTTTCCTTTTCGGTCACTAAGATGTACAAATAACTAATAGTGTCAATTATTCTCCTGATTTTATTTTAGGCGAAAAAAAAAGAAAAGAGAAGAACAACAGCGAGACACTAGATAGTGACAGTAAGTATGCAGAGAGCTAGCAGTGCTCCGCACAGAACGATAGCAGACCAGGAACCTGCAACAAATCCTAGGGATAACCCAGAGCTGTGGGTACAGCTTGGCGAAGAGACACGGAGCACAAACCTGGCCATATTAGAGACAGTCCAGGAACTGAAAAATGAGATGGCCCGGTTGCGAGAGGATAATGCGCGATTGACAATGGAGCAAGAAAGAATTTTAAAGAGTTTGTCTGAAAGGCAGAACCCGCCACTAGCCAATCCTAGTGCAGAACAGCAGAGAATGACGGAGGAGCAACATTATCAAGCAGAACCTGAAAAATCGGAAGAGGGAGAGGATCAATCTGATAATGCATCTGAACAGCAGACCTCAAAACGTCAAAGGGTGGAATTACAGGGAGAATTTCGGAAAATTAAACCCCCACACTTTGATGGGGAACAAGAGGAAGCGGCTGAAGCATGGCTAATTAACATGAACAAATATTTCCAGCTGTATGAATACGACCATAACCTGAAGGCACGATTGGCTATCTTTCAGTTACAAGGGAAAGCAACCCTGTGGTGGGAGGAGGTCAAAATCGTCAAGGGGGTAAGCGAACGAACCATAACGTGGGAAAAATTTCAGAAGTACTTCAAAGAAAGATATCTGACCGAGCGCTTTTATGATGAAAAGGCAAAGGAATTCCACGATTTGCGGTTGGGACAGCAGACTATGGACGAGTTTATTAATCGTTTTACCTCCCTGCTTCGTTATGTGCCCTACCTTAAGGAAGAAAAAGCCAAGGTGCAAAGATTTGTTAGTAGTTTACCCATGTATATACGAGAAAGGATTGAGTTTGACAATCCTAGGACGATGGATGAAGCTATTCGCAAGGCCAGAATCTGTTATCAGCAGAACAAACAGAAAGGGGACGCTTCAAATAGAAAATGGAATGAAAAAAGGGGTAGTAAAACTGTTGGAAACAGTAAAGGAAGTCGCAGCGGTGGAGTTAAGGGAGGAAGTAAAGGGCAGAACAGCCGGACTGTACAAAGAGGTTCGTTCAGATCCAAGACAATCGGTGAATCCAGAATGAGCGAACAGTCTGCCAAGCTGGAGGGCGAAGGAATAACCAGACCCCCAGTACAGTGCTGGGGTTGTGGAGGACCGCACTACGTCAAAAACTGCCCGCAACGGAAGGGAACCGATCAAATATCCCAGATTCACGAGGCATCAACCGTTGGCGATGTGGGACACAGCGTGCCTAGGATTAACGCAGCCCTGAATGACCGTCAGGTGGAGTACCAACCCACCATGGTGGAATTTGAAGGTAAAATTTCAGACCTTTCTATAGCTGTTCTAATTGATCCAGGAGCTATTTTAAGTTATATTAGCCCAAAGATAGTAGAACAGTGTAAGTTACAGCCTGAAAAATTCAAGAATTCATGGCTGGTACAGCTAGCTACGGGGGCTAAAAGATGAGTGTTGGCAAAGATTAATAATTGCCCTCTAACAATAGCAGGACAGCCAGTGGTAGCAGATCTGAATATGCTTCCACTTGGTTCATATGATGTTCTGATTGGGATGGACTGGCTAGAGAAGCACTGGGCGTTAGTAAACTGCAAGACGAAAACCATTTACTACAAAGATGACTTTGGAAAGGAACAAGAGATGCAAGGGATTAAACGACCAGTGCAGGTCCGGCCAATCACTGCATCTCAGCTAGCTAAGTGTATCAGAAAAGGGTGCCAAATCTATGCCATTCAGGTAGGTTATGCAGACTCCAAGGATAAAACGGCCACGCTGGACAACCTTCCTGTAATAAAAGAATTCGCGGATGTGTTTCCAGAAGATATACCCGGGCTACCCCCAAAAAGGGACATAGACTTCACCATCAAATTGATACCAGGGGCAGCCCCAGTATCGCGGGCACCTTATAGAATGAGTGTACCCGAGTTGACCGAATTAAAAATGCAACTACAGGAATTGCTAGACAAAAATTACATCCGTCCCAGTGTGTCTCCATGGGGAGCTCCGGTGTTATTTGTCAGGAAGAAAGACGGAACCCTTCGAATGTGTATAGATTACCGTCAGCTGAACAAGCTCACGATCAAAAATAAATATCCCTTACCTCGGATCGATGAACTTTTTGATCAAGTCAAGGGTGCAACAGTATTTTCTAAGATCGATTTGCGATCAGGTTACCATCAGATCAGAATTAAGGAGGAAGACATCGCTAAAACAGCTTTCAGAACACGGTATGGGCACTACGAATTTGTAGTGCTACCTTTCGGGTTGACCAATGCACCCGCCACTTTTATGTGTTTAATGAATAGTGTGTTTCATCGATTTTTGGATAAATTTGTGCTAATATTCATCGATGATATTCTGATTTACTCTCGTTCTAAGGAGGAGCACGAGGAACATCTCAGGTTAGTACTGCAAACTCTCCGAGAACACCAACTGTATGCTAAATTCAGCAAGTGTGATTTCTTCAAAGAGGAGATACAGTATTTAGGCCATGTAATCACAAAGGAAGGGATTGCAGTAGACCCTGAAAAAATAAGGACCATAATGGAATGGCCCGTACCAAAGGATGTGGCAGATATCAGGTCTTTCATGGGGTTAGCTAGTTATTATAGAAGATTTGTGGAAGGCTTTTCAAGGGTAGCATATCCTATTACTTTCTTGCAAAAGAAAGGAAGGGCATTCAAATGGACTCCAGAATGTCAGCAAAGCTTTGAGCAACTGAAGCGGTTGCTCACCTCTGCTCCCATCTTGAGTATAGCTGATCCTAATAAGGATTACGTGGTGTGTACTGATGCAAGTCGGGAAGGCGTGGGCGGTGTGTTAATGCAAGAGGGAAAAGTGATCGCTTATGAATCAAGAAAGCTGAAGGAGCATGAGCAGAAATATTCTGCCTACGACTTAGAATTAGCAGCCGTCATACATGCACTAAAAATGTGGCGGCATTATCTAATGGGAAGGAAATTTCTGTTGTTGACAGACCATCACAGTTTGACAAATTACTTCAGTCAGCCCACCCTGAATACAAGGCAAGCCCGTTGGGCAGATTTCTTAAGTGGATTTGATTTTGACATTAAGCATTTGAAAGGGAAGGAAAACCGCGTGGCTGATGCGCTGAGTCGGAAGGTGCAATGTTTATATGAAATTTCGTCCAGTAAATGGAGAAATCCCTTGCAAGAAATGATAAAAACAGCAGCAGATCAAGATGCCAAATACCAGCAAATAAAACAACAGGTACAACTTTCCAGCAAAGAAAATCAGCAGGGATATGAAATAGATGAGACTGGAATGCTGCTCTATAAAAAGAGGTTGTATGTACCTAATAAAAATAGTCTTAAAAACCTGATTTTGGACGAGTTTCACATCAGCCACTACGCAGGCCATCCAGGATACCAAAAGATGCTCACTGCACTTCGAAAAGAGTACTATTGGCCAGGAATGAAAAAGAATGCAGCTGAATATTAGCGCGGTGCTTGGAATGTCAACAGATCAAAGTAGAGCACCTACATCCAGCGGGGTTATTGCAACCTCTGCCCATTCCAGAATGGAAATGGGAAACCATATCCATGGATTTCATAACTGGGTTGCCTAGAACAAAGAGGAACAATGATTCTATTATGGTAGTAGTAGACAAATTAAGTAAGGCAGCGCACTTTATACCAGTGCAATCTACCTACAGAGCTGTGCAAATTGCACACATTTTTATGCAGAATGTGTTTAAGCTGCATGGGCTCCCATAGACAATAATATTCGATCGAGATGTAAAATTCACGTCAACCTTTTGGAAAGCATTGTTTACAGAACTGGGTACACAGCTGAATTTCAGTACAGCTTATCATCCCCAGACCGATGGTCAGACAGAACGAGTGAATCAAGTAGTAGAGGACATGTTAAGAGCATGCGTAATGCAGAAACCGACACATTGGGAAGAATATTTACATTTGGTTGAGTTCGCATATAACAACGGGTATCACACATCAATACAAATGACCCCCTTTGAAGTCTTGTATGGACGGAAATGCCGTACACCCTCAAGTTGGAGTGGACCTGAGGACAAATTAAGATTGGGACCAGAAATGCTCAAAGAAATGGAGGACATGGTAAAAAGGGTACGGACTAATTTAAGGGCTGCTCAAGACAGACAAAAGAGCTTTGCGGATCGGAAAAGAAGGTTCAAAGAATACCAGGTTGGAGACCATGTTTACGTAAGAATTCAAGCCAGGAAAAGTACCCTGCAATGGAGCGGTTGTGCCAAACTTGCACCCCTTTATTTTGGACCTTTCCAGGTCTTGGCAAGAGTTGGGCCGGTAGCCTACCAGCTCACCTTGCCAAGCCACATTAGGATCCACAATGTCTTCCATGTTTCCATGCTTAAAAAATACATTTACGACCCTAAGCATGTGATCAAATGGCAAGATATACAGGTAAGGACTGATTTCAGTTGAACTAATTAAAAATGTATTTTGGAGATAAATGACTGGTACTGTTGATGGTTGCAGGTCGAACCGGAAGGAGAGGTCCTGGTCGAGCCGCTGAGCATTCTCGACCGGAGAGAAGTACAGCTGCGGAAGCGAGTTATTACCCAAGTTAAAGTGCAGTGGCAGCACTATGGGCCTGATGAGGCCACTTGGGAAGATGAAGAGCTTCTTAAGAAAGCTTATCCGGGGCTGTTTGTGAACATCAAACATCAAGACGATGTCCAATCTCAGGAGGGGGAGATGTGATGACCCCGGGAAAATGTAAATATTTAAATTTTACTGTGGTAAAAGACAGAATTAAGAATAACATTGGAAGACTGTTTGTTTTTAAAAAAAACCTTAATAGTATTTCTTTCTATTTTATATGTGCATTAAAATATTCTAATAAAGAAATACTTATGATAGTGTTGGCAACTCCCGAGAGGGAATTGGTAAAGAAAGTCAGTTATCAAAACTGCATATAACCACCTTCCCTAACTGGAAAGGTTTCGAGGGGAAAAAGGGAAGGGGGATGGCAAAAATCTGCACTGTAGGGACAGGCAGAGAGAGAGAGACAAAATAAAGAAAAGGCAAAAAACGAAAAGACTAAGCCTGGTAAGGACCAGATAGTCGAGCACGAAGTGCAACCTTGCTGAGGATAGTGATCTGGCAAGAGAAAGATTGGGGGGAGACTTTGGTCTTAAAGGACGAGTCTCACGGATGGGCGGTTAAACAGATATGCACAAATTCTGTGGGTGATTTACTGAGGGATTTAAGAGTTGATAGCGACTAGGTAAGTCAAACTGAAACCCTTGAACCTCTGCAAGTTATCTGCAAGTTATCTGTAAGTTATTTGCAAGTTATCTGTAAGTTATCTGCAAGTTATCTGAGTTATTTGTTTCCTTGAAAGGATATAAATGATACTTAATAATACTGCATTAGAAGGGCTGCAGGTGTTAGATATCTAAACCTAGGAAACTGTGTTTCTTGTGCCCTGTAAAGGGGCAAGGGATAAAGAGACGGTGCTGGGCAGAGACTCGAACTGTAAAAGTTTACAGTCTCCCTGTCAACACAACAGATACGAAGATGAAAACTATAAAACTGGTTGTAAATGGAATTATTAGTGAAACTGTTTTCCTGAGTATTCTGCAAGAGAATCTTCGTCAGAACGAAGGGAAGCCACAGGCGTAAATGCAGTGGAATGGAACTATAATGATAATAACTCAAAGCTTAGTACATGAAAAAGATAGTATACTCCCGAAGATTTGTAACGGGCTCTGGCTACAACAATGCCCAAAGAAGGAGTATGGCAGTCTGTAGCCGTATGTTGAGAAAACCCAAATAGGCTGTTGAATTAGAACGCAAAGAAAAAACGTAAACCTTTAGAGCCGGGTAAAATTCCGTGGCACAGAACCTTTCCGTAATAATATTGTAAACAAAGACTAAGTAATATGCAGTGAATACTGGAGTGCAATCTCATGGAAACGGAATCCGAGCTATATTCAAGATATTATCTAAAGAAAAACCTTGAAATAAACTGAGCAACCATCGGCTATTAATCAAGAAATAATATTTAAAAAAAAAACAGAGTTATATCGAACTACGAAACTGAGAACAAATCCTGGCTTGTTGGCATGCACGAAAACGACAATTTACCCATTTATACAAGGTAAGCAAAAGGTCGGGATATGACCGAGACTGTTACTCCATCAGGTGAAGCAGCTATAAAATAATCTTACCAAACACTTAATGAGAGCTTTGACAAACGAATACATGTATATAAACCTGAACCATTACCAATTACAAAGAATTAAGCAATATGACTACCAAACAGCAAGTGTATTGTAGTATCATGCAGTATCTGGGTTGATATTACCCATATCTACTCTTCAAAATTAATACCCAAACATGGCAACAAAGACAGAGATTCAAAGTTAAAATGGGCAACAGCCGCGAGACTGTAACAAACTGTTTACAAGAAACAAAATGGGTCTGGGTCCAAACGACGGTAACCAATAGCATTGCGCTTGGAACTCAGTCCCAAAAACATATTCAGTATAACAGTTCAAATTTACAGTTATTTAGAAATGCAATTACAGATCTTATAATCTAGAAATTCTTTTCAACTCAGAAAACACTGGAAACATTAGGGTTCCGCCCGGAACCCACATCTTGCAAACAGAAAAGACGCCGAGCAGGACAGTGGAGAGCCTCCCGTTGCCATCTGCGACCAACCATGGAAGAGTAAAGTTGGGCCACGGCCAGGCACGAGGGAGACCCTCTGCCGGCAGGTATAAGATCAAAACGAGGAAAAAGAAACGTTAACCCAGAACTAAATACCATGCAAAACGTTGAAGGGACGCACCTGGAGGATAGCCAGGTCACCGTAGCTTTTGGAGGAGACCCTTCTCCTCCTGAACCGAGCTCGGAGGCGGAACAGCTGCACTCACACATCAACACAACTGTAAGATAAACATTAGCACTGCTCACCTAAGGGGGAAATCATAAAAGAACCGAGATCGACAAACCCAACATAAAAAAATATGTTACGACTGTAGCCTTACCCCAAAATTCTTCAACGAATGTATATATATAACGCGCAGAGGGGACGCTTGGCGAAGACGGTGCTCGCTCGGCGGAGGAGGTGCTCGCTTGGCGAAAGGAAACTTCAATCAAACCTCTGGCCGCGGCGAGGTGGAGTGGAGGAACCAGGTCGCCGAGCCTTGCAGAACCTCGAATTATCGAGAAGGGAACGATAATAAAGAGTCAATCTCCGGGAGTGGAGCCAGGGGGCATCACCACCCTTGGATCCACACCGGATCATCTTAACCATTGAATTGGGGCGGCAAATTTAGGCGGTATCTCTTGACACCGGACCACACCCTCCCTTCACGTGATCAGGCCGGCGGAATTAAATGCCGCGTCCAAATGTTAACCGCTGGTAATGCCAGCAATGCCACTGACCAGAGCTGCCTCGGGTTGCTACTTCCGGCAACGGAAAAAATGCAAGGTGCCCAATTTAAGTGTATACACGGAGGCCTCATATACGGTGGTTGGAGCGGAATATTAACGTAAACAAGTATTTCACGCAGAACCATATCAATCCATGGTAAATGTAACCCATGTCAAGCCTTGGTAATGTAACCCATATCAACAAATGGTAAGTGTAATCGCTAGCTGATATCATTATATTGTTATTATCCGATTACAATAAATGAAGATGAGGATATTGAGAAGAAATGTTATAATAATAAAATTAATTTGTTTTGATGTTTCATTAAAGGAGCTGCAAAGGGGCTGCAAGTCTTTTATGAAAGTACCATACTATGTTTAGAAATAATGAAAGGTGGTAAAAAAAAATTATTTGTTTCTTGTTACTTAGTATTTTTGGTATATCTATTGATCAATAGAATTTTGTTGTTATAGTTATTATCATTTTTAATGTTGATAATATTGTTCCTGTTCCATGGAATCTTTATGAACTTAATAATCATTTAAGAATTTAAAAAAAAAAAATTGTTTAATTTTTTGGAAGTTTTTCGGGTGAGTTTTTCTGGTTTAATTTTTTAAAAATTTAGCAGAATTTTATTGAAATCACAAGATTGATGGGTAATACTTGCAGAATTGAAGTGCCCTAAGCGTTTTTCACTGTGTTGAATCCATATATACATTCAAAAAACCAATTTAAATAACATACATCAAGATTTCACCTTAAATTTTTCGTCTAATTCCGGCCCCTGAGAGTCCATAAAGTTGCACTAAAGACAACTCCTTCAGAAACCAAAGGGTGAAGCCAAAGACTTTTAGGAGGAAAGGGACTCGGATATAACATATGCTTATGTGTTGTTGCTTTAGTGTTATCGAGCAAGTGTGTATCTTGTGTTGGGGATACTGCGCTCTCCTTTTTTCTAGTTGTAATCTTCTGCTACAACATCTCTCATTATGCAACCCGATTATATATCTTAATTCTTAAGAATTGCAAGTAAATATTGTTTGTGGAAATAGTGGTACCAGATTGTTTTTTTGTAACACAGGAATTATACTACTCCAAGGAAACAAAATAGGCATATCTTAAAGTCGTTGCAAATTGGCCCAACCAAAAGCCAAACTATCTACAAAATTGTTCATTCTTTGGTGTTTTGTATTGTAGGTAATTGAGAATGCTATTAGACCTTGTTATAAACATTGTTACATATTGAGGGGCAAAATACTCCATGATGGAGGTGCCCAAGGTGCCCCTATTGACTTAACGACCTTGGTTGGCAATGGCCAAAATCTTTTCTGAACTAATAAACCATGCAACTGAACAACCTCACGGCTATATTTACAAAAATTAGCAAAAATTTTCTAGGCATAGCACTTGATTTTTTTGGAGACTAATCTCCCTAGATGAGGATAGAATCTGGAGGCGACTCGCTCGTTTTAGCTCCTTCCTCCTGCACGTGATTCGGGTTGTGAAATTTGAGTCCCTCATCCATGTTCCTATGCCATGCTTCAAGTGACTCAATCATTGTGAGGGGACTCCCTGGTGTGAGTGAAAAAATTCTGGTGATGCACTTTTTCCATGAACATCATAAATTTCACATCCAATAGGTTAATTTTATCCTCTAATGTCTTCTTGGTCTTCTTGTTGTCTTGTATGGCCACGCCCAACAAGTTTTTCATACTACAAGCTAGCTCAATGGCACAATTCTAGAGATTTTCCCAACCTCTCATTAGCTCAGGGTCCGAGATCCACTCGAATTGGCCATCCACCTCTTTAAAACTGGTGTTTCGCCCAATTTCCTTGACCTTCTTCTCGAGTTGTTCAATATTTTGTTTAACCTCGAGCAAAATCGAGCTATGCAAAATGAGAACGACCTGGTGGGATTCAGTATCTCCTCTAATTTGGGGGTGCATGTTGGTTTGTCCCCAACAATCTATACTGCAGCCTCTACTTCTATGGCTAGAAGAGAAAGCCCTAGAGGGTTGGGGCATATGAGCCATCAAGGAGGCATGCGGAAGGAGAAAATAGTGGGTGTCTAGAAGCGGGTGGGGGATTGTGGTAGGAAGTTGAGGAAAATGGGTTAGAGGAAAAAAAACAAAAGGAAAGGGAGAGGACCGATAATATAAATTGGGGTTGAAGACTCTGGATTATACTAAGAAATTAGCTTAGCTCCATCTCCCTTAATAGGACACGGATAATTATGGAAGCATCAATGCAATCACCCATCACTCGTAAGATAAGATCATTTTGTGCATTCGAGAGATTCATTTGGCTAGAATAGGAATCGTTAGAGGATTGGGGAATATGGGCCACGGCATAGGGAAGGAGAAAGCAACGGGTGTCTAGAAGTAGGTGAAGGATTGTGGTATGAAGTTAAGGAAAATGGGCACCAGGGAATAAAATAGAAGGAAAGGGAGAGGAAGTGTAATAGAAATAGGGGTTGAAGACTCCATATTATATTGAGAAATGAGCTAAGCTTCATCTCCCTTAATAGGCCATGGATAATTATGGAAGAATCAATGCAATCACCCATCATGAGAGAAAATTTTACGGTCTAATATTTGGAAGTTGGCTAATTTTCCATGTTTTTTCCAAAAAAAGTTTCATAAAATTCCATTTTTTCTAAAAGCCTAAATTTTATAGTATAATTTTTTTTACCTTAAAATTCACCAAATTTTTTTATAGAGACTATATAAAATTATTAGAAATTTGAATAATTATATAAGAACAATGCCAAACATTTTACAAATTGCATATTATGTAGTAATGAGATTCTTCAAAGTTTCTAAACTTTAAAACAAATTTCCGTCATTAAAATTTTCCCTTCCCATCACTCCTACGGCAAGATCATTCCCTGCATTGGAGTGATTCATGCTACAATCATTTCCTGAGCAAGTCATCTTTCCTTTGTTTGAGATCTCATTAAGAGTCATGAGAGGGAGGGTGCATGTGAGGGATATCAGAGCACCCTCCTTCAATATTCACGTCCTTCACCATCATGAGAATGGCTTCTGAATGGAGTGAGGGTAGATTCGCTCTAGGTGGGAAGTACTCTCCCTATCCTTTCAAATGATATCCTCAAAACCATAATGGAACTTGCTAGTAGGTGTTACCTGCCATGCATGAGAGTGTAGGATTTTGGTGCCATCTATCCCTTCATTCCTATCAACAAGGCAGTGTGACTTCCATTTGACAGATTGAAAGTGGGCCCCAGCTAAGCCATTGATGCGTTCTCCTATATGATGAAGAGGCTTGGAAAGGTGCTAGTTGGTGACCACCTTGCTGACTAGAATTCCATGTTGGAAGTTATGGGTAGCAAGTATTTTCACCAGTATGTCTCATTTGACGATCATTGGAATGATGTTTCTAGAGTTTGCAATGTTAAGGCCCTGTTCTACGGCTTCCAAATTTGCTGCATTATTCTTATTAAACCCTAGTTTTCCACAGTATATCCAAATTATATCCCCATAATTATTTTTGAAAGCACCGTTGAAGCCTTCTTTACCTTGGTTACCTCGCCAGGCCCTGTCAAAATTAAGCTTGAATACTTTGGTATTAGGAGGATACCATATCTCTAGAATGTCGGGAGAAACAGAGGGGTTCCGCGTGATAAGGGTTAGGATTTGCTTGAGTTGGAGGACTTGGAGGATGCAGATGTCTGAGGCTTTGGGTGGTCCTTGCTATGGAAAAAGATTAGAAACTAAGATTGATTCCTAGACGACCTTATTCACATTGGTAAGAAGCAATTCCCTTGTAGCCTGCATGTTTTTGAAGATTCACACATTTCGTTATTTCCATAGGACCTAGTAAAGAGCTCCTTAGAACAATTCCCACACCCTATCATTTTTTCATAAGCTTGGAAGGACTACATCTTCATCATGTCCAATATGCCATCCCGATTAGGGCGGCAAATTGAACCGTTGACCTCATATCAAGGAGTGTCTTAACAAAGCCTCATCATCGTATATGGAAGAGCCCATGGACAATTCCCACACCCTATTAACAATAAGGTGGGTATGTATTCTAGATATATATGTCAATGTTTTAATGTGAGTAAAATGATATTTTATACAACAATAAAATAACAACTTCTTTAGGAATATTTCGAATTTAAAAAAAGAATACACAAATTCAGGTCGCTAACCTCTTACCAGTTAGATGACATTTATAAGTGCAAATGAAGTAATGTTAATGAGTTTCTTATTTTACTCTTTAATTTGGAATGAATTTCAGTATGAGGAAGGTCACAGAGGTTTGCTTAGAAATCAATGTGACAAGAAATTTCAATTTCTAATCCTACATGTATTAATGTATAGTACATTTATTTACAATAATATAATCTTTGTACATGTTGACTAATGAACTTTCAACCATCTAGCTCTAGGAAATTTATTTTAAAACTTGTATAATGCTTACATAGTACATGAATAAACAATATACATTTAGTCATGGTTTTTCAATATATGCACACTTATATATATATATATATATATATATATATATATATATATATATATATATATATATATATATCTATATCTATATATATATATATATATATATATATATATATATATATATATAAGCATGATGAAGACAATAAATGCTTTGCACTTTATCCTTTTTACTCTTTTTCAATTTTCCAATACAAAAAATGATTAAATAATGGTTATTGTGATGATGGATTAATAAAAATGTTTTTTCCTAATGGAAAAATAGGCACACCATTTTCAAATAACCTTAATGTAATTAAATTATAAATATTATCAATTAAGATACATTTTTTTAGTACTATCAATTAAGCAATTATGGTCAACCATGTTTACTTTAGTGTCTATAATATTTATCTTAGGGTTCATATACCTTGGGTTTATAATATTATTCCCTTGGGTTTAATATTTTTCAACCATGGTCAAGCATGTTTTATAAAATCAATCAATGTCAACCATGGTCCAATGTCGCATTGTGACAAAGATTGTGTGAATATGAAAATCAATCATTGTCTCAGTCATGGCCCAATGTCGTATTATGACAAAGATTGTCTCAATATGAAAATCATCGTCAACCATGCTCAATCATGGTCAACGTTGGTCAACCATGTTTTATAAAATCAAACATGGTCATGCATGGTCAATCATGGTCAACCATGTTTTCTAAAATCAAACATGCTCATCGATGGTCAATCATGGTCAAATGTTGTATTTCCACAAAGATTGTGTTGATTTGAAAATAAACCATGGTTAAACATGTTCAATCATGGTCAAATGTTGTATTTCCACAAAGATTGTGTTGATTTGAAAATAAACCATGGTTAAACATGGTCAACTATGGTCCAACGTAGCATTTTTGACAATGATTGTCTCGACCATGGTCAACCATGTTTATTTTAGTGTTTGAAATATTTATCTTAGGGTTTATATACCTTAGTTTTATAATATTAGTCCATTCGGTATAATATTATTCACTTGGGTTTATAATCCCTTGGGGTTTTAGTATTAATCCCTTGGGTTTGTAAGATCAATCCTTTGTGTTTATTATTCCCTTGGGTTTATAATATCAGTCATGCTCAACCATGGTCAATTGTAACCAACCATTGTCAAATGTCTCATTGTGACAATGATTGTCTCAATATGAAAATCAATCATAGTCAACCATAGTCCAACGTCGCATTGACAAAGACTATCTCGATATGAAAATCAATCATGGTTAAGCACGGTCAACCATGGTCCAACATCACATTGTGGTACATATTGTCTCAATATGGAAATCAACCATAGTCAACCATATTTATTTAAGAGTATAATATTTGTCTTAAGGATTATATATCTTGGGTTGATAATTTTTATCCCTTGGGTTTATTATTTCCTTGGTTTTATAGTAACAATCCATTGAGTTTATTAATCTAAGGGTTCATATTCTTAGGGTTTAATATTACTCCCCTATGTTTATAATCCCTTGGGTTTTAATATTAATCCCTAGGGTTTGTTATTCCCTTGGGTTTATAATATTGATAATGGTCAACCATGTTTTATAAATTCAATCATGGTCAACCATACTCCAACGTCACATCGTCACAAATGTTGTCTTAATATGAGAATCAACTGTGGACAACCATGATCCAATGCTTATGGTTAATTATTATTATTTATTAATAATCAATGAATTAATTACTTCATTAATTAATAATAAATGAAATAAAAATTAATTAATTAATTAACTAATAGTATATAGTACTATATTTACTTTTACTGATGTAATTGTGATAATAAATATTATTTTTTTGAAACATACTTACAAACAAAAATATTATACTATTAAATTAAATAATTTAATATTTAAAATAAAATAATTCAATTTTTGCAACCAATTTTTTTAATATTGGATTTGATATATTTAAAGTAATTAAGCTTTTCACAAATTGAATAGTTTTAAAGTTTTTCTTCCCATTTAATAAAAGTTTTGTTATAATATTAGTAAGAAAATATTATTTAATATATATAATCTTTTGAAAAGTTTAACCGTACAGTTACATAGCATTATACGAGTTCGCTTGAAACAGATAGTGGAGTAATAAAATCAAATTCAACCGGTCGTACATTCTGTCTTCCACTAGATTTAAGCTCAAAAAGGTATTGTACCTTTTGTCACAGTAGATTTGAGTTGAACGCGAAAGACAGACTGAACCTGTTGGCATAGAACGAGATTCCATGAGATTGGCATAAAACGAGATGCAATGTCAACTGTAGTAGGTTTGAGCTGCAAAAGCGAAAGTACAAAGAGACCAATTAAGAAATCCCAAAAAGGGCAAAAGGACAATGTAACTGAAAAAAATAACTAGAAATTTTAAAATACCATGTAAAGTAAATTTTCTTAATTTTAATATATTAAAAATAATATATATATATTTTTTTATTTTTTAATTTTTTAATTTGTAAATTTTAAATGTAGCAATAAATTTAATATTAATTAATACGGAGAATAACTAATACGGAGAATAACTCAGATATTGAATATCTCTATGGACAAGTTTTCATCCTAGTAATATGGGCCAAAATAAACACTTCGAGTTATATAGGTAACCTGTCTAAATATAGAGATTATCCAATAGTCAATTATACAACTGGCCTTTGTTCACACACACATACACACATTGATAAATACTATAACTCATAGTTTCTTTAGAAAAACCAAATGTATATTAATCAATCTCTAACAATGATGTACAATGGGTACATGTTAATACATACGACAAACAGTTGAATTAGTTCCCGTGAGTTCTTGGACTCGAATAACTACCCAAACTGACCCAAGGTTAATCCAGAGGATTAGATATCTAAACGTCCCCCCTTAATCCGAAGGGATATACCAAAGTCCAATAACGAGAGCTCAAAATGCAAAAATGCATCTTAGCCAAGAGTTGAATGTCTCTAAGAAAATGGTTTTTAAGGATGACCACAAACCAATATGGGATAGATTAATGTTTCAACCAAAAACAAATCTGGAACCTTCATAGCAGTGCTCAGAACAACCAAAAATGTGGTTTTAAGGTGACCACAAACTTTGGAACTATCACAACAGTTCCTCGAACAATTCCAAGCATGGAAGTGCTCAATCAACTCAATCAACTCAAATCTGACTCATGCTTGCTTGACATCTCAAACTCAAACCTATAGCAGACCATTAACAATTCCCCCCTTGTCGGATACATGGTGAGAAATACTCTTCATCACTACAAGGTTTCTCATCACTCTAGAGCCTATTCTTCGATAGACCCTCTAAATCTTCTTGGTTGTTTTGGTCCAATCCCAAGAAGCAATCCATTCGAAATTTTCCTTCTCTCTTGCAATAAAATTCTTTTTGGAACAGCTATTTGTATGATGATTTCTCTTTCTGCAATCTCACATGGATGAATATCAAAACACTGAACTTTCATATTTCCAACTCTGTTACACTGTTGGCATCTATCATCTTGCTCCGGAACAATACCGTCCATAAATCTAGCGCTTCAAAATTGTATCAGTTTAGCAAAATCTTGTATGTGAAAAGATACATTGAGAATATCCTCTTTTTAACCCAAACTAGTTCTGTGTTTATTGTGTCTAATCTCTTCCCATGACCTTATGAAAATTTTGGGAATATCTAGCTTCTCATAAGAACTTTTAGTTTCATTTCCTTTTGAAACCACTGCATTACTCTGATTATTTTCTGACTGATGATCAGGCTCAAACAAACTATTATTCTGAGCAAGAACTGTTTGAGAATTGTTCTTTTGTAGTTCATGAGATTCATCTCGTTGAAACTGGGATTCTAGCTCCAAAAATTCAATTTTGCTTTCCGCATTTTGCAAACAGGAGTGGATGTGAGGAAGTGTGTCCTTGCTAACTTGGACACTGTTATGAACTATGGATGACATTAAACTATGTAATAACTGCAACAAATGATTGATTTTGGCCATTTTTTCCAACAATCAACTTTGAAAAAAGGGGTGTCACCTACCACTGAAAATGCACCCAATATAAACAAATTTACGATGAATTAACTAGGTGTCAGGTTCAACCAAAAATGCACCCGTTTACAAAGAATATTGAAGAATCAAGAGATTATATATCTACAAATACACAATTACGAACTTTTATCTTTGCTCCATACAATGAATACCATGAAAAATCAAGTTTTCTCCATACAATGAAGACCATGAAAACTCAAGTTTGTTGTGAGTTGTATCTAATATGCATGAATTGAGAATTTATCAAATAGTACATACTCAAGGTCGCCGACCGATGGAAATTGAAATCATGTTCACAACCTCCAAAAATATCTCCCAAAATTAGCTTTAAAAGAAATATCTTTCATGATTGTCTATATAAAATTTGATTTTGTCACCTTCAATAGACCAAATAACTATATAAACTTCAACGACCACAATGCCATTTTCCCTTCTTGATTTTATATCCATAAACTCTACCTCCAAAAATATCTCCCAAAATTAGCTTTTAAAAAAGTATCTTTCAAAATTGTCTCTCTAAATATTTCAACTTGAGACCTTCAATAGACCAAACAACTATATAATCTTCACTAATTGAATGTCATTTTTCCTTCTTGATTTTATATCCATAAACTTTGTTATTTAAATTTCAACAAAAACAAAATCAAAACTTGATGTCATTCTCGAGAAGCTCCTTTTCTCCACTTTCCATCAATCAAAATTACTCCATCTAATGAAAATAAGAGAAGGAAGGAGCAAGCCTTACCACTTCTTTTACCTCGGCTCCTTCTACATAAAGTAAGTTTTTTTTTTTACTACATAAAAATTACTTTTTATCTTGGCTCCTTTTACGTAAAGTTTGTTCATTGAATTTAATATTTTTAATAGTGGATTTTACATGTGAATATTATGGCGTCATCCTAAGAGTTACTCCTTACTCCTGGGTATTTTTTATTCTTTTCTCAATTTAAAGAAAAATTTCACAACTTTCTCAAAAATTAGTGTTCACATTGGAAATTATTATTTAAATAATTTCCAAATTTCACCACAATTTAATGTGAATTCCATTTCTTCCATGCTTACCGACTTCTTCTATGTTATACCCTTCCCTCCCGCAACTGAGATTTTGCTGCAAAAATTCTCACAGTCCCCTTCATACTCGGCTGTAATCTACATCCACCCAATATATAAACTGAAAAAATATGTTTTTAAAATCTACGACAACAAGAAAATTGACCACTATTAAATTAAAAATTTAATTCAAACCACCAAAAAATATATATCTTTCATTTTTCGTATATCCTTCAAATCCAAGACAGCGAGAAAATTGACCACTCTTCAATTAAAAATTCAATTCAAATCACCAAAAAATATATATCTTTCATTTTAAGTATCCTTCAGAAATCCTTTAGTAAAAACTTTGTATCCTTCAAAAATCTTTAGTAAAAAATCCAGTTTGCAATAAATGTAAATATTATCCTCTAGAAACTTTACTTACTGTGATTAAACTCCTGATCACTGTCGTAAATGCAAATAATATCCTTCAAACTTTTTACTGTGATTAAACTCTTGTTTATCGTAGTAAATAAAAAAACTATCCTTTAGAAATTTTACTATGAATGAAAATACTATCTGTCAGAAATTTCAATGTAACTAAAATCTTGTTTGACGCAATAAATGCAAATAATGCTTCTCAAAATTAAAATAACTAACTCTTGTTTACTGTAGTAAATGCAAATACTATCCTTCAAAAATTTTACTGTGAATGCAAATACTATCTTTCAGAAGTTTCACTATAACTAAACTCTCGTTTGACGCAGCAAATGAAAACAAAGCCTCCCAAAATTAAAATAACAAGCGACCATTGGGTGCATGGAACTTATACTTTTAGCAAACAATCCAACAATTATTGGTATTCGACCGAGTATTGGAAATTTTTATTGAGAACAGCAAGAGCTCAAAACGCCAACATGTATTTTAACTCCCAAGGATATGTTAAAAAAGAAAACTTTATACCACTGAATTTCTCCAATATTCTTTCATTATGATGGAAAGTTATAAAACTTACAAAGATTCAATAGTTTGGGTGTCCCACTAGGCTAACATTATGTTGCATTCAACTATCCTCAAAACGTTCATTCTTCGCATCTCCTTTATGCCATAGAATTCGAATACATGGAGTTTAGAAACAACTCAACCACGGCTCTGATAAAGTTAAAATTAACCTCTGAAGTCTCAAATTCATTCTATTTGATAGAGAAAATCAACCATGCTCTCATTCAATAGAGCATCTCACCCACTCTGATACCACTGTAGAACACATGCAACTGGAAACCAAATCAAATGTATATTAATCAATCTATAACAATGATGTACAATCTGTACATATTAATACGTACATGAAACAATTGAATTAGTTCCCATGAGTTCTTGGACTCCAATAACTACCAAACTGACCCAAGGTTAATCTTGAGGATTAGTTATCTAATAAGAATAACTAAGATATTGAATATCTATATGGACAAGTTTCCATCCTAGTAATATGCACCAAAATACACACTTCCATTTATATAGGTAACCTGTCTAAGTACATAGCTTATCCAAAAATCAATTATACATCTGACATTTGTTCACACACACATATAGACATTGATAAATACTATAACTCATAGTTGTTTTAAAAAAACATGAGAGAGTTCTATTAGATTCATTATCATTGTCACAATGTGAGCAGTCCTGAAGGTTGGCTTCTTCCAAGTCTTTAATAGTAGCTATGTTGGCTGATTCCTTTAATTTTCCATTAAAAGATCTTTGGCAATGTTCATCTTTCTTATAGTAAAAACATTCTACTGAGTTCTTGTTTTTATTGACTGTTCCCTTTGAGAATATCAGCATCATTTGAGTTGTCCTTTTTGTTACCTGATTTCATCGTCTTCTCTTCTGCGAAGAGTGTTGCAATCATTTCATCTAATGATCGAGAGGAAAATTGACATAAGGTGAAAACAACATTATCACAATTTGAAGATAAGTTATTTAAAAAAAATAGCCTTAACATCTTATTCTTTTATTTTTGCCCCAATTACCTCCAGATGCCTCATGAGTGATTTTAGATCATTTAAGTGTGTAGATAATGGTACCCCATTATGAATTTTGAGTTTTAATAACTGCAACTTCAAAGAGAATTTTGCATTCACGGCCTTTTCCCCAAATATTTGGCTTCAAGTGTTCCCATATTTGTGAAGAGGACTTTCCTAGTTCTATAAGGTGAAGTTGTGAATCTGATAAAGATAATCCTATAATAGGCTCCCTCTTCCCTTTTCTGTCATTCAACTAATTGTTTTTGATATTGAGGTGTTGGCTCTAGTCCTTTTACTAAGCTCCATAGGTTTATATGCATCAAATTCATTTTGACTTTCACCTTCCACATATAGAAGTTTGACCCATTAAATTTTTCAACAACTCTTTGCTCCATTAATAAGATAAACAATTACTCTATAATTATTATTATTACCTCGTGCACTGTTTACAGCTCTTATGATGGTTCCGTGACTTTCTTCAGTAATATAAGGCTGTCAACCACATTGTGGACATTCCTTTGTTGGATTCTGGCCAATATGGACCTGATAGTTCTTATTTCTACAGTCATAAACCTTCAAAAAATAACGTTTATAAATCTCTAACGTACAAAAAAAAAGGTGAAGAACCAAATGAAGAGCGGCTCCATAAATGAGTGTTTAGAGGGCATTTGTTCTAGTTAGGAGTTTTATTCAGACTGAGTTGCCTCAAAACAACCAAAGAAGCAGCAGTGAGAGTGAAAGTTAACAATAAAAAAATAAGTGTGTCTCGAACATATTCCTCTATTGGAGTCCAATGGTATTGGTGGGTATGTTCGACTCAATGTTCTCCTACACTGTTGTAAGATAAGAAAATGACACCCGCAACAGGTAAACAAGCAATATCTATTGCCTGCAATGCGCATTCATTTGCCAAAATTCTCATTCAGGAGTGTCCAACAGATTCCTTCAAGCATCGTCCCAGTAGGTTTAAACAAATTTCTTTGTCGAGGCATACACACGAATACTGTGGCAAAACACCATACAACAATCTCCATTGCTTAACCATCTGTTAACAACAAGTTTGTCAGCTTATCTATCTATCGAACATTACATTTCTAACATTCGATGCCTGGGAGTGTAGCGTAGACATAATGTAGATTTATTTTGACGCGAATGAACACTCCAACTATCACCTTGTTCTCTAGATGATTCTCTTACACTTTTACACTTTCACATTTTCCTGAGCCCTCCTGGGAGGAGTTAATGCAGAGCTATCAACTGTGACACCAAGAAAGAAAGAGAGATGTGGGCATGCACAAATAAAATAGTTTTTCTATTACACTGAATCACTGAATTACATAATGTATTTATTGTATTAATGACATCCAACCATTTTAAAATGAGTAATTTCGAAAATGAGTGATTTAATGAGTGATTTTTGTTGAGAAAATATTTAAGTGTCAATCCACTCAACAAATCTATCTTACCTATTTTCTAAAGTAAGCATTATTTCCAAATGGTATACATTAAAGTATCAATTTAAATAAGATTTTTATGTTTTTGTTTTATATCTGAAAATTATTATGTTATAGATTGTATAATTTTTTGTATTTTGACTTTAAAAAAGTTGTATTTTTATAAAAAGAAAATTTAAATTATTTTACAATAGAAAAAATTAATTTATTATAATTTTTATATGATAATTATATTATAATATTTTTTTGATTAGAAATCAGAAGAAATAATTAATAATCTAAATGTTTGGTTAATAATATATTTTTTTAAATCTATTACATTTCTTTATTATTATTATTATTTTGTTAGTTCATCATTTGAGGATTATTGGATATTTTTTACTCTAGAATGAAGGAGATGTGTAGTTCCTTCCACGGTCAACTTTTGATATAGACTATAACTAAAACAAAAATGAATATACTTATTCTATTATTTTTTATTAAAAAAATAAAAAATGTCAATAATTCCACTCTCCTTTGCTGATATTACAATCTAATGTGTAGGGAATGTGGTTGAAATATTCCATTCTCACTCTTAAACATAAATAAAATATTTTGATGTCTATTTTAAAATAGCATAATTTTATATCAACTTTAAAAAGAAAGAAAATATAACACACACACATATATATATAATTGATTTATTTGTTAATATAATTTTGATATGTATTATTTCAAAAATATAAATATTAAAAAAGGCTTTAATGTGGGGTATAAATAAAATATTTTAATGTTAATTACCTAAATATTATATATTGTTAAAAAAATGTACATTTTATATAAAGAAATTGAAAAAATATATTTTTATGGCTAAACATTTTAAAGTAGTCCTACTATTCTAATATTTGACCCTTTTAGGTTATATTTTTCAATCAATTTTTTCTAAAATGGAGTAAAGATTTGTTGGAATTCTAAGTTTAAACTATGTAGTATATACAATCCAAGGCATTGAATCTATTTATACATTCAAACCAATAATAAAATTAGACATGGTGTGTGTATTCATCATTACCACTAGATCTATAAAAAAACACAGAATAATCAAATTTGTAGTAAAGATATTTAATCTCTCCCAATGCTTATTAGATAATTGGTTAAAAAAGAATTAGGTACTAGTACCTATTTTATACAAAATTTCCAACTACCCTTCCACTCCAATGTATCTTTAGAATACATTTTGTCACCAATTATTTTATTTCTCATAAACTAAACTTAAATTTCGCTATTAATAAAACCAATATTTTTAAGATTATCCATAACATATCACTATTAATAAAAACAATAATTTTAAAATTATTCATAACAAGATAAATAAAATTGAATAAACATTATATATTCTTATCAGCTCATTCTTAATCTTATTGAAAATGAATTTATTTTTAAAAATATTTTAAAATAAAATTAATTCACTGTATTAATACTAAACGCATATATATAATTTACAAATTTTCAATAAAAATCACAATTTCGAATTTCAGCGATTCATCACTGTAACAAAATGGATTAAAAAAAAAAACAAACTCACTCCATTTATAAATTATCAAAACAAATCAAATATTCTAAAACATAAAATTAAAACAATTCCACTTTAAAAAATTTAATTGATAATAATTTATACATAGAATTTTTATCAATATTTAGTTGCCTGGGTTAATGTCCCTGTCACAATTTAATTAACTTTCATTAAATAAAAATAATAAATTAAAAGATAACTTATCCATCATTATAATAAAATGAGTTAAAATAAATCCATCTATTTCAATCTGCAAATTACTAAAACATTACGAATCAAATTAAATTTCTTAAAAACAAAATCAAAACGATTACAATTTTAAATTTTATCTATAACATCATTAATTACATAAGTTTTAGACAAGTTATTAATGGCGGTGGTGAGTGTCCCACTGTCAATTTAATTTTCCCTGATTTTACTAATTGTACGATACGTTGAACAACACACATGGGAATTGAATTGAAGTCGGACAGCAATATGCAATGTCTGCAACGTGCCCTGAGTTAGAGCCGCACGGGATATTCATCTTACTGTCAAACTTGATGTCAATACCGAAACAATTATTGATCGCAGAAAACGATGTTATTGAACGCGACAGAAATCAAACCGTAAACAAAATGAAATTCATAAAAAAAATTCAAAATCAAACCGTTTATTTTCCGCAAACAAATGCACGCAACAGCACAGCGGTCTTTCAAACATTTTATATATTGATCACAGAAAGCGATGTTATTGAACGCGACATGGATCGAACTGCAAACAAAATGAAACTCATAAGAAAAAATCAAAATATACAATTTATTTTAGGTACAAATGCATTCAACAGTATACAAATTTTTAGAGTGTAAAATACGTTTCTGAATTTTAAATAGATTATATATAAGACAAATAAAAATTTGAGCTATAATTTTATTTTTAGTTCTATTTTTTACTTTTCTTTATATATATATGAAGTTGATATCAAAATAAATTAATTAACATAAATTTTTAAATAGTTTATTTAAATTTTTGGTTGAAATACTTTTGAAAATAATAAGATTTAAATATTTGATTCACACATTTTTTTACTTTTAATTATTTTAATTTACAACATATTTATTTTTTAATTGTATCAAACCTTATTTTTCTATTTAATTTAATTTTAAAATACACACAGAGAAAAATATACAGATTCCCTCATATTAAATATAAAATAACCCTCCCAGCTCAACCATAATTAATACATTGTTATAAGCTGTATATTGTTCATTATTGATGGTGTCTCAGTGTAACACAATTGCATTGCATTAAACAACTCAACTATAATTAATACATTGTTATAAGTTGTATATTGTTCATTATTGATGGTGTCTCGGTGTAACACAATTGCATTGCATTAGATATTGTATGGATTCAAATATACAATCTTCTATATCTCAACTTATACCATATTTAATACACTTACTGTTGGCTTATACCATATTTATTACACTTACCGTTGGCAGGTATATATTGTATACTTCTTGCTGTTTATGTTTTCTCGCATTGCATTTAGCTGCACGATACGATCGTATATGCTTCACATCTCTGACCCGAACATTTGTGGTGGTCGTGAAGGTTCACGTTACATTCCATAGATATGTACAAGAGAATCGTTATGACAAGCGTTTCCGAAACTTGGAAATTATGTTAGGGAAAACATTTCGACAGATTGAGAATCTCGAGGGTGAAGATGAATATTTTTGGGAGGAAAGATATAAATGTTGTGAAGTAAGTGTATATCGTGTGGTGGGATGGTTTTTTTTTTTTTTTCCATTTCTTTTCTAATCTTATGCTATAACATGTTTGACAATGCAACCCGATTACATATCTTAATTCTTAGGAATAACATCTTAATTCTTAGGAATAACCCGCAGATATTGTTTGTGGAAACAATTTGTATCAGATTGCTATTTTTGTAAGTAAGTCAAGAATTATGGTACTTCAAGGAAAGAAAATAGGCATACATCAAATTCATTATGGTCCGCTCCACTGAAATCCAGACCATTTGCAAAATTGCTCATTCTTTGTTGTTTTGTATTGTTGGTAATTGAGAAGACTATTGTACCTAGTTACAAACATCTTTACTTATTTAGGGGCAAAATACTCAATGATGAAGTTGTCCAATGTGTCGTTGTTGACTTGATGACATGGGTTAGTAGCGGTGAAACCCTTTCTGAACTAATAAAGCATGTAGTTAAACAATCTGGCTACATTTACAAAAGTGAGGCAAAAATTTCTTGGCACAGCACTTGAGCTTTTTGGAAACTAATCTCCTCATATAGGCATAGGATATGCAGGTGACTTGCTTTCTTCAACACCTTCGTCCTACATGTGATTCGGGTTGTGAACTGACAAATTTATAGTGATGCACTTTTTCCATGAACACCATAAATTTTGTGTCCAAGAGGTTGATTTTATCCTCCAATGTCTTCCTGTCCTTCTTGTTATCCTACATGGCCATGCCCATCAGGGTTTTCATACAACAAGTTAGCTTAATGGCATGGCTACAAAGATTTTTCCATGCTCTACTTAGCCTAGGGTTTGAGATCCACTCGAATTGGGAATCCACCTCTTTGATGCTAGTGTTTTGCAAAAAATTCTTAAACTTCTCCTTGATCTATTCAAAATCTGCTTTAGTCTCGGGAAAAATTGAGCTATGGAAGGTGAGAGAAGCCTGGTGCGATATGGTCTTTGTGTTCAGTGTGTGATATGTTATTTCTGCGACTACCCCACGTGATATAAGGATAGACTGTGATAGGAAAAGTGCAATTTTCTTGGCAAAGAACCCTGCTTATCATTCAAAGACAAAGCACATTTATGTTCAGCATCACTTTGTTTGGGGTATGGCTGAGGATAAAAAGGTGTTTCTGGTAAAGGTGGACACTTTGAAGAATACTGCAAATGCATTGACAAAGTCTATGAGCACTGAGAAGTTCTCTTGGTGCAGAGAAATAATGGGCATTGCAAGGCTAGACCAATGACTAAGCTCTCATGTGGAAAGAAAAAAACAAGTGGGAGAATGTTGGGTGTGTGTTATATTCTTTCCACGACTACCCCATGCGTGGGGGGTGGTAGTTCCCCTTCTACGTTGCGTTGGGCATAACGCCCCAAGAATTTCTTTTTGGGCACTATATTAGGTGCGCAGAACTACCTATGGTTTTGTGCATGGATTTCGCACATGGTTTTGGGCATGATGGTTTTCTAGCCATGGTATTTTGTAGATCTGGTCAAGGGAACTACGATATTTTGTTCTAATCTAGGGTTAATGGATTGGGGATTATGGATGCTTCGACATGCATATATATATATATGTATTGTAACAGTGAAAGAAATATAATGAAAAATCAATCTAGTAGTCCTAATTTTTGGATCCAGGGGAAAATATCTGTGTATATCTATTTTATGTCTTATGCTCTTGCAATTGTTTATTTTCTGTTTTCTAGAATTCATATGCAGGCAATTTATGTATGGGGATATATATATATATATATGTATTGTAACAGTGAAAGAAATATAATGAAAAATCAATCTAGTAGTCCTAACTTTTGGATCCAGGGGAAAATATCTGTGTATATCTATTTTATGTCTTATGCTCTTGCAATTGTTTATTTTCTGTTTTCTAGAATTCATATGCAGGCAATTTATGTATGGGGTTAAAACCTACACTCTGCTCTACTTCAAGGGTGCATGTTGGCCTATCTCCATCGATTTATACTGCGACATCTCCTCCTGTGTCAAGAAGAGGAAACCCCTGGAGTATTGGGGCATATGAGTCACCAAGAAGGCATATGGAATGTGAGAACAATAGGTGTCAAGAAGTGGGGCGGGGGGGGGGGGGGGTTTGTGGTAGGAAGTTCAGGAAATGTGCAGCATGGCAAAAAACAGAAGGAAAGGGAGAGAAATGATAATAGAAACATGACTGAAGACTCTAGATTATATTTAGAAATGAGGTGAGCTCCATCTCCCTTAATAGGCCATGGATAATTATGGAAGCATCAATGCAATTTCCCATCATGTGTACGGTCAGATGATTCCTTGGATTCAAGTGATTCATACTATAGTCATTCCCTGAGCAGGTCATGTTTCCTTTGTTTGAGAGCTCATTAAGACCTATGAGAGGAAGGGTGTGTGCAAGGGATATCAAAGCACCACAATCAATGTTCATGTCTTTTAACATCATGAGAATGACTATTGAATGGAGTGAGGGTGGATCCACTATAGGTGGGTAATACTCTCCTTATCCTTTCAACTGATATCCTCACAATCATGATGGAACTCATTGGCAGTTGCTACCTGCCATACATGGGAGTGTAGTAGTTTAGTGTCATCTATCCATTTGTTGGTGAGCCTATCAACAAAGGAGTTCACCTTCCATTTGACAGATTGAAAGGGGACCCTAGCTAAGCCAGTGATGAGTTCTCCTATACATTGAAGAGTCTTGGAAAGGCACTAGTTCGTGGTCACTTTGTTGATCGGAGGGTTGTGTTGGAGCTTCTGGGTAGCAAGGATTGCCACTGTTGACTCTCCTTCGATGAACAATGGAGCGAGGTTGCTAGAATTTGCAATGTTGAGGCCTTTTTCCAAGGCTTCCAACTCTGCTACGTTATTTGTATCCCCATCATGGTTTCTTAGAGTTCCACTGAGGCCTACTTAGGCTCGGTTTCCTTGCGAGGCCCTATAAAAGTTAATATTGAAGCATTGGTGTTAGGAGGAGACCATATCTCTGGAATGTAGACAGAAACAAAGGGGTTTTGTGAGACAAGGTTTGGGATTTTCTCGAGCTAGAAGAGCTACGGAATGCAAATTTATGAGGCTCTAGGTGGACTCTTCTATCGGAGAATCTTAGAAACTGAGAGCGATTACTGGATGACCTTCTTCACTTAGGTTAGAAGCATTTTCCCTGTATCCTACATGTTTTTGAAGATTCACATATTTCGTTCTTTCCATAGGACCCAAAAAAGAGCTCCCGGGAATAGTTCTAACATCTTGTTAACAAAATGATGGGTAGATATTCGGGGTCTCTAGGTTTCATGGGTGCCTTGAATTAAATCTATGTTCCTATCCCAGGTTCTTTAAATCTCCACCCATGAACCCCATATGGTGGACACAATTTGACAATTTTTTAAAAGATGGTTAATTGTTTCCTCTTGTTCCCCACACATGATGCACTTGGATGGGCCTATGAGGTTGTGTTTTAGCAGATTGTCCCAGGTGAGGATTTTTCCTTCCAAGACTAGCCATAAGAATAATGATATCTTCAACCAGTGATTTTTTTACTAGAGTGAGGTTCATTGTGGTTGATTTTCTAGGTGATTATGTTTGGCTAGGTATCCATAGGCCTATTTAAGGAGGAAGACACCCCCAAATTTCCCCCCATCTTAATTTTTCTTCATATTGATCTGTGAGGATTTGACGATCTTGAAGGAGCTTCCACAAAGCTTCCCAAGTGAGGTCCTCTACGAGAGGTTTCCATTCTTCCTTATTGAGGTGGGTTCTCCATTTTCTTACATGAGGGAAGTTTTTCCAGTAGTTGGGGACCAGGGTTTTACCCCTATCTTGAATTTTTTTCCTAAAGGATTGATTGGTCCCCCTCATTCAATTTTAGGAATCGTTTCTAGGAATCTTCCCAAAAGAGAGTGCTTTGACCATTTCTTACTTCTCAGAAGCAATTTTCTTAAATGAAAATTTGTTTCACCAAGATTCATTCCAATTGGTCCAATCCTTTACAATTCCTTCTAGTTGAATAAGGTCCTTCTGTTGAACATTTGGAGTGTACTTCACTTTCCATAAGGTTTTCTGCAAGGTTTTTGGAGAGTCTAGCTACTTCCACTAGGTCTTGGCTCTGAGGAAATTTCTCAATATCTCTAGGTGCCACAGGCCCAAATCTCCGACTAATTTATGTCTGCAAAGTTTTTTCTAGCTAACGAGTGCCCATTTTCTTCTTTCCTTTGAGCCTCTAGAGAAATTTTCTCTGAAGGTTGTAAATGTTTTTCAGAATGATTTTGGGAATGGCCATGGCAGAAAAAAGGTAGAGAGCCATGGCCCTTAGTATTGATTGGACTAGGAATAGCCTTTCAACCTAATTTAGAGATCATAAAGTATAATTACTTAGTTTTTCTTGGAGTATTCAGAGGAGATTTTCCCAAGTAGATTTCATAAGGAATTTTTCGGTGAGGGAACTCCAAGATACCTAGATGCAAGAGAATAGTTTCTAAAACGAAGGATTCTCATTATGTTTATTTGAATAGGGAGGGGGTATTAAATAAGAAGATTCTAGATTTCAGAAGGTTGATCAAGGTGCCAAAAACATCCGAGAAGAAATATAGTATTGGTTTGTTTCTAGGCTTCAACTGCAATGGGCACTTCCATAAGAAGAGTATCATCAAAAAAGTATTGATGGTTGGAGGAAATAGAGTTAAGATGGTGTTTGAGCCTAGTAAGTTATTTATTTTCCTTGGGAGCTATGATTATCCAACACAAAACCTGTATTATTAATATGAATAGAGAAAGTGATAGAGGATCACCCTGTCTGATTCCTTTAATGGGAGAGAAAGGTTGAGCAGGGGCTCTGTTAATAAGAATGGAGAAAAAAATCCCTAGTCACTAGAGCCATTATCTAGGTTATCCATTACTGGTGGAACCCAAAGGACCTAAGAAATTCTCTCATTTATTTCTAGCAAATCTTGTCGAAGGATTTTGTCATGTCTAGATGCATCAGTATCCCCAATTTCTTGGTGATTTTGAGAGAATGAATAGTTTCATGAGATAGAATTATGTTGTCTAAAATTTGTTTGCCCTCTACATAGCTATATCAATTGGGAGAGATCAGGAGGAGGAGGAGAGGTTTAAGTATGTTAGATATGAGCTTTGATATAATTTTGTAAATGACATTACAAAGGGGAATTAGGTGATAAATTTCATGGGAATTTTCTCCTTCTCCTTGGATTATGGTGAGGAAGGTGGAATTGACAGCTTCCAGAGTCAACTTTGACTATATTGAATCATCCATAATGGCATGGGCCTCTCCCTTTAACATAGTCCAACAGGATTTGAAGAAGTCTATAGTGAAACCATCGGGTCCCGAGGTTTTCCCCGAGGACATAGACACGATAGCCTATTCCACTTCCTACTCAATACTTTCCTTGAGTAGCATGGTCTTGTGCTCATGATTCAGGATTTTGTGGATGTGCTGAAAAAACTAATGAATTTATTATCTCCTATCCTCATTGGGTTTCTTTAAGAGGTTCCCAAAGAAAGCATTGTTCTCTACTGAGATGTCTTCCTAAGATTTGATTGTGTTCCAAATAGAATCCTTTAGAGATAGGATCCTATTAGCTTTCCTACATTGAATCATTGATTTGTCGAAATATCTTTTGTTGCATTCCCCACATTTTAGACATTGAAAATGGGATTTTTGCTCCCATGGTTTTTTTTTTCTTTTTGGCTTTCATTTCCCTTTTTTGTTGCAAATCCTTTTCTGTTTGTTATAGCAATTTTGTGGTCTCCTTGAGGATGATGTTTTTTTGGAGATCCTCCATCTACTTTTCTAGGTGTTTTTTATCCTTTAAAATGTCTCCAAAGACTTCCTTGCTCAATTTTATAATTTTGTTTTTGATGTGCTTGAGCTTATGTTGAAAGAAATACATATTTTAGCCTCGTGGGGGAAGGTTTGCATTCCACCATTGAGGATGGCCAAGCCAGAAGGCATCAAAAGGGAAAGGTCTATTCCTGCAGGTACCTAGAAGTTGAATCTCTAGAGCTATAGGCCAGTGATCAGAGTCGACATGGGGGAGAATTCTTCCTTGATTTTCACGATTGGAAAGAAGGATAGATTCTGATATAAGAAACCAATCATGACGAGAGGCTATTTTCATAGCTCCTCCTCTCTTATTATTCTATGTGAAGACGCCATTTTAGGTTTCCATATCTACCATGTCCAGTCTGTTGATTGCTTCTTTGAGAGCTTCCGCATCTCTATCAATCCTTCTGAGGCCCCCCCTTTTTTCATTCAGGTTGATTATGATGTTGAAGCCTCCTCCATTTATTTTGTGGCTACATGATGTTGAGAAATGCAACAATAAATTCTCAATATGATTTTGCCTTGATTAAATTGAGAAAATTTGAATTTCCACATCAATAGACAACTTGGATGATGTTAGGATGTGTGAGATGTCTTGTGTCAGCCAATTTAATTAGTAAATTCAAGTTGTAGGAGTTAGAGTTCAATTATGCATGTGTGATTTCTAATTTGTAGCAATCAAGGCCTGTTAATTCAAGTTGTTTCTAGTTAACGTAGTTCCAACTTTTGGAGAAACTAGTGGAAGCTCAGTTAAGCAGTGAGACTTCAATCAAACTCAGTGATAATTCAGTTAACTAATCAATCAACCCAAAATAGCTAATGCATGTAGAGCATTCGAGTTACCGAGTTGAGGTGGAGATTCCAAGGTAGTGTAACATCAGCTGTAGACTATTTTTTAGTGTACAAATGTTGCATGCAGTCAGGTGATCAACCTAAAGTAATTTCACAATGAAATTGAGGGAATTTCCCAAATAATAGGGGTTCATTCCTGAAGGAAAAATGCAAGGAAATAATAGCTCAAGCTAGAGGAAAATTTCACTAAGTTTGGGTCATAGGCTTTCAATGAGCAGAGAGATAGGTTGTGCACCTGCAGGTTGAGCTTAGTTGAGTAAAGGAATCATAATATATCTCTATTTAATTTTATTAATGAAAGAGGAATTAGGGTTTTTAGCAGATTACTTTCCCTAGATAAAAATACTTTTTTCATGTGTGTTATTCCTTTTTGCATGTTTGATATTTCTATTCTAAATAATGAATTAGTGTTTTCAAAGTGGTAGTGTATATCGGTGTCTTATGATTTTGATTAAAAATTCACGAGAAGTTGCAAATCTACAACCTAATTTGTACATGGTATTAGAGTTGGATTCACATTAGAGCAGGACATTAAAAGGTGTATCTTAGAGGATTGAATTTGAAGAAAATTGTAGCAGGATTTCTTCAGAGCTAACAATATGGCCTTCAATGGGATAAGGCTAGAATATGCCTTGGAAAGAACCTCTAATTTTGTTGCATAAAAGGACTCTATGGAGGAAATATTGGATGACAATGGATTGCGAGAATGTTTGAAGACAGGTGTTGCAAAACCTTAAGAATTTGAAGCCCAAAACCTTTCTCAGTGGAAGAAATATGTAACCAAGGCTAGGAAAATCATTTTGTAGGGAGTACGGGATCATATTGTCTTGAATGTACATATAAAAGAAACTTTGTTCCCGATGTGGAAAGAACTGAAAGAATTGTTTGAGAATTGTAGTGACTATAGGAGATTGGTGATCAAGGATAAATTTCGAAGGATCAAGATGGAAAAGAATGACACAATTTCATAGTGTTTGAGCAATTTTACATAATGTCGTGATGAACATGGTGGGGTCAATGTTAATTTCCTTGAAGAAGATTTGGTAACCTTAGCTCTTATGGGTCTTCCCAATAGTTGGCATAGCTATCAGGATTCGGTGAATGGGAGGGAGAAACTACTGAGTTGGGAGTGCTGATGGTCAGACTTGGTACAAGAGGAAATAAGGTGGAATACTAGAGATGGGACTTCATCAAAGGGAGAGGATGAAGAAAAATTTTCTTTGGCTAGAAAGAAAAAGAAGAGAAAAGTGAAAAAATCCCAATCCAAACCAGAATCCAGTCAAGGGGAAAGAAGAAGTATTTGCCAAAAATTAAATGCTTCCATTGTCATGAATATAGGCACTATGCCACGAAGTGTTCACACACGAAAGCAAGAAAGAAGACCTCAGAAGGAGTAGTCAGTGAATCTTTGGCTTCATAGTTGGAGCTTTACTTTACCCTCATTGCATGCATGGCCAATACAATGATGAGGATCGTGTGGTACTTGAACTCAAGTGCAACATTCCATATGAGAGGAAATAAATAATTTTTAGTGAGCTAGAGGATAAATATTTATAGATGCTCATCAAGATAGGGGCATGATGGAAGGTATATTGTGACGGGATAGGCGCAATCACCTTTCAGAGGAAGTTGGGCTCCCCCTCAGGATCAAGGATGTCATGTTCATTCTGATATTAAAGAAAAATCTTGTCTCTATTGCATTTTTAGAAGATCATGGTTATTCCTGAGACACATAGCCATGGGATAGGTGAAGCAGATCAAGGAATGTGTGAAGAAACTATATAAGCTATATGTGGAGGATTGTTTTGCATTGAGAAAAAGGAAGGAGAAGGTGTAGTGCTATGACTTTAGTGAAATTTGGCATGTAATACTTGGCCATTTTCTTCATGGCACTTTGAATATCGTGCAACAGATAAACACAAGCCTCCACAAAGGAGCACTTGAGAAGCAAGATTTATGCAAAGGACGTACTTTGGGGAAGTACACAAAATCCACCTTCCATGGTTGCGATAACAAAGCACGCAAGATCCTTGAACATATCCACTTTGATGTTTCTGGACCTTTTCTCAATAATATCCATGAAAAAATATTTTGTCATTTTTATTGATGACTTCTCATGGAAGTGTTGGATCTTCTTCATGCAGAAGAAGGATGCGGCATTCTCCAAATTTGTAGAATTCAAGGCACTCTTTGAGAAATAAAAGGAAAAGAAGTTGAAGGCTCTCAGGAGTGATAATGGAGGTGAGTATGTGTCGAATGAATTTAAAATTTTTTGTGCAAAAGAAGTCATTCGACGAGAGTGGACAATACTTCACATCCCGAAGTAGAATGGGGTGGCTGAGAGAAAGAACCGTAGCATTGTGGGAGTAGTAAGAGCAATGTTGCATGATTAAAGCCAACCTTTTCATTTTTTGTCCAAGGCATGCAACAAAAAAAACTATTTGTAAAACCAGAGTCCTCATTAGATTCACACTGGAGAAGGCTTTCTCGGGGAGAATGCTAGATGTGTCACACTTCTAGATTTTTGGAGCATTTGTTTACTGCCATGTCTCCAAATAATTAAGGAAGAAGCCAAAGCTGACAAAAAAATTGGGGGTATTTGTGGGTTACACAGAAACTGCCCACAACTATGGTTTGTACTTCCCATCTTGCAGAATAATAGTTATGCGAAGGGATGTAAAATTTGATGCAAACAAAGCCATGTGTTGCTCTATTGGAAAGGAGATTTTAGCTCCAAAGAAAGAACCTCAAGAAGTTTTGGAGTAAGCACAAATTGAGGAGAAAACAATGGAGACAACACTCAAGAAGAACCATCTAGAGAAGGGAAGAAAAGGACCATGAAAGATGAGAGACTTGTGTAGGATGCGAGGGAAAATGTTCGTGCTCCTTCAAATCAACACAGGAAGAGAAGGTAACCAGATCAGTACAGTTGCTACATATCTCTAATGACTGAGCTTGTAGATACTGAGCCATCATATTTCAAGGAAGAAATAGAGAAGCGAATATGGGTTGATTCAATGGTGGAGGAATACGAATCCATTTTAAAGAAAAAAAATTTTGAAGTGGTCCCAAGATTAGTAGATAAATCAGTTGTGGGCAAGACGATCTTCAAGGTAAATCATGTAGCAGACAGAAGCATGAAAAAGTAAAAGGCTAGATTTGTGGCCAACGGGTACTCTCAAGATGAGGGGATTGAATATGAGTAGAAGTTTTCTCTTGTAGCAAGGTTCTCATCCATCAGAGCAATTCTTTCTTTGGCTACATAGATGGGGTGGAAGATACACTAGATGGATGTGAAAACGACATTCCCGAATGGGGTTAGTGAGGAAGAGGTTTATATAAAGCAACCATAAGGCCTCAAGACTTTTGATCGAGAGTCTCATGTGTGCAGACTCATGAAACCATTGTACAATCTCAGGAAAGCACCCCATCCTTGGTACACTGGGATCGATAGCTACCTCACTAGTTTAGGCTTCACCAAAAGTGAGGCAGATGAAGACCTCTATCATATATTTGTAGAAGGTAAATTGTTGATTTTTGTCTTATATGTTGATGACTTGATTCTAGCTAGTGATCAACAACTAATCAGATCTTGTTAGGAGGACCTTGCAAGAGAGTTTGAAATGAAGGACATTGGTCTCATGCACTACTTCCTAGGATTGGAAGTATGGCAAGGTGATGGGAAACTACTTATCTCTTAGGGAAAGTATTCCAACGAGATACATCAATGGTTGTGAATCGACAATTGTAAACCCATGGACACACCTCTAGCAACCAACTGGAGGAAAGAGGATGCCACTTCAGGTGATGAAGTGGATGCTATTGTTTACCGACATTTGGTGTATTCACTAGTGTATTTTGTGAAAACATGCCCATATATGTGCTATGCAATCAACCAATTGAGACAAGCTATGGTTAGGCAAACCAAATTATTTTGGAGGGAAGCTAAGTATGTTCCATGGTACCTCAAAGACACTACCTGGTTTATACTATGGTACAGATGGACAAATAGAGTGAAACTATGTGGCTTCACAGATGCAGATACGGTGGGGAGTCCATAAGACCGAAAGAGTACATCAAGTGGAATTTTTAGTGTTGGGTCTAGAGTTGTTTCTTGGTCCAATATGAAGGAAATATTTGTGGCAGTCAACTCGACAGAAGAAGAATACATGGTTACCACTCAAGAAGCACGTGAGGTGATCTGGATGAGAAAGATACTTGCTTGATTGTTTGGTGGGATGATGGATCCAACTGTAATCTACTATGATAATCAGAGTTGCATCAAGCTCTCTCAAAATCATACTTTTCACGATCGATCCGAGAATATAGATATCTCATATCACCATTTACGGGATTATGTGTAGAGGAAGTTAATGTTGTTTCAGTGCATTTTAACAGAGGTACAAGATGCTGAAATTTTGAAAAAGGCCTTTTCAAGAAGAAAGTTCGAGTTCCACAAGTGCAGGATAGGAGTGGTTGATAATCCCTTTCTTGCTAAGAGGGAGTATTGAAAAATGCAACAGGAAATTCTCAATTTAATTTTGGATTTCTTAAATTGAAAAAATTTGAATTGCCTCATCAACAAACAACTCGAATGGTGTTAAGTTACCTGACATGGTTTGTGTCACCCAATTTACTCAGTAAATTTGAGTTGGAGGAGTTATACTTCATTTCTGCATGTGTGATTGCTAATTTGTAGCAATCAAGGTTAGTTGTCTCAATTTCTTTTCAGTTAAACTAGTTCCAACTATTGGAGGAAGTAGTGGAAGGTGAGTTAAGCATTGGGAATTCAATGAAACTCAGTGATAATCCAATTAACTAATCAATCAACCCAAAATATCTAGTGCATGCAAAGAATTCAAGTTACCGAGTTGAGCTAGATATTCAAAGGCAATGTAACATCAGTTGTAGACTAGTTTTGAGTGTACAGGTGTTGCATGGAGTCAAATGATCAACATAAAGAAATTTCACAATTTAATTGAGCTAATTTCCTAAATAATAGGGTCCAATTCCTCATCAAACAACACAAGGAAATAGGAGCTGAACCCAGAGGAAAATTTGACTAAGTCTGGGCTAGAGGCCTTTAATGAGCAGAGAGATAGGTTGTTCACTTGCAGGGTGAGCTCAGCTGAGAAAATAAATTGTAATACACATCTATTTCATTTGATTAATGCAAGAGGCATTGGGGTTTTTAGCAGATTTCTTTCCCCATATAAAAATACTTGTTTCATGTGTGTTGTTCCTTCTTGCATGCCTGATATTTTTGTTTTAAATTGTGAATTAATGTCCACAAAGCAGGAGTGTAAATTTTTGTCTAGGGATTTTGATTAAAAATTCATGAGAAGTTGCAAATATACAACCTAAGTTATAGACATGGGAGGTCTTCTTGCACTTTGTTTAAAAAATTAATTTATTACAAATTTTATTTGATAATTATATTATAATATGTTTTTGGTTAAAAATCAAAAGAAATAATTAATAATTTAAGTATTTAAGTATTTCATTAATAATATTTCATTTTTAATGTATTTCATTATTATTATTATTTGTTAGTTTTCCATTTCAGAATTATTGAATATTTTTTTCGTCTAGAATGAAGGAGATGTGTAATTCCACTCTCCTGGCTTACAATCTAATATGAAGGAAATGTAATAAAAATATTTCACTCTCACTCTTAAATATAAATAAAATATTTTGATGTCCATTTCAAAATAGCATAATTTCATATCAACTTTATAAAGAGATAAAGTAATATATATATATATATATATATATATATATATATATATATATATATATATATATATATATATATATATATATATATATATATATATATATGGGAAGATATGTAATCTTTATACTTTTTAAAAACATTTCAATATAAGACATAAAAACTATTTAAACATCCATACTAATTGATATATTTTAATACCAACTTTGTTTATATATATATATAAAATTTATTTTTTTGTTATTATAATTTCGATACGTATCATTTGAAAAATATAAATAATATAAACTAATGTGATGTGGGTTATAAATAAAATATTTTAATGTTAACTATGTCAATATCACATATTGTTAAAAAAATGTACATTTTATATAAAGCAATTGAAAAAAATTATTTTTATGGCTAAAGCATTTTAAGTAGTCTTGCTATCGTATTTTTTGGCTCTTTTCTAGTATATTTTTCAATCATTTTTTTCTAAAATGGTGTAAATATTTGTTGGAATTGTAAGTTTAAACTATGTAGTCTATACAATCCAAGTGTATAAACATATTGAATCCATTTATGCATTCAAAACAATAATAATTTTGCACATGGTGTGTGTATATTCATAACTACCTATCAAGAACATAGAGGGGTCAAATACCTTGAGGTAAAAACATTTTTCTCAAATTTTGCACAATAAAAGAAATTTGCAGCAAAGGTATTTGATCTCTCTTAGTGCTTACTAGACAGTTGGTTAAGAAGGATCTAGATAATGGTACCTATTTTATACCAAGTTTCCAACTACCCTTCCACCATAATGTATCTTAACAAAATATTTTCTCAACAATTATTTTATTTCCCATAAACTAAACTTAACATTTCATAATAAAACCAATATTTTAAAGTTAATTAATTGTATTAATACTAAATACAAATATATAATTTACAGATTTCCCATAAAAATCACAAATTAAAATATTAGTGATCCATCATTATAACAAAATGGATGTAAAAAACAATCAAGCTCACTATATTTATAAATGATCAAAACAAACCAAATATTCCAAAACATAAAATTAAAACAATTCCACTTTAAATTTGTAATAACTTGTATACAATACAAATTAAAACATAACTTATCAATCATTATAATAAAATGAATTAAAATAAATTCATCTATTTAAATCTACAAATTATTAAAACAATACAAATAAGATTAAATTTCTTAAAAACAAAATTAAAACAATTGCGCTTTTAAATTTGATCATTAATTACATAAGTTTTAGAGTAGAGTTTAATGAAGATGGTTAGTGTCTCACTCACAATTTAATTTGGAGGTGTCTACGGAGGCGTAGGAATTGCGTGGATGACCAAAAGTGGTCGGAATCCGAGAAAAAAAAATTCAAAAAATCTTGCACCAATTTTATTTGAATCATGTTTTTGATGGTGGAAATGGATTTAACACCATTAAAAACCTTTGGGGCACCCAAAACCTTGAAGTTTGATAGTTGTAACATGTATTTCCGAAAATCCCTGCTAGATTTTATCAAAATCTTGTCGGAATTTCCATGATTTTAGGGGAATAAAGCAGTCTAGTTAGACTACGACATTTAATTTTCCCTGATATTACTAATTGTACAATGCATTTAACAACATACATAAGAATTGAATTGAAGTCAAACAACATGATGCATTCTCTGCAACGTGCCTTGAGTTAGAGTTGCAAGTGATATTCATCTTACTCTCAAACTTGATGTTAACCTGAAAGAAATTAGTGATCATAGAAAGCAATGTTATTGAATGCGATAGAGATGAAAATGTAAACAAAATGAAATTGACAAAGAATCAAAATCAAACGGTTTATGTTCCCCAAACAAATGCACCCAACATGACAGTGTTCTTTTAAACATTTTAAACATTGTAACTTATTATCATTTTTATCTAAAACTATATCGGTATAGATCTATATTAAGTACAGATCTAACATGAACCGAGATCAAATTTCTTCAAGTGTAAACATTTTTAGAGTGCAAAATACAATGTGTTATTTTTCATAGTTTAAATCATATTTTTGAATTCTAAATAGATTACATATAGGACCAAATAAAAAATCTAAGCATAATTTTTTTTTTATATACAATATTTAATGAAATGCGGTTGTGTTACACTAACAATGAACAATATAAAACTTATAATAATGTATTAATTATGGTTGAGATGAGAGGCTCATTGTCATTAAAAGTAAAAAAAATGTGTGAATGAGATGTTTAAATCTTATACTTTTCAAAAGTATTTCAAAAAGAGATTTAAATAAACTATTTGAAGATCTATGTTAACTAATTTATGTCCAGGTGTCTCAGGTTGTGAAAGGTGACTCTGTCGTCCATGTTCCTTTGATCGATGCTTCCAGTGACTTGCTCATCCTGAGGGAACTCTCTGGTGTGAGTGACGAATTTATGGTGATGCGCTTCTTCCATGAACACATGAAATTTCACGTCCAACATGTCAATTTTATCCTCCAACGTATTCCTATCCTTCTTGTTGTCTTGCATGGCCATGCCCATAAGAGTTTTCATTCCACAAGTTAGCTTGATGGCATGGCTGTAGCGATTTTCCCAAACTTTGGTTAGCCCAGGATTTGAGATCCACTCGAATTGGGCATCCACCTCTTCGAAGCTAGTGTTTCACCGAATTTTATTGAAATTCTCCTTGAGCTGTTCAATATCTCCTTTAGTCTCAGGATTAATTGAGCTACAGAAGGTGAGAGTAGCCTGGCAGGCCATAGTATGTGCTCTAGTTTGGCAGCGCATGTTGGCTTGTATCCGTCGATTTATATTGTGACCTCTGCTCCTATGTTCAAAAGAGGAAGCCCCAGAGGATCGGGGAATATGGGTCATTAAGAAGGCATATTGAAGATGAGAAAAATGGATGTCGAGAAGTAGGTAGGGTATTTTGGTAGGAAGTTGAGGAAATGGATAGCATGGAAACAAAACAAAAGGAAAGGGAGAGGACTGATATTAGAAATAGGTGTTGAAGGCTCTGGATTGTATTCAGAAATGAGATGAGCTACATCTCCCTTAATAGGCCATGGATTATTATGGAAGCATCAATGGAATCTCCCATCACACATATAACACGATCATTACCTACTTTCAAGTGATTCATGATGTAGTCATTCCGTGAGTAGGCCATGTTTCCTTTGTTTCAGAGCTCATTAAGAGATTTTAGAGGGAGGGTGTGTGCGAGGGATATCAAATCACCTCCTTCAATGTTCGTTTCCTTTATCATCATGAGAATGACAGTTAAATGGAGTGATGGTGGATTCACTCCAGGTGCGTAGTACTCTCCCTATGCTTTCAATTGACATCCTCATAATAATGTTGGAACTTGCTGGAAGTTGTTACTTGCCATGCACGGGAGTGTAGGATTTTGTGCCATTTTTCCCTTCATTACTGACCCTATCAATAAGGTATTTCACCTTTTGTTTGAGAGATTGAAAGGGGACCCCAACTAAGTCAGTGATGAGTTCTCCTATATGTTGAAGAGTCTTAGAAAGGCACCAGTTGGTGGTCACCTTGCCAACTGGAATGTCTTGTTGCAGATTCTGGGTAGCAAGGATTTCCACTATTGAGTCTCCTTCGACGAACAATGGAACAAGCTTCTTGTACTTTGCAATGTCGAGGCCTTTTTCTAGGGCTTCCAACTCTGCTACATTTTTTTTACTGAACCCCAGTTTTCCATAGTATATTTGAATTATATGGCCAACATGGTTTCTTAAATCCCCACAAAAGGGTGCTTGGGCTAGGTTGCCTCGTGAGTGTAACACCCTCCTCCCACATCTACCGAAGCAACTGGACAACCTGGGTAAGCATGAAATGCGAGGCTACTATGATATGATTCAACCTCCTAGGTAACCTTAACGAAATGGAATTGATGGAAACAGAACACACATACCTTCCTCAGGTGGTTCAGGACCCCTAGGTGCTAATCCACCACTCTATGTGCCCAAAACTTGAGTTACCTAGAATATACATGAATTAAACCCAAAGTTTATCCATGACCAGGAATGTATGTGACTATAAACCTATAGTCACTCCCACAGTGCCTTCAAGGGAGAGACTATAGTTTCTATGAGCTAGTTTTGTACCAGAGGCTGCAAGATTTAAGCCACTTTTTCAAAGCTACTCCCCAAGAAAATCCCTCGAACTTGATGAGACTCTCTAAGACATTAAATGACACCAAGGAAAATCCTCTAACACAAAAATTGATCAAGGGCTTGACATAAGCAAGCCTAACTATGACAGACATTTTGTCAAACACTTAGTAAATATGCAACCTATAGGTGTAAATAACATATCTGAGCATGGGGTCTCATACTTATCTAAGATTCACTACAAAGTATTGTCTCTTTATCACATTAGCTGCCATTTCATCATTTAGGTCATAGATACATTGATCATTCAATAACAAGTATGAACATGATGGGATCCATACCTAACTGCTATCATAAATTACATACATAACCAACATAATAGGGACAAAAACTCCAATGAAATCAAAGTCATATAAACCACATACAATCCATTAGAATGCTCATAGGGATACAAAGAGAAATACCCTTTCATTAATGATGTAAATTCCAAACCCAAGATGGGCCTTCCACATTCCACCCGAACGTAGAATGGCTGAGCCAAATCTCTCTTCAGTCATTCAAACCCGTGCCATTTTCCAAGCATGAATGTGGGTTCTCATAGAACACGTCAATCATAACTCATCTCAGGCTTACAACGACCATCCACCTCAACCCATCAAGCAATGACTCTGCCTCATGGTCAGTCATCACAAAACCATCATCAGATTAGTCTCTATCCTAGCCATTCAGGGCTCCAGAATTTTAGTTACAGCCTGACTTCTAGGACTAGTAACTCAACCCACGACTATCGTTAGGCTTCAGAACGTTTGTGCAACCAAGGCTCCAAGACTAGTAACTCAACCCACAATTGCTGCCGAGCTCTAGAGCATTTTTCCAACCAAGGCACCAGGACTAGTAACTCAATCAACCAAGGGCTTCAGAGTGTTTCCCCAACGAAGGCAATGGGACTAGTAACTCAAACCAAGTTGTTCTAGGTCTCGAGAGTGTTTGTCCAACCAAGGCTATGGGAATAGTAACTCAACCCAAACCATTACAAGGCTCCAGAGTGTTTGTCCAACCAATGATCAAGGAGCTAATAACTCAACCCAAGCTAAGCAACATGAGAACTAAAAAAAATAAAACAATGAAAATAAACCCACAAACTCCATGGCTATCTAAGAAATGGCAAGGCTAGGAAAATACAATATCAATCTAGGAAATCGTCGATGCTAGTGAAAGATCATAACAAAGAAACCACATGCATGTGCCATGCATGCCAAAACCAATGAGGAAAACTTACTTGCAACTCGGTACCTACAAGCAAAACTGATGCAGCTATTGATCTTGATGCCCTCTTGCACTTTCCTTCTCTTCCATTGCCTTCTTGCTCCAAGAATCCAAGTATGTCACACCCTCCAAGAGTGCTCCAAGAAAACTATAATCCTCCAAGAGTATGAGAGAGAGAGAATAATTGGAGAGATCTCCAACACTCAACTGACCAAGTCTTCACTGAACAAGCCTTCCAACTGATCCTCAGAAGCCTTTTTATCAATGAAGCCTCTATTTTATTCATTTCCCATTATTTTCCTTCAATTTCCGCCTCACATGCAGCTCGTGACCTTTTACCTTCCTTTTCTCGTAATTTCCTTTATTTTCATAAATAAATGTGCCAAAATACCTTTTTGCCTCTTTAGTTCCTTAGCCAGTGCCTTTTTCAATTTCCTTAGCCATAATAAACTGAAAAAACACCCTTTTAGATGTTTCCCCCACCATTCATCTTGGAATATGTGTCCCATCACTGTGGCCTTATATATTTTTACATGAGATTTTCACTAGGGCTATTATAAACCCCCCCCCTTGGGGGAACACTGTCTTCAATGTTCAATGACACCTACCACAAGGCTACTATAAAAAAAACATACTTCCAATCAAGATTTATAACATAGCTCGTTGCAGTACTTATAATGAAAGATGTGCTCAAAGAAAAACATCAGGACAACATACTGCATAGTGGAGCTTTATAAAGCCATCTTTATACAATATTTACAATAATGTACACATACACATATATATGCATCTGTTCAAACAACAAATAAAAGTATATGATGCTTGCATCTGCAATAGAGGAATCCAGAGGCTCACACATCCACCCTCAAGGTAATAGAATCTACTGCAAAGTCAAATCTGCATCCAATTTCCAGCACCACAATCCTGTGCCACGTGTCCTCTCAGTGAATAGTTACCAACTCATTGTTGTAGGGTGCACTAACAATGTGCATATGATTCCATTTTGCAATTCTAATGACCAAAACAAATCCATCCCCAATATTCCCTTCTCTACAACACAGTCCTTCGGGCAATCCGGTCAACAACTTCTATGCAGTCACTCACCTTCCAAGTTTCGCTAGCACCCCCACCTCGATCAGTCCATCCCTTGGCAAGGATTCCTCGCATCGGAATATGCAAAAACAAAAGCATATACCTACCTCAAAATCATCATACTAGTCAATCAATGGACACTATTGGGTACCAGTGTCCCATAATGATCCTGTTCCTAAATGCTTTACTAGCATACTGGTGCATTATCCATTTCCATTTGTTATTGCAAATTCTTGCAGTAGATTTCAATCATCCAATTGGGCATTTACGTGCTTCCTATACCAATCATATACCTTCCATTAGATTTAAAATAAGTTGAAATAAATTCACATCATACCTCATTGGTAGCTCATCAATAAAGCACGCTTGCAATCCTATGTACTTCCTATCACAACAAGTCAACTAATATTTTTGACTAAATCATCATGCATAAGCATATGACATCAGGTTAGCTCAAAACACTACCATCATAAATCAAAATCATAAATCATATGTAACCATCATAAACTAGAATCATAAATCATATGCATAAGAAAGCAGGGATAAAATACTAATACTTGTCCTTCATCGATCCCTATTTCTTCCTTTCTTCTTTCTATACACACGTTGGATCGATTGCCACACTTGACAACACTCAATTCCTTTTCCTCAACCATGTGCATGTACACATAATGTACATCCCACACATACAACCACACATGACATACCACACCATGCAATACATGCATCTACACCTACATACAACACATACACCAACACCCGATGTACAACACAACACAACATGTATATGGAGACAATATACATCACAAGACATGCATCTGCACAGAATGTGCCACACCTTAAATGCATACACCTGCACCTGATATACAACATAACTCATATGTCTATACTTGATGTACAAGGCCACACAATAAATATACCTACACTTCACGTACAACACAATAAAATACATGTACTACACAGTGCAACACAAGGAATACACATGTTACAATACCACGAATACACAATGCACATACATAGTATAGCATGCCCGCAAAATATCATGTATAACATGCACGTAATACCACATGTACACCAGTACCATATGTATAACATGTACACAATATCACATATACAAAGCACCACCTGCACAATGTGTGTATAGCATCACATGTACATGACACCACCTGCACAACGTGTACACAACACCACATGTACACTCATTAGGGGAATTTTGAGGTCTAAAATGGGCCTACTAAGGAAACTATAAAATAATAGTGAAAATATTAAAATAATATTAGGTTACGTCATCAAAGTTTAGAGGGAAAAAAGAAAAAACTACATTTTCAACTTGTATTTTCAACTTATCTCCCTATGTGTTTACTAAGATTTCAAGTGGGAACATTCATTAGATGAAGAATCGATTCCTCATCTAAGGACTACCGATGTTGCATACCTTCAATGGACACTGCTACACAAAAAATGAGAAATACATGAAAAAACAGTCCATCGAAAGTATGGAAAATGGGTACTCCTTGGATGGGGAATTAAATTTTTCATACAACAAGTACTCCCGCTCAAAATTTGAGTAGAACCTTAGGGAGATAAGTTGAAAATACAAATTTAAAAAGTAGTTTTATTATTTTATTATTTTTATAATCTTTTTACTTTTTTACCCCAAAAATGGTGAATCATCCCCCATGGTTGACATCATCATCTTGAGTCCTATTGGTTCTTATAAATTTTATTTTCGTTGTACATTTTTCATAGGAGGCCCATTTAATACCTCAAAAGTTCTCTAATGGCACCACCTGTACAATCTGTACACAATACCACATGCACAACATGTACACGACACTACATGTAGACAATGCCACATGCATGTCATGTACACAACACTATTTTCACACATCTCCACTTGTAAAACATGTACATGACACTACATGCACACAACACCACTTGTACAATCATGCACACCACACCATATGTACATATCACCACATGTACAACATGCACACAACACCATATGTACATAGTACTGTATATCCAACATGTCCATAGCATCATTTATACACAACACTTCATATCCATCATGCACACACTATAATATTTACACAACATGGTATCTCCAACATGTACATAGCACCATCTATACCTAGCAATGAATATGCAACATTCATACATAATATTACATAAACAACATGTACACACACGATATATACACAACACCACACAACATCAGAGACACAACATGTACAAGATATACAACGTATACACAACAATACCAGACATCCAAAACCACACTATCTTTACCAAGCAACCTTGCTCCAAGTGTCTTATCCATTCTTGTCCCAGCATGCCACATACCACACTGCTTTTCATTCCAGCTGATATATCCCTCGGTATAACCTGCCCAAAACATAGACACAATAAAATCACATAATATCAACTCATAACCACACGATACTGACCTCATATATTTGTCATGACTACTCTTCCTGCTTGGTTTCTGTAAGACTAGGAGCCTTGTCATGCCATTATCTTTCATAAGCAGTTATTCTTCCATGAGAATCATTCCTAATGACCCGTCGGATAGTGACATAGATAAATGGATACATACATACATATACATAAACATGAACATATACATATAAATGTCAACATAATCATGATCATAAGATAATTACCATATGACATAAGGTCTAGGTTTAGAGAACTTCCTTATTTGTGCAAAACATGTACAACACTGAGAACAACAGTTCCCAACATGGCCAAGGCATATGACACCTCATATTCATTTACTTTACCTTTTCTAGTTACCTTTCTCATGTTTGTACTATTGTCGCCCATTTAGCACAATCGATCGAACCAATCCAATCGAATGGCATAGTCTTACCTTTTGCTGCACTTACTCATGCACAGAGCTTCATATGAATCTTACATTACCTCTCAGGTACCACACATCTCTCCTGAGCTCCATCTCCTTTCCCCTTTCCCAACAAATTCCTAAGAATCAAAAGATAAAATGCAGGAGCAAGAAACAAACAAGAATAAAAACCATGAAAGCCAATAACAATACGACTCCGCAACCAAAGTGGTATGGCCATACACTAGACATAAACAAAGCTAGAAATCAAGCACAACAAATCACGAAAGATGAAAAGCACAACACTGACAACAAACACTATGACTCAATCCCCATGGTTCCTAGGGAAACTCAACCAGAGCCTTCTTCAAGATTTCATGGCAATTTCTTTTGCCATGCAATCCCCTGCATCATACTACTATCAACACATAACCATCAGTGCATAAATAAACATAAGAATACATTGGTTACCATATCTTGTTATGCCAAGCACGTTTCTTTCAATTGAACACATCTAATCCATCTCTCAAGGGACTCCAATTCTCTTGACAAATTCACCTGTGACTGCCAATATACCTGTGAAGTACATGTTCATGAATATAGCATCTATCCGCAAATTGTGAGATAAAATCAAGGTCAGGAAGACTTCCTGTATGAAAAGCACACATTCATTCGGAATTAGGGTTTCAAAACATAACCAAAGGAATTCATGTCCAATTCCTTTCTTTTACACTTTTTACCTTGTTGCTGTTGAGGATTACTATACATTGTCACATCACCCTACTATTAGTTACATAGGAAAATTCATTGTCATGCTAATACCAAGCATGTTTCCTGCAACTGCTCACACATGTTAACCACATCTTCCAAATATCAAGAGAATCATATCTATCAATTTGAAATCGACATTTAGCAAGACTAAAAATCAAGCCATAATCCATAGAACTCACAGTCATTAGACATAATGCTACAACTATCACTTACTACACTCAAGTACATATCAATTGTTTCAACACATATGTATTAGTAGAATCATCTCAAAATAGATCATTCGAACACATACCCATATTATGAAGTTCATCAAACATTCAACCAATTTGCAACCATACCATGTTAAATGAATCAACCAAATGACGCAACAGACACCAAACACTCGAACACCAAATAAATGACATAATCAAACAATCAAGCACCAAATATATGACATAAGAGAACTCATACCTTAGTGTATTTTAGGGGAGGCTATCTTGTATGCACAATCAATCTAGTTAGTACAATATCACTTCACAACATGTCAACTCAAACATAACTAAGATCATGATATTTGAAATAGTCACTAGCTAACACATTTACATCATAACTCATACACAACTATCATTCATACATAACAACTGCATATGCAAGGTCAACCTAGATTATTACCACACAATGCAAGATAATAAGTCGACTCATACCTTAATTTCGTAATCCTAAGCATCTGCATAGGCCAATACATTTTAGCACGATACATATAACATCAAGATATTAATAAAATAACCCTAATTATCAAGTTAACTAACATATAAAAACAATCAATTAACATATAACATTCTCATCAACAACATATGACCTAATCATCAAGTTATATAACGTAAAACAAAATAGCAATGCATACAACCACAAGTTACTACCATCCTCGACTATCCGACACATGTGCATATAACTACACTGATCAACTAACAACTACCATGAATGTAACCGTAACATCAAAAGACATGTACATAAACCTAATTCATATAAATATCCTTAGCTTACATACATGCATGCCAAACATACAATACCCGTATGACGATCTACTCTTACCTCAACGTCTAATGTTGCAACCTCACTTTGAAATTTTTATGTCCTACTCTATATCAGCCAACACATTATCATCATAAAAACCAATAGCATTATGATGACCTAAATTACATACAATGACTTTAGAAGGCATATTTGACCTACTATTCATGCATAACTATAAACAAGACCATACATTCATAACAACTACATATACACATATAACACATGAGTACAGAACCGTATACACATAATTCTAGCTACAGTCCAGTCATCAATGCATGACCATATCAACTACACAAACCATGACCTCTTGTATAAAAAAAACAACCACCTCACATGCACTTGATAAAATGTGAACACATGCATAAAAATGCATAATCAACCATACATACATGAAGACATACTCCATGAAAACAACTTCAACGTTCACATGGCGACATCAGTACAACCAAGATTAACGCCATGCAAGTGAAAGAAGAGCATGGACTACATGCATAAGGAACACATATGCAACCAACATGAAAGCATGATCAACAAATAGCCCAAGGAGAGCGCAACAACACTATGATACCACTTTGTAAGACCCTCCTCCCACATCTACCCAAGTAACTAGCCATCTTGGGTGAACAAGCAATGAGAGGCTACTATGATATGATTCAACCTCATAGGTAACCTTAAGGAAATGGAATCGATGGAAAAACAACAAACAAACCTCCCTTAGGTTATTCAAGAACCCCAGGAGCTAATCCACCACTCTAGGTGCCCAACCCTTGAGTTAGCCTCACATTTACATAAATTAAACCCATATTCACTCCCATAGTGCCTGAAACAGAGAGATTATAGTCTCTATCATCCAGTTTTGTGCTAGAGACTGCGAGATTTAAGCCTCTTTTTCAAGGCTAGTCTCCAAACCGATGCCTAGAACTTGATGAGACTCTCCAAGACATTAAATGACACCAAGGCAAAGCCTCTAACACAAAAGATGATGAAGGCCTTGGCCTAACCAAGCCTAACCATGATTGACATTTTGTCAAACACTTAGTAAATATGCAACCTACAGGTGTAAATAACATATTTGAGAATAGGGGTCTCATACTGATATGAAATTCACTATGAAGCATTGTCTCTCTATCACATTAGCTTCCATTTCATCCATTAGTTAATAGATACAGTGATCATTCAATAAAAGTAAGAACATGATGGATGCCATACCTAATGGTTGTCATAAAATACATTCATAACCAACATAATAGGGATAGAAATACCAATGAAATCATAGCCATATAAACCACATATAATCCATCATAATTCTCACAAGGATACAAGGATAAATACCCTTTCATTAATGATGCAAAATTAAAACTCAAGATGGGACTCCCACATTCCACCTGATCGTAGAATGGCTTAGCCAAATATCTTTTCATCCATTCACCTCCATGCCATATCCCAAGAATGAATGTGGGATCTCATAGAACACATCAATCAAAACTCATCCAAGGCTTCTAGAGGCCATCTACCTCAGCCAATAAAACAAAGATTCCACCTCACGGTTAGACATCACAAAAAAATAATTAGATCGGTCTCTATCCTAGCCATGCACGGCTCCAGAGAATTTGTTAAAACTTGACTTCTAGGACTAGTAGCTTAACCCATTGCTGTTGCTGGGCTCCTGACTGTTTGTCCAACCAAGGCTCCAGGACTAGTAACTCAACACGTAACTGTTGTTAGGCTCTAGAGTGTTTGTCCAACCAAGTCTCCATAACTAGTAACTAAACCCACTAAGGGCTCCAGAGCATTTTTCCAATCAAGGCTACGGGACAAGTAACTCAACCCAAGTTGTTCTAGGGGTCCCGAGTGTTTTTACAACCAAGGCTACGAGACTATTAACTCAATCCAAGTCATTAAAGGTCTCTAGATTATTTTTCCATCCAAGTCTCCAGGAACTAATCACTTAACCCAAGCTAAGGAACATGAGAACTAGCCAAAACAAAACAATGAAAATAAACCCACAAACTCCATGGCTCTCCTAGGAAAATCCATTGTCAATCCAAGAAATCCTCTATGCCAGTGGTAGATCATAACCAAGAAACCACATGCATATTCCATGTAAGGAAAACATACATACAACTCAGTATCTACAAGAAAAAATGATGAGTTGTAGATTCTAATGCCTTCATATGCTTTCCTACTCTTTTGTTTGCTTCTTGCTCTAAGAATCCATGTATGGCATACCCTCCAAGAGTGCTCCAAGTCTCCAAGAGTATGAGAGATATAGAATAATGAGAGAGAGATCCAACACTGAACTAACCAAGCTTGCCAACTAATCCTCAGAATCCATTTTATGAAGGCCTTTATTTCTTCATTTTCCATTGTTTTCCTTGAATTTCCTCCTCACATGCAACCTGCGACCTTTCACCTTCCTTTTATCCTAATTTCCATTATTTTCATAAATAATTGTGCCAATATACATTTTTCCTCTTTAATGCCTTAGCCATTTCCTTTTCCTATTTCTTTATCCATAATAAACCTAATCAACACCCATTATGATGTTTCCCCCACCATTCAGATTAGAATATGTGTCCCATCACCATGGCTTTATATATTTGTACATGATATTTTCACCAGGGCTATTAGAACGAGGCCCCATCAAAATTAAGCTTGAACACATTAGAGTTAGGAGGAGACCATATCTATGGAATGCTGGTAGAATAAAAGGGGATCCACATGACAAGGGTTGGGATTTTCTTGAGTTGGATGAGTTGGAGGATGAAAATTTATGAGGCTTTGGGTGGGATTTTCTACTGTGTAATATTAGAGACTAAGACTGATTCCTGGATGACCTTCTTCACACTGGTAAGAAGCATTTTCCTTGTATCCTACAATTTTTTGAATATCTGTGAATTTCGTTCTTTCCATAGGACCCAACAAAGGGCTCCCGAGAAAAGTTTCCACACCATGTTAAGAAAAGGATGAGAAGATATTTGGTGTTTCCATGTTTCAAGGGTGACTTGAATTGAATCTATGTTCCTATTCCATGTTCTGAAAAACTCCTCTCCCCAACCCCATATGTCGGATGCACTTTGACAATTGTTTAAAAGATGATTAATTGTTTCCTCTATATCCCTACACATGATGCATTTGGATGGGCTTGAGAGGCCACATTTCAGTAGATTGTGCCAGGTGAGGATTTTTCCTTGCAATACTAGCCACAAGAATAATAATATCTTCAGCTAGTGATTTTTGGACTAGAGTGAGGTCCACTATGGTTTCTTTTCTAGTTGACTCTGTTTGGCCAAGTATCCATAGGCCTATTTAAGGAGGAGGACACCATCAAATTTTCTCCCCCATATTAATTTTTCTTCATACTAATTTGAGAGGATTTCATGATCTTGAAGGAGCTTCTAGAAAGTTTCCTAATTGAGGTCCTCTAGAAGAGGTTCCCATTCTTCCTTATTGCTATGGGTTCTACATTTTCTTACTTAAGAGGAGTTTTTCTAGTGGTGGGAGACCAGGGTTTTACACCTGGCTTGCATTTGATCCTAAAGGATTGATTAGCCCCCCTCATTTAGTTTTGGGAGTTGTTCCAGGAATATTCCTAAAAGGGAATACTTTGACCATTTCTTACTTCCCAAAATTAGTGTTTTTGAATAAAAATTAATTTCACCAAGGTTGATTCCAAATGGTCGAGCCCTTTACAAGTCCTTCCAGTTGAATAATGTCCTTCTGTTGAATATTTGGAGTGTACTTCACTTTCCATAAGATTTCCAATGGGGTGTTTAGAGAGTCCAAACAATTCCACTAGGTCTTGACTCTAAGGGCATTCTCTATAATCGCAAGGTCCCAGAGGCCCAAATCTCCAACTGATTTAGATCTCCAAAGTTTTTTCTATCTAACCAGAGACCATTTTCTTCTTTCCTTTCAACCTATCCAGATAACATTTCTGTGAAGGTTGGAGATGTTTTTTAGAATTATTTTGGGAATCACCAAGGTAGAAAAAAGGTAGAGAGGCATGGCCCTTACGACTGATTTGACTAGGACCAACCTTCCATCCTAATTTAGAGATCAGAAGGTCCTATTATAGAGTTTGGATTGGAATCTTCATAGGATATTTTTCCAGGTAGATTTCCTAAGAAATTTGTCAGTAAGGGAACCACAAGATACTTAGATACAAGGGAGTAATTTCGAAAACCAAGGATTATGGTTATGTTTGTTTGAATTTGGAGGGGGGTATTAAAGAAGAATATTTTAGATTTCATAAGGTTGATTGAGGTGCTAAAAGCTTTCGAAAAGACATGTATGATTTATTTGTTTCCAGGCTTCAACTAGAATGGGGACTCCCATAAGAAGAGAATCATCCAATAATTGTTGATGGGTGGAGGCAATTGAGTTAGGATGGAGTTTAAGTTTGTTAAGCTAGTTATTTTCCTTGGCACATATGATTATCCAATGTATAACCTATGCTATTATTATGAATAGATTGGGTGATAGAGGATCACCCTGTCTAATTCCTCTAATGAGAGAGAAAGGTTGAGGAGGGGCTCTGTTAACAAGAATAGAGAAAAAACCCCTAGTCACTAGAGCCATTATCTACGCTATTTATTCTTGTGGAACCCAAAGGCCTTGAAAACTTCACTCATTTATTTCCTACGAATCTTGTTGAAGGCGTTTTCCATGTCTAGATGCATCATCATCCTGGGTTGCTTGGTCATTTTGAGAGAATGAATAGTTTCATGAGATATAATTATGTTCACTAAAAATTGACTTCCCTCTAAATATCCAGATTGGCTAGGAGAGACTAGGAGGAGGAGCAGAGATTTAAGCATGTTAGTTATGACCTTTGATATAATTCTGTAAATGACATTGTAGAGGGAATTTAGGGGATACCTTTCGCTATAATTTTCTCCTTCTCTTGGGATTAGGGTGAGGAAGGTGACATTGAGAGCTCCAATAAGAAATTTTGATTGTCTTTAATCCTCCATAATAGTATGGAACTCTCCCTTTAACATAGATCAATAGGCTTTGAAGAAATTTGTAGGTGAAACCATCTGATCCCGGGGCTTTTCCTAAGGACATCGATAGGATGGCCTTTTACACTTCCTACTTAGTAATTTCCTTGACTAACATGGTGTTGTGATAGTCATTCAAGATTTTGAGGATGTTCTAAACAACCTCATGAATTGCTTGGTTCCTATTCTCATTGGGTTCCTTCAAGAGGTTCCCAAAGAAAGCGTTGAGCTATGTTGAGATGTGTTCATGAGAATTGATTGTGTTGAAATTAGTTTTCTTTAGACATAGGACCCTGCTAGATTTCTTGCGTTGAATCATTGATTTGTTGAAGAAACATGTGTTGTGTTCCACAAATTGTAGCCATTGAACATGAGATTTTCCCTGCCATGGTTTTCTTTCCTGTCTATCTATAATTTTCCATTTTTATTGCAAATATCTCTCTATTTTTTGTAGCTGGTTTGTGGTCTCATTGAGGATGATGTTTTTTTGGACCTCCTCCATCTACTTTTATAGGTGTTTTTTATCCTTTAAAATGTTTGCAAAAACTTCCTTGTTCCATTTTCTGATTTTGTTTTTGATATGCTTAAGCTTCGGTTGAAAGCAATAAATATTTTAGCCTCATAGGGGAAGATCCTCATTCCACCATTATTTTATTTTGTATTGGAATTCAGGATGGTCAAGCTCGAAGGCCTTAAAATGAAAAGGTATTTTCCTGGGGGTGCCTAGAAGTTAAATCTCGAGAGCTATTGGCCAGTGATCTTAGTCGACATAGGGGAGAATTTTGCTGTGAATTTGATGATTGGTTAGAAGGATAGATTCAGATATAAGAAACCAATCCCGATGAGAGGATATTTTCCTATATCTTCCACTGTTATTATACCACGTGAAGACATCATTTTAGGTTTCCATATCTACCATGTCCAGGATGTCGATTTCTTCTTTGAAAGCTTCCACATCTCTTTCCAACCTTCTAAGGCCTCCCTTTTTCTCATTTAGGTTGATTATCATGTTGAAGTATCCTCCAATGATTTTGTGGCTATATGGTGTTGAAAAATGTAGCAAGAAATTCACAATTTGATTTTGCCTTGATTAAATTGAGAAAAATTGAAATTCCACCTCAGCAGACAACTTGGATGATGTTAAATTGTGTGACATGGCTTGTGTCACACATTTTACTTAGTAAATCCAACTTGGAGGAGTTAGAGTTCATTTTTGCATGTGTGATTGCTAATTTGTAGCAATCAAGGTCAATCAACTCAAGTTTTTTTCAGTTAAGCTAGTTCCAACTTTTGGAGGAACTAGTGGAAGCTCAACTAAGTAGTGAGATTTCAGTCAAACTCACTGATAATCTTGTTAACTGACAAATCAACCCAAAATAGCTAGTGCATGTAAAGAAATCGAGTTACCGAGTTGAGGTGGATATTCCAAGGTAGTGTAACATTCGTTATAGAGTATTTTTGAGTGTATAGGTGTTGCATGCAGTTAGATGATCAACATAAAGGAATTGCGCAATTCAATTGAGGGAATTTCATCAATAGTAGGGGCTAATTCCTCAAAGAAGAACACAAGGGAATAAGAGCTCAAGTCGAAGAAAAATTTGACTAAGTCTAGGTTAGAGGCCTTCAGTAAGGAGAGAGATAGGTTGTGCATTTGCAGGGTGGGCGTAGTTGAGAAAAGTAATCGTAATACATATCTCTTTCATTTAATTATTGCAAGAGGCATTGCGGTTTTTAGTAGATTACTTTCCCCAGTTAAAATTACTTGTTTCACATGTGTTATTACTTCTTGCATGTTTGCGATTGTTGTCCTAAATTGTGAATTAATGTCCACAAAGCAGTAGTGTAGATCTTCATCTTATTATTTAGATTAAAAATTCATGAGAAGTTGCAAATCTACAACCTAATTTCTACGTGGTATCAAAGTTGGATTCACATTAGAGAAGGAAATTGGAATGTGTATTTCAGAGGTTCGAATTTAAAGAACAATGTAACATAATTTCTTCAGAGCTAAGAAGATGGCCTTCAATGGACTAAGGCTATAGTATGCCTTGGAATGAACCTCTAATTTTCTTTCATGGAAGGACTGCATGAAGGTAGTATTGGATGACAATGGACATGAAAAAGTTTAGGGGATAATATTCGCAAGTGGGCTAATTTTTCGTTATTTTTCTAGAAAAATGATTCGCGAGTTTCCATCTTTTAGAAAAATGGTTCACCCAAATTTTAAAATATAAAATTATTTTACCTTAAGAATCACCAAAATAATATAGAGAGTATATATAAAATCATTATAAATTTGAATAATTTTTAAAATACATCAATAAACATTTTATAGTTTGCTTATCAGGGACTAGTGAGATTCGCCAATGTTTTTATACTTCAAGATAAGTTTCCATCATTAAAATTTTCCCTGACAGTAGATTGCTAGAATACATCAAGAAATACATTGTAAAACCTCAGGCATCTGATGCTTGGAACCTTGCTCAGTGGAATAAAAATGTTTCCAAGGTGAGGAGAATCATGTTGGAGGAAGTATAGTATCATATTGTCTCAAATATCCAAGGAAAAGAAGATTCATTCGCAATGTGGAAAGTAGTGATAGAATTGTTCGAGAATAGTAGTGACCACAAGAAGTTGATACTCAAGGATAAACTTCAAAGTATCAAGATGCATAACAATGACACAATTCTACAATATCTGAGAAATTTTACATAATGTCATGATGAACTTGGTAGGGTTGGTGTTAATGTCCATGATGAAAAGTTGGTAACCTTATCCCTTCTGGGCCTTCTCAAGAGCTAGCATAGCTATCAAGATTCGATAAATGGGAGGGAGAATCTACTGAGTTGGGAGCACTTATGGACCGACTTGGTACAGGAGGAAATAAGGAAGAATACAAGAGATGTGAATTCATCAATGGGTGAGGATGAAGGAACATTTTCTTTCTATTGAAATGAAACAAAGAAAAAAGGGAATAAATCCCAATCCAAACCAGAATACAATCAAGGGGGAAAGAAGAAGGATTAATAAAAAATTAAATGCTTCCATTGTCATGAATTTGAGCAGTATGCCATGAAGTGTGCGCACAAGAAGGCAAGCAAAAATACCTTAGGAGGAGTAGTAGGTGAATCTTTGGCTTCACAGTTCGAGCTTGAATTTACCCTCATTACATGCATGTCCAACCAAGTGATGGGGATCGTGTAGTACTTGGACTCAGGTTCATCATTCCATATGAGAGGAAATAGATATTTTTTGTATTACCTGGAGGAGAAAGATGTCTAGATGCACATTGAGATGGGGGATGATTGGAGGTATAGCGTGATCAGGATTGGTACAGTCACCTTTTAGAGGGAGTTGGGTTCCCCCCCAGGCTGAAGGATGTCATGTTCATTCCAAGCTTAAAAAAAAATCTTCTCTCTATTTCATTTTTGGATGACTATGGTTAAGATATGATCTTGAACAAGGGAAACACATTCCTAATACACAAGCCATGGGATAGGTGAAGAAGATCATAGTTCGTGTGAACTATGATCTTTGGCATAGAAGAATTGGACATTTCCATCATGGAACTTTTAAGATCACGCAACAGATAACCACATGCCTCCCAAAAGGAGCACTTGAGCAGCAGGATGTATGCAAAGGATGTACTTTGGGGAAGTGCACAAAAGCCACCTTCCATGATCGGGATAAGAAAGCACATGAAATCCTTTAACAGATCCACTCTGATGTTTGTGGACCTCTCTTGATAGTCTCCACTGGTAGGCACACATATTTTTCCATTTTTTTTATGACTTCTCATGAAAGTGCTCGATCTTCTTCATGTAGAAGAAGGGCGAGACATTCTCCTAGTTCATAGAATTCAAGGTGCTGGTTGAGAAAGAAACATGCAAGAAGGTGAAGGTTCTCCAGAGAGATAATGGAGTTGAGTACATGTTGAATGAATTTAAAAATTTAGCAAAAGAAGAAATTTCGATGAGAGTTGAAAGCACCCCACAACCCACGAGAGAATGGGGTGGTTGAGAGAAAGAACCATATAAATGTGGGAGAAGCAAGGGTGACATTTCATGATCAAGGCCAACCTCTATATTTATTGGCTGAGGCATGCAACACATAAGTCTATTTTAAGAACCAGTTTCCTCATTAGATTCTTGGCATGATTACACTGGAGGAGGATTTCTCAGGGAGAAAGCTGGATGTGACACACTTCAGGATTTTTGGATCATCTATTTACTACCATTTCTCTAAATAATCAAGGAAGAAGTCAGATCCAAAAACATAATTTGGGGTATTTGTGGGTTGCATAGAAACTCCCCACAATTACTATTATACTTTCCATCCCTCATAATGATAGTTGTGCAAAGGGATGTAAAATTTCATGTAGAAAAATCCATGTGATGATCTCATTAGAGGGAGCTTCACATCCATCTGGAAGAGGAGATTTTAGCTCCAAAGAAGGGACCTCAAGAAGTTGTGGAGAAACAACAAGTTTAGGAATAGAGAGCAGGGAAAAGTAATCAAGAAGAACCATGGAGAGAAGGCGGGAAAAGGACCAGTGAAGTTGAGAGACTTGTGCATTATGTGAGGGATAATGTGGACGCTCCCTCAAATCAACACAAGAAGAGAAGGTGACCAGATTGATATGTTGGATACATGGCTTTAATGGCTGAGCTTGTAGGGACTGAACCATCCTCTTTCTAGGAAGCAGTAAAGCAGCCAGTATGGGTTGATGAAATGGTGGAAAAATCTGAATCCATTGTAAAGAAAAATGCTTGGGAAGTGATACCAAGACTTAGATAAATTAGTTGTCGGTTCAAGATGGATCTTCAAGTTAAAGCTTGAAGTATACATATTCACAGAAAAGTACAAGGCAAAATTTGTGGCCAAGGGGCACTCTCAAGATGAGGTTGTTCACTATGAGGATATCTTTGCTTCTGTAGAAAGGTACTCATCCAAAAGATCAATTCTTGTTCTAGCTACATAGATGGGGTGTAAGATCTAGTAGATGGATGTGAAAACAATATTTCTCAATATATTTATTGAGGAGGAGGTGTATATCGAGCAACCAAAAGGCTTTGGGACTTTTGATCGAGAGTCTCATGTTTTCAAACTCAAGAAATTGTTGTATTGTCTCAAGCAAGAACCACATGCTTGGTACACCAAGATCCATAGCTACACCACTGGTTTGGGATTCGCCAAACGTGAGGTGGATAAAAACCTCTATCATATCTTTGTAGAAGGTAAATTGTTTATTATTGTCTTATATGTTGATGCCTTGATTTTATCTGGTGATGTGCAATTGAATAGATCTTGTAAGGAGAAGCTTGCAAGAGAGTTTGAAATGAAGGACATGGGTCTCATGTACTAATTCCTCAGATTGGAGGTATAGCAAGGTGATGGGGAAGTGCTTGTCTCGTAGGGAAAGTATGCCAATGAGATACTTCATAGGTTTCTCTTGGACAATTGAAAACCCATGGAAACACCTCTACTAACCAACTAGAGGAAAGAGTATGCCACTTTGGGTGAGGAAGTGGATGCTACTGTTTACCGGTAATTGGTGGGTTAAATAATGTATTTTGTGAACACACGACTAGATATGTGCTATGAAGTCAACCAGTTGAGCCAAGCTATGGTTAGGCCAACCAACCTATTTTGGAGGGTAGCTAAGCATGTTTTATGCTACCTCAGAGGCACTACACAGTTTCTACTATGGTACAAACAGAAAGAGGGAATGAATTTATGTGGCTTCATAGATGCAAATTGGGTGGGGAGTCCATCAGACCAAAATATTACATCAGGTGGAATTTTGAGTGTTGGGTCTGCATCTCTTTCCTAGTACAACATGAAGAAAATATCTATAGCACTCAGCTTGACAGAAGCAGAATACATGGCTGCTAGTTAAGAAACATGTGGCATGATTTGGATGAGTAATATGATTGCTCAATTGTTTGACGAGATTATGGATCCAACTATGATCTATTGTAATAATCAGAATAACATCAACATCTCTAGAATTCATGTTTTCATGATTGATCCAAGCATATAAATATCCGATGTCACCATTTACGAGATTGTGTGCAGAGACAGATAATGTTGTTGCAGTACATTTTGACACAAGAAGAAGATGATGACATTTTTACAAAGGCATTTTTAAGAGGGAAGTTTGAGTTCCAAAGGTTAAGGATAGGAGTGGTTGGTAATACCTTTCTTGCTAAGGGGTAGTGTTGAAAAATGCAACACGAAATTTTAAATTTTATTTTGCCTTGATTAAATTGAGAAAAATTGAATCTCCACATAAACAGACAACTTGGATGATGTTAAATTGTGTGACATGGTTTTTGTCACCCATTTTAGTCAGTAAATTTGAGTTGGAGGAGTTATACTTTAGTTCTTCATGTGTGATTGCGAGTTCATAGCAATGAAGGTTAGTTATCTCAAGTTGTTTTCAGTTAAACTAGTTCCAACTTTTGGAGGAACTAGTGGAAGGTTATTTAAGTAGTGGGACTTCAGGAAAACTTAGTGATCATCTAGTTAACTGATCGATCAGCCGAAAAAATCTAGTGCATGTAGAGAATTTGAGTTACCTAGTTGAGGTGGAGATTCCAAGGTAGTGTAACATTAGTTGTAGACTAGTTTTGAGTGTACAAGTGTTGCATGCAGTCAAACAATCAACCTAAAGGAATTGTGCAATTAAATTGAGGAAATTTCCTAGATAATAGGAGCTAATTCCTCAAAGAACAATGAAAGGAAATAGGAGCTCAATCCAGAGGAAAATTTGACTAAATATGGGTGAGAGGCCTTCAGTGATCAGAAAGATAGGTTGTGTACTTGCATAGTGAGCTCAGTTGAGGAAAGAAATTGTAATACGTATCTATTTCATTTGATTAATCCGGGAGGCATTGGGGTTTTTAGCAGATTACTTTCCCCATATAAAAATAATAGTTTCATGTGTGTTGGTCCTTCTTTAATGTTTGAGATTTTTGTTGTGAATCGTGAATTAATGTCTGCAAAGAAGTAGTGTAGATCTGTGTCTTATGATTTTGATTAAAACTTCATGAGTAGTTACAAATATACAACCTAATTTCTACACATGGGACAACTTCTTGCACTTTGTTTAGGGTTTCCAACATGATGATATTTCATCAGCTTGGTGAGGACCATAAATATTGGTGACACATAAGATCTTTGTCATTCCGATAACTTGAAAGTCAATGAAAAGAATGTTGGTAGTTGAGATGGATGCTTTGAGGTCCATCAATTTTCCATTCCAGAGGATTATTTCCCTACCTGTTGTTCCTATGGATGCATTGGAAATAATGTCATAGTCCTTCCAACATTGCTTCTGAATGGAGGGAATCACTTCTAAACCGTTTTTTTTCTTGAAGGAAAACCCTTTATGGCTTGCTTTCCAAGATCTTCAACTTTAGGATTCTTCTTTTTGTGGGTATGTTTGGACCTCGTATGTTCCATCTTATCAAATTCATTGAGAAATATTTTGGGCTAGTACTAGTGCTCTTACCTAGACTTAATTTATCAGTCTTGCCTCTAGATCCTATAGCATTTGAATGGTAGGTTTTCTGCCTTACTTCCTTCCCATTCCCTTAAGGTTGTATTGATCTATAAGGATATTGAGTTTGATACCTATCTTGTTGAGATACCCATATTTCCTTTTAATCGTGACTTGTTTGAGTTGCTCTTGATAAAGATATGATTCCTATATCTTTTGAAGGTATTCCTATTATATGCCTACCATTCCTTTTTTCTCCCAACTATTTTGTTGAGGTCCATATCCCCTAGGACTTCTTCAATAGCCTCCTTCTCTACTAAACCATTGTCATTTTGCTCCTCCATTTCAATATCCTTTGTTTCTTGCTCGATTAAGCTAGGAATTCTTGTGAGGGTTAGACCCCCTATTATGGGAGGGGGTTTGAGATGGTTCCTCCCTACTGGAACTAATTTTATTTTCCTAGTCTTATTTATCATGATCCTCTTGATCTTTTCCTAATATATCAAACCTTTTTTGTTGTATTGGCTTGTTGAGACTTGTTTACCCTGAGTCTCTCTATTGTTCTTATTTTTTAAGTTTACCTTGGTGAAGCCTTGATCATATTTCTTTTACTAAGAATGGGGGTTGGATGGTGGGGGAGTGTTCTAAGGGAAGTCGTTGAAAATATGGTCATTCTCATGGAATTTTTGGTACCGAAATGGAATATGCTTGTATTATGTGTTATGCACCCATATCTTATTAAAAAAGACAAACTTGGTTGCTTCACAGAGTGCTCCTAAGGTATCCATGTCGACGTCGATCCAGACATAGGAAACATGGTTCCAAGATCAAGTTTCTTCCAATATTTTAACGTATTCCCTTATCTTGTATTATATTCCTTTAAGGATAGAGGGTTCTCAATAGTTGGCTGGGAAGGAATAGAGTCGAATCGAGACTGGTAATATTGTGAAGTCCTCCTTCACGGTGAAGTTTTCCTTCCAATATCTCATATATAGATTAGCTGAGCTGAAGAAATAAGTCCGTTCATTCAAGATGTGGTGTTTGTCTTCCAATAGGTTAAATATCACTCTGAAGAAGCCCTTAGATCTAAGATGGATCTTGATGCCTCCATTAGGGTGGAATTTTTGTTATATCCACTAGTTTAGAACCTTATCAGTGGGCAAGAAGCCCATAAATTTGAAAATGATAGCATGCTTGTCCATATATTCCCTGTAAGTAGTTATTTCAAGGTCTTCAATTTCTAGGGTTGGGATTTCCTTCATTTTTGGTTCACATAAATATGTTGCTAGTGGTTGGGAAAGGATATTCTTGCTTGAGCATTTAGTGTTACTGATTGGCTATTTTTGTTGGGCCCTTTCCTACCCCTCCCTCTCCCAAGTGGTTGGATGATGGCTTCTTGAAAGCATTGTGGATGGTAAGTTTTGTGAAGAAGGAAGCCTCCACCTCCTTCCCTTTTCAAATGACAACTTTGCTAAAGTAGGGTGTTCCAAAACCCCCTCCTAACATTGCCATGGAAGATGTTAGATCCAAACCCGAGTTTTTAGTAGTAGTAGCACACTCTACCGTAGTCATCTAAACCAACTTGTACCAAATTATTACTATAAATCACATAATTAAAAAAGAAGTTCCCGTGTCATGAGATCTGAAACCATGTGTCTAATGTATTTGAATGCTAATGGCATCACATTGATGCTATTTCTATGGTTGGGTGTCGGGAGAATACTACCAATGATGAATTACCATCATTTAATTGGAATTATTGCGTCAACCTCACTGATATGATTTTTTTTCGTTAGTAGAAAAATCATAAAACTTGTGTATTTTATCTATCAATTTTTTATCAGCGTATCAGGATTCGGGGTTTTATCTTATGAAATTTTATAATTATTCATTTTGGTTTCATGGGGTAATTAGTTAAAAACATTATGAGGGGTAATTAAGTTACCTTGTGTGGGGATATCACAATTTGGTTAAGGGTTGAGCTAGAGAGTCCGTTGTGGGAGATAAAAATGATATTTGTTTATTCTACATTCAAAGTATTATTATAGGGTTTGGTATCCATGAGGTCATACAACAAACATTGATGGGAAGGAATGAGTATCGGAGTCAACCACAAGAGATAAAAAATGTCCTTCATTTGAATCTCGATTCAAATCCTAATTATTTATATATTTAAAAGTGAGGATAAAGGTAAGTCACTATAATTGTAAGGCTATTATAAAGGTTATATGTTGTCCCTTAGTATCTTTGGCATATGCATTGATAAAATAGAATTTTATTTTGAAGAAGAGCATTCGTTATGTTGATGATATTGTTCTTATGGAATGGAATTCTTATGATGTTAATAATCATTTAAGAAAGCTCAAGAACTTCTTCTCAGGTATGGCTATGCTTGTGAACATCAAGAAAATAAGCACTATGATAATCAAATCTAACAAGATAACTTGTGACACTTTATTAAATGACAATAATAGTTTGCAAGAGGTAACTTCATACAAATATCTTGAAATTCATACTCACCATAACCTCAATTAGAACTATAACACCAAAAATGGTTGAATGGAGGGTGGAAAATTTATTTTTGTCTTAACAACCTATCTAAATTGTTGGAAATTTAGTTGCAGGTAATGAGCCTCATCATTGGGTAATTATATGGGCCTTAATTCACCTCCTAGCTTAGTCAAACCAACTATTCTCACAACTTATTGCATACTTTTGATTATACTTTGTTTATGAGATGAGTTAGAGTTGGATATTTTTCTTTTTGGTCTAATGTACATTTAATGCAGGATTAAAGGATAAAAGAAAGGAATTTTGTCAAAGACCTTGGTGAAAACTCGAATGGGACAAGGGAGAGGAATTATAGGAGGGAAATCGTCCTCATTTACTACCCCTCGATTCAAATATTCCTCCATCAGCTTGGAGTGCAAATACCCAAATCATGAGGACTAGAAGGGAGCCGAGCAAGTGAATGTCAAAGCACAAATTTATCTTGAGTTTGGGAACCAAGCCTCCCTAATTTTAAGGAAGTTGTTGGAGACTTCAATCGTATAAGTAGAGAGGCCTAAGACCCCAATAGGATTTGGACTTTTGATTGTAAAACTCTACTTTATTTTCGAGCTGCAAGACTTGTGAAAATTTTTGATGTAATGCATTGTTTTGATAATAAGATTGAGTTTTGTTTTGAGCCAACACTAAGTTAAATCAGAGTGTTGAAGCTCTTGGGTTAGGGCCAACCCTAGCAGCTAAGGCTCCTCTTTATTGTACATGTATGCTAGTTTAGATTGATGGTTTAATCATTCATTTTGTTAAGTAGTTGCATTTCCATTACAGTAGTGTAGCGTAGATTAGTTTTGTTTTAGTTTTCTTCCATTTGTGTCTTCTTTCAATTAGCAGGTTAGCCAAGAGTTCTTGCATGAAGTTTTCTGTGTTGATTCAGTACAAGGTTCATTTCATTGTCATCTTTTTCCATCACTCTTTGCTCATAGGCTCATTTCCTTCAACACAAAATTCTTAAGCAAAAGCTAATAAAACACTTCTTGATCAGATTATACCCGTAGATTTCCTTACTGTCCAATTCACAACAAACCTGACCAATTACTGTCTGATTCATTTCAATGCTTGACTTCATGCACTCTAGATGTCCACTGTCAATCTATCTAGCTTGATCCAATGGCTATCATGAATTCTCCCACCTACTTTATGCACTCCAAATCTCCACCGTTGATTTGTCACGCCCTCAATCCAACAACTATCACGTCACCCGGTCGGCAACTAGCTTGGCCGATCTCCACCGTTGATCAATCATGCAAGATCCAACGACTATCATGCATTCTCACATGAATTATTGCATGACCGATATCTGCTCAAGAGCACGCAAGAAAAGTAGTTTTCTCATGCCACGTGTCACTCACTTAGGCTAATCCCATGAAAATTAGAAATACAGCTTACATCTTTGAGGGCGCAAGAGAAACTTCTTACCACCTACGAAACCTACTCCATCATTGCACACGTTTTTTTACCCTTTTGTCGCCATGTGACTTGACATCTATTCACTTCATCGCCACGATAAGGTCTCCGCCATTCATCTCCCCTTAATCATATTCATCCCTCTATTCACTTAACCCCCTGTGATAAGATATTCGCCGCTCATCTTCCATTAATCCTACTTATCCATCTATTGCCTTAATTTCCCATGACAAGATCTTCCATTTTTATTGTTCGTTGATCGATCGAATGGCTCCTATGCACTGCTACTTCATTACATCTCCCTTTCACTGATTTCAACCTTTGCTTGCTCTTCCGCTTAACTCCTTGCATGCTTGATTTTACCAAAAAATCCAAAAACGTGAAAACAGATTTAGTTTAGTTTCCTTTCTTACACATTAGTTTGGTTTGATGCTATTTACTTCTATATCTTAGATAGAATCATTAGGTTAGTGTTGATTTAGCAATTTTGCTTAGCAGAGGTGTTTTAATGGTTAATTAGGTTATGGTGTGATTTAGCATTACCTATTTTTTTCTTCATTACTGCAGTAAAGTAGCTCTCTTAGAATAGATTTTCTCTTCTTCCATCAGAGAATTAAGCTTCTTCTTACTCTATAGAAGTCTGGCTTGGAACCCCTAGGGTCTCCCACTAGGTGAACAGTAACAACAGGAAGGACCTTCACTTTTACTTGTGCATATAGCATAGTCACCTCTAAATTTGTACGAACCCCAGGTTGATAAGTAAAGCTGGTAGCCTAGGAGTTGCATCATCCTTGCTACAATATTGGTGCTCATCGCCTTTTGGTGTCATTGCCAGGGAGGTGTCTAAGTAGAGTGTGAGTAATGCTTTCTTTTCTTCTATTTCTAGTCTCCCATTTTCTGCCATTATTTTATTTCTGTAAAAGTAATCTAGTAGCTTCCTTTCATTTAATTGTCATTATCTGCTTTCCTTTCCATTCTGTAAGTAGAATTTCAATTCAGTAAGTAGTATTTTTTTTCTCTCTCCGTAGTTTTCATTCAATTAGAAATTTTATTTCTGTAAAGTACTTTCCAGCTTAAAAAAATCTTACAAAAACCAACCCAAAAACATTTCCTTTCATGTCTCGTAGGAGTAGGGACAATTTAGGAAAATTCTTACCAAATACCCTCACTGCATCCAATAGCCAACCTTCTCTCTTCTTTGGTGGTTGTGAACAGGAGGAACCTCTAGGTGAACAACCTGACATATTTGAAGAACCTATAGGGGAAGAAGAAGAGGAAGAACCCATTCCTACTGAACCAATGGCTGAAAACCGAAATGACAGAGGAAATAGAGAGAGAGTTGAGGGTGCCTTCCCCATCAGCGAAACCAATGGGGACACTAAGATGAAGAAAATAAGCCCCAGTTCTCTATATCAAGGAGCTAAAGAGGTCACTGACCAGCTTTGGTACATCAACCAAAGGCGACCTCCTCAGCCTAGACCATACCAGCAGGGTATGCAAGGGTCATCCCATGCATATTACAACCCCAACCAAACCACAACTATACCTTCTTGGGGACCCCCTACTCATCGTTCCTTGTCTACACCCCCTCCTTGGTCCTATGTATCTCAGTATCATTCCCAACCAGCCAGCCAGTCATTTCAACCTTACATTCCACCACAACCTCGGTGGAATACCCCACTCCAGTGGTGGAGGCCCCAATAAAATAATGCTCTAGCTCTATTTCCTCCACCACCTACCCAACCAAAACTCCTACATTCTGTTCCACCCAAGCAACTCAAAATGCCTACCCAGCCAAATCTGAACATGAACAATAGGTAGGCTCAACAAGTATACAATGGAGAGACATCATACCCAGCTTATGCTATAGAATCCAGGAAATCAACCTAAGGTTTGGGAGAATTATCCCATATAGCCAACCTCCCTCTCCACATAGGGAGGTTGAGGAAGAAAGGGAGGAAAGAAACCTTAAAGTAAATCCACCCTTTCCTGAGAGATTAGCCCAAACACTCTAGCATACCCTAGAAGAACTTGAACTTCTGGGAAAATTGAAAAATCTATTTGTAAAGATCCTCCTTGTCTGGGGAATAAAAGATGTTCCAATTTACAATAAGTTGATTAAGGAGAAATGCTTCAAGAATCTAGGAAGAAGAAAAAGGGATGGCCCTACAATTAATGTCATTGGGTGGTTGTTTGACTTAATGCTGGGGCAGGTAATATGTCCCAAATATTTGGACCCTAGAATCCCTATACTAGATGTGCACATCAATGGCCCCATTGTCCCACACACTTTGATTTACCTGGGGGATGCCATTAATGTGATGACCAAGGACACCATGCTCAAGCTCAACCTCCAAAGGTCATTGAGGAAGACCACAATAGTGTTGGAAATAATACTAAGAGGGGGGTGAATCAATATTATCAGATCAATAGTTTTATGTCCCAAACAAATTTATATACGCTACTTCAGCTAAGTGAACTAGTGTGTACACGCCATTGTACTTAAAGAAACCAACATATATGCTGAGAAGTTTTAATTTAGCCAATTTAGCATGCATTGAACTTTAATTGGAATATCAGAGATTTATTAGATAGTGTAGTAAAATCAGAATAAAGAATCACACATAAGCAACACACATGAACACCAAGATATAAGGTGGAAACCCAATGTGGGTAAAAACCACCTGCTACTGTCGTCTCTGACTTCTTTTAATAATAAGAATTTTTTTTTACAATCACGTACTAGTGCAGACTCATACCAGTACGGAGGCTTCTACCTATAGAAGGTCACAACCTTATCTCATTCTCCAGCTTCTACTGGAAGGGAGCTACAACCCCCTAGCTCTTGTACTGGCCGATATGTTTACTAGTACATAGGTGGTGACCTACAGAAGGCTACGACCTCCTTTCTTCCTTCGAGGACCATGTTTCATAAATTTTCAGACTAGATCCATCAATAACATCATAACTGAAATACAATCATCAAATACATCTGCATCAAACAATCACTAAAACTCAATCATAACTTTTTTGAATCAACCACAACTGAATCAATCAATCGCTTTGACAACCCATTGTTACTGTAGCAAATCACAATCAATCTGATCATTCAAAATACAATCACCAGAATCCAAAGCAGTACCCAGAACTCTGTAACAGAAAATAGAAACAACTGAAACATACTTCATAAGGTATACGCTACTTCCATGTGTTGAACCAGCATGTATACGCACTTTTATCAAAGACGAACACTGTACACATCTGCAAATATTAATTCATAATTCTACAGCTATTCCGGACTTCAGTTATACCGAGATCATAATATCTACAGAATAAAACATGCATCAGTATTTAGATCTAGACTATACATGATCAAACCACATATTGATAATTCATTTCAAGCATTAATATCCCAATCCATCATTAGATCTTATCTCTCATCAACTGCTAAGGTTCATCCTTGGTTCAGGTCGAGCAAAACACTAGAAGCCAATAACCTACATAATAGATATAACACTTCATTAGATATTTGATACTTACACACTTGGCCTAATGATCTTCTCTTCCTTATATAGTTTTGGGCCTTTCTCAATACCATGAACCAAAACCACTTACGACCAATACCTTCGACCAAATACCTAGGGTCAATACCTCAGACCAAGTACCTGGTACCAATACCTTGGACCAAAAACTTAGTTTTCCGAGATATACACGCTTTTCCTTATGTGAAAGTGCATGTGTATGTATACGCTACATGTGTTCAGTGAACTTGCGTGTATACACAGATTGGTCAAGGTGAACCTACGTATACCTCTCTTTCATCATTCTTTGTAGCTTGATCTATAATTCTTTGTTGTTGACATGCTGTACTGCAATCTTTCATCTGAGTGAGTTGCCATCAAGGACAACACCTATATCATAATGCCAACAATCTCCCCCTTTTGACTTAATGGCAACAACAACAACAAGTCACTTTCCCACTTTGACATCAATGGAAAAGGGTGAACCAAGATAATGTCTCCCTTTGACATATATTATGTTGGTCCTGCTCCCCCTGATTACATGCTGAAATCTTTGATACCATCCATGCTCTTCCTAAGCACAAGCAGAGTCTACAAAAAAAATATTTTCTAAAAGAATAACATGACTCTATAACTCAACTATGTGAGGATGACCTTCCTATCACCAATGACTCATACATACATCCATCTCCCAACCAAGTGGGGATATACCAAATTTGACTCATCCACCCAACCAAGTGGGGATATACCAATTGTTTATACATGACAAAAACAAGAAATATTACATCATCCATCCCATGTAAAGTGGGGATACAAATTACATCATTTGTCCAAGAGGACTCATTCAAGACATATCACACCCTAGACTTTTACATGACTTGAGCAACAAATGGTAGAAATATCTGAAGCCATAGCTAGACTTGGCAACCATAATTCCAACAATGCTAAATGTACGAAAGCTAATGCTCCCCCTAAACTTATGCTACCTGTGCATTGTTAACAGGTCAATGATCAAGGTAACTTTGTCAGTCAGATAAAATTAATGAATAGAGAATATAGAAATCAATATCTATCAGAGCACCCATATCATAGCCTAACCCACTATTTTTTTTGTTTGAAACACATATACGCTCCTTGGCCCATAAAAACCCATGTGTGTACGCGACTATACTTCATGAAAGCCGTGTATAATAACCTTTCCCTGGAAAATTGGATTTAACAAGAGGATGATGCAGCAACTACTCCTAGATTTTATCTGAGATATTCAAATGTCTCTCTGGGCAGTGATTTAGTGAATATATCAACAACCTATTCTTTGGAGGAAACATACTCCAATTTGACCTTTTGTTCAAACACTTTTTCACGTAGAAAATGGTATTTGATGGGTATGTGCTTGGTCTTGGAGTGCATGACTGGATTCTTTGAAATACTGATGGAACTTGTATTATCACATAGAATGGAGATGGGTAGAGCACATGTGATATGAACGTCTTGTACAGTTTGTATCATCGAAATTAGTTGGGTGCAATAAGATACAATAGCCACATATTCTACTTCAGCTGTAGATAAGGCAATTGAACTTTGTTTCTTGCTGAACCACGATATGAACCTAGAACCCATGTAGAATGCACCACCACTAGTGCTTTTTCTATTATCAACACTTCCTGCCCAATCTGCATCTGTAAATGCATGAAGAGTGAGATATGTATCTCTAGGATACCATAAACCAAAGTTTTTTGTTACTTGAAGATATTTGAAAATTCTTTTGACTGCCTGAAGGTGTGAGTCCTTTGGATTTGCTTGGAATCTTCCAACTATTCCTACTGCATGCATGATGTTAGGTCGGGTACTTGTTAGATAAAGTAGACTGCCAATCATGGATCTGTAAGTTGGTTGAGGTAGTGCTGTTGATTTATCATTTGAGCTAAGACTGCATCATGTTACCATTGAGGTACATATAGGTTTAGAATCTTCCATGCTGCACCTTTTCAAGATCTGTTTGAATTATTTGGTTTATGAAACAAAAATACCATATTTATTTTGTTGAACTTGTAGACAAAGAAAATAGGTAATTTCACCAAGCAAGGAAACTTCAAATTCTTGCTGCATTACTGAAGAAAAATTATGACTCATGGATTCTTCATTGCTACCAAAAATGATATCATCACCATAAACAACAATAATTAGCAATTTATCAGTGTCAATCTTTGTATATAGATTGCTATCTACGGAGCGTTTTGAAAAACCTTGTTGGTGTAGATATTTGTCAAGGCGGTAATATCAGGCCCTTGGAGCCTATTTCAGACCATAGAGAGCCTTTTTGAGTCTGCATACAAGTTTTGAATCATTTCCAAGAATGAATCCTCTCGGTTGTTCAATATAAACTTCTTCTTTTAAATCTCCATTAACGAAAGAAAATTTTACATCTGTTTGGTATACTTTGAATTTCTGAAAGCTAGAAAGAACAAGAAACATCCTTATGGCTTCAAGTCTACCAACAGGTGCAAAAGTTTCTTCAAAATCTATACCTTCTTGTTGAGCATACCCTTTACAAATAAATCTTTCCTTGTTTCTAATGACTTCTCCATTTTCATTCAGCTTGTTTTTGAATATCCATTTAGTTCCTATAATATTTGTATCATAAGGTCTAGGAACTAATTCCCAAGTATTTTTCTTTTCAATTTGCTCAAGTTCTTCATTCAAGGCCTTGACCCAACATTCATCTTTGCATGCTTCATTTGCATTTTGAGGTTTAGTGGAGGATAGTAATGCTAGATAGCTTGAGGTTTCTGTAATAGTTCTTCTTGTCTGTACACCTGCCTCTTCTTCCACTAAAATTTGAGTTTCTAGATGATTTTTCTGAACATACTTGGATGGAGTCTTTTCTTCTACCATTATCTCTTCTTCAGGTGCTTCATTGATTTCTTCTTCAATATCATTGTGATTTGATGTCGGAAAATACTCCCCATCTTCTCCATTGTCATAATCTTCTATTTTTGTCTGTTTTGGACTTTTGCATGCTTCGTTAGCTACAACATCAATACTTTCAATAATTTTCCCAAGTCTTTTATTATAACATTTATACCCTTTACATCAGGAAGAGTAACCAAGAAGAACACCTTTGTCTACTCTGGGCTCAAACTTACCAAGTTTTCCATCAGTCCTTTTGATATAACATTTGCTTCCAAAAACTTTAAAGTATTTTACAGTAGGAGTCTTACCATACCAAAGTTCATGTGGATTTTGAGTGCTATTTACCTGAACATTTTCTTGGTTGAGAATAGTTACAGTGGTGAATGCATCTTCACCCCAAAAGGTTGCAAGAGTTCCAGATTCATCTAGCATAGCTCGAACCACTTGTTGAAGATTTTTTTTCATTCTTTCTACTACTCCATTTTGCTAAGGAGTCCTTGCATTGGAGAATTGCGTTTCTATTCCATGCTGTTCACAAAAGTCAAAGAATTCATCTCAGGTAAATTTCCCTCTTCGATAAAATCTGATACATTTGATTTCTTGATTTGATTCATTTTCAACCAAAGCTTTGAAGGCTTGGAACTTTTCAAATGCTTCATGTTTATGCTTTAGCAGACCTATCCAACACATTCTAGAAAAATCATCAATGAAAAAAATAAAGTATTCTTCTCCACAAGGTGACTTTTTCCTTGATGGTCCACATAAATCAGTATGGACAAGTTCAAGAGGCTTAGTAGCTGACCCTTCTTTTTCAATGAAGTGAGCTCTGCTTTGATTACTAATTTTACATGGTTTGCATATTGTATTTTCAGGGATGTTGATATCTGGAAGATCAAGAAGAACCTTGAATCTGCATGCTTTTCTTATTTGAGAAAATCTTCTATGTCACAGCCATTTCTCATCATTTTTTCTTAGATAGCACTGTTGTTGTCCTCCCTTGAGTATGTATAAGTTGTCTAGAGTTCTTGTACCTTTGATCATGGTCTCCCCTGTGTCAAGCTCATGAACAACACATCCATTCGATCGAAACACCACTTCATTTCCTTGATCAGACATTTGGCTGACACTCAACAGGTTATGCTTTAAGCAGTCTACATACATAACATTTCCAGCTTTAACCTTTTCTTTCAAGAAAATAGATCCTTTACCTTTTATGACAACAGAAGTGTCATTTCCAAATGAGACATTGTTTTCCTTTTCTAAGGCATTATATGAGTGAAGTTTTTCTTTGTCACCTGTCATGTGTTTTGAGCATCCACTGTTGATGTAGCACTGATTTTCTTATCCTTCTGCATACAAGGCTATACCACATCTTTCCATTTGAGATTCTTTCCTTCTCCATATCTTGGTATTTAATGGAGTTTTCTCCTTTTGAGATGTTTGCCAAAATTTTCTCCTTCATTCATATTCTTCATGACCAAAGTTGTTATAGATTGAGCATTCTATTTCATTTTCAAGAAGAGAAAAGTTATTATAGGAACTTTTCTTGATTCCTGTCACATTCCTTTGATTTTGTGCTTCTCTAGTCATGGTTGTTTTAAAAGAAACACATTTAGAAGCTTTGTGTCCAAAATTATGACATAAAAAACAATGCCCATTAAAGAAGTTCCTGCGACTATCGAATCTATTGACCTGGTGATTCTAGTTTCTATTGATATTCATATTTGGAGCAAATTGAGTATGATTTACCTGAGGTTAGTTATGGCTTGTATTCATCCTTCGAATAAATTGAGTCTGATTTACCTGGTGATCTACTTTATGCCTTTGTTGATGATTGTCATACTATTCACTGGTCTTTGCTACATCAAGATAACTTCTAGTGGGGTTGATGACTTCTGTGATTAAGATGCTTCTTCAGTATATCCAAGACCTATCTTTATCAGAGGAGAACACTACACTTTGATAATTTCATTTAAGGTTTCTGATCCTTTAGCAAATCTAAGATTGAGAGATTTTATTTTCTCAAGATCATTTCTTAGACCCACAATTTCACATTCTAGTTTTTCATTGTGTTTTTCTTTTCCAGCAAGTTGGTATGTCAAGGTATCTATAATCATATTTTTTTATTCTAAACAAATTTTGATTTTATAGATTTCTTCATGAAGGTCATCTTCTTCTAAAGCATCCCAAAAATTGTCATCATCATAAGCCATTAGAAGTCTATAGTCATTACTATTTTCATCTTCATCACTATTTGATAAACCATCTCTATCTTCATGAGTATAGTAACTCCTTTTATTTACAACTTGTTTTCTATTCCATTTTACATATTCCTTCCCTTTTTCATATTTATCTTTATGAGGACATTTGGTAGCATAATGACCAACTCCGCCACAACCAAAGCATTTAAAGGGTAGCTTACCTATAAATCTTCTGGAACCCCGTTGAAGCTTCTTGACAAAGTTTACCTCATCTTCCTCTTATGAAATATGTCCTGATTCATTGTGTTCTTCCTTTCCATTTGTTGAAGCTTCAAATGCATCTTCGCTCATATTTGATGGACCTCCTTTTCTCATCTCAAAGGCAGTTAAGTTTCTGTTAAGCCGTGTAATAGTGATAGTCTACAGATCCTATTTTTCTTCTATGGTAGACACTTTTGATTCAAATTTAGTAGACAAGGATATCAAAACTTTCTCAACTAAGGTAACTTCCTTCATATCTTCACCCAGATTCTTCATACAATTAACAACCTCATCTATACGTAAGAAGTAACTATCTATACTTTCATCACTGTTCATCTTAAGAGTTTCATACTGAATTCTGAGAGTTTGATGTTTAGCACGTTTTACCTGAGAGTCTCCTTCGTAGATCAAAATGATTTTGTCCCATATTTCTTTGGCTGATTTGAGCTGCATAACTTTGACAAACTCTGATTGTGACAGACTTCCCAATAAAGTACTGACACCCATGGCATTGGTTTCATATTGCTTTTTACCTGTCGTATCTGTAAGAATTGCCATTGTAAATGTATATCCTCCTTCCACAATTTCCCAGACATCTGTTCCAAGTCTTATTTTCTAATAAATAAATTTTCTCCCATCAAATATTGGTGGTCTGATGGATCCCATGCTTCCTTGATTACTCATGATGATGGATCTCCCTTCAAGCGATCAAGCTTATTCTGAAGGACATGCTCTGATACCAATTATTAGAAATAATACTAAGAGGGGGGTGAATCAGTATTATCAGATCAATAATTTTATTTCCCAAACAAATTTATATATGCTACTTCAGCTAAGTGAACTAGCATGTACACGTGACTGTACTTAAAGCAACCAACGTATATGCAGAGAACTTTTGATTTAGCCAATTTATCATGCATTGAACTTTAACCAGTATATCAGAGATTTATTAGGCAGTGCGGTAAAATCAAAATAAAGAATCACACATAAGCAACATGCATGAACACCAAGATATAAGGTGGAAACCCAATGTGGGTAAAAACCACCTACTGTTGTCATCTCTATCTTCTTTTAATAATAATAAAATATGTTTACAATCTTGTACTGGTGCAGACTCATACCAGTACACAGGCTTCTACCTGCAGAAGGTTATAGCCTTCTCTCATTCTCCAACTTCTACTCGAAGGGAGCTACGACCCCTTAGCTCTTGTACTAGCTGATATGTTCACTAGTACGTAGGTGACAACCTACAGAAGGCTACGACCTTCTTTCTTCCTCCAAGGATGATGTTTCATAAATTTTCAGACTAGATCCATCAACAACATCATAATTGTAATACAATCATCAAATACATCTGCATCAACCAATCACTAAAACTCAATCATCAATTTTTTCAATCAAGCACAATTGAATCAATCAATCACTTTGACAACCCATCATTACTATGGTAAATCACAATCAATTTGGTAATTCAGAATACTGTCACCAGAATATAGTCACTAGAATCCAAAGCAGTACCAAGAACTGCGCAACAACAAACAGAAACAATTGAAACATACTTCATAAGGTATATGTTATTTCCATGTGTCAAACCAGTGTGTATACACACTTTTATGAAAGCCAACCAGCGTACGCATCTGCAAATATTAATTCATAATTCTGTAGCTATTATGGACTTCACTTATACCCAGATCATAATATTTATAGAATAACACATGCATCAATATTGAGATCTAGAATATACATGATCAAACCACATAATGATAATTCATTTCAAGCCTTAAGATCTCGATCCATCACTATATCTTATCTCTCATCAACCACTAAGGTTCATCCTTGTTTGAGATCGAGCACAACACCATAAGCTAATAACCTGCATACTAGATCTAACACTTCATCAGATATTCGATACTCACACTCTCGGCTTAATGATCTTCTCCTCCTTATATAGTTTTAGGCCTTTCTCAATACCATGGACCAAAACCACTTAGGACCAATACCTTGGACCAAATACCTAGGGTCAATACCTCGAACCAGATACCTTGTACCAATACCTTGGATCAAAATACCTTGGACCAAAAATTTATCTTTCTAATATATACATGCTTTTCCTTTCGTGAATGTGTGTGTGTACGTATACGATACTTGTGTTCAGTGAACCTGTGTGTATACGCAACTTGGTAAAGGTAAACCTGCACAAACCTCTCTTTCATCATTCTTTCTAGTCTGATCTGTAACTCTTTGTTGTTGAGATGTTGTATTGTAATCTTTCATCTAAATGAGTTGCCATCAAGGACAACACATATATCATAATGCCAACAAACAATTCTGCAACTTGCAGATCATTCCACAGTCACCCCTGAGGGAATTGTGGAGGAAGTGATGGTCTCCATTGACTCCTAGGAGTACCGTACAGATTTCCTCGTTCTCTAGCCTAAGGCTAAGCTTACCGGTTACCCTTTCACCCTTGGGAGGCCATGGTTGGCCACAGCTGATGCTTACATCAATTGCAGAGATGGGAATATGACCATCAAGAATGGGCATATGTCCAAGAAGTTAGTCCTATACCCTCCTACTCAAACTTCTCTAGAGCATGATTTACCTTTATGGTTGGAGGAGGAGGAAGAAGATGAGCCTTATTCAACCAAACTTTATTCTTTGGAGGCAACCATAAGAGGAGGATAGCAAGATGAGGATGACTTAATTGAACACCTGCTCCAAAGTCCAACTCCTACTTTGTTACCATTAGAAGAAGAAGTAAGGGAAACCCAGAATAATCATTCAATTGACTTGTGCTTGGCTAATTCAAACCTGTGTCAAAACCATAGAATTTGGCCCAAAGAGAACTTTGAAAATTAATCCATATCTTTTTGCTCTCAAAGAGGAAAATCTATGCAACATGTTCAGAGAAAACCTAGAAGCCTTCACCTGGAGTTACAAGGAAATGAAGGGACTACACCCCTCAGTGTGTACTCACCACATATATGTCAAAGAAGGTTGCAAGCCGGTCCAATAACCACAAAGGAGGATGAATCCATCTCTTAAAGATATAGTCAACGAGGAACTACAAAAACTGCTAGATGCAAGATTCATTTACCCTATCTTTGATAGTGAGTGGGTCTCTCCTTTAGTGTTAGTTCCTAAGAAAAATGGTAAGTGGAGGATTTATGTCGATTATAGGGAGTTAAGCAAAGCCACAAAGAAGGATCATTTTCCCCTACCCTTCATTGACCAAGTGCTAGATGGCCTGGCAGGGAAGAAGTTCTTTTCTTTCCTAGATAGATTCAGTGGGTACAAACACATCCAAATTTGGCCAGAAGACCACGATAAGACCACATTCACCTGTCCTTGGGGTATTCTTTCCTATAGGGTCCTTCCTTTTGTCCTATGCAATGCTCCCACCACTTTCCATAGAGCAGTCTTGAGTATTTTTGCTGAATTAGTACATGATGTGGTGGAAATCTACATGGATGATTTTACACCTTATGGCTGTGATTTTCAAGAAACCCTGACTAACCTAGGCAAGCTCTTGCATAAGTTCATTGAAATGAACTTGTCTCTCACTCCAAAAAAATGTGAATTCCTAATGACTGAAGGGACCGTGCTAGGTCATTCAATATCTTAGCAAGGACTACACGTGGACCCAAACAAAATAGCAAACATCTAAAGGGTTCCACCTCCTCAAAAGTAGAGGTACGTCAATAGATTCTTGGGGTTAGCTGGATACTACCAAAGGTTCATAAAGCAATTTAGCAAGTTGGCCTCTCCTTTATTTGGGTTATTGGCCAAAGATTCTGAGTTTATATGGTCAAAGAGATGTTAAGAGGTCTTAGACATTTTAAAGGGTAAGTTAATCACTGCAGCAATTCTTTGAGGCCTCAACTAGGCACTCCCTTTTCATATTCATGCCGATGCCTCACACAAAGCCATAAGAGTAGCCTTAGGTCAGGTAGAGGAGAAATTTCCTTATGCCATCTATTTTATCAGTAAGAACCTGTCAAGGGGTGAGCTAAATTATGCTGTGACTGAAAAGGAACTCCTGGTTTTTGTGCATTCATTAAAAAAATTTAGGCATTACATTACAGGCTATCAAACAGTTTTCCATACTGACCATGCTGCAATGAAACATTTAATGAACAAACTAGATGTGAATGCTAGAATTGTAAGATCATTACTTTTATTACAACATTTTGATCTAACTATTGTTGATAAGCCTGGTAAGGAAAATGTTGTTTCAGACTTTCTATCTAGGATGAATATGCCTGCAGGTGAAGAAGGAATGGTGGATGACTAGTTACCAGATGAGAATTTGTTTGTTATTTCAGTTCTCTCCCCTTGGTTTGTTCATATAGTAAACTATTTGGTATCAACATAGTTCCCACCAAACTTGGCCTCCAAAGAAAAGAGCAAGATAGTGAAGAAAAGTGCCCCCTTCACCTAGATTGGGGGAAATCTCTTCAAACATGTCCCAGATCAAATATTGAGAAGGTGTGTAAGGGAAGAGGAAGTTTTTGACATCCTTCTGACCTGTCATGATGGGCCTTGTGGAGGTCACTTTGTAGCAAAGAGGACAACATTCAAAGTGTTACAAGCGGGCTATTATTGGTCCACTCTTCATCAGGATGTGAAGAAGTACATTAGTCAGTGTGATCGGTGCTAGAGGATGGCAAAGCCTACTCCAAGAGATGAAATTCCCCTATAACCTCAAGTGACTTTTGAGCCATTTGACAAGTAAGGCATGGAATTCATTGGGCCTATCAACCCTCCTCCAAAGAAAAAATAGTACATTATTGTGTGCGCCGATTATTTGACTAGGTAGGCTGAAACCAAGGCAATTAAGGAAAAAACAGAAGAGAAGGTGGCTGTGTTCCTAAGGGAGAATGTATTCTACAAATTTGGTTACCCTAGAGAGCTAATCACAAACGAAGGCAACCAATTTACCTCCAATATGATTGAAGAACTGTTCAGCAATCAAAAAATCAAGCATAGGACCTCCACTCCTTATCATCCACAAGCTAATGGGAAAGTGGAGGTGACCAATAGGTCACTGGAGAGCATCTTAACCAAGGTAGTGAGTAATACTAGGAAGGATTGGGCAGAGATACTAGTTGAGGCCACCTGAGCCTATAATACAACATGGAAGACCACCACTAGATTTGCACCCTATGAGTTGGTCTATGGGAAAATGGCTTTGTTGTCCATTGAGTTTGAATATAACACATTGAACATGGCATCCCAACTAGATGTGGATCTTAGTCATGCATAGAAAGAAATATTGTTCCACATGAATGGCCTGGATGAATTCAAAATGTAGGCCCTCTTACATACAGAGATAGTTCAACTTCAGAGGAAGATCTAGCATGATAGACATATTAAGAAGAATAAATTTCAGGAGGGCGATTGGGAATTGTTAAATGATTCTAGGTATAAAGAATTAAAAGGCAAGCTAAGGACAAGATGGCTCAGACCTTATGTTGTGGAAAGATGCCATGATAATGGTTCAGTGCAAATCAGAACTATATGTGAAGAAGTCATTATATTTCTTGTTAATGGACACCGATTGAAAATGTACAAGAGGTCTTTATCAAAGAAACAATTCATTGACAATATCAATAAGATGGTGATGATGGTGGAAAAATTTCTAGCTCCTCCGTCATCAGGTCACTGAAAAAAAAAAGGAAAAAAAAGAATAAGGATTCAGGTGAAAACCTCCATGAGGTGCCTGAGTCCCATCTTTGGGTTGAAAACCTTGTGAGGTGGCCTAATGATGAAAAAAATGAAAAAAACAATAAGAAGTTCCCTGTGTGAAAACCTTCCTTAAGGCGCCCAGGGCAAACATCTAGGATGAAAACCTCTCGGACGCAGCCTAGGTGTTTTTCAAAAAAACAGAGAAAAGAGAGAAAAACATAATTGTTATTTGCAGGTGGGTGAGAAAGACACTCAAGGAGAAATAAGAAGATCCAAAGGGAACCCTGGTTCACATATATTCATCTCCTCCATTCCTTACCATGCATCCCTCCATAAATTCTATTGTTTTTTCACTTCAATTCTTATACTTAGGTGAATACTGTGTTTTCTACAGGATCCCCTATATTCCTACAGGATCCCTTGAAAACCTACATGAAGCAATATGAGGGAGAATGGTAGGTTGGTTATGTCCTGTAGAAGCCTATCCCACAACATATTAATCATCAGCTACAGGTCTTCACTAGGATGATTCAGGAGCTCCAAAGCAGCAGCAACATCATTTCTTTAGTCATAGACAATAGAGAAGGAAGAAGAATGACCATGCAACAAATAAACAACACAACACATATGATCTTCGACAACTGCAACATGGCATCGAGACCACAGGTAAGTATCCCACTCACTCACTCATATGCATAATTTGATAAAAAAGTGTAAAGGTTACGGGGTAGTTGGTTTATAAGTGAAAAGGTGGCCAGTTAACTTGGCCACCTTTGTTCAGTCATCAGATACAAAACCAGGTGTCCTCTCACATGTGGCCATAGTCAACTCAAAGGAAGAGGAGGAGTAGGACAAGAAGTGGTTAAGTACGAATCTATGAGGTGGAAGCTGATTATGAGGAGTGGGAAACAAAACATCATTTTCATGAATTCATGCATTCCACCTCCTCGAAACTCCCTTACTCAAGTTGTGCTTATAACTCTGTCCACCCATCGGAAGCAAGGATCCATCGTTCTGCAAGAGGATTTCTACAGGAGAATGCATATGAATTCCTACAAGAAAAGCCTAAATGAGAAGTCTACAGGATACATAAAGGTAGTCCACAAGATAGGCAGAGAGGGGTTCAATAGGTAATATCATGAGAACTGTCCACTGCGATCAATCTAAAGAGGTAGGATCTAAAAATTCATCCCCATTTAGAAGCAAATGAACTAGAAATTCTCTAAAGGCTAGTGGATATAACAACCGTGGAAGGTGAATTACATACATAGGAAACTCTATTTTCTACTGAATTTAAAATTATTGTGTCAAACCTCTCATTTCCTCCTCAAGCCTCATAAGAAAGACGATAGGAGGGTTTAATAGGAGAGAACCCACAAACACTGTGAGGATACAAAAACACCCCAAGTGCTTGAAATCTTTATAAGACACCAATGGATGGGGTTTTTCGAAAAATTCACAGGGTATGATGATGAAGTGGCTCAACAATTTTCTCATTCCCTCACTCCACACATCAGAATCCATGCCACTGTTATAGTTAGAGGGCTCATAATAGATCTGACCCTAGAGCTCATCAGTAGGGTCACCACACTCCCCTAGGAATTCCATGGAGTAAGGAGAGACAGTCTGCCATACCCATGGAGTGACATAGGTTACCAACTCATCAAATATATCTCATGTGAGGGTAGATACATTGTTGTTTATGGCTACCATCTTAGGATTCTTGGAGTATTAATATTTGGGGTAGAAACACCAGTTCACCAAAGACTGAGCATACCCTATTTCTTGATGCAATCACTCATAGACTCCAGCAACAAAGTAAAGGAAGGGAATTCCCAACAATTGGCTCACCATGGGTTGATCAAGATCCTCATCAAGGATGCCCTCAAAAACCTCAGGATCCCTATAACATGGTCAGTCTTCAAAGATTTACCAGTAGAGGATGACATCAAAACCCTCACATATAATGTTAGTCCTTCTGTTAGTGAGGTGGAGGGAAAGCAAGAAGAAGAAGATACAAAGCTAGATGGGGATGAGATGGATGAAGAAGAAACTAATAGAGAGGAACATGCTGAAGCAAAAAAGAAGGAGGATGATGCTGAAATAAAGGAGGAAATGAAGGAAGAAATTGATGGAGATAAGAAAGAATAACAAGAGGAGGACGATAAGAAAAACAGAGAGGAAGAAGGAATTGAAACAGAAGGGGAAGAACATGAGGAGGAGTCACCTAGGGTGTCTCTAGAGGGCCCTAAGAGGGAGGTAGCAGCTTCCTTCACTACTTTCAGCACCCCAATCAAGAAAAAAGGGGAAAGAAGGAGGAAAAGCCCTCTATATTTTAGAACAAGAAAGAGCACACAAATCAAACAAGGGAAGCCACAAATATCAACAAAAATCCCTATTGAGATTGAATATTCCCCTACACCAAAGGATAGAGAAGCAATAATGAGAGATTGACTTGAGAGGGAAAATGCATGGCTAAGAGGACAATTGCAGGAAAGGGAAAACCAACTGGCATGTATGGTCAACCTCTCCTTGGAGGCCATCCAGTGTAGGATGCCAGCTAAATCCTATGCTCTTTACTTCAAAGAAAAGTGGCTACAATTTCATATTAAAACACTAGCACAAAAGGTCACCATGCCATTTTAGCACTACAGGTAGTTTATTTAACTTTGTGACCAAAGTACACTAGAGGATAGGGCAAACATGGCTAAGTTTTACTTGCACAACATGGCCCTCACAAACATGAATGTTTGGAACCTAAGGCCAAGCTAGGAGATCTACAATTAATGGCTTTGGCATCATGGATGAACCATGAGGAGTCAAGGGCTATAGAGATGAAAATAGTATTGGCCAAAGAGAAAAATGAACCTCTTTTCATCAGAGCTAAATAATCAATTCCCATGGCCCTAATCAACAACCATAATCTAATTTCAAATGATCCGCAGCTAGTACCTAGATATCTTGCTGCCCAAGAACAAGAAATTTGACATTTTGAGGATATGTTTAGGCTGCTAGGAGAAGATAGTATACATTCGTGCTTAAGGAGATGGAACACACACTAGAAGAAAAAAGGACATTAGTGAGGGGTGAAAAATGTCACCATAAGCTAATTGGTGATGGTCAAAGAGCATTCGTCACCAAAAACTGAATGTCACCAAAAGTGGCGTCACCAAAAGTATAGGTGTTGTAGTGACATACAATGTCTGTCACCAATAATGATTTATAATGATGGATAACGATCGTCACCATTTCATTTGAGCAATGGCGATGGACCATAGCCTCCCTCACCAAAAACTAAATGTCACCAAAGGTGGTGTCACGAAAAGTATAGGTGTTGTAGTGACATTCAAAGTTCGTCACCAACAATTATTTATAATGATGGATAGTGACCTTCACCATTACATATGAGCAATGGTGATGGATCATAGCCTTAGTCACCAAAAACTGAATGTCACCAAAGGTGGCGTCGCCAAAAGTATAGGTGTTATGGTGACATGCAAGGTCCATCACAAATATTGATTATAATGACGGATAATGATCATCACCATTTCATATGAACAATAATGATTTATTATGATGGATCTTTAATGGACATCACTATTGGTGCATATATATGGTTATGTTCATTGACTGTCACCATTTCATATTTTTGGTGAGGATCGAAAGAGGTTACCAAAGCTCATTGCTGATGGTCAAAAGAGCCTCCGTCACCAAAAATTGATCGTCGCCATTCCATATGGATGTCAAGGTATGATGGAATCGAACCACCAACCTCTTGCTTATAAAGTAGGTGCTCTTCCATTGAGCTAGCACCCTTTAAAGAATTATATTTTTAAAATTAGACCTTGAATCTTCATAAATTGTAAATTCTTAAACTTTCAATAAATTAAAGTCTCAGCAATATTTTACTAAAAAAGAAAACCAACATTGAAGATGTAGGTCCCTACCTAATGGTCATTGAAGTTATGAAAATTGGTTGGAGGGAAAAATAGTTATGTATAAGAGAATCAATATGTTTAGTTAAATACTCAATTGGAAGTGAAACTCTTAATTTATTACAAAGGAAATGTCAAAAGTGGATATATCATATGGAAGAAGAGGATGCAAGGACTTGGAATCCTTGTACATCTTGGCATGCCTTACCACTTGGTACATCTTGGCTTGTTTGACATGTCTTCGTACTATCCGGCACATCTTAGCATGCCCTAGCATTCCCTAACACACCTTGGCAGACATGACCTCATAACTAGCTGCATTTTTCCATGACTTGGCAACCTTACATTCACTAGAACACCTCGGAACTCTCTAGTTGTCATGCCCTCTGTTATCCTCCATAATGTCCCAAGCTAACGAAGAGATCAACAGAGGTAACCACAGACAATGCTTTTAGTTTGGTAGCTAGCCCTACCAAACTAGAGAGGGCTTTCTATATGAAATCACAGCCAAGAGATGAATAGAATGTAAAGGATTTTAGGGTAGATAACTAGGGTTATGTGGGTTTTTGGAAAATTTTGGAACTTGAAACTCTATCCACCGGTGTCTTGTCTGGCAAGGACTTTGTCAAGGAGCCAAGGACTTGGAACTCTGTCTAGGATAAACCACCTAACATGCATGACATAAGCTGCCTGGAATAGAGTACCTCCTACCTAGAAGAGTGTCCCCTGCTCAAAATATAGAACCCTTCTCTACTCTACACTTTCCTTAAAGATAAATTTGTCAATAAAATAGTACTAATAAAAACACCTAAATTAAGAAACGTGAGCTTCTAAGTCAAACTATAAAGGTATAATAAATATGGCGTAAGTTTTGGAAACACTAGACATGCATGCTTTCATACAACAACAATAAGATGACTAAAATCAATGCGATTATTTCATCGTTCTTATCCCCTCACAGTAAAACAAGAATCTATAGCATGTAACCCAAGGCTATATGCATTTGTTGAAGGTGTAGATTGAAAGGATCTACTGAGATGAAGCACTATTGATGGAGAAATACCTTCAAAACAATAGACAAATTCTATTGTTAATTCAACCCATTTGCACACAAACCAAGGCTGCTACCGGGTACACTTCTCCTCTGAATGGAAACTACAATGTATTGTAGTGCTGCTAAAGGAAAAAACACCTTTAGTGCAACAGAGATAAAAATCTAACATATATTGTCACTATGGCCTTAGTTGTTGATGATCTCATCAATATATGTAACAACTTCGATAATTGAAAAACCAAAAGGTGAGATGAATAGATAATTTGAAATGACAGATTTTGGCATACTTTATTATTGTTTAGGAGTGTTAGTATAGAAAATGCAAGGTAACTTGTTGCATCTTTATGTCGTAGGCCAAGGATGCGAAGAAATACATAAAATATTAAATAGCATAGTATAAGTCGATCGCAGGTTATTTCGAAATGGGAATGGAATTCTTCTTGTGCGGTTTCTAATCTAGTTAAATAAGAAACTAATAGTTACGGGGTTGAAATTGTCTTACAATTCATGAAAAGTCCCAAATCTGTTGACTAGAAAGAAGTAGAGCGAGTTGTGAGGCTTATGGAAGGGAACACCCTATTCGCAGGAAGATAACTTGAAATTAGTCAGGAATATTATTTCTCGTCTTCTTGTACATGTGTGCTTTGAAAATATAACCACATCCAAAGACTCAATAACAACTCTGGTAAAGTTTATAGATGTGAAACACTTCTGAGAAAACCCATCGCTTAATGACAATTGAGAGAGGAATATGTCGAAGGATTCAATCTTGCACTTAGTCATAAAAGGGATGTTGGGGTATCCAACATCTTCCCAACAAACCGACTCCAACCATAATGTGAAATGCATATTAACTACAAAACCTCTTTCCCACTTTGTAGTATTGTTCCCTCTTGAATTTCAATAGGTATCTAGCTGCTTAGATCCATGAAACTCATGCTAGGTAAACTATGCATGATACAATTATGATGTGCAAGCCCGACACGCACTCTAGCTTCCCTCTGAAAGAGGGTAAGTCAAAATATTATGACAATATTAACTGTAATTTGATCATACAATATTGAGGTATTTCATGGAATAAAAAATATACTATCATTTCACTAATGAAGAATTCAAAATAAATGAATTTCTTACTGCTACAATAGCGCCTCTTGGGATTCTCAAATGTTGCACCTACCTACATGGAAAAAGCTTCCTATAATAGAGTACCTCCTACCTAGAAGTGTGTCCCCTACTCAAAATATAGAACCCTTCTCTACTGTGCACTTTTCTTAAAGATAAATCTCTGCATAAAACAGAACTAGGAAAACACCTAAATTAAGAAAAGTGAGCGTCTAAGTCAAACTATAAAAGCATACTAAATATGGTTGTATATAATATTGAGGTATTGCATGGAATAAACAATATACTGTCAATGCACTAATGAAGAGCTCAAATTAAATGAATTTCTTATTGCTACAATAATGCCTCTTGGGATTCTCAGATAAAGTACCTAACCTACATGGCAAAAGCTTCCTAAAATCGATGCACTTCTTTCATCACCGCTACAACCTCATAGGAAAAATATAATCTACAACATGTATCCCAAGGCTACATGGATCTACTAAAGGTGCATACCAAAATTATCTACTAAGATGAAGTATTGTTGAAGGAGAAACACCTTCAAAACAAATAGATAGAGTCTAATGTGCATTCAACCCATCTGAACAAAGGCCAAGGTTGCTACTAGGTACACTTCTCCCCTAAATGGAAACTACAATGTATTACTACTCTACTGAAGGAGAAACACCTTTAGAGAAACATGGATAAAACCATAACATATATTGTGGCTGTGGTATCGGTTGCAGAAGCTCTCATCAATATAGGTAACAACTTCGGTAATTGAAAAACCAAAAGGTGAGCTACATAGATCACTTGAAATGATAGATTTGGGCATACTTTATTATTTTTTAGGAGTGTTAGTATAGAAAATGCAAGGTAGCTTGTTGCATCTTTATGTCACAAACTAAGGATGTGAATAAATACAGAAAAATATTAAATAGCATGGTAGAAGTCGATTGCAGGTTCTTTTGAAACAAAAATGGAGTTCTCCTTGTGCAAATTCTAATCTATTGGGTATATATCTAAATAAGAAATTTATAGTTATGGGGTTGAAATTGTCTCATGATTCATGGCAAGTCCGAAATTTGTTCACTGGAAAGAAGTAGAGCGAGTCGTCAGGTTTATGAACAGGAACACCCTATTCACTGGTAGATAACTTCAAATTAGCTGGGCATATTATTTCTCCTCTTCTTGTACGTGTGTGGTTTGAAAAGCTAACCACTTCTGAAGACTCAAGAACAACTCCAATAGAGTTTATAGGTGTGAAACACTTCTGACAAAACCCATCACTTAATGACAATTGAGCGAGGAATATGCCGAAGGATTCAATCTTACACTCATTCATAAAAATGAGGTTGGAGTATCCAACCGTAATGTGAAATCCAAGTTAACTGTGAAACCTCTTTCCCACTTTCTAGTATTGTTGCCTCTTGAATTCCAATAGCTATCTTGCTGCTTAGATCCACAAAAATTGTCCCGAGTAAACATTGCATGATACAATTGTGACGTGCAAGCTTGACACGCACTCTAGTTTCCCTCTAAAAGAGGGTAAGTCAAAATATTATGACAGGCTTAACTGTAATTTGATCATACACTGTTGAGGTATTGTATGGAATAAACAATATACTATCAATGCACTAATGAAGAGCTCAAAATAAATGAATTTCTCGTTGCTACAATAGCTCCACTCTTGGGATTCTCCAAGGAGCCACTAATTTATACACATTTGGAATCTTTGCCTTGTTTGCAGAAAGATTAAGCAATGGTAGTGATCACTCTTTGTCGTCCCGTGGAAGGTCTATACAGAGTCAACAATAAATTGATTTAAAAGTGAGGTATATGCCTGAAAAATAGGAGTTCGACTCTTCAACTCTAATTTAGTGGCAAGGAAATATTCAACTATAAATGCTTGATATTGTACAGTGTAAATTTCTAGATAAATGGTTAGTGTAAATCTTTCCATTGTCCACATATCCTGAAAAGCAATGTATGCCTAGGCTCTGGTTGTGTGTAAGAGAGGGGAGATCACATAAATAATCCATTATCAAAAGGAAAAGTTAAAGCACAACATTGTATGGATATTTTTTTTTTTAATTTTATTACATACCTTAGAAAGTTTCAAAGGACATAACTGAAGCTTCCCTCTCCTTCCACACTTCATTAAATATGCCCCTTTTCCAATGCAGATGTGGCCTGCAGAATCACAATCAACGAATAGAATATGAAAAATAAGTTTAATGAATTAAAGTAGCTTTGTTATACCTCAAGAAAATCGACTATGAGAAATTGGATTCATTCTCTACAAAATATGATATCGCAAGATCTAATTACTTTTTTAACTGAAACAAAGGTAAATTGGATTCATGCTCTGCAATAGACGATATAATGAGATCTAATGACATTTTCAGCTCAAACAAAGGTAAGTTGAGTAAGCTCAAGCTCAAAAATGATGGCATACAACTTCTGAGTGGTATTTATTGTATATATCTAGCTAGAGGCTATAACATAAATATATTTGTTATATGTGAAGATACAAAAATGAAAGGAGTGTGAAATTTTGACCATCAACTATAAGTTCCTTTCAAGGACTAGATCAAACCATAACATTGTTATCAAGATAATCAACTCACCCATTCTAGTACGCTTCTAGTAGTTTCATGATAAAACTCAAACCCAATAAACTTCAAACAACATAAATTAACCAACAATATGTTTGAGGTTGGTTACCTAAGGATTATATCATACTAATTTACCTTTTGCATCTAACATTGAAAATGACTATGAAGGAAATGAAGACAAATCAGTGATTATGATGGATGCATGTGATGAAATAAAATAAAAAAAGACCTTTCTTCTCACTACCGATGAGTCTTCTAGGGGATCCTTGGATGAAGTTGATCCTAATCTGCTTTCTAAAATCAAAGAGACACTTTCTAGCTACTCTGATTTGATGGACAACGACCCTAATGCTTATGAAAATAAATATGGAAAGCAATAAGCATAGATTAACCTAGTCTTGAAGAATGTGTCTCAAAGTCTAATATGGTTAGTATTTTAAATTTCTATAGCTAGTAGATGGTTTTTCCAGTTGGGTTTCCTAGAAAATTTTGCTTTTTTGCTATAGTGTGACAATGTTTTATTTCTGTTCTATTCCACTACAAATTGGTGGAGACATTTTTTGTCTTCATGCAACAATTAGTTTCAAATTTATTCATTCAAGCAATAGCATAATTTCAAGGAAATTCTACGTAAGGGACAATTAATCTATATTTTCACTTATATCTTTTGCAAGTAAAATTCACAACTAAATTTTCATCCAAAGTGTTTAGGTTACTAGCAAGTGCTATCACAACATATTTCAACACTGCAAGGCATAAATCATACTATTCAATAAGGTCGAGACTTGAGATACAAAATCTTCCCAAGTTATGCAAGCAAGAAAACTGTTGATTTTTAGTTCTAAATCTATCCAACCAGAACAAAATTATGCCATTTTCTACACCCTCTAGTCAAAGTTATTCTTGGCCTCATTCAACTCAATTAAGAATATGTCAATCTCGTTGAGATTTCTTCTTAATCTCATGCTTCTAAGTTATATATTTATGCAACCTAATATATCATTTATGTTAAGTGATTATTCATTAAAAATTATTTAGTCCATCTAGTGCATCTACCTAATTTTCTATTGAGTTTTTGGGAAGACTATATCAGACATTTGCAGCAGAAAATAGAAGACTGTTTAGTACCTAGTGTTATAAAACTTTAATCTGGAAAAAGTATTTTGGTTGTTTCCCTAAAAATATTTATAAAATCTTCAATCCCAAAGCCATTTCAGGGAGAATTTTAGTCAGGGAGAAATTTAGTATTATTTTTGGAAAATTTGAATGAAACTAAAAGAAATTCTTCCCGCTCACTCAAAAGATTCCAACACCAAATATGAGTGAATTCACAGAACTTAAGATTTGGAAATAATTAAATTTCACTTCCGCTTTCCACGACCATATATGAGTGAATTCACAAAACTTGAGATTTGGATTATGGAAACACTTAAATTTCACCTCATTTATTAGGACTGGAAGTTCCTTGAGATACAAGCATGTAGCATTAAGGATCTACTTTTCTTGTTTAAGGACAATGTGTTGTTTATAAATAGTAATATGAGAATCCTTGTATACATACAGAGTTCTTTGGTCACAACTAATGAAACTGAAATCCATGAATACATAATAGACAAGGTAGAATGTAAGAGAGTGTCTACTTTTCAACATATACTCTGACAAAAATAAACATCTATACAGTCATATAAAGTTGTCACCACACCAAAGAAGGAATTAAAAACCAAAATAAAAATAGGAACATCCTTGGATTGTTATTGTTACTCTAACAAAATGTTAAATTGGATCAATATGTTAATATGGAAAATAGTGTACTTGATTATGATTTATTGAGCCCAAGGGGTTAGCCCAACCAAATGTCATTAATGTTACTGAGTATTTGGCCAGTTCTGTGCTGGCAGGTTCCCTATTTGAAATCCCTTGGGCGAGATGCACTAGTCAATGCCAATGGGATTACTGCCATCCATGAATGTGGGGAAATATCCATTGGGATTCCCTAGAGAGTTTTTCTTGGAAAGAATAAAAATAGGATTTCCTAAAGAGAAATTTTGAGATGCATATAGTAAAATAAACTCTATAGAGACAAACCATAAAAGAAGCAAAAATACATATTATTTTACCTATGTTCCCTTATTTTCCCTCCCGCCCTGTGAAAAGTGAAAATATGATACTCTTAAACTTAAAAGAAAGGATGAAAAAAATAGTGAATTTTGAACCAGTCCTCCTTGTGTGGAAGAAGACTAAAAGTGGGGCACAAATGCAATGAGGTTAGAAATGAAATATACCTGGGTGCCATTAATGGATTTAGGAGGTAAAAATTTAACTCATAATTCTCTTCAATCTCGTTTTCCCTCCCACCCTGTGGAAAGCGAAAATATGCTACTCGTAAACTTAAAAGCAAGGATGAAAAAAATAGTGAATTTTGAACTAGAAATCTAAGGTGTGTGTACTCCATCCTGTGTGGAAGAAGACTAAAAGTGGGGTGTAAATGCAGTGAGGTTAGAAATGAAACATACCTAGGCACCATTAATCAATTGAAGGTCCAATGGTGGGGGATCTGAGTTGTGTGTACTCCTCGCTTTGTGGAAGATGACTAAAAGTGGGGTGTAAATGCATCGAGGTTAGGAATGAAACATACATGGGTGCCATTAATGGATTGAAGATCCAATGGTGGGGTTTGATGTCAGTTTGCTACAGGTAAAACCTTAATTCACAAAACTCTTCAATCTCGTTTTCCCTCCTGCCCTGTGAAAAGTGAAAATATGCTACTCTTAAACTTAAAAGAAAGGATGCAAAAAATAGTGAATTTTGAACCAGTCCTCCTTGTGTGGAAGAAGACTAAAAGTGGGGTGGAAATGCAACGATGTTAGAAATGAAACATACCTGAGTGCCATTAATGGATTGAAGATCCAATGGTGGGGTTTGATATTAGTTTGCTACTGGTAAAACCTTAATTCACAACTCTCTTCAATATTGTTTTCCCTCTCGCCCCGTGAAAAGTGAAAATATGCTACTCGTAAACTTAAAAGCAAGGATGAAAAAAATATTGAATTTTGAACCAGAGATCTGAGGTGTGTGTACTCCTCCCTATGTAGAAGAAGACTAAAAGTGGGGTGTAAATGCAATGAGGTTAGAAATGAAACATACTTGGGATCCATTAATGGATTGGAGATCTAATGGTGGGGTTTGATATCAATCTACTACTGGTAAAACCTTAATTCACAACTCTCTTCAATCTCGTTTTCCCTCCCGCCCCATGAAAAGTGAAAATATGCTACTAGTTTTCCCTCCCTCCACCTTATGGAAAGTTAAAATTTAATTCACAACTCTCTTCAATCTCGTTTTCCCTCCCGCCTTGTGAAAAGTGAAAATATCTACTAGTTTTCCCTCCGCCCTATGAAAAGTGAAAAATATACTACTTGTTTTAGAAGATAAATGAAGATTGGAATTAAGAGGGCTTTGTCACATCAAATTAAGGCTGAATTTTTTCAAAAATGTTAAAATTTTCCTCGCTAAAAAACAATAAATACAATATTTATAGTATATATTAGATGTGTAGGTGTAATGTAAGTATGTAGACAATTCTAAATATGGCCTTAGTTAAAGAATAATAGTAATAATAATAATAAAAGTCAAAAGTATGGGGATGAGAGCAAAAATCTAAATGTTGGCTCAATTAATAATAAAAATAATAAAATTCAATTTGTTATATTTTGATTTTGTTATTAACTTGTGAATAGGTTTTGTTACAATACCATGAGTTAATACCATGGCTTATCAATACCTCAAGCCCAAAAACCATAACTTATTTCACAACCAAAATATTTTATAGCAATATGACAAGATTCTTAACCATGGATATTCACCCCCCGCTTTACAATGGATATTATTAACTTGTCAAAAATTGGTTTTGCTATAATACCATGGGCCAATAATATGGCTTATGAATACCACATGGTCTAAAAACATAACTTGTTTCACAATCAAAATATTTTATAACAATATGAAAATATTCTTAACCATGGATGTTCATTCTCACTTTACCATGGATATTATTAACTTGGAAATAGACTTTGTTACAATACCATGGGCCAATACCATGGCTTATCAATATCACATGCCCAAAAAACATAACTTATTTCAAAATCAAAATATTTTATAAGAATATGGCAGGATTCTTAATGATGGATATTCACCCACACTATGTCATTGATATTATGAACTTGTGAATAGGCTTTGTTACGAGATCATGGGCTACTACCTTGGCTTATCAATACCACATGCCAAAAATTCATATCTTATTTCACAATCTAAATATTTTATAACAATATGACAAGATTCTTAACCATCGATATTCACCCCCATTTTACCATGGATATTATTAACTTGTAAATAGACTTTGTTACAATACCATGGGACAATATCATGCCTTATCAATACCACGTGCCCAAAAACCACAACTTATTTCACAATAAAAATACTCTAATTTAATTTGATTTAATAACATTAAAACTGAGAATACTTTTGTATTTAAACATGTGAAATTTATATAATAAAAATATTAGTAAGAACCAACGTAGATCTATCTTAACTAAGGATCCAAGTGATGATAGCAAGCACAGTGAAGGGAAGGGAGGGGGAGGGAGATAGTGACAAAGATGGAGGGTGGAGAGAGAGAGAGAGAAAGAGAGAAAGAGAGAAAGAGAGAGTGAGAGAGTGATGGGAGGAGACAAAGAGAAGGAGGTAGGAAGAGAGAGAGGGGAGAGAGAGAAGAAGAGAGTGGGGGAGAGAGATATGGAGTTGGAGGGGGAGAGAGAGGGAGGAATGAACTAAGGCATAGGGAGATAGAGGAGGAAAGAGGGAGGAAAGAATTAAGGCATAGGGAGATAGAGGTGGAGAGAGAGAGGGAGTGACAAGGGATAGATGGATAGAGAGAGAGGGAGAGAATAGAGGAGGGGAGAGAGAGAATAGGTGGGGATAAAGATAGGGAGATAAGGGAAAGAGAGAGAGAGGGAGGCACAAATATGGAGGGGGTAGAGAGAGAGAGAGTGATGTGGGGGATAGAGGGAGGTGAAAGAGAAAGGGGGAGAGAGGACTAAGAGAGAGGAGAGAGAGATGAAGTTAGAGGGGGAGAGAGAGGGAAGGAACAAGAAAGACATAGAGGGAGAAAGTTAGAGAGAGAGAGGGAGTGACAAGGGAGTGATGGAGAGAGGAGAGATAGAGGGAAGAGAGAGAGGCAGAGAGGAAGAGGGAGGGAGTGAGAGACAGATATGGAGAGATAGTGTGTATGTTTGGGGGGTGAGATAGAGAGAGGGAATAAGAAGGAGACACATATATACAAATATAGATATTATATAGTATTATATAACCAGCCCATATCCATATTAACTTGGATCTATCAAGCACCAAAAAATAGGTTTGCACATCGAGAGATTGGATCCCTCTCGACATTTGATAGATCCGAGTTAAGATGGATCTAGGATGGCTTAATAAGTTTGTAGTTGTACTTGATAAATTAACACTTTTTTTTATGGTTGTGTTTGAAAATAATTTTTCCATATTTGGTGTATTTATAATAATAATAATAATAATAATCTAATTTTAATTTAATTTTAAGCTTACCTTTATTATGCAATGATTTTGTTGTTAGTTTATAGAGATAGACATGTTATACTTTTGGAATTTGAAAAGTAAACACGTCCTCTTAACTTGGTTGTATTGAAAACATTTAAGTGTAAGAAAGAAACATGCCCTCTTAACTTGGTTGTAGTAAAAACATAAGTGTTCTTGTATACTAGGTGGGTGAAAACAAGAGAGAGTATATGGTAAGTGGATGAAATAGTTAAAAACAAATGTTAGTTAAGGAGAAAGTTACAAAAATCTAACAAATAGGCTAGGGTTATGATATTACTATTTTGGGACATCTAAAGTTGAAGGTACATTTTATGGATGTGTTGTCTAAGCCCCTGGGTGTAGAGAAGATATTATGGGTATCATGGACTTTTGGTGTGTGTTAGTGGTGTCAACTAGTGGTGGAGTGTCCAACAAATGAGTAGGAAAAGTTTTTCATTTACAAGGTTGGCATCAATCAAGTATTCGCCCTCTCTACCCAAATATAATATGAGCAGCGTGCATAATGGACTTATTATTGTAACAAATTGCAAATATTTGATTATCTTTAAGTTCAAGGGCTTGAAGTGGCTGCCTCAACCTAGAAATCTTTAAAGGAACTATGTGTTTTTCAATTAAACCCTTGAGGTCAAGGAGCTGCAAAAGAGGAAGGCCTTATGGCTATTTTTAAGGGGTTGTAATGACCCTCGCCTTGTGGTAAATATGTAGATATGATGCTAATGGTCCTGATCTTAGTACATTCATGTATATAATGTAAATATTTTCCTATCACCTTGCATGTGTAAATATGATAAATATTTTGTGGTTACCCAGATGTACATGTTGAATTTCCACTTGCATGATTATGGGAAACACTTCTTATTTATCCTTGTGTACATGGGGAAGATCATAATTACTCTATAAGATAAAAACACCTTGTAATATTTTCACACTGAACACTATACAATAAACTTAACCCTAATATCTTAGTGAAGAACAAGTAACTAGCTAGACTCTGGAAGGATTTTTGTATTGAATGTTAGGAAACTCATTGCAGTTAGGTGTGTGAATGTGTGGTGAGTGTTAGTGAGTGCTAGGGATACACGAGGGAGCACTAGGTCAAAATGCATGGAAATGAATGAACAAGAGTGTGTGACAAGGAGTGTTAATGAGTTCCAGGTGTGGTAAGAGGGGAGTGACATGGTATGCTAAGCAATGGTAAGTCATTCTATCATGACAGAGCGACATGTAGCCAATATGTGCTAGGTGCCAAGGTGTGCCAAATAGTGCTAGGAAGTGTTAGGGAGCATTAGGAAAATACAAGGGAGCACTAGGTGAAAATAATGCATTCAAATGAATGATTAAGATTTTGTGACAGGAAGTGTCAATGATTTGAGGGTGTACTAAGAAGGGAGTGACAAGGTATGCTAGGTAGTGCTAAATCATTGTAGAGGCTAGGGAAACATGACAAGATGTGATAGGTGCTAAGGTGTGGCAATGAATGCCAGGGAGGGTTATTGAGTGTCAGGGAAAAATAAGGGAGCACTAGTTTCAAATGCATGGAAATGAATGAATAAGAGTGCATGATAGGGATTGTCAGTGAATTCTAGGTGTGCTAAGGAGGGAATGACAAGGTATGCTAGGTAGTTCCAAGGAATGCTAGAGTGCCAAGATGACATGCGAAAATGTGCCAAGTCCTAGGGTGTGCCAATGTGTGTCAGGAAGTGCCATGAGAACACAAGGGAGAACTAGTTCAAATTGCATGGAAACAAATAGATAAGTGTGTGTGATAGGGAGTGTTAGCAAGTTCCAATTGTGTTAAGGAGGGAGTGACAAGGTTATATGCTACGCAGTGCCAAGGCATGCTAGAGTCTTAGGGCATGTTAGGGAGTGGTAGGGTTTGTTAGGGTGTGGGAAATCGTGTTAAGGAATGCAAGGGATGATAATGTGTGCCATGTAGTGCCAATGGATTGTTATACGTGCTAGATGTTATGGCATGTGAAGATGTAAACTATGTTGCTTAGTTGTTTTATGGGTACTATTAGATGTGAGCCTTGACTTGGTAACTTGTTAAGTGGGATGAGTTAATATTGGACATGAGAAGCCTAAGATGATTTTTAGTCCATTAGGGGAACAAGGCATAGTCTATTTGTAGTAAATGTAACTTGATAAAGTTGTTGTATTCGAGGCAGGACTTGGTTGGGTTCCTGAGTCTAAAAGAAAATAAGGCTAGTTATGAGGGAATGATAATTAAGGAGAGCCATGACATGCCAAGGAAAGAAAAGGCATGCTAACATATTCCAGATAGTGTAAATGCATGTCAAGGAGTGTTTAAGAGTGTCAGGCAATCATAAGGGAGAACTAGGTCAAAGTGCATGGAAATGAATGAATAAGAGATTATGTCAGGGAGTTTCAATGAGTTCTAGGTGTCCCATGGATGAATTGTGTTAAGAGAATCTCATATTAGGACTTGTAGGAGGAAAGCCTATGATTGTGATAAGAGGATGGAAAAACTGGTTTGAGACAAAGGGAGACTTTGGTCTAGGCACAACACTATTTTTTTCAATGACTTGGTTGGGTTCCCAAGTCATAAAAAAAGTAAGGTTATCTATGAGGGCATGAAAACTAGGGAGTGCCAAGGTGTGCAGGGAATTTCAGGAAGTGCTAACACATGTTATAAAGTTCCAAGGAATGTTAGGCATGTCAAGACATGCCAAGTGATAAGGCATGTCAATATGTGCTAGGTTCTAGGATGTGGTGCCAACACATCCTAGGGATTGCCAAGGAAACACAAGGGAGGACTCATTTCAATTACATGTAAATGAATGAATGTGCATGTGTGATAGGGAGTGTTAACAAGTTATAGGTGTGCTAAGGAGGGTGACAACATATGATAAGAAGTGCCAATAGATGATAGAGTGCTAAGAAATCCTACTAAGATGTGACAAGTGCCATCGTATTCCAATGTGTGCCAAGGAGTGTTAGGGAGTGTTAGGGAATCACAAGGGAGAACTAGGTCATAATGCATGGAAATGAAGGAATAAGAATGTGTGGCATGGAGTGTTAGTGAGTTCCAAGTGTGTTAAGGAGGAGTTACAAGGCATGCTTGGCTTTTCTAAGGAATGCTAGAGTTTTAAGGTGACATGCAACCAAGATGTACCAACGTGTGTAAGGAATTGTTAGTTGGGAGTGCCAGGGAAACACAAGGGAGAACTATGTCAAAATGAATGGAAATGAACAAATAAGAGTTTGTGATTAGAAGTTTCAGTGAGTTCTAGGTGTGCTAAGGACAAATTGACAAGGTATGCTAGGCAGTGTTAAGGCATGCTAGAGGATAGGGTGACATGCCAAGATGTCATAGGTGCTAGGGTGTAACAACACGTGCCAAGGAGTGATAAGGAGTGCTAGGGAAACACAAGGGAGAACTAGGTAAACATTTATGGAAATGAATGAATAAGATTTTGTGACCAAGAGTGTCAGCAATGTCTAGGTGTGCTAAGGGGAGAGTGACAAGGTATACTATGTAGTGCCAAGGAATGCTAGAGTCTTAAGGCGGTAAGCCAAGATGTGTTAGGTGCTAGGGTGAGCTAGGGAGTGTTAGGGGGTGTCAAGGAAACATAAGGAAGCAGTAGTTCAAAATGCATGGAAACTAATGAATAAGAGTGTGCGAGAGGGAGTTTCAATGAGTTCTAAGTGTGTTAAGGAGGGACTGACAAGGTTATATGCTAGGAAATGCCAAGGTATGCTAAACTACCAAGGCATGTCAGGAAGTGCCAGTTTGTGCTAGGGACTGTCAAAGCATGACAAGGAATGTAGGGGATGTTAATGCATGCCACATAGTGCCAAGGCATTCTAAGACATGTCAGGTGCTATGGCATGTGAAGATGTAAATTGTGTTGCTTAATTGTTTTAGACCAAGGTTGGATGTGATGAGCCTTCTCTTGATAACTTGTTAAGTGGGATGAGTGAGATTGTACATGAGTACCCTAAGATGAGTTACAAGTAGTTCTTAGGTGAAAAAGGCATATATTGAATTTCCATTACACATGGGAATCGATTTTGGCCTTAGAATTTTTTATGCGAACAAACTCAAGTGCCACAACACATCTACTATGCAAAACGAAATCTTCAATGAAAGAAAAAGTAACCGATCGAATGCACATAATTTAGGGTCTGCACATCTTCATATGTTAATGCTTATTATTGTGATATAAAATAGCCATTTATATTTCTGGTGTAAGACTCCTCTAGAGATTTCCATCCAACAACAAAATCTATGTGGTAAAAGGTGTACTGTCAGATGTTGCTCCATCAAAAATAGCAACCAAAAGGGACCTTACTATGCACATAGATGAAGAATTAATAATATTGTTATCTATGAGTGCTGATGTGGAGGTATGGGACAATATTACACAGACAACGAACCTTTTTGTTCAATCAATCAAGATCTAAAAAGGAAAATGTGTGATGATATATACATGTGAGATAGTATATGGATAAATGCCAACCTAACCCACAAATTTGTTGACATTTTGTTGGAGCTAACCTATAATTGTTCCTAAATTTAATAAACATGTAAAATAGGACTGACTTTTCGATACAAAATATAAACTGATAGGAACATGGCCAAATTGTGAAAGTGTAAAAATTGGTATGGTTTAAAGGGACCAATCCCTTTGAGAAGTCTTAAATGTGGTAATGAAGGTTGAGCCTCATTCTAGAACCCCTTTGGGCATCCATCTTAGGAATTCGTGTAGGATGGAACATTTCAGATTAATTTTTGTAACAGTGATGTCAACACTTGTATAGTCACATGGGGTTGAAGTTGGCCTGTCAAAGCTCATTGGTCTACTTTGGAACTTCTCTAGGGTGATGCCTTAGATGATTTGGAGTATGAGGGAATGATTTGATATTTAGTTTGCATTGAAGAAGCTTTGGATGCTAGATGCTGCAAAAAAACCCTTTGTTCTTAACAGGGAAGCACATGCAACTGAAGAAAGTAACAACAAGTACACAGATTTGAAACTCAAATCACATCACTATTTATTACTCTTTAAAACAAGAAATATCTAAAACTTTCAAAAAATACTATTCACTTTTCCTTTAGTCTAGAAGGTACAGTGAATCTGGAAACATGTACAACAATGTCTCAACTTTCTTAACTCCTAATCCTAATGCACCTTCCTTGCATGGATAAACAAGACAATTAATGTATGTCACTATTAAATATGATATGAGATATGCAAACATGCTTCCTTAGCTAAGGCTGAGAATTAATAACTAGGGAGGTGATCCTTTTAATTGTGCATGCAAAAACTAGATAAAGGAAAGAGTTTTTCTACTCCAGGTGCTAGAAATGAATCCACTGCCTAAGGTAAGTGCTTTGCCCGGAAAAAGATATTAAGGACTCAGAAACATTGTTTCTTCCTTCAAGAGAGGTGTATGCCAAACAAAACTAAGATATCATGCACTATCCTTCGAATTCATTCACCTTTAACAAAAATCTTGTGCCCAAAAAAGAAAAGAGACCAATATCCAACAGAATTTGCTGACTAGCCAGAGACCCTTGTGCTCAAACAATGAGATAATAAGGTAATGTCAACTAGGGTGGAATATTTCACCACTGAAATTGACAAGAGATAGAAGGGGTAAAAAACTATTAGACCTAATGCTCAATAACAAATGAATTAATCCACACTTCGTGATCCAAAATGAATTCAATCCTTATTTATTTATAGATTTTGGAGAGGGGTTTCATATTCTTGAGTGATTGAGTAAACCTTACCCCAAACCCCAAATTTGGGTTTTTTAAGCCCAGTTTCATGAAAAGTTTCCTAACAATGGGTATTTTGGGGTTTTTCCCCTTTATGGAGGACTATAGTCTATGGGGATGGATAGGATATTATGTCCCATTCGTCCTCAATTTGTAGAAGACATTACATGGCACATAATAAAAGAAACGGTGCTTTAGTTTAGGAAGTAATAACTAAATGCTTATTTCTTTCAACATAGGACATACATCTTGCAAAATTGATCATGGGGTAGAAATACTACAAAAGGCCTAAATCTTACTGGCATTGTCATAGTCCAAGAATAAAAACCATTTCAAGTGAAACAAGGTTAGTACCACATAGTACAAGCATAAATGACAAATTCAAAAACAATATACTTATTCAATGAAAGAATGACAAATCATATTAGCGCACTTTAAATTTAATAGCTCTTGAGTTGTAGTGTCAAACAAAATTTCTCAGGTTGGATCATAATTAAGTACTCAATGTTGTTTTGGGTCCAATTTGGGGAGAAGGAGGAGCTCTTGGTGACAATGGGATGATCAAGCTTTCTAGAAGGGAGGTCTACTATACTTTTCAACATACAAGCAATTCATTCTAGTGGAGGATATATAGAGAACCTTTAATAAGGACCTTTCCAAGATAAATTTGGAGGAAAAACCATTTTCAAATCTTAAACATGGTACTAGATTCAAACAAGAGTAGTCATTTTTCAAAACAATTATTAATTCCCAAGAAATTGGAGCCAAGATGACATGTTGACCATTCATTCTTATACTAGACAAGGAAGCATTTATGAAAATCCCTTGGCCCTTTGATCCAGTATTTGATGTAAATCTCTTGATTAGAAATGTAATAAGACATGCAAATTATATTAAGGAAAAGGGAAAACTAGAGGGCCAATTAATAATTATCTCTAAAAAATCTCAATAGAATCCTAAGATATTTGAAATGGAAAAGGATAACTCCATGGTTATTTTTTTCTTTAGAAACTTTGCTAATTTGCATGATTGAAGCATGTATTCATGCCTTGAAAGAAGCTCACAAATGCTTTTGATATTGGGTGAAGCAAAGAAAATGTTCAAAGTTACACCCACATAGAGTTATGGAAAAAATGTATGGGGAGCTTGTTGCCCCAGACTCCAAACAAAGAATTGAAGAAAGGTGAAAAAATCGAGTCAAAAGGTATGTGTAACTTTTGTCATGCAAAGGTAGGTGTTAACTCCACACTCTACAACAAAGGCTTTGCGGCGCAAGTGACACAAGGGTTTGCATGCAGAACTTTGGATTAAAAGGAATGGAGCTTGATACTACATGTCCACTATTACCCCACTTTCTATATGAGTTACAGGAGATCAAAATAATGAGATACGGGAGATACATAGTAGATACTATTTTTATTCAAATTTAATAAAAAATATTATTGTCTTCCTCGACATAAAAGAAACATCTTCCATAAAATATTTTCTCCATGAACCTGATTTAAAATGAATCTCTTCCATTGATGCGCCTAGCTACAAATAGAAATGATGCCAACGGGCCAATTTCATTTTAGAAAATTCACATTTAGTTTCAATTGTAAGATCTCCTATTTTCAGTTTAGATTTCAGTTACAAGCAGTGAAACAGAACTTGCCTATCAATCACGATTAATCACGAGTCATAATTTTCTCACTCTCCAAACGATCCGATCTAAATATTTGCGAGTCAAACACCTGTTTACCAAGTTTAACTAATGGTCAATGCAAGTTTGACTTGAGACTTTCCAATTAAAGTAGATTCCTGCGATTGATTCCAATTTATTTGATTTTTAGTCTTGACTTGAGGAGCATGAATTTTTCAAGTTTAGGTATGCCGCATTGCTAAAAACTAAACGTCAGTCCTTCCAAAATTTATTTCTCATTTCTCAGGCCGAAAACCCATACGTTGAGATCTTCAGTAATCAATCACTACTCACTATTACAAAGTCCAAACTCAATATCGGGGAACTGCCAAGGTGAGCTTAAGTCCAGACTGCATATCGGGGAGTCACCAATGTGTGCTCTATCCATACTCCATATCAACCCTAATGCAGTCACGCATCACCTTCACCATGTGTTACCTTTAGGCTTAGCCACTTCACTATTCAACAATCGAGGTACATTGGCAGTTGGCTTAAATAATAGGTATATTACTATATATTGAAGTTTCAATGTCATTTTCAATGGCAAGTTTCAAGTTTCATTGTTCAGCAATCGAATGTTCAACGTATTCGTTTGGTTATGACTTTTCAACCCTATAAATGGGGCTTAAATAGATTTTAAAAATGCATTAACGAATGGTTTCATACCAACCATTGACCACGTCATCAAGCATTCCTTCCTTGGTCGATGTCTTGCAGACTTCAAAGGCTTTAACCATGCATTCACAACTTTGGGTATTTTTGTTCTTCCAGAGTCTGTTATTGATGTATTTGTTCAGTTGTCTTATGCTAAACGAACTTGCAAATTCAAGATTACAATGAAATATATGTTGATAATATTTCCTTTAGGTAGCAGTTCCTCATATATACCTAATTTTGTTTCAAGTTCATAATGATATATTAGGTCGAAATGTGTTTGTGTTGCTGGACATGCTCCTCTTTGATCCTTAACAAAACCTCATATCCTTTAAAACCAACCCTCTTTTTTGCGAAGTTATAAATGCGTTTCTTAATTTTGATTTTTTAATTATATTTTACAGGAGGCAAATTAACAAAAGGCACAACTCCAAATCTAAACATAAGCTGCAATTTAAACACAAGTCCAAAACAACAACAATGCTGAGGGTGAAGTTCTTTGCTTGGGCTTATTGTGACAAGATTCTTGGAGACCCTAAGCTCCTTTGTAAATTTTCCAAAGAAAAATGTAGTGGAGGCATTTATAGATTCAAGTACCACCTTGGAAAAATACCCGACCATGATATAGGTATTTGAAAAAATGTTGACGAAAATGTCAAACACCAAGCAACCTTGGCCATTGATATGTTGAGTCAGCATAATGCAAAGAAATAAAAGCAAAAAAAAATAGGAACTCCTGGAGTTGACAATTTTTCTTCCACTACCCCATTTTCATCTCCCTCTGTTGAATCCTCAATGCAGTTCCCAAGTTTCCCACACATCCCTCCAAGTCCAAGTCAAACTCAAGTCCAAATGAATCCTCCTACATTCAACATGGGAGGTGGAAACGTAAACACATTTTTTTCTCCCACACAAAACCCGGTTCCCAACCTAGCTTGGATACCATTGGTTGGAAAAATAATATCCATAGTTAGGCAAGGAAGGCCATTTCTTACTTTTGGTACTATTCTGCCATAACTTTCCACTATGCCATAAGTCCTTATTGGAAAGCTATGATTGATGCAGTTACTGTTGCAGGTCCAGGGTTCAAAGCTCCTTCATTAGAGAGCATTAGGAAAAATTTTCTATTAGAAAGTGTTGAAGATGCCATGCTTGTGCTATCTGAGTTTCGTTCATCATGGGTAGAAATGGGGTGCATGATCATGAGTGATGGATGGACAAATCAGAGTAATAGAACTTTAATAAATATCCTTGTATCATTTCCAGTAGGTGCAATGTTTCTCAAATTAGTGGATGCCTCAGATAAGGTTAATACTGCAAAACTTATTTGTGAAATGATGGAGGAAGTCATTCAAGAAGTGGGAGAAGAACATGTTGTACAAATTGACACCAACAATGCAGCTAATTATATAGCTACTGGTAGACGTTTTGAGTTAGGCACCCCACTATTTTTTGGACCTATTGTGTTTCCCACTGTATAGCTTTAATGCTTCAGGACATTATTCAAATTCATTGGATACATGAGGTTGTGGAAAAGGAAAAATCCATAACCAAATACCTATACAACCAAATTATTGTCCTAAACACCATGAGAAAATACACTGAAGGTAAAGAAATTGTTTGACCTGCAGTGACTAGATTTGCAACAAATTTCATATCTTTGCAATTTGTGGTTGAGCAAAAGAAAAATCTAAAGAGGATTTCCTTGGGACCTGAGTGGATGACATCTAAACATTCCAAGACCCTTGAAGGCATTGAATTTATTTCACTTGTGATTAGTGACAGTTTTTGGAAAGATGCTGAAGACATTATTGTTGTGATGGAGTCCCTTGTTAGAGTTCTCAAGTACTTCAAGTCTTTTAACTTTTTCATGTTTTAAATTTCATTTCAAGCTTATTTTTATTTTCAATGTTTCATATTAATTTAAATTTGAGACCTTGAACTTTAAGGATGGTTGATGGTGACAAACCTGCTATGGGTTACATTTATGAAGCGATGGATCTCACAAAGGAGGCCATTAAAATAAGATATGGAGATGAGGAGGCAAAGTATATGCCTCTTTGGGACATTATTGATGAACATTGGTATAGGAAATTGCATTCCCCCTTACATGCTGCTAGGTACTTCTTAAACCCATATTATTTTTATGATAAGAGCAAATTTAATGAGGATGGGGAGGTTCACATAGGACTTATGACATGCATGGAAAGGTGCTTCCCTGTTCCAGAATTTTGAAGTCGTGTCTTTTCCCAACTATAAGATTATAGAGCACCACCTAAATTATTTTCCTATACCGGTGTTATATGAGAAAGGTCTAAGGTGTTGTCAAGTACCCTTTATGGCTTGAAGGCTTTACTGGTTCATCAAATTTGTTTAAACTTTATTTTGTATGTTAAATGTTTTATTAAATTTTGTTCTCTTTTTATGTTTTTACTATTTAGTATTTAGACCGTCTACTCACGAACCCTTGCCACTTGCCAGGTCTTTGGTGGAAAAACTTTTGCAGTGATACACTAGATTTGAAGAGATTTTCCATTCAAATCTTAAACCAAGAATGCAGTGCTTCAGGTTGTGAGTGCAACTGGAGCATGTTTGTGAAAATACATTCTAAGAAGCGTAACTAATTCACACAAAAGCACTTAAATTACCTTGTCTTTTTCCATTACAATCTACAACTTCACAACAAGAAAATACTAGGTGAGAGCTTGAATTTCATGGTTTATGTAGAAAATCTATGATAGGTTAACCCGATAATGCAATCTAAATCAAAGAAGAATACTATAGCCTACTTCTACTATCAATTTGTGGAAGCTTAAAGATCGAGCTGAACAATATAACTAGAAGAAGGAGAATCAATGGCACAATAAACATGAAAATACTCTGGGGAAAGCCTCAGCTAAAAACCCCACGCCACTGTATTATCATACATGGTGGAAATACATAGGAATTATACAAAGCCTTAGCTCTCACAGCTAGCTAGCTGTCAGTACAATCCTGATAGATGCTCACAGGTGATCTTGGCTTCTCTCCAGCCTTCCTCTCTACCCTCCAAGCTCCTATTTCCTTGTGTTGTTCCTTGTGGATGATTAGCCTATTACCAAGTGGAAAACCCTCCTTTAAAACCGTGCAACCTTCAAGGATAAATCATTGACTGCATACATGAGTTTTCTCCATGAGAAAACACATAAAACTGATAGTACACTATCCTTGAACAATAATCTCAACTGGGTCTTTCACAAAATAGACATGCATGACTTTTTGATGAGGGAACCTTCAGTTAAATGGAGTAGCACTAGTTGAGTGCATTAATGCATCAACTGACTGTTAACTCACTATTAGTTCCTCAAATAGTTTTGAACTAACTTAACTGAACTTAACTCAGTAAACTGAGTTAACTAATTACAACTCAAATATAATTCAATCTTATCTCCTTAATTTAATGGATAACTCTTGCATGACTTCAGAAAGACTTCTAACTTCAATTTATCCAACTAATTAATTTAAAATAAACTAATTAATTATTTCCATGTAGCTATTAAGACTAAATTCGATTTTAATTCACAATTAAATTCAAGGAAAAATTAAATTGAAATATTCTTGTTGCCATATTTCAACACTCCCTCTCAGTAAGAAAGGGATTATCTGCCACTCTGATCCTGTCTCTATGGAACTCGAATTTATACTTTGACAATGCCTTTGTCAATATGTGAGCATCTTGCTCCTCTATCGAAGTCTATTGCAGCAACATGGTCCTCCTTGCTACACAGTCTCTGAGATGATGATAAGGATGTCGATGTGCTTGGAAATATCATGAAATACCAGATTCTCAAAGAGTTTGATACAACTCTGATTATCACAATAGATAATAGTTGATCGATTCTCCGATCAAACAAACCAACTAGGATTTTCCACATCCAGATGGCCTCACATGCTGCCTGACTTGCAGCCATGTATTCGGCCTCTTCCAAGCTTAGCGCAATCGACCTTTGTTTCCTGTTATACCAAGAAACTGATGCTGACCCAAGGTTGAAATCCCTCCTGATGTGCTCTTCTGATCTGATGGACTCCCTCCCCAATATGCATCAGTGAAGCCCTGTAGCTTCACTCCCTCTATCTATATGTACCATATTGCATACTGAGATGTTCTTCAAAGGTATCTCAATACATGCTTTGTCGCCTTCCAAAACATCTTGGTAGGTTGAACCATCGCTTGACTCAGCCGGTTCACTGTATAGCACAAATATGGTCATGTGTTCACTAAGTACATCAGTGAACCCACAAGCTAGTTGTACACAGTAGCCTCTACCACTTCTCTTGAAGTAGCAACCTCCTCCCTCCAGTTACCTGCTGGAGGAGTCTGTATGGGCTTGCACTTCTCCATGTCGAATCTCCTAAGTATCTCATTGGCATACTTGCACTGAGACACGAAGAACGCCCCATCCTTCTACCACACTTCCATGCAATCTCCTCCTTGCAAGACACAGTCAACTGATCATTACCAGTCAATATGAGATCATCAACATAAAGTACAATGTTCAACAACTTACCTTTCACCACGATGTGGTATAGGTTTGCATCCGCTTCACTCTTTTTGAAGCCCAACTCGGAGAAGTAGTTGTATATCCTTGTGTACCAAGAACAAGGTGCTTGCTTCAGCCTGTACAATTCTCTCTTGAGTCGACACACATGCGACTCATGATCGAAGGTCTCAAAAACTTCCAGTTGCTCTATGTACACCTCTTCCTCAATTTGGCCATTGAGGAATGCAGTCTTCACATCCATCATATGGATCTTACAACCCATATGTGTTTATAGTGCCAACATAGATCTGATAGATGAGTACCTTGCGACAGGAGCAAAAGTCTCATCATAGTCAATCCCCTCTACCCATGAAAAGCCACGAGCAACAAATCTTCCCTTTTGCTTCTCCACACTACCATCAGCAGTTTGCTTTACCATGTAAAGCCAACGGGAACTCACAACTGACTTGTTCTCTAGTCTCAGAACCATGTCCCAAACACTCTTACGAACTATGGAGTCATACTCCTCCACCATAGCATCAACCCAAATTAGCTGCTGCACTGCTTCCTTAAAGGAAGATGGCTTGGTCTCAACACATTCCCCAGCAAGGGACATGTATGCAGTGTACCTCTCAGGTGACCTCCTTTTTATGCACTAAGAAGATGGTGCTCCCACATTCTCTCTCGTATCCTCCAACAATCTGTTAGCTTCTATGCTTCCATCAATCTCTTGAAGAATCTGCTTGAGTGGATGTCTCCACTCCTGGAACCTTTGCATTAGCCTGAGGCTCCTCCCCCTTAGGAACCAATAGTTCCTCCACAACCTATAGTTGGAGCTCCCTCTCAAGGGAAACTCAAATGGCCATATACTCATCAAACTTGAGATCTCTACGAACCACCATCCCCCGACTGATAGGCAAGTACACCAAATAGTTGTGAGGTGTATCAGTGTACCCCACAAATATCCCCAACTCTGTTGTCGGCTCAAGCTTCTTCTGTGCATCCTTTGTCACATGGCAATATATCGATGAGCCAAAGATCCTGAAGTGACCCAAATTTGGTCTCTTACTGGAGAAATCTTCCTCTGGTGTCTTCATCCCAAGTATGTGATTCCGGCTTCTATTCTGTAAATAGACCACTGTGCTACATGCCTCAGCCCATAAGTGAAGCGGTAGGCCTTGGTCATGCAGCATTGTTAGTGTTGCCGCTACAATAGTTATGTTCTTCCTCCTGGCCACCCCATTCTATTGTGGGTTATAAGGTGGCGTCAACTCTCGTTTAATTCCTTCCACTGCACAGAAGTCCTTAAACTATTGAGAGACATATTCTCCAACATTGTCACTTCTCAAAGCCTTAATCTTCTTCCCTGAATCTTTCTCAACCAAAGCTTTGAACTCACAAAACATTGTGAAAGTTTCGTCCTTCTTCTGCATGAAATAAATCTAGCATTTACGAGAATATTCATCAACGAAAAATAACATAATACATTTTCTTCACTGTGGATGCCATCGATAATGGCCCACACAAATTAGTATGAACTCGCTCTAAGATAGCCTCTTCTCGACTATCTCAATCATGAAAGGAAGACTTGGTGTACTTTCCAAAGGTACAACCTTTCCATGTGTCAACTTGTTGAAGTTTACCTTTGGGAAGTCTTGTAGATATCTGCTGCATTATCTTCAAAGCCCCATGATGAAAATGGCTCAATTGCCTGTGCCACAACTAGCCAATGTCTTGGCTTTGCACCAATTCTACTTTCGTACTTAATTCTCCACAATCATCTACCTTTAGTTTATAGAGATTCTTCACCTAAATCCCTATCCTCTTGGTCTAACCCATGGCTATGTGTCTTAGGAACACCTTTCCCTTACTGAATACAACATCATAGCCTTTTTCCTCCAACATTGCAACCAATACCAAGTTCCTCTTCAGCCCAGGCACATACATCACATCTGTCAAGGTGAGAGGAGCTCCATGCTCCCTCTGAAAATAAATTGTTCCCACTCCTGAAACACTATACCTTCCGTCGTCACCCACCTCTATGCACATCTTGAGGTCTTTCTCCTCCAAGGCACTGAATAAATTTTTATCATTGGTCATGTGGAATGAGGCTTCACTGTCAAGATAGTAGACACAACCCATCATCGATGACACCATGCATGTGATGAGGGTAAAGTCCATTTCAAACTTAAAGGCTAATGCCTCACCTTTTGATCCTTCTGAGGATCCCTTCTTGGACTTCTTTGATGGGAAATTAGTCACATCATGTCCCATATTATGACAATTAAAGCATCTTACTTTAGACATGTCACCCTTCTTCCCTTCATGAGAAGAATTCAATTGAAATGGGAAGCCTTCCCCTTCCCTTTCCTTGCCTTACATTCTAAGGTCATATTTTCTTCATCATCATTCTTGGATGAAGAACCATCTCATGTGCTCCTCTAGATCTCCTCCTGCATAAGATTCGACCACAGTCATTTCAAATTCGACAATTTCTCCCTTCCATTCACAGAGTCCTAGTAGCTATTCCAATTCTTTGGAAGGCCAAGGAGAGTGAGGCTCACCATATCATCATCGGAAATAGTTATTCCCACAATGCCAAGCTCATCTCTATAGGTGGTGAGCTTGTTCAACTATGTGGAAATAGTATCACCCTTCTCCATCTTGATTCTTTGAAGCTTATCCTTGAGCACCAATTTCATCTAGTCACTACTGTTCTAGTAGAGGTCCTTCAATGTATTCCACATTGAAAATGGAGTATCTTTCCCATGGAGACTCGGGACAATATGGACTCAAAATCCCTCAAGGATGATCCTTCTCACCTTCACCACACACTTCTTCCACTCAACCAACTTTTGTGTATTAGTTGAAGCTGGCTTTGATATTTCTTGATCAATCAATTCCTTCAAGCCATTGTCTTCTAATGCAACCTCCATTCTATCTTTCCATGCTATGTAATTCGAGCTACCATCCAAGGCATACTCGAGTCTCAAGCCATAGAATGCCATTGGCCAACCTTGAAGTATGATATGAATTTGATTTTCACTTGCAACCCACGGACTTCAAACTTCCAGTTCTCTTCTAAGTATGTTATTCACAGCTTCGATACCATGTAGAAAATCTGTGATAGGTTAACTCGATAATGCAATATAAATCAAAGAAGAATAATATAACCTGCTTCTACTATCAATTTGCGGAAGCTTAAAGATTGAGCTGAACAATATAACCAGAAGAAGAAGAATCAATGGCACAATACACATGAAAATACTTTGGGGAAAGCCTCAACTAAAAACCCCACACTATTGTATTATCATACATGGTGTAAATACATAGGAATTATACAAAGCCTTAGCTCCCACAGCTAGCCAGCTCTCAGTACAATCCTCACAGATGCTCACAGGCAATCTTGGCTTCTCTCCAGCCTTCGTCTCTGCCCTCTAAGCTTCCATTTCCTTGCATTGTTCCTTGTGTATGATCAACCTATTACCAAGTGGAAAACCCTCCTTCAAAACTACGCAATCCTCAAGGATAAATCCTTGATTGCATGCATGAGTTTTCTCCATGAGAAAACACATACGACTGATAGTACACTATCCTTGAACATTAATCTCAACTATGTCTTTCTCAGAATAGACATGCATGATTTTTTGATGAGGGAATCTTCAATTAACTAGAGTATCACTAGTTGAGAGCATGAATGCATCAACTGATTGTTATTAGTTCCTTAAACAGTTTTGAACTAATTTAACTAGACTTAACTTAGTAAACTAAGTTAACTAATTACAACTCAAATATAACTCAATCTTATCTCCTTAATTTAAGGGATAACTCTTGCATGACTTTAGAAAGACTTCTAGCTTGAATTTCTCCAACTAATTAATTAAAAATAAATTAATTAATTATCTCGAGGTAGCTATTAAGACTAAATTCAATTTTAATTCACAATTTAATTCAAGGACAAATTAAATTGGAATATTCTTTTTGCCATATTTCAATAGTTTCATAATCTGATTTGGAATTTAAAGTTTAATCTTTAAAGTTCAAAGTCAAACTTAAATTAACATTTCAATGTCTCATCATAATGTTAGGTTTGGATCATTCACCAATAGACCTTGAAGAAATAGATTTGCAAACTACAAATGCAGCAGATTGTGTCCAATTAGAGGAGGCTCCTCTTTTAAGCATACATGACTTGAAGAACTTTGAGAGTCAAGCAAGTGGAGGAGTGGGAGGAATCTATTCTAGTTCTCACTCTTAGGAGTCTTAGACTCTTAGTTACTATTTTTTTCTAATTAGTATGCACTTGTTTGTAAACTTTTAGAAGCAGTTGCTTCTAATTCTATGTAGTCACTAGTTACAAGTCATGACTCAGAACTTTCGATCATGTTTGGACCCATAACATATATGATATGCTTATTCATTCATGATATTTTGGACATCTATTGATATTATGAATTGTTTGGACATGGCTTTAATGAATATCAATGAAATTTTTTTTTTTTAATTCGATATATGTGTATATTTTTATTTATTGAATTCACTGATTTTTTCCCGAATATATATATATATTGTATTTTTTTTTTTTTTTTTTTTTTTTTCCTTTTTTCTTTTCTGATTTTTCCCTAATCTGATTAAAACTCTTATCTCTTTTTCCTCACCGATTTATTGTCTTTTCCGAGTCTGGTAACATTTTTTAGAAGTTTCATTCTTCACTTATGAGTGCTAAGGTGTGTTGGAGGGTTCTAATGCATGCTAAGGGGTGTTAGCGAGTATTAGGACAACACAAGGGAGCACTAGGTCAAAATGCATGGAAGTGAATGAATATGAGGGTGTGTTGGGGAGTGTTAATCAATGCTAGTTGTCATGCTAAGGAGGGAGTGACAAGGTATGCTAAGAATGGGTAAGGCATTCCAGGGAATATCAGGGAATGTCAAGAATTGCTAGAGTGTGTTCAGTAGTTCTGAGGTGTGCTAACATATGCAAAATAGTTCCAAGGCATTCCAGGTGCTAAGACATGCTAGGATGTGTAGGGTGCCAGAGTATGTCAATATGCACCAAGGTGTTTCAAGGCAACAAAAGGAATAACCAAGCTAAAATGAAAGTAAATGAACACATAATAGGATTAATAAGTCGGGACTTTATCTTTTTCAAAAGGGGCATGCTAGGCACATTAATAATATGTTCCAATACATGCCAAGTGCCAATGTGTGCCAAGTGTTAATTTTTTCAATGCAATATTATGCCAAGGAGTTCCAAGGCATGCTAGGGATGACAGGGAATGCCAACACATGATAGGAGAGTTCTATGCTATGCTATGGCATGCCAACATGTGCTTTGGTGTCCTACTCATGGCAAGATGTTCTAGGTACAAAGAAGTTCGAGGTACAAAGATGTTCCAAGACATGCGTGGTGCCAAGCAATGTTAGTGTATTGTTCTAAAGCATGCTAAGGTGTGCCATGAGTGTTGAGGAGTGTTAGGTATCTCTCATTAATAGAATTGATAGAGCTTGATTATGTATTAAATAATATAGTTCCTACACACACTAGTGGAACTTTATTTAAAGGAAATTTGCCAGATAATAAACCTAATAGAGAGAAATCATGTGTTGACTCATAGGAAGACTATATTCTTATGACTTGAGGGAAATGATACACACTAATTACTTCTTAAAAAATTGACTGGCTATTATAATCACTATGACCTTGGACACATAATGAAAAAGACTCCACAACAATGGTCTTAAATCATTATATTTTGACAAAAAATATAGTAACAGGTACATAGCATCATCAAAAACTCATTGGAATCATCAATGATGTTGAACATTTCTTGACCATCACCAAAAGTAACCAAAAAGAGCATTGATGAGGGTGAATAAAATATCGTCACTCGAAGTGTCACCAAAGAGAGAATTAGTGATGGGCCTTTAACGACTCTCACCAAAAGTGTCACCAAAGAGAGAATTAGTGATGGGAAATTAACGACCCCACCAAAAGTGCCATTGAAAATGTATTTGGTGACAAACCTTAAAGGACCATCACTATATAGACTTACAACAACAATTTTTTAAAGACCATCACCATATGCGACATTGGTGATGGACATTAAAGGTCCGTCACAGGCATGAAGCATCACCAAAAACTCATTGGAATGATAAATAATGGCGAACATTTATTGACCGTCACCAAAAGTAACCAAAAAGGTCATTGGTGATAGTTAATAAAAGATCGTCACTAGAAGAGTCACCAAAGAGAGAATTAGCAATGGGACTTTAACGACCCTCACCAAAAGTGACACCAAAGAGAGAATTAGTGACGCGTCTTTAACTGACCTCACCAAAAGTGTCATTGAAAATGGATTTCGTGACAAACTGTAAAGAACCATCACTATATACACTTACAACAACATTTTTTAAAGACCGTCACCATGTGAGACATTGGTGACGGACTTTAAAGGTCCCTCACAAGCATGACACTCACCAATGACATTTTTTCTTGTAGTGACACTACCACACAGCTTGAAGATCAGAGAATATCACTCCCCTCAAAGGTTAAGGGAGGCACTCAACATGACACCAATGTATAAGCAATCAATGCAAAGGTTGAAGGTCAATTAGATAGGCCTAAAACTCAGTCCACCACTACTCCTAGGGATGCTAGAAGGGAGAAAAGGAGAAGAGGAAAAGAGGCTGTGGGAAGAAGTAGAGAGGAAAGCAGGCTTCTATGAACAAGAAGAAGCGACCATAGGAGAGACATGGGATGTCAAAGGGGCTGCCAAATTCATGAAGGACATGGACATTGAATAGGTTTCTTAGAGGATGAGAAACACTTTCAAAACGGGGGTGATGATGAGCCTCATCATTGGGTAATTATATGGGCCTTAATTCACCTCCTAACTTAGTCAAACCAACTATTCTCACAACTTATTTTATACTTTTGATTATATTTTGTTTATGAGATGAGTTAGAGTTGGATATTTTACTTTGTGGTCTAATGTGAATTTAACGCAGGACTAAAGGATAAAAGCAAAGGGATTTTGGCAAACACCTTGGTCAAAACTTCAATGGGACAAGAGAGAGGAATTATATGAGGGAAATCCTCCTCATTTACTACCCCTCCATTCGAATATTCCTCCATCAGCTCAAAGTGCAAACAACCAAATCATGAGGACTAGAAGGTAGCCGAGTAAGTGAAAGTCAAAGCACCAGTTTATCTTGAGTTTGGGAGCTGAGCCACCATAATTTTAAGGAATTCATTGGAGACATCAGTCATATAAGTAGAGAGGCCTAGGACCTTAGTTGGTGTTGAAGCCCCGAAAATCAAGTCTACAACAAAGGGGATACCCACCTGGTCTGGACCTTGGTTAGCAGCTCCTTTTCTGTTTGGTCTAGTGGGTCCGACTGGGGATATGGGTCCAATTTCCCAATTTATGTGTGTGTGTGTGAAGGATTGATATTTCTCTTTCTAACAGTTTCTAAATGGAATACCTTTTATTCTAACTCTAATCTAATAATATGGAAATTTTATTTTAATAAGTAGAAATATCTAAGTCTATAGTAACCTGGGGTGTAATCTTTCCGTTATGCGATCTAAAACGATTTCAAATAACAACTGGTAATATAGATCATACAAATGTTTTGAGAAAATAATTCAATAAGGATGAACTACTTCGTATAAAAATTTAGACGAAACAGTTGTGAAAAACATATCGCATAATAAGCTACTCATACATTAAGCATAAATAAATAGCTATCACCATACAAAAGTGCCAAATGATAACTGAGGCATTTACGCATCAATATATAAGAAACTAAACATGAATATCACTTTAACAAAAGGCGGAAATAGTTAAGAGATAGAAGTACCATTTATAACTAGTCCTACTCATGAGCTTCAAGCGATAATGATTTATCCCTTCTTGATCTAACATCCACTAAGAGTACAGAAGTGCAACATCAGTAGCAGATATTAAATGCAAATATCAATAAATCCTATTCCATTCATTCATCAAAACCTCCTCAGACGGTACAAAAGTGCATGTTCTGGGGATAAGTTTTTGACAAATTTCAGGACCCTTCTCTAAATGCATGAGAAGGGTTTAAATACTACTAACTAAATCTAAAAATAACTTATTACAAAAATGTAGGATGTGGTTTAAATGACCGTCCTCATTTTAGGAAAAAATAAAACAAATTTGAATCTAAAATTAAAACTACTTCTGTATCTGCTCCTTGAAATCGTACGCATTCAGCATCTGTTTGAGAAGAGTCAGCTCGCTGACTTCCTATTTTAGCTGAGCTGAGAAAACAGAATGGGCAAGAGCTGGCGCCATCTTCTTGGCAGAATTGATCATATACTTGAGAGTCATCCATTGGCTATGTGGCTTTACCAAGTATGCCCAGTAATAATCCCAGTTCAACTTAGTTAACCCTTGGATTGCTTCTGCCCTTTCTTAAGCTTTTTTCCTCCAATCTATTTGTAGTTGTTGTACGTTAGGTAAATACCCTGGAGTGGTTTCTGCAATCAAATTTTCTCTAAGAAAATTTTCATTTACACAATCAATAATACAGGGGCAGCGTGATTCCATGACAAATATGGTAGAAGTGCGGAGCGAACTTAGAGTCCCACAATTCTTTATGATAGATATGAATGGGTAAGGAGTCTTGAGTTGTCCATTTCCAACCCATCACAGGAAACTTAGAAACATAACATATCTCATCCATCACATACGTAGATAGGTAAAAAGGGGGATAAATTCTCTGAGAAACAGTTCTTTTAGACCGGTAATTTACAATGGTCGTGACTAGGTTATCAGACAATATTTTAGCCCAATCTACAATAGTGGCATTCGTGGTGCCATCCAATAATGGTAGTCATGCATATGAAAATTTGTTAATGTCTGGCATTCCAAAAAGTCTACAGAGCATGGCAACAGCAAAGCAATACGGGGAGGTGAGAGAACCAGTACTATACATACCATGTTTATCTATCTTCAGTGGTTCGTCCCTCCTCGACCAGTCTTTAGTTGTTTCTGCCAAATATTGATTTTCTTTTACAAATTTCTCCATAAACTGCTTGTTATAAGTTGCCTGTGGCTCTGGTTAATGATACATGAGCTTCAAATCTTGTGCAGCGAATGAGCCAATGAGTCCTTTACCTTGAGTTTTAAATTGTTTATTTCTAATATCAATGTTTTCCAATATCTATTTAACCATGTACGTGTATGGGAGAATTTTGGGCCTTGCTGCTATCCGGTGTAAGAATGAACAAGCTAGTTTTGTGATGGATGCCTCAGAAGAACTATGTGAGCCCGCAGTAGCAGTAACTTCCATTACTCTGGGATTCTCCTCTTCAAGTAGATTATACATGCCTTCTCAAGTAGCAATATTGGTGTCTCTGTTACAAGCGGTGTCTGTATACAAGGGCGCCATTTCTTTCTCTTCAGAGCTTGGAGCTTTGCTCTTCTTTCCCATAATATCCTGCGTATTTCTTTGTATCGTTCTCTATTCTCTGTTCCTGAAATTCACAAGTGAAGTGAAAATAATGATAAGGAAGGGTGATGGGAAAGTTTTAAATTCCAAAGAAGTATAAAATATACCACCTTAGTGAAATGATTTTTCGATAAGCACGAAAACATATTCCATTAATAATTGGCAACTAACTCATTAACTATCATTAAAGCGCATAACCAGGTGCCGGTTTATGGAAAATACTTTTTTGAACCACGAGCTCGAAAGATCTGCGATGAAGTGATTTTGCGATTTGCTTCGCAATATCACAAATCGCAACGTCGTGGAATCGCAACATCGAAAAGTTGATAGCTCACTATATCGCATTATCGTATTATCGCTTTATCGCAAAACTGCAGTATCACAATATCACAATATCGCAGGAATGCCATATATGACAATCTTCGTTAATCTGTTAGAAAGATTAAGTACATTATGCTTTTACCTATCAATGATATTTCATTTCTTCTTTTTTCAACTTTGATTATTTACTCCCTCAAGCTAGTCCTTGTATCTACATCAGTCATTACTTGGTTTATAAAGATAAAAACAAAGTCTTCTCTGCAAATCAGTTTTAAATATGCTCATTTGTCATAGGTAGAGCCTCTGCTGCCAACAAGCGTTTATAACTTCGACAAGGTTACCTATTACCCAGCAATGATCCTGTATCCTACATAGAGAAATTTACAACTTTTAAAGAAAAAATCCATTTCCACACTTTTCGCTTTCATTTTCTTTTTATCCTTAAAGAAAAATGTCTTGGTTTGGTAGCCAATTCATGACAAAGCCATTCACTGATTTATAACTTTGCTAAACAAGATGGCTCGTGATGAGACCCCTTGTCTTATGATTGCAACAATCTTGAGTCATTGCCCTGTTGTGGTATGTAGTATTGGCAAAATCAGCAAGCTATAATATCTATGATCATGATAAGTCGGCTCGTGATGAGACCTCTTACTATTTAAGTTAAAGTGTATCTTTGGATCATTCTCTGAATGTTGTAGTTTCCTAGGCGGGGAGGATGACATTGTTTCCTTAAGACAACTCTAGACGACAATGATAGAGTTTTTTGAAAGAGCTTTTCTACAGAGAATCTTCATTTTTGTTATTGATACCTTTCATTGGACTGAAATAAAACAATTTCTAATTAAATGTATTTTTTGTCAAAGTTTATACAGTTGAAACTAGTATCATTTCTAGGTCTAGAGTCTTTAACTCATCTTTCAATAGTAATGATCAATTTTTAGAAAGAATTCTATTTATACAAGTGAAAAAAAACAAAATCTAAAAGAGAATTTGTGTCTTTTTCGTGAATCTCAAATGTAACCATTTACAATTGGTTTTATTGTGGAAAGAAAAACAACTAATCTACAAAAATAGAAGAATGATCTTCTATGGAAAATATTTTTTGAGGATCTAACCATTAACAGGTAAAGAATCTCTTTTCCCTGTTAAATCCTGTAACACGAAAGTATACGGACCTATGACTTCTATGATTTGAAAAGGAACAAGCCATATTCTCTGAAATTTTGTATGTTTCCCTTTTTCCTCATCCGCCTTGTCCCATTTTAAAACTAGATCTCCCATCTGAAAATATTTTTTGGATATCATGTTTGAATCAAAAGAAGCCTTCACTAATGCTTGGTGATGAGTGTGAGTTATCTTAGCTCGTTCTCGTTGTTCTTCTAACTTAATTAATTCCAACTGCCTTAGTTGTAAGGAAGAAGTTGGTGCTTCATCAATATATTGAACCAAGGCTAAAGAGGGAACTGCTAAATGAGTTGGAAGAACCACTTCTTTCCCATAAACTAAATTAAGGTAGAGGTGCCAATGGAGGCTTTCTGCGTTATTCAATGTGCCCATAAAGCATATATTAAAGACTTATGCCAATTTTTATGATTTTGGTCAATCATTCGCTTAATGATTTTGATTAAATTCTTATTTGTAGATTCAGCTAACCCATTCCCTTGTGGGTAATAATTAGTAGAGTATTTAAGATTGAAATCCCTTTTGAGTGCAAATTTAGTCATTGCATTACTAGAAAAATATGATGCATTATCAAACATTAAAGCGGAAGGCAACCCAAACCTGGTGATTATGAACTGATCTATGAACTCAATGATATTTTCAGCATTAGTTGTCTTGAGTGGAACTGCTTCTACCCATTTAGTAAAGTAATATGTTGCTGTAAGGATATATCTATTCTGTTTAGAAGAGTGAGGAACGATCTCACCTATTACGTCCAATCGCCACTAATCGAAAGGATGTTCAATGTTAACTGGTTGTAGTGGCAAGGATGGTTTCTTTTGTCTCCCAGCAACGATTTGATAGACTTGACATTTCCTTATGTAGTTATGCATGTCTTTGAATAATGTGGGACAGTAATAGCCTATGCGTACAATTTTGTGAGCAGTCGTATTTCGAGCATAGTGTCCACCCGCTGGCCCATCGTGGAGTTCTTGCAAGACTTTTTCAGTTTCAGATTTCTCAAGACATCTAAGGAGAGCATAATCATAATTTATTCTAAAAAGAACATCATTCACGCGATGATATTGTTTGTCTTTTTATCTTAGAGCTCTTTTCTTGGTATGATCGAGGTTTGAAGGAGCATATTCATTCTTTAGATAATAAATAATTTCAGCGTATAATGACTCAACATCGTTTAGGCTTACCTCATAAACTTGTACCTTTGCAGATGGATTTTTGGACATTAGCGATGCTCCGGCCAACATTTTGCAAAAGCCTTGACCTTTTACAATACTTGCTAGTTTGATTTCTACGTCATATTCCTGTAAGGCAAAAACCCAATTGGCCCTTTTCTCACCCACATCCTTCTGTACTAGAAGATTTCTTACTGTTGGAAACGGTACTATGATTTTGGTATGTGTTTTGAGTAAAAAAGGTCTGAAATATTTAATTTCTTTGAAAACAGCATAAGCGTGTTTCTCCACATCTGAATAATTCAACTCAGCTCCTTGTAAATTGGAACTGAAAAAAGCGTTTGTGGATTCCACCTTTTCTTGATTTGGTTGAGTGAGTATCACAGCATATGATCTATCCGAGGCAAATGTATACAAATAAAAGGGTCATAAAAATTCGGAGTTCCTAAAGATGGAGCATTAATAATTGCTTGTTTGATCAGATTGAATGCCTCATGTTCGTCTTGGCCCCATTTAAAGTTTGCGTTCTTTTTAATCATTGCTTGTAAAGGAGACACAATTCTTGAAAAATCTGAAACAAACCTCTTTACAAAGTTGATCTCGCTGAGAAAAGATTGCATGGCTTTCTTTTTGTGAGGTAGGGGTACTGCGGAAATTTCCTTGATTCTATCAGGATCAATGTGAATTCCAGATTTTGACACTATGAATCCGAGAAGTTTTCCTTCACTTAATGTGAAAAAGGATTTTTTCGGGTTACGTGAAATCCCATACCTTAAACAATGTTGAAAGATTTGTTTTAAATTTCTGAGATGGTTGTTTCGTTTCTTGGAATACACAATTATATCATCCAAATAGATTACCATTGATTTATTAACTAACCCCTTGAATGTGATATCCATGGCTCTCTAAAATGTGGCACCTGCTTTAATCAAACCAAATGGCATCTTTTGATATGCATATGTGCTCCATTTAGTTCTTAATGTAGTTTTTAATTGATCATCGGGATGTACCAACACTTGATTGCATCCTAAGAATCCATCCAAGAATGACATTAATTCTGAGCCCGCAACTGCCTGCAGTATTTGTTCCATGGGGGGTAAAGGAAAATTATCCTTTTGGTAGGCCTTGTTAAGATTTCGAAAGTCAATGTAGATTCTAATATCTCCATTTTTCTTTCTAACAAGTACCACATTGGAGACCCATTTAGAATGTCTAATGGGAAAAATTATTTTGGCTTTCAATAACTTATTGAGTTCAGTTTTGATCTGGTTTTCTAAATTGGGATGGATCTTTCTCAACTTTTGTTGGACAGGTTTTTCATTATCAATCATTGGAATAGTATGTTGGATGATGGAGGTGTCGTATGTTTTGAGTTCATCGTAATTCCAAGCAAAGACACTTTTGTATTGTCTCAAGAGACGAATATACGATAATTTTCCTTCAGGGGCTAGGCCAAGGCCTCGGTTGATATTCTGTAGTTTGGCATCATTTCGTCGATTTACTAATTCATAATTAAAAGTTGAGCTTTGGAGTTTTGAATTGGTAGATCTTTTGAATTGATCTTTCGAATCATAAAGGTCTTCTAACTTGACTATAGATTTAGGTATAACATTGTTAGTACTATCCTGTTGCAATTGTTTGTTATGTTGGTCTTCGTCAATTATTTGATTGGTGTAGGATCCTTCAGATGTGAGGAAACTCACGATACCAGGATCTTCATTGAAAATCCTCCAATCGGTAATGTTATTAGGAATAGATCGTCTAAAAATTAACTCAATTGAAAATCGGTCAGGGCTAAAATCTTCTGAAGGAATGAGCTTGGAAGCTACGTTGGCTAAGAGGTCTGTGCTAGCATTCTGGAGTCTGGGAATTGATGAAATATTAAATGCTATAGAGTGTTCAGTCAGATCTTGAACTAAAGATTGGTCATGTTTTAAATGACCTGATAAACAGTGTATAGTATTAGGTACCTGTCTGATTACAATTTCCGAATCTCTGAAAACTTCAAGGTATTTGACGTCTAATCTGATTACTTTGTATAACCCTTGGATTAAAGCCTCGTATTCTGCGGTATTGTCGGTGCAACCAAATTTGAGTTTGCAAGTTAGCATAGTTTTATCTACCTCTGGGCTTATTAACACGCATCCTGCTCTTGCTCCTTCGTTAGACTTAGAACCATCAAAAAATAACTTCCAAAACAAAGATTTATTTATAGGACTATCTATAAAATTAATACATTTAGAACTATCTGTTTGAGAGAAATTTTCTACTTGAGATAAAACAAAATGTTCTAAGTAAGGTGAAGTATGAGCATTAAAATTTCCTAGGAAAGAATCTACTGAATAGTTGCCAATGATGTTATTGTTATATGCTACTGGTTCATTTTCTCCCTCTAGTTCTGTTACTATGTATTTCTGATGTCATTCGCGCTCAACTTTTATTTGGTTCAATTTACCATTATAGGGGTGCCACATGTGGGATCAGTTAGTTGTAAAGTATTCGTGAAGTTTTTCTGACCAATCTCTATTAAGGATTAAGCCATAAAATTCTGGAATATCGACAACTAAAATGTCGATAACTTGACATACCTTTAGGTTGGATGACAACCTTATGGTAACCTGATTTAATTCTCCAATTACTTTGACTAGCGATAAATCTAATTGGACTATGCGCACAACGGATTTTTGGGGTTGAACATTCAATTTTGCACATATTGACTTCGGTAAGATATTCGATGAATCTCCATAATCCACTAAGCAATTATGCAAATTTTGACTGAAAATTTCATAAGTAAGGAGAAATGGGCGAGTATGAGATCTTGATCTTCGTCAATTAAGGTGATATCGTTCGGATCAACCTTATTCATCGCATTAGTTGGAGGTCTTCCCATGTCATGGAAAGCTTGAGAGATTACAGCGGTGGGCAAAGGTGCAACTGGTACAACATGTAATTCTTTCAAAAGCACTTTTTGTTGGTGTTTTAACTTGCTCAATTCGTAAAAAGTGATATTGGCCCTAGTCTTTTTCATGTCTTCTATGATATTATACTCCATTTCGTCCAAAACGATCAGCGTTTTAGATGGAGTTGATGGGTCTGTTTGGACTGGGCTGGTTTGAGTCTCTTTAGATGTCGTTTTCTTGGTTATGACTTTATCCTTGGTCATTGAGCTTGTGCTCTTTGGCTTAGGTGTAGGTTGAGGGGGATCAAGTTGATTTCTACTGCGAGTACTAACTGGGAATGCCTCTTGGTCCTCTTCATATGGGAGGATGAAATACCACATACCTTGTAACTCTACAACTTCTTCTTCATCGGTATGTTCTTCAGTAGCGATTTCCTCTTCTTCTTCTTCTGATTCAACACTTGTAATTGCGTTAGGGGGTTTGGAATCAGTTGAAGGATTTCTTTTAAAAGGCCTGTATGGCTTTTTAGAAGAATTTTCTGCCACTTGTTTCTTAATTTCGACCATCTCGTTAGACATGGTCTTCAAAACCTTTTGTAATCCTTCTAAATCGAATGGATCTTTTGATTTTTTTTTCTTGGGATCTTCTTTGAATGAAACCTTCTTAGATTTTCATTCTTCTATCGCGTTTTTCTTTTCTAGGGCCATAATATGTTTCTCTATTGCTATTGCTTCTTTCATATTTTCAACTAAGGTTGTTTTGTTAGCCCTATCAACAAAGATTTCTACATTTGATGGTAAAGCAGTGATGCACCATTCACTTCGCTATCAGACCCTTTAAGAGACTTCCTTTCTCTTTTCCTTGTAGGTAGAGGTAACTCGGTAGGCTGAACACCAAACTTTTTGCTCTTTAATCTGGTAAGAGGATGAGTAGGGTTATATTGTGAAGTCACGCTGCCTTGAGATTTATCAGATTTTTGAGGAGATATAGAAAATCGCTGAAGTTTGTGAATCAAAGATTCAACTTCAGGAGGTTCGGTAGTAGATTTTTCTGAAATGTCAAGGTTTGTAGTAGCGGCTGTTGCTCCAACGACTTCTGACTCTGGATTTAAATATTCTAAATGCAATGGAGAAGTTGGGGGAGATGGTGAGGGTGATTTACTCTCAGAATGGTATTTAGATTTAGATTTTATTGCCATTCACAGTTCGGGGCCCTCCTTCTAGTGCCAAATATGTTGAAGCCCCGAAAATCGGGTCTACAACAAGGGGAATACCCACCCGGTCCGGACCTTGGTTAGCAGCTCCTTTTCCGTTTGGTATAGTGGGTCCGACTAGAGATATGGGACCAGTTTCCCAATTTATGTGTGTGTGTGAAGGAATGATATTTCTCTTTCTAATAGTTTCTAAGTGGAATACTTTTTATTCTAACTATAGTCTAATAATATGGAAATTGTATTCTAATAAGTAGAAATATCTAAGTCTACACTAACCCGGGGTGTAATCTTTCCGTTATGCGATCTAAAATGATTTCAAATAACAACTCGTAATATAGATCATTCAACTGTTATGAGAAATGAATTCAATAAGGATGAACTACTTCGTATAAAAAATTAGATGAAACAGTTGTGAAAAACATATCGCATAATAAGCTACTCATACATTAAGCATAAATAAATAGCTATCACCGTACAAAAGTGCCAAATGATAACTCAGGAATTTACGCATCAATATATAAACAATTGAACATGAATATCACTTTAACACAAAGGCATAAATAGTTAAGAGATAGAAGTACCATTTATAACTAGTCCTACTCATGAGCTTCAAGTGATAATGATTTATCTCTTCTTGATCTAACATCCACTAAGAGTACAGAAGTGCAACATCAGTAGCAGATATTAAATGCAAATATCAATAAATCCTGTTCCATTCATTCATCAAAACCTCCTCAGAGGGTACAAAAGTGCATGTTCTGGGGATAAGTTTCTGACAAATTTCAGGACCCTTCTCTAAATTCATGAGAAGGGTTTAAGTACTACTAACTAAATCTAAAAACAACTTATTACAAAAATGTAGGATGCGGTTTAAATGACCGTCCTCATTTTACACAAAAATAAAAAAAAATTAAAACTAAAATTGAATCTAAAATTAAAACTACTTCTGTATCTGCTCCTTGAAATTGCACACATTCAGCATCTGTTTGAGAAGAGTCGGTTGGCCAACTTACGATTTTAGCTGAGATGAGAAAATAGAATCGGTAAGAGCTGGCGCCATCTTCTTGGCAGAATTGCTGATAGACTTGAGAGTCATCCACTGGCTATGTGGCTTTACCAAGTATGCCCAGTAATAATCCCAGTTCAACTTGGTTAACCCTTGGATTGCTTTTGCCTTTTCTTGATCTTTCTGCCTCCAGTATGTTTGTAGTTGTCATACGTTAGGTAAATACCCTGGAGTAGTTTCTGTGACAAATTTTCCCTATGCAAATTTTCATTTACACAATCAATAATACAGGGGCAGCATGATTACATTACAAATCTGGTAGAAGTGCGGAGTGAACTTAGAGTCCCACAATTCTTTATGATAGATATGAATGGGTAAGGGGTCTTGAGTTTTCCATTTCCAACCCATCACAAGAAACTTAGAAACATAACATATTGCATCCATCACATACGTAGATAGGCAAAAAGGGGCATAAATTCTCTGAGAAACAGTTCTTTTAGACTGGTAATTTACAATGGTCGAGACTAGGTTATCATACAATATTTTAGGCCAATCTACAATAGTGGCATTTGTGACGTCATCCAATAATGGTAGCCATTTAGATGAAAATTTGTTAATGTCTAGCATTCCAAAAAGTCTACAGAGTGTGGCAGTGTTGGTCACTTTAATTGCTTATTGAATTAAACAACAAAATGCGACATTAATTGTCAACCCAAGGAAGTCTTGTTATTTCAAAGGCAATTGCGTACTATATGCACTCAATTTTAAAAGCAACAAGAGTTGTAGTACACACAAATCAAGCCCTAAATTAACAAATTGAAGCTCCACTCTGTATTACAGCAATTATACTCTATTGCAGATAACTAAAGAATTCTTAATTCCATTCAAAGAATCATATAATGAAGAAGAATCAATCTGAAAAGGAAAATAATGGCTGTGCTGTAACAGAGAGTCAGGACCCTATCCCCAGAGCAGGAATTTCCAACACCTACCTTTGATTAACTAGCTTGGAAATTCACTCTGTAACTTAATCACCGCTGAAACACTCTTGAATTAACTTTGAATAACACAATAATCAATTAAGAAACAGAGTTTCAGCAAAAGGTATTATAAACAATATTCAGAAAATAGTACTTGTTAACAAGGCATGAATGAAAGACACACTTGACACACTACATAAATATAATGGGTGAATCTTGTGATGAAGGTGGACCCTGTCCTGCTCACAAGATTCCCCAGGAAACAAGAACTAGAAAAAGATGTTCAGAACAAAACTTTATTCATCCATCAATATGCCATATTACAAAAATAATTTCAATCCTGTTCCTTCAGCTAAGCCTCCTTCCACAGTATGTTCATCCCCCTCTAATGTAGATGACTCCTCTTTTTAAAGAGGAGACATCTATTATAAAAGATCTATTTTAACCCATTATACAAAAAATAGGGAAATCAATTTCCCCTCAACAAAATGCTGTTACAGTAATGCTATCTTTAGATTATAGGCATTACATCCAGTGTAACAGCTTCCTTGGTGATCAGTCTATTTCCTTTGCTGCTGTCAAATTTAGAACGCAAATCTCAACTATTTTAGCATCAAGATTCGGGTGCTATTTTTACTGTTTCAGCAACTGCAAAAATAGTCTCGCAAACTCCAAGCTGTTTCAGTAACGCGGACTGTACATCATTCTTTAATTGTTCAGAACTTAACAAATTAAAGATTAACTATGAAGATGTCGTGATTATATGCTAAATAATTAAACATATAGTGATGAGAAGAATCATTACATACCGTTGAGATAATTGGGTTAAAATACTAAAAAGGACTTTTAAATATAAGTTGAAAAGGATGTTATCATGGCAAAATGTGTGGTTAAAAAGGGACAATATGAGGTCCTAACATCCCCCCCAACTGAAGCAGTTGCATGTCCCCATGTAACATTTACTCTGAGTCTGAATCGAAGTACTGGGATGTACAGTGCAAATTACTTATATAGTAAGTATAGAAGGTGTTATCAGTTGAATCTCTGGAGCCCTGGACACTCTGTAATCTCTGCCATGCTGCAAGCTCCTCCTTTTTGGACACCTTGAAGTGGGCCTTATATTGTTGTACTGGTAACCAGAGAAGTGGGAAATGAAAATGATAACCCAACCATTTTTTGCCACAATGCTGAACACATTTAACATAATTAGGGATTCGTGAAATTGTTGCATGAATATTAAGAGGGTTAAAGGGATGGTATTCCCTTCTCTCCTTAGGGAAATGTTCTCAGAACAAATTGTTTGTTGTATGGCAAGGGGTCCTTTCTTTCTGATATACTGTTGAAATTACTCTAACACTGTTGCCTATATTTCTCTGATATGCTCAGTCATTCCTGGTTCTCTTATAACCTGATGATGTTCAGAAATGAAAACAACAACATTTTGTGGTTCAGCTCGGATCCATAGAAGGCGATTTTCTTTGTTATGTTTCACTGACAGGAAAGTGTTTTCCCACGTGAGCTGATTGGCCATAAAAGAGACCAAAGCTTTAATCTGAATGTCACCAGCCACAGGAATCAAATTAAGCTTTCTATCCTCCGACATGGCTTCATTATGGAGATAGAGTTCACATAAGAGATTTTGTTCACTGATTGATGCTGCTGCAAAGGTTTCAATAAACTGTTGGGGTGTAGACACCTCATGAGGTCATCCATCTCTGACTACTTTTACCTGAAGGAATGCTAAGCATTCTACTAGAAACATAGAATAGTTAAAGGATGGTTTCCTGGTGGCCAAAAGTCTTTGAACTAACTCAAAGATAAGAGACAGTCTAGTTTTCAACTCCTTATTTTCCTTCTGCTATGCATGGAACTATTCCAGGACTTCCCAATTTCTATATACATGATTCTGCCCTAATGATTTATGTTCCTATAATGCCTTTTCTTGTGACAGGGCATACTCTTTCTTCCATATGTTCTTGAGTTCTTGAATGCTTAAGATCTGAGTGAAGACAGTCTCTGCACACGGAGGTTCAGTTTGGGTAAACACCGTCTTTGTAGACTTTGGTGCAGGATCTTTAACAACTAGGGTAGACCGGGGTACTTGCGGTTTTACTTCTTCTTCAGAAATCTTTGAAGGCCCTGCTGGTTCTTATGTAATAGCAGGGGTTCCTTTTTAACTACAACAGGAGTAAATGCAGGAGTGGATCTAGGCAATGGGACCTCGATTACCCTATAACCAGCTCGACAATATAGGTCACCACATTGGCTGCACATGTACTCATCGTATCGATCCTTATCTGCACTTTTCTCAGCTGAAGATGCTACCTGAGCTAAAGTATACAGATTAAGTTCTTTTTCATAAGCTTCCCTTACCATCATTAACTCCTACTTATAAACCTAAATCTCGGCTTTGAGAAACTCACTTTCTTGTTGAAGGGAAGCTAACGTGACAGGGCCTTGTGTAGCAATTGCAGTCTCTGTAGCTCATTCAAGTGGATGGGAGGATGGTTGTTTGGTGGCAGCTTCATTATTTGTATCTCCAACAGGTGGTTCTTGTGTGAAAACTATTGGGTCATCAGCTAGTTTTGTAACAACTATATCCTCCTGAACATGCGAATTTTGCATATCAGCCAACTCAGTGGCTGGTTCTTCTGTAACAACTATAGCTTGTGCAGCACCCTAGTTGTCTACACTTTTCTCATCAGCAGGTGGCTCCTGTGTATCAACCGTTGAGTCAGTAGCAGCCAAGTCTTGCTCTGTTTCCTACTCATGGTCATCAGAAGGTGGTTCTTGTGTATCAACCACTAAGTCAGTAGCAGCCAAGTCTTGCTCTGTTTCCCGGTCATGGTCATCAGCAGGTGGTTCTTGTGTATCAACTGCTGAGTCAGTAGCAGCCAAGTCTTGGTATGTTTTCTGGTCATGGTCATCACCAGGTGGTTCCTGTGTGACACTTGCCGAGCTAGTAGCTGGTTTAGCTACATGTTGATTATCTATTTCCTATTTATCAACAGGTGGTTCTTGTGTAACACCTGCTGAGTCAATAGCTAGTATGTCCTGATGTGTTTCCTGATCATGATCATCAGCAGGTGGTTCTTGTGTAGCACCTACTGGACTAGTAGCTGGTTCTTGTGAAACAGCTACCTCTAGGTCATCTAACTTTTTCTCCTTAGCACTTGTTAAGTTAGTCGCTGGTTGTTTTGGGGTAGCTACCTCTAGGTCATCTATCTTTTGTTCCTCGACAGGTGGTTCTTGTGTGACACCTGTTGAGTTAGTAGCTAGTTCTTTTGGGCAGCTACCTCTAGGTCATCTATCTTTTGCTCCTCAGCGGGTGGTTCTCGTGTAACACCTGTCGAGTCGGTAGCTAGTTCTTGTGTAATAGCTACATGTTGTACATCATCTTGGGCGTCTACTTTTGATAAATCAGCAGCTTGTTCTTGTGGAGCAGCTACGTCTTCTGAAAGGAATGATGTCACAAAATCATGAATATTTTGCATTTCAGTACCCGAGGGTGAGGAAGGTAAGGATTCGAGGTCTGGTGGGGTCTGGGATTTTAGGATAATGGGTGGGGAAATTGGGGTGGCGGTCTCTGATGCTGGTTCAGAAGATGTCATCCTCCATCTTCGAGGTAAGGAGGCAGGAAAAGCAGTGGTTTTTCTTTTATGGATGGCCTTCTCTGGGGTAGGAGGGATATCAGAAGTGATAGCTTCTTTAAGTGAGGCCCTTGTTCGTCTTTTTGATGGGGGCACAACAATTTCTTGCCTTTTCCTTTTCGTTTTCAGTTTATCCAGGGGAATGTCATCCTCTGAATCATCGCTGGGGATATGGACAGTGGGAGTGGATGATCTAGGTAAATTATGTTGATGCAATGGCAGGGTCAATTGGACTAACTGTTGTGGATGGCTGGGGATTTTCAGCATTCACCTGGGGAGTTTCGACTACTGCTTGAGTAACTTTAGCAGCTTCCTGGGGGTTTTGAGCTGCTGGTTGAGGGATTTCTGCAGCTTCCTGGGGTGGTTTGTTAAGGGAGGAGGGTTCTGGAGGGAAAAGCCCCTGAGGATTAAAAGCTGAACCAAGCGATGGTGAGTGAGGGAGAGGAGTGGGTACTTTGCATTGGTGGAGTAATGTGACATATTCTTTAGACACCCAAGCAGATAGTATGGAATATTCAATAAACGACCATGTCTTAAATGATTCAACAACACAAAGTCATGCTGGTACACTACCTGGTAACATCCTTCGCAGGTGAGGTAGTGCTTGAAAAACTCTGCAACCTTTGGCCATGGAGGTGGTAATGAATGCACTGTCACACCCATGCCTTTAGGTTCAACCCGCTCCCCAAGTAGAAGAAAATCTTGCTGTGCGTTCAGAATGATGTGTTTATGGCTGAACCAACGGATGCCATCGGCTGGTAATCCTGAAACGTCCATTATATCTTCATCTGTTACCAGAATTCGCACTCCTTGAATAGTAGAATAACCTTCCTTTAAATTACGTGCAAATTCTAGGACTTGCTGTGAACCAAATTCCTGGAGCCTTCGGAAGTAATCCACCCAGCTCGCTTGCAGAAAAATTTGATATGCTTTTGGGTGTAGTTCAAATAGAGCCGTTGAACTAGGTTCCTTTTGAATAGTGTTACCTCCCATAGTTACCGGTTCAGTAAAATGCACAGTACAGAGCAGAGTTACCGCAGCCAAGACAGAGTAAGATATTGCAAATGAGGTTATGACATAATAAAACAGAGACGGGGTGACGAGACACGGTCGTAATAAAAATGACGGTGATTGGCATATCAGGTAATGATTGCAAGATTTTGATATTCCCCCCCATCTGTGGCTAAAATGATAAGTTTTGAATGTACAACGATTTTGGCAATCATATCAGAATCTTCTCAATAACTATAGTTTAATATTTACACATAAACACGCATACCTCACGTTTTACCTTCGATTGTTGCATTGAAAGTATAATTTTATCGTTTAATAGATCATCGATAGTTATGGGAAAGGGTTGTAAGGTATGGGGGTATTTATATGAAAGGCTTCCTCTATTCACAGGAGGTAATAGTGAAGGAACATAATTATCAAGATGGATGACTGATTCTCTCAATGGAAAGTGATATGTATTAGTCGTTTTTTAGAGCAGTTGATGCCTCAATTATGGAAAAATGGGAAAATTGACGATTTTTTTGAAAGATGGAAAAAGTTGGTGTTTTGGCAATGGAGAAATTGGTGTATCAGCAATGGAGAGAATGGGGAAAAGTTGGTGTTTCAGCGATGGGGAAAATGGGCAAAGATTGGTGTTTCAGCAATGGTCGAAACTGGTGTTTCAGCAACAGGAAAAAGAGATGTTGTTGTTAAAGGAGAACAAGAAAATGTTGCTGAAGGGTAGTATGAGGGGATGGATCATGAATTGAAGTGGAATGGCAATGTTTCCCAAACTGAAACCTAATCCTACTTGTAATGCAATTGTTCCTTCAAGCACCCTCTGAATCTAAGACTTGCAAAATAAATTGTAATATGGAAGCCATTGACAGGGATTATTAGTTAAGTAGTCTAATGTAATAATAATACAAGAATATATAATGCAGATATTAAGTGCAATAAGGGCCAAGAGACTCCCCCAAAAAGATGTAATGCGAATTTGCCATGCAAGTGGCCTTAAAATCCTCCTTAGAAATTGGTTGCTGGTACAGACAAAGGCGATACCCATTTACTAACAATGGAGTTCTAGAACCATTAAGTATTAGGAGCCTTATTGTTCCATTGGGAAAACAGTATCTATCTCATAAGGTCCCAACCACCTTGTTCATAGTTTCCCTTGAAAATTTTCAAACCTAGAATCATATAATAAAGCCCAATTACCTTTTTGGAACTACTTATGCTTAATAGTTTTATCATGCCACCTGGTTCTTTGCTATTGAATCATAGTTGTTTGATGGATGGCATCCAACCTTTTTTCATCTAATTCCTGCATCTGCTGCAACCTAGATGTCTATGCATCAATCAAATCAAGGTTAATAGCTAAAGCAGTTCTTAAGGTTTTGATTTCAAATTCCACAGGAAAAACAACACTTTTACCATATACCAATTCAAAGGGTGAAAAACCTATAGTGTTTCTCCAAGTAGTTCTGTAAGCCCATAATGCCTCAGGTAGTCTTTGAGACCAATCTTTCCTATTCTCCTTCACTGTTTTTGTTAAAATAGCTTCTATGACTTTATTTGTAGTTTCCACCTGACCATTAGCTTGGGGGTGGTAGGGTGTAGTCATTTTCTGATTGATATGATATTTTTGAAGCATAGCTTTAAAACCATGTGAGTTGAATGGAGAACCTCCATCTGTGACTATTTCTCTAGGCACCCCAAATGTAACGAAGATTTCTTCAAATAAAAACGTTAAAACAGATTCTTCATTGGCTTTAATAAGTGCCTTAGCTTCCACCCATTTACTCATATAATCTGTACAAACCAATATATAAACTCTTTGGTTGGACGGAGGATTGATGGGCCCTACAAAATCTAGAGCCCATCTTTCAAAGGGTTTAGGGATTACCTGAGGGTTCAGTGGCATTTCATCTCTATGATTGGATTGGCCCATTCTCTGACAACTGTTGCAGGCCCTAACATATTTCTTTGCATCCTTGAAAAGTGAGGGCCAATAATAACCCATCCTGAGAATTTTATGTGCTATTCTCTTATCAGAAAAATGCCCACTACAAGGGCCGTCATGACAAGCCTTCAATATATCATAAACCTCATCTTCTTTAATGCATCTTCGGATTTCCTGGTCAAGTCCTGTATGAAAAATACACCCACTTATCCAGCTATGCCTAGCACTTTTTTGAATGATCTTTCTTTTCTCCCGATGTGATAGGTGTGATGGTAGGTTTCCTGCAACCAGATAATTGGCAACGTCTGCATACCATGGTGAGTAAGCAGATACTACAAACAAGTATTCATCAGGAAAGGAATCATCTACTCAAGTATTATCATCAGTTTTTATCCGAGAAAGGAAATCAGCAAATACATTTTCTTTACGTGGTCGATCTACAATTTTAATATTGAATTCTTGTAGTAACAATAACCACTTGGTAACTCGAGCATTTGTAACAGATTTATTCATTAAATACTTGATAGCCAAGTGGTCAGTATGAAGAAAAGTAGGATAACCATTAATGTAATGTCGAAATTTATTAATAGCATAAATAACTGCTAAAAATTCTTTCTCGGTAACTGTGTAATTAAGCTCAGCAGGGGTCATATTCTTACAAATGAAGCAGATAGCATAAGGAAGATTGTTTTCTTCTTGACCCAAGATAGCTACAATTGCAGTATCCGAAGCATCAGAGGATATATGAAAGGGAAGTGCCCAATCAGGTCCCCTCAGAATAGGAGCTGTAGACAACTGATGCTTAACTTCATCAAATGCTTTTTGACAGGCATCAATCCACTTAAATTCAACATTTTTCATAAGTAACACAAACAAAGGAGAAGCTATTTTAGAAATTTTTTTGATAAATCTTCTGTAATATCCAGCATGTCCTAAAAAAATTCTTTCATCAGTTTGTGTTTTAGGAATAGGAAGGGTCTAAATTACCTGTACTTTGGATGGATCCACTTGAATCCCAAGGAATGAAATGAAGTTTCCTAGTACAATTCCTTCGTTCATCATCATATGACATTTTTCAGTACTCAAAGAAAGATTAGCTTGTATGCATCGTTTAAGTACTTTCTCGAGGTTTTGCAGCGCATCTTCAAAAGTCACACCATAAGGAGTGAAATCATCCATAAATATCTCCAAACAATCATTAAGCATATCAGAAAAGATTCCTATCACCACTCTTTGAAATGTTGTTGGAGCATTACATAGTCCAAATGGGAGAACTCTATAAGCAAAAGTCCCCCAAGTACTAGTAAAAGTGGTCTTGTCTTGACCTTGAGGTGCAATTCTGATTTGGTTATATCCACTAAAACCATCTAAAAAGGAAAAGAATTTCTTTCTTGACAAGCTGTCCAACACCTAATCAATAAATGTCAAGGGGAAATGATCTTTTTGGGTAGATTTATTTAAGGCTCTATAATCTACACACACTCTCCATTTCCCGTTTTTCTTAGGTACTATAACCAACGGAGAAACCCATTCACTATCAGATATGGGGTATATAAACCCCACATCAAGCAATTTTTTAAGTTCTTCCTTAACAATTTCCCTCAAATTGGGATTCATTCGCCACTGGGGTTGACAGACTAGTCGGGCCCCCTCCTTAATATAGATACGAAGAGTACATAATTCAGGAGAGATCCCCTTCATGTCTGTATAGTCCCATGTGAATGCTTCCTTGTTTTCACGGAGCAACTTCAGTAGCTATTGTGTTTCAGCATCTGATAAATTGGGGTTTATGTTCAATGTTTTGCCAGGTTCAACTTCTACTGTTATGCTTTTAGAGGAGATAGCAGTTGATGTTTGAGATAAATTTTTGGATTTAAGCTTTTGCTATGTTTCAGGATCCAAAATTGTAGTTAACTGATTATATGTTTCAGAAGTAACGACAGAAGGTTCAAAAATAAAATTACTAATTACTTCATCATCTGTGGTGTCTTTAAGAGTTAAGGCTTGTCCGATGGTCAAAATGGGTTGAGTATCATTATCCTCATAGTCTAACCATACAGAATCATCATTGTTAATCATAGGTGTAGCATGCGGGTATAGTGTAAACTGCTTAGTTTCACATCCATTAGAAATTGTCATTGAACCCGATCTATAGCTGATAAAAGCATCTGTTGTAGCTAGCCAGGGTCTCCCTAAACTCAGAGGATGCCCCCCCAACTTAGTTTGTAACACAACAAAGTCAGCTGGGTAATTCTAGGATTCAACTGAAATGATCAGGTCTTCAATAACCCCCTCTGGTTTGATTATGGAACGATGAGCTAATTCTAGGATAGTTGGTGTCTCTCTAATTACATTTTTCAACTGTAACAGCTGTGCAGTTTCAAGGGTCATAATATTTATAGCAGCACCTAGGTCTACCAGAACTCGTGAAACAATAGTTTTTTCCAACTTGTACTGTGACCATGTGGTGACCAGGATCACCATATTTTACATGGGGAACTTTTCCTGACATTAAAGCAGCTTGATTAGCCATCACATGAACTGTGAGGGGATCTTTAGCATTCCTACCAGGTTTCTTGATGCAAATGTCTCTGATAGTTTTGGCATAGATTGGCACATCTCTGAGTGCTTGTAAAAGTGGAATTTTAACATACAGATTTTGAAATTCCCCTAAAAGGTTAAAAATAGGCGACTCAGGCATCTTAGTGAGAGCCAAACGCTCAGGGAATGGTGGCTCTGCTGTTTCAGTAGTTTTATTAGAGGATGGCTTGACTGTTTCAGCATCCTTATTAGATGATTTACTCTTTTCTGTCTCTCCTTTATTAGAGTCGAAAGAGGTAATATCATCTATAATTGGCTCGACTACTCTCCTAGATCATAAATGAATATCATTACATTCCACAGGAGATGTAGGTAGGTTCTGAATGTCAATTTCGTGCACAACCTTATTATTATTAGGGTTAGGGTTCGGTTGTATAGGCAGCTGAGGCTTCATGGTCTGATTATTTGGTGGGGTACCTGACAGGAGAGAAAGTTGTTGCTGGAACTGAGGAAATTGGTTTGTGAATGGAGTTTGTTGAGCTCTCCAGTTTGCGTTTCATTGGTTAAAATAGGATTGCTGTAGAAGCCAGGGAGTCCACATTGTAGGGTGTATAAAGGGAGGGTTTGTTTGCTGCATGGGTGGGAAATTCATTTGATTAAAGGATGGGTATTGCATTTGGTTAAAGTGCGGGTAGTTTGCTTGATTAAAAGAAGGATAATTATTCCAATGATTAAATGGCATACTAGAGTTTGTACCCTGTCCTCGTGGTTGCCATTGCCTCCTTTGTGTCAGTAGATAAACTGCTTCAACTTCCTCCTTAGTTGGTTGTAACGCTGCCTTTATCCCTAGTAAAGAGGGGCATTGTTGAGTTTCGTTGTCCTTTTCACAAATGGTACAGATTGGTACCTTGTCCAATGGGCATTCCCTCAATGGGTGTTTTTCTCTACATTTAGGGCAAAAAATGGCCAAAGAAGCTTCTACCTCTGCCTGCTTCTTTTTAACCTGCAAGGTATCAATCTGTGAAGCAAAAGAACTTAACATCTCAGTCTTGAATTCCTTAAGTAGATTACCTATTTCGGCTCTTGTTGCTCCTCCACTGGCTGATTTTTGGACCCTTGAATAAGTACTATCCCTGCTCTTTGATTTATTTGCAGCTCCTCTCAAACACCTCTTACAGAGGTTAATGATTTCATCATACGATTCTTTAGATATATCCCCTTTACCAAGCATATTTAACATATCTAAACAATCATCCCTTACCCCTTTCAATAATATCATTTTAAGAATATCTTTACTTACATCAGGGTGCTAAGATCTCTGCAGAATATACTAGAGTCTTTCCACAAAGTCCTCCAAATTTTCATCCTCCTTCTGAGCCATCCTGAATAATTCCTCCCTTTTTTCTCTCGTCCGGCAATAGTCTTGGTATTTGGCCAGAAATTTCTCTTTCATTTGATCCCATGTTCTGATCACATGACCTCCCAAGCTCATAAACCATCTTAGTGCATTTCCTTTTAGTGTTGCTGGAAACAACTTTAACTTTTGATCATTATTAACATAATCATAACTTCTGCACAATATATCAAACTTAAAAAGAAACTCATCAGGGTCTTCAGAGGATAAACCATGGAAGTTAGGTAGGCCTAAGAGTGGAATATTCTTCATAGGAGTTGTACCCCTAGGAGGTTCCTCAATAGGGAATTCCAAGGTGGAGAGAGAATTCTCACCTCTTCCTTCACCTCTACATCCTCCACCAAAGATTCCTTCATTGTTTCCATCCATTGGTTGCTTTCCTGATGCACTTGCCCGGTCTTCAGTGTTTTCCGTTGGACTCTCAATGTCCTGAACTGGTTCCTCAACTTCAATATCTTCTATTGGTTCTTCAATTTCAATATCTTCTACTGGTTCTTCAACTTCCTCCATTGGTTCCTTGGTATGTTCTGTTATTTCTACAACCCTTTCAGGTCCCGCTACATCCTTTGTTCGATAGTCCGTTTGGAGAGAGTGCTGAGTCTATGGCCTCTGAGAGCTTAACCTCTGGGATGTCTCAACTTTTGAAATGATCTCATCAATGGAAGTTTTTCTTCCTCCTCTTCCTTTGCCCTTGCCACCTATAGGATTAGTTTTCTTGTGTCCTCTCATGCATCCTACATATCTACAAGAAAATCATCAGTACTTTTAAAATCTATAATTTCCTTCCTCGGCAATGGCACCAAAATGTTGGTCACTTTAATTGCTTATTGAATTAAACAACAAAGTGCGAAATTAATTGTCAACCGAGGGAAGTCTTGTTATTTCAAAGGCAACTGTGTACAATATGCACTCAATTTTAAAAGAAACAAGAGTTGTAGTACACACAAATCATGCCTTAAATCAATAAACTGAAGCTCCACTCGGTATTACAACAATTACACTCTATTGCAGATAACTAAAGAATTCTTAATTCCATTCAAAGAATCATATAATGAAGAAGAATCAATCTACAAAGGAAAACAATGGTTGTGCTGTAACGGAGAGTCAGGACCCTATCCTAGAGCAGGAATCTCCAGCACCTACCTCTGATTAACTAGCTTGCGAATTCACTCTATAATTTAATCACCAGTGAAGACTCATGAATTAACTTCAAATAACACAACAGTCAATTGAGAAAGAAACAGAGTTTTAGCAAAAGGTATTATAAACAATATTCAGAAAACAATACTTGTTAACAAGGCATGAATAAAAGACACACTTGACACACTGCAGAAATATAATGGGTGAATCTTGTGATGAAGGTGGGCCCTGTCCTTCTCACAAGATTCCCCAGGAAACAAGAACTAGAAAAATATTTTCAGAACAAAATTTTATTCATCCATCAATATGTCATATTACAAAAATAATTCCAGTCCTGTTCCTTTAGCTAAGCCTCCTTCCACAGTCTGTTCATCCCCCTCTAATGTAGAAGTCTCCTCTTTTTAAAGAGGAGGCATCTATTACAAAAGATCTATTTTAACCCATTATACAAAAAATAGGGAAATCAATTTCCTGTCAACAAAATGTTGTTACAATAATGCTGTCTTTAGATTATAGGTGTTACATCCAGTGTAACAACTTCCTTAGTGATCAGTCTGGTTCCTTTGCTGCTGTCAAATTTAGAACGCAAATCTCAACTGTTTCAGCATCAAGATTTGCGTGACGTTTTTACTATTTCAGCAACTGCAAAAGTAGTCTCGCAAACTCCAGGCTGTTTTAGCAACGCCCACTGCACATCATTATTTAACTGTTCAACACTTAACAAATTAAAGATTAACTATGAAGATGTTGTGATTATATGCTAAATAATTAAACGTATAGTGATGAGAAGAATCATTACATACCTTTGAGATAATTGGGTTAAAATACTAACAAGGACTTTTAAATATAAGTTCAAAAGGATGTTATCATGGCAAAATGTATGGTAAAAAAGGGACAATATGAGGTCCTAACATGCAGCAGCAAAGAAATACGGGGAGGTGAGAGAACCAGTACTATACATACCATGTTTATCTTTCTTCAGCAGTTCATCGCTCCTCGACCAGTTGTTAGTAGTTTCTGTCAGGTCTTGATTTTCTTTTACAAATTTCTCCATAAACTACTTGTTATAAGTTGCCTGTGGCTCTGGTAAATGATACATGAGCTTCAAATCCTATGCAGTAAATGAGCCAATGAATCCTTGAACCTAAGTTTTAAGTTGTCTATTTCTGATATCAACATTTTCCAGTATCCATTTAACCATGTCCGTGTATGGGAGAATTTTGGGCCTTGCTGCTATCCAATGTAAGAATGAACAAGCTAGCTCTGTGATGGATGCCTCAGAAGAACTATGTGAGTTCGCAGTAGCAGTAACTTCCATTACTCTAGGATTCTCCTCTTCAAGTAGATTATACATGCCTTCCCAAGTAGCAATACCGGCGTCTTTGTTACAAGCGGTGTCTGTATACAAGGGCGCCATTTCTTTCTCTTCAAAGCTCGGAGCTTTGCTTTTCATTCCCATAATATCCTGCATATTTCTTTGTATCGTTCTCTGTTCTCCATTCCAGCAATTCACAAGTGAAGTGAAAACAATGATAAGGAAGGGTGATGGGAAAGTTTTAAATGCCGAAGACGTATAAAATATATCACCTTACGTGAAATGATTTTTCGATAAGCACAAAACCATATTCCATTAATAATTGGAAACTAACTCATTAACTAGCATTAAAGCGCGTAACCAGGTGTCAGTTTATGGAAAATACTTTTTTGAACCACAAGCCCGAAATATCCATGATGAAGCAATTTTGCGATTTGCTTCGCAATATCACAGATCGCAACATTGCGGAATCACAACATCGCAAAGTTGATAGCTCGCTATATCGCATTATCGTATTGCCGCTTTATCGCAAAACTACAATATCGCAATATCGCAATATCGCAAGAATGTCATATATGATGATCTTCGTTAATCTGTTTTCTGCGAAATGTGATATGCGATATGCATCATCGTATATCGACAATTTAAGGTGCTTCAATGTAAGCTGCCTTTGATATATGCGATGCGATATTTGTTTATTATCGCGTATCGCGATATCGCAATGTTAGAATTTGGCTTGTAAGGAGGTATCCTATTATCCTTTTGCGAACCGATATTTCCTAAGGAAAGATTTTGTCTTATCTTATCATAGAACTTAGATTTTTAGATTTTTCAAGGGGGTCTTCCTATGTTTATGATGGTAAGTTTTATTAAGAAAGGAAATTCAAGCACTAACTTGATTTTTTAAATTTTTAACTAAGGGTCCCCACTTGTTTAGTATTAGGAATAATACTACATAAGAAGGGGGGTTGTTGCTGGCCACAATAGTAGGATTCAAACTTTTGATTGTAAAAATTTACTTTATTTTCGAGCTGCAAGACTTGGGACAATTTTTTATGTAATCCATTGTTTTGATAATAAGGATGAGTTTTGTTTTGAGCCAGCACTGTGTTAAATCAGAGGGATGAAGCTATTCAGTTAGGGCCCAATCCTAGCAGCTAAGGCTCCTCTTTATTGTACATGTATGATAGCTTATATTCATGGTTTAATCATTCATTTGCTTAAGTAGCTACATTTCCATTACAATAGTGTAGCGTAGATTAGTTGTGTTTTAGTTTGCTTCCATTTGTGCCTTCTTTCAATTAGTAGGTTAGCTAGGAGTTCTTGCATGAAGTCTTTTCTCTTCATTCAATATGAGGTTCATTTGATTGTCATATTTTTCCATCACTCTTTGCTCTAGGCTCATTTCCTTCATCACGAAATGCTTAAGTGAAAGCCAATAAAACATGTCTTGATCAGATTATACCCATATATTTCCTTACCTTTCGATCCACAACAAACATGACCAATCACTCTCTGATTCATTTCAACGCTTGACTTTATGCACTCCAGATATCCATCGTCAATCTGTCTAGCTTGATACAATGGCTATCGTGAATTCTTCCACCTACTTCATGCACTCCAAATCTCCACCGTCGATTTGTCACACCCTCGATCGAACAGCTATCGCGTCACCCGACCACCAAGTAGCTTGGTCGATCTCCATCGTTGATCAATCCCACATGATGCAATGACTATCTCATAATCTTGCGCGAATTCTTACACGGTCTATATTCACTTGAGAGCACGCAAGAAAAGTAGTTTTCCCATGCTACGTGTCACTCAATTAGGCTAATAGTGTGGAAATTAGAAATACAACTCAAAACTTTGAGGGCACGAGAAACTACTTACCACCTACGAAACCCGCTCCACCATCCCACATGTTTTTTTACCCTTCTGTTGCCACCTAACTTGATGTGATCCATCCATTCATTCACTTCATCACCGTGACAAGATCTCCGCCATTCATCTCTCATTAATGTTGTTCGTCCCTCTATGCACTTAATCCCCTGCAATAAGATCTTCATTGCGCATCTTCCATTAATCCTGCTCATGCATCTATTGCTTTAATCTCCCACAATAAGATGTCCGCCATTCATGTTCCATTAATCCTATTTGTCCCTCTATTCACATAATCCCTCGTGATAAGAGCTCCCCCATTCATCTCCCATTAGTCCTGTTCGTCCACCTATTCACGTAATACCCTGTGATAAGATATCCACCCCTCATCTTCCATTTTTACCATTTGTTGATTGATCCAATGGTTCCTATGCACTGCCGCTTCATTGCATCTCCCTTTCACTAATTTCAACCTTCGCTTGCTCTTCCGCATAACTCCTTGCATGCTTGATTTTACCAAAAAAACCAAAAACGTGAAAACATATTTAGTTTAGTTTCCTTGCTTACACATTAGTTTGGTTTGACGCTATTTATCTCTGTAACTTAGATAGCAACATTATGTTAGTGTTGTTTTAGCAATTCTGGTTAGCATAGCTGTTTAAATGGTTGATTAGGATATGGTGTGAGTTAGCATTACATGTTGTTTTCTTCATTACTGCAGTAGAGTAGCTCTCTTAGAATAGATGTTCTTTCTTCCATCAAAGAATTAAGCTTCTTCTGACTCTATAAAAGTCTGTCTTGGAACTCCTGGGGTCTCTCGCCAGGTAAACAGTGACAACTGTCAGGACCTTCACTTTTACTTGTGCATATAGCAGTGTCACCTCCAAGTTTGTATGAACCCCGGGTTGATAAGTAAAGCTGGTAGCCCAAGAGTTGCAGCATTCTTGCTGCAATATTGGTGCTCATCATTAGGACAAGAAAAAAATTCCTATTTGATACTCTCGTCACTCCTATTACGTTATATAGATGTGAAGTTTTCAGATGTAGTATATCTAGAAAATCTTGAAAAAATAATACACCTTATCTTATCCTCCTCATATAAGTGAGTCTCTCCTGCTTTTAACGGTGGGAAGATGCTTAGGTACTTAATACACATGGACAAGATAAAGAACATGGATGACAAGAGGCTCCCAAATATTGCCTCCAACTTTAGAAATAACCATGAGAAACTTAAACACGGATTGCATCAAGATGCCATGTTATAACTAAATCATTAGGAAATAGAGGAAGTTTATATGTAATTATTTAAATTATTTTCGCATGGAAAATTATGGTTAGAAACATTTCAAAACATTTTGATTCATGAAATGATATTTTTATGGCTCAAACCCTTCCTCACATACTCTAGGACCCCTTTAAGTTGATCTAAACCAAGATACCTTTCTAGTAACACAAGAATCATGTCAATCAAAGATCATATGCAAATGATAGGCCTCCCACAATTGGACCTATTGTGTTGACCACTACGAAATGAGATGATGCCACATCAACCCCTATTACTCATGCTTATGTAGTTAGTCATGTGTGTAGTTTCAAAAGGATTCTATAAGGTCCAAACCATAACTCTAATTAAGAGTTGAAGAAGTCAAAATTCTACCTCTAGATTTCTATAGGGCACTGTTACATATCATACAACTACGAGGAGAAGGGGTTCCATTTATGTCATTGAATTGCTTTCATAGCTGAGATTATCATCTAGGAATGAGAAATTAGAGAAAAAATTAGAATAGGACAAGATTATATAATATTCTATGGGTTACAAGTTATAGGAAGCTCGATGGAGAGTACCTCTTTCTTTGTGTTTACACATTTCCTTACTGGAGAAAAGAGAGTAGAGTAGCCTCACGTTTTAGCTATATTTTCTCCCATATTGATTTGCAAGGGTTAATATTTTTTATTTTTATTTTTGGTAGGTGTGTGTGTATCTCTATTCCCATTTTTTTCATTTTAGTCATTTTATACATCTAGGCATTAAACTAGTAATAAACTAATCTGATATCTAAAGAAAACTAACCTTCACAATAAATAATTTAGTATTTTATTAGATATGTTGTGATGAACTATTTCAATGGAATATATACTATTGTTTAAAAATTAGATTAAAATTATTATTACATCTAAGTTTAAGGAAAAATTGTGGTGCAATAAAGAGTTCTAAAATAAGGGGAAGCTAAGATATTACAAGGAGATGGTCAACCCTAATTTATAAGATGGGAAGTATCTCCTAGTTCAAATTAGCACAAATAATAAAATCAACATTGTTAAAATATAACCAACTTTCATGAGCTACAATGAAAAATGAGGTGTTGAACAATCCCAAAATCCATCAGATGCAAGAGTATATCATCTTTATTAGGTTATGAAGGTAAATATGAAAATCATTTTCTATTAGAATAGCATAAAATTATTTGAAAATATATTTATAATATTGATCCTCCTAACCTTAGAAGTCACCATAACTATGGTGATTTTGGAGTTCTTTTCTTAGTTCTTTTTATGCACAAAAACAAGATTTTTAAGGAATCTAAATAATTTATTATCATTTTTAATGCTCGCTAGTTGGGGTGAGAAGGGGGAACATACGAGAAGGTGAGATGAAGCCATAGTGACTCCATACAATAAGTGGTGGAGACATGTCACTACCACGGTAAAATAAGTATAAGCCATAACATAGTCATGGAATCTCATAAATATAATGAATTTGATCAAATTTCAGAGTTTTCCATTAATTTTTCCATGTTACAACCAACATGGTGATGAAAGATATAGAACTAAACCACTACTACTTTCTATTATCCATGATGAATCATGTCCTCATTTTCATCATGCTACCTACTATTATGGTCTTTCCAATACTTCTACCGCATGAGCTAGTCCTCCCACTTTTGCGAATGGTTTTTTCCCTCTGACACTTGAATTATATTTTTGGCCTTCATCATGGCTTTTGAAGGGTTGTAATGGGAGATAGCTGACACTTCATCACTTCATCTCATGTGTTGGTCCCATTCCTTGCCCCTCCTTACTAGAATTTATATTTTCTCTATGGTTAGTAGTGCTCTTAGGACAAAATTATAGTAATTGAATGAGCTAAGGTGCATAGAGGAAGTAGAGGAACATGATGCATTAGTGATTCAAGGGATAGATAGAAATATGAATCCTTAGCTTGGTAGTTTTTGCACCAAATTCCTTTATACATCCAATAATATAGGTTGTGATGGGAGATAACTGACACTTCATTACTCCCTCCCATGTATTGGTCTCATTCCTTGCTACTCCTTTCTAGAATATATATTCTCTATGGTTAGTAGTGCTCTTAGGACTACATTATAGTAAGTGAATGAGCTAAGGTTCATATATGAAGTAGAGGAAAATGATGCATTAGTGATTTAAGGGATATATAGAAAGATGAATCCTTAGCTTGGTAGTTTTTCTACCGAATTCCTTTAGACATCCAATAAGAGCTACACAAAGTTGAAGGTGAAATAATCTAGGAATGTAGCATAGAATTTAATTCGAAGGTTATGACAAACATTTTAGACATCCCTAATACTTTCCAAAATCATTGCACTAAGAAATGGTATCTCTTTGCCATCGACCTATATTGGCACATCGAGATTTTGTTTGGAATTTTTTTTCACGATATAAATGACAACAAACATGAAATTATTTTGATGTTGGACAAAATGAAACTATTGATATAGGACTTGGGATAGTACACAGAGCGAATTGAAGCCAATATTTCACCAATAGCAAGTCCCAATGCAATTGGTCAGGTTAGTAACCTCCTTTTTGATATGGATATATCAAAATCCTCATAATATTTCCAAATTTTTAGCTTCTTGGTTCTTTAACAATAGTTTACTTTACAGCAAAGACAAGTACAGTCAATCATAAACACTCACTTTGTTTAGCTTTGGCATTTTGTAGAGGCCTTTTCCTGTGAAATTTTGAACCTCCACCTTCCAAGCACTAAGGTCGTAATGGAATGTCATTGCTTTAGATTCCCTAGTGGGAGACCACATAAAGTCTCAGCAAGTGTATTGTTTTAAAATTAATCGAAAAAGGTTATTAAATAATAATGATAATAATAATGACTAAGCCAATTAGGTTCTAATAGACATTAATCATAATAATCATTAACATCATATTTTAATATATATTTTTGGCCTAAATTTTCTTATACTTTTGTTGAATAATATTTTTTTTATTACTATTATACTTTTTAATTATATTCAATTGTAATATATTATCTCTTTCCATTTACTATTTTTTTTCTTTTATCTTTGGAATCTACTACAATTCTTAGGTATATTTTCAAGTAAACTAGCACAATATATAAAGTGATTGTTAAATAGTAATAAACATCAGTCCATAACAAGCATAAAATTTTTTTTTTGATGATGGATCTTATATTAATAAAATTTAAAAAATCATAAAAACTAAATAAAGTATGAGTAAACATATGTAAATTAAAAAAACCTAGAGAAATATTCTCCATCATGGAGATTCTTAATCTGTAAATACACCTTGTTAAAATATCATGGGACAATAACATGGCTTATCAATACCACGTTAAAAAAAATCGTAATTCACTTGATATGAGACTTTCATATGACATTTATTTAATTAATCAATTTAATTAAAAGAGTAAAAAAGAAGTAACTACTTTGAAGATAAATCTCAATTGTTTATTTGTGTACATTACTGTGAATATTCTAGAATAATCCATGGAGGTTAAATCTCTACCATCCAATTCATAATTATTGACCAATTAAATAAGATTATGTTTCAAAACAAAATAGCTATCTATAATTCCAATACAATCAAAATTATTTTATCACCTTTTTATTATTTAAAGTTTATGTTTTTCTATAATTTTGATGGTAAACATTCTTTTAAACTAAATTCAGTTTGCAATTTAAGAAGATAAGAAATTTCTGTACTTAAAAATTAAAAAGAAAGTATGGTTAAAAACACCTATGTTATAACAATATTTTCAAATTGTGATTTAATAGAGTCAATACATATATCATTTTAACCACAAATGTATTTAAACATTAAATATTTTAATGGGATAAAAAACCATTTTTTTATTATATTTGTGATAATTTGTTTTAATTTTAATATTGTGTTTTTTTTCTTTACCCAAGCCAAAATATGGGAATATCTTTAATATTTCAAATAATATTTAAATATCCTATTATATATATATATATATATATATATATATATATATATATATATTTTATATTTTAAATTTTATTCCATTGCAAAGAGAAGTTCTCCTCGATTTTTCATCATTTAAAATTAAAATTAATTTAAAAAAAAAAAAGAAGAGAAGAGAAACATTTTATATTTATATCATTTATCTTGTATTTATATATTACATTTTTAAATGTTAATCATATATATTTAAATATAATTACATATCCATAATCTATATCATTCATTTACATTAATTTCAATTATTAATAAATATATGTAGATCATCTTATATTAATTTTATAAATTAAGAATATATAATTTATGATGATATCAGAAAATATTATTTATTTTTTTATTAATTTAATTGTGGATACTAGTTATTCAATAACTATATCATAAATTCATGATAAATATCAAAAAAATCACTTCAAAATACATCCACGTTGTTAAAATTTAAAAAATTGATAAAAATTAATAAACTATAGTGTTATATTAAATTGTTACCTTTATTGTTAATATATATATATATATATATATATATATATATATATATATATATAAACTTTGTGATATATTAAAATTTTATATTTTTTCATTTTATAAGTGAAAAGAGTTGAAGTCTTCTAGAAAAGTAAATTCAAAATAAAAGAAGATAAAGAAAAATTTGAAAAAAATTCTTTCAATTTCCTTGGAGGGGATGTATTTAGAAATGAAATGGGTGGGGAGGGGGAAGCAGCATGTTCTTCCCATCCCACCTAGGCAAAGCACTGATGGTCATGACACGATACCCCTATGATAGTCCTTATAACTTCGAGCAAAGTCAAGTCAACCATCGGCCAATCTACCATGTAGTTGGCCCATAGTTGCATATCAAACACATCAATTACCGTTTTGGTGCTCACTTGCGCTCTCCAGTTTGGTAAAAAATTATTCATGGCCTTAAGGTTTGTCATCTACGGATAATTAATAGTGTCACATATGGAGGGGAATGTAATTTCCATTCGAGACAATTGAGACTTGTAGTAGCTCCATGTGCAGCATACCTTCACATGATTCCTCGATGCTCTAGTTTTGGAAACAAATATTTCCCCAAATGGACATACACCATCCTAAGGAAGCTCTTAAACCTCCTATTCAATTGTAATGTAATGTAGATGGTATATTTCTTTCATGTTGTTATTTTCTTTCTTTCTTCATTCCATTTCACTTCTCCATATTAGTAAGGTTACCCACTTCTCCTGAGCTTAAGATTTTCCTTTTTCAAAGGCTTAGTTTATGTCACATGAATTTTTCCCTAGGAGTACACTTATTGGTATTCACCTAAGTCCTTGGCCTCCTCTAGGGATTCATTCATTTACCTTCCCTCTGAACTCCTTTTGACTCTAGTGTGCTTCGTTTCCTACATCCTTGACTCATTTTTGTGCCCAGCCAACAAGCTCCCCACAAGGACCTTCTTAGCTAGAGTTTTTACCTCAAGATGTTGTCACTCCCCTCTTATCTCCCTCCTTGTCACTGGTGGGCATGGATGGAAATTTCCCCTGGTGATCATTCTTTCAATATTGACATCACACCCCATAGAAATCTTGTCACCTCTATCTCTGCCTCTTTAGTGTCAACCTCTTTTATTTTCTTTGTGCATCCTCTCATGCCTAATAAACAAGCCTAGGTGAATTAGGAAGTGACCTATTATCATGATAAGGCCCACAGGGGAAACACACATATCCATCATCAACTAGAGGAATCAACCTCCAGTTATCGTGACCTCACACCAAGGACCATCTAGGAAGAGCTAACCCATCCCGAGGGAGAATGTTCCTCACATAAGCCTCACCTCTTAGACAGAAAGGTTCTCGTTGAGATGAAAGATTAGGTGCTACACATTGGACACACTCATGGTAGATTTTACTAGTACATGTAGATAGTTGAACTTTAGTAGTCTATGAAGTTCCTACTAGGAAGAATCCTCTTGGAATAACATGATAATCATGTACACATCCTCCACTCTCTTAATCATTTGTATGAACATATGAAGGACATGGTCCAATGGATGGAGCACACAGGACATCTCAAAATACCTCACTAAATGGGAATCATTATTGTAGACAATAAAGGTCCCATCTAGGTTGCTGCCACTGAATCTAATAATTTTTCTTAATTGTATCCAATGGTATTTTTATAATGGTGTTTTGTTCGTATTTTTTACATTCGACCAAATAGGACCACTATTTTGTAGTGTATGTTAAAATTTGAACATCCCATCACTTACTTATCTTGTACCTCTCTACAAAGAATTCACTTTTGGCTTTGGACAGATATCCATTATGAGAGACTAATACAAGACTTTTAATACTATTTTGAAACTCTGAGTTCTTAAGGAAATACAATTTATCATAAAAAGAATGATAGATGATTAAATCGTCCTTTTTAGATTCTAGGAGTAAATAATTTTTTTCTTATTTTACTTATATTTTAACAAAGAACAATCATTACTTCTATATATTGATATATATTATTCATTGTTTCACACATTAGGAGGGAGATGTGCAATTTCTTTCATGCTAAATCTCGAGGTGACATGTCCCTTAAAATAGAAATAAAATAGTTTCTAAATAAAAAGTAATATGTAATGAAAAATAAAAAAGAACATTCATATTTGGTTATTTTTTATTAAAACAATTATAACAGTAATCTAAGTCATTGTTCTTGCTTGGGACCTACTTGTTGAATATAGGAGACACGGTAAAAATACTTCACTCTCACTCTTATCCATAAATAAAATGTTTAGATGTCCATAATTTTTTATCTTTAGAAAGAGATAAACTAATATATATATATATATATATATATATGAATGATTCACTTTCAAGTATAAGGAAGACATATAATTCTCATATATATTTCAATACATATTATATATGGCTTAAGAAAGGTATGCATATATTTTACAAAGATATTGAAAAACGATAGATTCTTATAATGAATCTTAGGGTTTTATATTTTGGTACATTTTCAAACATACTTTTTTTATCGATTTTGTCAAAAGTATAACAAAGGTTTGGAATTGCAAGCTTATGTTTGGTAGTATATACAATTAGGTGATTTCTTTGAGTGGAGCCCACTTATGCATTTAAAAATGTAACTTAAATAATGAAAATTTGTATCTACACACATGCCAATGTGTAAAGATTGAGTGTGCATAAAAACATCTTGACCATCGATCTGTTAAGCATGGAAAGGAATCAAGTCTACTAAGGTGAATTTTTTTTCTTAGACTCTAGAAATGATTTGAACCTTAACAAATTTGATCCCACTCAATGCTTGTTAGATACATGGCTAAGATGAATCTATATTAACATATTTTCTAATTTCTCTAGCAAAGACTAAGCTTCTTTGCAACTTTTATATTATAAAACAATTATAATATGCAATTTAGTTTTAAAATAATTAAATCGATTTCTTTTAACTATAATTTAGTGAAGTTGATAATTAGAAAAAAAATAAAAAATAAAAAATTCTTAATTATATTTGAATTAGTTTCCCAAATAATTTGAAAAAATAAAGGTTTTGAAAATATAGCACAAATAAGATAATTAAATCATAAAGCTTCTAGATATGTGTTAGTATGATGTATGTTAGTATGATGTAGCACAATGTTTGAGTAGATATGAATACATGTAGATAGAGAAACATATTCGAGAGTCAAAACAAACTACGTGATGTGCACGAGAAGAAATAAAGAAGAGATAAATCGTGGTATGTGTAAGAGAAGGTGGAAGGTTAGAGTATGAAGGAAGTTATATGTTGGTTTGGTAGTACTTTAAGCATAAAGAGATTTTCTATAAAGATAATGATGAATGGATAGTTATTTCTCTGGGAGGACCTATGATCACATATCAAAGAACCACCAACTTAATCACATGGTCCTTCGAATCTGAAATCACAACATTTTCTAACTCAACAATTTGGGTGTATAGGGTCAACTTGATGCCAAATGAATGAAGTCATAGTCATAGTTTTTCACTTCATTGTGGCCTCAATTTATCATCACCATTGCTTTTATTACACCAAAAAATTGAATTATGCCACTCAATCACCAAGATTGGCCTCTCCATGCATCTTCCTATCCTCTAATTACTACAATTTGTCTCTAAATATTTTCCTACTATAGAGTTTTGACCTCTTGGCTCTACAAAGACCTCAACTTTCTATAATGAGGACTTTGTAACCAAAACATGATAGAGCTTCTCATCTATTTAAATAATTTCTCCATGTGAGTAACACAAGAAAATACCATGGTTATCCCAATACCACAGACACCCATACCATGGTAATCTCCAGGTCAATACCACAGGTAAATATCATGGTTATTCCAATACGAAAGACACTTGTACCATGGTAATATCCAAGCCAATACCATGGGTAAATAGCATGGTTATGGCAATGCCACAGACACATGTACAATGGTAATCTCCAAGTGAATGCCATGGTTAATTACCATCACTATGCCAATACCACGGACACACATACCATGGTAATCTCCAAGTCAATACTATAGGTAAATAACATGGTTATGCCAAAAGCATAGACCCCTGTACCATGGTAATACCCAAGCTAATACCATAGGTAAATACCTTGGTAATAACAATACCCGCAATGCCAATACCAAATGTGAACTTGCACCACACAAACATATAGGAAACAACCTCGAACCAATAGAAAGTGCCAAATACTAGGGTAATAACAGTATCAATACTCATTACTAATCCAATAACTTCACCCTCAAAACATGTTACCATGAGGAAACCAAGTTAACATCAATTCCAACAAAAAACACTGCATCAAACAACCTCATTATCAATTCCAGAAATCTCCCACTTTGGCATTGATTTCAACCCCATCTGAACCATCCAACTAACGTTGATCTCTGAAACTGATCTCCTCATGCGCTACCCCTTTGGCATCAATGGAAAAGGGTAAGAAAAATCATCGATGGTGGCATAAGAGTACTGATCATCCAATGAAAATATATTATCTCCCGCTAGACATGAGTTGGATCTGACCACAATACAACTAACTCACTTCTCATAACAACATAGAGAAAAAATATCTCTCCTGAAGTAACAATGAACTCGCTTAACGAAAGATAAATAATAATACAATATATCTTATCACCATCATAAAGCAATACCAAGCTACATCCATCATCACTAACATCATGTGGGTAACAACAACAACATCCTCCTAGGCAACAACATACCATATCAAACAATAATAACAAGTATGTGATTGACATCAACATCAATAGCAACAACATCACTCAACTCATCAACAATAAATAGATATATCATAGAAGCAATAAAGTCAATAAACAACACCAACTACATCAATAACAAAATCTCCATGTCATGGAAGTAGCACTAAAACGGATGTGTACTAGCAACAAACTCAAGCAATAGCTTCATTTACACAAACAACACTGCCAATCCACCTCAACCAATAGAAATAAACCATATCCATTAGTATAGTGTAGGAAGGAGCAACATCATAATCACTAGCAGCAACACATCATAAGCATCAGTAGAAAAAATAACCAACAACTCCATCCACATCAACATCACTCTCAACCAAGGAAATAATAACATGCATATAACCATTCGTATCAATAATCTCTAAGAATCAACATTTCACATGCATTAGTAGCATAATGCGGATATCAATACTCTCCCTCTCTGTCTCTGATAAGTGAACAATTGTACCATCACAATGTCTTTTCTGACTGAATATACTACTCTTGAATATGTACAAGAGGATACAAATGGTTCACCTAGCTAGTGAACAAAATATTTATGCAATAATCATTTCCTCCATGTGACATGAAGGAGGACACTCCAGGAGAACCAAGGGCTATGACCCTAAAATATTTACAATCAAAGTACAAGGATTCATAGGCCTATTACATGGCTACAGGGACGATAGAATGTGAATGTACTGTGCTTTCTCAAGGCTAAAACATGACTCCACCAATGAATCAAAAGTGATACATGACATTACATGGCTACATAATGAATCGAAAATCCCACACATGATTGAAAGACATAACATATACTAGCAGAAACAAGGCTAAAGTGATTCTCAAATCTCTATCTCTCAAGACAATATTAACTCATGACCACACATACAATATGACCCATGACTCACAATACGAGAGCATAGAGCTATAACTCATAAGTGTAATGTTATGACAATGTAAACAACAACCCATAATCAATATTAGAAATGAATAAATGTCTGCCAAAAGGACTATACACAACTCTCTCTAAAAAGTTGCTAGTACATGTCCTGAACTAGAAATCCACAACATCAATAGTTAGTAGTACGAACATCACAAGCCCTCAAGAATTTACTATAGCAGCAACTATCGATCAACCTATAGTAATAAGTAGAAAAATACTATTAGCCAACCACATGGATCAATCAACACTATAACCTCAATCTGAAGAGTAAGTAGCAACAAGCCTCTAATCATTAGGAAACTATCATATGACAAAACATATATATGCCATCAAAATAACCTTGCTCTAACCAACACCAACAACACACATGCATCACGAGTAGTAATATCATCAATGACTCAACTTCAATAATTTGGCCTAAAAACAATAAAGCAACATCAACATATGTATGTAATCCTCAAATAAGATCAACAACAGTAACCATGCAACCATGTTTTTATATCACAACCTCTAGGCATAAAATTACCATCAAAAAAGTAAGGAATTTACAATACAAACTTCATCCACACTTTCTTGATATCATACGTGCACCATCAAGCACAATCCTCATCCTCATCAAAAAATACATGTGGTAATCCTCAAGGCAAGATCCTCATGAGAAAGATTCAACACTGGACACTTGAGTGCTTGGATCTTGACTCAACTTTGCATGACATGCAAGAATTAAAATATCTCGACCTAATGAAAATATGATATAAAAATAAGATACATGGCTTCATGATAATACAATGTGAGATACATGACTCATGTGGATACACATGAAATGGATTCTTAACCACACTACAACAAGAAAAATAAGGAATTAGTAATACATTGAATGATGTAGCACTTTTCCTCAAACAACTCACAAAACTAGCCAACAAATCTTTAAGACACATGCATGCGTCAATGACCCTTCCTCATGTGAAAGATGACTATCTAATGAAGAGTAATGAGTGAGGGTTTCAATTGAGTAATACTATTTACTCAAACTATCACCAATCATTCCATGGAAGATGTAGAGGCATGTATGATATAAGTGTTATACGTGCGTATCATTAAGCCATATCAACATCCCCCTAAGCATATGCCATTTCTCCCTCAACAACTATTGCTTGTTGCAAAAACTTATGTTAGTGTGCATAGATAGAAAAATGATATTCTCACAACATGGCTACAACCATCAACAATCATCAGAAAAAAAAGATAAAAATGGCATGTAATACATTAAACCTCGTAGAACTCCCCCACGACTCATGTGCTCTACTTCTACGACTCATATTGATCTTGTGAACCTGAAACAAATAGATGAATGAAGCTCAAATTTACTCTTTTAATCGCATGCACCTATCAATTTTGTCCTCTTTTGAAGGCATCTCTGTTTGGGCACAAGGTAAAGATAACCTCCCCATGAGTAGAATATCCCTTTTCAAAACAAAACATCCTTCCTTGAAATCCTTTGAAGTGTTAGATATTTGCTGCTCATGTTTTCTCCTCGATACGTTATTTTTCTTCAGTGGTGGGCTTGCTATTTTGAAGGCCTAATCCCATCATATCTACAAGCAAGATCTTTGTGGCCATATTTTCCACACTTGAAACAACAATTATCCAACAAACTTTGTTTTCTTGCAAAAAATGTACATTTTGTAGCGCAATGATCATAATGATTGCAATAAAAACAATAACAATAAAATAAAGTTGGATACCTCATGTTTTGATTTACTAGACCATGAACACTTGGATGCTTCCTTATCTTTATGAACTGCTACATGTTCTGATTGTGATCTTCTTTACTTTTCTTCTGCTGATAACCTCTTTACTTCTTTGTCTTGCTTTAGTGATGTTGCTTCATAAGACCTTGATTGACTTCAAAGACGGTTGACTTGTGATTTTCTATTACATGGCTACCCTCTACTTTATCCTTTTCCTTCACAAGGCATGATTCTTCTTTAAATCCCAATCTAGTTTTGATAAGTGAAGATATTTGACTCATGAGGATTTCATCCAAAATTTTGGTGCTTTTCTCCAACTTTTGATATTGGGATAGTTGATAATTTTCCTTTTCAAGCTCACATCTCAAAAAGGCTAATTTCTTTTATAGTATTGCACAATAGGTTTCCTAGTCTTACAACTAATTTGATTAATTCTCATTTTCCTTGATGACTTCCTCATGTTGTATATTTAGATCAATAATTTGCATGGAATTAATTTGATGGATACTCTCACTATCTTCTAGAGAGAAAATTGGATCTACTACTGCTATGAATGTGGACTCTTTCTTATCATTCTCTTTCTCTACAATAATTTAATGGGGTTTTTGAATAATTTCTGAATCTTGAACCCTTTCTGTTGCATAGAGACTATGCAACTTGTCAATGATTTCTTTTATAGTCACTCAATGTCTCACTTTAGCCACATAATTATGTGATAATCCTTTTAAAATGATGTTCTTGTCTTTCTCATTAAATTCATTCTGCATGCCATATTCAATTGAGAGAAAAAGATTCACATCAAGAGTTAAAAGATATGGTTAAAATTTCGCCTTCCAAAGCATATAATCCGATCCATGTAGAAAAGGAACTCCATCTGCTACAAATATTTCCTGGTTACCAGTGATCTACCTTCCAATGGTGAAGCTGGACTAGAAGGAACAAGGGACTAATACCAATTGTTAGAACGAGGGTCACTACTCGAGGGGTGGGTGAATCAATAGTGATAGAAATTACACAACTTTAGAACTTTTTCTCTAGTATATTAATTAATTCATCCCTTAAAAAATAAACATTCGATATGAATATGAAACTTAAACAAGTATATTTATATGAGAGCTATAAAATATGAAATAAACATGCACAATGAGACGAAAAGCATCACATCACATATGAACATAGGATATCTAGTGGAAAACCCTCTTCAGGTTAAAAGCCACCCTTGTTGCTGCTACACTCGTCAATATATTTTATTATCTGTGAAGAAAATCATTAGATAAAGAATAAAAAATGGCAATTGTGTGAAAGGAAATTTGATCTCCATCTCACAACTCTACAAAACACCAGCCGCTGGAAGTCTCCGAGACCAATAAGCCTCTCCCAACTCCTATTAGACTTATCAAGAAATATGTTCTCAATAATTGTTTTGCTATATCCCCCACTCCACTTCTCTATGTGGTTCACCTTTCATGCATTTTCAAATTGGAACCCTTGAGATGCTCAACACAAACATCACAACAACAATATCTTCATAACACATAATAAAAAACTCTCAAGACAAACACTTTCTGCTCAAACAAAACATCAATCACTATACCATCAACAACATTGCAAATGCATTAGCTACAAATCAACTTAATACGTAAATCTCTCTCACATTCACAAACCATCCTCAAATCACACTACCAAAATACATTAGCTGCAAATAATCTAAATGAAAAAAACTAAATCATGCAATCTGAAATAGCCATATAAGACATGAAATACTTCTACATCCATGCATATCAATTATCTTCCCTTGCAAACACAAATAAATCAGTCATATAACCAAAGAGCTATGATCTCTTGAGAGAAATCGAGGGAGAGTTACTCGAAGTGTCATGGCTGCTAGAGATGTAAGCAGAGGAAGAGTCAATTGAACAGGATAGTCTAAGACATCAGTCAAAAAAAGATCCCAAGTGCGAGAAGCTAGAATAGAAATTGAAAGAAAACATGAAAACCAATAGAAGAAATATACGTGAGAAAAGTCATGTGGAGAGAGATAGGAGTGCTTGTGACCTGAATAGGGAACTGCATTAAGAGGAAAGTTAGGAAAGATGATAGCATGAAAGTGACTCAAAAAACCTTCAAAGATAAAGTGACTAGGCTCGGAAAGTTTGGTCCTTCTTATTGTTTAGAAATCAAATCACCCCATACAAGGATTTTTCCACATAACACCTTGAGAATGTTAGAATGAATGATATATTTGTTTCTTATGATAAGAAAAATTCTTAAATAATTTTTGAACATTCTGCATGAAAAAATGGGAACTTCATCCAATTGAGTGGCAACCTCCATTCTCATTTTCAAAGTGAATGCTCTAGATTGATTGATATCTAATGTGTTGGGAGATTGAATGCAACATCAATGCGTGAGATAGGGGCATCGTTATCCCTCTTGTGAGAGACCATTAAAATGATTTCTATTTCCAATTATCCCCCGACCCACCCCTTCACAGATGGGCCTTCCATAATTGCATCATGATTTCTTTAAATACTAGTGTGAGTGTTCTATGTGATATTGTGGGTCTCCCCCATTGGGGTAACATAATACCTATGAACATGACTCTTGACTCCAATTCTACGTGGCTACGCATGAAATCTTATCCTATGAGAGGAAAGTTTTTTTTTTAAAGTGGGAAATTATACCTTAAATAGCCTTATTTTGATGGACCACTCTTCTTAATATCCTTCAAATATCTATCGTGTCACATGTTATTCACCAACTAGAGTGAAAAGATATTCATCCATGGTTATATACAAATAGAATTAGAGCATTGGTGTCTTTATGAATATGAAAAAATAAACACTTAAAATGTCATAGATAAACAAGTTCAAATATCCCTATTTAATAATACTTAACAATTTATCTAGACAAATCATATGTGACAAACTATGCATCCTCCTCTAAAAATATGTGACAAACTATGCATCCTCCTCTAAAAATATCTCAAACTATTGGAGAAGTACAAAATTATAGAGATAAAACCCAATGCCCTCCTAACTTTCCTACATTTTTTTAATCTCAAAATGGTTGAATTGGTCAATATTGGCTCAAATTTCCTCTATAAATAACACTTATGTTGCATTCATTTGTTTTTTAATAACGAAGATCTCTACCAGACTCCATAATCTAACGACAAGGAAAAACATCAAAATAACGCTTTAAAAAACATAAAACATTATACCTTTCCTATGGTGACTCATCACATTGGCTGTAATTTCTCTTCTTTTCCCAGCATGAGAGCATCAATGTGAGGTATGAGGGGGGTTTTGCAATTTATGCTCCATTATATGTGATGATGATAATTGCTACTTGTCCAGATATTTCATATGCGTGCCTTTACCAATGCTACTACTCTGAACATATGTAAGAGCTGATTGAAGAAAAGGTTACTCACCTCGTTCACTTTTTTGTCAAAAGGTATTAATCCGTAATAAACACTTTATTTTCTTATCGATCTGCTTGTTGATTAAGAGGTTTAAAGATATGGAAATATTCGAAAAAGCTAAAATATCCCACAGTTGTTTGAATTTCATCAAATCACTCTATGAATGGTTGATGACTCACAAGATACGAACTATCTCATTTGTTAAGTTATAATCACATAGCGATCTTTGACTATGAGATTTCTGTTTTTTTGTTGTAAAAAATTTATTCGTTGGTTTAGGGATAGTGATTATGTTTGATTCTTAGATGTTTCCCAAGAAGTCAGAAAAAAAGATAAGCATAAGTCAGTTCATGATGCCCCTTAACGTTGTTGAGAAAACCCATATGGCTCAGACCTTAACAATTTCTGTCTATTCTCATGAAAAAATAAGTACAAAATTTTACTTTATACCTAGTTATTTAAATTTGCTAGGTCATTGAAGATACTTGTGCATTTAAATTTTTTCTATATTTTTCCTTCCATATAAATACAAATCTGAAAATTAACATACAACTACTTCGCATCCTTCAAATAACTTTATCTCGGCCATCTTGATAGCATTTGGACTTGATTTAGAAGAATAGGATCTTAACGTATAGTATGTAAATGATATCCATGGAGTGAATAATGGTTAGTGTGTTTACCCTTGTTTTATGTAGAGCATATAAATATTTCAGCTAATCCAGTGTTAAGCACAATAAAGATGTAACTAGGAAAATCAATCAAGATCTGAATAACGATAGTTAGAGTTACAGAGTATATCAAGATCTAAATAATGATGATTAGAGTATAAAGTATACTTTCTACGAAATTGTAGGGTTGCAAATAACCAAAATGACTTTTGGTTTCCTATTTTCGTGGAAAGCAAAGAAAGAAGATCACTGAAAATATTTGAAAACGCGAGTCAATCTTGACTGTTCCACCTTATTGAGCTTCTCTTCAAGTATGGTAACAACGGTGGAATACGAAGCTAGAGCTTTCACCGAAGGAAATTAAAGCATAATTTATGTCACCATCCATCCTTCTTCATTCTCGTTTATTAACATAGTACCCAAGATAATGTTTTCCATTGAACAAAATTTAAGTTAAAGGTTCACTCCCTTTTAGTTGATCCCTAAAAGTTAAGAATACAAATGCTATATTATCATAGGTATATTTCACTTAGAAACGATAACTGCAATTAAATAGGTTTGAGTTTGTTCGGGTTTTCTTGAAAACGAGTCAGTCGAGATATTAAATTTATTGAGAACTGAATTTATGTACGTTCATCCGTAAGGGAGAGTGAAAATATATATCATTCTAATGGGCAGGATAAAATAATTCTAATATCCAGTCTTGTTGTTTAGTATCTGTTTTATTTGTTTTTTTCGGGTAAAAGTATAAAAATTCCTTTTATGTTTATGTATAGATATTTTAAAAAATTTTAATTATTAAAATTTATGATTTGCAAAGTTTCATTTTGTAAGAGACATTATAATGGTTAAGATCTTTCAACTTTTGAATTTAGGTTTTTAAAACAAATCTTCAAGATATTACAACAAATAAAATTGTTAAAGTTTTTAAGTAGGGATATGTGTATAGTTGAATTCACAAAGTTAAGATTTAGTAAGTGTTTAGTTAAAACAATGAAATTTATATTTCCCATTAAATCATTTATAACAAAAATTTATACAACAAATGACATTAATTGGCTTTTGTTTGTTGTCTATATTCTTAAATAACTAATGCATCAACACATGCTTATAAGTCTTTACGTGTAATTATTTGACAACTTGATATTTCAAGGCCTTATATGACTCCTACACAAGTTTCCCATAAAATCAAGCTAGCTATTAAAGGTAAGTAACAATGCTTGAAAGAAAAATATTCAATATCATAAAATCAAGCTAGCTATTAAAAGTAGGTAAGAATGTTTGAAATAAAATGATTATATAATATTAAAGGAACACATTTTATATTGTGAAAAGGCATCTAGACTTAGGGACATACCAAGACACTATAAAATTAATAATAGAAGCGACATTGTTTTTTCTTATCAATACATTATATTATTTTGAAATATGTTGTTAGTAAAGGAATAATTATGTTTTAAATAATTTATATTTTTATGAAAAAATAATAGAAAAACATTTATAAGTATTGGGAGATTTTAAGTTATTAGTAGATTAGATAGGCAATAAACGTAAAATTAAGACTATAATATCAATTCCAATCCAAATCAATTTATGAAGGTAAAAACAAAATGGATATATATATATATATATATATATATATATATATATATAGACTCAAATGTTGATCATATATCTGAAGAAGTTGTATTAATAAAGGAAGAACTCAAATGCAGTAATAGTTTAGAGGAAGAACTTAGATTGCATTTTCAAAAATATGTTTATATTGATATAGAAAGTGATAGAAAATCACAATTGTGTTTGTTGGATTATTTTTGTAGTTGTTGCAATAGTATTGGAGTCCTAGCAGTAAGGCTTAAAACAGATTTTGTTAAATATTTCCCACTATAACTTAGAAATATTTTATTTAAGTAATGACATAACAATTTTAAATGTTTTTGTTACATAAAGCAGATTATATATGTTAATATTATATATAAAAGTGAATTTATATATAAAATAATTTCACATTTAAAATACCCCCTCTCTCTCTCACACACACATATATATATTAAACCATAGAAAAAATATCATAAATTAAAATGTGAATGCTAAAATCTTTCAAAAACTTAAGCAAAGTTACACATTAATTAAAATGTGATTGTTAAATTATTTTCAAAAGTTACACATTACTTAAAAGTCAAACATGACTTTGATACATTTAGAAATGCAATTTTCATAAATGATGAAATTTTCATAAATATTAAGATTTGATGGGTGTACTACTTTTCATAAATATGGAAATTTGATGTGTGTACTATTATTAAATAATAATAATAATAATAATAATAATAATAATAATAATAATAATAAAATTTTCATATATATTGAGATTTGATGTGTGTACTATTATGAGACTTGGTGGAATATATATTTTTATTTTTCTTGACAAATTTTATTTATAACCCTATAAAACCATTTCATTTAATATGAGCCAATAAAAAAATAGAAATTTAAATTTCAAAAATTATTTCTCTTATGTGAAAAACTTTGCTTACTATTTTTTTTTTAAATTAATTGAAAATAAAGATATTTTGATTCTAAAATACTTAGAATATATCCTACCATATATAATAACTTATTTTATTACCTAGCGAGGTATAATAACTTATTTTACTTTATTTATGTTCACTAAGAAATAGTGCAATTAAATATATGTAGTAAGATAGAGTGCAATTAAATATGTTAGAGTTAGTTCTCGAAAACGAATAATTGCGGAGATTAGATTTTTTGATAACAGAATTTATGAACATTTATCTTTCACGGTGGGAGAAAATATAGGATATCATTGAAATGATATAATAGGATATTTTATTTTATTTTATTTATTCCAAGATAGATTGATTAGATATAGTGAGTAATATATTATTTTGGTTTATCATATATTATTAACAGGTAGATTATATAGAATTAATATTATTATATTGTTGATTTGAAGTGTTAGTTGATAAGATCATATAGCTAGTGTTTTTTTGGTATTTAGATTAATTATTGAACTTTGAAATATATAAATTAATCGTCATGACTAATATTTGAATGTCTTTCTAATTTGTAAAAATTTTCTATAATTTTGGAAAAATATTAAGAATGATTTGGGTTTATATTTTTATAAGTATTATTTAAACTTTTTAATATTCCAAAACTGAAGAAATTGATTTCTAAATTCTTTGTAGATAAATTGATGTGACATCATCTATTCCTTTGAACTCTTTCCACAATAATTCCACTTTGTAACTTTATTTTAGTTGACTAGAACACAATTCTATTATAATAAATCAACGACCAACAATGACAAGCTAGAAATAACACAACTATATAAATAATACAACTATAGCTATATCTATGTCAAACTAGAAATAATTCAACTATAGCTATATCATTTGACTTGTGTGGGGAAATGAGTCATCACAATTGAAAGAAATAAACAAGGCATTTCCATTTGTTCTATATATGTTGACGTTTGGATTATTACATTTTTACCAAAAATTAAAGTTGACATTAGAAAACAAAAATAATTTATTTTTTATTTTATTTATAATTCTATTTATTTATGCTTTGATTCATTTAAATATCTTGTGAATGTATGGTGTTTATGGTCATCTTAGATGAATAGGTAGTCAACTATTCAATAGCCACTATAGTCATTTCACTTCCAAAGAAAAAGACTAATAAGGAATTTTCACATTGCTTCACACACACATATATATATAAGTGCGCCATGGAAGTGAATCCATATCAAATAAGCTCTCTAACATAGTTGCACACCCATAGTTAAGTGTGCATTTCTTTTGCATTTCAAATTATTATTTTTTCTGAAATATATATTTAATTGAAATATGTTATAATAAAATTAATCAAATTGGTGTAGATAAATATATTTACGCAAACATGCATCTCTCTTTGAAAATTTTCAAGCCAAGCATTAGTCCACCCTTTTATTCCACGCATGACATATCTCTTCAAGCAAATTTTAGGGAAATGCCAAACATAATCATCTATCTTCAAGAATATTACATGGAAATACCAACATGATTTTATTTTGATAAACCTCATCAAAATTTCTTTGGTGCACTAAAGATTTTGTAGTGCCTTGTTACTCATATTACGACCAATTTTACAACACCTTGTTACACATAACATGGTTTTATTAAATGCATGGTTTCAACTACTGATTTTGTAGTGCTTTGTTATACATACAAAGGTTTTAACTATTGAGAACCATTTGCCATATGTCGCGTGTGGATTGGAGTAAAGAAAAGATTAACTATGTTGATATGATCTGAAGCCCTAGATGATGTCATTATTTTTCTTCTTTCTGTCTTCCTTTCCATAGCTTAGCAAATACACTACCTTCAAGCATTGGTGATTATAAAATGGTGATCATAATTGGAACAAGTGAATGTTTTTGAATAATACATGACTTCCACGAGAATAATATTGGGAATTATACTCATTCAACAATTTCTTTGATGAAAGTGCTTCAAAGTTTCATAATGTTATTATATCCTTGGTGGCTTAATCATATCGCATTTATAATTTTCCAAGTGAACTCTGTAATCCTATTTTATTTATGAGATTTTCATCCTTGGCTGGAGTTAAGAAAAGATGGAACTTGTAATGTTGGTAGATACAATATTGTTACCTGATCGACCTATCCATCTTTTATATCCTAGAGATATTTGTCAACAACATTCCTCCAAAACATTTTCATATGCATCAAATTAGTCATAATGTTATCACCTAGATCACAGAGATTAGAAGTCATAGATCAAGGGCATGGATTTTTTAGGTTTGAGAGATGGAAAGTGTCATTAGTGAAATAAGAGGAGACCTCTATTTCAATATGCCTATTGATTGAGGTTTTTACTTGATTGATCTCTCCATCTTCCATATCCTAAAGATCTCATTCAATTCTCACCAAGTGAAGGAGTATGGTCTTTTGGTTGTCTTCTGGATCCATCTGCATTTGATTTATATGCCCTTCTATATCCAATTTTGACACCATCATCCTGATTAATATCTTCTCGAGGGCCTTCACACTAGATGCCCTCATCTTTGCTAGAGGTCATACTCTATCTCTTATGTGGACCAAGTGTAGGGAAGCATAGGGTAAATCATGTCCTCAAAATGTATTCCATTAGGGAAGCATTGTTTTTCTTGTTCCTTGTCAATAAGTGTTATCAAACATAATTTTTATTTGTGACCATTCTCTTCTTCATTCAGCAAGCCAACATATTTACCAATCTCCTCAAAGAGACTGATTTTGTTCTCAAGATGAAAATCTACCACAATGTTTTTTGTCTATATTTCACAGATACCCTGGAACATGAGTGTAGTGAAATTAATGTTTTGGTCAAAATCACACTCAATTTCAAAGACCAACATATAATCAGAGTAGAAGGCATAGGATAATGCATGTGTGAGAAATTGTTGATTTCATGATTTGAAGAATGTGGACAATAAGAAAAAGTTTTTTCCACCTTATGGCATACATCAGCTTTTACCCCCACTTAAAAATATTTAAATAATCAATCTATTCTTATATCAATGACTAGGGATGACTTGTTTGTTGTGTTAATGTATAATGCATCTTGAATAGGCTCAAGTCTGCTTGTGGAGGCTTCACCTTGCATTCTTTACAATTTCTGGAACAAAATCGATTTTTAGAGGTGACAAAACCATCATGTGACAAATTCTTATAAAAAAATACCAAAATCTTTACCAAAACATCATGTGAAAAAATGTTGTCATAAATTCTCAAATTTGTACCAAGATTACTCAATTCCTTTATGAAAACTAAAGCTTGGGTCTGCTTCTCAAACAAAAGAGGGATTGTATTGGGACTGAACATGGAGATGGGTTGTGCAAAATATACCTTTCATGAGAATATATGAAGATCTATGCCTAGAACCAGAATTTGACATTGCATTGAAATTGGAAGATTTTGTTCAATTGCTTCTTCATCACTTTCAAATTGAGGACCAAAAATGATTTCTTCTTGACCTTCCATTGAATTTGGAATTTTTTTTTCAATTTCTTCTTCATCAGTTTCAAATAGAGAACCAAAAATGCTTTCTTCTTGATATGTTTTTATCAACTTTAAGGTCTAGGGCCTTCTTGAACATGGTGAAAATTTTATTTGTTTCAACATGGGGAGACATCACTTCCTTCATAACCTTCCCTTGTCAAGGTTCTCAAGCTATCCCTTTGTAATTCCTTTTAGACTTGAATAAAAAAGTTCTCATCATATTATCCTCATATGAGAGGCCAATTACCAATGATGCCAAGCATAATTTGGGTGGGCAATAAGAGTCCCAACATATTTATAATGCAAACCATTCAAGTTCAGATCTATAGTTAGTCATAATAAAGGAGAATAATTTTAGAGGAAAGAAATATGGTACTTACAATTGGGTGTCTTTGTCAATGCTTTTCATTGAAATTTTAACTATATATTTTAGCAATGCAAAATATTTTATCTAGCTGCTAATAATTGGATTCTCATTAGAGAAGCTCTATATTGTTTTTAAGAGGGGTTTAAATTCATCGGCACAGAATAACACTTTTGGAGGGTAAATTTTTTAACATTGATGGAAAGAACTAAGCCACGCCACTAGAGGGATTTTGGTCTTCTATTTGCTAAGTATTGGCCTTGTCAGTACAATATAGTGGAAAAGTTCAAAACATGCAATTTAGTTATGAAATGACATCTCAATGGCTCTTTGATATCTTATGTTGGTTATCCAAGTTGTCAATGGCTTATTCATAGCCTATTTTCTAATTTTCATTTTTAAAATATGCACTATTTTGAGGATGCCCCATTTGATGTCAAACATTCTTTCACATTTTCCACCTATTAGAGGTAGTTTGAGTCTTGCTTTGACGTGATTATCCTTTCTCTTGCTTGGCATATAGTTGAATCCCTTGGTTTAAGTTTTCCATGACTGTGCTATGATTATTATCTTTAAATTTAATTTTTTTCTTTTTGAGTTTCTCTTTGGGATGAAAAGTGCTTCCCTTAGACCATCTAACATACTATGTAGGATGGTTAGCATTCATCACACTATTTTTTTAGGGCTTTTTTTTTTTCATTTTAGAGGAATAAAAATAATAAAATTTGAATAGAACTGTTATGTCCAACTTCAAATTTTTGTTTCAAGGTTGTGTGGATTGCATGAAACAAATATGGTAAATTTCATATTCAAGACGTAAATTTTATATCTACTTCGTAAGGTCTAACATTGAATCCAAGAAAATAATATGTCCCTGTCAATTAGGGATGTGACTTCCAGACATTTACACCAAACTAACCATTTTTATAATGGGATATTCACCACATTTAGAGTGTATGAAGATCCTCTAGGAGTGCAGTTTCATATATTTCTAAGGCCTATAATGAAGTAATGTTTTATTGCTATGAAGGAAGATAAGGTAGCCCATTTTGAAGACCCTAGGATTTACATATGTTGTGAAATATGTGATGTTGAAAGAATTAAAAAAATAAAGACTCTCTTTCGGGGTTTGCAATGAACTGTGAAAATAGGGCAGCGTTGCCACTAATTATATACTCGCAATTCGTGGTCTAACAATAATTGTCCTTTACTCCCTTTTTACTTTATTTTAATTCATTCATGTGAGGATTCATTTCACTTTTAAAAACTAGTTGATGAACTCGGTGCATGTGGTGCAGACCACATGATTGATATTGTAAACATAAATTCGAGAGAAAGCGTATCTACTCCACACATACTGACCAACTATTGAACGAGGTCGATTGTTGGCTGACAATAACCTCAACTATGTTGACGAACAATTTGACATACAAATTAAAGTTAACACCTTATGAGGGTTTATCCTCAATTATTTTTAACGAAGTTACCTTCATTATGTGCAACGTTCATTTTCATTTTTGTTGGTTGTGTGACCTAATAAAAATGCATGTTTTTTCATTAAAAAAATTATTTTTTGTATTTTCTATAATCAAATGCTTAGCTTGTAAATATAATTTTTTTATTAATAATTTTTTTTTTTTTCAAATTAAGTTAAGAAGTAGTTTTTAAATGTTAAGTTTATATATACATATATATTTGTATTTAGGGAAATAGGAAATTAAGTTGGGTTGGTACTTTTCAATTGAGATACATTGGGAACTTATTAAAATATAAATCAAAATAACGAAAAGGTCTTCGTTTTTTTTAATGTTTTTGCCTATAATTATTTTGATAATAAATTCACACACACACACACACACAAATACACACACACACACACACACACACACACACGCACACACACACACACACACACACATATATATATATATCATTCTCATTACTACCCAACTAAAATCTATCCTAAAGTCTTTATTACTCAAGTCATTTAGAGCATTAAAAGAGAAAAAAAACCATCTCACTAACCGCTTCATAAGCAATAGTTGATTCATCCATCAAATTGAAAATGACTTTCACTTATCCCTATAGTTGAAATCAAGAAAATTTCCTTCGACTATCCCACTCCTAGCACTAATTTCCCTTTGATATGTCCATGGTATACTCATTATCATATTTAGAATATTTGTAATAGGAATATTACATTTTTTTTCAAACCTTGCAAAATATTAAGTATATAACTTTTGTGAAAAATCCACATTGAAAAAATTGGAAATCCAATCAAAATAAATTTCGAAGATTGTATCACTAAGTGAACTACAAAGCACTCCACAAGTTCTTCACAAGTTATCCACAATTTGACATTTTTAGGATGTAACTTAGTTGGCATGATTGTGCTTAAGCTATTCCTAAAGGTTAAATACTATCTTTCTAATGTATTCTTTTCTATGACGACATTTTATTTCTTTGTTTATATAGGTCATCTGGCCACATAGTGGCTACTATTGCCCAACTCAAGAAAAAATGTTCAAGTTTCTTTCTTTTTTGGGGAAAAGTGACATTGACATTATTGATGTTGAGATATGTGTCATATAAATCTTTTATATTCTAATTTATTTTATATTCTAGTGTTCATTGTCTTTCATGTCTTATACTTTACATTGTATGCTCTTTAATTTTTAGAAGAGAAACTCAATATCACTGTTAAGATGCAAGAATAGATGAAAGAAGAGAACAATAACACTAGAGTGACAAATTTAGAAAGAGAGATAAGAGAGACGGTCTAGTGATCCCTTTAAAGCTGATATCATGCATACTGATAGTGAAGTCTTTAGAGTTGGTGACTTCACCTGCAATTTTGTGACAACACAATGATAATGTTTTGAAGTGATAAAACAATATTTCATGTGTAAATTGTAGCCCAACCAATATTAAGTTGGAAACGCATATTGTAATACTTGTTATTTCATATAATATAATTTATGTAGTTGACATTATTTATAGTTTTACTTGATATTGTTTAGTATTGTAATTAACATATGTAACTTTGTGTTTTCATATTAGATGAAATTGGACATTTTATGAATTTTTTTTATTTAGTTGAAAAATCATACTAATTAATTTATGTTCATTAATAATGAATACATAAAATAAATGTAAAAATAAAACTACTAAATTAGTAGTTTATATTGATTAATGATGAATGCGAATAAAATGAATATAAAATGACTAAGTTAGTCATTTATAATGATTATTAATGAAAGTAAATGAAATGAATATAAACTGCTAAATCAGTCATTTATATAATGAATATGAAAGTACAATAAAAATGTAAATGACTACTGGAAATTATAAATTTGTGATTACAAATGATGAGTAAATTTCTCATAGATACAACTATTAGTAGCTAATTTACACTAGCTTATAACATGACCAAAATTTGGTCATATTTCTTCGGTCATTAACTGGTTTCAAACGATGACTAAAATTTGGATATATAGGACTATTGGTAACTAATTTATAGTATCTTATAATGTGACCAACATTTTGGTCATCTCTCTTTGGTCATTAATTGGTTTTCTCGGGTGATCATGTAGTAGTATATTTTGTTGTGTATTTGGTAATTAATTATGGAAATTAATGACTAAATCAATGACTAAATTAATGACCAAATTTATGACTAAATATATTACTAGACGATGAAATTGAGACAACCAATTAATGACTAAGCTAAATAAGACAAAAGGTTGGTTGCATTATAAGCTACTATAAATTAGCCACTATTGGTCATCGGTTGAAAAATGGTTATTTATATGCAAATTTCAGTTATCTCTTTAGTAACTAATTAGCCATTTTGTAGTAGTGAATGAAGTACGGTTGTCTAAACCCTTATAGTATGATATTATGGATCAAGTCTGTGGTTTTCTCTGTCACAATCAATGGAATCTGCTACAAAAAATGGTACTGAGATTTACACCTTCTTGATTCGTCATAGTGTTGTTACGATATAACGATGAACCATGAGTTGGTCTAAAGTTTTTCTATGGGTAGGAAACATGATAGGGTTTCAACACACTGTTGAATCATATTGTATTACAATTGATATCATGAGAAGAATTATAATGTGGTCTTATGTCAAAACTTTGCTTCAACATCTTGTGATGGAAAAGGGTAAGGATTAAGTGTTGGAAACTGTTCATTTTTTAGTGAATCAATGTTAGAATTGAATGGTTTTGGATATTTTGATTGATTTGTTAACCAGGATAAGATGTTTAATGAGTTTATTTCACTGTTTAATGTCATATGTGGGTGTGGGTTTGGTCATTTTGATAGGAGTTACAATAATCTGTTGATAAGTCTGAGAAAAGTAGGGTTGTTTTTTCATTTTGACGCTACAGTGGTGCAGGTGAAAAATTGACGAGTGATAAAGAAATGTATTGGGTTAAATCTAGGAGTTTGATCTATAAAGATAGGAGGGAAGAAGGAATCAATGGTTTGTCTTTTATTTAAACTGTAAAATTCCAATCGATGTGCATTATTACAACGATGGAAGGGAGAAATTGAAACTTGTAGGTGCAAAGAAGGAAGAGGGAATTGAACTGTCATGAGACGAATGGAAGAGATACAATAAGCAATGTGGTGGATATGAACACTCTTTATGGAGTTTTGTTGTGACATTAATAGATGATCCCGTCTCGGCCATGAAAGTGGCATCAACCTTTAGTCTGAATTCTTTAAGCATGATCTATGATCGAGGATTAATTAGTAGATTCAATGACTGGTAAGATTGTATTTTTCTGCCCATGATTTTATACATATGGTTAGATTTCTTTGTTGCATCATTTTAGGGGAGCACTTAATATCTTAGTTAATGGTCTTTTTTCTTGCTCCAGGTGTGAGGAATTTTTGACCTGTCCTAGAACCTTACTGCATCTAGATGCCTTTTTAGCTGTTATAGATCTGACCCAGAAAATATATGAGAAATAGAAATAAACCCAAGAATAATAAGATCTGAATAGATAGAAATGCTTCTTTATTGATCAAACCCTTAAGGTAGGGCAACACCATACATTCACTCCTTAAGTAAGGAGAACACTCCACAAGCCATATGCCTGTTCATACAATAATCCTTGACATCCCTCAATGTGGAGTCTCTAGCCTCTTTATAGGCCTCATACATACAATACCATGGGTCATTACCATGGTTCCCTCAATACCATCTATCTAATACCATGGGCCCATTACATTATTACTAACTACTTGTGGTCCCTTACATGATATGAGTTAACCACCTTATTTATTAGTATGGCCCATCCCATTATTACATTATTCCCTTGGATACCTCCCTTTGTACCCCATGTTATCCCCCCTAGGTATATAACATTCCACCCCTCTTAACAAATTTCGTCTCCGAAACATGAGAAGAACACAAATAATAAGATCTACTCAAAAGAGTAGTCCACTGGTACCATGCACGTGCATCTAGCCATCCAAGTGAAAGCTGAACCCTCGATCTTGTTGGTGCCTCGCTCGCTTGAGATGGAAGTTGACCGTGGTAGCTCTTCTGTGTTGAGGTGTAGTAGGTGGACCTTCCCTCCTCTCTATCTGTCATGCGAGGGTTGTTGTCCTTGTGGCTAATTGGTTGGCATTTTGTTGGTTGTTTTCTTGCGGGGTGATGTGGGTGATGATATGTTGAAGTTTTAACCCACGGTGTCTTTTTATTTAATTCACCCTGTTGTGGTGCCTGCTGTGGTGTCTTATCTTCCCATATTACTTCAACCACTGAGCCCTCATCTGATGTAACAACACCTGTATCCTTTTCTGCTTCAGCCTCTGTTTGTGTTTTATTGTTGATCATCAATGTCTCATCATCTGATATGTCAGTCCCTAGAACATCTTCTGTGTCAACCTTCATTGACTCTACTTGTTTATTGATGAAAATATCCTGTAATGTAATTTTCTTCTTTTTATACCAGAGCTTCAGGAATTTCTTCTGCACATTAATATTGATAGTACCCATGGATTCCATCCAAAGATATCCTAAAACAACATCCATATTATCCCTCTCTGAAGTATAAAAATCACCATGCCACACATACTTATCCATAGAAATCTTCAAATCCTTATACACTTGAACATCCTCATCATCTACTTGTGTGTTTTCAATGTGTTTTGCTGGAACTCGCAATTTTTTTACCAAATTAACATTCATAAAATTGTGCTTGCAACTAGGATTTATAGATACAACGATTTTCTCCTTCTTAATCAATCCATGAACCTGCAATAAGGAGACACCTGTAGAAAATAACCCTTTACGTGTCTCATTCTCCTTTTTTCTAGTCCGAGACCATTTGTTTAAAAGGACACTTTCAAATTCTGCATCTGAAAGTTTGGACAACTGCTTGTCGTCAAGTGAGAAATACCATTTGTAAGCCTCATCTCTGAAATTAAGCCACACCAAATCCTTCCAATTTTTTGCCCATATTAATTTAGTTTGTTTTATGTATTCTTCAATAGTAGGGCTATCATCTTTTCCAGTAAAATTTTCCATGAAGAGGGTTTGAGAAAAATTCACTTACTTGGCGAAAATTTGAAATGGCCACAATTTCGTCAATATTGCTCAGAATCCCTATTATGACATATTTTTGGAAATGGAACAACTATTCTGCATCTACCCATGTGATAGAAATCCTGATCCAGGCACTGGAATTTCAGATCTGCACTACAACTCTCCTGTCATCACCAAAATTTCTGCAAAAAAGAGCTGATTTTAAATCAGCGATATCTCCCTCATTCAGACTCTGATTCGACTGATTTTTTTTTCGAAATTGGGTAATTTTTCCCAAAAAATTCAGATCTGCAATTAGATTTTGCACTAGGACGTCCAGATCGGCGCCACAAACGCCTTGCCCTGAAAAATTGTCTGCAACACCACTGATTTTTATATCACCGATATCTCCTTCATCCGGACTCCGATTTGACCGATTTTTTTTTTTTAAATCGAGTATTTTTTCACAAAGAATTCAGATCTGCAATTAGATTTTATAGATCTTGCACTAGGACGTCTAGATCTGTGCCACAAACTCGCTGCCCCGAAAAATTGTCTACAACCCCACTGATTTTTAAATCAGCGATATTTCCTTCATCCGGACTCCGATTCAACCGATTTTTTTTTTTGAAATCAGGTACTTTTTCACATAGAATCCATATATGAAATTATATTTTGCATATATTGCACCAAAACATAGAGATCTAATCTACAAACTCGCTGCCCCAAAAATTTCCTGCAAAACATAAGAAAAATTCTCCATTTTTTTGCCCAGGAAAGTGCTCTGATACCAATTGTTATAGATCTGACCCAAAAAATATATGAGAAATAGAAATAAAACCAAAAATAATAAGATCTTAATAGATAGAAATGCTTCTTTATTGATCAAACTCTTAAGGTAGGGCAACACCATACATTCACTCCTTAAGGAAGGAGAACACTCCACAAGCCATATGCTTCTTCATACAATAATCCTTGACTTCCCTTAATGTGGAGTCTCTAGCCTCTTTATAGGCCTCATACATACAATACCATGGGTCATTACCATGGTTCCCTCAAAACCATCTATCTAATACCATGGGCCCATTACATTATTACTGACTACTTGTGGTCCCTTACATGATATGGGTTAACCACCTTATTTATTACTATGGCCCATCCCATTATTACATTATTCCCTTGGATACCTCACTTTGTACCCCATGTTATCCCCCCTAGTTATATAACATGATCTATGATCGAGGATTAATTGGTAGATTCAATGACTAGTAAGATTGTATTTTTCTACCCATGATTTTATACATATGGTTAGATTTCTTTGTTGCATCATTTTAGGGGAGCACTTAATATCTTAGTTAATGGTTTTTTTTCTTGCTCCAGGTGTGAGGAATTTTTTACCTATCCTAGAACCTTACTGCATCTAGATGCCCTCTTAACTATTGAAAGTCACAGGTGGGTGATTGAGTCCCATGATTGAAATTTTTAAAGATTAAGAAAGGGCAGGCAATGATTAGCAAGTGTAATCTCCATCTTTTGGCTTTAGCACTTAAGTTGAGTCATATCACTTTGACACACAACATATCTGCTACATCACTACATTAAGATATGAAATATTGATCATTGTAATTTAAAGGTGGGTATCCGTGGGTCAGTACTACAAGATATTTTTTAAGTCTCTGTGATTAGATATTTTGTTGTTTCATTGTGTGCCATTATTTTCCATTATTCTTCCACATTTATGTCTGGTGATATTGTTTTCTTTTACAACTTCTTAATGTATTCAAATTGCCTTTCAAATCACAAGGTATAACTTTGCTTGAGTACATGTCAAATAAATATATCTTACATAATTTACTTTATTAAGCTTGCGTAAATACTATGAAATATGGCCTATCTGGGTATGGATTGTGCAATTCTATTCATTTGCATATTCCACTTAGATGTGATATGCAAGAATGATTGAAATTGAAAGGACTGACATTTGGGTTATAACATATTTTAGTTTTATTTTTGTCTTTTAGATGTAGAGCTAGAGACATAGGTATTTAAAAATGTTTTGGGGGAAGAGGGAAGGGTGATAACACCTCAAGAAATTTGCAATCATATTTCAGATGTGTTGTAGGAAATTGTAAGGAAGATGGAGGGTTTTTCAGAGGACAAACCTCGTGTTTTAAAAAAGGAAACTTTAGAGAGATTCAAGACAAAAGTAGAGAGCTTGCAGAGTTGCAATTTTAGAGGCAACATAAGAAGAAACATATAGAGGAACTAAAGACTATTTTTCAATTAAAATAGGATTAGGCATATATGTTCTAACTCAAGGCCGATGAAGTTAGATGAGAGGAAAACAAATTGTACCACATTGCGCTAACAAAATAAAATAAAAATCAGAGTGATATGCTAGCATATACTTGAAATTATGAATAAATGGGTTTGAAGTAGAGAGAAGATATAATTTTGAAAAAAATCAACTTCAAGAACATTCATGATGATAGCTAGATGCCTCCCAAATTCTTACGTGATGTAAAATACAAGACTTTCTTAAAACTTCATATAATGTTCCCAAGACAAAACTACAGAGTCAAACATATCTTATGAATCCATTCCTTATAATAAGGAGTGAAATATGGTGAAAGGGATATTTCAAAGGAGAATTTAATGGGTCTTGATAAGCGCAACCTCTGTAGACTCCCTTTTTAAAGTTGCCAAGTTTTTTTGAATGGAAGCTGAAACAATATTCTTCATATAAGATCTTTGTATTTTCTCGATTTTGACAATGCTTGTTTTCCTTTTGAAAATATTCACCTCATCCAAGTAGTATTTGATTATCGTTTTACTGTCTATAGATATATTCATGCTTCTTGCCTTTTATTTTCTCATATTTTATTGCTTTAAGTTCTTAACCCATTTATTTATTACTTCATTAGGACCTTGCATCTTGGAAAATTGAGCACCCTCCTTCTTAAGCTCTTCTTTATAATCCATGGGTATTTTTCTGCAAATTAGAAAGTTTTTCTTTATCTTCCTTCAATTCACCTTTAATTTTATGTGACTTCCCCATATTTATCTGTGGGATCCATCAAAATGAAAATGGTTTCTCAATTTCAACCCAAACTAGAGTGTCATCTAATATATTTTGAAGACTACCACTTTATTTTAGCTTCGCTATAAAAATAAATATTTGGGTCAAAAGGACTTCTATAATTTGTCATAATTTTTCTTTGCTATCTTCAACCATTCTTTAGGATCATTTTCATATTCATCCCTACCAATTTAGGTATTGTGATTAGTTATTACTCAATGTCTACCCAAACCCCTCAAAATATTACCTCGCTATCTTCTCAATATTGATTCAAAATAGCTATGTATATTTTCTCATATATTCTATAATTTTTTTAAATTTTTTTGCTCACCCATGGGAGATCTAAAATTCCATGGCTACTCTACTTCTATGTCATTGACCCTACTAAAATTTGGTACATAGACAAAGAGAAAGGTACATGACAAGAATTTTTTCACAAGCTAAAAGAGTTGTAACTTCCATGATTTTTCTTCAAATATCTTTTATTAGTTTTGAAATGCTATGGCCACTTTAATTCTAATGGCACTATGGTTTGATTGTGATCTTGTGAAGAGACTAATAGAAAAACCTGCCACAATAAATTCTGAAAAAAAGGGAAAAATAGTTTTCTTGCTTCCACTAGGGCCTCATAACCACTACAACATAAAAGAATGAAAATTTATCATAATTATGATTTATTGGTCATTTTGTCCCTTTTTTAGTGAGTTTTAAGATCATATGATCACATCCTATATCTAGATCTTGATGCATCTTGTAATTGAGCAAATTATAATTGTTTACATTAATATTTGTTAGTTATAATTATGTACATTAGGAAACCATGTCCCTCATGCCTTATATGTTATATAAATTTCATTATCACATATCACTATACATTTGTAACTATTACATTTAATATTATATTAAATACTATATTCAATATATTTATTTGGCCACTAGGAAACATGGCTTTATGCCTTCACCTACAAATACATAAGATACAGTATGACAACATTAAGATACACCATAAATGGTAACATACCTTAAGGTAGTCACAATATTCCATAGGCATTCACATGAAAAGGTACGAGGGCATGTGTCCCAACAGGAAAAACATAATATTAAATATAAGTCAATCTATTTATTTTTTCTCATCAATGTTTCCCATAATTTTTTTGATTTTGGGCTATCATTTAATACATTGGTGATGAAAACGACTAATAGGAATCATGCTTTCATTTTTGTATATCATCCATGTTATTTTGATATAATGCATAATTAAGAACAAGTGATGGCTTCATAGGAGATTCTTATAGGTTTGAACAACCTAATAGTCCCAAATGATGAGAGGTAAATATTACCTTGTAAATAATGCACATTGAATGTAGGAACCTCTCAAGAAGACATACACACAATAGAAAATAAAGTGAGACATAGTGTGTAAGAAATGATAGATTGAGAGAGTTGAAACATGAAATTAGAAATGCATTCAGTGATAAAAATAAAGAATATCATAGATTGAACGGGAGCCATATGCACTAGCCTAGGGTTCCCTCCCTAAAGATATTATCCAAGAATGAATTATAATCCTTATACTACCTTTAGGTTGTTATAAATCCAAATAATTTATACAACATGTTGACTTCATTTTAAGCATAAATAAGCATGTGATTAGTTCCAAAATCGTTTCAATATGTATCAAACTCTCTTATGTCATAAATACTTACATCATATAATGGATAAATATAACATATAAGATATACTATTGAACATGATAACACCTCATGACTATGCAATTGAAACATTTGGCTTTCTCTCTCCTTTTAGTATGGAAAGCATTATTAATATGGAATCCTAGAAAGCCTATCGAGAACATTTCCTTAAAAATTTTGTTCAAAAGTATTTCTTTTGTACTTAAAAAGATCAAGAAAAATATTAAGAAAAAGATAGTCTTTACTGAAAAATATAACGTTAATCATACAAAAATGCTATCTTTTCTATATTTATAAATAATAAATACTAAAATCACTATTTTTTTCCAAGGGAAAACCTTGTGGTGGAACCCAAGGGATGCTTCCACACATTCTTGGATGTCATCCACAATAAATCCATTTGCACAGTCTAATGTGTCTCACGTAGGGGATTTGAACTGGAGATTTTCTCACATAAAATTAGCCAAATGCCTAATCACATTGATGACAACTAGTTTAGTTAACCTCTTGGGATTTACATGCTAAACTATATTATAGGTATGTATTTTTGTATATATTGTTTCCCGATATATTGAAAGTTTGAAAGTGTTGTTATAGTTTCCCTATTCATAATGACAAAAGTTTATGATGTATCATATTACATTATTGGCTTGTAAAATTTGGAACTTATCATTCTTACTTACAAGTGGTTATTATAAAGTTGTAGAGAACGATTTGAACTTCCTTGCACTTTCAACTAAATTATTTTTGTTAACTATAGCTAGACTTGGTCATTGTAACTAAATGTATCTATAAACCTACTTGTGAGTTGCCTTTCCTATTATTTTTGTTTGGTATTCCTTTGCATCAAGGAACCATGATAATATAAACATTATTCATTTTCAAAAGCATATAATCATTTTTTTGCTCTGGATTGGTGCAACTTGTCCTTCCATTCCAGTATTCATGTTTTACTATGGGTGACAATTCCATTTCAATTACCCACATGCCATTTCAATTTCATTTTTCACTAGTTCAAACATCCACAACGTTTTATTGTAGAAACCTTACCCACACATCAAGTGTCTCAAACATTGAAGTTGGTGGGAAAATGATGCCCTGCCTTTGGAGAAAAACCCAAATTATTGTTATTATTCTTAACTTGTTTCTATTTTTAGCATGGGCCATGCCACAATTTTTCCAAGTTATGGTGTGAACATTCAAGCCATAGGTGTTTGTTATAAAGTATTAAGTTATTTATGTGGTTCTCTAAAAATCAAAATCAATGATAAAATTGAAAAATTTCCACCTAACATTTTGAACCATCAAGTGTGGTTCATCATCCATTTGTTTTAAAGATGAATCACGCTTGATAAATGTTAGTATGAAACTAAAGGAAAAACTCAAATTATTTCACAGCACAAAAGCTTCAATTCTATAAAATATATACGTATAAAGTTTTTAAAATTCCATAAATGAAATTATTCAATGGTGAATTGTCATTGCACACTCTAATAAGGATACAATTCATTCCATCTAGTGGTTATTGAAAAGAAGAAAGTGAGAAAAGGGATAGTTCTTCAATTTGAATGATCCTCAACTAGAGGTTCGACAAAAAGACACCCTTCTGTAATTTATGATATTTCCAAGTTGAGATGAACCCTCTCACCAATTTAAGTAAAGTTTTAAGTATTAAATTTATCATCTTTAATTTTAATATTGAAATGTAAAACCTTAATTTTAACTATTAAGTTCCTAATATTTAGAATGAAAAAAAATCAAATGTGATATTGGTCATTATTGTCCTTGAGCCAACATACCGGAATAAAGAATCTTGACAAACTGTAGGTTTTTTATTCTTTTCGAAATATTAGTTTTTCCTACAGTTTTCTTTTGAATTTACTTATTCCCTACATTTTTTGAGTATGCATATACTAGAGTATGTGTATACAATGCAAATGACAATAGTTGGTAATGTCTATAGCTTTAGAATGATCTTGCTTGAAAATCTCACTAGTCAGTTCTTGGTAGAGGGAGCCTTTGGGGCATATTCAACTTCCATGATAAAGACACCCAAAAATTTTGGATAGACCATTGGGGAATACTCTCAAAGGTGAATGTATGAGAGCTTGCAAAACTAGCTACATTTTGTGCAAAGGAAAAATAGTGGAGAATAACAATTATCCTTCAACCATTGTTTCTGTGCACTATGAAAGCGACCATTCATCTTACAAGATTTTTGACTTGAAAAGAAATCAAAATCCTAGTTGACATAGTTGACATGTTGACATGTTTATATCATTTTTTCTTTATTTTTTGTTCACATTGTGCAAATAGGAAATAGGAGAAATAGCTGCACAATGCTTGATGGATATGTTTACTTCGAAGGAAGAAACTTTTTTTTCTCGTTAAAGGTACATCATAGGAATAAAAGGTTTGAGAAGATATTCTTGCCATGAACATATCCCACTATTGAATGCATGCACATATGGTCTATCAAGATCTCCAATGTAAATGCTACCACATGAGACCACTGTTCACATCCTATACATGAGTACAAATTGTTGATAGACCTTGCCCCAAGTGTGGCACACCCTTATATCTATCTATTGTCCACCATATGGTGACGCGAGTCCCAGATTGGAAACCAAAATAGAACATTTTGAATTTAACACTCATGTTGGCGTCACTTTACACCTTTTGGGGCAATTTCTAGCAGCAATTGTTTTTAAATAATAAAACTTATTGCAATTGAATTATTAATTAATAATAAAATAAATAATTATTATTAAATATTATGCATAAAGGAATTTAAATTTATTACCATTATTCATAAAATAACCATATTATTTCAAATAATTTATTTTTTATTTACACTGACAGTCATCACTTATTACTTGATTTCCTTTTGTGAATGCATACTCATACACATTAGTATTTAAAAAATAATAATAATGATAACATATTACAATAACAAACTGGCTTTCGAAAATTATTGACAGTGGGAGTGAATAGTGGGAGCGAACAATGAGGGTTGTAGCTAGTTCCAGTCGGTGATACTTATGGAGGGCCGTAGAGGAGGAAGCTCCACTCCCTCCTACAAGGAGGCCATAGCCAGTAGAGGCAAGAAACCTCTAGAAAAGGCTAGAGGTACTAGGGAGGAAGGGAGAAGAGAATTGGAAGAGGAGATAGGAGAGGCCATAAACAAGGAAAATAATGCCACAAAAGACAAGGAGGAAGAAGACAAAAATCTGGGAACTAAAGACAAAAATCAAAGGGGGCCCTACAAACCCAAAGCAAAAATCACACCCAGAGTTATTTTAAATGATCTGACTCTACAGGCACATAGGGATCACATTCAGACGCATGCAATCATTTGTAAATGCATGGGATTATGGCCCACTGAAAAATATTTATAGTCGTGGGTCAAATACCATTGGAAACCTAAAGGTAGAATTGACATAGATCTTGGGTCAAAGGGTTTCTTTACTATGGTGTTCACTAATATTGAAGGCAAGGACAGAGTATTTGAAGGAGGTCCTTACTTCTATGTAGTAGCTAGACTCTACATGCCACCATGGATGATGAATTTTGTTCCAGAGTGTGAAACGTTTACTTCAGTACCGGTCTAGGTAAGGATCTATTCTCAACCTCTTGATTATTGGAAAAATGAATCATTGGCCACGATAGGCAACAATCAGGTCATTTTGTTAAAGCTTCTGAACCCACAAGAAGGGGAAAATATACTTCCTTTGCCAGAACATGTCTGGAAATGGATCTATCAGGAGCTTTACTAGATGAGGTGATCTTGGAAGTATTTGATGAAGAATGGGTGCAAATAGTAGACTATGAGCACATTATGTTCAGATGTCATAGATGTCATGAACATGGAAACCTTTTTAGATATTGTCCACTAACTAAAGTAGTAAACAAGTGAAAAACTAACACAATGAAGGAATCAGACAGCTTTCAGAAAGTGGTGAATCGAGGAAAAGGTGGCAAAAAGGACAAAAGAAACATCGAGATGAAGGACAAAAGACCAGTCAAAACAAATTCCAAGTACTTGAGGAGGATGAAGAGATCTCAAAAGAAAATCAAGTAAGGGAAGGAAGTCCAGTGAATAATGAGAAAGAGGAACACCATGAACAAATAGGATATTGATTACTAGAAAGAAGCTATAATGATCGATGTTGAACTGGAGATGGATCAGGAAATGACCCAGAATGAGACGGACCTAGAGGACCATGAACTACAAGAAATTCTTGAGAAAGAAAATATAGATCTGGAGGGGTTCTTGATTCAGGGAACCATGGGAGGAGTACATTCGTTACCTCAAGAGGAGCTCAATAGAATACAACAGTTGTTTTTATGGAAAACGTAGGCTAATGCATTGGAAGAAGTAAAATTCATAGACAGGTAGGACAACAGAGGAGTGAAAACAATAATAAGGACTCTGGGATTATCTACTAGAACCCCAAGCAAGAAAAGAGGCTAGAAAAGGTAGAATGAACTCTTGATGGAGTGTGGAAAGCTAATGATAGATTGAGGTAAGATGAAAGACCTAGCTAGCTATTCCTTCACAAACCTTTAAATATGAAGTTTACATAATGGAATATTAAGGGTATAGGGAGTAAGAGAAAGTAGAGAATGCTCAGTAATAGAATGAAAGAAGATATGTTGGATATTATCTTCATCCAAGAAACCAAATGTTCCATTCAAAAAGTAAGACAAATTCATACCAAGTGGCTCAACAGAGTCGAGTTTCTAGAGGTCAAAGCAGAGAACACAATGGGGGGCATACTCACTCTTTGGAATCCCCAAAAAATTGACATTTCAGATGATGAGGCCTCTACGAATTATTTATTAGTAGTGATCCAACCAGTAGGAGACAGGGATACCTTTCTCGACACAAATGTTTATGGACCTCAGAGAACAAATGACAAACTCAGGTTTCTAGACTCTCTTATGGATCTCGGGGACAAACATTCAGAGATACCCTGGATCATTGGAGGTGATTTCAACATGATCAAATCTCTTTCAGAGAAAAAAGGGGGAACTAGAGCTCTAAGTAAAGACTCTTTAGCATTTCAAACCTTTCTAGATGATATGAATCTGGTTGACACAAATAGGAATATTGGCCTCTACACTTGGAATAATAAAAGAGGTGGACAGTGCCATGTGGCCTCAAAGTTAGACAGATTTCTAATCTCAAAAGATCTTATGATAGTAGATAAGGAAGTAACAACAAGAGTTCTCCCCTTTGGAGGTTCAAATCACTGGTCGGTTCAATTCGAAATTAAGGGCATTGGAACTCCTAGGAACAAACCTTTCAGATTTGAGAATATATGGGCGTCCCACCTAGAATTCTTCAGCAACATTGATAAATGGTGGTCAGAAGATTGGCAGATACAGGGGACAAGAATGTTCGTACTTCACAAAAGAATGAAGCACATCAAACTTCAACTTAAAGATTGCAACAAGAATGATTTTGACAATATTTTTGTGGAAAAAAAATTGTAGAAAACAAAATGCAGCTTCTCAACCAAGCTCTGATCATGAAAGGCTTTGATAAAGCCATAAATGATCAGGTGGATAAACATCAACAAGAGTGGGAGAATCTATGTAAACAAGAGGAAATATTTTGGAGACAAAAGTCCAGAATTCAATGGCTCAAAGAGGGAGAGAGTAATACCAAAATTTTTCAGAAATCCACCATTGCAGATAGGGCTCACAATAGAGTATCTTTGATCAAGAATAAGAAGGGGGAGCTTCATATTTCCCATGAAGCGATAGAAGTTGTACTAGTCTAGCACTTCCAAGGTATAACTCGGCAGAACAATTTAGATAGAGAGTACTTCATCGGGGAGGTAACTTGTAACATACCAAAAGAGGATAATTTCAACCTTAACATGCCAATAATGGAAGAGGAGGTTAGTGAAGTCCTCAAAGATATGCAGAATGGCAAAGCACCAAGTTCGGATGGTTTCAATGTGGATTTTTTCAAAGCTTGTTGGAATATTGTTAAACAAGACATTTTATAGGTAGTGGAGGACTCCAGGTTGAACAGAACTATTTTGAAAGCACTTAATACCTCCTTCATCTCCTTAATCCCCAAACGGGATATTGCACAAACATCGAAAAAATGCAAACCCATAGCCCTATGCAATGTGGTCTACAAGATAATATCCAAGGTAGTGGCTAATAGACTTAAACCTTTACTTCCTATTTTGGTTTCAAGGAAACAATTAGGATATGTGGAAGGTAGACAAATTCTGGACAACATTATTCAATCTCAAGAGGTGGTACACTCATTAAGTAGCAAGTGGCAGGTAGGTATGATCATGCAATTGGATATTGCCAAAGCTTACAACAAGGTGAACTAGTCTTATATCAAAAAAGTTCTTATTGCTTTTGGATTTGATCACAACTAGGTCAGATGGGTCATGGCACTGGTGACCTCATCCAGTTTTTCTATTTTGGTTAATGGCTCTTCCTCAGAGATTTTTAGTCCTTCAAGAGGCCTCAGACAGGGAGATCTGCTCTCCCCCTTTCATTTCATCCTTATGATGGAAGGACTGGGTTGGTCAATAAAGCATGCTAAAGTAACAGGAAAGATTAAGGGTCTCCTACTAATTGAGAACGGTCAGTCCCTGACTCACCAACAATTTCTAGATGATACCATGCTGCAGGGAGTCCCCACAGTCAAAGAAGCTTCAACCTAGAAAAGAGTTCTGAATCTCTTTTCCTTAGCTTCAGGTATGGAGGTTAATCTCTCCAAATCAAAAATCTTTTTCTTCAATGCGAATATTGCTATTCAGAAAAATATCTCTAGAATTCTTGGCTTTCAAAGGGATTCCCTTCCCTCTAAATATTTGGGAGTTCCTCTAACTACTAAACCATTGCTCAAAAGTATTTGGCAACCCTTGATCAATAAGTTGTAGGATAAAGTCAGTAAATGGACCATTAGATCTTTAAATCTTGCTGGCAGGTTGGTTGTTACAAAAGCTGTTCTTCAAGCTATCCCTATTTTCATGTTATCAGCCCTCCCAGCTCCAAAAGGAATTCTTTAGCAATTCAGAAATCCAAAGAAACTTCCTTTGGGGTAAGGAGGAAACAAGGAGAAAATGGGCCTTAGTGTCTTGGGAAAAAATTTGTAAACCCAAATCCCATGGAGGGCTAGGATTGGATGATCAGGAAATACTTAGAAAAGTTTTAGGAGCCAAACTATGCCGGCGTTGGGTTCAGAATCCTGAGACCCAATGGGCGAATATCTGGAAAGAAAAATATGCAAGTTCCTAGCAAACCAGGGATCTCATAGGAATGTCAGGAAATATAAAGGGCTCACACATTTGGAACAAAGCCTGGAAGAATAGAAGCCTAGTGTGAGAGAATAGTTTCTGGGAAATCAGAGAAGGAGATCTAGCTCTTTTTCAGGAAGAAAGGTGGAAACAAGAGCCAATTCTATTAAAAGCTGACTTCTTCGACCTTAAACAAGAAACAGATTCCCAAGGATTAATTAAGGTAAAAGACTTCTGGGACTATACTCAGCACATGGATAAGTGGAGAATCTGGAGAAATATTGATTACAGGAATAACAATCCCTTGAAAACAAAAGTAGAGACACTCAAGAAAACGGTGGAACAGAGGAGATCTTAGCTTCAGAGGGGCAAGACCAACTAAGATGGGGCAATAACAAAGAGGGTGCCTTTAATCTTAAGGAGGAAAAAAGAATTCTCCTTGAGCTAGATTCCCAAATTTCTGGCAAAATCTAGCTGAACCTTTGGAGGCACCAAGGGTGGATGAAAATAAAACTCTTTATGTGGTTGGTATACCACAAGAAAATCTTGACTTGGGACAAAATTAGGAAGAGGGGAGTTCTAGGGCCTTGAAGATGCTAGCTCTTTGAGGCTCAAGAGGAAACAATGGAGCATTTACTCAACAACTGCATTTTCACCTTCTGGTTATGGGACACTTTTGCCACCATATTTCAACAATCTGACGGGGATAGAGGTACCATCATTAATACCCTCAATAATTGGAGAAGAAATTTTTCAGGTTATGAATTACTCAACTCAGCTTGGGCCCTAGCTCCAAGTTTCATTATCTAGAACGTTTGGAAGGAGAGGAATAAAATAATATTTAAGGATGAAAATAATCCCCCACACCGCCTGCTCGAGTTAATCCTAAAATAGACTAAGGAATCTGTAAGAATCATTGTTCTCTGCTACCCTAAAAACCCTCCCTCATATAGGGATTCCAATATTCTCAGGTAGATGGGGATGCAGGGGCTCACTCCTCAAGGCCTAGATAGGAAGGTCATTTCAATGGACATGGAGAAGGATTTCTGGCATCCTCCCTTGGAAGGATTTTTGAAATACAACATCGATGGGGCTTTAAAAGGAAGCCCGGGAACTGCTGGGTATGGAGGAGTCCTTAGGGATGCTGAAGGAAATATTATCTTCATATTCCATTGTCACCTAGGGAAAGCCACCAACAACATGGTAGAACTAATGGACATGGAGCAATGCCTGGATCTTCTGAGTCAGAATAACTGTTGCAATGTGATAATAGTAGCGGACTCTAAGTTAATCATTAACTCAGTGAAAATAATAAATAGTGGAACATTGCCAGAAAATGTCTCCAATCACTAGAAATTAATCCGGGTTTTCCAAAGAATTCAAGGTTATCTACAAAACCTCCATACTATCAGTTTCCATCATGTTCACAGAAAGGCCAATAAGCTGGCGGATCTTCTTGGAAATCAGGGGGTGAGCTATACAGAGGATAAGGTTTCGATGAAGTGGCAGGAGTTGAGCCAAGGTAGACTGAGGACTCTTTTCTTTGAACAAGCAGAAGAGGATAAGAGAGTGTTTAGACACAAAGCTAATGAGGCAAGCTCTTAAGTTTTATCCTCAGTATGCTTTATCAGTATGGGGCAATCAGGTCTTCAGTGGGGGGCAGAATACGAATGGCCACTAAAATTCTCGGAGTTAGTGAGATGGATATCACTGTTCATAGTCATCACAGTTCCCTCTTTAATGGAGCATCTCTCTTCCTTTCTGGATTCCAGGTTCAGCTGAGAAGCAAAAGCAGGTGTGAGAGGAATCTTGGTTCTTCTGGCAGCCGAATTAATCCGATTTTTGGGAGCTGGAGAGCAAAAATGCTTCCCAAGCAGTTTTCGAATGAGCATATCGCTCTAAGTTGGGAAGTGGTATTTGCAATTTTGTAGCGATCAAAATCAGCATCTGAAACATGGCAGGGAGACGGTTTGGGAAACGGCCCTTCATCGTACACTATCGTGGGGTCAACTTGTTCGGTGCGATATAATTCTCCATCGTAGGATCTAGTAGAATAGATCAACGGTAAAGTTTATTCGTGCAGCTTGAAGGTTTGGTTCGTTATACTTCGGTCGTCTTGACGGAGCGATGTCAACCTCAGCCATTGGTTTGATTGTGGAATTGAATGGCCCAGATCATGGGGGCATTTCCGAGGGTTGGGCGAGAGTCTTCGTGGGATTTCTTAATGACCAATAGGAATTTGTGGTTTATATTTCTTGGGTTAAATATTTTATTTTGTAAAGCTAAGAAGTTTTGCCCTAGGGGTTTTTTCACTAATTTTTTCTGTCTCCTAGGCATTGGGGAGATACTTGTATTTATTGTAAACTATTTTTCCGATTAATGCAATAGAAGGATCGACACTTGCTTCAGAAAATGAAACATATTAGAATTATCTGGCCTTAAAATGATTACAATTTTATGTATATAATCTTCCGGATACATCGCATTAGGTTTCTTTTCTGATCGGATTACACTTTTAATGGGCATATATTCCCTGACAAGAAAATAATTCACCTGATCATGTATCATACCTCCATCAACAAAAAATGCATTTAACACTGCATGTAAAATAGTCAAGTTATAAATATGAATAAACATAATGCAAAAAATATAGTTTGTGGAGCATTATCTTTAAATCAGTGGACCCAAATACATAAAATGTTTGCGCAATGTTTAGGGAGTGAAATAGTTAAGACGTTCGTAGAAAGTTCATCACATACATGTGACATGCCAACTATACAGTTGTGGTCACATCATGCACTAGATCCATCATGTTATGGTCACATCATGATTTTGTGTCAGTTGTGAATAGGTCATGTTTAGGGTTCGATCATCTTTTTGGATGGTAGGTTGAATAGTTAGGTTTGAAATTTCGAGTAGGAAATTTTAATATTGTTATTATCCATGATGAGTTAAAAGTTAAAATGATTGATTGAAAAATTTATTTATAAAAAATAACTAATTGGAAAAAATTTACCGGTAAATATGATTAGTAATGGGCTGGTCTCCATCTTCCTCTATTGTACATCATGAGAGAATTATTATCTTTCCTACACAAAGATCTTCTTCATCCCTTTCTTAATGATTCTGGTAGTGTAACTTATTGATATTTAGCATTAATATACATACCCTTCTTTTAATGGTCATTTTGTGGTGCGAACAACATGGATTGATTAGGACTAGAATAGCCCTTGCAACTCAAAGAATTTTGCTTGGCAACCTTGCTGCACGTCTTTGAGCCAAAAGTCTACATACAAGTTTAGGGGAGGGTGTACAAGAATGTTGGATGACTATGGCATCATATAGAATGTGTCGAATCCACCTGTAGGTGATTGATGAGATCAATGTTGTATAACATCATACTCAACAATAGATGCCAGTAGAAGAATGAATTGAAGGAAATTGTACCTCAACTATTATTTCACAATAACACTCTAGCCTTGTGGGTCAATCAAGCTTTAAATAAATAGAATAAAAAAAAATCTTATCAAATTATTTTTGTTTTATAAAGTAGACTTTGCAAATTTCTTGAATCATTTTTGTTCAAAGTAAGATTAATCCATCACTAGTACAAAATGGCTAATTAGTTACTAAAAAATGACTAAAATTTGCATATAAACGACCATTTTTCATTCATTGACCATTAGTAGTTAATTTACAGTATCTTATAACGTCACCAATTTTTAGTCGGTTTTAGCTTACTCATTAATTGGTTGTGTCAATTTTATCATCTAGTAGTATATTTATTCATAAATTTAGTCATTAATTTAGTTAATGATATAATCATTAACTACCACAATTAATGACCAAATATACAACAAAATATATTACTATATGATCACTCAAGAAAAACAACTAATCACCACAGAAATATGACCAAAATGTTGGTTGCGTTATAAGATACTGTAAATTAGCTACAAATAGTCATATATATGGAAATTTAAGTTATCATTTGAGACTAATTAATGACCAAAAAAATATGACTAAATTTTGGTCATGTCATAAGATACCGTAAATTAGCTACTAATAGTCGTATATATGAAAAATTGAGTCTTAATTTATAACAAAAAAATTATCTTTTCCAGTAGTCATTTATCCTTTTTTGGTAATTTCATATTCATTATATAAATGAATAATTTAGTAGTTTATATTCATTCCATTTACTTTCATTAATAATCATTATAAATGACTAATTTAATTGTATATTTATTTTATTTTTGTTCATCATTAATCAATATAAGTTGTTAATTTAGTAGTTTTAGATTTATTTTATGTGTTCATTATTAAGAAACATAAATTAATTATTACGATTTTTTGACTAAATCTAAAAAATGGCATACAATGTGCATGTTCATCTAATATGAAAACACAACGTTTAATATATTAATTACAATACTAAACAATATCAAGTGCAACTATAAATAATTTCAACCACAAATTATACTATATGAAATGTCAATTATTACAATATGAGTTTCCAAATTAATATTGGTTGGACTACAATTTACACATGAAATATTATTTCATCACTTTAAAGCATTATCATTGTGCTGACAAGAAATTGCAGTGGAATTCACCAACTCTGAAGACTTGACCATTATTCTTTATGTGTTTTTCATATGTGGGATATTGGCGCTAAGGGTATCACTAGATCGATTCACTTCTCTCTCTGTTTTTGTGTTTTTCGCTTCAATGTTATTGTTCTCCTCTTTCTTCAATTCCTGCTTCTTACCATCAATAATGAGTTCCTTTTTGGAAAGAAGAAGAAGAAGAATATACAATGCAGAGTGTAAGACATGAAAGATGATGAACACTAGAATATAAAATAAAGTAGACTATAAAGTATCTATATGACATATACCTCAACATCAGCAATGTCGAAGCCATTTTCCCCATAAAAACAGGAAACACGAACAAGTTTTCTTTAGTTGGGCAATAGTGGTCGCTATGCAGCCAGATGACCTGTATAAAGAAAGAAAAACAAAATGTCACCATAGAAAAGAACATCTTAATAACTTAGTATTCAATCTTTAGGAAAAGCTTAGGCATAGTCATGCCAACTAAGTTACATGCTAAAAAGCTCAAGTTGTAGATAACTTGTGAAAAAAAATAATCTGTGGTGTGATGTCTAATCCTTGTCATTCTATTCACAACAACATTTCATTCTCTAATGCATGAACTTGTTCAAGTATATAAACAAAATGTGCTCAATTAACAACATGAAAGTAAAATTTTCTAATAGTCGTGAAAATCTTTTAAAACAAAAAAAATAAAAGGATTTCAATTAATATCAAGTAACAGTGATTTCATCTTCAAGATTTGGTTGTTGTTTAAATTGACATGATACCAAGTATTTTCAATTTCATATTTCTGAGACAGAAAAAAATCAAAAGAAACGTTCAAAATACAATCAAACAATAAAGAGAGGATACCATGCAATGGAAATTCCAATTATAAAACAATTGTTTAACTATCCACCGATGTATTTTCTATAATTCCTAAAACATTTGCTTGCCCAAAATGACCATGAGGTGAAAGAATCACATCATTAAAAACCATGGGAATCCCGACTAGAAAAATTTCCGAAGTCAATGGCTTAGCTGCCTATAGGATCTCCAACAAAAAGTTAATCCTATTCAAGACATGCTCTGCATTGTCTCCCCATGCTTTTTCCAATCACATTTCTTTTATCCTACCCACACAAGAGTCAAGTAACAATCAACCTCATTTCCTCCACCCTTACCAAAAGAGGATGTAACTTGGTTAAACTCTATATTATTTCCTTCAACATTAGTTTCTGAAAAATAAATGTTACACATTGTTATTTCCAATTTCTCAACATGCTACATATGATATATTGAAAGTCATATAAAACCACGAGAAAACCCTTTTCTAACCAAAACAAACAAACAAACAATGCCTCTAATAAAAATTAACACCTCATAAATTACCCTGCCACGTGCTTAGGCTAAAGATGAAATTATTTGAATCAACGTTAGGTCATATTTAATGGGATATTCATATGTTTACCATGATTTCAATTTACTACTAAAATAAATACACAAATCTATGTCATTATAAGTGAAATTCAAGTGTAATTCCAAAAAATAACATCATTGCAAGGTAGTGGAGAGAGAAGTATCTTCATAATTAGGCTTCCTATTTTAGTTTGATTTGAATTGAGTTTCTATTTGAATATATAGTTTTATCTAAATAAGTAACATAGAAGGATGAGAATAGAAATAGCCTTGAGAATTTTTAATCAATTCATATTATATATCTCTAAAACATCCAAGTCATCCTTCTCTGCTATTTGATAGAGATTTATTGTGCATAGAAGAATAATTAATTAAATATCAAACATAATGATGCAATATATTAACCAAGGAAACATAAATGACATGGATGTGGAATTTGTGTGCTCAAAGGAAATCCAACAATGGTTGCATGCTTCTTTTATTATGAAAGAGTCTTGAAGACTATTGAAATATGTAACTTGTTTCGATCTTCATAATGACATATGTAATCATGATTTTATGTAATAATAAAAATAAATTTATTATTGTTTTTTTGAGGCATCGCTTTCATGCTCAATAGGAATTTATTTTATATGTCAAGCTCCAATTGAGAGATTTTAGGGATTATAAATCATTTTCATGTATGAAAGACCCATCTGGGCAAGTTACATATTAGAAAAGAAAATTATTTGAGTCAAAATAGAGTGAAGGAACCCTCCAAGACCAAGTCAAAATGCATGCAACAAGTCAGCCTTCACAAAAGACAAGTTTCCCTAAGGGCCAATGACAATTCAACCTATTTGATGTGACACAAAGCGTATATATAAAAGGCTAGTCAACCACTTTGAATTGAATTCAAGAAAGATCACAAAAGTTTGATAATTGGACAAGAAATGCTCTCACATCTAGTGAAAAGAAAGAGGATAAGAGGAAGGATAAAGTCATAGATTTTCAACTTAAATTTTTGGGCTCATTGCTCACATGCATGGACTATAACTAGGGCACATTATAAGCTACAGAAGGACAAAATTACAGTCAAGTCAAAGAGTTAAATCAAGGGTGAAAGAGGTCTGAAAGGTAAGCCAAATAGTCAAAGAAAGTACATTTTCCCAAGCTAAGGAAATAATGAGTCTAAAACATCCTCAAATCTATCACATGTGTGAAAGGTTCAGTGTCTGCAGGAGGTTGAGAGTTGCAATTAAGTAGGTTGAGAATTTCAGACTAGAATTGCAAGGTCGAAGGTTGAAGTTGAAGAAGAGAATGTAGTTGAATCAAGAAAAGGTCAATTTTTACTTGTGGCAAGTGTGACTTGGTCTTAGAGAATTGTTTGGTCATGGGTATGGGTCTTTGAATTTGTTAATCAGAGATTCTATGAGAAGAATAATTCTTGTCGGTATCCTCTTAGAGTGTTTATGCCTGACTGCTTCAAGTCTTGCAAGTTGTTAGTGATGAGAAAAAAATGGAGGTCACACCCATAGACGCTACAAACAGACCCGTCCATTGATAACCCTACACTTTTATTATGTTTGTAGATATTGTCAACATTTACTTTGTTGTATTCTCCGTACATAATATAATACCCACCTATAAATTATTTTAACAAATGAATATCCTCCTAATGCACACTACAACCTAATAATTTTTCTAATAGTGTTGCACCATGATCCAAAATTGATAGAATCCCTTTCATTCTTTTTAAACCAATAACAAATTGAATACTTGTCAACTCCACTAAACTATCATCTTACCTCACCCAGTCATGCACAAGGTTTATGAACCCTCATCTTTGACCCATATTAGGTTGAATTTGAAAGGACTATGAAGCTTGTTGTCCCTTCAATTTACAACATAATTAGGAAATGGTATGAATCCCTCTCACCTAAATCCATGATCTAATTATTGTAGAGCTTCTCATCACTACTTCAAACACCAGGAATCTATTTACCTTTTTTTTGTTGTTTCCTTTCCAACCATTCATTTACTCTAGGTTGAAGCCATCTTGATGGGCTCAAAATAAATAAGGTCAACTCCCTCAAAACTGTGCAAAGAGTCTACCCGAGACAACCTCCTTTCCTATTATCTCTTTTTGTTTGATTGTAAGAGTGATCCCCCACCTAATATTAGATTGCTAGTGCTTAAAAATTTCAAACTTATAATTTCTCTCATAATGTGATCCTTTCATGATACAATCCATAAACCTTTACTACTAAAAATATCTTCCCAAGATCGAGGGAAACATTTCTGCTATAATAGATGATGCCATTAAAATAGTGTATATCTTTCTAATTTATTTACTTTCTCTTGTTCTGCTTGAAATATACTTATTCCTTACAAATTCACAGACTAATAATAAAAGCCCAAAATTCCCTTTTTACCATTGCTTCAGTGGAATGAATTACTAATTGAGGTGAAACAGACTAAGGGAGGTAAAAGGATGATTTTTTTTATCCCCTTCTTAAATCAGGCTAAAATGGTGTAATAATAGGAATGCACATATTCATACTACCTAGGATGATATTTCTCAATATTACACACTATCGTAAAATATAAGACTTTGAAGAGGAATGCGGGGCATGGACTAGTAAATAGTGAAAAATTTCCAAAGGAATCATACTTGAAGGAATGCAAAGACTACTTGGATACTTGAAGGAGAAATCAAATTAGTTTTTTTTTTGGTAATAATATATCTAGTTGATGAATTTCAATGGTTTGGTCCAATGGACATTCAAACATGCTAAATTTCACCATACAAGTACAAAACCCATAGAAGCTTGACTATCATTGTTGCAAAAATGGATTCCATTACTGCTTTATAGAAATAGTCATTGCAGTTGTTTATAGTTTCCAATCTCCTATTCATGTGTATCACTTCTAGTGCTATAAACACTACAAGAAAAAAAGACATTGGTGAGGGGCAAAAAATGTCACCATAAGCTCATTGGTGATGGTCAATAGAGCATTCATCACCAAAAACTGAATTTCACCAAAAGTGACATCACCAAAAGTATAGGTGTTGCGGTGACATACAAAGTCTGTCGCCAATAATGATTTATAATGAAAAATATAGATCATCACCATTTCATATTAGCAATGGTGATGGACCATAGCCTCTATCACTAAAAACTGAATGTCAACAAAGGTGTCATCGAAAAAAGTATAGGTGTTGTAGTCACATTCAAAGTTCATCACCAATAATGGTTTATAAAGATGGATAGGGACTATCACCATTGCATATGAGCAATGGTGATGGACCATAGCCTTGGTCAACAAAACCTGAACGTCACCATTTCATATGAACAATAATGATTTATTCTGATGGATCTTTAATTTGTCACTATTGGTGCATATATATGGTGACGTTCATTGACCGTCACCAAAATCTGCATTGTTAGAAGTATAGCTGTTATGGTGACATTCAAGGTCCATCATGAATAATGACTATAATAACAAACAATGAACGTCACCATTTCATATCAACAACAACGATTTATGGTTACTGACCTTTGAGGGTTGTCATTATTGATCCATATATATGGTGGCATTCATTGACCGTCACCATTTCATATTTTTGGTGAGGGTCGAAAAATGTAACCGAAGCTCATAGGTGATGGTCAAAAGAGCCTTCGTCACCAAAAATTGATCATCGCCATTCCATATGGATGTCAGAGAATGATGTAATCGAACCATCAACCTCCTACCTGTAAAGCAGGTGCTCTTCCATTGAGCTAGAACCCTTTACACTATTATATTTTAAAAAATTAGACCTTGAAACTTCATAAATTAAAAATTCTACAACTGTCAATAAATTAAAGTCTCAAAACTATTTTACTAAACAAGCAAAGCAACATTGAAGTTGTAGGTCCCTACCTAATGGTTATTAAAGTTATGAAAATTGGGTGGAAGTAAAAATAGTTATGTATAAGAGAATCAATATGTTCAGTGGAATACTCAATTAGAAGTGAAACTCTAAAGACATTTATAACCTACAAATTACCTATAACTATCAAATGCACTAAATAATGCAAAGGAAATGTCATAAGTAGATAACATATGGAAGAAGAGGAGGTAGGGACTTGGAACCCTTGTACATCTTGGCATGCCTTAGCACTTGGCACATTTTAGCTTGTTTGACATGTCTTCATACTATCTGGCACATCTTAGCATGACCTAGCATTCCCTCACACACCTTGGAAGTCATGGCCTCACAACTAGTATTGCATTTTCCATGACTTGGGAACCTTACATTCACTAGAATGCCTTGGCACTCCCTAGTTTTCATGCCCTATGTTATCCTCCATAATGTCCCAGGTTGATGAGGATATCGACGGAGGTAACCATAGACGAAAATTTTAGTTTGGTAGCTAGCCCTACCAAACCATAGAGGGATCTCTCTATGAAATCATGGCCAAGAGATGACTAGAATGTAAAGGATTTTAGGCTAGATAGCTAGGCTCAGGTTGGTTTTTGGAAAATTTAGGGACTTGGAATTCTATCCACTGGTGTCTTGTCTGGCAGGGACATTTTCAAGGATGCAAGGACTTGGAACTCTATCTAGGATAAAGCACCTAATATGCATGACATAATCTCCCTAGAATAGAGTACCTCCTACCTAGAAGAGTGTCCCCTGCTCAAAATATGGAACCCTTCTCTATTGTGCACTTTTCTTAAAAAAACTATGCATAAAATAGTACTAAGAAAGACACCTAAATTAAGAAAAGTGAGCATCTAAGACAAGCTATAAAAGTATAATAAATATGGCTCTATATAAGTTTGGGAAATGATAGACAAGCATGCTTCATATAAAAACAATAAGATTTCTAAAATCGATGCGATTCTTTTATCATTGTTATACCCTCAAAACAAAACTAGAGTCTATAGCATGTACCCCAAGGCTGTATGCATCTGTTCAAGGTGTAGATTGAAAGGATCTGCTGAGATGAAGTACTATTGAAGGAGAAACACCTTCAAAATAAGAGATAAATTCTACTGTGAATTCAACCCATTTGCACATAGAAGAAGGCTGCTACTAGGTACACTTCTCCAGTGAATGGAAACTGCGATATATTGTAGTGCTACTAAAGCAAAAAACACTTGTATTACAACATGGATAAAACTCTAACATATATTGTCACTATGGCCTCGTTTTTTGATGATCTCGTCAATATAAATAACAACATCGATAATTGAAATACCAAACGATGAGATGCATAGATCATTTGAAATGATAGATTTGGGCATACTTTATTATTGTATAGGAGTGTTAATATAGAAAATGCAAGGTAGCTTGTTGCGTCTTTATTGTTGGGTTGTGTTATACTCTTTCCACGACTAACCCATGTAGTGAACCAGGGGGTTAGAGAGGGGGTGGAGCCCCACCTTCATTGCACCAATTGCGCAGTAGGGGGTCACAGGGGGTCTACAATGTTTGGGGTAGCATCCCAGGAAATTATTTTTTTTGCACCCTATATTAGGTTGGGCGAACCTACCTATGGTTTTTGGTCCATGGTTTTGGACACGATGGTTTTCGTTCCATGGTATTTGATGCTTCGACATGTATAAATATGTGTTGCAATATTGAAAGGAATATAATGAAAAATCAAGCTGGTAGTCCTGGTTTTGGGATCCAGGGGAAAATCTCTATGTATATGCATTTTATGTGTTATGCGCTCTCATTTTTTATTTTTTATCTTTTAGAATTTGTATGCGGGTAATTTCTATATAGGGTTAAAACCTACATTTATGTCACAGGCCAAGGATGCAAAGGAATACATAAAATATTAAATAGCATGGTATAAGTCAATTTTAGGTTCTTTTGAAATGGGAATGAAATTCTCCTTGTGCAGTTTTTAATCTAGTGGGTATAACTTTAAATAAGACACTGATAGTTATGGGGTTGAAATTGTCTGACAATTCATGAAAAGTCCCAAATTTGTTCAGTAGAAAGAAGCAGAGTGAGTCGTTAGGTTTATGGAAGGGAACACCCTATTCATGAGAAGATAACTTGAAATTAGTCAGGCATATTATTTCTCGTCCTCTTGTACGTTTGTGCCTTGAAAAGATAACTAGATTCGAAGACTTAATAACACCTCTGGTAAATTTTATAGATGTAAAGCACTTCTGAGAAAACCCATCGCTTAATGACAATTGAGCGAGGAATATGTCGAAGGATTCAATATTGCACTCAGTCATAAAAAGGAAGTTGGGGTATCTAGCATTGTTCCAACAAACCAACTCAAACCATAATTTGAAAGGCATGTTAACTATGAAGCCTCTTTCCCACTTTGTAGTATTGTTCCCTCTTGAATTCCAACAGGTATTTGGCTGCTTAGATCCACAAAACTCATGCCAGGTAAACTCTAAATTATACAATTGTGACGTGCAATCTTGACACACACTCTAGTTTCCCTCTAAAATAGGGTAAGTCGAAATATTACGACAATATTAACTGTAATTTGATCATACACTATTGAGGTATTGCATTGAATAAACAATATACTATAAATGCACTAATGAAGAACTCAAAATAAATGAATTTCGTATTGCTACAATAGCACCTCTTGGGATTCTCAGATAAAGCACCTAACCTGCATGGAAAAAGCTTCCTAGAATAGAGTACCTCCTACCTAGAAGTTTGTCCCCTTCTCAAAATATAGAGCCCTTCTCTACTGTGCACTTTTCTTAAATATAAATCCGTGCATAAAACAGAACTAAGAAAAACACCTAAATTAAGAAAAGTGAGCATCTAAGTAAAACTATAAAAGCATGCTAAATATGGTTTAACCTATGTTTAGGAAACACTAAATAAACATGCTTTCATATAACAACCACAAGATGCCTAAAATCAATGCACTTCTTTCATCACTGCTACAACCTCACCGGAGCACTATAATCTACAACATGTATCCCAAGGCTGCATGGATCTACTAAAGGTGCAAACCAAAGGATCTACTGAGATGAAGTATTGTTGAAGGAGAAACACCTTCAAAGCCACAGATAGAGTCTAATGTGCATTCAACCCATCTGCAGATAGGCCAAGGTTGCTACTAGGTACACTTCTCCCTTAAATGGAAACTGCAGTTTATTGTTGCTCTACTAGAGGAGAAACACCTTTAGAGAAACAAAGATAAAACTATAACATATATTTTCACTATCGTATCAGTCATAGAATATCTCATCAATATAGGTAACAACTTTGATAATTGAAAAACCAAAAGGTGAGCTACATAGATCACTTGAAATGATAGATTTTGGCATACTTTATTATTTTTTAGGAGTGTTAGTATAGAAAATGCAACGTAGCATGTTTCATATTTATGTAACAGAGCAAGGATTTGAATAGATATAGCAAAGATTAAATATCATGGTACAAGTCGATTGCAGGCTCTTTTGAAACAAGAATGGAGTTCTTGTGTAGATTCCAATCTTGTGGTTAATATTAAATAAGAAATGGAAAGTCCCAAAGCTGTTCACTAGAAAGAAGTAGAGCAAATCGTCTGGTTTATGAATGGGAACACCCTATTCACAGGTAGATAACTTAAAATAAGTTAGGCATATTATTTCTCCTCTTCTTGTACATGTGTGCTTTGAAAAGATAACCACCTCCAAAGACTCGAGAATAACTCTATTAAAGTTTATAGGTGTGAAGCACTTCTAAGAAAACCCATCACTTAATGAAAATTGAGCGAGGAATATGTCGAAGGATTCAATCTTGCACTCAGTCATAAAAAGGAAGTTGGGGTATCCAAAATCTTTCCAAAAAACCAACTCCAACCATAATGTGAAAGGCAGGTTAACTATGAAACCTCTTTCCCACTTTGTAGTATTGTTGACTCTTGAATTCCAAAAGGTATCTTTTTGCTTAGAACCACAAAACTTGTCCTAGGTAAACTTAGCATGATACAATTTTGGTGTGCAAGCTTGACACACACTCTAGTTTCCCTCTGAAAGAGGGTAAGTCAAAATATTATGACAGGCTTAATTGCAATTTTATCATACACTGTTGAGGTATTATATGGAATAAACAATATACTATCACTGCACTAATGAAGAACTCAAAATAAATGAATTTATTGTTGCTACAATAGCGCCACTCTTGGGATTCTCCAAGGAGCCACTAATTTATACACATTTAGAATCGTTACATGGTCTGTAGAAAGATTAAGCAATGGTAGTGATCACTCTTTGCCCTCGCATGGAAGGTCTATACAGAGTTAGCAATAAATTGATTTAAAAGTGAGGTAAATGCCTAGAAAATAGGAGTCTAACTCTTCAACTCTAATTTAGTGGCAATGAAATATTCAACTGTAAATTCTTGATCTTCTACAGTGTAAATTTATAGATAAATGGCTAGTGTAAATCTGTCCATTGTCCACATATATCAAAAGACCATGTATTTCTAGACTTTGGTTGTGTGTAAGAGAGGGGAGATCACATAAATAATCCATTATGAAGAGAAAAATTTAAAGCACAACACTGTGGAGATTTTTGTTTTAATTTTATTACATACCTTAGAAATTTTGAAATGACATAACTGAAGCTTCCCTCTCCTTCCATACTTCATCAAATATGCCCATTTTCCATGCAGATGTGGCCTGCAGAATCACAATCAACAAATAGAATATGAAAAGTAAGATTAATGAAATAAAGTAGGTTTTTTATACCTCAAGCAAATGGACTATGAGAAATTGGATTCATTCTCTACAAAATATGATTTAACAAGATCTAATTACATTTTCAACTGAAACAAAGGTAAATTGGATTCATGCTCTGCAATAGATGATATAATGAGATCTAATGACATTTTCAACTCAAACAAAGGTAAGTTGAGTAAGGTCAAGCTCCAAAATGATGGCATCCAACTTCTGAGTGGCCGTTACTATATATATCTAGCTAGAGACTATAACATAAAGATATTTGTTATATGTGAAGATAAAAAAATGAAAGGAATGTGAAGTTTTGACCATCAACTATAAGTTCCTTTCAAGGATTAGATAAAACCATAATATTGATATCAATATAGTCAACTCACCCATGCAAGTATGCTTATAGTAGTTCTAAATCTATCAAAATAGAACAAAATTATGCCATTTTCAACACCCTCTACTCAAAGTTATTCCTAGCCTCATTCAACTCAATTAAGAATATGTCAAGCTCGTTAAGATTTATTCTTCAGTTCATGCTTCTAAGTATATATATATATATGCAACCTAATATATCATTTATGTTAAGTGATTATTCATTCAAAATTATTTAGTTCGTCCAGCGCATCTAGCTAATTTTCTGATCAGTTTCCGAGAAGACTCTATCAGACATTTGTAGCAGAAAATAGAAGATTCTTTTACTACCCAGTGTTATAAAACTTTAAATTGGGAAAATTATTTACAGTTGTTTCCCTAAAAATATTTACAAATTTTTCAATCCCAAAACCATTTCAGGGAGAATTATAGTCAGTGAGAAATTTAGTATTACTTTTGGAAAATTTGAATGCAACTAAAAGAAATTCTTCCTATGTGCTCAGAAGATTCCAGCACCAAATATGAGTGAATTCAGAGAGCTTAAGATTTGGAAATGATTAAATTTCACTTCTCTTTTCTAGGACCATACATGAGTGAATTCACAAAACCTACGATTTGGATTCTGGAAACACTTAAATTTCACATCATTTATTAGGATTGGAAACATGTAGCATTATGGATCTGCTTTGCTTGTTTAAGGACAATATTTAGTTTATAAATAGTGATACAAGAATCCTTGTATACATGCCGAGCACACAGTTCTTTGGTCACAACTAATGAAACTGAACTCCATTAATACATAACAGACAAGGTAGAATGTAAGAGAGCATCTACTTTTCAACATATACTCTGACAAAAATAAACATCTGTACAGTCATATAAAGTTGTCACCACACCAAAAAAGGAATTAAAAACCAAAATAAAAATAGGAAGATGCTTGGATTGTTATGGTTACTCTAACAAAATGTTAAATATGATCAATATATTGATATGGAAAATAGTGTGGTTGATTATGATTTATTGAGCCCAAGGGGTTAGCCCAACCAAATGTCATTAACATTACTGGGTATTTGGCTAATTCTATGTTAGTAGGTGCCCTGTTCAAAATCCCTTAGGTGAGGTGCACTAGTCAGTGCCAATGGGTTTACTAGGGATGCCATCCATGAGTGTGGGGAAATATCCATTGGGATTCCCCAGAGATTTTTTCTTGGAAAAAATAAAAATAGGATTTCCTAAAGAGAAATTTTGAGATGCATACAATGTACACCTAGTAAAATTAGCTCTATAGAGATAAACCATAAAAGAGGGAAAAATACAGATGCTTTTACCTATGTCCCCTTGCCAGTGTGTGCTTCATGTGATATTTTACCATGGAGATCACCTTCTCCTTTGCACCTTCAACTTTTCCGACTCCATTTTCATGAGGTTGACTAAATGAAGTGCCATTTTTTAGCTGATGATGTAAACTATTACTTCTTTCACATAATCTTATATCGAATATCTCATTATAAACACTAGGTGCTGGAAACCTATTATTTCTGACATCCCTACATGAGATCTCCTCTATTATCCTTTTGGATTTTCCAAAATGTTAGTAGTTGCAAGAATGTGTCTATCTTGACTATAGCTAGTTCTTGATCATACATAAGTAGTGAATATGCCTCCACTCATAACACTTGACCTTGCATTACCCATCAATTCTTATAAATCATTTTTTTATGACCACAGGATGATCCCTGGCAATATATTCCATCTTTATGAGAATTAGTTGGACCTATATTATCTTCTCTTGATGTTAGAGTACGATCCATCATTGCCCACACCTGTTTAACATCAGAATTAACTGTACAATTTTCCATCTCTAAAACATGGGCTAAATTACTTCTCCAAGTTGATTCATGAAAGAGAAGCAAACTGTTGTTGGGTGTGGGTCATACAATTGCATCAGTCCCATCTCTGGCCCCAAATCTGTCAAGGGAAGAGCTAGATGAAAACTACTAAAAGCCTTTTCTTGGTACAGACCAACTGTCTTGTAAAGCCTGTACACACTCTTGAAGTATGTGCTGACCTGAGAGAGGTTTTGTCCATACAATGGATACTTGTGATGTAGTCCTAGATACTTCAGTTTACCTAAGTGATGCCCTTCCTGCATCTGGCAATCTAGGAGATGGATTTGGAGTGCTTTGTTGCAAAATCCTTCGGTTAATTGTTTTTACATGAGCTGGCCTTGTATATGCAAGAGGAGTAGAAGAAGAAGAAGGTGGTCATAAATTGAGCTCTAAGTTTATTCTTTCTACAACCATCCCAACTGAGAATCTTACACAAATCCTCTGATTCCTAAGCTTCATCCCCATTGTCAAAATCAAGCACAAAATCCTCAACATCTTCATCATGTGTGTTGGACTGTCTAGGCATAGATGTTTGATAGCCTTGACAATACCAATCTCCTTCAGGAATATCCCTTCCAAGGCCAACACAATATGTATGATATGTTGAATCATAGTGATCAAACAATAATAAAATATCACCATCACCATCCTCATTACAATCTAAGCAAACTATATTTACATAGGGATCAAGAAATCTTATTACTTCTTCTTCTGAAGTTGATGTACCTACCAAATAGAATGAAATCATATAAGAAAATTTTCCTTCAAATGCAGAACCAACCACTTAAAATTCAACCCTACGTATGCAAATAAATAATCATTCTTCACAGGAAAGCTAGTGAGATAAAGGCAAGGAAATATCTTTAAGAAATCCAACAAGGTGTTGCAGCTACAAATTGATATCACCAAATTGTAAATCACCAACAAACAAAAGGATTGATAGAATAAAAGGATGAAATAAAATGGACTAGACCCAGGGGAAGTCAAATATATATGTCTTTAAACATGAACCTATAAATCTAAAGAACCCCGATAAACAAAGATTATTGCTGCAAGTAGAACATAAACTACTCCGAATAGTTATTGGGAAAATAACTAAATTATAGCATTCAAGTAAGGGCATAAACAAGTTGTCAAATGGAAAATTTGAAAGTAGTTAAAAACATCAAAGGCATGTTGCAAATCCAATTCCTATCATTAAAATCAAGAAAACTACCATTGGAATCTCAAGCTTGGATCCACTTCTCTATTGAATCTATTCATTTACTTGTCTACTCAATTTGTTAAACTACACCAAATGGTGCCACATGATAAATAAATTGTAACTTCAACAAATATTTTAAAACAAAGGCTATCTTGGAATGAGTGATGCAAGAGCATCCCCAGTCCATTAGTGTTCTTGCATCACCAAAAATGTGTATAAATTCCAGCATATCATTCATGTTTAATCATCAATTTGTGCTTGTGAGACTTACATGAGCCCATAGGAGATCACTCTTAGCTTCACCGATTCCCACATTAAACATGACATTTCTAAAAATAGCAGGCACGAAAGGCAAGATATAGTGTACTTATTTTATTCACCCATTACACTAGAACCACAATAAAAACAAGAGGAGTTTAGATGACGAATTGCTACTATTGGAGAAATAAGACAAAAACAAAGAGATACCGAATTAACAAAAATACAACAGGGTGCGATGCCATGGCATCACGGATTTTGTTGTTTCCAGAAACATCTTGCTATATGATGAAACATAAATCAACTCCAGCAATAATTAAGGCATTCATTGCAAAGGAGGAGAGCACTAAGAAAGAAATTTTAACATAGACTAGAAATCACTAAGCTAAAGTGGAAGATTTCATTGAGGAAAACAAATTAAGAGAAGCAGCAAACTCTCTGAGAAGAAGGAAACGACTTCCACAAATGAAATTGAGCACAATAATTGGGAAAGAAGATCCTCGGAGCAATTGAGGCATATCACTGCAAAATTGAGGAAGATCACCCCACTGAAAATGAAGGAGATTGCTAAGGAATAATCATTGAGCAGCAAGAAGGGTAAATTCCTAGAAAGAGAAATAGCATGGAATCTATGCCTAAACATGAAATTGTGCAACCCATTGTTGTGTGAGAAATAGAGTATTTATTTTTATTCATTCTTTCTTAATCCTGTGTATGAGGATTAATTTTGGTTGCAAGGTGAATGTAATTGAGTAGCATCATTATTATTTCACTGATTTACTTGATTGTTATAATACAAGTTCAATGATAAAATCCTTATCTGGATTTGTTTGGATTCTGTTTAGTAATGTAAATTGATTGTGTTTGACACCATCCACTAATATGGGTACTAAATTTTATTTCTTATCTACATACAACATATTAGTATGCATTTGTGTAGGTTTCGCATTTTCCATCACCCATCGATTAGTATTAAAGCAGGAAGAACCTGTAGTGAGGAAAATCCAACAAAGGAGGGAGAAAAAATTAGTCGTTTCTTGTCTGTCAAGAAAAACCCAACAGCTCTAGGGTTTGTAGGGTTTCTCTGATTTTGGGAATGGGAGGGTTGAATTTTTTCGTATGTCTACTTCTTCTAATTGATCTGTGTTCCTCTGCATTGGTTGAATAATAGCCCCTTGTTTTAACTTATCACAATGGTCCCTTGCTCACCAGTAGTCCTACTGTGGATGTTCATCTGATTTGGTATGGCAGATTGAACCCTACTCAACATTCCATTGTGGCAAGTTTTATTTAGTCCTTGGAAGATAGCAAGACCCTATAGCCCTCTTTGTACAAATAGTGGAAAACCACTCAGAGATACCATGGTCAGTCCAACGAGGCCATCACCATGGAAAATACAAGGCAAGGAAAGCAGAAATTGGATGTTGGTTATTCCCTCAACATATCTCTAAAGCGAAGCAAAATTATAGCTCTAGTGGAAGGGACAATTGCTTCCATATCTCTACTGGAGAATGGAAATGCCATGTATTTTGTACTCATGTCCGACGATGTTACTATAGAGGGATTTTGTATTCTCCACAACTGCAACTGAGCACAATCATTGGGCATGAAGATCCTTGGGTCAGTTGAGGCATATCACTGGGCAATTGAAGAAGATCACTCCATTGAAAATGAAGGAGATTGTTAAGGAATAATCACCAAGCAGCGGGAAGGGTAAACTCCTAGAAAGAGAACTAACATTGGATCTGTGCCTAAACAAGAAACTTTGAAACCCATTATTATGTGAGAAAAATAGTATTTATTTTTATTTGTCCTTTCTTAATCCCATGCACGAGGATCAATTCTACTATAGAGTGAATGTAATTGAGTATCACCACTATTATTTTACTAATTTACTTGAATTTTCTAATACAAGTTTAATGATAAAATCATCATGTGCAATTGTTTGGCCTCTATTTACCAAAGTACATTCATTGTGATTGACACCATCCATTGAGATGGATAGTAAATTTTATTTCTTATCTACCTACAATAGATTGGTGTGCATTTGTTTAGGTTTTGCATTTTCTAGCACCCATCAATTGGTATTAAAGAAGGAAGAACCTGCAGTGAGGAAAATCCAACAAAGCATATTATTTTCTCCCTCCTTTGTTGCAAATCCAACAAAGGAGATTCAGGGGAGAGAAGCAACTCCAGGATGAGAAATGGTAAGATGATGTCCAAAAGCCAGTTGCGAAAAGAGAAAAATCATGGTATGTGGAGGAGTGGACGTGAATTGGAGAAGCATATATCAAAGAAATGAAAACATTACAGAGATGTTGAGAACAATTACTAGAACACTGAAACCATAGAAATAGTCTGACTGAGAAAAATTATAGCCAAAGTAAATGATGGAAGTGAACATGAAGGGAGACAAGGAACCCTGAGAGAAGAACTATAGGACTCTCTTTTAAAATAAAAATGTGATAGTAAACTTTAGATTACTAACTTGATTGTCTATCTAGTGAGAGATTAGTTGTTTATATCAATGTTTTAAAACTCCAACTCCGACTCCAACACTGACTCGGCCAAGGGTCAACTCTGATTCTGACTCCGACTTGGTATCAACTTGGCCGACTCGATTTCGAGGACGCGATCATTGTTAAAAATACATTAAATATTTATTTTTTTATAAAAAAACATAATTTTGAAGATTTTCATTCATGTTTCCAAACACATAGCATTAGAATATAGATAGAAGACAACATATGATCAGAGTAGGCTCAGGAATATATCCATTATATCGAAATGGCACCTAGTGCACTGTCTAATACGTACATGATGATGATATAGAGATCAAGACAAAAGAACATAATCAAGGAGGCTAGAAATTTCCTCTACAACAAATGTAAATTGTCACTAGCACTATTGGCTATTGCTAGAGGATCCAACATCATCTGGCTCAACCTCTAGATCAGAGTCAGATAGCGAGGCCCAGGGAGTCCCCAAAAATGAAATTAAAAAAAAAATGCCACTAAAGTGATTTGACCAGCCGCTGTTACTGAGTCGACCGAGTTGGCTTGGTCGAGTCCGAGCCGGCTGGGTTGTTACCGATATGACCAAGAAGTTAGCCAACTTGGCTGGATCGGTAACAACCTGGCTGACCAGTCTGGTCTAGGATGGGCTATGACTTAGAGCAACTCAACTGAGTCGGAGTCGAAACGGCTTGTTTTTAAAACATTGATTTATATAGATAGTCTAGAAAGGCCCATCAATCATATATATATATATATATATATATATATATATATATATATATATATATATATATATATATATATATATATATATATATATATATATATATATATATATATATATATATATCGTTGCTAGAGAGCTTAAAGACAAGAAATTAGAAGCTGGACATAAGAATGTCAATTGGAGCCCTTTGAATTTTGTGGGTTAATTTAGCAGCCTTCATCAGAAAAATTCTTCCACATTATAGGTTAGCGCCATGGAAGGTGGAATAAAAAAAAATAACCCGAGACATATGAGGATCATTATTTGAAGGAACAATTATCTACTAACACTATGGGATCATTAGTATGGATCTAGTGATCAGTAGAAAATCTATGCTCTAACCAATTTTACGACTCTCTTTCACTTTCTTGCTCTTTTCCATAAGTTTGTGCACAACACTACCAAGGAACTTCTTCAGATTATTCACAAAGTATTAAGTGTTCTTTTTGTATTGTCAAAAGAGCTATCATGTCTTATTCGAAGCATATACTTGAAAAACAATAATGTGAAGACAAGAAGTGCATCATGTTGTTTTGTTTGTACCTATCATCCAGGAATAACTACAGGTCTATGAGGAAGATTTATAAAAATAAAAGGTAGTGAAATTACTCACTATCCTTTGCAAAAATTAATCTTCAATTTAGCAACTACTTAGCTCCAATATAATAAAGGTGGTCAATTATACTCAATAAGAGATTATATTTCAAGGACAAGCCTGAGAGGAAGATTTATAAAAAAAAAGGCAGTGAAATCACTCACTATCCTTTGCAAAAATTAATCTTCAATTTAGCAACTTCTTAGCTCCAATATAGTAAATGTCATCAATTATACTCATGAAGAGATTATATTTTAGGTGTGCTTATGGACAGTAAGACAATACGCCTTCGTACCCTTATGTGTGATCTATTGTCAAACAAAGATCTTACTAACAATGGATCCCGTGATCAAGTGAAATAGTGCTAAAGTCAATGATGAAGCGAGTGATCAACTAAAATATGAACTATGATTGATCTTTGTTTATATGGTTGTGATCTTATTTCCATCTTCTGCAACTAATTGTTGAACAATTCTAGATAGATAAGTATTCCTAAATGTATATATGAATTGTATTGAATTATTCCTAATTTTTTATGATTTATTTCATTGCTGAATTAATTTTTAAGTTTCCTCTCTAACTTCTTGTGTTAGCGGCATTTGTGATTTATGGATTCATGATTAATGGAATGGTTGTGTGTATTTAGGTTTCATAAATCTATAGTTTCATGCCTGTCAATAATAAATAGTTAATAACAGAAGCAATTGAGTTCAATTACTTCATAAATTTGTGTGAATTTAGGTTAATTTTTTGTATAAATTTGGGTGGTAAACTTAAGTACCACGTCCTCAAAGTGCACAAAATTTATTGGGTATATTACATGCATGGACCAATAACATATAGTTATATTTGACATGTAGGCCCTAAAACTCTAGATCCTATAAAATAGGAGAACTACCCACAACGAAAACTCACATACACCTATAAATGGAACCAACATGATGGAATATGGCACATACAAATATAGGGGCTGAAATACCCTTAATGCACATTAGACGTTCAATGATCCGAATGACATCTGAACGCATTCACCAATTTTAAGAGCTTTAAAAGGAAGGCATCCACATATGTAGAGCATCTACCTCGGTGGGCCTCAGATTTTCTGAGAAAGAGTGAGTAGATTGCAGAGTATTGGATTATTTCAGACTTTACAGAAAATTTAAGTAATTTTTATGTTATGAATCATATATGTTTTAAAGTAAATTTTACTAATTTTCATAATTTAATGGTTTATTTTATTCTTTACAGAAAATTTAAGTTATTTTTATTTATGAATCATACAAGTTTTAAAATAAATTCTACTAATTTTCATAACTTAAGAGTTGTTTCATTGATCTAGAAATAGAGAATGAATAAAAAGAATAGGAGCTTAATGATGATGACATCACCCCAGGGGTTCTAGAGCATCATTTTTATTCCATTGGAGTCCAATGATGTGCGCAATATTCTCATAATAGCCTTAGTGACCACAATGTTAGAAATTTTGAACATCTAAGCCTCTCATTTGAGTCTTCTGCCCCTGCTTCTTTATTATAATATATGGCTTCTCAAAGTCATCAAATGCCAATCCCATCCCTACAAATAGTAACAAAGTGTGGCATAGAGATTAAAGCATAAACATAAAAGCAAGGATGAAAAAATAGTGAATTTTGAACTAGAAATTTGAGGTGTTTGTACTCCTCCCTATGTGGAAGAAGAGTAAAAGTTGGGTGGAAATGCAATGAGGTTAGAAATGAAACATACCTAGGTGCCATTAATGGATTCAAGGTCCAATGGTGGGGCTCGATATCAGTTTGCTGGTGGTAAAACCTTAATTTACAGCTCTCTTCAATCTCATTTTCCATCCCGACCTGTGAAAAGTGAAAATATGCTACTCGTAAACTTAAAAGAAAGGATAAAGAAAATAGTGAATTTTGAAAGAGAGATCTGAGGTGTGTTTACTCCTCCCTGTGTGAAACAAGACTAAAAGTGGGGTGGAAATGGAGCGAGATTAGAAATGGAACATACCTGGGTGCCATTAATGGATTGAATATCTAATCATGGGGTCCCATATCAGTCTGGTAAAACCTTAATTCACAACTCTCTTAAATCTCGTTTTCCCTCCTATGCTGTGAAAAGTGAAAATATTCTAAAATTAAAAGCAAGGATGAAAACAATAGTGAATTTTGAACCAGAGATCTAAGGTGTGTGTACTCGTCCTTGTGTAGAAGAACACTAAATGTGGGGTGGAAATGCAGCGAGGTTAGAAATGAAACATACCTAGGCACCATTAATGGATTGAAGATCCAATGGTGGGGTTCAATATCAACCTTAATTCACAACTCTCTTCAATCTCGTTTTCGCTCCCACGCGTATGAAAAGTGAAAATATGCTACTCATTTTCCCTCAGCCTTATAAAAAGTGAAAATATAATTCACAACTCTCTTTAATCTCATTTTCCCACCCGCCCTGTGAAAAGTGAAAATATCTACTCGTTTTTCCTCCGCCCCATCAAAAGTGAAAATATAATACTTGTTTTGGAACGTAAATGAAGATTGCAATTGGGAGGGCTTTGTTACGTCAAAATTAAGGCTGAATTTTTCCAAAAATGTCTAAATTTCCCTCCCTAAAAAATAATAAGTACAATATTTATAGAGTATAGAGTAGATGTGTTGGTGTAGTGTAAGTATGTAAAGAATTCTAAATATGGGCTTAGTTAAATAATAATAGTAATAATAATAATAAATGTCAAAATTATGTGGATGAGTGGAAAAATCTAAATGTTGGCTCAATTAATAATAAAAATAATAAAATTCAATTTTTTATACTTTGATTTCATTATTAACTTGTGAATAGGTTTTGTTAAAATAGCATGAGCCAATACCATGGCTTATCAATTACCTCAAGCCCAAAAACCATAACTTATTTCACAACCAAAATATTTTATAATAATATGACAAGATTCTTAACCATGGATATTCACCCCCAACTTTACAATGAATATTATTAACTTGTAAAATTTTGGTTTGTTTATAATACCATGCGCCAATACTATGGCTTATCAATACGACATGCCCTAAAAACATAACTTATTTCACAATCAAAATATTTGATAACAATACGAAAATATTCTTAAAAATGGATATTCATTCTCACATTAACATGGATATTATTAGCCCACGGGGCTTTGGATTGACGGTGAATGGGTGCGCTGTTAAGGAACTCCTTGCGATAGGTCACTGGTTCAATTCCCTGTGGGTACTTAGTTTAGTCTTAGCCTAGAAAAAAAAAAACATGGATATTATTAACTTGGAAATAGACATTGTTACAATACCATGGGCTGATACCATGACTTATCAATATGACATGCCCAAAAAACATAACTTATTTCAAAATTCAAAATATTTTATACGAATATGACATGATTCTTAATCATGGATCTTCACCCCTGCTTTTTCATTGATATTATGAACTTGTGAATAGGCTTTGTTACAATATCATGGGCTAATACCATGGGTTATCAATACCACATGCCAAAGAATCATATATTATTTCACAATCTAAATATTTTATAACAATATGACAAGATTCTTAACCATGGATATTCACCCCCACTTTACCATGGATATTATTAACATGTAAATAGGATTTGTTACAATACCATGGGCCAATAGAATTGCTTATCAATACTACATGCCCAAAAACCATAACTTATTTCACAAAGGAAATATTTTAATTTAGTTTAATTTTATAACATTTTTTATTTGAAGCTAATAGGAAAAGGGTTGTAATAAGTTTTGAGATATATGTAAACCCTCTATCCTCAGGACTACTAAAATTATTCCCATATAAATTAAATTAAGCTTTTAATAAAATTAAAAATGAAATACTTTTGTATTTAAGGATGTGAAATTTATATAATACAAATATTAGTAAGAACCAACATATATCTATCTTAATTAAGGATCCAAGTGATGATAGCAAGCAAAGTGAAGGGAATAGAGGAGGAGGGAGATAGTGACAAAGATGGAGGGTGGGGAGAGAGAGAGAGAGAGAGAGAGAATGATGGGGGGATACAAAGAGAAGGAGGTAGGAAGAGAGAGAGGGGAGACAAAGAATAAGAGAGGGTGGGGAGATAGATATGGAGTTGGAGGGGGAGAGAGAGAAGAAGGGATGGGGAGACAAAGGGAGGAAATAATTGTAGGGAGATAGAGGTGGAGAGAGAGAGGGAGTGACAAGGGATATATGGATAGAGAGAGGGAGAGAAGAGAGGAGGGAAGAGAGGGAATAGGTGGGGATAAATATAGGGAAGAAGGGAAAGAGATAGAGAGGGATGCACAGAGATGGAGGGGGGAGAGAGATAGAGAGTGATGGGGGGCATAGAGGGAGGTGAGAGAGAAATGGAGATAGAGGACTAAGAAAGAGGAGAGAGAGATGAAGTTGGAGGGGGAGAGAGAGGGAAGGAAGAAGAAAGACGTAGAGGGAGAAATGTAGAGAGAGAGAGGGAGTGACAAGGGAGTGATGGAGAGAGGAGAGAGAGAGGGAAGAGAGAGAGAGGTAGAGAGGAGGAGAGAGGGAGAAAGAGATATATGGAGAGAGAGTGTGTATGTTTTGTGGGTGAGATAGAGAGAGGGAATAAGAAAGAGACACATAGATACAAATATAGATAGTATATAGTATTGTATAACTAGCCTAGATCCATCTTAACCTTGATCTATCAAGTGCCAAAAGAGAGTTTTTCACATCAAGATATTGGATCCCTCTCAGCACTTGATAGATTCGGGTTAAGATGGATCTAGGCTGGCTTAATAAGTTTGTAGTTGTATCTGAGAAACTAACGCTTTTTTTATGGTTGTGTTTGAATTTTTTTTTCCATATTTGGTCTATTTATCATAATAATAATAATATAATTTTAATTTAATTTTAAGCTTACCTTTTTTGTGCAATGATTTTGTTGTTAGTTTATAGAGATATAAATGTTATACTTTTGGAATTTGAAAACAAAACACGTGCTCTTAACTTGCTTGTATTAAAAAATAAGTGTTCTTGTATACTACGTGGATGAAAACAAGAGAGAGTATATGGTAAGTGGATTAAATAGATAAAAACAAATGTTATTTAAGGAGAAAGTTACAAAAAGCTAACAAATAGGCTAGGGTTAGGATATTACTGTTTTGGGACATCTGAAGTTGAAGGTACACTTTATGGAGGTGTAGTCTAAGCCCTTGGGTGTAGGGCACATATTATGGGTATCTTGGAATTTTGGTGTGTGTTAGTGGTGTCAACTAGTGGTGGAGAGTCCAACCAATGAGTAGGCAATGTTTTTCATTTACAAGGTTGTCATCAATCAAGTATTCTCCCTCTCTACTGAACTCTAAGATGAGGAATGTGCATAATGGATTTATTATTGTAACAAATTCCAAATATTTGATTATATTTAAGTTCAAGGGCTTGAAGTGGTCGCCTCAACCTAAAAATATTTAAAGTAACTATGTGTTTTTCAATTAAACCTTTGTGGTCAAGGAGCTGCAAAAGAGAAAGGCCTTATGGTTATTTTTAAGGGGTTGTAATGACCCTCATCTTATGGTAAATATGTAGATATGATGCTAATGATACTGATCTTAGTACATTTATGTATATAATGTAAATATTTTCCTATCACCTTGCATTGTATAAATATGATCGATATTTTGTGGTTACCCTGATTTACATGTTGAAGTTCTGCTTGCATGATTATGGGAAACACTTCTCAGTTATCCTTGTGTACATGGGGAAGATCATAATTACTCTATTCCCACAAATATAATAGTGAATAGTGTCTAACTGAATCAAAACCCTAAGCATCGACCCAATCTCCATTCATGTGGCTTGAGCCAATGGTCCTTCCTTAAGGTAACCACTTATAATTATTGATGGAACATTTTTCTAACTCCATGAACCTTGTATTAACTAGGGAGAGTTAGATGGGGCCTCAATGACTCCAAGGTGAGGGTAATAACCAAAGCTCGACATATACCATAAAAACCTATACATATGTCTTTATACTAGGGGCATGATACAAGTATAAGGAACTATATTAATGGGGGGGTTAAAGAGCATATAGCTCAACTCATATAGTTGAAAGAGCAAAAATAATTCGACCCACGACGTAATAAAAGACTCACAGACACTCACAGGCATAATATTCATAGGTATTGATGCATTCAATGACAACATGGAGATATTTTACAACCTATTAGCACACATGAATTGATTTTTCTCCTCCCCCACACCTTGTCGATTCTAGAATAGACCTAGCAAGAGGGAAAATGACATATGGGGAGAAAATGGGAGGCCATATGGAAAGAAATGGAAAATCTAGTTAGGCAAGCCCTAACTAACTAGAAGGATGGAGTGAGAAGGAGAAAGAGAAGAGAAATTGGGATAAGGAGAATAGGAAGCAAAAGAGCACTGTGAGAGGAGAGTAAGGGAGACGAAAATGAGAGTGAACAAGATGAGGAGAGGGTAATCAAAGGCAAGGAAGTCACTAGGTAACTACTTGAAGGGTGTTGTTGCAAGGAGGGTGTCACACTTGGACATCATGGGCTTTGCACCACAAAGATAGCGAACTAAATTCTGATGTCAGAGGTAAGCCTCCATCATGTTGTTGAACTGTACATTTGACATTTATGGCATCAAATTACCACTTCTCTGCATCTAATTAACAATCAAGTTCTTGGGTCTAACACAATGGGAAAATCACTACCATGAATCTCTTTAGAGAACTACAATTTCCCAAGTATCTTATAGTCATATATTTGTTGGCTAGTTTTACAATCCAAGATTTAGGAACCTTACTGGCATGCTGGTGGCAGTGACCTTCCAAGTAATGCAATAAGAAATACCTAGTAATATTTTCACACTGAACACTATGCAATAAACTTAACCCTGATATCTTAGTGAAGAACAAGTAACTAGCTAGACTTTGGAAGGTTTTTTGGATTGACTGTTATTGAAACTCATTGTACTTAGGTGTGCCAATGTGTGCTGAGTGTTAGCGGGTTCTAGGGAAACACAAGGGAGAACTAGGTCAAAATGTATGGAAATGAATGAATACGAGTGTGTGACAGGGAGTGTCAATGAGTTCCAGGTGTGGTAAGAGGGGAGTGACATGGCATGCTAAGCAACACTAAGTCATTATAGGGTGCTAGAGTGACATGCAGCCAATATGTGCTAGGTGCCAAGATGTGCAAATAGCTCTAGGAAGTGTTAGGGAGTGTTAGGGAAACAAAAGGGAGAACTAGGTGAAAATAATGCGTGCAAATGAATGAATATGAGCATGTGACAAGGATTGTCAGCAAATTCTAGGTGTGCTATTATGCTAGGTAGTTCCAAGGAATGCTAGAGTGTCAGGGCGACATGCCAAGATGTGCCAAGTCTTAGGGTGTGCCAATGTGTGTTAGGGAGTGACACAAGAACACAAGGGAGAACTAGTTCAAATTGCATAGAAATGAATGGATAAGAGTGTGTGATAGGGAGTGTCATCAAGTTCCAATTGTGTTAAGGAGGGAGTGACAAGGGTATATGCTAGGCAGTGCCAAGGCATGCTAGAGTGTCAGGGAATGTTATGGAGTGGTAGGGTCTGTTAGGGAGTGGTAAATGATGCCAAGGAATGTAGGGGATGATAATGTGTGCCATGTAGTGCCAATGGATTGTTATACGTGCCAAATGTTATGGCATTTGAAGATGTTAACTATGTTTCTTAGGTGTTTTATGGGCACGGTTGGATGTGAGCCTTGACTTGGTAACTTGTTAAGTGGGATGAGTTAAGATTGGACATGAGAAGCATAAGATGATTTTGGATTGACTGTTACTGAAACTCATTGTACTTAGGTGTGCCAATGTGTGCTGAGTGTTAGTGGGTGCTAGGGAAACACAAGGGAGAACTAGGTCAAAATCTATGGAAATGAATGAATAAGAGTGTGTGACAGGGAGTGTCAATGAGTTCTAGGTGTGGTAAGAGGGGAGTGACATGGTATGCTAAGCAAAACTAAGTCATTCTAGGGTTCTAGAGTGACATGCAGCCAATATGTGCTAGGTGCCAAGATGCGCAAATAGCTCTAGGAAGTGTTAGGGAGAATTAGGGAAACAAAAGGGAGAACTAGGTGAAAATAATGAATGCAAATGAACGATTAAGAGTTTGTGACAGGAAGTGTCAGTGATTTGAGGGAGTGCTAAGGAGGGAGTGACAAGGTATGCTAGGCAGTGCTAAGGCATTCTAGAGGCCAGGGAAACATGACAAGATGTGCTAGGTGCTAAGGTGTGCCAATGCATGCTAGGGAGAGTTATGGAGTGTCACGGAAAAACGATGGAGCACTAGCTTCAAATGCATGGAAATGAATGAATATGAGCACGTGACAAGGATTGTCAGCAAATTTTAGGTGTGCTATTATGCTAGGTAGTTCCAAGGAATGCTAGAGTGTCAGGGCGACATGCCAAGATGTGCCAGGTCCTCGGGTGTACCAATGTGTGTTAGGGAGTGCCACGAGAACACAAGGGAGAACTAGTTCAAATTGCATAGAAATGAATGGATAAGAGTGTGTGATAGGGATTGTCATCAGGTTCCTATTGTGTTAAGGAGGGAGTGACAAGGGTATATGCTTGGCAGTGCCAAGGCATGCTAGAGTGTCAAGGAATGTTATGGAGCAGTAGGGTCTATTAGGGAGTGGAAAATCATGCCAAGGAATGTAGGGGATGATAATGTGTGCCATGTAATGCCAATGGATTGTTATACGTGCCAAATGTTATGACATGTGAAGATGTTAACTATGTTTCTTAGTTGTTTTATGGGCACGGTTGGATGTGAGCCTTGACTTGTTAACTTGTTAAGTGGGATGAGTTAAGATTGGACATGAGAAGCATAAGATGATTTATAGTCCATTAGGGGAACAAGGCATAGTCTAGTTGTAGTAAATGTAGCATCGTAAAGTTGTTGTAGTCGAGGGAGGACTTGGTTGGGTTCCTAAGTAGAAAAGAAAATAAGGGTAGTTATGAAGGTATGATAATTAAGGGGTGCCATATCGTGCCAAGGAATGAAAAGGTGTGCTGACATATACCAAATAGTGTCAATGGATGTCAAGGAGTGTTTGGGAGTGTTAGCGAATCACAAGGGAGAACTAGGTCAAAGTGCATGAAATTGAATGAATAAGAGATTATGCCAGGGAGTGTCAGTGAATTCTAGGTGTCCCATGGACAAAGTGTGCTAGGAGAATTTCATATTAGGACTTATAGGAGGAAAGCCTATGATTGTGATAAGAGGATGGAAACATCAGTTTGAGACAAAGGGAGACTTTGGTCTAGGTACAACACTATTTTTTCAATGTCTTGGTTGGGTTGCCAAGTCACAAAAATGGTAAGTTTATCTATGAGGGCATGAAAACTAAGGAGTGCCAAGGTGTGCAGGGAATTTTAGGAAGTTCTAACACATGTTAGAAAGTTCCAAGGAATGTTAGGCATGTCAAGACATGCCAAGTGATAAGGCATGCCAATGTGTGCTACGTTCTAGGATGTGGTGCCAACACATGCTAGGGATTGCCGAGGAAACACAAGGGATCACTCATTTCAATTACATGTAAATGAATGAATGTGCATGTGTGATAGGGAGTGTTAAAAAGTTATTGGTGTGCTAAGGAGGGAGCTAAAATGTATGATAAGCAGTGCCAATAGACGATAGAGTGCTAGGAATGCCTACTAAGAAGTGACAAGTGCCATGGTGTGCCAATGTGTGCCAAGGAGTGTTAGGGAGTGCTAGGGAAACACAAGGGAGCACCAGTTCATAATGCATGGAAATGAAGGAATAAGAGTGTGTGGCATGGAGTTTCAGTGAGTTCCAACTGTGTTAAGGAGGAGTTACAAGGCATGCTTGGCAATGCTAAGGAATACTAGAATTCTAGGGCGACATGTAGCCAAGATGTGCCAACAGGTGCAAGGAAGTGTTGGCTGGGAGTGCCAAGGAAACAAAAGGGAGTCTAACTATGTCAAAATGAATGGAAATGAAAAAATAAGAGTTTGTGATTAGAAGTTTCAGTGAGTTCGAGGTGTGCTAAGGACAAATTGACAAGTTATGCTAGGCAGTGTTAAGGCATGCTAGAGGATAGGGCGACATTCCAAGATGTCATAGGTTCTATGGTGTAACAATATGTGTCAAGGAGTGATAAGGAGTGCTAGGGAAACAAAAGGGAGAACTAGGTAAAAATACATGGAAATGAATGAATAAGAGTTTGTGACCAAGAGTGTTAGCGATCTCTAGCTGTGCTAAGGAGAGAGTGACAAGGTATACTATGTAGTGCCAAGGAATGTTAATTTGTTAAGGTGGTAGGATAATACGTGTCAGGTGCTAGGGTGAGCTAGGGAGTGTTAGGGGATGTCAGAGAAACATAAGGAAGCACTAGGTCAAAATGCGATGAAATGAATGAATAAGAGTGTGTGAGAGGGAGTTTCAATTAGTTCTAGGTGTGTTAATGAGGGAGTGACAAGGTTATGTGCTAGGCAATGGCAAGGTATGCTAAGCTATCAAGGCATGTTAGGAAGTGCCACGGTGTGCTAGGGAGTGTCAAAGCATGCCAATGAATGTAGGGGATGTTAAGGCATGCCACATAGTGCCAAGGAATTCTAAGACATGTCTGGTGCTATGGCATGTCAAGATGTAAATTGTGTTTCTTAATTGTTTTAGACCAAGGTTGGATGTGATGAACCTTGTCTTGGTAACTTGTTAAGTGGGATGAGTTGAGATTATACATGAGTGCCCTTAGATGAGTTACAAGTAGTTTTTAGGTCAACAAGACATATGTTGAATTTCCATGACTCATGAGAATCTGGGTTTGGCCTTATAATTTTTTATGCGAACACACTCAATTTCCAAAACACATCTACTATGTCGAATGAGATCTACCATGAAAGAAAAAGTAATGGATTGAATGCACAGAGCTTAGGGTCTGCCACATGTTCATATGTTAATGCTTATTATTGTGATATATAGTAGCCATTTTTATGTCTGGTGTAAGACTCCTCTAGAGATTTCTATCCAACAACAACATCTCTTTGGTAAAATGTGTATTGTCAGAGGTTGCTTCATCAAAAATAGTAACCAAAAGAGACCTTACTGTGCACACAGATGGAGAATTAAGAAGATTGTTATCTATAAGTGCTGATGTGGAGATATGGGACAAAATTACACATACAACAAACCGTTTTGTTCAACCAATCAAGATCTAAAAAGAAAAATGTGTGATTATATATACATGTGTGATAGTATTTTGAGAAATGCCAACCTAACTGACAATTTTGTTGACATTTTTCTGGAGCTGACTTGTAATTGTTCCTAAAGTTAATAAACAAGTAAAATAGGACTGAATTTCCAATATAAAATATAAATTGATAAGAATAGGGCCAAATTGTGAATGTGTAAAAATTGGTATGGTTTAAATGGACTGATCCATTTGAAAAGTATTAGATGTGGTAGTGAAGGTTGAGCCTAATTCTAGAACCCCTTTGGCCATCCATCTTAGGAATTGGTGTAGGATGCAACACTTTAGAATAATTTTTGTAGTAGTGATGTCAACACTTGTATGGTGACATGGGGTTGGAGTTGGCCTATTAAAGCTCATTGTTCTACTTTGGAGCTTCTCTACGGTGATGCCTTAGATGCTTTGGAGTATGAGGGCATGATTTGATATTTAGTTTCCATTGAAGAAGCTTTGGAGTCTAGATATTGTAGAAAAACCCCTTTGTTCTAAATAGGGAAGCACATGCCACTGAATAAAGTAATAGAAAGTACAAAGATTTGAAACTGAAGTCACATCACTATTTATTACTCTTTGAAACAACAAATAACTAAAAAATTTAAACACTAATATTCACTTTTGCTTTAGTCTAGAAGGTACAATGAATCTAGAAACATGTACAACAATGTCTCAACTTTCTTAACTACTAATCCTAAATCACCTTCCATGCATGGATAGACAAGACAATTAAAGTCTGCCTCTATTGAATATGATATGAGATATGCAAGCATGCTTCCTTATCTAAGGCTGAGAATTAATAACTAGGGATGTGCTCCTTTTAACTGTGCATGCAAAAGCTAAATAAAGCAAAGAGTTCCGCTACTCTAGGTGCGAGAAACGAATCCACTACCTAAGGTAAGTACTTTTCCCAAAACAACATATTAAGGACTCAAAAGATTTGTTGCTTCCTTCAAGAGAGGAGTATGCCAAACAGAACTAAGTTATCTTCCACTATCCTCCAAATTCATTCACCTTTAATAGAAATCTTGTGCCCAGAAAAAGACGAGAGACCAATATCCAATAGAATTCGCTCACCAGCCAGGGACCCTTGTGCCCAAACAAATAATTAATAAGGGAATGCCAACTAGGGTGGAATATTTCACCACCTAAATTGACAAGAGATAGAAGGGGTCAAAAAATATCAGACCTAATGCTCAAGAAAAAATGAATTAATCCACACCTGGTGATCGAAAATGAATTCAATGCTTCTTTATTTATATATTTTCCAGAGGGGTTTCATATTCTTAAGTGATTGAGTAAACCTTACTCCAAACCCCAAATTTGGGTTTCTTAAACCCAGTTTCCCCAAAAATTGCCCAATAATGGGTATTTTGGGGGTGTTTTCCCCTTTATGGAGGACTATAGCCTATGGGGATGGATAGGATATTACGTCCCATTCATCCTCAATTTGTAGAGGACGTTATATGGCACCTAATAAAAGAAACAATGCTTTATTGTAGGAGGTAATAAATAAATGCTTATTTCCTTCCACGTAGGACATACATCTTGCAAAAATGATCATGGTGTACAAATACTACAAAAGGCCTAAATCTTACTTGCATTGTCATAGTCCAAGAATAAAAACCCTTTCATGTGAAACAAGTTGAGCACCACATACTACAAGCACAAATGAAAAATTCAAAAACAATATACTTATTCAATGAAAGAATGATGAATCGTATTAGCACACTTTAAATTGAATAGCTCTTGAGTTGCAGTGTGAATCAAAATTTCTCAGGTTGGATCATAATTAAGTACTCAATGTTGTTTTGGGTCCAATTAGGGGAAAAGGAGGAGCTCTTGGTGACAATGGGATGACCAGGCTTTTAAGAAGGGAGCTCTTCTATACTTTTTAGGATCAATTTGGAGGAAAATCCATTTTCAAAAGTTAAATATAGTTCTAGATTCAAACAAGAGTAGTAATTTTTTGGAACAATTATTAATTCCCAAGAAATTGGAGCCAAGCTAACATGTTGACCATTTATTCTTCTACTGGACAAGGAAGTATTTATGAAAATTCCTTGGGGATTTGATCAAGTATTTGATGTAAATCTCTTGATTAGAAATGTAATAAGACATGCAATTTATATTAAGAAAAAGTGAAAATTAGAGGGTTGGTTAATAATTATTTCTAAAACTCTCAATAAATTCCTAACATATTTGAAATGGCGAAGGTTAACTCCATGGTTATTTTTTTCTTTAGAAACATTGCTAATTTCCATGATTAAAGCATGTATTCATGCCTTGAAAGAAGCTCACAAATTCTTTTAATATTGGTTGAAGAAAAGGAAATGTGCAAAGTTACACTCACATAGAGGTATGGAAAAAAAGTATGTGGAGCTTTTTGTCCTAGAATCCACACAAAGAATGGACAAAAGGTGAAAAAACCAAGTCAAAATGTATGTGTAGCTTTTGTCATGTAGAGGTAGGTGTTAACTGCACACTCTACAGTGAAGGATTTGTGGCGCAAGTGACACAAAGGTTTGCATGAAGAACTTTGGATTAAAAGGAGTGGAGCTTGATGCTACATGTCCACTATTACCCCACTTTTGTATGAGTTATAGTCCGAGATAAAAATAATGAGATACGGGAGATACAATGTAGATACTATTGTTATTCAAATTTATTAAAGAATATTACTATGTCTTCCTCAACATAAAACAAAAAACTTCCATAAAAATTTTCTCCATGAACCTGATTTAAAATGAATCTCTTCCGTTGACGCGCCCAACCACAAATACAAACAATGTTGATGGGCCAATTTCAGTTTAGAAAATTCACAATTAGTTTCAATTGTAAGATCTCCTATTTTCAGTTCAGATTTTAGTTACATGCAATGAAACAGGACTCGTCGATTAATCGTGATTAATCACGAGTCAGAATCTAATCACTCTCCAATTGATCTAATCCAAATCATTGTGATTCAAACTCATGTTGACGAGGTTTAACTCATGGTCAATGCAAGTTTGACTTGCAACTTGCTGATTAAAGCAGATTCCTGTGATTGATTCTAATATATTAGATTTTCAGCCTTGACTTGACGAGCACAAGATGTTCAAGTTTAGGTATGCTACATTTCTAAAAACTAAACATCGGTCGTTCCAAAATTTATTTCTCATTTCTCATGCTCACAACTCATACGTCAAGACCTTTAGTAATGAATCACTACTCATTATTACACAGTCTAGACTCCATATCGAGGAACCGCCAACGTGAGCATATGTCCAGACTCCATATTGAGCAGTTGCCAGTGTGTGCTCTATCCATACTCCATATCAACCCTTGGGCAGTCTCGAATCACCTTCAATGTGTGTTACCTTCAAGCTTAGCTTCTTCACTATTCAAGAATCGAGGTACATTTGTACTTGGCTTAAATGATAGGTATATTACTGTATTAAAGTTTCAATTTCATTTTCAATGGCAAGTTTCAAGTTTCACTGTTCAACAATCGAATGTTCGACGTACTCCTTTGGTTGTGACTTTTCAACCCTATAAATGGGGTTTAAATAGATTTAAAAATTTCACTAAGTGGTTTCATACCAGCCATTGGCTAAGTCATTAAGCATTCCTTCCTTGGTTGATGTCTTGATAACTCCAAAGGCTTTAACCATGCATCCACAACTTTGGGTTTTTTTTTCTTTGAGAATCTATTATTGATGTATTGGTGCAGTTGTCTTATGCTAAACAAACCTGGAAATTCAAGGTTACAATGCAATATATGTTGATAATATTTCCTTTAGGTACCACTTCCTCATATATACCTAATTTTGTTTTAAGGTCATAATGATATATTAGGTCAAAATGTGCTTATGTTGTTGGACAAACTCCTCTTTGATCCTTAACAAAACCTCATATCCTTTAAAACCAACCATATTTTTTGTGAAGTTATATATGGCATTTTTAATTTTAATTTTTTATTGTCTTTTACAGGAGCCAAATTAAATAGAAGGCACAACCCCAAATCTAGACAGAAGCCGCAATTTAAACACAAGTTCAAAACAACAACAATGTCGAGGGAGAAGGACTTTGCTTGGGCTTATTGTGACAAGATTCTTGGACACCCCAAGCTCCTTTGTAAATTTTGCAAAGCAAAATGTAGTGGAGGAATTTATAGATTCAAGTACTGCCTTGCAAAAATACCAGGCCATGATATAGGTCTCCATAAAAACGTTGACTAAAATGTCAAACACCAAGCAACCTTAGCCATTGATATGTTGAGTCAGCATAATGCAAAGAAAGAAAAGAAAAAAAGAAAATGGAACTCCTGTAGTTGACAATTTTTCTTCCACTATCCCATTTTCATCTCCCTCTGTTGAATCCTCAATGCAATTCCCAAGTTTCCCACACATGCCTCCAAGTCCATGTCAAAATCAAGGCCAAATTAGTCCTTCTGCATTCAACGTTGGAGGTGGAAACATAAACACTTTTTTTCCTCCCCGCACAAAACTGAGTTCCCAACCTACCTTAGATAATACTGGTTGGAAAAGAATATCCATAGTAAGGCAAGGAAGGCCATTCCTAACTTTTGGTACTATTCTGACATACCTTTCCATTGCGCCATAAGTCCTTATTGGCAAGCTCTGATTGATGTAGTTGATGTTGCAGGTCCAGTGTTCAAAGCCACTTCATTAGAGAGAATTAGGACAAATTTTCTATTAGAAAGTGTTGAAGATGTCATGCTTGTGCTACGTTAGTTTTTTTCATCATGGGTAGAAATAGGGTGCACCATCATGAGTGATGGATGGATAGATTAGAGGAATAAAACTTTAATAAATATCCCTGTATCTTGTCTACAATGTTTCTCAAATTAATCGATGCCTCACACAAGGTTAAGACTGCACAAATTATTTGTGAAATGATGTAGAAGGTCATTCAATAAGTGGGAGAAGAACATGTCTTACAAATTGTCACTGACAATGCAACTAATTATATGGTTGCTGGTAGAATTTTTGAGATTATCCACCCCACTATTTTTTGGACCTATTATGTTGCCCATTGCATAGATTTAATGCTTGAGGATATTGGTAAAGATTCATTGGATACATGGGGTTGTGGAGAAGGAAAAATACATAACCAAATACCTGCACATCCTAGCATCTCTTAGGAGGGTCAATCAGTGCTAGCTGTCATGCCATGGAGGGAGTGACAAGGTATGCTAAACACGGGTAAGGCATGCCAGGGAATATCAAGGAATGTCAAGAAGTGCTAGAGTGTGCTAGGTAGTTTCGGGGTGTGCTAAAATGTGCCAAATAATGCCAAGGCATGTCAGGTGCTAAGACATGCTAAGATGTGTAGGGTTCCAAAGTATGCCAATATGCATCAAGGCATTTCAACGCAACAAAAGGAATAACCAAGCTAAAATGCAAGGAAATGAACACATAAGAGGGTTCATAAGTGGGGACTTTATATTTTTCAAAAGTGGCATGCTAGGCACACTAATAATACATTCCAATACATGCCACGTGCCAATGTGTGCCAAGTTTTAATGTTTGTCAATGCAATATTATGCCAAGGAGTTCCAAGGCATGCTAGGGACTACAGGGAATGTGAACAAATGATAGGGGAGTGTTATGCTATGCTATGGCATGCCAACATGTGCTTGGGCATCGCACCCATAGAAACATCTTCTAGGTACAAAGATGTTCTAGGTACAAATATGTTCCAAGGCATGCGAGATGCCAAGGAATGCTAGTGTACTGATCCAAAGCATGTTAAGGTGTTCCATGAGTGTTGAGGAGTGTTAGGTCTCTCACATTAATAGAATTGATGGAGCTTTATTATCTATTAAATAATATAGTTCCTACACACACTAGGGGAACTTTATTTAAAGGAAATTTGCTAGATAATAAACCTAATACAAATGAATCATGTGTTGACTCATAGGAAGACTATATTATTATGACTTGAGGGAAATGATACACACTAATTAATTCGTAACAAATTGACTAATTATTATAACCACTATGACCTTGGACACACAATGAAAAAGACTCCACAAAAATGGTCTTAAATCATTATATTTTGACAAAAAATATAGTAACAGGTACATAGCATCATCAAAATCTCATTGGAATGATCAATGACGACAAACATATTTTGACTGTCACCAAAATTAACCAAAAAGAGCATTGGTGAGGGTCAATAAAACATCGTCACTATAATTGTAACCAAAGAGAGAATTAGTGATGGGCCTTTAATGACCCTCACCAAAAGTGTCACCAGAGAGAGAATTAGTGAGAGGCCATTAGTGACCCTCACCAAAAGTGTCATTGAAAATGGCTTTGGTGACAAACCTTAAAGGACTATGACTGTATACACTTACAACAATGATTTTTTAAAGACCATCACCATATGCGACATTGGTGATGGACCTTAAAGGTTCGCCGCAGGCATGAAGCATCATCAAAAACTCATTGGAATGATCAATGATGACGAACATTTATTAACCATCACCAAAAGTAACCAAAAATATCATTGGTGATGGTTAATAAAATATTGCCACCAGAAGTGTCACCTAAGAGAGAATTAGTGATGGGCCTTTAAGGACCCTCACCAAAAGTGTCACCAAAGAGAGAATTAGAGACGAGCATTTAATGACCCTCACCAAAAGTGTCATTGCAAATGGATTTGGTGACAAACCTTAAAGGACCATCACTATATACAATTACAACAATGCTTTTTTAAATACCGTCACCATATGCAACATTGGTGATGGATCTTAAAGGTCCGTCATAGGCATGACCCTCACCAATGAGCTTTTTTCTTGTAGTGAAATTCCAGCCACAAAGAAGCTAGAAAATTATAACTTTGGCACAGAATGCAATATGAGCTATTTGTTGAATTGAAGGTAGCTCATCTACAGAAAAATTTAAGTAGCTGAGATATATATTCATAATTAGGGGTGTTGTTGTGAAGAGTTATCGAGGTTATATATTTGGAAAATTTGATCTTGCTACTCCCCATATAAAGGTATTTGATATTTGCATCGGTGACCTAAAGGAGCATAAATAGGACATTATGTGATACATACAAATGGGCCTGATGCATATTTCATCTCACATACAGATGGGCCTAATGCATATTTCATGATATATTATTTTTCTGTAAGAACCTAATTATGAATGTAACAACTGTGGTGTTTCTAATCTTATTTTTGAGCCCTGAGATGAAAAAGTATCCTCTCTTGAGGACCTAGTGGCACTTCATTCCTTTTAATTTACTACAATTGTTTTGCATCATCTACTATGATCATTTTACAAGATATTGGTCCGGTGAATATAAGTGATGAGATAATTCATGTCAAAAGTCCTTCTATCCATTTTTCCCCTATAGTGCCCTTTATTGTGTTGGCAAGATTCATTGCATTCAACAATGGGATGGAAGGGATTCTAGTTCTACTTCAAGCTAGAAATAACTATCCTTTATTTCAGGGAACTTCATAGTTAAAGATTAAAGTAACATAGACCTGGACCACATGTGTGATGAAGGAAGTTGAGAAATAACTTAGCAGTTCATCGATGCCTCCCAAGTTCAAGGAAGGATGAATTTTTTACTTCACCAAGGGTTAATCCTTGTACTTAAAAATAATGACCATTTGATGTTCTTCATAAAATGATTAACAAAGAAGGACACTGAAGGAATATGATATGAAGAAGGATTTTTTCACACATGTTTGTTGGTCACTTATTTTGAAAAAGAGTGCTTCCTTTCCTGTAATTTTCCTAGGTCATACTACAAATAGAGGGTTATTATTCCTATGTACATATTTAATTGGAGAAAATTTTTATTGTATGTCTTAACCCCATACAAAAATTACTTGCCTAAGGATTCTAAAACACAAAAAATAAACAATGCGAGAGCATAACACATAAAACACATATACACAAAGATTTTCCCGTGGATCCCAAAATCGGGACTACTAGATTAACTTTTCATTATGCTCCTTTCAATGTTACAATACATATTTATACATGCTGAAACATCCAATACCATGGACCTGAAACTGTCGCTTCTAAAACCATGTGTGAAAACCATGCACAAAACCATAGGTAGGTCTGCCCAACCTAATATAGGGTCCAATTTTTTTTCCCCGAGGTGATGTCTGAGACCCCATAGAGTGGGGCCACTGGCCCCCCTCAAACCCCCTCGATAGGGAGGGCTTCCATCCCCCTTGTGACCCCCCGACTGCGCAATATAACACAACCCAACATTCTCCCACTTGTTGTTTTCTTTCCATAGCGGGCTACAGGAGAGCTTAGTCATTTATCCAGCCCTGCAATGCCCATTGTTTCTCTACTCCAAGAGATATTCTCAAAGCTCACAGATTTTGTCAATGCATCTGCAGTATTCTTTAATGTGTACACCTTTATGAGCAGCACCTTTTTGTCTTCTATCATATCCCTCACAAAGTGATACTGAACATCAATGTGCTTTGTCTTTAAATGGTAAGCAGGGTTCTTTGCCAAGAAAATTCCACTTTGGCTATCACAGTCTATTCTTATAGCTCCCTGTACTAATCCCATACTTGAACATAATCTCTGCAACAAATCTGCTTCCTAGCTTGCATTAGTGGCTGCCATGTATTATGCCTCTATAGTTGATAGTGCCACTACAGATTATTTCTTACTCATCCAACTGACTTCACCTCCAAATAGGTTAAACACATACCTACTTTTAGATCTCCTCTAGTCCAGATATCTAGCCCAGTCTGCATCAATGAAGCCATGAATATCCAAAACTCTGTCCAATCCTAGTCTTCCTTGGTAGCACAAACCATAATCATTAGTGCCACACAAATACCTGAAAAATCGCTTCAGTGTTGTCCAAGGCTCCTTCCTTGGTTTTGACATAAACTTGCTCAATACTCCCACTACATGTGCAATGTTTGGTCTAGTACATAGCATTGCATACATCGGGATACCGACTACACTTGCAGATGGAACAGGAGACATAACCTCTTCCTCTTCTTGTGCCTTGGGACACTATTTAACATATAACTTTACACCTATAGGAATAGGAACCTTCACCAGTTTACTATCCTGCATATTAAACCTCTGCAATATTGTCTCAACATACTTCCTCTGGTTTTACTAGAGCTTCCTATTTGCCCGATCTCTTTTAATTTCCTCGCCAAAAATATACTTGGTAGCACCAAGATCTTTCATGTCGAATTTGGAGGACAATTGGGTCTTCAAATCCTAGATAACTTATTTTTCATTTTCAACCAGCAACATATCATCCACATACAAGACTAGATAAATAACACGGCCACCAATTAATTTAAAATACACATAGTGGTCTGCTTTGCTTCTCGTGAAGTCAAGTCCTCGTATAAATGTATCAAATTTATGATACCAGATCCTTAATGATTTTTTTAACCCATACAATTTTTTTTTAACTTGCATACGAGTTCTTTCTTACCCTTCACCGAAAATCCTTCAGGTTGCTTCATCTAGATCTCCTCTTGTAGATCCCTATGAAGAAATGTTGTGTTCACATCCATCTATTCTACCTAAAAATCAAAAGCAACAATAATAGAGAAAAGTAATATAATAGAAGCTACCTTGGCAACAGGGGAAAAGATATCACCAAAATCAATTCCCGACACCTAGGAATAACCTTTTTCTACCAACCAAGCTTTGTATTTCTCCACCTTTCCTTCTGCATTAGTCTTCTTCTTGAACACCCATTTGCTACCAATGGGTTTCCTTCGAGTCGGAAACTCCACCAGATCCCATGCCTCTTTTTTGTGCAATGATGCCATTTCGTCTACCATGGCCTCTTTCTAGAGTTTTCCATCTTCTAAATCTATTACTTCCTTCACAGTTCTGGGATCATCATCAGTAATAGATAAATAAAAATTTGAATAGAAAGTAGATGGACTATACCTTTCTGGCTGCCTTCTTTCTTGAACTGATCATCTCACGATAAGAGTTTTTGGCTCTTCATATTCTAATTCCTCTTCTGTTGTAGAGTTTGATTCTTCCTTCTTTAGTTCAAACTCTATCTTCTCAGGTTCCTTTGATGGGAATTCATGTTTTATAACATTTTTCACCTCTCTGAAAACCACATCTCAGCTGTACACAACCTTCCTTGTTACTGGGTCCCAAAGATTATAACCCTTTAAAACATCCTTATACCCAATAAAGATGCACTTTTCAGATTGACTATCCAACTTTTTTCTTCTCTCCTTTGGAACATGTACATATGCATCATATCCAAATACCCTCTGATGTGAAAGAGAGGGTTTCTTACCAGTCCATACCTCTTGTGAAGTATTATCATCCAACGCTGATGAAGGTGATCTGTTGACCAGGTAACATGTTGTCTCTGCTGCCTCTACCAAGAATTCCTATCCTAACCCGACACGGGTGATCATGCTTCTTTCCCTTTCCATCAACATCTTGTTCATTCTTTCTACAACTTAATTTTTCTCCGATGTGTATGGAGTACTCTTAAGTCGTACTATACCACACTTCTTACAGAATTCTTCAAATTCCTTGCTGCAAAACCCTCCACTATTATTTGTCCTCAACACCTTTATCTTCTTCTCTGTTTGGTTTTCCACCAGAGCCTTAAATTCTTTAAACCTGTCAAAGACTTCAGATTTCATCTTGAGGAAATGTATCCATGTATTCCTTGAGAAGTCATCTATAAATTATAGATAGTACATAGACTTACCCAGTGATGGAACCGTCACAGGTCCAAACACATCATTGTGCACAAGTTCTAATATTTGTTTCGCCCTCTTACCACCAGAGGTGAAACTCACACGATTCTTCTTCCCATGTACACAACTTTCACAGAAATCAAAATCTAGAGAGCTATTAGTCATACCTTCTACCATACCTTTACCATGAAGTGTTAGAAGTATTGAAGAAGCCAAGTACACATCCCCACCTTCATCTAAGGTGTTTTTCACCTCTACATAAGGAGCATCATTAGATCCCTTTCCTTTATTAGGAGCTTTAGATTTACAATTCCTTTTGTAGTTCCCTTACTTTCCACATTTCCAGCACACGACCTTTACAAGTTTTCCTAGAGATTTAGATCTCCTACTCAGTGACTTATTTTTTTCTTCTATTTAGGGATCATCCTCATATAGACAAGGCATCACCATTCTGGCTCTCCATATTTTTCCATCTCATATCCTCTGTCAGTAAGGATGAGACTATTTCATCAAAATGCAAGGTAGTTGCATTGCTACCTATTACAATAACCAGACTATCCTGTTACACTAAAATATCGTCACCATCATTATTTGCAGTCGGTATGGGTCTATCATCACTTGTACTGTCCTCCTAAGCAAGTCTATGACCTCAGCTCTTCAAATCAAGCTTTGGAAGTGGGAGAAAGATATTAAAAATCAATGTAACTCTGGTTCCGCACTTTCTCTCATGGTCACCTGCGGTCTCGCACCTTCTATGTACAAAAGCTGCGTACCTACCCGCTTTGTCTCTAACGGTGTAGGTGCGGACCCCTGTGAAAGTCAAAAGGCACAAGTTTTATCTTAAAAAACTCACTTTGGATTAATTCTAGAGTTTTCTAGAAGGAATTTTGACGTGGATTGTTCGCTCTAAGGTGGTTCATGCATTCCAAAAGAGAAGGAGATAATCCCTTGACTAAAGGAGCTATCCCTTTGAAGGAGGGCTTTATCCCTTTGAAGGAGGACCTAGTAACTTCCCTCCATTGCACTATAAATACAGGCATTGGGGTGAGGAATAAAAAGGTTAGAAGCTGAACATTTTGAATGTAAATGCTGGTGAAATTAAGACTCTTTGGTTGAGCTTGAGAGGAGACATCACATACCTCTTGGTTCCATTGGAGAGTGAGTGAAACTTGTCAAAGTAGAGGAGACATCTTGTTGGTCCCTGGGAGGAGCTTGTACAGCGTCAAGGCAAAGGTTGTAAAGTTCTTCTTCTTTTGAATTAATACAATCAAACTCATTTTTCTCAACAAGTATCTTATGTTATTTGTTTCATGGACTCCTTGACTTTCATGTTAAATATGTTTTATGGAATTGGTTTTTCAGGTGCTATTTAATTTGTTTGCCTTGTTTGTGCTTGCAGATTTGCAAAGAGGACCTCATTTGGATCAAATGAGCGAGGGCATCCACAAGGTTGCGTTGGACCAAAGGTAGGCCCTAAAAACCCTTGTTTGCTATTGCTTATTGAAGCATATTTAGAGAAAGATAGTGTCGGGTTGGTTTGCTTGTCGTTAGGTCTTCATTAGATTCTAGGAAGGTTTATCTTATCCGCAAGATCGACACATTTCGTGTGACAAAATGGCGACTCCGCTGGGGACTTGATTGTTTTCTTTGTCTATACTTTAACCTAAGAAACTGTATTTTCTATTTTTGTTTTTGATTTGATGATTGTGGGATTGGGTGAATTTAGTTAATTTTGAGTTAGTTTTCATTTTTCATACTTTTGGGAGAGGTACGCACCCTCTGAGTTAAGCACAGTGCGTACTTGTACGCACTTTTTCTTTGTGCACAGAGCATGGACGCACCTGTGTAAACAGGTTGCCTCCGTACCCTGTCAAAAATTTGAAAAATTTTAATTTTTTCTCTTTTTTATCAGTTTAGAATTTGTTTATAGGTTTTAGCCATTGCCTAGACCTTCTTGTTCCCTGTCAAAAACTTTCCTTGGCTTAATTTCATTAGCATTAGGGTTTTAGGTGGAATTCCTAGGAATTTTTCTTGTTGGGTTTGTTTTTCGTTTTTGGTTGTGTAGTGGCTTCGAGCTTAGAAGCCGTAGGGACCTCAGATTACCTTGGTGTCTACCAATCTTCTTATGAGTCTAACCATTGATGAAATCTCCCCTTGTTGAGGAATTCGCTTTGAGTTTCTCATTTCAAAATTTCGAAAAGCTTGTAGTTGAAAGTTTGGAATTTTCATTTTTTTTAAAAGAAAACGAAAGATTGGTTGTTTTTTGACTAATTGTGATTCTGCATAAATTAGTCCTTAGCTCACGTTTAGCTAAGTAAAAAATCCTCAAAAAGACTTTTAGTAGGCTTTGACTTCAAGTAGTCTTTTACAGTTTGTAGCTCTCAAAGTTAGTCATTTTCATTAGTTTTGAGTGTTTTATTTGCAAAATATAAAAAACAAAATCTCTTTTGGAAAAGTTTGTCTTTTGTAGTGATTGAGCGCTTTGAAAAGAAAAGGGAAAGTTGTCTGAAATAACTAGTTGTCTCGTCATTGAGTGCTTTGGAAAGGAAAAGCTCTTCTTTTAATTTTTTTAATTGAGAAAGATTTGTGTTTACAAAGTATTTGAATTCTCAAACTCTTTCTTAGTTTAGAAGTTCATCGAATAGAAAAGATTGTTTAAATCATCTTAGGTGCATCTTTTTAGTGATTTCGAGTCGAGTCTTTACACCACGAGTTTCATCTCCGCCACCTCTTGACTTAAACAACAACCACTAAAATTAACGCTTAAAGTAAAATTAACCTAGTAACATTTTATTTCTAGGGCTCTGATACACCAACTTAGCTTAGGCTAGTGTCTTGGAGTAGGAGAGTAATTAACTCTCCAAGACAGTAAAAACAAACAAGTAGCTGTATCTTGTGGTAGGAAGAAATCCAATTGTTTCATTTATGCTCTGGGAAAGCTCCTCTTAAAGGAGAAGCATGAGATCGTGTCTCAACCAGTGTGGGAATCAATCCTTCCTCATTGGGAATGACACTAGATATTCACGTATTAAAAATGGTAAACCTCAAATAAACCATTGTTGAGGAGCCTGGGGTCACTTGTTGGTAAACCTTGGATTATGTCAAGGAGCCTTCAAGGGGATTGAGCTTGCTACTCTGCCCTTGCGTGTGTATCGGATCGTAGACTGTTCCCCCAGGTGTATTTGTCTCAGTTGGTAACCTTAGTGGCCATATTCTTTAGGATTCTTCCTAAGGTGACAGTGGTGGGAAGATCCCACTTTACCTGGAGCGGACGTCGGCTAGACTCACTTGGATTTTCTGGGGGTTCAATTCACTCGAGACGGTTAAGTGGAGGAACTTGGTCTAGTCTATTCATTAAGTAGGTTGCTGGGGTAACTGTTCCAACCGCCATTTCTGTACTGAATTCTGCGACGTTGGATTTCATCACCAACTAGTGTTTTCGGTCTGGAAAGTTACTGTTTGTGTGTGTTTGATCTCTAGATTCTATAGGCGTGTGATTCAAATTTGTTTGGTTCTTTAGAGGCTTTAGGTGTTTTTCATTGAGATTTTACTTTGTTTGCGTGTGAAGTAGTTAAAAGTTTTTAACTGTGGCTGAATTACCAAGACAATCCCATAGACTTCGGGGCCAGTCTGCTGAGTTTGTAACCGTGGCTGATTTATTGAGGAAGTCCCGTAGACTTCGGGGCCAACCTCCTAAAGAAGTCCCGAGCCATCTTGAAGGCTTGAAAGTCCTCGTAACTCCTAGTGGTAGTAAATTTGGGTCACCTGAAGAAGGAGAGTCTTCGTTGGTTGTACATCCTGATTACCAAACTCTAGTGACAGGTTATAATCCTGAATCAATTTTGGTTTCCGAACTTGCTGGTAGCTTTTCATCTACTAGTGATATAGGTTAAGAACTTGAGATATATGAACCTGTTACTCCAACGTCGGGGTTTGTCTCTCCAACTTCTAGTGGTCCTAATTCACCTAGGGTAGAAAGAGTAATCACCGAAAATCTTCCTTCTGGTTTGATAGCTATTGAAGAACTTGCTCCGGAAGAAGAAGTAGGCATCCCTATCCCTGAAAATCAACCTGTTATTAATCTAAGGGAGCGTGAATCAATTTTTTACAGTCCACCTAGAAGTACTACTTGGTATCTTTCTTTGACTAATTATTTGGAAAACCCAGTGTTATGTTTTTCACCACCTCGTGCTCCTTATCACCCTAGAGGTTTTCATACTCTCGTAAATATGTCAGGTTAGTCGTCCATGTTTACTCAATCACCTGAATCTTTTTTGTACGGCGGTCCTTCTGTTCCCTCTGGGTATCAGTCACTTTCTGGTACTTTTTCGGGAGCATCTCCTCAACCTATTGAACAAGGGTTATTCACTGGAAGCAATGGTGCAAAGCCATTGAGCGTAGAAGACATTCTTATGATGTCAGGTTCTATTCCCATTTCTCAACCTTAAGGTGGCGAGTTACCGCTTGGGGGGCAGCCTCAATTAACGCCTGAGGGGCAACCTCAAGGACAGTACGTGCCTACGATACAATACGTTCCTCAAGGTCAACCCCAGTATCAGTACGTGCCTCAGGGGTATCTACCCCAAGTTCAGTACTTGAACCAAGGTTTCCAACCACCCCAAGGTCAATATTATGTTCAAGGAATGGGAAATATATCTTTCAATTATCAATCCTACCCTCAACCCGGTTATAGTCCTCAATATTCTCAACCTGTTATGGGTCAGTACCCCGGAATGAACATAGTGTGGGATCCATCGCAAACTCAACAGGTGTTGTAGCCAAGTGTACAGTTGTCATCTCAAACTGGACAACCCTTAGTTTCTGGTTCACTCCAGCAACCAGTCTAGTCTAACATTCAAACTTCTGTACCTTCGGTAGTTTCACAGTCTGGGCCTATTGCGCCTCGTACTCCATCTCAAACGACTGCTGCAACTGCCTTAACGTCTGTTCAATCTACCCCACCTACTTCTGGAGTATCGATAGCTCCGGTTTCTACTATTCCTGTATCTACTCCTCAGACATCTTTACCACCGTCTGGATCCACGATTCAAACTATGGTTCAGATACCTGTAGGACAACCTGGTTTAAGTACGGTTGTCACAGGTCAACCTCAATTCACCTATCAATCGTACCAGGGACAGTACCAATTCGGTCCTGCTGTCCAGCGGCCAGTTTATCAGTATCAACCGTATCTTGGGTACACTTATCAAAAACGTCAACAACCCTAGTACAGTCCGGTTAATCTTGGTTTTCGAGGAGGATACAATATCCCGAATGTGATTCCTATTCCTAGTTATCCCGGATATCCTCCTCCTGGGGCTGGTCTCATGACCCAGAGTTTTAGGGATCCTAATCGGTAGTTACCATTTATCGCAACTTTGGACTTACCTGATTTGTCGCGCCTAACGAATGATCCGATTAATTATCTTCCGTTTTGGCCGTCAATGCCGAATAAGTTGCCCAGTGACATTCCCAAGTTCGAAGGTAAATCTGGAGAGGACCCGTCGAATCATGTGAAGACTTACCACCTCTGGTGCATGTCTAACTCCATCACAGATGATTCGATTCATCTTAGACTTTTCTAGCGCACTCTAATTGGTCTCGCGGCCAAGTGGTACATTGAGTTACCGCGAGGAACTTTTTATAATTTTAGTCAGTTAGCTACTTCGTTTTTAACTCATTTTCAGTTGCCAGTCAGATATGACAATAGCACAGAATTGTTAACTTCACTAAAATAATCGAAAACCACGTACATTTCAGATCATATTCATGAGTGGAGACGTCGACGACGTTTAGTGAAGGTATTTATTCTGGATCAAATCTTGGCTGAGTGGTTTGTAAAATCTTTGTTGCCAAGGATCACTGAAGATGTTGCTAAAGCCAGAGTTGTTACTGAGGAGCAAGTGATTTCTCAAGCACAGTACCTTGACTTGGTCTATACTCAGTCAGGCACGTTACATGAAAAGATCCCCAATCTTCCCAAGTAAAATCAAATCACTGCAGTTCCTTCGGGATCTGATGCCTTTGACGGTATGATTGGTACAGTTAACACTAAAAGTAAGAAGAATTCTTCCAAGAATTCTTCTCCTATCATAACCTTGCCTGATTCCCCGACAGGAGATTCTTCTGTAGAGGTTTCCGCCGATATCCATGTTGTAGAGTCATCTACGGCTAAATCAAAATCCGGTGGGAAGAAGAAAGGAAAGAAGAAGAATAAAACGGAAAAAATTTCAAAAGAGAAATCTGAAAAGGCGGAATCCAATGATGAAAAGCGCAAACCTCGTTATCCATGTCTCATTTGTGACGAAGAACATTTCACAAGAGACTGCCCTCATCGAGCAGAGGTTACAAAGATCGTCAAAGGTTCCCAAACTCCTGCTGTTTTGAAGGATCCATTTCTGAGTCAAGATAGCAAGATGATAGGTTCTTCCTCGAGTGCCAATGAAGAACCCATATTGATGATGTCCCATGTAAGGATTGCAACTCGATCGCAAGATTATGGCAGTAAAAGTCCTGTTTATGGTAAAGAAGTAGAATCTTCTCATTCTAATCCATCAACCTCAACTCATGGTTCCGATCCACTACAGATCGAGAAACCTAATCCAGACTTAGTAATCAAACCGCCCGCCAAGGGTATACTTCGAAAGTCAGCTTTCAATCCACATGCGAGAGCGGCTCAGAATTATAACATTGTTGAGGATTTAGCTGTTTCACCCTCAGCAATGTCGGCTTTGGAAGTGCTGCAATCATGCCCAGCACAGCGTAAATTACTTTTGTCGGCTATAGGAGCTGTTGATATTCATGACCCGAACCTAATAATCTTTGATCTAGAAAATAGTACACCGCGTTTGCCTCATCAAATGGCTTTCCAAATTCCAGTGATAGTAAAAAATAGGCCTATTCATCGGATTGTAATTGATGAAGGAGGTTCAACGTGTATTATGTCGATACAGTGTTGGAGATCGCTTGGTTCTCCTTCACTAAATCAATCCCCGACAATTCTTAAGGCCTTTGATGGCCGTGGGTTTCATCCTTTTAGCATTCTACAGGATTTGCCTATAGGGGTTGAAGGAAAAACCGTTAGTCTAGATGTGGAGGTGGTTGATGCCCCTCTAGACTACAACCTTCTCTTGGGTCGCAGTTGGTCTTACGCTATGACAGCGGTCATTTCATCAATCTTTAGAGTCATAAAGTTTCCACATAATGGAAAGATTGTAACAATAGACTAGCTGGCTTACTTTTCATCCGACCCAGCCTCTTCGGAGAGTATTCAGCATGTCGGTAAAACGACTATCCCATATAAGGATGTTGGAGTTGGATTAGTTAAAGATGTTGGTTTACTAGGAACTTTTTCTTTTCCTCCAATAAAAGCATCGTCTTCATTTGCAACTATTCATATGATTACATCAGACACTATTTTTTATGACAATCCTTGGATCGTTCCTTCTGAATCTGAAATAGACTCATTTGGTAATTCCATGCCTTTGAGTCCATATGAAATTGCCTATAAAGCCGTGCAGTCTTTTGCTGACCCGTGTTCAACCGTAAATGACTTGGTGAATGTGGTCCGTGAGGAATCACTTTTCACATCAACCTCGGATTTAACTGCGTTTTCTGAACTTGTTCACTCTGATGAAAAAATTCGTGAAATCCTATGTGTAGATGATTTACCATGGGAAGATCTCCATCACAGATCTTCGTTTTTACCTGAGGATGATCGTTTTGAAAATGATTTCTCATCAATCTTTACGATTGAATATGTCAAGGAACCTCAGAATCCAATGAAACATCCTGATTCAGAGTTAAATTTGGGAAACATCTCTCGAACTATTCCCATTGACATTTCGGTTAAGCCCGGAATTGTTGAGAACATTCATATAGGTGCCTCGTGTACAGATGACGAAATTCAATTATATAAGGCCCTATTTCAAGAATTCCGTGACTTGTTTGCCTGGTCCTATGAGGAAATGCCAGGAATTGATCTCGCGATTGTTGTTCATGAGATCAAGACTTACCCGGATGCTAAACCCGTCCGACAATGTTTGCGTCAGATTCACCCACGAAAAGCTGCTGCAATTAAAGCAGAAGTTGAAAAACTGTTGAAAGCAGGTTTCATTTATCCGATCCCGCTAACGGATTGGGTATCGAATATTGTTCCGGTTAACAAAAAACAGGGAACAATAAGAATATGCATCGACTATAGGGACATTAATCGAGCTTGTCCGAAGGACAACTACCCAACTCCCTATATCGATCAAATCATTGATGATTGTGCCGGCAGCGAAATATTTTCCTCTATGGATGGTTTTTCCGGATACAATCAAATCAACATTCTACCTACTGATCAACCAAAAACGGCTTTCATTTGTCCATGGGGGACATTTTCTTATTGAAAATTACCTTTTGGGCTTAAGAATGCCGGAGCAACTTTTCAGAGGGCGATGTCTTATGCGTTTCATGACATCAAGCACATTGTGCAACCCTATCTCGATGACTTGCCTGCTCATTCACTACATCGAGTTGATCACCTCGTCCATTTACGAGCAATCTTTATTAGGTGTAGGCATTATCGTACTCAATTGAACCCACAAAAATGTGTCTTCTGTATAGAAACGGGTTGATTGCTGGGATTTGTAGTTTCGAAAGCCTACATTCGCGTTGATCCCTCGAAGGTTGAAGCTATCATCGATTTGCCTCCTCCTTCGAGTCTTCGCCAACTCCAAAGTTTGCAGGGGAAAGCAAAATTTTTAAGACGATTCATTCCTATCTACGCTGAGGTTACAAAGGGTTTTACATGGTTGTTGAAACAGAACACTCAATTTTCTTGGGATGAGATAGCTCAGAAATCTTTTGATGCACTCAAACACGCGTTGACCCATGCACCGTTGTTGCATCCTCCCAACTACAACCAGGATTACTTCTTGTATCTCGCCGCCTCCCATTCCACCATTGGAATGGTCTTAGTTCAGGAAGATGAATTCGGAACGGAACATGTGATATATTACCTTAGTCGGACATTGAATCCAACTGAGCTAAAATACTCACATGTGGAGAAATTGGCATTGGCAGCCGTTCAGGCTGTCCAACGTTTTCGTCACTACATTTTACTACGTAAAACTACGGTAGTTTCATATTGCAACCCTATGATCTACATTTTGACCAAACAATTGCTAGGGGGCAAGTACTCTAAATGGATTGTTATCCTGTAGGAGTTCGACTTGGAGTTTGAGAAATCTAAGTCTAAGAAATCTTTAGTTTTTGCAGAGTTAATGTGTGACTTCCCGCGTGCTGACACGAAAACTGTGGCAGAGGAGCCCATTGCAGACGAATCTTTGTTTCTAATCATCACTTTAGATCCGTGGTATGGGGATATCATTACCTATCTCCAGACCCAATCCTTTCAGCCAAAAATTTCAAGGTCGGAACGTCAAAAAATTTGATTCCAGTCCCAACAATTCAAAATTATTGGAGATACTCTTTATCGCCGTGGGGCGGACTCTATTTTTCGACGTTGCTTAACTCACGAAGAGGCTAAGAGGGTTCTAAATGACTGTCACTCTGGAGCATGTGGCGGTCATATGTCTAGGTATGTCATAGCCCAAAAGATATTGCGCACTGGCTATTTCTGGTTGTCCTTGTTTAAAGATTGTATTACGGCGGTCTGAAAATGCCACAACTGCTAAATTTTTTATCGTAAGATGTGCACTCCACCTGCTCCTCTCCACCCTATAATTTCCATTGGTCCTTTTGCCAAATGGGGTATTAATTTTATTACATGTAACCCTCACTCGGCCTGGGGGCATGCGTATATCATCCTTGCGGTAGATTATTTTACTAAGTGGGCCGAGGCGATGCCTACATTCGAGGCAGATGGCAAGACATCTGCAATTTTCGTGTTCAATCATATAATTGCTAGGTTTGGTGTCCCACAAGCAATAATCACTGATCATGGGCATCATTTTCGAAACGTTATGATGACCGAACTTACAGGCCAGCTTGGTTTACGTCATGATAGTTCAACTCCTTATTATCCACAAGCAAATGGTCTGGTTGAATCCATCAACAAAGTTTTAGTTATCATGATCCGACGAATCATTGGGATTCATCGGTCAAATTGGCACAACATGCTATTTTCAGTGCTTTCGGCATACCGAACTTCAGTAAAAACATCAACAGGGTTCACTCCTTTCCAACTAGTCTATGGTTTGGAAGCTGTGTTACCCATTGAGTGCGAAATCCCATCACTGCAGATGGCCATCGAGTTACTTCCAACTACTTCCGAAGAGGAAAAGCATTTGTTATACTTAGCTCAATTAGATGAGAATCGACGTGATGCTGCATTGGCGATCGAGACTCTCGCAAAATGTATGAAAGCTAAGTATGATCGGAATGTGACCCCTCGAAATTTTTCGGAAGGAGACCTAGTGTTATTGTATGATCAAGCTAATGATAAATTAGGGACTGGGAAATTTGTTCCTATGTGGCATGGTCCCTATATTGTTAAGAGAAACCTAGCAAAAGGGGCTTATGAATTGGTGGACTTTGATGGGGACTCTTTGGGTAAACCCAGAAATGGCCTCTACTTGAAGAGGTACTATGCTTGAAAGAATGGGGTATGGAGATTTTTAGTTAGGATAGTTTTTCTTTCTAGCTGGTGTGTTTTAGTTTAAAAACAAAAGTGTGCTTAGCTTAGAGAGTGTTTTTCCGTCATTTTTCCTGCTTATCTTGGTTTTACTCTTGATATTGCAGATGTCGATGCCTCTCCAAACATACATTGGGTTTGCTGATGGTGCTTATCGTAATACATAGAACATCTCTTCCGCAGCTTGGGTTATCTATTCGCCCTCTGACGAGTTAGTTTCTATGCATGGGGTAAGCCTCGGTCAAACCACAAACAACATTGCAGAGTACAGTGCAGTGATTGAGTTATTGTCTGAATCTATTTCATTTGGGATTCGGAGTTTGATAGTGAGGTTAGATTCTGAACTCATTGTGTTACAGCTTAATAGAGTGTATGCCATTAGAAATCCAGTGTTATTAAGATTATTTTTGAGAGTGCGTCTCTTGGAACGTGAGTTTGATTATATTGAATATCAGCATATTCCAAGGTCTTTAAATATATTAGCAGATGCAATTTCTTCTCAAATGTTAAATAGACATTTGCAATAATCATACATGTAAATTTAAAACCATTCCATAACATGATTTACAAGATAAGCTGGTAATAGTGATATATATATATATATATATATATATATATATATATATATATATATATATATATATATATATAGGAGTGTGTCAAAAAATACATCGTCTTCGATCATAGGTTGAAAAACACCTTATGATCGACAAAAATGATAAGTATAAAAACAAAAATGTCACATGTGCCCACAAAAGGCAATCATCCTATCACTGGTGATGATCTCTATAAGAAACCACTGCCCAGGCCACCTTGCAAAGGAACCTCCTAAAAGGTCCCGGGACTCCAATCACATAGCGCTGAAGTCGACGAGGAATGTCGTCTATAGTGGTCTCAGGAATATCCCCTGTCAAGCGCTCAAGATGACTCTCCAATTCGGCCAAAACCTCTGCTGATTCATCCTGTGGGGCTGGCGTGGATGCAACTAGTTGCCTCCTCTCAAAAGGCCGGAGAGCGGCTAGTCGCTGTGGACCCACATCTGCCTTTGAAATTTTTACTATCAGTTTTGAGACGATGGGAAAAAAAAAAAAAAAAAATTATAGAAAAGTTGAAAAGGATTTTACCTGACTCGTCCCACTGCTCTCCTGGTGGGAGAGCCATGTCTAGGTCACCACAGAAATCCACCCCAGCATAAGGGAAGTCCTGAATGGAAAACACCTGACTTTCCAACCATTAGAAATACTCAGGTTTGAACCAAGCAACTTCTGTCTTCTCGTCCGGGTGACTGGCCATGACTGCGACCCATTGCATCAGTTTGGGCTCTCGAGGAAGCCCAACTCCAACAGTAAGGTGTTGTGGGATCAGCATAGGAACCCTCTCCAGGCAAAAAATCATGACCAAAGCCCCATAACCAAAGGTCTTTAGTCGTCCGCTCTTGGCCCTGGTCAGTTGGCCTTTCACATTGGCCAGCACAGCATTGCACCAGTTGAAGATGGTACCTCGAAAGCAATCAACTACCATACGCATCTGGGATCCGGTGGCAATATGTAATGCGGCAGCTCCGCAAAGTCTGGTGACAGTAAACGCAATCACCATGAGCTCAGGACGGGATATGGTCTTTATGTCTATCCCTTTGTCTTTAGCCTGGCTGTTGTAGTACTCTAGCCGGAGGCTATCGACAGACTGGCCACCTGGCCTAGTCTCGAATAGAGTCAAGTCCTTGCCCCTCTTAGGCAAACCAGTCAAGAAATAAATGTCCTCCGGCTCGATTTCGAGCCGGTGCCCGCCAATGAAAAAGCACTGGTCCTGTATGCTCCATCTGTCAACCAGCCACTGCAAGAAATCTACCTGAGCCCTCATGCCAGGAATGGTCCAGAATTTGTACAGTCCGCATGCCCTCAAAGCATCAAGTGAAGGCTGATGATTCCATGCGGCAGTATCCACGTCCTCATGCTCCCGTTCACACCAATCTAGCTTGATATACTCTCTGCATCAAGTATAAAGATTAATTAGATTGCTAGAAAACATTTTGATTGGTCCATTTTTGAGAAATTTTGGGTTCAAAGCCCTTGCTGCGGGGTACGCACCCTCCACGTTAGACACAGTGCGTGGGTCCGCACTTTGTCTACACAGAAGCTGCAGACCTCGAGCTTTTTCCCAATGGAGAAAAAGTCGGGGTCCGCGTGTCCGCAATGGTAAACCTGCGGACCCCCGCGCGCGGGTTTTGCGCCTAAAAACCCTCCCAAAAAATGAAATGAGGGACTAAATCAAAAAACTAAATGGTTGAAAATGAAGAGTAGGATGATGTGGATTACCTGGAGAAGACGACGCTCGATTCCGATGCTTGGAATTTCCACGATCTTCACGGGAATTTTCTAAGCAAAAGCACTATTTTCTCACTCAAACTCAAACGGTAAAAATGAATTGACAAAGGCCCTTTTTATAAGTTTTTTGAATAAATAAATCGCAAATTTGTTTATGTTTCAATTTGGAAAGGTATTTTGCAACGCTTTTATCCATTTCAAACAGGTATGAGTAATGTTTGTGTTTTTGTGCAGAATAAAGGATTATTCAGGCTAAATCTATCATTTTCAACGAAAAAACAAGTAGAGTCATCTTTAAGCCCTTTTCTGACTCCTAAAACATGAGAAGATTGCTGAGAGTTTCTTTTACACTCGTTAAAACGGAATTAAAAGACGTTCCAATTACAGCTCTTTTCCGACCATAAAAACATGAAAAGATTGCTGGATTTTTGTCGTTTCAAATTCGATATTGGTTATAAAACGACGTGTCGTTGATCGCTTTTTACTTTTTCAGATCAGTGAAACTAATAACAAAAAGTACTCCTTGGTCGTAAAAGATCAAGCGGTTCTCTCAAGTATTATTTTATACTTTTTCGGGCTTGGGAGAGACAAATTTACGAAAAAGGTCAACCCTGGACTCTTCTTTTTGAGACTCTCTAAAATTGAAAAGCACCGAGTTTCTCCTATACTGGACTCGTTAAAATTCCACAATAAAGGACCTGTTCAATTACAAATAGGAACGAACCACTCCTTCTTAGGGTTCGAATTTAAAACTAAGTTGGACTCATCCAAAGGATGAGCTTATAATCAAGAAAATGTTATCCTCCTCAAGCTTGTCAAAAATAAAGAGGTACTTGCCAGAAATGGTGGGGGAAAAGAGAGGAAAATGAGCCTGTTTGTCATACTTTGCAACCACTCTTGAACATGACACTTTTATTCACCTGGGTTGGGAAATCCTTTGCCTAACAATTGATCAAACCACATTGAAAGTCTTCAGCCGTTTCTGGGTATTAACTTTGGGTCAATTGTCACCAAGCCATCTGTCGTGTCGTTATGTGTTCAAGAGGTCACTACCAGTAATTCATTCATATGTAAAAATATCTGTCATCCATCTTGACCATCCCTGAGTCAGTCCTTGCAACTAAATTTCTTCAGACTTGATTTATGATTTTGTGTGGTGGGCTTGCCTACGACTTATCGCTTTCTATCGACATCATCTCATTATCTAGAAAGATGATCTAGAAATCATCAGTACCTTGAGATTTGCATGCCTCAATGGCAAGTTTCTCGCCTTCGACGATAGTTTACATCATTGACTTTCGATCGAAGGATTCCGTGATATGTTCGACATCAGCACATTTACTCACATCTCATGGATTGTACTGGGTACTTTGAGAGCCATTGACATCACTGGTGGTTTCTCTCACACTTGTTAACAGTTTACATCATTGACTGGTAATCAAGTGGTTTCTACCATGCTCGACCTCAACACATTTATTCGCATGGATAGAATCGTACTTTTTCGGGAAGTAGAAATGAAGACCCTGGATCTAGTTCCTACCATCCAGGCTGCGGGGAATTTTGTATTCATTGTATTGTGGACTATTTATAAATAGATGGCTATGTCCATACTGTGTTCACATGAGTCCATACTTGTGATGTTTTATAAGATCATTCCTATATCAGAGCAGTAGATAGTTTTCTAGTTAGTTTTGATCTGAGTATGGGAATGCCTACCTCAGCGATGATATGATCTCATATATATATCTTGCATTGAATGTTTTTACAGGTTCCGACTAGGCTCTCCACAAGATGATCCTCAAAATGATAAAGTACTTCACTCTTCCTATATGATAAATGAAATCCTCATCTACTATAGAGTTCACACTTTAGGGGGCAATCTGTTAGACTAAAATATCGTCACCATGATTATTTGCAGTCAGTATGGGTCTATCATCACTTGTACTATCCTCCTAAGCAAGTCTAAGACCTCAGCTCTTGAAATCAAGCTTTGGAAGTGGGAGAAAGATATTAAAAATCAATGTAACTCTGGTTCCGCACATTCTCTCATGGTCACCTGCGGTCCCGCACCTTCTGTGTACAAAAGCTGCGTACCTACCCACTCTGTCTCTAACGGTGTAGGTGCAGACCCCTGTGAAAGTCAAAAGGCACAAGTTTTATCGTAAAAAACTCACTTTGGATTAATTCTAGAGTTTTCTAGAAGGAATTTTGATCTGGATTGTTCACTCTGAGGTGGTTCATGCATCCCAAAAGAGAAGGAGCTAATCCCTTGACTAAAGGAGCTATCCCTTTGAAGGAGGGCTTTATCCCTTTCAAGGAGGACCTAGTAACTTCCCTCCATTGCACTATAAATATAGGCATTGGTGTGAGGACTAAAAAGGTTAGAAACTAAACATTTTGAGGGTAAATGCTGGTGAAATTAAGACTCTTTGGTTGAGCTTGAGAGGGGAGATCACATACCTCTTGGTTCCATTGGAGAGTGAGTGAAACTTGTCAAAGTAGAGGAGAAATCTTGTTGGACCCTGGGAAGAGCTTGTACAGCATCAAGGAAAAGGTTGTAAAGTTCTTCTTCTTTTGAATTAATACAATCAAACTCATTTTTCTCAACAAGTATCTTATGTTATTTGTTTCATGGACTCCTTGACTTTCATGTTAAATATGTTTTATGCAATTGGTTTTTCAGGTGCTATTTAATTTGTTTGCCTTGTTTGTGTTTACAAATTCGCGAAGAGGAGCTCATTTGGATCAAAAGAGCGAGGGAATCCACAAGCTTGAATTGGACCAAAGGTAGGCCCTAAAAACCCTTGTTTGCTATTGCTTATTGAAGCATATTTAGAGAAAGATAATGTGTAGTTGGTTTGCTTGTCGTTAGGTCTTCTTTAGATTCTAGGAAGGTCTATCTTGTCCGCAAGATCGACACATTCTATAAATTATAGATAGTCCATAGACTTACCCAGTGATGGAACCTTCACAGGTCCAAACACATCATTGTGCACAAGTTCTAATATTTGTTTCGCCCTCTTACCACCAGAGGTGAAACTCACATGATTCTTCTTCCCATGTACACAACTTTCACAGAAATCAAAATCTAGAGAGCTATTAGTCATACATTCTACCATACCTTTACCATGAAGTGTTAGAAGTATTGAAGAAGCCAAGTACACATCCCCACCTTCATCTAAGGTGGTTTTCACCTCTACATAAGGAGCATCATTAGATCCCTTTCCTTTGTTAGGAGCTCTAGATTTACAATTCCTTTTGTAGTTCCCTTCGTTTCCACATTTCCAGCACACGACCTTTACAAGTTTTCCTAGAGATTTAGATCTCCTACTCAATGACTTATTTTTTTCTTCTGTTTAGGGATCGTCCTCATATAGACAAGGCATCACCATTCTGGCTCTCCATATTTTTCCATCTCATATCCTCTGTCAGTAAGGATGAGACTATTTCATCAAAATGCAAGGTAGTTGCATTGCTACCTATTACAATAACCAGACTATCCCATGAATCTGGTAGTGAACATAACAAACTGATGCACTTATCTTCATCTGAAATTTTAATATCAACACATAATAACTGACTTACCACAGTATTAAATGCATTGAGATGCTCTGTCACTAAGTCTCCATCTTTCATCCTCATGTCATATAGCTTTTTCCGTAGGAACAATTTATTCACCAGAGACTCTGATTGGTACAAAGTCCCTAACTTGACCCACAAAGCCTTAGCCGTAGCTTCCCCTGATACATTCAGCAATACTTAATCTGAGACACAAAATCGTATTGTGCTCTTTGCCTTTTGATCCAACTTCTTCCATTTTTCATCAGACACTCCCATTGGTTTAGTACCCGGATCTACCATTATCCATTGATCTTTATCTACCAACAGATCCTCCATCTTGAGTTTCCATAACTCAAAACTCTGACCGTTAAATTTCTCGATCTCTATCTTTCCACTTCTCACAATCTTCTTTCACCACTAGAATCAATTCCGTAGGTCTTCGAATGAACAAGGTCTACCATAGGCCCGATCGAAACCCCTCATCAACAAAGGCATCCCCTTGAAGCCAAAACAACTTTGATATTAACTGTAGGTTTTAACCCTCTACAGAAATTACCTGCATATGAATTCTGAAACACAAAAAATAAACAATGCGAGAGCATAACACATAAAACACATATACCCAGAGATTTCCCCTGGATCCCAAACCCAAGACTTACAGATTGATTTTTCATTATGTTCCATTCAATGTTACAATACATATTTATACATGCCAAAGCATCCAACACCATGTACCGAAAAACATCACGTCCAAAACCATGTGTGAAAACCATGCACAAAACCATAGGTAGGTCCGCCCAACCTAATATAGGGTTCAAAAAAAAATTATCGAGGTGCTTCCCCTGACCTTGTAGAGGGGGGCTACCGAGCCCCCTTAAACCCACTAGATAGGGGGGTTCCCCTCCCCCCCCCCACCCGTGACCTCCTCGCTGCACAACAAAGGGGGCGCTTGGCTCCCCAGTTAACTAGGTAGGCTAGTCGTGTAAAGAATATAACACAACCCAACATTTATACCATCCATGGGAAATGCCTAGATGTACAATTCAAAAGGAAAGATGTCTGATCATAAAAAACTATCAAGGATCTACATATTTTTTTCTTTAACTGAGAAAATCTGCCTAAATTTGGTAGCAAATATGACTAAATTTGGAAGCAGACATTATGGTTTTACTGATAGACATTTTGAGCAATCCATATCTAAAGAGGGTTTTTTTAACAACCATTAACCTCTCTTGCACACGTGTCTATGCTATATATGCCATTTGAGGACTTATTTTATATTAATGGAGTGCTTTAGGGTTAAGGAAAATGAGAGGTATCATTTTTCCATTTCAAGGAGAAATTATGCCTTGTGTTAAGAAGAAGTTCGCATGAAGTTAGAACCCAGTATTGTTTTAAAAAGAATTTTGTTCCCTGTGGTTACATTAAAATAAATCCCATTCCTAAGACTGGCAGTTGGCAACATGGAAGAATCCCAAAAAGGAGGAGGCCTTCACATCCATATATCTGATAATTTAGAGCATGCGTTGCCAATGGTATAGAAATAAAACAAAATTCTCCATTTATGCCTTCTATTAAGAAGAAAATCACATGAAATTAGAACTCAGTCTACAAAATTCTCCATTTATGTATTCTATTAAGAAGATTCTCCCATGAAATTAGAAATCAGTATACAAAATTATCCATTCAATATGCATTCTATTAACAGTAAGCTCCCATGAAATTATGCATCAGGAAAATTGACCTTAATGTGGTCCCAAAAAAACTCCTACAATATTAATATTTTTCTTGTTGTAATATCTTGAGTAGAAAAAAGAACATATCTATAAAAAAATTCATATATTACTTTTTTTCAAACTATGTATATGGCGTATTCTAAGGTAACTTTTTAATATGTTCCTGTGCCTTTACCAAAGCTGACTGTAGTTTTGTTAAACTCTATATCCTTTCATTCAACATTAGTTTTTGTACTATAAATGTCAAACATTGTTCTTTCCCATTTCTCAACATTCTACAAATGATAAATTGAAAGTAAAAAAAACCAAGAACAAGCCTCTTTCTAACCAAAGCAAACAAACAAACAAAAAATGCCTCTAACAAAACTTCACACCTTAGAAATTACTCTGCCATGTGCTTAGGTTAAAGGTGAAATTATTTGAATCATATTTAGGTTAGACTTACTAGGATATTCGTATGTTTATTGTGATAAATTTGGTGCTAGAATAAATATATAAATCTAGGCTATTATCAGTGAAATTCAGGTATAACTCAGAAAAATAACATTGTAAGGTAGTGGAGAGAGAAACATAGTCATAATTAGGCTTCTCTATTTTATTTTGATTTGAGTTGACTTTCTATTTGAATATATAGTTTTATATAATGAAGTGAAATAGAAAGATGAGAATCAAAATAACCCTGTGAATTTTTAATCAATTCATATTATATATCTTTAAAACAGCCAGGCCATCCTTCGCTGCTATCTCGTAGAAATTTATTTTGCACAAAAGAATAATAAATTAACTATTAAACACAATGATGGAATATATTAACCAAGGAAATGAAAATGACTTGGTGGTGGTATTTATGTGCTCAAAGGAAATCCAATAATGGTCGCATGCTTTCTTGATCATGAAATAGTATTGAAGACAAATGTCGATTCAAAAAATAAACTCCACTAGAAATGGCAGATGGCCGTGTTGGGTAAGGAAAGGATTCATTGAATGGATCAAGTTCTAGTTCCATTACATAGTTATCCTTGTCATTGAAAAATACAAATTTGTCATAAATTTCTTATCTAGGTGAAAGGAAGAGTGAGTCTGTATTTGTGCACCTATGACAATATATGAAAAGGGGAGCACTAGTGTACCCTGGAGCAGCATATCTCTCTCCATCACAAATACTAGTGTGCCCTAAACACTATTGTAAAGACCACTAAAGGATGACATTGCTTATCATACTTAGCATTATTGTATAGTTTTCTAACTACAACCCTCCTAAAGGAAGAGCATTATGGTTGAACATTTTCCAAACCACATGGATAAAATAACAGTAAAGACATGAAAAAAAAAACACCTTCAAAATCCATGAACCTTGCCCACACTATCCTTCTTCTATGTTGGACGTGATTAAAGAAACTTTATGGTGTACATGGGTGCATTTAATCCTTGCTAGAAATCGTGTTAGCTATTGGTGCAATCTCTCTCTAGAACCATTCGAGCTACTACAACAAACAAACATGTGAAGTTGTGTGAGAGTTTTTACCTTCATGGGTTAAGTCAACACTTGGAAGGGTTTTAAATTACATATACAACGAATGAGGAACCCCCACGTATTTCTTTGCTAGCTGAGCATATGATTTGAAGGCATTGAAGGACCAGAATAACAAGAAAAGATGCTGAAAATATTGTAGACATGCACCCAATTTTTGTTTTCTAGACATTAAAGGATATAATGACATCAGTAAACTAGGGTTCTCCCATAGATTGTTTGTTGCACCATTTCATTGATATTCTAGTGTAAAGGTTCTTAACATTCTTAGAATTCAAATGGTCATGAAGTTTATCAATTTCCTATTGTATTTATGAAATCATTGGAATATCAATCATGGTTGTTGAGTGATTTCCATGTGTATATGTCACCGTGTGTATATTTTTTGGCCACTAGTCAATACTTCTCACCTACAACACTATTCAAGAAAACCGTTTGAAGAAAATGGTCACCGAAGAATTCAATTATAAACCCATAATTACAGTGAAGATTGAGGAAATTCCTAAGCTAGAATCTCACAAAGGAAACCAAACTCACTAAAGAAAAACCTTGTAAGTTAAAATAATGTGTTTATGTGTTGATATGATTGGTATTTATAACATTTCATTTAAGCCAAAGGATGCCAACAAATATCAGCAGAACCTCAAATAATGATAGAATATTTACAAATAGTCTCTCTATTTCTTGCTTGATGCAGCATTTATAGTGATGTAGTAATCTCCCTACTTGTACAACTATAGCTTAGACCTTTTTCTCGTACCTTTAGTAACATCCATACATCTACCATCTAGACCTCCTAAATATGTATCATCATGAAAAAATGACTCCACATTGTCATCCAATGATCCATCCTCCCCAAATAAATCCATATCAACCTATAGTTAAAGTTCTTTATCATCATAGTGCCAAAATGGAGTGCTCATGAGACTGCATGCAACAATGTATTATAAAGGATGGACAAGAGGGATCCTCTCCCCTCATAAGAATCAATTTATAATTGAATGTTCCAATTAGAATTCTATATTGACTTGGTAACTTTGTTCGATGCACAACACTTATCGATGTTTCCTTTTCCAAAAGAAATTGTTATGCCAGAGTGAACACCAACTGTTGATTCAACTGGAAATATGATTAAATGTAAATTTTCAAATCCGCAATCCACACATAAGCCTTTTGGTGATTTCAACAACATGGTACAGTCCCATGTAATCTTAGGCAAGTGATTTCATTCACGTACTGATATTCATGTTGTATATGTATTCCTTTTACCTTTTATGTTAATCTAGAAGGATGAATAAGGGACAGGTTGAGTAGAATAACTAATTTCAAGAGATTTCCAGAAAGATCAGTGGCTTGTCTTGTATGTGATAGTGTTGATAGTTTTTGAGAGTTTATTTAGGAATTCTTACCGATAAAAAATTAAGTTATAAGTTCCCTAGATGGAAACTTTATTCTTTTGTACGATGCAATCTCTCACAACCTTGATTTAATTTTTCTGAATAGTCTATGAATGCTAGTCCTATCTTCTTTTTCTTTTCTTTTGGTGTTTTTTTCTTTTGAAATAGTATATGGAAGTGAAGTTTGTGTAGAGAAAGAGAGAAGGTGTAGTGGTATACTTTCTTTGTTCCTTTTTTATATGGTAAATAGAATTAGCAAGAAATTGAGTGGACCAATAGGTTGTCAAAAGCTACAATAGGATTTGCACTAGACCAATTCTTGATGGCCATCTCAATAGTATCTAGCACCTCAAACTAAAGTAGAAGACTTGACTCTTCCCACAGTGATATATGTGGAAGCCAACATTAGAACCAAAGAAAGCTTTTCTCATTTGGTCATTATTCAAAGGTGCGTCTGTCTGTAGATAAAATATTCGCTTACCTTGGGCTCGAGTTCAAAATATATGTTATCCCCATCATAGGCAATTTAAAACCTTAAAACACCTTTTTTGCCTCTTAACCAAGGTTGCATGGCCCTGAGCAGACTCCCTCTATGGCTAATACCCTCTCACCTTCTATTTCATGGAAGGTTTACTACTTAGGAAATTGTCTTCCTTTATCCCTAGAGTTTCAATATGCTTGGAGACTTGTTTGTATTGAAATTATTTTACTTTTGTGGAAGAAACAAAATGAATTTTACTTACCAATGGATCTGCATCAATGATCTGCTTCCCTTTGTCATTCCCCTTGTCTGTTTCTGACTCAGAGTCGGAACATGCATCTGATTCGGAAGCCTTCAATTCAGCCACCAGCGACTGCTTGGTCCGACACTCACTTGTGTTATGAGTGGGACTCTTGTGGAACTCACACCACTTTCCTGTGTCCTTCTTCGGCTTCGTGGTGTTGTTCTTTTCTTGCGGCTTCGACGGGTTGTCTTGGGTCACCTCGCCTTGGCTTTGTCCTTTGGGCTTTGGATTTGTAGATCCAAAGTCTCGCTTCTTCTGTTTGAAGTTTTGCTAAATTTTGACAGCGTATCAGTATGCTGTGCCGAGTGAGGAGATGTTCAAGAACTCCATCTCTTCCTGGATGTATCTGTGTAGGCAGCCGCGGTATTTGAGCGCTAGATACAGCTCAGAATATTTGATACCCAATTGTGTGTGAGGGGTATGAAAAATATTTGTGAACTCCGGCACATCTTGGTCTCGTCCCTGCTGCAGTGTGGTCCATTTGATGTATTTGTCCTCATAGCTTTTGACAGGGTAGTACTGCTCCTTGATGGCATCCCAGAAGTCATTCCATGTGGGTGTGGCTTAAAACAGTGAGCCTGTACTTCCATCCTTCTGTTCGCAGCAGGTTTCCCACCAGTCCTTGACGTGGGGGGTTGCTTTCAGAAGAGCGAAAACAATCTTTTCCCGACTTGAAAATTCATGAACAGAAAAATACCCATCAAGCATATTTAACCATTTATCTACGGCATCTGCGTCTATTTGACCCTCGATGATGGGGATTTCAAAATTAACTTGTACCTTAAACGGTGTGGCATTTCCAGAGTAACTGTTAGAAGCCGATGCGTCGCCTCTAGGTAGTCGTTGAAGGATTTGGGCAAAGTTGTCCATCATCGCGTTCCTTTGTAGCTCGAGGGCTTCTTCGAGTAAGATTTTGATAGGATCTCCTGCCCCTTGATTTTTCTTCTCATCCACCATGGGAGGTCGTCGAGATTTGCGAGGCTGGTCTTGCAAAGGGTCGACTAGTTCCAGACCTAACTCCTTATATCCCGACCTCGTTGGGGACATGCAAAGAAAAACAGAGAAAAAAGCAGACCGCTCTGATACCACTGATCCGGATTCAGATTTAAACAGGAACGCAATAAAATATAGAGATAACCATAAAGACAAATATGCAGCAGAAATAATACTTCATTTCATTACTGTAAAATACTGAAACATGCTTACAAATAGAAATGGAAATAACCCAGCTAGGGTGATGGTAGCTTATCTCTGAGAAGAGATGTGTCGGCTACATGCCTCTGAACTGTTCTCCAAAAACTGTGTTACAATGAGGCTCGAGGGCCTATTTATTGTTGAGAAACAATGGAAAACCCTTCACATTCCAAAACCTAACCCTAGAAGATGAAACGCCAAATCGTGGGCCCCGTTTTTGGGTAAGTTGGTACATCAACTTCCTGGGGTTAGGAATTGGTCGTACTATCTCCGTTTGATGCTCTTGATAGCCCGTTGGAAAGATATCTCCGAGGACTACAATGGAAAAGACGATTTTTAATCAAAAAAATCGCTGGCGGTGGATTTCCCAAAAAACGTCGTTTAGGGCCTCAAAATGGCTCCGGAAGTTTAGGACCTGAAAAAATGCTAAAAATAGAAAATTGTGCTATAATCAAGGAAACAGAAAAGCTGAAAGAGACAGTTGTGGGGGTCCAAATGGGATAGGTGGGTGGCCACCAACATCCACCTTGATCAGATTAAGATTCCATGGTGGTAAAATAGGGAGTTTTCATTGGCTAGAAAGAACACCATGCATTCCCACATCCTGGCAGATAGTCATGTGCATTACTCCTCCGTTGATTCCCCAAGGACTCCAAGTAGTACAAGCTTGAGAAGGTCCTTCAGAATAATCCATGGGACATACTAGGAGGGTGGAAAGGATTACCTATTGTTTCTTGGAAAATATGTAAATTGGATAGATAACATGAAAATATTGGGGTGTTAGATGTTACTGCCAAGGGATTTTGTTAGCACCAATAGGAATTTTGCATGGAAAATGGAATCAAACATCATACTATTTTCCCATGAATATTTTTAGTATTAGGGCTAAATTTATATAATGGATAACACTCAAATTTCAAGGTTCCATTTTCAATAGAAATACACGATTTTGATTCTTATCCAATCATGCCTTTTCATATGAGTTGGACTTTATGGGGATTTAGAGATGGCCTTAGTTTTAGCAGCATAAATATTTGGTGTTCTTGGATTGCTTATGGCTATGATGGCTCACTTCTAAATTTATATAGTAGTTTCCTCTCAATCAGAGGACATTGTAAATGGAATGAACTATGAGGCCTAGATCAGATTGATTAGTTTGCATGGAAGGATATTTCTAGGAATTGGATACATAGTAAGAAGTAGAAGACTAATTACCTGGAAATAATCAAAATGATTGACACTCATGACAAAGTTAAGGTAGCCATCATAGGCTTTGAGTCAATTTGGAGAAAAAAGATTGAAGTGTGGCATAATGATCAATCTATCCTATACTTTAACTCTCATATGCCATACTGTCATTCGAACCCCAAGCCCAGTAGTATCATTGCAACATTTAATTCTAGATGGTCAGTTATAATCAATGTTGCAAAACTTAGCATCGGGATAAAATAAAAAAGGGTCCAAAAAACCAAAACATCATAAAAATATAGAATATCAATAAAAAGAAACAAACATCAACAAAATTAAGATTCCATCAAAATATGAGTAAAAATGGGCAAACATCAACTAGGTCAAAAACCCATGATTTCATAATTTTTTCATGATAAAATACAGATGTTTGTAACATTGGTTATAATGATGAAAACTCATGGTTGAAAATAATAAAATCCTAAATACTATCTACTCAACACTAAATATTTTAATCTTAAAATACTTGGATGACAAGAATCGATACTCAACACTAAATATTTTAATCTTAAAATACTTGGATGACAAGAATCGATTCCAACACTAGATAGAAAGTGTAGACTTCCTAGAATTGGTCTCAACAATGGTTTGTCTATGCAGTGTGGAGAGGAGAGAATTTAAAGAAGATATTTTGGAAAATTGGATTTTCCAGACAATTTATGGTCTCATATCAGCTAGTGGTTTTCATAATATCTTCTCTAGCAATTTTAATTAGAGGGAATCTAATTTCAGCAACCCTTGGTTGCATACAAAGTTAACTCGATTGTTATGGTATTTTCTTCAATGCAATTATCTCTTATATGGAAAGTAAGTTGTGATGTGACATTTGATAATCCAAAAAGTTCCTTAACATGAATTTTAGTCGTTTTGGCAAAAAAAAAATTGTGGTCAGTTTTTGAGAAGCTAACAATATTTGTGAAAGAAAAAGTACCAAGGAGTACATAAAGCATACAAAATATTCAAGACTGTCTTATAGGACAAGGGGCAACAAATATTAAGACTATTTCGAAGGTTTCCTCACCGTGGAATAATATTAAACATATGCTATCTAAAAGACTTTTGGAATTAAACAAAAATATTTATGATTAATACGGTTTGCTAAATTATTTGATGCTTTCCCATACAAAACATGGAGAAGTTAATAGTAAAGTCAATCCTACCTCCACCATCCTAGAGATTAGAGGTCGAAAAAGTGATATTATCCCTCAAGAGATGGATGATTCAATTTTTATCGTTGTATGACTCTTCACTCAAGGTGTCAAGCTATGCAATAGCTTCATCAAAAGCTTTCTTGGCTAGATGACAAGCCTTGCAACGCATATAATATATATGAAAAGATGTCATAGAAAATTTGGCATATAATCACTTCTAAAATTTTCTAAATTCACTAGGTTGCTTAAGCATACTTATAAAAAGGAAAATTTGCATACCTTCCAAGTTAATTCATTATTTCATAGTAGAAAAAAAAAGTTCAAGGGCAATCAAACCCTGATTGGATGAGTTGGCGCTAAATCCAACTTTGCAGTATTTGAAGTTGTTTACAATAAAAAAATTATAAATTGTAATAAATGAATTCTCTATCCAAACTCTTTGGACCCAAGTAATTTAATTGAAATGATCATGAGTATTATAGCAAGGAAACAAACGAATTCTTAGCAAGAACAACTACACTTGTTTTCAACGAATAGATAGATGCACACATACGAGAAACAAACACAGTAAAGTAGCTAAATTGTAAATAAACTATTAGATTAAATTGAAATTTGAAACCTGAAATAGGAACAATATTATTGCTTATACCAAGTGAAAAGGCCATTAATAGTATAAGAAGGCCACAAAAGACTTCTCAGGAAGGACAACAAGATTGGATTTCATTGAGTCTATAGGATATATTCTAAGTTATATGTATGCACTTTCAGGGAAACCTATGAAAGTCACTTTATTTTCTACTTCATCTAACCCTTAGGGAATAGTGAAAAAGGAAATTAAAAAACCAGGAAACAAGAAATGCACTGCAGCAACATCTAAGCTAGATTAGTCAACCAAAGAAATAATTGGATGAAAATAACGGAGATCCAACCCATTAACATCATATTTACCTGGGTATAATATAATCTTCAAGAAAAACCACTGTGTTAGTTTGACTCTTCAACTATTTATTAATTTTCACAAGTTGCATAGAAATTCTTGAGGACCAAGTCAATAAAAAGTCTCCAATAGCCATTATGCAATTCACACTTTAGCATAAATAGAATCTAGTGAAATTTTTGAACTTCAGCTACATTTTCATTGACAAAGATATTAAGGACTACCCAACAAGCTAAGAAAAGAAATTTCTAGGACCTAAATCACGCCTTCCACTCGAAATCCATAAATTCTTGGAAAACATTAGCATGCTTCATCAGAGTAACCCTGTGTCTTAGAGTGATCAATACATAGAACATTGACAACTCTATGATTCTTCTGAGCCTTAGGCTTCTGAAATCCCAATATGCATAAATGGCCATATGAAATTCATAAATTGACAAGAGATCTTTGCCTTGGGATAAGATATCATTTCTAGTGCAATAGATGGTTCACACAATTGTACGAGGAAAAATGTACGCTCATTAACATGTTCATCTTAATACCACCTTGTAAAGTAATTAGAAACACTAATTCTTACCCCTTTCCCATAAATAGCTACTTTTTTTTACTGTCTGTCATTTTTGTGTTTATAAACCTTTCCTCTTGGTTACAGGGTTTTGGTTTTGGTATTTATTTTTTATACCATGTCCCTCTGCATTAGGCTAGGTAAGATGCCACAATATCTTTCCAACATGATGAAATTCAAAACTATTTACTCACGAGACCTATCTTGCTTGTACTAGCATTGTAAAAGCTAAAAGATGAATACATATGCATTTATGGTGTATCTTGATTCCCCATGGTGTATATTATTGAAAATTTTCTAATGTATGCTAGTAATGGTGTAATGATGTATCTGGTGTGTTATTTCTCACTACGTAGTAGTAGTGTTAGTGTTGGTAGTATTTGAAGGTTCATATTGTAAACGAGGTTTGAAAGAACAAATTGTTGGTTAAAAACCTAAGAATTATGCTTGGTATACTATCATAAAAGCCCTAATGAAACTAATAATATGACTTCTAATGTGGCTTTGTCATGTTTTTCAATCTCTACAACTACCGAGTTATCATCGATATTGCTATTTTTTGTAATGTCTCTATTATTATCATTTATGTGTTTCTAAACCTTTCCTCTTGGTTATAGGTTTTTGCTTTGGTATTTTTTTTATACCATGTCCCACTACATTAGGCTATGAAATATGCCACAATATCGATCCAACGTGATGAAATTTAAAACTATTGACTGACGAAAGTTATCTTGCTTGCACAAGCACTATAAAACCCAGAACATGAATACATATGTATTGGTGTTGTGTCTTGCTTCTCTATGGTGTATATTCTTGGAAAACTTCTAGTGTATGTTAGTAATGATGTAATAGTGTATCTAGTGTATTGTTGATCACTATTCAGTCGTAGTGTAATGTTTTTTCCTATTATTGTCAAAGTTTGTATTATTTGAAGCATGGCGTTGTAGATAAGCTTTGAAAGAACATATTTTTGGTTAAAAACCTAAGAATTTTTCTTGGTATACTATCACAAAATCCATAATGAGACTAATAATATAACTTCTAATGTGGCTGTATCATTTTTTTCAATCTATACAACTACCCAGTCATCATGCACATTTCTTCCTTTTGTGTCTCGATGCTATTTCTTTGCTCATTGTATTCATAACTATAGTCCACCTCCTATTAGGAAACTTCCCTTTCTGCTTTCCTAAATTCCATGGTTGTGATGACTCTCAGAATTATGCCTTTGCACTGAGATCTATCTGGGGATACTAAGCTGTGTTGGAATTTATAACCAAAGAAGTACATGACAATGAAAAATGTGAATTCAAACCTTTGGTTGACAATATTGGACGGGTCATTGATATGGAAAAAATTGTATTTTCCATCATAAAATTCCTACGTATCACTGTCATGAATATAGTGACCATCATAAAAATTCTTTGCCTCTTTGTTGTATTTTCTTTGGAGCAAATAAGTTGTGTGCTAGACTATATGCCCAAAAAACAAGAGATTAATGCCAAAATGTGATTAGTCCTACTACATTTGTTAATTGAGTTGAGTTTTCTATTTTTTATTGGATTTATAATCAAGGATTTTATAGTTAATTATTGTTTAAGCCGAATTTGGCCTTTCAAATTGCAGGGACATTACAAATTTGGGTTGATTCTAGAGACTTTCTATCTTACACCAAATCTTCTTGATAGATATCATACTACTCAACTTGTATTGACGAGAAACTATCAATTAGTAGGTGGCACTGTGATGCTTCTAGGTTGAAAGTATGAGAAAATTTGGTTTCCACAAGTGGGTGTTTTTATTGATGATTGGAGAATATAATCTCTGTTTGGTAAATGAATGCATACTTTTTGGCTTCAGATTTCACAATCTTACTCACACTTTATTTTTATTTTATTTTGATGATAAATAATTCACATTCTTCACATCTTAGAAAATAAATTTGAGAAGAAACATGTACTGGTTATGGAGAAGAAAGTCCTCAACAAATTAATGTTCCATCTCATAATCCCAAAGTCGCTAGTACACATATTGACTGCAAAAGATATATCTAGTCGAATATGTGTAAGATAAAGCAAACTACCAACCGGCGATCAATAGATAGTCCCATCAAATAAGGGTGACAGACACTGGGCCTATATGTATTCCTTATCCGACTCCTCGAAGTTGCTACCTTTGATGGAGAGGAAATACTCATCTCTGTTTTTATTGCTGAACTTAAATTCAAATTATTATTATTTCCATTCTCTAATGTTTTTTTGATTCTATGAATATTTGGTTGTTTTGTGTAACTGTACATACTCGTGGAAAAAGCATGATTAAGAGAATATATAACTCACTTAATTTTTGGCGTAGCCTATTCACATGTGAAATGGTGGCATAAATATAAGGGATATTTAGCATGTATGCAACTACTAAAAACACATCATTCATGTAAAACAGTATATATCCTCCTTTTCTATGTCAAGAAGCATATAAATTATAATTGTTTGACTCCAAGGACCCACATTCTCAATGTGACTGGGGCTGTCTCCCTAATGATTTTTTTACCACTGACAAATCACCAGGCTCCATTTGTTCATTTTTGCCAGAATTTGAGATAAGACAGGCCTTGAACATGAGCCTAGAACCCATTAGTTTATCTAAGGAGATAAACCCAGTCATACCCATGGGGTATGGCTCTTCGAAATTATGCTTAAAATTTCATGGGTATCATAAATATAGAAAAAAACCACATCACAGACTAACAGAAGGGAATGATCTTCATCATTATGGATGTATTCCGATTAAATTTCATCTCCAACGTCATGAAGATTGAATTCCAAAATCGGGACGCAAGAAAAAGAAAAATAATATGAATATACATGGCAATATCAAATTTGAGTGTCTACAATTCAAGTATTTTGGACGGGACATATTGAACAATTTGATTCAACGAAAAGAAAACATATTAAGATTTATATGTTTCCAAATGTACGAAAAGAAATCATTCTGAGCTTTATATGTTTTTCAAAATTCAAAACAATGTTCTTATTGTTTACTGCTTTGATTATTATTTCTATGACACGAATTCCATTAAAAAGGAAATTTTCCAATTGATTTATCATTTTTTTGTTGCAAATATACTTGTTGGCGTTGCTTATGTATTGATGCATGTTGTAGTCACTAGGACATCTGAATAGGAAGAACCAAATCTACATGTTTTTCTTTTTCAATGTAGCCTTTTGGAAAGTAGATACTAAAATGGATTCCAAAAAAATTATGGTAATTTGAATGCCACATTAAATAAATAAATAAAGATGATAAACTACCAAGAAAATGAACCCAATGTGATATGTTGGTTAAATATAGTATATCGTTAGCCCTGAAAAAATTTCATTCATGTATGTAGTTCTAAATTGTATCGATACTTTACAAGAAATATCTTTGTCTGAAATAACATAGCATGTGAATGTTGTCAGGATTCCATGCCAAAGACTCAAGAGTGCCTATTTGATGGAAGGGAAGCAAGTTCAAACTCCTATCAGTTATGTTCCAGGTTTCTTTCTAGCTGATGTGTGTAAAAGTTTCACCCTGCGAGTTATTAGATGTCCATGGAATGTTAGTCGATCCATGTCATCAGCGTTGACTAACATGATAATACGTGAGGATTCCTTAAAAAGGCTTGGTACATTAACAATATTTTTTTGACAAGTTGACATTGATCGAAACTTCATAGGTCCAATGATGCCATCCAAAAACCTGTATCAATCAAATCTATATGAACTAAAATAGTGTTTTTTTTATAAATTCAAAAATAAATCATGTAATTTCACATTTCTATATTGATGCCATGACTGTTGTAGATATATTTTGGTCATCCCAGTAATATTCAAATTCATTTAGTTTCAGAATCCATTATAAAACAACTTCTACTATAAAAAATCTCAAACAAATAAGTAACACAAAAATAAGTATAGAAAAAAAAGAAAAAGAAAAAATAAGAAGCAAACAAACAAAACTCCAGACAATATCAGATGTGAAAAACAAATTGTAGTGTTGTTTTAGTCAATCCTAATTGACCAAGACTGCAACCATTTAATTGTCAACCCAGGGTAGGTCTGTTATTTCAATGGAGTTCGCACTATCTCTGCCGATACACTACATACAAGAGTGAAAATAGAAAACAATATAGAATGTCATTGAACTAATTGTAGAAATGAAATCATTCATGCAAAAATTAAAACACTCTACAAAAATGAAATCACACTTCATAGTTACTAGAGCAAAGTACGCCACACACTATACTGATAACTACACCAGCTGTTCAACTACCATTCTACTAGTTAGATTTGTGTAATAACATAACATAATTATGGAACTAAAGCAAATATTTTCTACAAATTATACAACGACAATAGAAAACCATACAAATATTAAAAGAGAGAAACAATAATATACAACTACTCTACCACTGCAGTCCCTGCTAAAGAGGAGGGCCCTTCATCCCTAGCAGGGGCATAGGAATAAACACAATATTAGTTAAGGAATCAACTTGGAAACAAGAATAGGATCATCACAGTGTCTTTGATATTAAAAACAATTAAATGTTACAAGATCAAAATAATAGTACTCTCTATGTCATCTCACATACCTCAGAGATTAAGTTTCTCTTATATTTATTACATACCGAAATTTAGGAATGGACCAGTCATGACAATCTCATGATTTTTATGCCCATCATAAAATAGAAATTGTTATGACCAGTTCCTAAATACAAATTCTATCAAAATACATTAGTTAAGATCATAAACGCTTGGATCTATCTCTTTCCAAATAAACAATTCATAACTTCCAATAGATGTCGCGTGGAATAGTACCCATAGCCTTTCCAGCTACAATGTAACAACATCTTGCAGTCAAATAATAGTTTGGAATGTAACAACAATCACTGGATAACAACAACCTTGTAGCGGAACCCAATGTGTAACAATGGTAACGTATAACAGCAACGTGGTGTAACAACAATGCTTGTAACAGCAACATGGTGTAATAGAAATATATGTAACAACACACAAAGTGTAACAGCGATATGTTTCATCCTTCTCTTAGATCGATCAATGCGACTATTCATTCCATAACCTCATTCTCGCAAGCAACACCTGAAAAAGATGAGAGGATCCAAAAGACCTCTCCAATGCTTACCCCAGTTAGCCATAAAAAGAAATATTTCATTGTTATATTTAAAAAAATTAGCAAAATAACATGATAGAAAAAATGATGTTCACAATAAGGAAAAAGGTAGTTGACATGTAAAGTTATGTTGGTCTGGAGGTGAGAAGGGTCAAAACTGTGGAAAGAAAGTATAGGAAATAGGCACAAAACTACACCCAACATCTTCCCCCAACTAAAGTAGCTGCATGTCCTCACACAAAACCTTAGTTTCTCCTATTATACCTCCAATGCAATTCTATAAAATTATAAGCACCAACAGTGTCTTGACAAATAGACCTATATCCTTGAGTAGCCATTAGATGTCACAGCCAATATTCTTCTTCTTAGTCGCACAAGTGGTAATACGACTGATATTCCTCCACTAGTAACCAAATCATAGGATATTTGGATCTAAGTCCAATCCAGAAGGCCCCCAATGTTTGCACCACCCGAGCATATTCTGGTACTCGTATAACAACAACCACAAAATTCTTGAACTTGAAAGGATCTCCTTCTTGTAATCCAACACTACATGCTTCAATGCGCTTAACGCACCCTGTTAGTGCTCGAATTTTCATTTGTACATATTGACTGAGGAAAAACCCCACAATCCTTTGTCTGTAAGTGGTTGATTGTTCCTTGATTTCTGGGGTACTGAGGAACAAATTGAACTCACGTCTCAGCTCAACAACCATTCCTGGTTCTTCCCTGATCCATAATGCTTCCCTTTCTTCATTAGTCTCAGATGACTTCATGATCAAGTGCGATTTGACTTGATTCCTCATAAAATAAGTGAAGGCTTGTGACTGTAAATTCCCCATATAAGAGAAAAAACTTTCCACCATCTTTGTATTGACATATTCACACATCATGTTATGCAAAAACAACTCACAAAGTAGGCTTTGTTCATCAAAATCGCAAGCACAAAAAATTTCAAGAAAAGTACGGGTAGGAGAACCCAAACAAGGTCTATTTTCAATGACTTCTTTTTATTGAAAAAATAATAACGTTTCCATAGGAACACTGGATATGATGGGGAAGGCCTCCTGCATCCTAGCAGGTTCAAGGCAAGCTCTCAAACCTTCATCTTAACATTTGTTAGGTCTAGAAATTCCTGTTATAACAACTATAGTTGTTCATATTTCTTCTTCTTAGATTCCTTATTCCTCTGCTCTTCCAATTCTCTCACCCATTCTTCCTTTAACCATTTCTCCTGGAGTGGATTCATCCTCTTTTTAAGTGCCTTGAGGGAGATCATTCCCTCTTTCTGAGAGAGCACTTGCTGCTTCTATTTTTGTAGTTATGGTATCAACGACATTCTCTTAGAACACCATCCTTCATAATGACCCATTGTTCTCCCACATGCATTAACAATTGAAGGTGTAACAACCTCCCAAGGGTGAAACTACTCCATTTCAGATGCTATTTCTTGTGTAATAGCAACGTCATCAATGGGTTCTTGTGTAACAGCTTCTTTTTCTCCTTAGTTAGATTCTACTTCAATTGTTAGTTCTTGTGTAACAACAGTGTCATCCAAAGGTTCTTGTGTATAATTTTTCCCTTGTTTAGCTTTTATTTCCATTGTTGGTTCTTCTCTAACAATAGTGTCAACCACAGGTTCATGTATATTAGCTTCCTCTTTTTGCCCTTGGTTAGCTTCTGTTTCTACTGTTGGTTCTTTTGTAACAACAATGTCATCCAAGGGTTCTTGTGTATCATGTAGAAAATTACTCTCTATGGAATTCCCCATTTCAACTGTTGGTTCTTGTGTAATAGTAGTGTCTAGAACGGTTTTTTGTGCATCGGCTTCCCAGGACTCAGTTTGTGTTTCCCTTGAAAAGGTGTCCACTACACAAACTCTATATCTCACTTCCATTGGCTCCGTAGCACAAGTCATGCACATAGAACCCGAAACATTTTCCTCGCTGGCCCTACCTAAAGCCTCAGACAAACTATCTAACCCCGAGGCCCTTGCATCTACCTTATCCTCTTATAACGTCTTCCTTAACTTTTCATTTTCTCTTTATAAACTTTTAATTTTAAGCAGCAAGGATTGGGTCTCGTTCTTACCTGGTGAGGAAGGTTCCTTTGGCCAAGCCCGCTCTTCATCATCCTACCCCCTTGTTCTTGTCATACATGGATGGGGACTCTGGGTACCCGCTAACGCTTAATCTCTACTTTAGCCACTTATCGCCAATTGGCTTGTCAACTGATCTCTTTCCAGCCCTTACTTTTGAGGGTTGGGGTTGCTCCTTGGTTTCTGTCGAAGCTTTCTCCGAAGTCCCAACTCACTTACTGTGGGTATTCATAGCCTTCTTTCTCATTAATTCATCCTAGCTCTTCCGCTAGTGACTTAGGGTGTCTAGCACAATTATCTTGATGAGGCCATGGTTTGTGATGCATTTCTATGAGTGCATAATTTTCTTCATGGCTGCAGCCATATCCCTGATATTCTCCAACAAAATCTACGAGAGCTTTATCATATGTCAATGTCGGAGGTGATTTAACAAAGGTAAGTGGCAATTGAATACAATTGTTTCCCTTCTCTCATAGGTGATATACTTAATGAGGTAAAGGATGAAATCTACCCATCGCTTGGGAAGTGACAACCTTTAAATTCCTCCTCCTCTCTTCAGCAACGATTCTTCCCCTTGCAGAAAATCCTCCTTCAAAGAGTGGTCATTGATTTTTCTATTAAACCATATTTTTACCTCCATTGGAAATGTTGTCACATGGGAAATTACCTCCTTTGTAACTTCCAGCTGTAATCCCCTGATGTCTGTTTGATTCATATTCAAATTCTTAGCAAATTCCATAGCAATTGCACTGTTTGATCCCTCTATCCTTTGCAAAAAATGAAACCAACCCATGTCTTTACAAATTTGGCATGCTTCGGGGCAGTTTTCTAATGCCTATGTTGATCTTGGTTCATGTCAAATTTCCACTCCACCCATTGCTACATTGTTTAAACACTGTCCTCCTCTCTTCTCCTTCTTGAGAAATTGTGAAGTGATTGACAGAATGCTCAGGTATTTTAGCTCTGCAAACTGTTCTCCTCCTCTTCTGTCTAAGAGTTCTAAATGAAGATGCAATGCTTTGGAAGTGGGTAATTGTAGGGTGATGTAGGGAGGATAAAGGCAGGGATTTGAAGTCACAGTTCGCACTGCGGAATATCATTTCCTTATTAATGCTAAGTTATGGAAGGTCTAGTCTAAGGTACGATTCCCTTTTCGACATGATCAATCATTAAATGATAATGATTACGAGATCATCATTCTTTGGTTTCGGTCTAAATGCTCATAGGTCATATAAAGGTCATGCCATGATGTAATTCGTCCTCCCCCCAGCTTAAATGTGACTACCGTCCTCAACTGTCAAAATGATATCACATTAAATTGCCATAATTATTAAATAAAAGAGGATAGAAATATTACCATTTCATGATGTACCCCATGTGATGTGGAGAGAATACATTGAAGATGAGGTGCATGAAATTAATTCTGGCGATCAAGGAAATTGCTCTCGAGTCATGGTGATGTGTGTTGTGTATCACAATAGATAATTTACTTGGATTATTTCTAGAAGTCGTCAGTTGTTACAGTTGTAACATCCAAGACAACTGTTATGTATCATTGGTTTCCACAAAAGATGAAAACAAAAAACTAAAACAGTTGTGTAACAACATTATTTTAAGATATTCCTGAAATAACAAATGTTGTTTCAAAGTGTGTAACAACTGCCATAGAGTGATTTTCAATTGTTACAGAAGTTGTCTATCTACGCCAAAAAGATGTTTTCACTGCTAGATTATTTTCATTATTTATTTTCTTATTTATTTTTCACAGCCAAAAAATTAGAATTTTGGTAGAATGGGCGTTTTTCCCTTGATCCTCTAATTTGAAGGTTTGAATCCATGACAATGTTAACAAATGAATCCCTTGAACCAGGTTTATGATATAACCAAAGACAATGTCCATTTGCAAGAAACGGTGTCCTCCCACTGTCAATCGTAACCAAATTTATAGTCCCATTGTCAAAGACTACATCTACCTCATAGGGACCTAGCCATCTGGTGCTAATCTTACCCTTGAAATCCTTACATATTGAATCATATAAGAGAGCCCAATCTCCTTTCTAAATTTATTCCTTTTGATAAACTTGTCATGCCACTTACCTCTTTGCTACTGGATAATATATGTCTTTTGGATAACAGTTAGTTGTTTCTCCTCCAATTCATTGAGCTGGTTCAACCTTTGCTTTTGTGTTGTAGACAAATCTAGGTTTACCTACAATGTTATTCTCAATGTCTTGATTTCAAACTCAATAGGGAATAAGGTATTTTTACCGTACACAAGTTCATATGGTGAGAATCCCATAATATTCCTCCATGTAGTTCTATATTCCCACAAAACTTCTGGAAGTTTATCGGCCGAATTCCTTCGGTGACTAGCCATAGTCTTTGTAAGAATCCCCTCAATCACCTTGTTGGTGCCTTCCACTTGCACATTTTCTTGTGGGTGATAAGATGTCGTGATTCTATGACGGATTTTCTATTTTTCAACAAACGTTTGGATCATATGAGATGTAAATTCGAGCCCTACATCTGTCACTATCTCCCTGGGTATCCCAAAATAGACAAATATGTCTTTAAATAGGAACTTTGAAACAACCTCTTCGTAGCTCTAGTTAGTGCTTTTGCCTCAACCCATTTTGTGACATATTCAGCGTAGACCAAGATGTAGGATCTCTGTCTAGATGAAGGATTAATTGGTCTCACAAAATCCAAGGCCCATTTCTAAAATGGATCTAAGACCAATTGAGGATGTAACAACATCTCATCTGATTGCAGCGGTTGTCCCATCCTTTGGCAGCTATCACATCCTTTCACGAACCTCTTGGTATCCTAAAATATTGTTGGCCAATAATATCCTGTCGAAAGGACTTTGTTTCCTATTCTCTTGTCTATGAAGTTCCCTCAACAAGGTTCCTGATGATGAGCCTTAAGGATGTCAAATATCTCATCTTCCCTGACACAACATCTGATCTGAAAATCTCGTTGAGTGTGATATTTATTCCCATCTATCCAGGTGTAATTAGCACTCTATTGTATGAGTTTTCTCTTTTCCTTAGAGGACAAGTATTGTGGAAACTTTTGTGCAACAAGATAATTGGCTATATCTTCATACCATGGTGAGTAAGTAGAAATAGCAAAGAGATACTCATCAGGGAAAGAATCCTTAGTAGGAATGCAATTGTCATCAATAGTTAACCTAGAAAGAAAACCAGCTACTACATTATATTTTCCAAGTTTATCTATGATTGTGATATCAAATTATTGTAACAACAATAACCAACGTGTAATTCTACCATAGGTAATTGGATTATTCATTAAAAAATGAATGGAAGAGTGGTCAGTGTGTACAAATACTTGATACCTAGTAATATAATGTTGAAACTTGTTGATGGCATGCACTATTGCTATGAATTCCTTCTCGATCATTGTGTGATTGAGCTTAGCCAGAGTCAAATTCTTGTTGTAATAAATAGCACAAGGTTTCTTATCCTCCAGCTGGCCAAAAGCAACACCTACAACAATATCTGATGCACCTGTTGCTGTATGAAATGACTGTTCCCAGTTAGCTTCATGTAAAACCGGAGCTGCTGATACACAACATTTCAATTTCAAAAATGCTTTCTCACACTTTCCTTTCCATAAAAATTCCATAGCTTTCATGAATAAGGAGAACAATGGCAATGCAATTTTTCAAAAATTCCCTATAAACATTCTATAATACCTTACATGTCCTAAGAAACTAAGTACAACTTCTTACATTTTAGGAGTTGGAATTTCAGAATTACCTCTATTTTAGGAAGGTCTACCCTGATCTCGTCAGCAGAAATGTAGTGTCCCAGCATGATCCCTTTAGTCATCATCATGTGAAATTTTTCAGTGCTCAAAGGAATAATAGTTTGTATACAACATTCTAACACTCTTTCTAAATTAGATAATGCTATTTCAAAAACATTACCATAAGGTGTAAAATCATACATGAATATTTCAAGGCAGTCATTCAAAGAATCAGAAAAAATTCCCAATATTGCCCTCTGAAAATTTGCTGCTGCATTGTAGAGTCCAAAGGGAAGTACTCTATATGTGAAATTTCCTCAGTGGCAAGTAAACATTGTTTTATCCTGATCCTTTGGGGCAATATTTATCTACTTGTAGCCAATAACCCTTCTAAAAATGAAAAAAAAAAATTCCAGAAAGGGTGTCAAGGACCTGATCTATAAATGATAATGGAAAATGGTCCTTTTGAGTGGCTTTATTGAGTTCTCTGTAATCCACACATTCTCTCCACTTTCCATTCTTTTACAGAAAATGACAAGCGAAGACACCCATTGACTGTCAAATATAAGATAAATAAAGTTAGCATTCATGAGTTTTTGTAATTCTTCTTTCACTACCTTCTCCAGTGCAAGGTTAATACGACGCTGGGGTTGTCTAAATGGTTTGCAACCATATCTCAAATAAATATGGTGAGTGCACAGTTTCGTATGAATCCATTTCATATCCATGTTGTATGATGCAAATTGTGTTTCTGTAATAGTTGTAACATCAGTTTGTTTTTCTCAGTAGTCAGGTTGGGATTAATGTTCTGATACTTTCCTAGTTCTATTTGGATTGGACTATATGAGTATGTGGAGTGGTTATCATTTATTCAAAGTTTATATCTTCTACCTCCTCTTCCTCAGTTGAATTTTAATAGAAGCTCCAGAAAGTGAGTTACTGATAAAACCATTAATGATATCATCTTTTGTCTCATGCTTGAAATATTGGGCCTTCCCCAGAGTGAGGGGTGGTAAGGAAAGATGTGATTTGGATTCAAATTCATCCCACCAGGGATTGTTCAAATCCATATTTGGTTTTGGGGGATAAAGATTAAGGGTTTTTGTATCCTAGCCATTTGAAATAATCATAGATCCAGATCTACATCCTATAAATGCATTTGCAGTGGCAAGCCAGGGACTCCCTAGAATCAAAGGATGTCCCCCAAGGTTGGATTTTGTTTGTAAGATAGAAATTCAGTCGGATACCTTTAGGAATATATTGCGATTACTATGTCTTCTAATACCCCCTCAAGTTTAACACGAGACCTATCTGGTAATTAAAGTATGGTAAGTGTATGTCTAAGTCCATGTAGCCCCAGGGTGGTAAAGATGTCCTTTGTTATCACATTAATGGTTGCCCCAAGATCAACGAATATATTAGTTATGGGCTGGCCATCAATATAGACAATAACTATAGGGCTTCCTGGATCATTATAATTGGTTAAAAGAGGTTGAGCAATCATTAATTCAGACAATTGCCCCATCATGTTTATGGTAGGAGTGCCCTTATGCTTCCTTCTAGGTTTCTGAATGCATAGATCTCGTACTATTTTGGCATAAATGGGTACTTATTTAAGAGCTTGCAGTAGAGAAATTCATGCATGTAGGTTTTAATACTCCGTAAGGAGATTGGATTCAGGTTTTGTGGTAATTCAAGTCTCAGCTAATCTCTGAGGATACAAAGGATCCTAAGTCATAACATTTGAATCAGCTTCTACAGATGTACCAACCTTACTCGAGTTGGTGGTTATAGGAGTAAATTTTCTTCATATTTTGGTTGTTACAGGCGTAATAATCCACTTTGCATTGACTGTTAGAGGTGTAACAACCACCTCAACATATAATGTACCTTTTCTTGAAGGTTCACATTCCTTGTCGGTGATGATAGGGGAGTGATTTTATTTAATCACCTTACCCAACTGTAGTTGAATTTAATTAAGTCCAACGGGAGTGATAAGGTAAGTCTCAAAGGTAATTGGAGCCTTTATTCTCTGGGATACCTTATTATTCGGGTTAGGGTTAGGTTGCATAGGTAATTGGGGCCGCATAGGTGGTGTAGGAACACAAGTTTGGAAAGCGGGTAATTTTAGTTGCTGCTGCATTAGTAACCCTGATGGAACTCTACTTTGGGCATTCCCCCTCCAGTTCAGATTCCAAGTATATGGTTGAGATGGAGGATAATGAATAGATGGAGAAGGGGACCACTGGTTCCAGGGCGAAGGAAACTATGTCAGAGAAGGAGCGGAGTATTTCCATGGATATTGTTGAGTGTTATATGAATTATTCAATTAATTAAAAGAAGAAAGATATTCGGGCATACCTGTAGGTCATGGCTGCCATGGTCTCCTGGGTGTTATGAAATAAGAGGACTGAACTTCTTCAGTCAGTTCTCTAAGCATTGCTTTCAATCTAGGAAGCTCCAGACATTCACCTATAGAATGTTCTAGCTCACAAATATTGCACAATATGATGTTGTTCATCTCAAACTCCCTCAAAGGATGTTTCTTTTGGCAATTCAGGAAGAACATATCTAGGGGTGTATCAGCTTCTCCTTGTGTCTTCTTGTTCTGTGTTGTCATTATATGGGAAGATAGAGTACTGAGGATGTCAGTTTTGAAATTTTCAAATAAATTCCTGATTTCTGGTCTGCTTACTCCTCCGCTTGTAGATTTTTGTATTCAGGCATAGGCATATCAGATTGTGCTTCTTCCCTTTGACAATCCTCTAGAGCATCTTAGATAGAGCTTGATGATTTTGGTGAATGGTTCCTGAGATATGTCCCCTTTTCCTAACAGATTCAGGGTATCAAGGCAATCATCCCTCATTCCTCTTATGAATATGGTCTTCAAGATCTCATGATCTAAATCACTATGTTTAGACCTCTACAAATTATAATGAAACTGCTCCACATAGTCCTCCAAGCTCTCATCCTCCTTTTGTGTCATCCTGAATACTTCCTCTCTTAAGTCCCTAGTTTTACAATAGTCTTGATACTTTGATAAAAATGTCTCCTTCATGTCACTCCATGTTTGAATAGAGGAAGAGCCTAACCCCATGAACCATCTCAGGGATGATCCTTTTAGAGTAGCAGGAAATAATTTTAATTTTTGAGCATCTGAAACATAGTCATAACTCCTATACAAGACATAAAATTAAAATAAGAAGGTGTCGGGATCTCTATAGTCATTCCTTGAAAGGATGGTAAAGATAATAAAAGAATATTTTTTACGGGAGCCTCGCCTATGATATCCCCAATTGGGAACTCAAAGGTGGTGACAGTAACATCTGTTTTAGTGTTGTTGTTATTTTTGTCCCCCATTGTTAACCCTTCTGATCCTTGTTGTAACAAACATTCTTCAAATTGTTCTTGTGATTGTCTTGGAGGTGAAATTTGTAACTCAGGCTGTTTCAGGGCTACCTATTTCACTGCATTGGCTGAATATGGATATTAATAAACCAATAAGTTCTATCCTATTTTAGGTTTTTGATGTTCCCCTTCAGCTTCCCCTTGTCCCTCAATCCTATGGTTCTGGTTACTATCTGCCCCCTGCTATTCCTGAATTGGATAATCTTAGGAGTGTTTTCACTAGCCTTAGAATGGTATGGTCCCTAGGAAACGAAATTAGGGGCTTTTGTCCTTGTTATGGGAGTAAAAAACTTGTGGCACTTTTTTCCTTGCATCCTTTTGAGAACTTGATTGTTATTTTTTTGTGCTTGAGATCAGTTCATGGATAAATGTTTTCCTCCCCAAATCTACACTCTTCCTTTCCTCTTTAATAACCCTTTTTCTTGTGACTAATTAGAGTGAGGGGTGTTTTTGGTATTTCTATAATTCCTACAGTTGCACTCATGGACCCTATGTGTATTAATTCACAGCCTAAGTGTCTCAGTCTTTGACAGTGGTGAGCCCACCCATGTATGTTAGAGCGATGTGGAGTTTCTTACCTCTCGTCCTACCACCCAACAAGTGAAGGGTTGAAGACATGTTTTAAAAAAACACAGAAATGACACACCCTAAGCTCCCTAGTGAGCACAATAGTGAGCTTTCTAATGTATATTAGAGAGATTCATAGGTTCTTACCTCTCATCTTACCGGCCAACAACTATGGACTAGGAAGACTCTATCATCAAACAAACAACTGAATGACTATAGCATCAACTGCCATCCCCGGCAATGAAGCCAAAATTTAGTGTTGTTTTAAGTAATCCTAATTAGCCAATACTACAACTATTTAATTTTCAACCCATGGTAGTTCTGTTATTTTGATCATGTTTTCACTATTTGTGCCAATACACTACATCTAAGAGTGAAAATATAAAATAATAAAGAATTTCATTGAATCAATTGCAGAAAATAAATCACTCATGAAAAAATTAAAACACTCTACCGAAATGAAATCACACTTCACAATTACCATAGCAAAGGCACACTACACATTGTACTGATAAGTACACCATTTGGTCAACTACAATACTGCTAATCCGATCTACGTAACAACATAACATAATTATCGAAGTAAAGGAAGTATATTATACAAATTCTATAGTGAGGATAGAAAACCATACAAATAATAAAAGAGAGAAACAATAGTATACAACTACTCTACTGCTTCGGTCCCTTATAAAGGGGAGGGCCCTTCCTCCCTAACAGCGGTGCAGGAATAAACATGATATTAGTTAAGGAATCAACTTGGAAACAACAACAACATCACCACAATGTCTTTGATATTAAAAATAATTAAAAGTTACAAGATCAAAATAATAATACTCTCTATGCTATCTCCCATACTTGAGAGATTAAGTTTCTCTTATAGTTTTTACATACCCAAAATCAGGATTGTATTAGTCATGAGAATCTCCTAATTCTCATGCTTATCATAAAATGGAAATCATTATAACTAGTTCCTAAATACAAATGTTATTCAAATACATCGGTTAAGATCATAACCGCTTGGATCTATCACTTTCTAAATAAACAACTCATAACTTCGAATAGTTGTTGCATGGAATAGTACCCATGACTTTTCCATCTATAGCGTAACATCATCCTGTGGTCAAATAACGGTTTGGAATGGAACAACAATCACTAGATAACAAAAACCTTGTAACGGCACCCTAGGTGTAACAACGGTAACCTGTAACAGCAACGTGGTGTAACAACAATGCCTGTAACAACATTATGGTGTAATAGCAAGATCTGTAACAACACACAAAGTGTAACAACAATATGTTCCATCCTGCTCTTAGACCGATCAGCGTGGTTGTTCATTTTGTAACCTCATTCCCACAAGAAACCCCTGAAAAAGATGAGAGGATCCAAAAGACTTCTCCAATGCTTACCTGAGTTAGATATAAAAGGGAATATTGCATCGATATATTCAACAAAAATGGAAAAATGACATGATAGCAAAGATGTTCTTCACAATAAGGAAAAAAGTGGTTAACATGTAAATTTATGTTGGTCTACAGGGAAATGGGGCCAAAATTGGGGAAAGAAAGTATAGGAAATAGGCACAAAAGCTACACCCAACACAAAACTATGCTACATCTAACAAGTTCCCTACATCTTTTTACAAAACTACATAGTAAGTGAGAGCATAGGTATTCTAGTAATCAATCACAATAGCTTCTGCAAGGCAAATGCCTTTGAAATGAGACCTTGCAAACCTCTGCTGCATCTAGCAAGTGCCCTTAATCTTTATACAAAACTACACAGTGCGTGAGAGCACAAGAATTTTGGGGATCGAGAAGAATAGCTTCTACAAAGAATTCAAATTCCTTCAAAATGAGACCTTTCATTTGGAGACAAATTCCATTTCTAATGTTAGCTTCATGCTCTGTTTCCATGAAAGTTTCATAGAGACCAAGTGCATCTGCAAACTTATTCCTAGATATTGACGTGGCTACTCAGGGGACCATTATTACCACAACGTGGGTGGTTCTTGAGGCATATTGGCATATGATAGCACATGATTCCCTTGAAACCATCTAAGTAATGAGTAATAAACAAGGATCAAAAGTAGAATTAGGGTACTTGATGTAATGTTCATTGAATGATGGCTCATCGAATGATGACTCACTGCTCCATCAGAATTTGAACGCAATGGCCCCTACAAATGCTCATTATCGCTTGCAACTATAGGTTTTAATCCTGTACATAAATTACTTGCATACAAATTCTAAAACACATAAAATAAATAATGCGAGATCATAACACATAAAACACATATAAAAGAGATTTTCCCCTGGATCCAGAAAACGGGACTACCAGCTTGATTTTTCATTATGTTCCTTTCAATGTTACAATACATATTTATACATGTCAAAGCATCCAATGCGATGGACTGAAAACTATCACGTCCAAAACCATGGACCAAAAACCATTGCATCCAAAACCATGGACCAAAAACCATCACGTTGAAAACCATGTGCGAAAAACATGCACAAAACCATAGGCAGGTCCACCCAACCTAACATAGGGTCCAAAACCAAAATTTTCTGGGGCGCTGCCTCAAACCCCATAGAGTGGGGTTACCTATACCCCTCAAACCCCCTGTAACTCCCCTCGCTACGCAATCGGCACAATGAAGGGGGGGCTCCACCCCCCCTCTAACCCCCAGTTAACTACGTGGGCTAGTCGTGGAAAGAATATAACATAACCTAACATTCTCCCACTTGTTGTTTTCTTTCCACAAGGGGCCACAAGAGAGCTTAGTCATTTATCCAGCCCTGCAATGCCCATTGTTTCTCTACACCAAGAGAACTTCTCAGAGCTCACAAATTTTGTCAATGCATCTGCAATATTCTTCAAAGTGTCCACATTTACCAGCAACACCTTTTGTCTTTTATCACATCCCTCACAAAGTGATACTAAACATCAATGTGATTTGTCTTTGAATGATATGCATGGTTCTTTGCTAAGAAAATTGCACTTTGGTTGTCACAGTCTATCCTTATAGCTCCCTGTACTAACCCCATACTTGAACACAATCTCTGCAACCAAACTGCCTCCTTGCTTGCATGAGTGGCTGCCATGTATTCTGCCTCTGTAGTTAATAGTGCTGCTATGATCGTTTCTTACTCATCCAACTGACTGCACCTCCAAATAGGTTAAACATCTACCCACTTATAGATCTTATCCGATCCAGATCTCTATCCCAGTCTGCATCAACAAGTCCACGAATATCCAACACTCTGTCCAATCCTGGTCTTCCTTGGTAGCACAAGCCATAATCACTGGTGGCATGCAAATACCTAAAAACCTGCTTCACTACTGTCCAGTGCTCCTTCCCTAGTTTTGACATAAGCCTGCTCAATACTCCCACTGCATGTACAATATCTAGTCTAGTACATACCATTGCATACATCATGCTACCGACTGCACTTGCATATGGAACATGGGACATCTCCTTTTCCTCTTCTTGTGTCTTCGGACAATACTTAGTAGATAACTTTAAACCTACAAGAATAGGAACCTTCACCGGTTTACTATCCTTCATATTAAACCTTTGCAATATTGTCTCGACATACTTCCTCTAGTTTAACTAGAGCTTCCTCTTTGTCTGATCTCTTTTAATTTCCTTGCCCAAAGTATAGTTTGCAGCACCAATATCATTCATGTTGAATTTGGATGACAAATGGATCTTCAAATCATGGATAATTTCCTTGTCATTTCCAACTGGCAACATATCATCCACATACAAGACCAGATAAATAACATGATCACCAATTAATTTAAAATACACACAATGATCTGCTTTGCTTCTCGTGAAGCCAAGTCTTGGTATAAATGTATCAAATTTTTGATACCACATCCTTAGTGACTGTTTTAACCCATACAGCAACTTATTTAACTTGCATACCAGTTCTTTCTTACCCTTCACTGCAAAGCCTTCAGGTTGCTTCATGTAGATCTCCTCTTCTAGATCCCCATGAAGAAATGTTGTCTTCACATCCATCTGTTCTACCTCAAAATCAAAAGCAACAACAACAGATAAAAGTAATCTAATAGAAGTTACCTTGGCAAGAGGAGAAAAAATATCACCAAAATCAATTCCCGACACTTGGAATAACCTTTTGCTACCAACCAAGCTTTGTATTTCTCCACCTTTCCTTTTGCATTTTCCTTCTTCTTGAACACCCATTTGCTGCCAATGGGCTTCCATCCAGCCGGAAACTCCACTAGATCCCAAGCCTCATTTTTATGCAAATATACCATTTCATCAACCATGGCCTCCAGAATTTTCCATCCTCTGAATCTACCGCTTTCTTCATAGTTCTAGGATCGTCATCAGTAATAGATAAAGCAAATTTTGAACAGAAAGCAGATGGACTATACCTTTCTTATTTCCTTATTTCTCGAACTGATCTTCTCACACTTGGAGTTTGCGGCTTTTCATCTTTTGATTCCTCCTCTATTGTAGAGTATGATTCTTCCTCCTTTAGCTCAAACTCTATCTTCTCAGGTTCCTTTGGTTGGACTTCATGTTTAATAACATGTTTCACCTCTCTAAACACCACATGTCAGTTGTACACAACCTTTCTTGTTACTGGGTTCCAAAGCTTATAACCCTTTAAACCATCCTTATACCCAATAAAGATGCACTTTTCAGATTTACTATCCAACTTGGTTCTTTTCTCCTTTGGAACATGTACATATGCATCACATTCAAATACCCTCAGATGTGAAAGTGAGGGTTTATTACCAGTCCATACCTCTTATGGAGTCTTATCCTCCAACATTGATGAAGGTGATCTATTGACTAGGTGACATACTGTCTCCACTGCCTCTGCCTAGAAAACCTATCCTAACCTAGCACCACTTAGCATGCTTCTTTCCATTTTCATCAATGTCTTGTTCATTCTTTCTACAACTCCATTTTGTTGAGGTGTATATGGAGTAGCCTTCTACCGTGCTATACCAGACTTATTACAGAATTCTTCAAATTCCTTACTGCAAAACTCTCCACCGTTATCTGTCCTTAGCACCTTTATCTTCTTCTCTATCTGGCTTTCCACCAGAGCCTTAAATTCTTTAAACCTGTCAAAGACTTCAAATTTCTTCTTAAGGAAACATATCTATGTATTCCTTGAGAAGTCATCTAGAAATGATACATAGTACACAGAATTACCCAGTAATGGAACCTTCACATGTCCAAACACATCACTATGCACAAGCTCTAATATTTGTTTCGCCCTCTTACGACCAGAGGGGAAACTCACCCGATTCTACTTCCCATATACACAATTTTCACAGAAATCAAAATCCAAAGAGCTATTACTCATACCTTCTACCATACCATTACCATGAAGTATTCAAAGGCCCTTCTCTCCAATATATCCAAGCCTTTGATGCCACAACATGGTCTTCTCTCTAGAGACCACTAGGTTTTTTGCTCCACTTTCAGGAACTACAAAACCGTTGCACCCACGAACAATAGCGATACCTTGTAGCTTGTACAAAGTTCCAATTCAAACTCCACGGATCAATACCAGTGCCCCTCGAACCATCTTGCAGGTATCCTTCTCGAGCACTGTTTTTACACCTGCATCATCCAGCTTGCTTACAGAAATCAGATTTCTGGCTAATGCATGAATATGCAGAACACCTAGAAGTGTTCTAACCCTTCCACCTTTCAACTCCAACTTTAATTTTCCGCGACCAATGATTCTAGCATTCCTGTCATCCCCCAAGAAGACATCACTACCATCATATTTATCATACTCGTAGAACCACTCTCTATGGGGAGTGAAGTGAAAGGATGCACCTGAGTCAATCATCCATGCCTCATGATCTACATGTGTACTTGAAGAACCCAAGTACATATCCTCACCTTCATTTGAGATGGTTTTCACCTCTACAAAAGGAGCATCATCAGATCCCTTTCCTTTATCAGGAGCTTTAGATTTACAATCCCTTTTGTAGTGCCCTTCCTTTCTAAATTTCCAGAACACCACCTTTACAGTTTTTCCTAGAGATTTATATCTCCCTCTAGATTTAGATCTACCACTCAATGACTTATTTTTGTTTCTGTTCTGGGATTGTCCTCGTACAGACAAGGAATCACCATTTTGGATCTCCATACTTTTCTGTCTCATCTCCTCCATCAGCAAATATGATACTATTTCATCAAATTGCAAGGCAGTTGCATTGCTACCTATTGCAATAACCAGACTATCCCATGAATCTGGTAGAGAACACAACAAACTGATGAACTTATCTTCATCTAAAATTTTAATATCAATAGATGCTAACTGACTTACCATAGTATTAAATGTGCTCAGATGATCTGTCACCGAGTCTCTATCTTTCATCCTCAGGTTATGTAGCTTTTTCAATAGGAACAGTTTATTCACGAGAGACATAGATTGGTATAAAGTCCCTAACTTGTTCCACAAATCCTTCGCTGTAGCTTCCCCTGATACATTCAACAATATTGAATCTGAGACACACAATCGTATTGTTCTCTTTTCCTTCCAATCAAACTTCTTCCATTCTTTATCAGAGACTCCCATTGGTTTAGTACCCAGATCTACCGTGATCCATTGATATTTATCCATCAACAGATCCTCCATCTTGAGTTTCCACAACTCAAAACTCTAACCATTAAATTTCTCGATCTCTATCTTTCCACCGCTCGCCATCTTCTTTCACTATCAAAATCGATCTCGTAGATCTCCCACTAAATATGGTCTACCATAGGCCCAAGAAAAATCCCTCAGCAACAAAGGCATTCCCTTGAAGCCAAAACAGCTCTAATACCAAATGTAGGTTTTAACCCCATACAGAAATTACCTTCATACGAATTCTAAAACACAGAAAATAACTAATCCGAGAGCATAACACATAAAACACATATAAACAGAGATTTTCCCCTGGATCCCAAAACTGGGACTACCAGCTTCATTTTTCATTATGTTTCTTTCAATGTCACAATACATATTTATACATGTCGAAGCATCTAATACCATGGACCAAAAACCATTGCGTCCAAAACGATGTGCAAAAAACATGCACAAAAACATAGGTAGGTTCGCCCAACCTAACATAGGGTCCAAAACCAAAATTTTCCGGGGCGCTGCCCCAGACACCATAGAGTGGGGTTACTTGTACCTGTCAAACCCCCTGTAACTCCCCTCACTACGTAATCGGCACAATGATGGGGGGGCTCCACCCCCCCTCTAACCCCCTGGTTAACTACGTGGGCTACTCGTGGAAAGAATATAACACAACCCAACAACAACATCCCCGCTCCCTTACAACATTCACTATCTAAGATTGAGGAGATTGAGTGACTTAAGGTTCGGCTCATGCCGTAAATAGACAATTCCACTCTTTAATGCCCCCAAATTTCCATATTACTCCACTTCACAACCCTTTTCAGCCAAAATGAGAAAACATGCCCGTGGTTACAAATGTATTTAAGAAAGGAAATCACATAGTAACACCGCCAAAAGTCATTAAACCAACCAAAAATCAAATCCATAATAGGGTTTAAGTTATTTTATGCAATTAAAATCTAACCATGGATATAAAATAACAATCCGGTATTTACACATGCATCATATCCAGATAATATCATTTCAAATATCTCCTAAATTCACCTCAACATTACATAAAATCCTCGGGAACCTCAGGCATAATTTATTAGGAAAATATGGAGTGACCCTAAAAGAAGATTTCCACCGCCTAGAATTGAAATCTACATCATTTAGGATAACAAGATTTACGTCTTAGGATTTGGGAGGACAACATGTGGATGGATAATTTTTCTCCGAGGTAAGACAACAATCAAAACAAACTTTAAAACTCTAAAATTGTAAACCTCCCACCAAATTAATCAATTCATGGAGGGAAATATAAAAGGATCACTAAAATTGGTAAAATTAGGGCTCCATAAAATGGAGGAAAATAAGAGGGGTTTTGTGACCTTTCACCAACATGAGATGCTAATAACGAAAAATGACCACTTCCCTACGTTCAAGTTTTTATTTTAGGTTGATACACACATGTTCTTATTTTGTTTATACTTATATAGTGAATTGTTAAAAATTAAATAAAGGATAGTCGTTTTGAAGAAATATATATATATATATATATATATATTATTTTTTATACTTATAATAAGGATATTGACCATGTTGACATTAACTTTTTTTATTAAAATGATGGAAAACTACTTTGTTGGTTTAGTAGTGTTTTATTGTGATTTATAAAATTTTAACATAGGACCCTTTAAAGTAATTATTATTTTGTAGAACATTGAAGCTCAAGTGCAAAATTAGGCTATCAAAATAATAGTTGAAAAATTAATCACAATGTTGTCTATCCAATAGACAAAATGCACATATTTTAATCCAATATTGTTGGGAAAAATAAATTTTAATTCTTTTATTAATCTTACATTGTTGATGTTTATATGAGTTCTTAAATACAATCAAACATCCTTAAACAATTTTAAGCATAGTAAGGCCATAAGTGAAACTATGATCCAAATGTAACGATAATCCATCATTGAATTCCATTCTAAATCATGGCTATAAATTGTTAAATTTTGGGTGTTGTTTAACCTATTCCATAAATGGCTATAGTTCAAAATTTCAAATATATATATATATTACTCATATAATTGATTACTCATATATATATATATATATATATATATATATATATATATATATATGAGTAATCAATTATTTTTTTAATCATCACTTTTGGTTTGATCTCTAAGAAGGTAAGAATAATAATCTACATTAATACAGTCTAAAAAACCACTTTAACATTGACGGGAGAGGTTTGTCATGTTATGGTTTGGTAGCACACTAGAAAAATTATTATAATGATTGCCCAAGTTCAAGTCACAACTTGAGAAAATGTTCTCCTATGTTGACGTATTCAACACTAGGTGGAAGTCCTAAAATAAATTGCAATGCATGGATACGATGAAGTTTTTATTCATGGCTTAGTTGTAATGACCATTTTAGTGAGGAGAAAACATGGGAATGTGAGTTAAATTTGAACCTTGTACCTGTCACTTGCACGAGTAGTGACTTTGGAAGAACCCATTTAATATGGGTAGGGGGGAGAAGAGGAAGATTTGTTGAGTTGTGGTATATGAATAAGTTGGAGTTCTTACCTTAACGATGACCTGGGTTCAAGTCCCAATCCAAAATTGCATGCTCCTGTCTGCTTGTATTGAAAGTTAGGTGGAAGTCCTAGATAGAAGAAATTAATGGCCCATGGATGTGAGCATAATATTTCTAACACCAAATAATTATGGCCTTAGCCATAGTAATCATTTCAAATTAAATAAAACAAGGGGGGAGGGTAGATTTGAACCTTAGACATCTCTCGTGCAAGAAGAATGATATTATCAATTGGTCATATGATAATCATACCTAATTTTTGTGGCCCGTAAGGAAAACATGGGTAGGCTTTAATCCATATTTCTATGTGTAGTCAATGTTATGTGTGTCTCACAGACTACTAGGGTACCCATGGTTACCATAAAGTATTGAGTAAATATTTCAATTGGAAAATGTTGAGGAGATCATGGGTCAACATTGGTCCATATATATGTGGGAAAGGGTTGTGTTATGTGTGTATTACACATTTAGACACTACCTATAAATGTTTTTCCTTTAGTTATTAATGTTTCCATTGTTGTGTATGTTCATAACATACATTCAAGATAGTTAAACAACTTGATATCCAAGTTAAAAACTAGTATTTTAAGTTCAATGGATATGACCCTGATAATAAAAATGTAGATATGAATGAAAAGTTAAGTCTTCAACTAAAGGAAATGTGTCCTCTACTAATTAACCAATACTTCTCCTTAAATGCATTCTTCATAGTGTAACCGAGATGTAAGCCCACTCCCATTTTGGATAATCTATTAGCTTTTGAATTTAGTTCCCTGTGAATGTAATCAAAGGATATAACTGTTGAACCTCAGAATTACCTTCCCCTTGACATTTGTTCTCACCTTTTTCTCTGGATTTATCACAAGACTACAAATCCAATCAATGATAAATGCTAGATTTTGTCATAGGAAAGCATTAAAATGATCACCATGTTATATTTTCATATTCATTCTATTTTAATAGATTTTTGCAAATTAGCTATGGAATGCAGCCTATTTTGCAGCTAACTATGGGTTATGTAGATACTCTCATGGTTTGATAGGTTACAGGTGTCAAATGAGGGACTATGCCACATGGGCATCTCCAGAATCATCTCTACATGGATTCTATCATACTCACTCGATCCAGGTCAATAGAAAAGCATGCCTAAAGTCTTCGTCAAAGATGGAGTGAAACACGTTATCTAGTAGCAGTAAGACTCTTAATATTTTATAGTTTATCAGGAGTCTAATGGTTCTATTGAAGAGTTAATTGGAGTGAGGCACTTGTAACTGATCAGGAGTTGAGGACTTAATGCATATCAGGCCACCTGTAGCTATTCAGAAGTCTAACAGTCTCATTACAATTCAAGCTAAGACATTTGTAGCATGTATTTCTATAAGCAGTCATGAAAGATTCAGATTAAGCCACCTGTAATTTTTTTTTCTCTTAAACAGTTATGTTTTTTTTCTATAAATATCAGTTAAATGAGACTGAGAAGTAGTTAGAAGCTAAGGTAGGATCACAGGCTTTTTTTTTTTAAGTTCTATTCAGAATTCATTTTGTGGATAATACAAACTCTGTTTTGTCAATGGTGGTTTAAAAGTGCATCTTTAATTAGCTGTTATCCAGCCACATCAGTTGCAGAGGGCCCATGCACTGAAGGAGGTTTTTACTTGTTGTTTTCATTTTAATTTCTACTACTCTATTTTCTGCAAGTCCATTTTCTCTAGTTTTGTTTCATTTCAGTTTTGTAACCAATAGTGTAAGGGTAAAAATCACAACTATGCAAGTCCTATTCTTCTAAAATATTATATGAAAAATGACTGAATGAACAATGAAGACATGAGAATACACAGTTGCTTAGCTTCTTACTGTTTTGGATTACTCATCTTAGCATAAAAGTGTCAATTAGCTGTACTAATAGATGTTCTCAAAACCATTTTAAAATTATGACAATTCTAGCTTAATTGGTTGAATATCTAATGCATGCAGTGATTGAGTTTACTCAACATATTGTTAGTTTTACAAACTGTCATCTTTTCTTTTTTGTTTTCAGGACATTACTTAGTTGCATCACTTGACATTCCAAAAGATCGTTTCAAGGAGATTGGTTTTATCATGTTTCAAAATTGAATGGTTGAATGGCTAATGAATACAATTATTGAATTACCCTCTGCATCAGTATTACTTTTGGTTTTAAGAATTAGATCCATGGATTAGAATTAGTTGGAACATTAGGATTAAATGGTAGATTAAGACTAAATGATAGATAAGGCAGTTGCTATGTTTCTCTTATTAGGCCCTAACTTGTTAAAAATGATTATTAGTCCATTTTAGGAGTTTAGACTAACTTCGGAACCTATCCTTTCTTTGAAAGTTTGTTAGATCCCTATAAATTTGTCATAGACTGTATATCCTTACACATCAAAGAATAGAAACCCCCCAAAACAAACATAAAATAAAAAACAACGAAGTAGGCGAAAAGTTAACTAAGCACATATAATGCATCACACTTCATTAGTCTACAAACCTCGGTTGATAATTCATGTAAGCAATTTAGGACACTAAATTGACTAAACATTTTCGCACCGTTGCTGGGGAAGTGTAATTAGGTAACCCTATCTCTTACATTCAAAAAAAGAAAAAATGATATGCGTAGAGAAAGAGACTCTAGGGGTAGATTTATAGCTAGAGGCAGGAGTTCAATTCCTACAACACCACCTGCTCCACCAAGAATAAGAAGAGATACACCTCCATCTCAAGCTCATATTCCTATCCATAGACCTCTTTAAGTTCTAAGGTCAGAAATTCAATCAAGAGGATCTCCTACTTCATCTGCTAAGGTAGTCCTAGAGGAGGAAAATCTTGGATCTCCAATAGAAGGAGTAACCATTTTCACCTCCATAGGGGAACATATCTTAGTTGAAGAATTAAGAATACCTAGTGAACAAGAAATAGAAGAACCTCCCTCCCACATACCATTAATAGAGGAACCAAAGGAAGAGATATTAACCTTGCAGGTTGAATCTTATACTGACTTTGAAGAAATTATAATGGTAGAAGGAGGAGAGGATGGAGAATTCACATTGTTTGGAAGAGAAGGAGGTAGACAAAGAGATAGAGGAAATAATGGGGAAGGTAGAGGAAATAATGGAGGATGTAAAGGGATAGGGAAGTTGATAATTCTTTTGGATTCCTATAGTTGATGAACAAACAGATTCCACAATGAAAAATATCTCACCTTCTGTCCTCCAAAACTTTCAAGGATTGATAAGTGAAGACCCTGGAACCTTCTTATTTGAATTTGAAGTCGTGTGCAAAACTTATGATTATTTACAAGACTCTCAAAAACTCAAATTATTCCCTTCAACATTGAAAGGAGATGCTTTAAAGTGGTCCATGGGGTTGGTCACTAAGTCCATTAGAACATGGAATGACATGAAGAAAGTGTTTTTGGACACGTATTTGGATTATTGCATGCCTCTCAATCACAAGGATGAAGTGTTCAAAATGATGCAAATAGAGGATGAAAATTTATAGGATTTAATTGAGAGATTCAACTACAACTTAAAAAGAGAAAAGATGGATAACTTAGATGAATATACCTTAATATATCTTCTATTAAAAGCCATTAGAGATGAGTGGATATATATCCCTAACATGATGGGGAAGGGAGATATCTCTCAACTCCCATTAAGTGACATAGGAGAACTATGTGTTCATCTCTCAAGAGGAAAATCCAAAACTGGGAAAGGTCCAAGAGATCCTTCTCTTGTTATGGTGAATAAATATGCAACTAGATTAATGAGTAGGGTAGGAATTGGAAACATTCTTGATGAATTTAAAATAGATATTTTAGGGAGTCTTAGTCAACAAATAGACACCCTTAAGTTAAGAAACTAGCAAAAATTGAAACTGATGCTCTGGCAATTTTCTGTCCCAAATGGAGAAAGAAGCATGCTTTAAGAGAATTTCCTTTAGATACAAAAGTTATAGAGACTTGTGTGATTTGTTCAGAAAATCATGAGACCAAAAGCTGTCCTTCAATCCCTGGTCTTAACGTTGTTTTTCAAGAAGAAACAGTTTCAAATCCAGCAGAGTCTCTTTGCTTTGTCTCTAGAAGAACTTGGCAAGGGAAGTAAAATCAGGGTTTTAACAACCAAATTTATATGCAGCCCCCTCCAAATTGGAATTCTTGACAACAACCTTGGCCTCAATCTCAGTGTCAAACTCAACCTTGAGCTCAAGGAATATAGAATCCTTATGGAAGATTCTCCCCATACTATCAATATCCTCCATCATATCCAAACTATCCTCCCTAAAAAATTCCTCAACAAAATCAACAACCTGAACTTCAAAACGAAAACCCTTAACTTTCACTGCCATTTCCACAGAGACCAAATCAGTTACCTACCCAACCATTACCTAACCCCAACCATAAAAATCCTCAAATACCTATATGGTAGAAGGACAACAATTTCCAACTTACATGATCACTCCATTAGATCTCAATGATGTCCAATTGAGATCTGGTAGGATATTAGAAAAGAAAAAACCTTCTGTGGTTATTCAAGAAAAGACAATTCTGAGGAATATCTCTACAGCAAAATAAAAGTTTTGAAGGAAAATCTCCCAAAACCAGAACACTAAAAATAAAAAACAGAAAGAAGCAATAAACTCAACTCCTATCATAGAGCAACAACCAATATCTACTTCTACACCTCCTTTTCTAGAAAGATTACATGTTGATAGAGGGGTAGAAAAGCATATTATGTTGCCTAATTATGATTTTCTAGATGAATTAAAAAATGTTTGTATCAAAATCCCTTTGTTACAAGCCATTAAGGAGATTCCAATTCTATCTAAAACAATAAAAGTGTTGAGCATGAAGAAACCAAAAAGAAAAACAAAAGAAGTAAAAAGAATTCACCTAGTGACATAATGATGGGAAAAATTGCCATACAAAAATATGTAGATCCAGGAAGTCCAGTTGTAAAAAAAACATACCAATGGATTTGAAATCCCAAATACATTGGTTGACTTAGGATCAGTAACAAACATTATGAGCAAACAAACCATGGAACAACTCAAACTCCCCAATCTTCTTTGTACACCTACATTACTGCAATTGACAGATACATCTGTGATCAAACCAGATGGTGTGTTAGAAGCTATTTCAGTGTCCTTAGACTCTTGGGAGTACCCTGTTGACTTTATGATCCTAACCCCAAAGACCAATCTAGGAGGACATCCACTTATATTAGGAAGACCTTGGCTAGCTACAGTTGATGCATTCATTAGTTGTAGATCTGTTGATATGTATATCTCTGATGGTAATTCAAGTAAGAAATTCACCTTATATCCTCCAGCAAGAACAAACAAAGATATAGATGAAAAAGAATGGATTGATGATGAAAATGATATTCAACGTCTCTTTACTATTTCAACCATTAGTGAAGATAGTCAAATCTTGAATACAATGGAAAATTTTGAATCATCTGTAGAATATGAACATGATCAGTTTCAAGAAATATCTAATATCAAATATTTGTCATCTAGGCATATGTCTCTTTATTCTATGGAAGAATTTGGTAGCTCCACAGTTGAAATCTTTCCACGGAAAACATTGAACATAAAATGTAACTTTGAAAAAATACAACAAGAAAAGCTAATAAAAAATTTACAATTACATTCTTCTACATATGCATGGGAATACATTGACATGAAAGGAATTAGTCCTAAGACTTGTATACATAACATCTACATTGAGGAAAATTGTAAACCTCTCAGACAACCTCAAAGAAGGATGAATCCAAATCATAGGGAAATTGTGTAAGAAAAGTTGCAGAAATTGTTGAATGTAAATTTCATCTACCCAATTTTAGATAGCCAATGGGTTTATCCTCTAGTGATTGTGCCTAAAAAAGAATGGTAAATGGAGGGTATGTATTAATTATCAAGAATTGTATAAAGCTACCCTGAAAGATCATTTTCCTTTTCCCTTTATAAATCAAGTGTTAGATACATTAGCAGGTAAAAAGTACATCTCATTCTTGGATGGTTTTAGTTGTTACAATCAGATTCAGGTAGCACCTGAAGATCAAGATAAAACCACATTCACCTGCCCATGGGGAACTTATGCCCACCAAGTACTCCCTCTTGGATTATGCAATGCACTTGCAACATTTCATAGAGTAGTACTAGGAATTTTTTTCTGATCTATTACATGATTGTGTAGAGCTATATATGGATGACTTTATAGTTTATCGGAATACATTTGAGGAATCATTGGAAATTTTGGAAAAATTTCTTAAAATATTTAAGGAAGAAAACCTTTCACTAAGCCATGAAAATTGTTTTATGACATTTACAAAAGGGATTGTTTTAGGACATCACATTTCAGGAGATGGAATTAAAGTTGATAAATCTAAAGTTGAAGTCATCTCTAAGTTACCGATTCCATGTTGTCAAAAGAATGTTAGAAGTTTTCTAGGATTCATACGATATTATAGAATATTTATAGAAAATTTCACGAAACAAGAATTACCACTCTTGAAATTGCTCACGGAGGATTATGAATTCAAATGGAATCCTGATTGCCAGTTGGCTTTTGAGACCTTGAAAGAAAAAATTTTGAGGCACTGATCTTTAGAGGTCCAAATTGGAAACTACCTTTTCATATTTCAAAAAATGCTTCAAATAAAACTCTCGGAGCTTTATTAGGACAAAAATATTTTATCCCTTATGCCATCTATTACACAAGCAAGAATTTGACTCCCACTGAGTTAAATTACACTGTAACTGAAAAGGAATTCTTAGCTATTGCTCATGCTATCAACAAGTTTAGACTTTATATAATAGGCTATGAAACCTTTGTTCAAAGACATCACTTTGCAATTAGATACTTAATGAATAAACTGCTTACTACTCGCAGAGTTAAAAGATGGTTACTACTCCTACAAGAGTTCAACATCATTGTGTTAGATAGACCTAGAAAACAAAATACAGTTGCTGATTTCTTGTCTAGAATTCAAAATATCAAAGATAACACTCGAGTTGAAGATAAATTTCATGATGAATATCTTTTTGTAGTAACTCCTTGGTTTGTAGATATTGCTAATTATTTAGTCACAATAAAATTACTTTCACATTTGTTTCCTAAGGAGAAAAGAAAAATCATTCAAACAAGTGTAGATTACTCATGGATTATTAATGAAATGTATAAAACAAGTCCAAATCTCATGATAAGAAGATGTGTTCAAGAGGATGAAATGCATGAAATTCTTAAGGCATGCCATGATGAACCTTGCGGTGGACACTTTGTTGACAGAAGGTTAGCCTATAAAATCCTTAATTTAGGATATTATTGACCCTCCATCTTCAGAGATGCCAAAGAGTATGTCAAAAGGTGTGACAACTGTCAAAGGGTAGGGAAACCTACTCCTTCAGATGAAATGCCACTACAAACTCAGGTACTCATTAAACCTTTTGATAAATGGGCCTTGGATTTTGTTGGATCAATTAATCCTCCATCTAAACAAAAGAATTATATTATGGTATGCAATGATTATGTCACTAAATGGGTAGAAGCTAATGCATTACCTTTTGCTAATGAGAAATCTGTAGTTAATTTTCTTTTTAAGGATATATTCACTCGTTTTGGTGTTCCAAGAGAAATAGTGATAGATCAAGGATCTCATTTTACATCTAAAATGGTGGAAAGACTTGTTGAAGAATAAAAGATAAAACATAGGAAGTCTACTCCTTACCATCCATAAGCAAATGATCAAGGTGAATCTACCAATAAAGTGATATAAGGAATTCTCACTAAGATTGCACATCTACACAGAAGAGATATGGCAGAAAGACTTCCCGAAGCCTTATTGGACTACAGAACTACATGGAGGAACACAACATGACATACTCCCTATGAGCTTCTTTATGGGAAGCAAGTCCTATTCCCTATAGAGTTTCAAACTAGAACCTTCAAGATGGCAGTCCAATTAGGACTAGATTTATCAAAAGAACACAAACATAGATTGGATAAACTCAATGAGCTTGATGAAATCATGCAACATGCGGTTCAAAGAACCAGTTTAGTCCAACTGCAAAGGGATAAATTGTTATGAAACCAGCTCAAGAAAAGATAGAAAAGATAGATCAACGCCTTAGAATTCAGCCTCTTCGAGGGGGCAACCTCCTTTACATTACATAAATGAACAATTCTTGGATGATACAAATGACAAAACCTCCTTTCTATATATAGGAATCTAAGGAGTCACAATATAATCCAGCCGACCTAACAATAATAATATAAAGCCACAAAAATAACAATAGAGGGATTCTATGGGGCACAGAAATAACAATATGGGGGTAATAGGGGCACAACAATATAAATAAGGGGTATAACTACAATAGTAATGGGGTAATCACTAGTATTATAGGGACCCAACATGCCCCTCTCCTTCAAAAAAGTGTTGTCCTCAACACTTGAGCAGTTCTGGATACTTCTGCATAAAATTCTCATCCTCCCATGTGGAATCTTCAGCGGATAAGTTCTTCCACTTGATAAGATACTCTGAAATTGATCGAGCTGTCGAGTTCTTGTTTCTGTGACTGCTTCCGGTTCCAATATAATTTTTCCTTCTTCGTCAAGTTCTGGCAATATTGTTTGAACTGGGAGCTTGTCGCCTATAACCTTCTTTAAACATGAAACATGGAAAACTGGGTGCAATCGAGAAGCTGCAGGAAGCTCCAATTTGTATGCCATAGTACCAATCTTTTCCAACACCTTGTACGGACCATAATACTTTGGTGATAATTTATTATCCTTCTTAGCTTGCTTTAGGGACATTTGCTTATATGGTTGTAGCCGTAGGAATACCCAATCACCTACATCAAAACTTCTTTCACTGCGATGTTGATCTGCCTGTTGTTTCATTCTATTTTGTGCCAACACGAGGTTATCCTTTAAGAGTTGGAGGACTTGTTGTTGATGTTCGATGTGATGTTCCACTGCCTGAACCTTAGAATTTTCTCTTAAATATGATGTGATTGATGGTGGTTGATACCCATAAAGTGCCATAAATGGGGTCATTTTTGTTGCTGTATGGAAGGAAGTGTTATACCACCATTCAGCCAGAGGCAACCATTTGACCCATTGTGTCTGTTTATCAGATACAAAGCAACGAAGATATCCTTCCAAACATTTGTTTACTATCTCAGTTTGCCCATCAGATTGAGGATGATAAGATGAGCTATGAGCTAACTGAGTACCAAGACAAGAAAATAATTCTGTCCAAAAATTTCCAGTGAAAATGGGATCTCTGTCACTTACAATAATCTTTGGGTTTCCATGTAGCTTTTGAACTGTTTCCATAAATGCAGTAGAAACTGTACTGGCTTTAAATGGATGTGATAATGCACAAAAGTGTGCATACTTGGTAAGTCTGTCAACTACCACCATGATGACACTCTTTCCCTCAGACTTGGGTAAACCTGTGATAAAATCCATTGAAACCTCCTCCCAACGTTGGCTTGGAATGGATAAAGGTTGTAATAGACCCGGTGTCTTAATTGTTTCAACTTTATTTTGTTGGCAAACCAAACATTCCGCCACAAACTTTTGAATATCTGATTTAAGGCCATCCCAAAAAAATTCCTTCTTAACCCTGTGGTAAGTTTTTAAAAATCCTGAGTGCCCTCCTAAGGGAGAAGTGTGCAATTCCATAAGAATCTTTTGTTTTAGCTGGGAATTCTTACAGAGGTATAAGCGATCTTTGTACCATAACGAATCATTTTGCCAGCTAAATGTATCAGAAGTACTGGAATCTTGTTGTAGCTTTCGAATAAGTGCCCACACTTCTTCGTCATTCTTCCATTCCTCCTTTGCTTCGTTTATCCAATCTGGTTGGATAATAGAAATGGCACACAACAATGCTTCCACATCCTCATCCTTTCTTGAGAGTGCATCTGCCACCACATTTTGCTTCCCTTTTTTGTAGATGATTTCAAAGTCATAACCCAACATCTTTGTGACCCACTTTTGTTGCTCTTCAGAGGATAATCTTTGTTCTAAAAAGTATTTAAGGCTATCATGATCCGTTTTTACCTTGAAGTGTCTTCCCATTAGGTAGGGTCGCCATTTCTTAAGTGCATGGAGTATTGCCAACATTTCCTTCTCATAAATAGCTTTGCTTAAAAACTTTCCCTTGATTGGACGACTTTCAAAAGCAATGGGTCTTTCATCTTGCATTAGAACAGCACCAATTCCATTTCCTGAAGCATCACATTCCACAATAAAGGTTTTTGTGAAGTCCGGTGTAGCTAAGACCGGTGCTTGGCACATTGCCTCTTTAAGATGTTTAAAGGCCTTTGTTGCTTCCGGAGTCCATGAAAATGAATCTTTCTTCAATAATGTTGTTAGAGGTGCTGCTATTCTCCCATAATTCTTAACAAACTTGCGATAATACCCTGTCAACCCAAGAAATCCTCGCAGATGCTTTATGGATGTGGGGATTTTCCATTCCTTAATGGCTTTAATTTTGCTAGGGTCTACCTTAACTCCTTCATGAGATACAATATGACCCAAATATTCCACCTCCTGGACTCCAAAGAAACATTTGGATCTTTTTGCATATAATTGTTTCTCCTCCAATAGTTGTAGCACCTTGTCAACATGTTCAACATGATCCTTCCAAGACTTGCTGTAGATTAGTATATCATCAAAAAATACTAACACAAATTTTCTAAGGAATGGTTTGAAAATTGAATTCATCAAACCTTGAAATGTTGAAGGTGCATTGGTAAGGCCAAAAGGCATGACCAAAAATTCATAATGACCCTCATGAGTTCTAAATGCCGTTTTCGGAATGTCTTCAATCTTCATTCTGATTTGATGATATCCCGAACGAAGATCCAACTTGGTGAAGTAAATTGATCCATGCAATTCATCCAGTAATTCATCAATGACAGGAATGGGGAACTTATCTTTAATAGTGAGCTTGTTGAGCTCCCTATAATCTGGACACATGCGCCATGATCCATCCTTCTTGTGCACCAATACTACTGGAGCTGAGAAAGAACTTTGACTCGGTTGAATTATACCAGCCTCTAGCATTTCTGCAACCATACGTTCAATTTCACTTTTTTGGACATATGGATATCTGTACGGCCTGATGTTTGGAGGAACACTTCCTGGAATCAGATGAATAGCATGATCATGATCACGCATAGGTGGGAGACCTTTGGGAGTCTCAAATACCTTGGAATGATTGTCCAGGACTTTTTGGAGATCTGGAGAAATAGATGATTCCAATGTGGAAACATCTAGCGAACATAATTGTGCAATTACACCTCTTTGCTTCTTTTTTAGAAGCTTTGTCATGCCATTAGAGCTGATTATCTTTCCTGGTTTCCCTGCAATACCCCTTAATTCAACTTCCTTTCCTTCCATAGAAAATTTCATGAAAAGTTCTTGAAAATTAAAAGCTATTGTACCCAAGGATTGTAGCCATTGGACTCCTAGTACAACATCAGCACCTCCCATTGGAATGGAAAGCATTGGGCTAGTCAATACATATTCTCCCATGGATAGCTTGATATTATGGCACTTTCCAGAACAATTTATTGTTCCTCCATTTGCAATCATCACTTGACACTCTGGTGCTGGATATAGGAAGCAATTCAATTCTTTTGCTACCCTACAATGAATAAAATTGTGGGTGCTTCCTGAATCAATCAACACTATTACCTTTTTCTTCTTGATTTGTCCTTCTATCTTGATGGTTTGAGGAGTGGTAATTCCCGCCAATGCATTACAAGATATGGTCGGATTTATTTGTTCTTCATCTAGGCTTTGTTCCTGGAATATATCCTCTTCTTTTGACCTTTCTTGCTCCTTTTCTTCTTCCTCTTCACAATCTATGTAGAATAATTTCTTCTCAGCACACTTATGACCTTTTGTGTATTTGCTATCACAATTGTAACAAAGCCCTTTTGCTCTTTTTTCTTCCAATTGTTGTGGTGTCAACCTTGTAGGTTGTGGAAGACTATGGGCAACAACACTTCCATCTTTATAGTTGTGAATGGTATGCTTCCTAGTTGCCATAATTTTGCTTTCCATTTTTCTTGCTAACCTGAATGCCTTCTCTAATGAATCAGGTTCCCAAAGGCGCACATCATGTTGGATATTATCCTTTAAAGACCCTATGAACACATCAATCCTATGCTCCTCTGGAATATCTTTTACCCTTATGTTCAATTTTTGGAACTCCTCAATGTGCTCCATTATTGAACCCTTTTGTTTGAGACTTATCAATTGGCTAAAAAAAGTGTTGCTTTTTGTATCCTCATAATGTGCTATCAATTCTTCCGTAAAAATTGCCCAAGTGATAAATTGTTTACGAGAACAAAGCCATTGATACCATACAAACTGATTTGGTTCCAAATATAAAGTTGCCATACGTACCTTTTGTGTGTTTTGCACATTATTGAGATCGAAGAATTGCTCCATCTGTAATATCCATGTGGCGGGATCCTTGCCATCAAACTTCCTCATATCGATTTTTGGAACATGGTGAGTCTTCGATCCAACATTAGAGTCTATGGAATCATGATTAACATTTCTTTTGTTCTCATCATGAGTTTCCTTTACTACCTTTTCACCATTAGTGACCCTTTCTTGTAGCAAGTTCTTCAATTCTTCCATGTCTGTCTTCAAATCTATCTTCAAATCTATCTTCAAATTTACCATCGAATCCTCCATCTTAGCTTCCATGCCCTTTATCTTAGATTCCACGCCATTTATCTTAGATTCCACGCCACTTATCTTAGCTTCTGTTAGCTTTTGTGAGCGTGACATTTGTTGCACTTGTTCTTGTAATTTTGATATATCATGTAGCATTTCTTCCTCTTCTTCATGAGTCATGCTAGAGCTTTCAGGTTCCTTACTAGGTGTTTGCATTTTCTTTCCTCGGGGCATCAGTTACCGATAATAATGCTTTACTATGCCCTTTGAATTCCGTTAAACCAAGCTTACATAAAAATTTAAAAAAAAACTACACACCTTTTTTCACTTTATAGAAGCCTGATATTGAATCTGATGTATCTCTGTAATTTCGGATCATCCAGTTCTAAAATTGCTACCTGTAGTAGCCTTCTGTGTCCTCTTTCCAATGCCACAAGTCTGAGCCAAATTGGATTCTCCAAGTAAGAGTTATGTGAAATCTCCCACAGTGACTTGCTTTTAGACTGGTTCAGTAGAGCGAACTTGTACGACGTGCCACGAGTCACTGTTTCAACCTTTGAATCTAAAACACACATACAAGAAACTAAGTCTGTCCTCTTTTTGTACCTTCTTACGAAATTTCAATCCGATCCCCAGAGAGAAAGTTATGACGATTTTCCCCAGGTCACCTGTTTTGAATGTAATTCAGGAGTCTGCAAAAAGACCAACTTCCTCAGAGCATATATCCGCAAATATCACGCGAAAAGATCTGAAATTCGGACCCAAGGTTCAGTGTGATTTCTTCTCAAATGGGTTTTTTTTGCGACTTCTGAAACATCACAGAAAAAAAGTTATAGCGAAAATGCCACGATGACCTGTTTGGAGCAGCGAAACCCTAGAATCCAAAGCTCTGATACCAAATGTTATGAAACCAGCTCAAGAAAAGATAGAAAAGATAGATCAACGCCTTAGAATTCAGCCTCTTCGAGGGGGCAACCTCCTTTACATTACATAAATGAACAATTCTTGGATGATACAAATGACAAAACCTCCTTTCTATATATAGGAATCTAAGGAGTCACAATATAATCCTGCCGACCTAACAATAATAATATAAAGCCACAAAAATAACAATAGAGGGATTCTATGGGGCACAGAAGTAACAATATGGGGGTAATAGGGGCACAACAATATAAATAAGGGGTATAACTACAATAGTAATGGGGTAATCACTAGTATTATAGGGACCCAACATAAAAGGCATGATAATTATATTAAGGAGAAGAATTTCAAACAGGAGATTGGGCACCTTTGTTTGATTCAAAATTCAAATATTTTCAAGGGAAGTTTCATACTCATTGGCTTGGGCCATATGAGGTTGAAGAAGTCTTTAACAATGGAGCAGTGAGAATAAGGACAATAGATGAGAAAAAGGTACCTCTTCTTGTAAATGGTCATCGGTTTAAGATATATCATAAGCCAATTTCATAGGAGGATTTTGTCACAATTTTCCAAGATAATAGTGAGATGAAGTTGGTGAAGAAGAATTTTTCTTCTCCACTAACGTAGTTTTTTCTGTATATATATATATATATATATATATATATATATATATATATATAGATAAAAATATAAACGAAAAAAAGAAACATAAAAAAAATAAAAATAAAAAAAAATGTATAAGTTTGAAAACCAATTGTTCATTGGCTTACTTATACAGGAAATACAGGGTGAAAATCAGAGATTTCTGACATCGTATATTTCCTATTACTCTTTCTATAATAAGTAGTGACATAAAGATATATTCATTTCCAGTGCTTAATCTACCAATTCATTTCATTTCGTATCATCTCACTTCACTTTCATTCCATTTCACTGTTAAATTCCATTTTCCTTTCATTACACTCCATTTTCATTTTATTTCACATCCATGTTCCGTAGCCATATCTCATCCTTATCATGTTTGGAAACTAACTCCATTCCACAACCAGCTTGGTTCTGCAGCCATAACTCCATTCCGTATCTCTATTCCAAATAAATGTTGATTGCAGGGAATTGAAGATTTATTTTGAAGACTAATATGCTAAGAAGGGGATCTGTAGATCAGCATCAAAGAAAACAACAAACAAGAAGGTTAAGTTCAAAGAGGTAAAAGTGCAAAAAATTAATTTAAAATAGCAAGGTTAGAACATATAATATGTATAATATGGGAATTCATATTCCTCCATGACAAATGATCATTTGATTTGATTCCAATCTCTATCGTACTGCATATCTGCCACACAATCTGTCCTCCTTCACAACAGTCCATAATTAAACTCCCTCATTGTTTTTAATGGTCATGACCATGATGTGAAATATTTGTCCACGTCTCTCCAAAACCCTCACCATCTACTTATACCACACAAACCCATAGTTCTTTTCACCATACTCGCAATGAATCCATTTCATAAACCAGGAGAGGTAATTCTGAAGGTTAAGGAATCTTTCGAAACATAAGACATGGGACTCATTGTAAGGTTAGAACCAGTAGGAGAAAAATATATGGAAGGATACCCACAACTCAAGGAAATGCTGCAGAAGTCTAGATGGCTCAAATTCATTGAAAAGTTTGACGATAAAAATCTTTTACTAGATCCTTTGATGATACAGAGGTAGAAATTAGAGATATTAAGTTTGCAATAATAGAATCCTTCATAACAGATGCTATAGAACTTCCAAGACATGGTGAAAGATGGTTCAAAAACAAGGAATTCCATAGTGAATCATGGAAAGTAATCCTCAGGAACCCAGGTATGGATGTCTCTATTTTTAGAAAAGGAATTCCCATTTCAACTCTTAAAAGTAAATGGAGAAGCATGCTTTTCATATTACAGAAATTTATCACCTGAGGGGAGATTCGGGTGCAAGTATGTCTACCATATATGTTTATTGATGAATTTTCTAGAAAATGGAGAAATCAATCTTCCTTTCTTCCTACTAAATATTTTAAGAAGAATGGCTTGAAATGTGCAAAAGAAAATAAAATTTATAGACACAACCATGTACCATCATGGGTTGGTAAAGATACTAATTGAGTTTCATCTAAAAGGCATAGGAGATATCTGGGAGGATTTCCTCATTAGAAATCATTCCCAAGAAGCTCCAGAGTCACCCAAAGAAGATAATGTTAGAAAAAAAAGAAGAAACAAGATTTGTATAGTCATTGAAGACAAACCTAAGTCTTCATCATAGAGAGATGATAGAAAATTAATATCTAAAGAACTGACAGAAATCAGGAAACAATCAGAGCAAGAGGAAAGATAAGAAAAGAGAAAAAGGTCACAGAGAAAGAGCATGTAAGTCATCCACAACCTAGAACAAGCTTTAGACTCTGAGGGTTGGTAAAGAAAACACTGTCAAAAGGGATAGAGTTCATAAAATTAGAAGAGGAAACCCCAGAAATTTCTCCTATTAACATCTCTTTTGCACACAGTCCTCAAAAATCTCCTGACCATCATTTTTAGGGCAGCCAAATTAGAGGATCTCTAGGCATAGACACAGTACAACAACAAATATATGATTATATAGAATCAATTGAGAAGAAAAGTGCCTCAATGAATCTAGAACCCTCTGTCAATCCACCAGAACCTCTAATTGACTCTCTCAAATAGGAAATCTATGAATTAGAGATATTCAACAGACATATCAAGAAGGAGAATGGAACCTTGAGGGAACAAAGTAAATTGGACAAGCCTATTCATTATAATACCATTCTGCATCTAGGTCTGTGATATAAGAAAAAGAGGAAGTTGAAGAGGAAGAATAGAAGTCTGAACATAACAGTCATCAACCTCAAATACAGGCTTCTTATGAGGAAACCTAGAATGACAGTCACTTCAAAGAAGAGAAAAAGAAGAAAATTGGATGTACTAGTAGAAGTGTCTGAGAAAATCCATTAGAGAAGAAAAATTCACATTTTTGGCAAATTGCATGAGGACATGTAATGATTTTGTAGTGGGGGTATATTGAACCTCATAATTACCTTCCCCTCGACATTTTTTCTCACCCTTTTCTCTATATTTCTCACAAGACTACAGATCCAAGATTCAATGATAAATGCTAGATTTTGTCATAGGAAAGCAATAAAATGGTCACCATATTATATTTTCATGTTCTTGCTATTTTAATATATTTTTCAAAATTAGCTATAGAATGTGGCCTATTCTGTAGCTAACTATGGGTTCTGTAGCTACTCTCATGCTTTTATAGGTTACAGGTGTCAAATGAAGAATTGGGCCACATGGACATCTCTAGAATCATCTCTACATGGATTCTATCCTACTGACTCAATCCAGGTCAACAGAAAAGCATGCCTAAAGTCTTGGTCAAAGATGGAGTCAAACATGTTATCTAGTAGCAGTAGGACTCTTGATATTTCATAGTTGATCAGGAGTCAAATGATTCTGTTGAAGAGTTAATATGGAGTAATCCACTTGTAGCTGATCAGGAGTTGAGGAGTTAATGCATATGAGGCCACCTGTAGCTATTCAGAAGTCTAACAGTCTCATTACAATTCGAACTAAGCCATTTGTAGCATGTCTTTCTATAAACAGTCATGATAGATTCAGATTAAGCCACATATTACAAGATTTTCTCTTAAACAGTTATGTTCTCTTTCTATAAATATCGGTTAAATGAGATTGAGAAGTAGTTAGAAGCTAAGGAAGGATTACAGACTTTTTTTAAAAAAACTATGTTCAGACTTTCTTTTGTGGATAATACAAACTCTATTTTGTCAATGGTGGTTTAAAAGTGCGGCTTTATTTAGCTGTTATCCAGCCACTTCAGTTATAGAGGATCCCTACACTGAAGGAGGTTTTTACTTGTTATTTTCATTTTAATTTCTACTACTCTATTTTTGCAAGTCCATTTCCTCTAGTTTTGTTTCATTTCAATTTTGTAACCAATAGTGTAAGTGTGAAAATCACAACTGTGCAAGTCTTATTCTTCTGAGATATTATATGAAAAATGATTGAATGAACAATGAAGACACGAGAATACAGAATTTCTTAGCTTCTTACTGTTTTTGATTAGTCATCTTAGCATAGAACTATCAATTAGCTGTACTAATAGATGTTCTCAAAACCATTTCAAAATGATGGCAATTCTAACTTAATTGGTTGAATATCTAATGCATGCAGTGATTGAGTTTACTCCGCATATTGTTAGTTTTACAAACTGTCATCTTTCATTTTTTGTTTTCAAGTCATTAGTTAGTTGCATCACTTGACATTCCAAAAGATCATTTCAAGGAGATTGATTCTATCATGTTCCAAAATTGAATGGTTGAATGGCTAATGAATGCAATTATTGAATTACCCTCTGCATCAGTATTACTTTTGGTTTTAAGAAATAGATCCATGGATTAGAATTAATTGATATTTTAAGACAAAATTGTAGATTAATACTAAATGATACATAAGCTACGTTCTTTGATTCTCCTACTAAGCCATAACTGGTTAAAAATGATTCTTAGTCGATTTTAGGAGTTTACACTAACTTAGGAACCTATACTTTCTTTGAAAATTCATTATATCCCTGTAAATTTCTCATAGACTGTATATTCTTAGACATCAAAGAACATAAAACCCCCAAAACAAACATAAAATACAAAATAACGAAGTAAGAGAAAAGTTAACTAAGCACATATAGTGCATCACACTTCATCAGTCTACAAATCACGGTTGATAATTCATGTTAGCAATTTCGGATAGTAAATTGACTAAACAATAACCTTGAAGATTCTAATAAGATCCATCACTCTAATAATCCATTGCTCAAATAAAAAAGTGTTTAACGAAGTATAATGTTTTAGCCAATTTATAACAACCATTGAATCCCCTACCACTTGTATTTTTAGATTGTTGAAGTGACACAGTTAAGATAACTAACATAAACAACTAATTTGTATTATTGTAGAACTTGTTAGGTAGTCATAGTTTTGTTCCTAGACTACATTAGTCATTCATGTTAGTCATTTTTAGTTGTATTACTTATTAGGTAGTCATATATTTGAACCCGAGACTAAATTAGTCGTTTATTTGAGTTGTTTTTAGTTGGGTCACTCAAGATTGCTCATATTTGGTAGTATTTCAGTTGGAAAAGTTGTGGTGAGTAACTATTGTTGTCACCTAGTCACTAATTTCTCATTTTATACTAATGCATAGTCAATGACATATCCATTACATCATTACCTACCATGTGGCGGGGATACTATTATTTAAAGTGCACAACAACTTCAAGAAATCTTCCTTTGTATAATACTTATATGTAAATTTATAGTTTATTATTATTATTACTATTAATATATTAGGAGATTTAGTGTTGCTTGAGAATGCTATAGAAATAACTGATTATTGATTATTATTGTAATTTAGTTATTTTCAAACTACCTATTATTTTTAGGAAATTATTTTATAACAATCATCATTTTATAAAGATTTAGAAAGCACAATAAACTCGACAAGGTCGATGTAGAACACATCTCAAAGAGATTTATACAAGAAATTTCAATGTATTATATTCAAATGTCATAATGTGGAATTTTGATATGTTAGGTTCTAGGAGTACCTCTTGATGCAAAAGTAGAGTAAGTTCTATGCATCTGATCCAAAATGATTCATGGGATCAAAATAAGCAAAAAAATCAAAGTCCTCGAAATCACTTGAAAATGATGAAAAATCATAGATCTCGTCATTTTGATTCCAATGACACTTGAATCGCCTGAATATGACACTTATCTCATTCTAAAGATTTCTCCCGCCAAAAAAAATTCAACTTGCAAGTTTGACTAGGATGCTGACTGGGAAGACCGTACAACTGATGTCATCAACTAACTATGTAGGGTACAGTGTTAAATGAACCAATCCCATACCAGCAAGTAGAAGGATTGTATTGGTTGGGTTGGAAGATTGTGATTGGTTGTTTGTTCTTGAAGTGGTCCAATTACGACAAGCCACATGGCCTAATCAGATGGTGCCACCTGGCCCTCTATTATTATCCAAAATTTTAGAACAGTTGATCAGACTCGGCAGGGTTTGACCTATCGACCTCCTCACATGTAAGTAACCACTCTGCCATCACACCATAAGGAGGTTATTCACATATAATTATCTCTATTTATATTTGAATCAACGTGTTGGTGGAGTTGTGGGGATGGATCGGGTTGTAAAGCCTCCCGGACCGGCCCTGACCCCAGGTCTATTGTATGTTATATGTCTAAATGTTAGAGCTATAACAGAGGCAACATGGATAGGAACTAAACCATGGTCCCATGCATAACCCACATGGACGCACATAGAGGGATATAGTGGATGGGGTAGGCAGATAGATCTTGACCCACGGTAACAGTCAACTACCATATGATGGATGGAGAATGGACAAGATGTCAGTGAAAAAATTTGAAATGTAGTTAAGATGACCCCTAGTCATGTTAAACTTCCCATAATCACTGGCTTATATAGTGGAGAGCGAGGACTAGAGAGGCTACTGCGTGGCCTAGACCCTAGCCACACAGTTACCAACATACCCCAAAGAGGGTCCAAAAATCCTATGCTAAGGCCATATTGGGGCATTTAAATGAGGTGACAAGTTGCACCAATTGTGCTAGGGATTCTATTGGTCCCAGGTGAAATTGTCGCTCGAAAGTTAGAAAAAAGGTCGATTTTGTTGTACAATTAGCCAATTTTTACAATTTTCAAGGGAGATAGTAGAGAAATGTTCCATTAGGGAAAACTTGGTCATTTTTCAATCCTTTTGAGCCCAAGAAGTGCCTACAGAAGGGTTTTGGGGTGTTATGAACTCACTGTAAGTGTTAGTTTTATGAATTGAGCATTGTATGTTAGACTTTTTGCAAAACCAATTCTTTTGTTGTTGTAAGTAAATATTGTGTTTGGATTTTTGAGTTCATATGGAGACCCCTTTTAGCATTAAAAGAGCCTAGATAGGGGTTTTAAACATTATGGATGCATTTGTAGCAACTTATTCTTTGAACTAAGACTTTCATGATCCATAATAATTTATAACAACATCTTTCTGTAAAAATCACATAAGAGATATTCTCGTGGACGTGTTTTGAACCACACTGGCTGGTTCGAAACGTGTTGACGAGAATATAACTTATGTGATTTTTATCGGAAGATGTTGTTATTACTTATTCTTCATTAGAGTAGCCATTTGTAGTCTTTGCTTAGTTTGTTTGTGAGAAAATATAATTTCAGCACTTCGTTATGGAGCATTTGTTTCTATGCTTTTTGATATCAGAATGAGTACAAGGACTTTGTTCCAAATTTAGTGTGAGAGACCTTTTTATTTTCTTTCCATCATTTCTTTGCTAAACGGAGTCAACTTATGAGTGAGATTTCTTTGAAGGAGAACATTTCTTTGTAAGAGAAACAAGTGTCACTCTAGATGGAGGTTTACTCTGTACTCTTTTTTTAGGTGAGATCAATAATGCATCCTAGCCATTGGACCAGGGCCCAAACAAGTAGCCCAGGAGGGGCAAACTCCATTATTGCATGATTGTTCATTTCTTACCATGTTGGTTTTCATGTGATCTTTCATCTTTAAGCTCATTGAAATCTTAACTATTGACAGTTGGAAAAATTATGAACTAGGATAAATTTTGAAGACCCACATTTATCAAACATTTCAAAGTGTTAGAGGACAATCAATTTCCATTTTCAGATCAAGTGATACTAAAGCAAGTTTTGACTAGAATTCAAGCATGGTGTAGCATGCAAGTCTTATCGAACTAGAGGGGATGGATTCTTCTCTTCAAGTGGAGAACATGGAATTGAGAAGATTGCTCGAAGCAATAGAGGATGAAAATAAGAATTTGTGTGTTATGTTGTAGAATGTCGTTGAAGAGAAAACTAGGGAATGTTTAGCTATTGAGGCTTCCTCCAAGGATCAACTAGCTTGTGGTGATGGGATGACTGATGTGTGTACCCTTTTTCAAATGAAGAACATTTATTTTATATTAAAACACAATAGTGGTTTTCTTAAATCCTCATCTACCACTTCATCTACAAAAGAGAAGAAGGAGTAGATGACTAAAAGTTTCAGGAAGAGGACCAAGAGTCTCAAGAAGAAAACGAGGAAAAATATACTTCTTATTCAATTAGTTCTCTTAATGATGATCATGGATCTTTTTACATCATTTGACAGACATACCAAGGGTATTGGCATGAAATTGTTGACCAAAATGGGGTACAATGATAAGGGTCTTGGAATTCATAGTCATGGAATTGTTAATCCTATTAAGATGAGAGTAAAACCTTCACATTAAGGATTAGGATATCTTTAAAAAGATGTTGAAGAATGATCCAAAATTACAAAGTCAAGGAATTATTCAAGTTTGAAATTCATGAAGAAAGAACCCTTGTAGGCTGAAGGAGAATCATGTCATAACAATGGTGCTGATGGAAAAACATCTCCAAAGAGAGATGATCACTTCAAAGGAAGAACTAATTCAAGGTCTCCTTGTCATTAAAGTTATGTTTTCTAGGCTCATAAGTAAAAGGATCATCATAAATGGTATAAATGTCCTGATTATTGAAAGGATTTCTATGAATATAAAGAGAATGATGATTTGAATAAAATTTTGTCTAGTTAAATGTTGTATTTCTTTGTATTTCACATGTTGCATATCCCCACAGTTGAGTATCTTGTAAAATTTATGTTGTGAATAAATCACCTATATGCAACAATGTTTTCTTTGACATGTTATGCTATTTTGATTTGTTGTTAAGTCAATTTGTATGGGAATTTGAGAGTCAAATTAATGACATATTGTAAAAGGATGCATTTACTTCATGGAAATTTTGGTAAGCATCATCAACTTTGGGATGAGCATTTTCATTACATTCAACATACCTACAATTGTGTCAAGTATTCATCTACACAAGTATCTAGATTTGAAGTTTGTTTGGGTTATTTGCAAAATATCTTGTGTATTTTATCTCTGGTAAATATTTTGCAGTAGATGGATATAATGATGTGGAAAAATTCAAGTATTTAATTGTACAAATGAAGCCATTGCATCAAGGAGTATAAGAGAATCTTGAGGAAAACGAAGCCAAGTACAAAGAAATACATGTCAAACACGAATTGCTCATGATTTCCAAGTAGAAGATCAATTTTTATTGTATATAAACAAGGAAAGACTTCAAGTTAAAGATTGTATGAGTTGCCAAGGAAATATGGGCATGAATATAATGTTAAGATTCAATCTATTGAATATTTTGGTCCTGGATCTTTAGACGAGTTGCAGGAAAACTCAATTCTTGAGAGGAGAATCAGGTCTTCATGAAGAGGCAATTTGGAGTATCTTGGAGTGGGGATCAAGAGTAATAATCCAAGTAAAGAAGGATGGATTGAGATTTAGAAATTGAGGAAGCTTTACTCTCACTTACTTGTTGATTAAAAACAAGATTTTGGTGGTCCAGAAGCCTCTAAGTTGGGAGGAATGATCAAGGGGATCAAAATATGCTAAAAAATAAAAGTGTTTGGAATTTATCGAAAATGGTGCCAAATCATAGAAATCATCATTTTGATTCCAAAAATGCTTGAATTGCCTCAATATGAAATCGTATGAGAAACTTATTGCATTATAAAGATTTTTCCCAATAGCTAAAAGGTAAACATGTAGGGTTGACTAGGCCTATTGATTTGACAAACTATACAATTGACGTCATCACCTCACTATGCAGAGTATGGTTTCGAATGACCCAATCCCATACTGATATGTGGCAGGATTGTACAGGGTAGTTTGGCAGTTTGTGATTGGTTGTTAGTTGTTGAAGTGGCCCAATTACGATGCACCACATGGCTGAATATGAGGGGGCCACATGGCACTCTGTTATTGGCCAAAATTTTATAATGCCCAACCAACCTAAGTGGGCTTCGAACCATTGACCTCTTCCTAGGGAATTCAATGCTCTATTGTTACACCATAGGGAAATTATTGACATATAACCTTCATTGTTTATACTTGAATTAATGTTTTGGCAGAGTTGTGGGGAATGGTCTAGCCGGTGGGCCCGCTCGATTGGCCCTCGCCTCGATTTAGTTGTATGTAATTTGACTCAACAATAAAGGTATAACATAGGGGTTTGGGATATGTCTCAAACCTCAGTCCCATGCATAACGTACATGATCACATGCAAAGGGCTACAACAAATAGGGTGGGTGGATAGGCCTTGACCCCTACTCACAGTTAACCACCATATGATTGGTGGAGAACAAAAAAGGCACATGCAAAAAAATTTGAAATTTAGCTAAGCATGACCCCTAGTGATGTTAAACTGCTTGTAACCACCAGATTATACAGCAGAATGCCAAGACCAAATGGGCTGGTGCGTGGTCTAGCTCGTGGCCACATGGTTACCCACATACTTGAGAGCGGCACTAAAAATTTGCTCCTAAGGTCATTTTGGCACATTTAAACAAGGTTTAAAAATGCACTAATTGTGGTGGGAATTCCATCGATGCAAAAAAAAATTGTCGCTCGATGGTTAGCGAAAAGGTGGATTTTGTCACACAGTTAGCCAATTTTTCCAATTTGTAGGACAAATAATAGAGAAATGTTCTAGGAGGCATAACTTGGTAATTTTTCAGTTAATGTGAGCCCAAGAAGAGCCTACATGAAGACTTTTAGGTATGTTGAACTTAATGGAAGTGTTATTTTTTTAAATTGAGCAATGTATGTTGGACTTTTTGTATAACTAATTCCTTTTGTGTTGTAGGCAAATATTCTGTTTAGCTTTTTGAATCCATATGGAGATATTTTTTAGCATAGCAAGAGGTTAGACAGGGCTTTCCAGCCTTTTGGATGCATTTGCAACATATTTTCTTCATTAGAGCAGATTTTCAATCTATTGTCAGCATGTTTATGAGAAAATACCATTTCAACACTTCATTATCGAGTAGTTATTTTTGTGATTTTTGATTTGAAAATGGTGCAAGGACTTGTTGCCATATTTAGTGTGAGAGTCATTTTTCTTTTGTTACTATAATTTGTTTACTAAAGGAGGTCAACTTGTGAGTGAGAATTCTATGAAGAAGAACATTTCTTTGTAGGATAAGCAAGTGCCATTCTAGATGGAGATTTACTTTATGAGACAAATATTTGCGATGTAATCGTTTTGTTGTTGAGACCAATAAAGTGTCATAGCCATTAGAAGAGGCCCAAGAGAGGTAGTCCAGGAGTCATGAACTTCGTTATCACATGGTTGTTCATGTTTTACCATGTTGGATTTCATGTGATTTTGTTTCATCTTTAAGTTCATTGAAAACTTAACTATTCACAATTGGAAAAGTTATGAACTTAGTTAAATTTTGAAGAGCCATATTTATCAAAACTTGTAAAGTCTTAGAGGACGATTCGTTTCCAATTTTAGATCAACATCAATAATTAAGTTGTGCCTTGAAACAATAAATTGGGTTCTTTGGAGCAATATATATCAAAGTTTTCAATATTAAAAAAAATCTGTGTATCATCAAATGCGAACATGACTTTGACATTCCATAAACTTATTAATGTGTTGATGGATTTGCTTTATGTCCATACAAGCTTAAAAGAATATCATCTACGACTATCACAGTTTCAACACTTTATGAACAAAAAACTAACATTGTAAGCATTGCTGTCATAACCCAAATGTTAGTCCAACAATGTTTAACTTGGTTTATGCCGAAACCATTTGAATTTTGAGATCATTGAGAAATTTCCTAGCCAATGTGGTGAATGTTGGTTTTTCATTACTCAATCATTAGTATTCCAATGTCAAATGACAATCAAGGAACATATGATATCCATCATGTGCAGTTTTCAAATGTTGATTGTTAATTGAACTGTAACTAACATTTTCATAAATATAAAGGTAAATAAACTTATCCAAAGTCAGCACATCACACATTGAAATGATTAGGATATAAGGATTCACTAATGATGCTAAAATAATCTTAGAACTTTTACAAAGGAATATCGTTCCTTTTGACGTTGTTATGAAAACACCAACATTAGGCCAACATCAAGTCTTATATCCCAATCTGATAAGCTTGGTTATGTGTATTGATTTTATTCCTTGATGTAAATGATTATAGGCTTAGCAATGAAAATACAACTTTGTGGCATAAATTTGGCGCAACTATATATTGTCATTTCCTTTAGTGATAGACGATGTTCATTTGCATTCTATTTAGTTGGCCATGTGAGATGAGTCCATCTAGTTCTAAGAGAGCATATACTTGATATACATTGAAATTATTATCATTCTATATCATTTCTAATTCAGTCATTTAATTTTTCGAGAGATGAAAACTGCATAGCTTAAGATAATTTTATCCCTTACCATTCCATCGATAAGAGAGACTCAATTATGTAAATTTTGTCTTATTTTTCAATGTTATAGTCATTGTTAAACATTTTTTTTGAAAATTAACTTTTATTGAGACCTTCAGTTAACTTCATGTTAACCTTTCAATACCAAACACTCATTTCATGGACATAAGTTTTTGTTCTAAACTCATAATTGTGTGATTGATATGTATTTTTAAAGTGCGTAGGGAGGAAAATAATATGCATAAGAGTTAAGAAATTTTTAAAATATATTTGGGCCCAACTATATATAAAGAATGCACAAAAACTATTTGGAATGTTTCCTTTCCATTTTTGTTTTCCATATCCACTTATGAGGACTCTTTTTGCCCATAGTAACCTATCCTTTGATTCTTCCAACCATCCTATTAGTCCTAAAAACCCTTATCCCATAGATATTTTAAATATAATCCAACAAAAAACCAACTTTAATCAGATATCATCTCTTCAAGGTTTTAACCAACATCTATTTATTCAATGAACAAATGGATGAATTCAAGAGAACACATATTGGTCCAACTTTAATAAGTGAATGAGCTCTTCCTATCTTAAACATAAAAAACATAAAAATAACTACTATCTTTCCCTTAAAAGAAAATTTCTATATATCGAAAACAAAGAAGGAACTTTTAAAAAAGAGGCATCAACAGAAACTTCAATTAGATAATTAAAATCCACCTAAAACTGAGCCCTAGAAGGAAGGCACTTGCTAATCCATCCGCGGGCATTTCTCCTGTAAACAAAATGGGGCATTTACATGATTTTTTAGTGACCATGACTTCCCCAAAGTGTGACGTACTAGATCTCATCAACTTACACATTATTCATCACATATATGTAATAACTTCTTCTAATTTGTTGTCACTTTTAGCCTCTAATTCTCATTGAAGTTAATTCCCCTAGCCTCCTTGTCTACTTAAAGCTATATGTAAGCACTTCATACGGTTTCCTCAATCACCCAACTCGTTTTCCCTCACTCTACTTGTTGAATCACATTTTAATACTTATTTTTTCATGCATGCACTTTTTTCCCATTTTTTATAAATGTCTTTTATAACTTCCATGCACTCCTACTATAGCTAAATATATTTTTTCATTAAACCCTACTTTGAGTATTTATTTAAATTTTCGGTCGTTCGAAGCCCTAAAAGTATGTAATCGACATGAGGAAATTGTGCAACATAATAATTATTTAAAGTTAGTGACTTAGATAACGCTTTTTGTTTCATCAATAATTGTAGTGAGCTTTGGAGTAGAGTCTACTCTCATAATTTGATTGGTTCGGGTATGTTGATACATATATTATGTATGGTTTAGATTAATGACACTTTAAGAGATGAGTAATTTCTTTATATAGCACATTTGTTCTCTACCTCAAAGTAATGTTTATGTATACATAAGTCAATATTTTAGTGTAATTAAAATGATATTTATATATAAATAAAATAACAATTACTTCATAAATATTTTAATGTAAAAGCAAAAAAAAACACACACAATAAAACAAAGTCCAAGTTTTAATCCCTTCATAATGAGATGACATTTATATTTAATATAAGTGAAATGATATTTTATACATCAATAAAATAACAATTGCTTCATAAATATTTAAATATAAAAGCAAAAAAAAACACAATAAAACAAAGTCCAAGTCTTTAATCCCTTCATAGTGAAATGACATTTATAAGCCTGGATAAAGTAATGTTAGTGACTTGTTAATTTTATTCTTTATTTGGAATGAATTTCCTCATATTTTTTCTTAGAAATCCATGTTATAGTAAATGTTAGTTTCTAACCCTAAATATAATAAATATAACAATGTCTACAAAATTTATCCAACATATTATTTGTAGTGGTTGACTAATTAACATTTAACCATTTAACTAATTTTGAAATTTGTATAATACTTAGATAATATATGAATAAATAGTTGAAAATCTACCCATATACATTCAACCATAGCTTTTTAATACATGAACAACCATAACTTTTTAATACATGAACACTTAAATGTAATATATATACATCTAATTTTGAATGTCATGAAAGTGATAAATGCTCTACATTTTTATCCTCTTTATCCTTTTTAATTTTCGATTAAAAAATAGAATTAAACAATGTTTATTACCATTATAATATTGGATTAATAAATTGTTACTTCCTCATGAAAAATAGACTTAGTGTTTTGAAATACCCTTAATACAACTAAATTATATAATATTAAAACCTCTAATATTTATAATACCATCCATCAAGATGATTTTTAATACGTTTCTACCAAATTAACAAAAACGAGTCTTGTTATACTATTTTGTTATATCAATAATTCTATGAATAATTTATATTTATATTAGAATCAACTTTTGTAGCCGAATAATTTTTTTATATAGATTTATTAGATTTGGAAGAATTATGCTTTTCACAAATTCAATAGTTTTCCACATTTTCTCATATAGATTTAACATACAGATTTAATATATTAAAAGATTTAAGCTTTTCACAAATTCAATCGTTTACGACTTTTTCTTGATGTTCGGTTAAAATGTTAGTAAATAATTATAATTTAATATATATGTTTTTTCAAATGATTTATGTTAGAAAAACATGCAATTAAATCATAGTTATTAAATTTGAATTGATTAAAAAAAAGGGTTTAAAATTCAGTCCAGTAAAAGATGGGAGCAAATATTTTGCAAAGACTTAAATATATTATTTTTCCAATATTTTAAAAAATCGAAATATACCATATAATATTTAAAATCTTAAAATATTTTTAAAAATAATTGTCATATATCAAAATAAAATGCATAATTTTACATTAGAAAAATATTTTGTTATAATTTTTGTGAAAGTCTATATGCACAATTACACCATATATTATATGATGTGTAATATAAGTTGAATTTTCATTGAAATTATACAGTAGAGTAAACTATATAGATTTCACATTAAATGGATTGATATATGAAATATATGAAATATATGAAAATATTATTTTAAATATACATTTATATCCTTGTTAACTAGAAGAACTCAAATTTTACTTTATAACAGTTAGCAAAACATCAATGCTTTTCAGATACCAATGGTTTATTTATCTAATCAAATCAAATTCTACATTATAACCATTAATAGTAATATTTGATATTTGTTTATATGGTCTACAAAATTTTATTATAATTAAATATTTATTCAAATTTCCAATAAAAAACATCTACTTTATTATAATAATAATAATAAAATTAACCAAAAATATTTTATTTAAATTTAATAAATCTAAAACACATATGTAATAATTATTTTACTACTTATATAACGCATATATTTATGCTCTATTCTATTGTTTCTCCGGTACATCATAGCATCATAAACAGTAATTTGTAACACATTTATGTAATCTGATTGTATAAGAAATCTACTAGATTTACCAATAGTAATAAGTAACTTACCATATCATAGATCCTAAAGGATTTTTAGAGAACAGATGACCACGAAAAATCGATAATTCTAACTGGAAACATGCTAGTCTCTCCTTGTAAACTGGAATATCCCGTACCTATGTTTATTATTGGAAAACCCTATGCAATTTTAATGTGCAATTTCATGTATGTAGAGTAGATGGCTATTTGGAAAACTGTTCAAAACAAGATGAGCTGCACCGCAGCTAGTCCCTGCCTGGGGCTGGAAGAAAACTAGATACCAGTGTTCCGAAAATCCAAGGAGGGTTTTGAAGATTTTCAAGGGCAAATTTAGTTTAGTTCAAGGTTATGTTGGTCAAATGATCGCTGCACACTGGACTAGCTAATCTAATAATGCACTACTGGAAGGAGGTTAGGATGCTAGCAGATCTCCCTCTCCTTGTTCTCTACCATCTATGTTATTGCAATTGTTCTTGTTTAATTGAAATTGTTGTTGTTTCCATTGGATTAGAGTTTATTTTGAACACTAGAGTTGCATTATGTACAATCAAGAAAAACATGGAAAAATAATACAAGTCTAGTGTGTTATTAGAAACAATTGCAAATCATTTGTTTGAACAACGTTTATAATTTCTATAAAGTACGGATAGCTTGAAATACTCAGTGTGGGGAAAATCAGTGTAAATACAAACTATATATCCAAAGTTGATTATTGAAAAAAGGAAAACACATTATCTACACAAATAGAGTGGAGTGTTACAAGACTCAGGCTGGCCACGGTTACATAGCAAAAAGAAAAAATATGCAAAATTGTAGTTGGAGATAGAATGGCTTCGGACAAGCCATATGTCCAAAATAAACAAACAAACCCTTAAAGGAAAATGTTAGAAACCCTTAGTTTTACACACAATTTAGAACCATGATCAAACTATATATCAACAAAAACTACTAGCTAGTATGAAACTCTTAATCCCCCTACTAAATCTCATGTGATGGAACTGTGGTCATAATTAACAATATTTCCACGCGTTCCTGGAATAGGAATTGGTTTTACAATTCCACCACCACGTCATATAAATACATGCCTTCCCTGATGCTCTAGTCGATAACCATAGTGGTATGCACGTGGGCTATGAATTATGATAACTCTACTAGCCCAGGGACATTTGTCACCCTAGAACTCTGCAACTAACAAATGTATAGAGACATCATTTTAAACATATTGTCTCACCCCACGCCCTACACGCATTGTTGCTCTCAGGGAATTCGCCAAGGATGTAGCAGTCTTCATTCTCAGGAAAGCACGCGCATCGTAAAAGAACATACGATATTTCTCGTTCAAAGCGGAAGAAAAAGACTATGGAATTCCACCCAATGTGCCTTTCCTTTTGACCAGTGTGACTTCTTTTTCTTTCAGACATATTTGAATTATAAAGCTTTCGTGGTGAACAAGAAAAACCAATTCTAGAAATTCTGCCAATGTGCCAAGAGGATCTATTTGTTCATCATTATGAAGCTCGATCATGTGGGTACATAACACATTGGCATTCCATGTGGAAGCATATCAACAATTGTTGAGACATCTTGGCATGTGTCCATTACAGATGGAAGCATATCAACCCGGCTATGAAACAATTCAATATTGCTTGGTAAGCAGCTCAATATTGTTTGTTTGGTGGAGAACTGAATGTAAGTTGGATTTTTGTTGTTACTAAGACCCTACAGTTCAGGTTAATAGAGTATCTGTACAGGTGACAGGATCAGAACTTCAATCTGCATAGCCATTGAATACGATCAAATAAATCAGTGGGAGTTCTAACATACCTCCGTGAGAGTTCTATCATATTTGTAAGTGATTATACATCTTTCTATTCAAAATGGTTGTTCATGCATTAACATTTGGTTGTTTATGCATTACCATTTTCGTTCTATTTCACGTCTTTGGCTCAAAACCTGGCTTAAAAAATAATCTAGGGAAAACTTTTAAATAAGTTTATCGATGCTTATAAATAGATATCTCTCGAGATTACCATGAAAGATCAGATAAGAAAAGAATAATTTATGAACTCGGAATGCATGAAATTTCTTTTCCCTTTTTATATATCAGATTGCCAAATCCTGTGCGCACATATTGTGAACGCAATATTCTTATTCATTCTCTGCCTGTTTGTCATATGAGAAGATATAATGAGGATGAGTTGCAATTGTTGTCAAGTCTTGCCAAAGGGTTGCATCGAATCCTGCATTCTGAGACCTTACTTGCAATGGAATCTTGCATTCTGAGACCTTACTACAACGGATAAGCATCGTAATATTTTCTTAGCCAAGTTTTATGGGTCTGTGAGGCTGACGAGTCTCGTTAGAAACGACCTGTGTGTTTGAGGCCTGGTATTCTTCTCATATTAACAATATTTTATCTAAATCTATAGTTGCAAGTTGAAAATTTGTATTATACTCTGTTCTCATCCTTTGTCTGACTAGCAGTGCAATCAAACTGCCCAATTTGGTCTTTGAAATGCAATTCAAAACATCTGAAACAAAATGAAAAGCTATAAGAGCTTCAAGAGAGAAAAGAGCGAAGAAAAATTCTTAATAGCATGAATTACTTATGTATTACTTATTGCTACTTATTGTTTATCGTAGTTTAAATTTATTTCATAATTTGTAATTTATATTAATTTCATAATTGTACCTCATGAGGCTGTGAAGATGTGAAGATGAAGAAGGTCGATTTGCATGACAATAGTTCCTGATTCAATTGAAGCCAGCCTGGTCGTCTGGCGAGGCAAAATAGCCAGGCCGCAAAATTAGCCTCATGACCAGTCCTGTAATCGATTCTCATAGCGTTTCCAAAGCTATCTGTAAAATAAGGGAAAATCTCAGGAATCGAAGCACGAAGATCTGGCGTCAAAACCCTGTCCATCAATTCCTGGCCATGGTGGAGTCGTTCCTGCCATTGCCGGAAAGCGGGATTTCCATACCGCGCGGGCTACTGGAGGGGCGGTATTTCGTCAATCCACGCATCCATAATCCCCAGAATTTTGACGATGGCCTTCACCGATGGGGATTCGTGGCATTCATCAGAGATCTTATGACCATGGATCGATTCGCTCAGCGCCACCACGAAGCCCAGAAAAGACCTTCCAGAGTCCGAATTTAGGAAGTGTTCGATATCTGCGGGGGTAAATATTCTCCTACATGGGATTTGGAAGGAATATGGCGGGGAGATGATTGAGACCTTCTGTGCCTGCGGGACGGGGGCGAGGATCACCGCCTGCGTATTGGGCGGAGTCCGGAGAGCAGGTGCCTGAAGCATATACACCTGAATAAGACTGAAGAATAGCAAAAGTGAAGGCCGCTGAACATTACACGAAACTAGAAATGCATGGTCTGTAGGTGGAAGTTAGACAGAGCAATGCATGGTGTGCATGAGGCAGAGCCAAGCTATATGGCATAGCCAATTACCCAATTACCCAAACAAGTATAACATTTAACATTTAACACTGGAGACTAATGCTAACATTAGTCTAGGCTGTGAACTTATACGATTAATACAACACCTTTAAAAAGCAAATAAGATATGGTTTGCCTCAGTTTGCCTCGGGAAGAGGCCAAATGACATGGTGAAACCTATACCATCAAATCAGGTGCATATTGCATCCACTAGATATGTAATTGTCGAGTTAAATTACCATATATTGTCTAGAAAAACGAGAAGCATTACAAGAAATATGAAGTAGGTCTAAGATATAAAATCCTTCCATCATGTACACATCCTGAGCAAAAAGAAAGTGTCGACATAATATGGAAAAGACAATAACTAACATAAAGATAGGAAAGAAAGATAATACTAAAGAGTTTTTCATCCGTTAAATCTATCCTTGAAAGGAAGAAAGCCAACATCGAGGGTGGTGACTCCCCGCAGAATCTCAATATGCATGGCATCCTGAAAAGCATGTATGTCCATATTGGACATCTCTTCAGCGTTTTGGTTGAATTCTCTTCCAATGTGTTGAATGGATATGTGCTTCAAATACTTCAAGAGAAGCATGATTTGTTTGATCCAGTCTTGGGGATGTGGTTGCATGATACACGTGATACCCAGACATGGTTGATTATAGACTATGAATCCCCATATATGTGGATGGAGGGAATACACGGGAAAGATACGAACTAAAGGAGCTTCCACAATGCCATATCATTGTTGTTCTAATGAGATCACGATCCTTAAACCACATCTACATCTGCCCCCTTGAGCGGCACCATCATTAATATTGGCCACATATATAATCACAAGGCTAGTCATGGGGAGAGAAGACCGATCAGGTCTAATACTAGTAGAGAGGACATGAATTGAGCACCTGAGAATGTGATTAACCATCAGTGCCATATCCCCCATCAATCTTTCAAAACTAATATGATTCAGCCATCTCCATATTTCGCAAATGTATGTGAGGGGAATGCCATGCCACTGGGGAGCCAAGACAAAAAATCACAGAGATAGTGTTGAATGGAACCATTGGGATACTTAATAAGCCGACCAACTTCGTCTAGATCTAATGTGAGATTGAGATTTTTAGAAATAAATGAATATTATCTTGCACCTCCTTCCTGCATAAAAGGCATATACAAGGTCCTTGCCAATTCCTCTTCATTAGATTATCCCATGTTAAATTTTTGTTTTTCTAGACTAGCGAGACAAATAATATGATTATGATTGGAATCTTATTTTTCGAGAACTTAAAAAACTACCATGCCTCATTTGTATTGTGATAGTAGTGGCATATGGTTTTGTAGTAGTGAGTAACTCATATATCCCCGCGCTTCTTCTCCCCATGTCATCTCATCTTATCACCCTCCTCCCCCCTACAAATACGAGACAAGTGCATATGTCCTTTGATATGTTTCCATTATAATGCTTCGAACTGCTATGTCCCATCTTCCTCTCCTCCTTTGAGATTGGGGTATTCCCATCGAAATTTCTGATAGCCTCGATCTACAAAAATTATCTCGAACCATTAATACATTGAATGAGCCTGTTCAAAATGTGAATTTATGGTCTGACTCTAATTTCCAAGTCCAAAAGATGAGAAAATCCTCCACAGGAACTAGTACTGGATTTTTTCAGGGTAAGTCATATGGCTGATCCCATTTGTACAGCAATAAGCTCCCAATGATATGAAATTTTTTTCCCCTGACGTATTTAATTCTAACAATGTCCACCCAGATTTCATTCGTGAAGATGTCCTGCCACAAATTTTTGATCAACATAGCCCATCCGAAATGCTACAGGCCTAGAATATCCCATCCCCCCATGCTTTTGGCAGTAGTGATGGAGGCCAATCTTGTCAAATGGTATTTATTCCCGGTACCTGAACCATACGAAATGAACTAATACCCCATCCCCCCATGCTTTTGGGAGTAGTGATGGAGGCCAGTCTAGTCAAATGGTATTTATTCCCGATACCCGAACCATACCAAATGAACTAATACCCCATCCCCCCATGCTTTTGGGAGTAGTGATGGAGGCTAGTCTAGTCAAATGGTATGTATTCCTGGTACGTGAACCATACGAAATGAGCTAATACCCCATCCCCCCATGCTTTTGGCATTAGTGATGGAGGCCAGTCTAGTCAAATGGTATTTATTCCCGATACCCGAATTAGGGCAAATGAACTTAACCATGATTCTCTTAAGCTTCGAGATGATAGTACATGGTAGACAGTAGAGGTGAGCCTAGTAAACCACCAACTGGTTAATGATAGAGTGAGTGAGAGTGAGGTGGCCACCCAATGTAAGACATCTATGATCCCACCCCGAAATCTCCATGTAGAAACAAACCACCACCCACGTCCAATTGTTAACCCTGTAGATGTCAGGTTTGATATGAAAACCCACATATTTCACACCCCCCTCAATACTTTTAGAATCCACTCCAAATAAATATTTAATGTATCTGTTGTCCTCCTCGTCACCCCGACCATAATTAATTATGGATTTCTATTGATTCATACAAAGGACCGTAGTCATAATATAATCAGAGCTGACAAAACACTAATAATTTAAGGGCACAATAATAACAATAGTGGGCTTCTATGGGGCACAATAGTAACAATGTGGGGACTACATGGGTACAATAATATAATAAGGGGGTTGTAGTAATAACAATAAGGGGTTACACTAGTAGTATAGGGGCATAATATGACCCTTTCCTTCAAAAAGTGTTGTGCTCAACACTTCAGCAGTTCTTGATGCTTTTGTAGAATATTCTTGTCCTCCCATTTGGAATCTTCAGCAGGTAAGTTCTTTCACTTGATGAGATACTCTGAAATTGATCAATTTCATAACCGTCGGCTTCTTGTTTCTATGGCTACTCTAGGTTCCAATATGTTTTTTCCTTCCTCTTCAAGTTCTGGCAATATTCTTTGAATTACGACCTTCTGCAACTTTTGAATGAGTGGCCAAACTTCTTCGTCCTTCTTCCATTCATCCCTTGCTTCGTTTATCTAATTTGGTTGGATAATAGAAATAGCACAAAACAATTCTTCCACATCCTCATCCTTTCTTGAGAGTGCATCTGCAACAAAAATTTGCTTCCCTTTTCTATAGATGATGTCAAACTCATAACCCAATATATTTGTAACCCATTTTTTCTGTTCTTCTATAGATAATATTTTTTCTAAAAAGTATTTAAGACTATCATGATCCATTTTTACCTTAAAGTATCTTCCCATTCGGTAAGGTCACCATTTATTAAGTGTGTGTAGTATTTCCAAAATTTCCTTTTCATAAATAGCTTGCTTAAGATGTAGCAGTAAAAATACCCAATCACCTACATCAGAACATTTTTCACTACAATGTTGATCTACCTGTTGTTTCATTTGATTTTGCACAAAAGTGGTGTTATCCTTTAAAAGTTGGAGAACTTGTTGTTGATGCTCGCTGTGATCTTTCACTGCTTGAACCTTTTTCTTTTTGATATGTCCTTCTATATTGAGAGTTTGAGGAGTGGTAATTTCTTCCAATGCTTTACAAGATATGGTTGGATTCATTTCTTGATGCTCGATGTGATCTTTCACTTCTTGAACATTTTTCTTCTTGATATGTCCTTCTATCTTGATAATTTGAGTGGTAATTCCGGCCAATGCATTACAAGATATGGTTGGATTCATTTCTTCTTTCTCAATGTTATCTTTCACTTCTTAAACCTTTTTCTTCTTGATATGTCCTTCTATCTTCAGAGTTTGAGGAGTGGTAATTCTTGCGAATGCTTTACAAGATATGATCAGATTCATTTCTTCTTTCTCTGGGGTTGGTCCCTCATGTATATACTCTTCTTTTGATGTTTCTTGATCCTTTTTTTCCTCCTCTTCATAATCTATGTAGAAAAATTTCTTCTCAGCACACTTATGACCTTTAGTGCATTTTCTATCACAATTGTAACAAAGTCCTTTTTCTCTTTTCTCTTCCAATTGTTGTGGTGTAACCCTTCTAGGTTATGGAGGGCTAGGAGAAACAACACTTCCATTATTCTAGTTCTGAGGGGTAGACTTCCTTGTTGCCATAATTTTACTTTCCACTATGTAACAAAGCTCTTTTACTCTTTCCAATTGTTGTGGTGTTGCTCTAAAGAAGGTGTTGCTCTTTGTATCCTCATAATGTGCTATCATTTCCTCTGTGAAAATTGACCATGTAGCAAGTTGTTTATGAGAACAAAGCCCTTTATGCCATAAAAATTGATCTGATTCTAAATATGAATATGCAATACATACCTTTTGTAACAGTGGTACACCATGTAGATCAAAATATTTCTCCATCTGAAGTATCTAATTTACCAGATCCTTGGCATCAAACTTCCTCATATCGCCTTTTCTTGATTTTAGGAGCTCGATCTTGAAACGACTATAACTCTGTAATTTTGGTTCTTCCAGTTTTGAAATTGTGACCTGCAGTAGCCCTCTATGTCCTCTTTCCAATGCCACCAGTCTTATCCAAATTTGATTCTCCAAGGAAGAGTTATGCCAGATCTTCCACACTGACCTAATTATCTACTAGTTCAGTAGAGTGAACTTGTACGATGTGCCATGTGTCACTATTTCAACCTTTGGATCTGAAAAATGTATACAACAAACTGTAGTCCATCCTCGTTCTACAACTTCTTATGAAATTTCAATCTGATGCTCAAAACAAAAGTTATGACTATTTTCCCCACGTCACCTGTTTGGAATGTAATTCAGGAGTCTGCAAAAAGACCAACTTCCTCAAATCATATCTACATAAATATTGCACAAAAAGCTCTGAAATTTGGACCTGAGGTTCAACACGATCTTCTCTCAAATGGTTTTTTTTTTCGCTTTTGAAACGTTGCAAAAAAAGTTTTATAGCGAAAATGCCACGATGACCTATTCGAAACAATGAGACCCTAGAATCCAAAGCTCTGATACAAAATGTTATGAAACCAACTCACAAAAATATAGAAAATATAGTTGAATGCCTTAGAATTCAGCCTCTTCGAGGGGGCAACCTCCTTTACATTGCACAAATGAACAATTCTTGGATGATACAAATGACAAGACCTCCTTTCTATATATACGAGTCCGAGGAGTCATAATATAATCAAAGCCGACATAACAATAATAACGTAAGGGCATAATAATAACAATAGTGGGCCTCTATGGGGCACAATAGTAACAATATAGGGACTGCATGGGTACAACAATATAATAAGGGGGCCGTACTAATAACAATAAGGGGTTACACTAGTAGTATAGTGGCTTAACACGTAGCATTTCCAAAATTGAAGAAAATGTGATAAAGCTCAAGCCATGCAAATCTAGTAATCATGACCATGATAAGAACATCATCTACAAAAAAACTGTGTGAGATCTTAATATGCGGCCCCAACTTGAGGAACTAAAATTCTTCGAATAGTTTGTTTAATATGAAAACTAATTCCATCCATGGTCAATATAAATAACAAAGGAGATAGAGAACACCCGTGCTTCAATGCCCGCCCCAAAATAGAGAGTGAGATAACCATTAATGATCACATCTTATCTTACATTTGAAACACATGTCATGATCCATTCTGTATTTTTGGGATATAATATAATTTTATACAATACCAAAAGTAAGTAGCAATCATATGCCTTCTGCAAGTCAACCTTCATGACTGCAGCATTCATCTTTTTTAATATAGATTTATGTAAAACCAAAAACAGATAGCCCCAGTAGAGTAGAGGCAATCATATGCCTTTCTCTATAAACTGAATATGTCTTACCTAACTACGAATTGACATATTAATTCACAAACCGCAGTATTTTCTAATATCTTCTGCCAATTCGACCGAATTTGGCAACAATGCATTAAACGAGTTCGCTTAAAACAAAGAGTGGAGTGATAAAAACAAATTCAGAACTTGGCATTAAACGGATTGGCTTGAAACAAAGAGTGCAGTGACAAAATCAAATTAAACTAGTTGTACATTCTGTCTTCCAGTAGATTTAAGCTCAAAAAGATGTTATACATTCTGTCATCGAGTAGATTTGAGTGGAAGAAGGTGAAAGATAGACAGAAAATGCTGGCCTGAAATAACATTCTACCGAATTCAACCAATTGTACAATGTGGTGTAGGTTTGTGCTGCAAAAGGGGAACAGATTAGGTAATCAGAAAGAGAGAAGGACAAAGAGAGAAAAATTAGGAAATTTGATAACCGAAGACGAAAAAAGGATAGTGTAATGAATAAAATAAACTGCAATTCCACCCACCCTATAAAGTAATTTATTTAATTTTAGTATATTAAAAATATTTATTTTTTATTTTTTTAATTATTGAAGTTATATTTTTAAATATATAATTTTTTTTATTAAAAACCATTAAATATAAACTAGCGAAATTACATAATTTAAATATAAAACATAAAAACCAAAAATAATTTAATTGATAACAATAATAATAAAAAAAATTAAGTATCAAAAGATTTAAAATTTTCCCATCAAATTCAGTTACCTATTATATATATATATATATATATATATATATATATATATATATATATAATTTAATCAAATCATTACCCAATTTAAAAATAAAATGTTATAAAAAGCTATTCTTAGCATTTTGATTGTATTATAGAACTCAGCGTTTGAATTACTTCTTATTAGGATGGCAGTTCAAACGTTGTATACATGTGAGGGTGCATGTTGAGATGAGATATAATTTCAAGGACAGAATGAGAGACCGTTCAACCTTGTTTCACCAAAGAAAACATTAAAATTTATTGGGTTACAGTCTATATAAGTCTTGTTTCACCAAAGAAAACATTAAAATTTATTGGGTGATAGTCCATATAAGTGAGGCTATTAATATTCGTAGAGTTATAACCTATTAATATATAAAATTTTTTAATTTAGTAAATTATAAAATTTAATAAATAAGTCACATATGCTGCCAAATACATTAATCTATAATTTCACAAATACTAATTGCCTAGGTACCTCAAATTATATTTCTTGAACACTCAGAAGTCTTTAACGATGAAGATACACGTCACAATGTCATCAAGCTGTATCCAATAACATTAGCGTCGTAGATATGGTATGGCGAACACTTACTAAATATGGGAGAAGGTAAAATATTAAAAAAACACATCAAAATATCAATTGAATTAAGTTCGTTCTATTCTTTTTATATATGTAAAATGTCAGATTATACATTACATATTGTTTTATACTATAGTATTAAAAGACACTGTATTTTCATTATGAGTGATAATAGGGTATGGTGAACACGCATAAATATTAGTTAAGGTAAAGTGTACTAAGTATACATTAAACATCAATTTAAATAAGGTTGTTTTATTTTTGTTTTACGTATGAAAAGTATTATGTTATAGATTGTAGAATTTTTTTTATTTTGATATTAAAAGAGATTATATTTCTATTAAAAGAAAGTACTAAAATATGTTCCAATAGATGATAATTTAAATTTATTTGATAATCTTATTATAATAAGTTTTTAATTAAAAATTAGAAAAAAAAATAATATTTTTTTTTTACTATTTATTTTATTTTTAATTTATAATATTTTATTTTTTTTGGTTTATTTGTTAAGTTGTTATTCGAGAATTGCTAGCATTTTCCTTGCTAACTAACTTTTACGGTAGGCTGCTATATATATATATATATATATATATATATATATATATATTAAAAATATCATTAATTACATTTTCCTCCTTTCCCATATTATAATCTAGCATAAATAAATGTGATAAAAACTATAACCAAAATATTTTGATGTCCATTTTGAAGTGACTTAATTTTATATCAAGTTTAGAAAAAAATAAAGAAAACAATTATGTTTTTTTTAAATATATATTCATTTTTAGTGTGAAGAAAATTGTATATTTTTTTAAAGTATTTCAATATAGGACTTGAAAACTATATAAATAACCATGTTAATTAATATATGTCAATACCATATTTGTACATATATATAGATAGGCAAAGGGAAAAATAATTATTTTCATTCTTAACATAATAACATATTCAATGTCCAAATAAACTAAGTAATGAAAAAAAAAAAAAAAATTATGTTAGTGAGAAATGTGTAAATTTGAGGTGTATCATTTGTAAAATATATTTTAAAATATAATAATAATAATAATAAAAACTAATGTCGATAATCAATAAAAAAAATTCATTACTTCTATCAAATAAAATATTTTTGTGTTAATTATGTATATATTATATATTGTCCAATAAATTTTTTCAATATATCTATAAAATAAAATATTTCAGTTTTAATTATGTATATATTATATATTGTTAAAAAAATACTATGTATATTTATGTAAGGAAATTGAGAAATTAAATTTTTATGGTTAAAACACTTTAGGAAGTCTTTGTATTCTACATGTTTTCATTTTTCTAGTATAATTCAATCTAATCTATGTAATCTATACAATCCAATTGTAAAAGATGATTTGTAGGGTGTTAAATCTATTTATGTATTTAAAAAATGCAATGTAAAAAATAATAAAATTACACATGGTGTGTGTATTCATCTTAACCATGAGATGTAAAGGGATCAAATAACTTGAGCTCAAAACACTTTCATCGTGTTTTGAACAATAAAAAGGGTTTGCACCAAAGAGATTTGATCTCTATCAATGCTTACTAAATCCTTAGTTAAAAAGAATATACATGAGTATCTATTTGTAACTAAATTAATAATTATCATTTCACTACAAAATACCTTAACAAAACATTTTGTCACCAATTACCCTATTTCTCATATGTTAAACTGAAGATTTAACTATTAATAAAAACAATATTTTTAACATTATTCTTGACATGGTAAATAAAATTGAATAAACATTGTGTACAATATTATTATCCTATCATTCTTAATATTATAGAAAATAGATTAAGATTAATCTTAATTTTACATTATTTTATATAAAAATAGTTATAAATATTTTAGGTCAAATAAAAATTAGAAATTAAAATATTAATAATTAATTATTATAATAAAAAAATCATCCTAACTCTATTTATAAATTATCACAACAAATCAAATATTTTAAAACATAAAATTAATAAACTTATACTTTAAGAAAATTAATTTATAATACTTATATATAATATAATATATAAATACTTATATACAATATTATTAATTCTATATTTCGAAAACAAATCAAATATTTTGAAACATAAAATTAATACAACTTTTTCTTTTACACAGGGAAAACTTATCACACGACAACGTCTTGTCATAAACTTATCACTATAAAATGGTTTATAAAATCAATCTGTAATACTTATATATAATATAATATATAAATACTTATATACAATATTATTAATTCCATAATACGAAAACAATCAAATATTTTGAAACATAAAATTAATACAACTTTTTCTTTTACACAGGGAAAACTTATCACACGACAATGTCTTGTCATAAACTTATCACTATAAAATTGTTCATAATTTAATTTATAATAACTTATATGGAATATTATTAATTTATTTTAGTAAAAAAAGAAAAATTGTTTTTTAAAATTTTTAATTAAAGCCGTGGGAAAAATTAAAATTAAATTAATTATTTTAAAAATCAACAATAAATTTGAAGTTTTTTAAATTTGAATTTCTATGTGATTGGTTCATTTGCATGAAATGATTAATTTCAGTGTGTTTAAAGTTGAATTGTCAAATATATTTAAAAAATAAAAAATATTATAACATTTAATAAGGAGTACAAATATCAAATCTAAATATTTATGGTTAATAATTTATTTTTACATCTGAGGTTTTAAATATTTATTTTCACTATATATTTTACTACAAAAAATGTGCAAGATAATAAATATAGTGATTCATATTATATCCATACTTTTAGTTTGATAGTTTATAATTTTTTAATTAATAATTAGATAATGAATTTAATATAAAATAAATAACTACATCTTTTATAGTTAGAATATTCATTGAAAATAATTTACTTGAATAAACTATTTACATTTCTTTCTAAATATAATTTATTGATAATTAATTTATTTAGACAATTTTTAATTTATTTATTTTTTATGTTTTTTGCATTAAAAATATTGACGTTGTATTTCAAAATTTATATATTTTTTATTTTTAATGCAATTTTTTATACAACAATAATTTAATTTTAAAAGACATACATATGATACTATATGAAATATGATATTATATGTAAAACTATTTTAAATTGGGGTTTAGGACTACTATGTAGCATACTTTATACATACATGATTTAATAATTTTTTAATTCTATAAACATTTTATAAATTAGTTATCAATTATTTTTTACATAAAAAATTAATTGAAATTAGTTATCAATTGCTTTTTACATTAAAAAAAATAAATACTAAACAACAACACTACATATTACACTTGTCCACATGGGGTAGCTTAAGTGGCAATGGTCGTGGAAATGAAGTTTCACCGAACCCGAGATCTTGGGTTCGATTCTTGTGCTACCCTCCTCGAAAATGGGGTGAATAACGGACATATAAAAACTCGAAAATAAGAAGGTTCTACTGAAACTTTAGAAAAAACACTACATATTACACTTGTTTATATTAATATTTAATTATTTAATTACTTTCCTAAATATCCAAATCACAATTTAATTAATTTTTATTAAATAAAAATGACAAATTACTGTATAAGTTCCTTCATTTAAATCTACAGATTACGAAAACTATACAAATCAGATTAGATTTCTTAAAAACAAAAACACGACGATTGCACTTTTAAAAATTAAATTTACAATAACTTATCTAATCATTTGTGATGACCCCGGGTAACATGTTAATATAGAATGTTATTGTGGTAAGAAACTAATGTGATTTGTAATTATTGTTTACTGTATGACATTATTGATTTATGAAATTTAATATATTTGGATATATATATCTTGAAATGCTGGCAGCCTCTTGATGGAGGATTTTTTTTTAAAAGAAAAGAATCAGTTATGAAACTGAAAAACTACCTCTCACACAGGAAAAGTCCTGGGAAGGAAAACCCCTGGGCTGTTGGGACAGACAGGGGAAGAAAGATTCCAAGAGAGGAAAGAGAAAGAAAGATAGGGTTAAGTCTGGTAAAGACCAGATAACCCAAGCACAGAGGTGCATGAGTCTTGTTGAGGGCTGCAGGCCTGCAAGACGGCTCGGGGGGAGAATCCAACGTGACGTGGATCTCAAGGTTGGGAGGATAAGAGCAAGTATGATTGCAGGTGAACTTCTGAAGTCAGAACTCCTGTAACGGACTGACCAGGTACGAGCTTTGTCAAATTAGACAATGGTAAACAGAATACTGAAGTTTATAGATAGAATACCGTTGAATCTGAGTCTCTCTTAACTAGTTAGATGCAGAGGGAAAATAACAGTAGTTGTCTGTAAATAGAAACAGTACGTACAGCTCAAATAAACACCTGGTAATTAGTTATTTAAAACAGTAATGAGTTAATTATTTGCTGTAAACCATTCAAGTTATTTACATATATAACAGTACGAAACCCTGGGTGGTCCTGTAAGACCATTGTGGTTGTGCTAGATAACTATATACAGTATAAATAAACAGTATGACATGGCACGGTTATTAGCTACGGCATGGCGCCTAGCCAGAACAGTAAAAGGTGCGTTTGAAATTGTCAGAACAGTAGAGTAGCATAATCGAAATACCAGTGCCGTTAATATTGATAACAAAGCAGTACAGTAAACAAGAAACTAGCTAAACCCTGTATCGAGGGTTTGAATATATCATTATAATTTAAAACATGTACGAAAAACAATCAACTGTGTTCATGTTGCTACGCCAGCTAGACGCACCGGTAAACCCTTGCAAACATTAACTGAAGGTTAAATATTGTATCAGTATAGAACACAGCACAGTCGTGAGTAAACGGCCGTGTACTCTGAGGTGGTACAGCCATATATATATATATATATATATAACGAATCAAACACAAATGATAGTTTAACAAACCGTGTAATGATTCAGTGCATGTGAATGCGTATTAACCCTCTAATGAATCAAATGCATACGGTTGCATAATAACTTTGAATGATTCAAGGCATACGACTGTATAATAAACCATGTAACGAAACCATGCATCTGTCTGTTTAGTAAATCCTATAGCGGATTAACTCATTTTTAATCAGAGAAATAACATTAAACTTAGCCTTAACGAGCTGAAGGCATATTATCATAAACCAGATTGATGGAGTATAAGGTAATGACGGCCCTCATTACAAATCGACAAAGCATAGAAAAGTAAATAGCGTATCCATTGAGGAATAAAGGAAATGTAATAACATTAAACCAGATGATTAACCCTAATGGGTACGGCAAAAACATTGTGTAATGAAAAACCAGAGGACCAATAGGTACTTTATAAATCTTCATAAGCATAACGACGAGTTGAGAAGTCCTATTAAACATTTAAAAAGCATGGAAAACAATTTGGCAAATATACAGATTTCAACTCAAACTAGTTCGGCACCGAGGCCGTAAACCCTTAACCAAATGTACATATAACAATCGGTATGTATGCCAGGAGCTACAATCTACCCAAGCCCATTAAATGAAATATAGGTCTCGGCATGATGTGGCCGACTGCAAATCATAACCTAGGGTTGGAACGATTGCAGAACCTGAGACACATAAAACAGAGAGCGTCATGAGACACTTCTCTGGCCAAAGGTCGATGCTAATCCAATCTTGCTGTGTAAACCTTTAGCAAATAGTAGAAAATCATTAATCATCGGTAAGGGGACATACCTGTGCATGCTTGAGACAACACATTTATCCGTAAGTGGTAGAAGGCCGACGATGTGAACCCACCTGCACATTAACAACACACTGTAATGAGCTCATGAGCAGTCAATACAAACCAATAAGTTCTGAAAAATAGAATGTGTTGTATTCACATATACCAACAGCTGAAGAATAGACAATATGCATGGCGACACAGTTCTATATTACCTGAAGCAGAGAGGTAGAAACCTTATGGGCGTTGCAGAGGAGGACCGCCATGCTGGGAAGGTATTCGGCCTCACCAGTCTTGCACAAATGAACCAAACCCAAAAGACTCGGGGGTATATCTATCACCCGCCAAACCCTTGGGTGAACCTGAGCCCTCAGATGCAAAGAATGAATCTCCATCGTCCATTCAAGTGGAAACCTGGCGCAAAAACCCTCAGCGGGTCAACCGAGAAGTCACATGGCTTCATGCTGGATTTATGCCACCTGGCAAAGGGTTGGTGAGATAGTTTAAGTTTCTGGCAAACACATGGCGCCGGAGCTGGTTAGGAAACAATCCGATGACAATCCGACCGTGACCTAACATTAGGTTGTCAACCATAAAAGAACAATGCATGTATTGTTAAGGTTGGTTACATGACATAGCGCATAATACTTATTAATGATGCCTTTGAATATATGTTTCCCTTCGTGAGTAGATGGGTGGATTAGAGTAAATAAGCCATGTGTAATTTTTTTTTTTTTATTACATATTTATCGATGGGATCGTGACAATGTGGTATCAGAGCAGAGGTTTCAATACTGTGGCCTCTGGAGCAGTAAGATCCAGCCGCATGGAAATCATCTTATGATATATATATAAGGAAGAGTTAGTTCAGCTAACTGATTTTCTTGTTTATTCATTAGGAGGCAATTACAGAAAGAGAATCAGCTAACAGTCAACAATAAAAGTAGAGGAAATGCAGGGAGCTGACAGCATTCTCCGGGAAAATCCAGAGCTGTGGGTACAGCTTGGTGAGGAGACACGCAGTACCAATCTGGCGATATTAGAAACTGTTCAAGAACTGAAAAATGAGATGGCACGTCTGCGAGAAGACAATGCGCGATTGACGGTGGAGCAGGAAAGAATACTGAAGAGTTTGTCAGATAGACAAAATCCACCGTTAGCCAACCCCAGTGCAGAATAGCAAAGGGCAACTGAAGAACGAAATTACCCAACTGCACCTGAAATCTCAGAGGAAAAGGAGGATCATTCTGACAACGTATTAGAGCAACAGACCTCAAAGCGACAGAAAATGGAATTACAAGGGGAATTCAGGAAAATTAAACCTCCACATTTCGATGGGGAGCAGGAAGAAGCGGCAGAGGCTTGGTTAATCAACATGAACAAGTATTTCCAGCTGTATGAGTATGATCAGAATCTGAAGGCACGGCTGGCCATCTTCCAGCTACAAGGCAAGGCAACCCTTTGGTGGGAAGAAACTAAGATTGTAAAAGGAGTGAGTGAGCAGAACATAACATGGGAGAAGTTTCAGAAATACTTCAAGGAGAGATATCTAACCGAGCGTTTCTATGATGAGAAGGCACGGGAATTCCATGATTTACGGCTAGGACAGCAGTCTATGGACAAGTTCATAAACCGCTTCACTTCCCTGCTTCGCTATGTGCCATATATCAAGGAGGAGAAGGCTAAGGTGCAGAGATTTGTGAGCAGCTTACCAGCCTATATAAGAGAACGAATTGAGTTTGACAATCCCAGAACAATGGATGAGGCGATTCGTAAAGCAAGAATCTGTTACCAGCAGAACAAACAGAAAGGAGACATTTCAAACAAAAGATGGAATGAAAGAAAGGGTAACAGAGTTGCTGGTAATAATAAAGGGAGTCGTGGTAATGGCAGCAAGGGTGCTGGTAAGGGGAAGATTAACAGGAATATAACAAAGAGTACTTTCCGAACTAAGCCAAGTGAAAGCAGAATTAGTGAACCACCTGCCAGGTCTGATATTGAAGGGATGACCAGACCTCCAGTCCAATGTTGGGGTTGTGGAGGACCGCACTATGTGAAGAACTGCCCGCAACGTAAAGGAGTAGATCAGATATCACAGATCCACGAGGCATCGACTGTTGGGGAAGTGGCGCGCAGCGTACCCAGGATTAACGCAGCCTTGGATGATCGACAAGCGGAATACCAGCCGACCATGGTGGAGTTTGAAGGTAAAATTTCAAATCTTTCTATAGCTGTTCTTATAGACCCAGGAGCTACTTTAAGTTATGTTAGCCCAAAATTAGTAGAACAGTGTAAGTTACCAACTGAAAGGTTCAGGAATCCATGGCTGGTACAGCTAGCTACGGGAGCTAAGAGACGAGTCTTAGCCAAAATTAATAATTGCTCTTTAAGCATAGCTGGACAGCCAATAACAGCAGATCTGAATGTACTTCCATTGGGTTCCTACGACATCCTGATTGGTATGGATTGGCTGGAAAAACATTGGTCATTGGTAAACTGCAAGACCAAAACCATCTATTATAAGGATGATTTGGGGAATCAGCAGGAGTTGCAGGGGATTAAACACCCTGTACGGATCCGACCTATTACTGCTTCCCAGCTAGCTAAATGTCTCAGAAAGAAATGTCAGATTTACGCCATTCAAGTTGGATATGCAAACCAGAAAGATAAAATATCTGCACTGGACAATATTCCGGTGGTACAAGAATTTGCGGATGTTTTTCCTGAAGAGGTACCAGGACTGCCCCCTAAAAGGGACATAGATTTTACTATAGAGCTAACACCAGGAGCAGCACCAGTGTCACGGGCACCATACCAAATGAGCGTTCCTGAATTAACAGAATTAAAAATGCAGCTGCAAGAGCTGTTGGATAAGAACTATATCCGCCCCAGCGTATCACCATGGGGAGCTCCAGTATTATTTGTTAAAAAGAAAGATGGAACTCTCCGTATGTGCATAGATTATCGTCAGCTGAATAAGCTCACGATAAAAAACAAATACCCCTTGCCTCGGATAGATGAACTCTTTGATCAAGTGAAGGGGGCAAAAGTATTTTCCAAGATCGATTTGCGATCTGGTTATCATCAGATCAGGATTAAAGAAGAGGACATTGCCAAAACCGCCTTCAGAACACGCTACGGACACTACGAATTTGTAGTGTTGCCTTTTGGTTTGACCAATGCACCTGCCACCTTTATGTGTTTGATGAACAGCGTGTTTCACAGGTTTTTGGACAAATTCGTGCTGATATTTATCGATGATATTCTGATATATTCTCGTTCCCAGGAGGAACACGAAGAACACCTTAGAGTGGTGTTGCAAACTCTTCGAGAACATCACCTATACGCTAAGTTTAGTAAATGTGACTTTTTCAAGGAGGAAATCCAATATTTGGGCCATGTGATTACTAAAGAAGGAATTGCAGTAGATCCTGAGAAGATAAAGACTATTATGGAATGGCCCATACCCAAGGATGTAGCTGATATCAGATCCTTTATGGGACTAGCTGGCTATTACAGGAGATTTGTGGAAGGTTTCTCAAGGATAGCCTACCCTATCACTTCTTTACAGAAAAAGGGGAAGGTATTTAAGTGGACACCGGAATGTCAGCAGAGCTTTGATCGGTTGAAGCATTTACTCACCACCGCACCCATCTTGAGTATAGCTGATCCTAATAAGGATTACGTGGTGTGTACCGATGCAAGTAAGGAGGGTGTGGGAGGAGTGTTAATGCAGGAAGGGAAAGTAATTGCGTATGAATCGAGAAAACTGAAAGAGCATGAGCAGAAATATTCTGCTTACGATCTAGAGTTAACAGCTGTTATTCATGCGCTGAAAATGTGGCGACATTACCTCCTGGGGAGGAAATTTCTGTTGTTAACAGATCACCACAGTTTGACAAATTACTTCAGCCAACCTACCCTGAATGCAAGACAAGGTCGTTGGGCAGATTTCCTAAGTGGATTCGATTTCGAGATTAAGCATTTAAAAGGCAAAGAAAACCGGGTGGCTGATGCATTAAGTCGAAAGGTACAATGTTTATGTGAACTTTCAGTCAGCAAATGGCGGAACTCGCTGATTGAGCAAATAAAAACAGCAGCAAGTAAAGATGCTGAATACCAACAATTAAAACAGCAGGTACAACAATCAGCTAATGGAAGATTACAGCAAGGATATACACTAGATGGTGCGGGAATGCTGTACTTTAATAAAAAATTGTATGTACCTGACTCGAATGACCTTAAGAACCTGATTTTGGACGAGTTCCATATCAGCCACTACACTGGCCATCCAGGATACCAAAAGATGGTCACTGCACTTAGGAAGGAATATTTTTGGCCAGGAATGAAGAAACAGGTAGTTGAGTATTTGGCGCGGTGTTTGGAATGCCAGCAGATTAAGGCAGAACATCTGCATCCGGCGGGGCTGTTACAGCCTTTGCCTATTCCGGAGTGGAAATGGGAAACCATTTCCATGGATTTCATAACCGGGTTGCCACGAACAAAGAAAAGCAATGATTCCATCATGGTGGTGGTTGATAAGTTGAGTAAAGCGGCACACTTCATACCTGTGCAGTCCACTTATAAGGCGGTGCAAATTGCTCATCTTTTTATGCAAAATGTGTTCCGATTGCATGGACTGCCGAAAGTAATTATATCAGACCGCGATGTAAAGTTCACATCCACTTTTTGGAGGACATTGTTCGCTGAGTTGGGAACTCAGCTGAACTTTAGCACGGCCTATCACCCGCAGACCGATGGTCAAATTGAGCGAGTGAACCAGGTGTTGGAAGATATGTTGAGGGCGTATGTGATGCTGAAACCAAACCAATGGGAAGAGTATTTACACCTGGTCGAATTCGCATATAATAACGGATATCACACGTCAACACAGCTAAGTCCCTTTGAGGTCCTGTATGGGTGAAAATGCCGCACACCCTCAAGTTGGAGTGGACCTGAGGATAAGCTGAGTTTGGGTCCGGAAATGCTTAAAGAAATGGAAGACATGGTGAAAAGGGTGCGTGCCAATTTAAAGGCTGCACAAGACAGACAGAAAAGTTTTGCGGACAGGAAAAGAAGATTCAAGGAATATCAGGTTGGTGACCATGTGTTTGTGAGGATCCAAGCCAAAAGAAGCACACTGCAATGGAGCGGATGCGCCAAGCTGGCTCCTCGGTACTTTGGACCTTTTCAGATCTTGGCTAGAGTGGGGCCGGTGGCCTACCAACTCGCCTTGCCAAGTCACATTAAGATTCATAATGTTTTCCACGTTTCTGTTCTAAAGAAATATGTATACGACCCTAAACATGTGATCAGATGGCAGGATGTTCGGGTAAGAATTAATCCGATTGCTTTGATTATGCAAATACACTCAACAGAAACTGACTGAAGATATTAATTGTCTGCAGGTCGAACCGGAAGGCGAGGTTCTGGTCGAACCAGTGAGCATTCTCGACTGGAGAGAAGTGCGGCTGCGGAAACAGGTTATTACCCAAGTTAAAGTGCTGTGGCAGCACTATGGGCTGGAGGAGGCTACTTGGGAAGACGAGGAAATCATTAGAAAAGTTTACCCAGACTTATTTAATGGGAATAGACATCGGGACGATGTCCAATCCCAGGGGGGGAGATGTGATGACCCCGGGTAACATGTTAATATAGAATGTTACTGTGGTAAGAAACTAATGTGATTTGTAATTATTGTTTACTGTATGACATTATTGATTTATGAAATTTAATATATTTGGATATATATATCTTGAAATGCTGGCAGCCTCTTGATGGAGGATTTTTTTTTAAAAGAAAAGAATCAGTTATGAAACTGAAAAACTACCTCTCACACAGGAAAAGTCCTGGGAAGGAAAACCCCTGGGCTGTTGGGACAGACAGGGGAAGAAAGATTCCAAGAGAGGAAAGAGAAAGAAAGATAGGGTTAAGTCTGGTAAAGACCAGATAACCCAAGCACAGAGGTGCATGAGTCTTGTTGAGGGTTGTAGGGCTGCAAGACGGCTCGGGGGGAGAATCCAACGTGACGTGGATCTCAAGGTTGGGAGGATAAGAGCAAGTATGATTGCAGGTGAACTTCTGAAGTCAGAACTCCTGTAACGGACTGACCAGGTACGAGCTTTGACAAATTAGACAACGGTAAACAGAATACTGAAGTTTATAGATAGAATACTGTTGAATCTGAGTCTCTCTTAACTAGTTAGATGCAGAGGGAAAATAACAGTAGTTGTCTGTAAATAGAAACAATACGTACAGCTCAAATAAACACCTGGTAATTAGTTATTTAAAAGAGTAATGAGTTAATTATTTGCTGTAAACCATTCAAGTTATTTACATATATAACAGTATGAAACCCTGGGTGGTCCTGTAAGACCATTGTGGTTGTGCTAGATAACTATATACAGTATAAATAAACAGTATGACATGGCACGGTTATTAGCTACGGCATGGCGCCTAGCCAGAACTGTAAAAGGTGTGTTTGAAATTGTCAGAACAGTAGAGTAGCATAATCGAAATACCAGTGACGTTAATATTGATAACAAAGCAGTACAGTAAACAAGAAACTAGATAAACCCTGTATCGAGGGTTTGAATATATCATTATAATTTAAAACATGTACGAAAAACAATCAACTGTGTTCATGTTGCTACGTCGGCTAGACGCACCGGTAAACCCTTGCAAACATTAACTGAAGGTTAAATATTGTATCAGTATAGAACACAACACAGTCGTGAGTAAACGACCGTGTACTCTGAGGTGGTACAGCCATATATATATATATAACGAATCAAACACAAATGATAGTTTAACAAACCCTGTAATGATTCAGTGCATGCGAATGCGTATTAACCCTCTAATGAATCAAATGCATACGGCTGCATAATAACTTTGAACGATTCAGGGCATACGACTGTATAATAAACCATGTAACGAAACCATGCATCTGTCTGTTTAGTAAACCCTATAGCGGATTAACTCATTTTTAATCAGAGAAATAACATTAAACTTAGCCTTAACGAGCTGAAGGCATATTATCATAAACCAGATTGATGGAGTATAAGGTAATGACGGCCCTCATTACAAATCGACAAAGCATAGAAAAGTAAATAGCGTATCCATTGAGGAATAAAGGAAATATAATAACATTAAACCAGATGATTAACCCTAATGGGTACGGCAAAAACATTGTGTAATGAAAAACCAGAGGACCGATAGGTACTTTATAAATCTTCATAAGCATAACGACGAGCTGAGAAGTCCTATTAAACATTTAAAAAGCATGGAAAACAATTTGGCAAATATACAGATTTCAACTCAAACTAGTTTGGCACCGAGGCTGTAAACCCTTAACCAAATGTACATATAACAATCGGTATGTATGCCAGGAGCTACAATCTACCCAAGCCCTAATAAATTAAATGAAATACAGGTCCCGGCATGATGTGGCCGACTGCAAATTGTAACCTAGGGTTGGAACGATTGTAGAACCTGAGACACATAAAACAGAGAGCGTCATGAGACACTTCTCTGGCCAAAGGTCGATGCTAATCCAATCTTGCTGTGTAAACCTTTAGCAAATAGTAGAAAATCATTAATCATCGGTAAGGGGACATACCTGTGCATGCTTGAGACAGCACATTTATCCGTAAGCGGTAGAAGGCTGACGATGTGAACCCACCTACACATTAACAACACACTGTAATGAACTCATGAGCAGTCAATACAAACCAATAAGTTCTGAAAAATAGAATGTGTTGTATTCACATATACGAACAGCTGAAGAATAGACAATATGCATGGCGGCAACAGTTGTATATTACCTGAAGCAGAGAGGTAGAAACCTGATGGGCGTTGCAGAGGAGGACCGCCGTGCTGGGAAGGTATTCGGCCTCACCAGTCTTGCACAAATGAACCAAACCCAAAAGACTCGGGGGTATATGTATCACCCACCAAACCCTTGGGTGAACCTGAGCCCTCAGATGCAAAGAATGAATCTCCATCGTCCATTCAAGCGGAAACCTGGCGCGAAAACCCTCAGCGGGTCAACCGAGAAGTCACATGGCTTCACGCTGGATTTATGCCACCTGGCAAAGGGTTGGTGAGATAGTTTAAGTTTCCGGCAAACACCTGGCACCGGAGTTGGTTAGGAAACAATCCCGTGACAATCCGACCGTGACCTAACAGAACAATGCATGTATTGTTAAGATTGGTTACATGACATAGCGCATAACACCTATTAATGATGCCTTTGAATATATGTTTCCCTTCGTGGATTAGAGTAAATAAGCCATGTGTAAATTTTTTTTTTTTTTATTACATATTTATCGATGGGATCGTGACATCATTAATTACATAACGTTTAGACCAATGTTTAATGGCGGTGGTGAATGTTCCAATGACATTTTGAAGATCCTTGGTTTCACTAATTCTATGATGGGCTGAAAAGGATACATGCGAATTGAATTTAAGTCTGACAGCAAGATGCACCCTCTGCAACGTGCCTTGTGTTAGAGCTGCACATGATATTCATCCTACTGTCAAACTTGATGTTAACGGGGAAACAATTATTGATTGGAGAAAGAGAGGCTATTGAACGCTACAGGAGATGAAACGGTAAAGAAATTGAAATTCATAAAAGATCAAAATCAAACCGTTTTATGTTCCACAAACAAATGCACCAAACAGCACAGCGTTGTATTAAACATTATATAATTATAATATAAGATTTTGTAATTTGAAACTATTTAAGTGTATATAAAAGTTAATATTTTGAAGAGCCAAAATTTTTATTATTTAGTTAAGTACTGATTTTCATTTGGGAAAAAGGAGACTGGAAGAAACCAATAAATGTGGAAAAAAAAAATACTTATTTTGCTCTTGAAGAAAAGTGAAAATGAAAAAAATATTTCATTTTAGAGTAGACTCTTTCAAAAATAACAATAAAAGTTATACAGCTATTTTATCAGTTAGTTCCCGGAATCATTGATTCAGGGAAAAGTTGGTAGAAAACCTAAAAATATTTATGGTTGGATTTCACAGGGAAAAAAGCTGAATACCGTAAACAGATGGTAAAACAATATAAGCCATCTTTAACCTCCTTAAAATAATTTTTTTTTTTTTTTTTCTATAAGAAATGGTTTCTCAGTTTAAACTATGTTGCTTTATCGAACCAAATTGCTGATGTTCAACAAACCAGAAAAACATTGTATTAAATATTGATTAGATTGAAATATCAACTTATACTGTATTTAATACACTGTTTCCCAGTATATATTGTATATTGTTTACTGTTTACGTTTTCTCGTGTTGCATTTAGCTGTGGGATACGATCGTATGCGCTTCACTTCTCTGACACGAACATGTGTGGTGGCAGTGAAGGTTCAGGTTACATTCCATACATATGTGCAAGATAATCATGATTAACAGCGTTTACCAAAGGGAAAACGTTTCAACACAGTAAGAATCTTGAGGGTAAAGCCAAAGAATTTTGGGAAGTAAGGGATTCCGATATAACAGATGCTTCTGTGTTCTTAAGCAATCTGAGGTTTTCTATCGGATTTGAATTTTCTGCTATGATATATTTGATTATGTAATACATTATCTACTTTACTTTTTAAGAATAACAAGTAAATGTGTTGGTGAAAAAAACTTAGAGAAATAAACGGTACATGTTATTAATGAAAATAGCTGGTACCAAACTGGTACAGTAAAACACACAATTAAAAACAAATTAACAGATGCTTGTGTGTCGTGGGATTTGCAGCCATGTGTCCAGCGTTTTCGATTGCTGATGGCATCACGTTGATCCTCATTCCATGGTTAGGTACAACAAATGACGAATTGCCGTCATCCAATCGACATTCTCATGTGATCCTCGCTGAGAAACGACCAATGACGAATTGCCATCATCCAATCGACATTCTCACGTGATCCTCGCTGATACGTTTCTCAGGTAGTCAGTTGCAAAATCACGAAACCTAGGTATATTATCTGTCAATTTTGATCAGTTATCGGAAATTCGGTGTTTTTAACTTTTGAACTTTTCTTGATTCAGGTTTCGTGGATTAATTAGTTAAAAAAGATTATGATGGTGTTTTAACTTTTGAACTTTGGTTGATTCAAGTTTTGTGGATTAATTAATTAAAAAACATTATGAGGTAATTTGCAGAGCCGTAATATAATTAGCCAGAGGAATTACTGGGAAAGTTATGGAAATTCTGGTCATATTTAGAGAAAATCTGGCAAGGATTTTTGTAAATCCAAGTTATAGTTGTTAAAATTCAAAATTTTAGGTGTTTTACCTGTTTTTGATGGTGCTGAATCCATTATTACTATTAAAAACACAATTCAAACAAGGCCTCTACATGAGTTTTTTGAAAAAAATTTCCCAAATTCCAACCAATTTAACCATCTAGACAATTCTTTTGCCTCAGTAGACAACTCCCATAGACAACTCCATTAGCAGGATGCACCCAGGTTGACTTTATTTATTTAAGTTTGTTTGAGAATTATTGACTATCACTATTCAGCCGGAGGGAATATGCCTGGTTTGATTTCAAAATCGATAGCCAGGGTGGTGAGTGTTGCTGAAAAATATTTATGCAAGTTTATGCGTGGTATCAGTGGTAGCATGACGGGTATGTCAAGGGCAATAAAGTAGTAAAATTATAAAAAGATAATTTCACATTAAACATTATTTTAAACATAGATTTTTAAACATTGAAGAAACAATTTAAACATAGAATTTAAAGAAATATTTAAATATTTAACATTAAAGCAATAAACGTTAAAGTAAAATAAAAAGAATAAATTTGAAAAATTGGAAACATATTTTAACATCTACGTGAGCTGACATGAAAATGAAAATGAGGTGACATGAAAATGTAAAGATATAGAAATTTTTATATAAATTACGCACAGTTAATTATATAAATTATTATTTCACATTGTCATTAACTATTAGATAAAATGTTAATTAATACATAGAGTAATTTTCAATAGAGGAATAGTATGTTACATAACCATTAACAACCACTCTTCTAGTATACTAACAATAATTGTATTCAAAATTTTCATCAACTATTAGATAAAATATTAATCAATACCTAGATAGTAAGTTACATAGCCATTAACAACCACTATTGTAATATATATGATGAATCACCTTGCATCCATTTCATGATTCCCTTAACCAGATTAATTAATCACGTACTTCACATTATGAACACCATATTAGACAAAGAATCAACATCACCAAACTCACCCAATAATCAGTCACATCATTGAACACCGATATACCATGGAAACCTCGTAGCGTGAAAACCATCGAACGTTTAATGATAAATTTTATCATTAAATTCTTTTGAGGGTGTTCACCCCTCACTCAATGGCTTATAATGGAGTCCATCTCTTAACCATTGTCATAAAATCTTACAAGGAAATATCATTTAAATACAACATATCTCGTTACAATCATTATGATATCATTTACCCACAAATCTTCAATATTTTTGTGGCCTCGTGGTTCCAAAAGTGTATTATCATGCAGCTCGCACTCATCTGCATGGACCTTTAATTCTTTACCCGCGACAATATTAAACATAATCTATCATTTGCACAAGTCACCATCATTTCCTACTATTCTTGTCGTCAGCAGACGTCGGTATCATGTTTACATAAAGTATTAATCAACCAATAATCAATCTGTAGTAGTGGTTCTTTAACATCTACTCATGTGTATACATAAAATGTAAATATAATATCGCAATATGGTTCTTTTAACAACACTTCCCATACATTAATTATAAGCAAATAATTATCCAAGCATGTCGAAATAAATACCACCTTATTATGATCCTTCTCGAAAAAGGACACATTCCTTTCCAAAGGAAATTGTAACCATCTATTTTCAATAAAAAGATACTAGCAATTTGTTTTTTGTGCATGTAATTAGATAAAAACTTATTTAAAGAATGTTAGCCCCTTAGCTTCTTCTTCGCTCATGTAACTAACTAAACTTTTCATTGAAATATATATATTATTATTATTGTTACTATTGTGCATGTGAATGTAAGTCCTTTCTCCAAAAGCATCTTTCCCAAGAGAAAGTTATTTACAAAGTCTATTGTATAGGCAAATATATGCTCTCTTCTAAAAGAAAACTAATGTGTTAGTTATTATTTCTTGCATGTGCATATATATATATATGAATGACAGGGAAGCTAAGGGACTTATTGCATGAGATAACTTGTTTCTCTTCCATGGTGTAAAATAATAATTATATATCTTCCATAAATAATTATCTTTAAGGAATCCAACATTATCGGTATAGTTGTTTTCATGGAGGCAATGACTATACCTTTTCTCAAGAGATAAAACACAATATTTCTATTTTTCGTGCAAGAAAATAACACATTTCCTTTCAACAAATATCAAACATAATATTTCTATATCATGCATAGAGATAACTTATTTAGACATAGCAGTTCTATTTTGTTGCATACAAATAACTTAGCAAGATATACACATACATGCATGCAATCTTTTAATGTACAAAAATACATATGTTTTCCTTTCCATAAAAATTAACATAGTTAATTTCCTTATACCTTGTAGTGTTTTCAATGAGACATCAAGAATGGAAATGATACTCTTGTCCAATCTTTTGTGTATATACATATTTATTTTTCAAGGAATCTAGCAAAATAGTTATTCCTTTGTGAATATTTGTACTCAATATAATAGCTAACCTATGCACATTTCTCGTGCATGGAATATTTTCATAATATGAAACTCATTTATAAATAATTGCATAAAGCTTGTTCTTTATTCATACTTCAAAAGTATAAGGTAAATATGGTAGATGGGTTTGAGTTCAACTTTAATTTACGAAAGTAGTAAAAATCACAACGACAATCACAACATCATTGTTGTATTGTCATGTAGCCATTTAATCATCCTACGATGAAAGCCTACAAACTAAGTTTTTCATGCAAGATTTTTAAATAAATATACACAAATTTTTCCAAAATATAGTTAACTGGCTAGCTATTTTACTTACAAATAATATATTTCTTCACACTATTCCTTGCAATCTTTTCAAAAAATGATTTTCAAAAACTCACATGGTTATTTATATTTTTATGCAAAATATTTATTTGTTCTTTTCCTAAAATAAAAACTAACACAAGATAATTTATCTTTCACCATACAATTCTCTTCAAGAAAAGAAAGTGTCTACTCATCCTTTGATAATGCTACATGAAAATAAAGAATTATAAATATATATCAACTCAACCATGCTGAATTTATTCAAGTAAAAACCCACTGTTCTCATACATTCTACTCATCCATTAAAACGTAACTCAGAATTAGAGGGGATGAAATACTCATTATTTACTTTGAAAATATTAAAACATAGAAATAAAAAGCATAAAAACATACCTCCACATCATACATTGTCATACCTTTGCATCTCCCATTACAAAGCACCATTGAATCCAAGGGATCCAAGGAAACTTGTCATTGCGAATTGTCACATCACATTTTCTCAAGCTTTGAGCTTTATCACTTTTTTGAATGCCAAGCCAAAATACCTTGAGAAGTAGGCCAAACAGTCTGTCTAGTACATATAACCAAATCAACAAAGAAAAATAAATAGAACATAATGCAATGAATTTACAATTTGTATTGAAGGAATAGTTTATTTAACGAGCACGTATACTGATCCCAATTTTCTTCACAGTCTCGAATTCCAAATGAGATGGCCTAACGTAGCCCTATTTTTTTTAACATGCACAAATATACATTAATAAAACGTCAAGTCCTCAAAGGAATAACATGCATTGTGTGGTCACGATGTTATCAAATACACCGTAAATCTGAAGTAATGAACCCCAAAATCCACAAGGGAAGAACATCCAATGGGCCACAAGAAGCAAGTGATGAATCATAAAAAAAAAATACATGGTTTACCATTGTCCACTCTTAAGATATCTAAGGTGAATAAACAATAAGAAGGGTGGTTATAAAAGAACCGAACCTTAAGTAAATTTTGATTTTAACTGTCATAATAAGCAAATAACTAGATGTCAAGTTAATATTTTATATTATGTAAATATGCGAGTTTTATGAGAGGGGATATTACACACTTCACCCCTTAAAGAGAACACCGTCCTCAGTGTTCATCATTTGATTTTACACATGAAATCTATATAGAACCCCTAAAAGGGATCACTCCCTTTCAAAATGAAGGATTTTTATTTCCAAGAAATAGTCATAAATAAAAATAGTAATGTTTTAGCAATAGTCATAATAATTTACTATTGTAAAAGTATTCAATTTCAAAAATAAAAACAAAGTATCTATACTAAATTACCATTACTCTAGGAAGTCATGGTCACTTTTATGCAAACACTTTAAGAATGGTTCGACAAACCATCAACACTCTGTGGCAAAGACCCTGCAATGTATGACTAACAAATCCAAGATAATCGTATTAGTCATAATATTTTATATCAAATTAAATACTTTTAGCTATCAACCATTCATGCAATGTCAAGTGATATTTTAGTCACAGTACTTCGACAAGTACTCAAAGAGGAACAACCCTCTAATCATCAAAATGATAAATCATTGAACCACATGAACATTGTCTTAGCTCTCACTAAAGGCATCCACAAAATACTTCTAAAAGTACTCAGAGGGCACCTAGCTCTCAACCATTGAAATGATCAATAAATTCACCAATTACATATTGTCCTAGCCCCTACCAAGACATTCAAAAGATTATTAATACAATAAAGGAACTTCACTGCCAATAATTCCTTATCGAGCACTAGGCTCCTTTCTTGTCAACTATTTACACAATTATATAGAAAAGTCTTGTTTAACACAATGTATAACTGATCAGTTAATATGTTCTACTCTAAGAACCACAGTGGCAAAAGAATGCTCTGGCCAACCAATGAGAACTTCTTTCCATAATGAGTTCATGCCATTTTCACATCGAGATAGTTCTTTGATAAAGACCACACTAGGTCCATTATGTAATTCCACTGGCCAACCAACTCAAGAATTTCAATGACCACATAGTGTCCAATATATCATTCCTCTTGGAAGAATCCTGCCTATTCCTTTGATAACATCCATCTATGAGGAAGTTTGGCCCTCCTCCAATACGTTCCAAATCAATAGAGTTTCCTAAGGATTTTTCCGCTCTTCAACATCTTGGTGAAATCTTTTTCCTTACTCAAATCATTTATCTTTAGGGAGAGGAAATATGGGTAGACAAGTTCCATCAACCCCTTCGTGTAGGCAACCACCATCATCTCAAGGCCTTCTAGTCTTTCACAACTGTCCACAACTATCTCACATGTTAGGTTTCTCTTTTAGCACTCTTTTCCACAATAATTTACATAATGAAATATATGAACATTATCATAAAAACAAAAGAAACATTTATGTACATCATGCACTCATACAACATGAGTCCACAATATCTAGATTGACAGGGAACATAACCAACATATAGGTGGTATATATTATTATTTTCGAAATAAAAACATCATGCATATCATAACATTATACTTTCTCATTTATGATTGCAATTCACATTGCAAATTTTTACCTTCACAATTTTTCATGTTTCCATTAAGCTACTCCTACTTAAACCCATCAACAATATTAGTTATAAATATGCATTATTTAACAAATATTCATTTTCCCAATCATTTTAGTTTCATGCATAGAATAATTTCATGCATAAAATTATATGAAAATATTCATTAATGTGTAAATGTCAATACTAGTTAGGGTAAAAATGAAAACATTTCCAATTTCCCCGTGTCTATTGTCATCAAAAAACTGGTACATGAAGTTGTTATCACTCATAATTTTCCATATAAGTTATCAGAAAAAGAGAAACACTGAGCTAACCACAAACCAATATTTTAAGTATAGGCTCTAGCCAACCTATGACTCAGAGAGGGCTCTCTCTATGTGATTTAGCTTTGTTTGGTGGGATTTTAGGCTAGTTCTTAAAGTTCAGGGGGTTTTGGATTTGTATTGAATGTTGGATGGTGGAATCCTTAAAATAGATGGATAGAATGAAGTCTCTGGACCATTGGGCTATGGAGTCAAGGAAGGGCAGCAGAACTGGAATTAAATCATTAAAGGGAGTGTTCAAAGGGCAAGATAACATAGTAAAATACAGGTCTTTAGGTCGAAAGGGTGAAATGATCTTAACCAAGGTGAGATGACACTCAAGAATCCTCAAACCGAGATCAAAATTAGGAACAAAGGATAATCATGAGAAAAGGGCAATTAAGAATCCTTTACTATAGATCAGAGAAAAACTACCTAGACTGAAGAGCAACTAAGAACTCATTAATTTAGATATTTTGCAGAAAACATTAAAATGCATAATAGTTATAACAGAGTGCAATGAAGCAAATTCTGAGATATCATTCCATATTATAGCATTCAGATTTCAGATACATTAAAGATTATGGAAAACTTTGAAAGAAAGATAACGGGAAAATACTTATCTGTACTTCGCACTACACATGAATCTAGTGAAATGTCTTGACTTTATTCATTAATCCAGCTTGCTAGTCCAAACAATGATACAATAGCTTACAATCTTCGATCGAGAAAGTCTATAGAAATGTCTAAGAATCCCCCTACATGCTTATAATTGTGAAGTATTTATACAAAAAATTATTTACAAAATATCTCAAAACAAACTCGAGATTTAATCTAGGAAATACAAATATCTTCTTGCAAGAAGATAGAGATAGCTAATGAACTGTTTCATGTTATCCCTTTCATTATGGTTCTGCTGGTCTTTATCATTGAAGTGTAACCTTTTATGCTGGCTTGTTGTTGTAGTGTTTCATGCTGGAGTCTTATTTAACTTTCACTTTTCAGCTGATACTCTTTGACCCTAATACTCTTTGGCCTTGATGTGCTATTTTCACCAGTTTACCTGGTTGTTCTGTTTTTAATGTGCAGTAACTTTTTGCTTGTAAATTTATCACAGTAAATCAGTCATTTTCTCCCATCATTTTGCATTAGGTAACTTTACATTCATCATTCTTCTATATATTTTGTCAGCTTTAGTATACTTGGCAAAATTGGGCATGGTGAGGAATAAATGTTTTATCTCAAATGTGTTGTACACAAACCTTTCCTGTTAGCAGGGCTTTTATGGATGAAGTGCTTGCTTATTCCTTTGCTAACTGTCTAAGTCTGTTATCATAGTCCAACTGTGTCATGAGTTTGTCATTGATAACCATAGGACTGGGCAGACCTTTCACCCTCAAAATTTGGAATTTAGCCATGAACCTATCAATGGCTACCTACATATTGTTGCACTTTTCCTCTAAATTAAGCATAAGGTTCCTTTTGGAATGGACCTTCCTTATTTCTAAAATGGTTGGAGTCCTAACTTCAATATTTAGCTTATGGAGATCATATATATTCTTGTTGTTGAGGAAGTGGATGAGTCTGTTGACATCTTTTGGCTTATCTCCCAACTCCTCCTTCACTTTCTGGATAGCTTCTGTAGCTATCTTTACTAACTCTGTTTATTCAAAAATAACTTGAATTGAGGGCCAAATATCCTTGACAGAGTCAATCATATTGGCCCACAACATTTCCTTGGTTTGCCGTAGGGGTTTCTCTATTGTCAAGTCTTTCTCTGGGACTTTAATCCTTTCACTCATTCTTTGGGCCTTTTGTGCTTCTTCATTTTGTTTAAGTTGGGCAAGTTTGTAGTCTGTTTCCAAACTTGCCACCTTTCTTCTTAATCTGTTCATTTCTATGGCATAGATTGACATCTCTTCCACGACCTTGACTAATTCTAGTGCTTTCTCTCCTGATTCACTTACTATTGTTGTAGATATTGTTGTTACTAGCAATGTTGTGGCAGGTGGAACTGTAGGTGCCAATGAAGCTACTAGTGTAGAAGGGATTGTTGTGGATACTGTAGGGATGACATCTTTGGAAGTTGTGGCCATGTCACTTTGCTTCAATTGAATTAAAGCGTCCAACTCCTTTTATGTTTCCTTTAGTTGATCATTCAGCTTTAAGACTAAGTCCATGAGTTCTTCATGTAGAAATTCCCACTGTAGATAAATAGATTATGCAATACACTAAAACACAATACAAGATCTACTTCTACAACACTTTGCGGAAGCTTAATCGAATTGAGCAAGATCAAGAGAACACATATAACTTAGAATGAGAAATCAATCACACATAACACAGAAGAAATAACCCAGCGAAAGCCTCAGCCTAAAACCCCAACTCTTTATTATCATACAAGTGAAAATATAGTCCGGATTACAAAAAGAAACATCTCTCAAGCTATCTTTCTCTCTCTGCAATCCCTCTGCTACTCACAAACAGTCAAAGGCCTCTCTCAAACCTACTCATCTGCCCTCCAAGCCTCCTATTTCTTTGCGCAATTTTCGTTGGGGTCTAGTGCTGTCACTTGTGTGAATTGGCCTCTTCACACACTCACTAACCTGTGATCTAACTGCGAAATCCTGAAGGAGATGAATCCTTCTCCATGGATGAGCCTTCTTTATAGGAAAAATCCATCCCGCTGATAGTACATTGTCCCTCCTCTGATCTCGACTGGGTCTCTGTCCGAACTGACATGCATGAGTTATTCATGAGAGAATATTAAGTTATCTGAAGTGCAGCAGTTATATGCAAGCATGCATTAACTAACTGAACTCACATTAATTTAAACAAATTGTTTAAATCAATCTAACTGGAATTGACTCAGTTAATTGAGCCAACTAATTACAACTCAAATTAGAACTCATCCTTATCTCTTTAATTGATGGATAAATTCCTCAATTAATGGAGGAACTGTTGCATGTCCTCACATAGTCTTCATGTTTGATTTTTCAGAACTAATTAACTAATGGTGAATTAATTAATTTATTTTCAAACAACTGTTAAGTTCAAATTCGAATTTTACTTCCTATTTTAGTATAGGGACTGACTAAAATTGGAATCCATCCTAAACTGCTAAAAATAGCAATGCTATTTTTAGCACTTCCATTTTTCATTCCCTGTTTCTCAATTCAGCACTGGTACCCAAACTGCTATTTTTAGCACTTCTATTTTTAGCATTTTTTGTTGCCATTTTCAACACTTCCTCTCAACTAGAAAGTCATTCAACTCAAACCTAATCACGTATCTTTGGAATGTTCTGCATGCAACACTTTTACCAAGTGTGGTTGCTCCAGCAGCTCTAGAAACAAAAAAAAAAAAACTCCCCACTGACCTCTCTATTGGGCTAGAAACATACTCTGATGCTGAAGCTCTACTTGCTGCTGACAAGTGCTCCCTCTCTAACCTCTGAGCTGCTTGTAATGACCTATCTATAAAATAAATAAAAATAAATTATACTAATATTAAGAAATTATATTAATCAGTTAATAAAATAATAAAAATAAATTGAAGATAAAGTATTATATTAAAAACAAGCAAAAGGATATTAAATCAAAAAATCAATATACCTTTAAAAAAGATATATATATATATATATATATATATATATATATATATATATATATATATATATCACGTGACATGGGAAGGGTGTCATGAGAAGGTGAAGCGGTGGGTTGCAGGTGGAGGGAGCGACCACTGCCAAGAAACAACATATAAGGAGTAGGGAACAATTTTGAGAGGGGAAAAATAGGAGGAAAAATTGGTTCACATATTTCATGAGAAACAATTGAACCTTGCTTGTTCTAAGGTTTCTGGGCATGGGGAAATAGTCTGCTTCAACTGAGAAGATTACTGGACTGAGTAAGCAAGGTTCTGCTTAGTTTGGCTGGGTAGTTTCGGTCTTTTGGTAACCGAAGCAGGAGCAGTTTGAGGCATCATCAACTGTAGGATTATAGGTAAGTACTCTCATTGGTCATGTCAGTTAAATTTATAAAACTCAGGAATTTTTATCACAGGCTCATGATGTTTAATTTTAGAAGCCTTTACTATTTCTACAATGGTTGTAATATTCTGTTATTGTTTCTGCAATCGCTGTAATATTTTGTCACTGTTTCTGCAATGGCTGTAATATTCTATTATTTCATATTCTGTTCATAGGGAATAGATGTTTAAATTATTCATAGTTCTTACATCTGATATCAGAGCCATTTTCAAACTCTTGGATCTGTTAAATTTGTTAAAATAACTTTGCTTGATCTAAAAACAAAGAATAACGAGTCAAGAATTAAAAGTATATGAGTATATATTAGAGAAAAGCCTTCCATTACAAGCATAATGAACTATGTATGAAGAAGTAGTGATAGCAATTGCTCCATTGCTGCAGATGCACTACTGCAGATGCATCTTTTGACTGAAGAAATGCAACTAGAACCCTCTCCATTACTAAAATACTTATGTTTTCTGACAACTTAGAAAAGAGTTCTTATCCTGGAAAGGTAACTCTGTATCCGAAAAGAAGAAAGGTGATTAGTTTACATGGGGATGCTTTACCCAAGCAAGGCTTGGGGCTACATAGTACTTTCCTTAGATACATGACTACTCTATGATGAAAATCTTCAGAAGCCTGCCCCAGAGGTTAATTTCCTTATTATCATTGACATCTGATCTATTGTTGTTGATGTACATCGCTGCAGTAGTTACTCTAGATACAGTGAAACATCGTTAGTTACACTATCGCTACTCCATAAAAGTGCGCCATCTATTCCTGAGTTATTTATACAATCCATGTCCTTGATTGACCTACAAACAAAGGTTTCATCTTGTTCAGAAGCTGTAAAAATCTTGAGAGGAAAGCTAGTTCACATCAAAAAAATAAAAAACATTATAGACATGTTTATATACATTATAAAATTTTATTTAGAGCTGTTGTCAAGCTAAATGAATGATATATATTGTAGCCTAAATAATGAAAACTACATATTCCTAGAGCTAACATTGGAGCCTCTTGAACTATACAGTCAATGAATGCAGCAGCTAAGGCCTACTATGGCCTGGCTCGCGCAAAAGGGATAACTCAACGCACAGAGGCTTCCAAATTCTTTGAAAATTAATCCCCTCACCACGTCATGGTTTCCAAACCATGCTCGCTTCATCTACTCTATTTTGGAAACAAAAGGGATAAACGGCAGTGCCAAAAAAAAAATCTTATATAACAGTGCTATGCGATAGCTTCTTCAGGACCAGACATCAATATCTGTTCTCACGCCAATTACCTCTGTGAAGTATGTGGGCGTGTTATTGTGAAGACGTGGTAAGGAAATAATTTTATTTTTTAGGTGTCAAGTGATGAATTAATGTTCAAATTATATCATTACCATATATTAAACTATATGATATGCCATATATATCAAAACCAGTGTAATGTCATAACTATATGCCATAGGTTCTAACAATACTGGCAGACTATTGTTCAAACATATATTATGTTAAAACCTTCAGTACCGATCGAATATAAGCTGCGGGGTCCAATCAAATATATGGGTCATATCATATATATATATATATATATATATATATATATATATATATATATATATATATATATATATATATATATATATATACAGCATACAAAATACAGGAGCGTATGCAATATATTAACCATATCCATATTTAATTATTTCCAAAGCACAGGAGTGTATGCGATGTAATTATTTAATGTATGTCATAAACCGTTGGATAACACCATAGACGAAACCATATTATATGGTAATTCAAATCAAATATATGCGATATATTCAACCATATAGTGCTAGAGCGTTAGGTGGGGAATTCGATCCATTGACCTCGCAAACATATAAGACTTCACCGCATACGGAATTTGCATTGCACCATATACCTTCGGACCAGAGCGTCGGGTAGGGTTTCGATTAGCTAACCTCCCCATTAATATGTCGTTATACATATATCATAATATATATGACGTAATATCAATGCTGTAATAGCTCCTAAGTTTTGTATCAAATTATACTTAACTTAGTATATGATGCATCGTATTCATGCACTCGATGAGGACTACGCAAATTAAATTTTAATGTTTTAAATGATATATAATTATTTTAAGATTATTTATTAATAATAATAATAATAATAATATATTAAAAGAAGATATACTTTGTTGGCCCACTAAACAATAAAATGATTATATTTGAATACTCATTATTCTCTTAATTTAACTTTAATGATTATTTTAAAAAATATTAAAAGTTCATGTATATTAAAATATTTAATCATTAGCTTTGGAAACAATATGTGAGTTAGTGGAGAATGTTTACCAAGAGAATGAATGTTATGAAAGAAACTTACAAAAATTTGCATTGTATATCAAGGCTTATAAAAACTCATGCATTAAAATAATTATTATTACGCATTAGGATAGGATTCCCTGCATTAGGACAAGGAGGTCGCGAGACCACCCTCCTTGCCCTCAATACTAGTAACATTTACCTAGCAGGTAAAAAAAATTGCAAAAAAAAAAAACTATACCCATTTATAAATGTGAAGTTGCAAAAACTATATGTTAAATCTGAATGTATACCCCGAATTTGTACAGTAAAAATTACAATGGTAAGGACATATGAGCGATGACGACATGATCAGGTTGCATCACCGTCATTAATGCCACCACAGTCATCATCACCATCTCCATTACCACCACCATCATCGTTGCCTCCATCGAGACCATCATCAATACTGATCGCTCCAGCACCGGAGCTGACTGTGATAGTGAGCTCATTGGAAGCCTTATTGGAAACATTAAAATGGTCCACAATGGCTAAGACCAAATAAGAACATCAACCCTTATCAACCAATTCAGTGGAGCCAAAGAGTTTTGAGTATAAAAGATCAAAGGAAGATATTACTAGGGAGGTTCAAAAAATTAAACTCCCAGAATTTTTAGGAGGTTGAGCTGGAGAACCTGTTGAGGCATGGCTAGAAGGGAAGAGATGTTTTGAATTAAGAGAATACTCTTCTTCTACAAAAAATAATAAAATTGTATTTCAATTAAAGGAAAGTGCCTTGATTTGGTGGGGAAAACTGGAAAAACATCTACACCTCACAACGAATAATGTCCCTTGGGAATTGTTCGAGGAATGATTCCGCACAAATTATTTACCTCCATATTTTCAACAACAACAAGCCGAAGCCTTTCATACATTAATTCAAGGTAATAAAACAGTGGAGGAATACAAGATAAGATTTATGGAGCTTTTGAAATACATTCACTACTTAGATTCTGATGAATGTCAGTCTGAAATCTTCATATTTGGGTTAAATCCTTACATCAGGGCCTTGGTGAGCATGTGGAAATCATCATCAGTAGCTGAGGTGGTAGAATGCGGCTGTTATGCAGAAGAACATCTTGGAATCAAAAAATATGTAGGGTCAACAGAACCTTTGCAATTAGGGTTTTCAGGAAAATCTCCCTGAAATTTATTTAGGGGAGGTAGCTCAAGACCACCTTATTGTAATAGATTTATCCCAAGAAATGTAGGAACAAGAGATCCCATGGAAGTTAATACTATAGCCCCTGAATCATCAAACACCAATCCATGGAAATCTCATGGAATTGCTAATAGAGGAAGAAATTCGAGAGGAAGCAACATGAGGGACGAAGCTCTTTATCTAGAAAGTTACATCCTAATTCAAGAGGACCAACATAGGTTATATATTGGGGATGTGGAGAACCATATTTTCAACATGATTGTCCATAAGCTTCATCAAGTATATTGCATAGGACTGGAAAGAAACCAATATCAAATAACCAAGGCAATCATAGAATTCATTCATTAGTCAACAACGATCAAGCAACACATCAATCCACTGTAGTGGAATCTTCAAGTATTATTAATGGTATAAAACTCAAAATCTTATTTGATACTAGTGCCACAGATAGTTTCATTGTCATATGCATTAAAAAAATGTGGGTTGGCATATCGCAGACAAAATGATTTTAGATAGGTAGAAATGGCCTCAGGAGAACTCCAATCCATAGACTTAAGTGTGGATCAATGCAAAATTGACCTAAGAGTTTGTTTGACTAAATTGAAAGTTTATGTCACAACCTTAGGTACTTATCATCTTGTCATAGGTATGGATTGGCTAGAAGCTCATCAAGCTTGGGTAGATTGTTATGAGAAAATAATTCTAGGTATAAATGATGAAGGAGAAGCAATCCAAATTCAAGGAATCAAGAGAAAAGTATCTTTACGCTACATATCAGCAATGAAAATGAAGCATTGTTTAAGAAAAGGTTGTCAGGATTATGTAATTCAAGAAGTAAGTAAGAAAAAGGACCATCCTTAGAACAATATCTGGTGTTAGCTGAATTTCCAGATGTATTTCCAAAGGAACTACTAGGATTACCCCTGAAAGAGAGCTAGATATCACAATAGAATTGAAACTTGGTACTAAGCCAATCTCTAAAATACATTATAGAATGACAGCTCCAAAACTTAAAGAATTACAAATTCAATTGAAGGAACTATTGCATATAGGACATATTCGACCCAATATATCACCTTGGGGTGCTCCTATAATTTTTTTCAATAAAAAATATAGATTCTTAAGATTATGCATAGATTATTAGGACTTAAATTGAGCTATAGTAAAGAATCATTATCCTATTCCTCGAATTGATGACCTCTTCGATCAAATGAAAGGAGTTGTTGTCTTTTCAAAAATTGATCTTCGATCAGGCTATCATCAGCTAAAGATTTCTGAAAGTGATATTTCTAAGACTGCATTCTAGACATGCTTTGGACATTATGAATTTACTGTAGTACCATTTGGATTAACTAATGCACCAACAGTATTCATGAATCTTATGAACAGTGTTTTCCACAAGTATCTTTATCAATTTGTACAAATATTTTTAGATTACATACTCATCTATTCCAAGAATGAGGAAGAGCATGAAAACCATTTAGGGATAGTATTATCCTTTCTCAGAGGACACCAATTATATCAAAAGTTATCCAAGTTTTCATTCTTTCAGAAAAAAATTCATTACTTAGGTCATATCATATCCGATGAAGGGATCTCAGTAGACCTTTAGAAGGTAAAATCAATCACGGAATGGCCAATACTGAAAAACGCACATGAAGTACGAAGCTTTATGGGTTTAGCTGGTTACTACAGAAGATTTGTGGAAGGATTTTCCAAAATTGCAAATCCGATTACAAACCTTTAGCATAAAGGTGTGTTGCGGTAAAACACAACCCCCCAGTTTTGACTTGTTCACTTCAAATAATGGGGACCCTTTCTTTAAAAATTTTGGCTAAACACCTTTTTAGGATTTTTATTTAATCGATTATCCTACAGTTTTGTTAATTTTTCATTTTCTTTGGATTCTTGTTTTGATTGCTTTGTTAGAATCAATTTTTTATAAGCTTCCCATTGACGCTTGTTTTGCCTTATTTGATCAACTGGTTTGAAAATGGTACTCCTTTGAAGTCCCATCATTTATCTAGTCTGGGTTAAAAATGCTATTTTTATTCCTTTTATTTATTTTCGGAGTGGCTGTAGTTTAGAAAATTTCATAACTAAACTAAACATCATTAAAATAAAACCAAAATAAAAAACTAATATTTAACATTAAATTTTAAGATTGATTAAATTAATTATTATAATAAAATATAATTAATTTAATTAAAATTAAAACTTAATATTAAAAAATATATATATATATAAATATATAAAAAAATAAAATAAAAAAATTTACATCGCAATATTGGATACATCCCAATTTTTATAACATGCCTATATAAAAAACCCTGACACAACGTTCTTGCGATATGCGATGGCTGAAAGGCTTAAGACATTAACCAAGGTTTTTTATAAACTTTGATTTTTGTTTTGAGTTTCAAAGAACTCACTCATACGTATGAGTGAAAGTAGATAGTGGTAGGTTAGTTTATTTTATTTTTTTTAATTAGTTTTAATATTAATTAATTTAAATAATTAATTTAGATATAAAATTTAATTAATTAAATTTAATTAAAACTTAAATATTATTTAGATTAATACTAAATAGTTTATAAATAGTTAATTATGTTAATGAGTTATGTTCACATTAATTAATAATAGTTATTAAATAATTAGTTTAGTTTATAATTAACAATTAAATTAGGATTAATTAGAATTATAATTTAGGATTAGACTTTTAATAAAAAATTCTGATTTCATAGTCGCCGAGACCCAAAACATGAAAACACTTTAAAACATTTCTCATAAAGTCTTATCGCAAATTCTTAAAAAGCCTTAACATTTGACAACCCAAAATGCGATATGCGATAAGGCCAAATGTGACACGTTAAAAGATTTTAATACAAAGTTTCACCCCTTATGCCTCCCGTACTTGCACCTCACTCACCCTCACGTCACCCTCACCTCACACTCCACTCACCATATCCCTCCATAATCTCACGTGGATGTATTAATGGGTTTGGATTGATTTCAATGGTTTGTAAACTAATTTTTATATTTTTATATTATAATAATTATATTATAATTATAATATTTATTATAATTTTAATATAATTTGAATTATAATATTAATTATATTTAAATTAACTTTTTCAAATCATGTGTATATTAATTTAATTTTGTAACTTAATTAATTTTTCATTAGATGATAATTAATTAGAATTAATTGTATATATTAGTTAGTTAATAATCAATTTAGAATTAATTATTAGATAATTAGAGTCTAATTTAGGATTAGTTTTTAATTAAAATTCTGACTTTTTAGCCCAACAACACAAATTACATAATTTTGGAAGTTTTGACTCGTCAACTTTGGAAGCTCATAGATTGAGTTTTACTTGGCCAAATGAGGTCCAAGACAGCTCATTGAAAGATAAAATCAAGGAGAACATTTCTGAATAGGTTTCACTAACAGATTTGGTCATTTATTAGGTCGAAAATCATGCAGAAGATCAAGCTCCGAATTTCTAAAAACAAAATCAATTTTCTGAGTTATTTTCTTCATTTTCATTTGCCCAAGCCTCTTCTAATTGTAGATCCATTCGTCAATGATATCTTTGGCCAATTAAAACTATCCCCAACATCAATACAAAGATTATATTTTATTTTCAATGATTTATATAAATTAAATTTGATTGTATTTGTTTTAATGCCAGAAATGGTATTTTGATTTTATTGTTACATTTTAATTCATTTTGATTTCTTTTTGCAGGAAAAAAGTAGAAGATATATGGAGCAAAAGATCTCAATCAATGAGAATGCTCCAGCAATTAAAGATGGGAATTTTAAGCAAATAAAATTGGACTGGGCAGATTTCTCTTCAACAAACTTTCATCTCAAGAATTCATTTGCAAATATTATAAATAGTAGATTGCAGAATGTAAGATGGGCTGCTCTCCTCTGCAATTCTTGAATTCTAAAAGCACTTTTGTAATAGGGATTTAGATTTGTAGGTGGGAGGAGTAGAATCTCAGATCTAGGGATTATTGAGGTTTTTTCTTTTACATCCTGAGTTATGTATAATGAACAGAGTTTGCACTATTGTAGCTCTGCTTTTGAAAGCAGAAGCTTAGGCATTGTAAAGGACTATTAGAGACCAGAGCTAGAGAAATGGATTCAATAAATTGGTATTTCAAATACTATTATTTTAAATGCTGGTTTCATTTAATGATAACAGAATGATGTCAATTTACTTATATATTTGTGCACTTTTGTTGGTATGGGTAATTTGCATCTATTTTATGTTGTTATTTATCTCTACTCTTATGAGCTGAATTCTGATTTCTGAGTAACTATTTACTCTTAAATCTGTCTTTTAATATTAGATAAATAAATAGTGATATGTTGTGAACTTCTTCCGCATATTATTGTTTAATTATTCAAGTTACTGATTAAATGATCAAGATAATTCTGTGAACTACTTCCTGAGTGTTGTTAATTGATTATTTCAGTTAAAAGGTCTTAATAGGATGTGTTTGGTATCCATAATGTTAGTTAATTGATCTATTTCATTAACTTGATATTCATTATAAATGAGACATTTAAATCTCAATATTTTAAATACCTGCTCTTGGTTAGGTTGGATCTATATCTGCCTAATTGAGATAGGATTAAGATAGTTTCTTTTACTTGCACCTTAGAACAAGTTTGCTTTTAGAGTAAATTCTACATTCTTTTAAGTCCTCTTACCAAAGAGGTAAACTTTAGTAGTGGATTGGCTGAGCCCTAAATGAGCTTAAGGATCACTTTCTTGCCTGATTAGAAAGAAGGATGATCTGATGTCTCTTTTCCATTGGTGAATGAAAGTCATATTTTAAAGCCATTGGAGATTGAGAAAAGGTAACTGAACCTAGTTGAACCAGTCGGAACCACCGTTCCAAACGGAAAAGGAGTTGCTTTAAGGTTCGGACCGGGTGGTCATCCCCCATGTTGTTGCAGTGATTTTCGAGGCTTCAACATTTTTGGCACTTGAAGGAGGGCCTGAAACTTGTTGTCTTTTGGAGTCTTTTCAATTTTAACATTTTATTTAATCACGATGGCTCCTCTTAAACTTCCAATTTGGAGTTGTATCCATGGACGTGCATCTTCCAATACTCCACCCGAAGTGGTAAGAATCTTGTCTCAGGTAAAATTCAATGGTAAGAGAAATTCTTCTGCTTTTAATCATGTCCTTCAATTTATTCAAAATGTTTCAAATTATGATTTTCAAGGAATTGATGAAGGCATTTTATGCAGAATTTTTACTCTCACATTTGCGGCAGGAGCTAGAAACTAGTGTAGAACTCCTCCGGTTGCCTCAATTCATAGGTGGGATCAATTTGTTCCAAGTTTCATTTGTAAATTTGACCGCTATGATTATGATCAGGTATGTGATGAAATTAAATATCTACGAAATGAAAATGAGTCTGTTAGAGATTTTAATATTCGACTTCATTTCAATTGAATCACTAAATTGGTTTGAACATAATTATTCTCTTCCTCCTATTCCCGATACATATGAAATTAGTTCAAGCTTTGTTCCATCCCCTTCCCATATAAATGAAAAATCCAATTCGGAAGTGCAAATAAATTGTGATGAAGAGATTTCACAAAGCTTGGAAAATATTTCTGATCAAATACAAGAAGACAATAACAGCAATTTTGGAGAAAGAGCCGCCTTGAAATCTGAAAGCTACTTTGAGGTAAATTCAGAAAATCAAATTGCAAATTAGCAAGTAAAAGCAACAATCAAAGTAAATAATAGCATGCAGACAGCTGTACAAATTTCTGAATCTTTCCATGATGAGTAAATGCCGAGATCAGAGCAGCAAAGCAATCTTCTTCAAAAAAGCATGAGCACACAAAGGAATGATCTGGAATCTGAAATTTATAATGACCATAATATACAAGAATTCTCAAACAGAGACATTTTTAAATGCATTATTTCAGATTCACACTTTTTCCTTTATCCTGATATTTTTAATGATGGTAATTTTTCCCCTCTTGGTATTAATGATATTTAATAAATTAAAGAGGATGATCTAAATGAATTACCATTAAGTTTTTATCAAGATAGAGAAGCAATTAATGATCATTCTTTTTCCATTAATGAACATGAAATTCTTGTCCCTCCTTGTTTTGATATACTGGATGAGATTGAAGGGAAATCTAGAGAATCTTGTGAAGTCATTTATGATAATTGCTCTAACATTGAACATGTTGATTTTTCTCGAGAAAATCATCAAAAAATTCAAATAACATCTGAGAATGAGAAACATTTTAATTTAGAAATTATTCTAACCAATCCTTATTCTAAAGGAGCAAATTATCTTCTTGATTTCACTATTCGAGAAAATATTCCAATTTATAATTCATATCATGATCAAGCTTTCATTTCTATTCATAATCATAATTCTGTTTCTAATTCACAAGTTGGAATTCAAAATTACTCAAATTCCATAATTCTGGCCAATCCTTGTGAAAGAGAAATTTTTTTAAAACGATCCCAATTATGCTGTAACATTAGTTGCACAAACACTGATTTTATTTTATTTTTATTTCCTCACTTATTTTATATAAAATCAAATTTATTTTCAAATTTTATTTTACAGATTTTTGATACATTACGTTGGCATATTGAGCACTTTACTATCAAACATTCAATTGATGCATTGCCCTGTTGGAAAATTGAAGTTTTATATTATAATCAAGAGCATCAAAAGCTATTTCAATTTCAATTTCAATCAATGCTAATGTTTTATCAAAAGCTTCTATCTTCTCAGAGGCAATATCAACAAGAGAATGTATTTTTAGAAATATGCCAGCAATCCAATTTAATTAATAATTTTCCATTTCATTTGAAAGATTTCCATCCATTTTTCATTAATTCATTTGAAAAATATTTGGAAACTTTTCCTTCATGGAAGATTGTCAATAGCTTAACATTTACACATAACATTAATAGTTTCTTCTAGGCCTTTTAATCTAAAAGTTCATATCCACAATCTGGCCTTTCATCTCCTCTTTTGAACATTTCCCAATTATTAATAGAAATCCATCCAAATTTCTATGATCCAATTGGTATTCAATTAGAAAGCAAATTTCAAGAGAAAGAGATTTTTATTAAGTCGCTAACAATAATTGTGCATTCTACTTACAGATTTAATTTCTTAGTTCAATTAGATTTTTATTTTTATTACTAACATTTGAACTGTACATATATGCAGGAATAAAAATAAGAAAATGGTTACACTACAAATATGACTATACCTAGTCATTTTTCATGTATATGGTTAGAATAGGAGTAGAGTTAATGTAGCTAATTTATTTTCAACTGTTCTGTAGATTAAAAATAAAATAAAGCAATCAGCCATTCTCATTCATGTTCAGTGAAAACATTTTCTCCCTATCAGAAAATTTTAATTTTTGCTTTCCTTCGTAAATTTCTTACAGCAATACCTCTACTCTACCTATTTTGAATAATGTCTTGATTAAATTCAATTAAAGTTGCACTTGACATCAATCGCCTCAAAGCCACTTTTCTTCATTTCAGGATTCCCTTCTAAGATTTTCTTTTGAAATTTATATGATAAAGGTTTTGAGGATATAAAAGCTTCATGATCTCATTATCCCATGAAATGTATGACTCCCTATGATAAGCTTAATTTTGAATCAATTATTATTAGTCAGTCTAACCTTTCGTGGTAATCATATGAAGTTCATATTATCTTCCTCGAAATTTGCCAAGCTGACCTTAAGGATGCCCATTTTGCTATGTGCACAGATTCAAATTTGTTTTGACATTTTTCCACAATTAGTGGCTTTATCCCATTTGGACCTTTTAGTTTATCATTTGATGCTGCGATACACATCATATTCATTTACTAAAGGGATTATTGAACAGTCACTATAACAATACACATTCTTCTCAAGTTATTCAGAATAAGCAGAGGTAATAAATTGTTGTTTCAATTCAAAAGGGAAGACTATTTACATATTTGTTTCTGGTAAATTTTATATTCCCTTAACATGAATAAACAAATTTCATTTAGGCTAATTGCTCACTCCAATTTAGAATAAATAATGAGATGATTTTGAAAAAAGTTAAAATTGTGATAAATCGAAGGAAGAATTTGAAGGTTCATGAGGTAAAAAACTACAGAGAATTTCCTTCCAGATACGCATTCACAAGTTCATTCTCATCTATTACTAGTTTCTCTTTTCCTTAGTTTATTTTTGATTTTTCTTTTCTTTTATTTGCAGGTTTTCATTTGTTTACAAAACTTAAAGTAAGCAGCAAACCCATTTCAAATTTGCAACAGGTTCAGCGAAATTTTATTTTTTGATTCATTAGAATTTGAACAATTTTAACTTTGCTTTCAACCATCAGACAACCCAATTGAAATTTCAAGAAATATCATAGGATTCAACTTGATTTTCATATTGCTAATAATTTAGTGAAAATGTTTGCAATATTCTCAACCCACTCAACTTCGCAATCACGTCATCCATATTACAACCATTTGTAGAGAAATACTTCATCGGAAGTAGCTTTTAGCATTTTTGATAACAAATTGTTTAATAAAAGATCTCCGATGTGTTACCTCACTCATATGCCATATTGCATTTTGCATATCGAAGGTTTGTAGTTGAATATACTTCCAATATCATGAATCGCTGATCTCTGATAAATGACTTTACCGATATTGCGATGACCACATAATTCTGGACCCAATATGAAATTCAAATAAAGTTTATAAAATATCACGTCCATTTAATCGCAAATAATTGTAGGAGCATAACTTTAAAAGGTTCGATGCCTCAGATCCGGTATCTTATTAAATTTTCATCATAAGATTATCGGGTCCACTCTTCATCACATATTGGCGCATCAAGAATTGTTACTTCATGTGCTTAAGATCGTTGATCACCGATTAGACATGTCATCCATCACATTTATATTTATGCTCACATCACATTTCCAACTCTGCGATGTGCGATGTGCGATGTGGGAAGCAAAATTTAAATATTTCCCGATCCCCGATATAATATTTCTTGAATGATGTGATTCCTCCATCCTATTGCACATCTTCTCATTGCATGTTTTCATATCGGCAATTTTCCATTGCAATATTTGATGCGATAGCTTCCAATGCATGCCTCTAAGCCATTAACATTTAATCAATATATGGCATAGCAACAAAGTTGAAGTCTTGCAAATCAAACTTGAAGCATTGTGTAGAAACATGTGATGCGAATCATCCGATACGGCGATGTGTTATTTTAAAAGAGAGCTTGGGTAACCACTATGGTAAGAAAGCTGTTAATAACAAATTTGTAGCATATTCAAATCATTTTGATTTCTCATATATTTCAGTTTTAAATATATAATTCTATAATTGAAAAATAAATTCAAGACCTCTCTATCTTCACATTTAAATTTTATTATCTTGGATGTGGTCTTGATTCTCAACAATTTATAAAATCATGGAGTTTGTATGAAACTTATAATATTTTGAGAAACAGTCATTACTGCAAATTTTCATTCTCATTTATGATGCATTTGCTTTCCCTTGAACATTAAACATTCCATTTTTACATTTTACTGCTTGCTCTAGTTTAAATAAAATAAATAATGATTTTGGGTTATAGGATTTTGGTTAGTTTCAAGTTTTAAATGTTAATTAAAATAAGAAGTCAGCTAGTTTGGAGAAACTGATACCTTTCAGGTAAGATCAAAATCAATTATCCAATGGTAAGATTCATGTACCCACTTTCATTAATTTCCATTTCATTACTTTAGTTTCAGTTTTGTTTTTCTAATATATAAATCTGTTTTGCAGCTCTTCATAAAAGCTTCCAATCCTCCACCAGATCTTATCTTCAAAGTCCATACTCTTATCCTGGCTTTATTTCAATAAGAAGCGATAATCTTCATTTAAACAGCTATGCTAGGAAGTTTCTGAACCTTTAATCTGTTTCTTTAAGCATTCTTTTTTATTAAAAAATGAATAAGATGATGCTTGGAAACAAAAAGATTGATATCAGACAGAAAGTTTTCATTGTTGCTGAATATTATCGTCACTATTATCCAAAAAGCCTAAAACACTTACAACCTTGCAAGGTATGATTTTTCTAAATCTCGACATAAGAAGGAATGATTGCGTGATTATTCCTTTTTATTCATGTTGTTGAGACAATGGTATAAACATTCTTGTTGGAGTTTATCTTTCGAAACTTGGATTTTCCTTTTACTTTTCGAATTTCTCCATTCTTATTTTTTGTTTGTTGATTTCTTTTCTCACTTTAGCATAAGAATTATTTTCCTTTGGTTTTCAGTTTTGATTTTGGTGGCTTTGCCATGAGTTTTATGGAAGGCCTTCTTGTTACCTAACAATAGTCAGCATACATTGAGAAAAAAATGTTAATAGTCACCTATTAGCTTTTTCTTAAAATTTCTTAGTAAAGTCTGATTTTCTTATTATAAAGGTAGACATAATTAAGGAAGAGATTACCAATCAAGAGAAGTTGGCAAAGTATCATAAAATTTAAGAAATTCCTTTTATCATCAAAATTGTAATCATTTTGAGATTTCAAAATTTTTATTAAGTTCTTTCAAATTTCTGTTATGAGTCAAGAAAAGTTACTTATAACCAAGTAAAGACACTTTACAGCAAAGCACCTTTAACTCTAAAATTGTCATTCTTAACTCTTAAGGAGTCAATGATTCTCCCCATCCCAAAAAGTCTTATTTTTCTAGAGTATAATCCAGAAATATATTTAAAATTGAAAGATAAGAGGTCTCATTATGGACCTGCTTACCATGATCATAGGGGAAAAATAGGCTGACATTACCAACACTGCTAAACAAACTAGGGTAATGGCTTATGATTGAAAACTAATAAGACAAGCAATCTCATCACGAGCCAACTTGTTCAGTTCTATTATAACCAGTGAATGGCATTGTCAACTATCTCGCTACCAAAGCAGGAAAATGGCTTTTAGGAACTTAAAAAGAAAAAGAAAAAAAGAAACATATATAAATGGATTTATCTCTAGGTAAATAATTTTTAAAGAGATGGGATTCTAAATCATTGATGATTAAAAGGTAACCCTGTCGAGACTATAGATGTTTGCTGGCAGCAGTGGCTCTACCTATCACAAATGAGTATATTTTAAAAGCTAAGTTGTAAAGTGACCCCTGCTTCATCTCTACAACTAATTAAAGAATGATGTTGGACACCTAATCCTAAATGGGTTAGTGTGGAAGCCGAATAGACCAAAGCAGTCCAAGAGACCTTGGGATCTGAAACCCAAGAGTCACATATTGTACTATAAATGTATATCTCATGTTAATAAAAAATGTATTGCATGTTTTATCTTTCATATCTCTCTTGTTGTCCATGTGTGTTTAACATGGTATTAGAGCAGGCGTATTCCTGCCCTGCATAATTAGTTTTGAGCCATTTGTTTTATGGCCTTTCTGTGTAGTTTATTTCTGCCATATTCCTTTATACAAGCCTATGCCCTCTATCAAGAGACCAGCTGCAAACGCTGTCTCACTGCGTTAGTGTCATAGATGTTTTATAACTGCGCTCTCTGTACCTGCGCTCTTTGCCTGACATAGTACGTGCGCTCTCTGCCTCACTGCCCATGAACATTCTTGAAAGAATCGTTGTTCTGTCCAGTTCTGTCCATGCTGTCCTAAATTGATGGAAGACAGAAGAATGCCTATGTCGTTCTGCCACACCTGCGCTGCAAATTCGCTCAGAATCCAAAACCGTTCCATATTCTTGTGCCTCTGGGCTCTGTCCATTAATGCATATGTCCACTGAGCACTGTCCGGCAGATACTCAGCCTGCTTGTAGAGAGGTATTCATTTTTCAAATTTTTTTCTTCATTGAAGGACGCTCTCCAAGCGATTCAAACTGAATGTGTATTCAAACTGAATGACTATTAACGTTGTACACATACAACACTCTGCATTTTATTTTGCTGGCAAACTCTGTTAGTTCTGCCCCTCAGGCACTTTTAAGTTTTCCAAGATTGTGCTCTTCTTTTGGCCATATGTATGTTTCTTCTGGTCTGGATAAACAATATGCTGTTAAGTACATGAACCTGAACATGATGTGAATGTATCCTTTCCGCCCAACGACCAGTTGTTCATCTGATAGAGACGAGACCTCGCAAGCCAATCGAATTGTCAGATGCAGACTGATTTGATTTGACATTTATGCTTCTACGCGTGGCTATGAGAGAAGTACAAATTTATAATCGTATAAACAAAATCTCGTTTTATGGAATGCAGAGAAGAAAAGTTGAGAGCAGTATTTATATTTTGAAAATAAGAGGACCGAAGTCGGCATTTGTCACGATCCTCAGAGTTGTGGAAATAATTGTAATTGTAAAATCTGCCTGAGTTTTTAAAACCACAAATGAAGAATGAGATTTCATGTCATTACCATTAATGATTAAAATAATTTTAATCTAAGACCGTGAGAGGATCTAAGCCCATTAGTCGGGCGCGGAGTAGGCAGAGTATTGGGTAGTCTAAGCCATGTAAGGCAGCAGGCCTTTTCTTGGCAACTTTCTTGATGAATATGGAGGAATGAAGTTTAGGAATGAGCGAGTATATAGCAGTGTCGAGCAACGGAAGAAATTTGACGCTGTAGATCGGATTTTCAAAGGGGGTGATGAATTGCAGCACAGCCCAATTGCAGTAGCGGCTGCCTGCCTGAGAACTTGATGGCTAGAGGCTCAAACTAAGGTAACGCAATTCATTTTCTGAAGAAATTTATTGCTCAAAATCCTTAAAGCGGCTGTGATTTTGCTCCAATGTGAAAATTATATTGATATCGAGAATTTAATGGTGGAAACTGTGTATTTTGAGTTGTTTGTGGCAAAGGGGATCATTTCGAGCCTTTTAACAGTGTGCGATGGCGATTTGAAGAAAAAGAAAACTAGTGATTTTGAGCTATTTGATGGTGAAAACTAAATATTTCGACTCCATTGATTCACAATCCAATTCTGCTGGTGCATTGAATAATATCCATTCAGTGCTTTATATATGTGTTTGCGTTGTTTGGTTCATATAACATTGTTATGACCTTCTAGATTCATATTGACGCATTGGCATTGCAAGTAATGTTGTTGTGACTCTTGCAAAGGTGGCAAATGTATTCCCGTATATCTCGTGTGGCAAACGTGCATGTTCCATGGTATGTTGAATGCAAAGTTGAAAAGTTGAACGCAATATGCTAGTTATATGGTGTGAATACCTGCATTGAATGATCAAACCTGCTCTTTTAATCTATGTGCATTGGTCGTTGAGTATGTATGTTAGTTTGGCATAAGCGTTGGTTGGAGAAATATTGGTGGACATGCAGGCATAGTTTTTCTCAGAATTTGTTATCTTGGATTCGAATTCTCTCTGAGCGTGAATACGTAGCGTCCATAACGCATTGAAACGTTGGCTCCCAGTGCTGTTCGAAGAATGATGGCTTAATTCATTTGATACACAAACCCTTATCTTCGATGTATTGATATTGAGCTGGTCTCCAAGATTTGTCATAAAAAGGGTGTATTGGTTTGTATAGATTGTACTTTTGCAACGCCTGTTAACCAGAAAGCGTTAGCACTCGGCGCAGATATTGTATTGCATTCGGTAACTAAATATATTGCAGGTCATAATGATGTTCTTGCAGGCAGTTTGAGTGGTTCAAACAAGGTTATTGGCACAGTACGTGCTTTGCACAATGTCTTGGGAGGTGTATTAAGTCCAAATGCAGCGTACTTGTTTCTTCGTGGCATAAAGACCCTGCATCTTCGTGTACAGCAACAAAATTCAACAACTTTAAGGATTGCCCGCACTTTAGAGGCACATCCAAAGTTTTCTCTGTTTGAGAAATCCACCCACAAGGCTCTCTTTTTCTCAAGAAATCCACCCATTCATGCAAAGAACTATAGAATCTGTTTTGTGTTAAAGTTCTATGGAGAGACTCTTCCAGAAATTGTGTGGCTGTGGGGTCGATGTATGCCAGTGTCATCTACAGCAACCAAGGGCAAAGTTTTGTGTGAACTTGTCTATGAATTGATGTAATCTATTAATTTGATGAAAGGAGTGTTGTTGACTGTTTGCATTAAACAGAGATTAGATTTAGAGATTTGATATGACAGTATTGACACATTATTCTTTGTAAATGCCTATGATAAAGAAACTATTGAGTTGGTACTGCAGACATTGTTGATCTATAGACATGTATTGATGAAGTGGAGTATGATTTCACATTCTATGGTTTTAGAGATAAGTCTTGCATTACCAAGTATTATTGACTGAATATGGTGATGGATAGACTCTGATGATGATGTTGAATTGACGGGCTAAGTGTTATGTCACAAAGCTTGACATTCCTTGATTCCACTGCTGCATAAAGAGTTTGGTGAGTCGATTGTAATCTTTTATGTTGCACACTGATCATTTGCTGACATTTATAAAGGATATTGCTGTGTACTGTGAGTAGATATTACTTTTCTGCATTGAGTAGTAGTTGTGATCAGTTTTTAAGGTGTAAATCAGATATTGAAGAAAAAATGGCCAGAACCAGTGAAGTATTACAGTTCCTTAAAACTCTGATATTATCTACTGTTGATGACACATTACAAATCAGCATAGATTCTCTCTCAGAAATTGAGACATGTCTACAAAATGCACAGGAAAAGATTGATTTTTTGCAGCTTGAATCACAGCTACAACAAGAAGAGCTACATCAAAATAGACATCATTCTAAACCTGTTTTTGTTCAGAACATTGATACAACCACCCATCAGCAGCAAGTCAATAATGTTATTGTTCATTCAAATAAAGATGCAATTGTACATGCAGATGCAGAAACTCAGTCTGCACTTCCCAAGCCCATCATCAGACCTTGGGAACAGCTTGTCCACAACAAGCACAGTACTGGTCTTGGATATGACAAGGACTTGTCCTTTCGTATTCCAAACTACTCCAAGCCCATTCAGTTTCAGAGTGCTGGATTCATTCATGACAGTTCACCTGCTCCTCATGGCAGTTTAACTTCAGCTGATCCAGACTCTGCCTCTCTTCCACAACAACAACAACAACCACAGATTGTAAAATTCCAACACTATGACCGAGTTGACCATCTGAAAGATCACTGTTTTGATCTTCATCCATGTAAGCACTGTCATAAAACCAGTCATTCTTCACACAGATGCTTCAGAAACAAATGTCCTGCAAGAACAAAGATTCATCTTGGATGGATTGCTTCTTGGGAATGGGCATCAACAACTAAGAAGATATTCCAAACACATGTCAGAACTTGTTCCAGAATATTGGACAGTCTTGCAGTTGAGTTTTCTCCATCCTCTCACCTTGTATCTGACAAGGGGGAAATGATGGTCATCTACAAGCTTCAAAGCCACATCAAGCAAGCCTGAGCCACAACCTGCCATACTAGATTCAGAGTTGTAGCCAGAAGAAAAGATGCCCCTGAACATGCCTTTAGTTGGCAATTTGGGACACTTCCTCTAGTAGAAGACTTCAGCTTCTTGCCAGTTTTGGAAGAATTCCAGGGACAAAATTGAGAACACTTCCTCTAGCAGAAGACACCAGCTTCTTGCCAGTTTTGGAGGAGTTCCAGGAATTGCACTAAGCATTCTAGAGTTGTTGGTTATTCTTAAACCATCACAGGTTGAGACTTCCCTTTTCAGGTTGAAGTTTTACCTTTTATGCGGGGTGAGACCTCCCTTTTATGGTTGAAGGTTTCCCTCTTTAAAACAATAGGATCACTTCCTCTAGCAGAAAACTTCAGTTTCTTGCCAGTTTTGGAAGAGTTTCGGGAACTGCACTAAGCATTCCAGTGTTGGTGGTCATCCTTAAACCACTGCCCTTTATACCGACATTTCATAGAGCACATTCAACCTAGTGTTGCCATGCATTTTTTGCACATTTTGTATTACAGCTCTCTTCTTGGACTCATACATAACCCTTCGGATTAAGGGGGGGAATGTTGGAAACCTAATCCTAAATGGGTTAGTGTGGAAGCCGAATAGACCAAAGCAGTCCAAGAGACCTTGGGATCTGAAACCCAAGAGTCACATATTGTACTATAAATGTATATCTCGTGTTAATAAAAAATGTATTGCATGTTTTATCTTTCATATCTCTCTTGCTGTCCATGTGTGTTTAACAAATGATATAGAATTTTGAAATATTTTAATTTATGAGAATTTTTAAGAAAAATTACAGTTAGATGATTCTTGTTTTTATTCAGACTAATGTACCTAGTCAAGCATTTCAAGCACAATTCTCTCTTCTTTAAATTATTTTTACTTTAATTTTAGGAAAGTCTTATTCATATCAAACAAAGATAACTGGTTCTTCTCCCGTGTGTCGCCATTGTTGTGGTAAAACACAACCCCTCCATCTTTTACTTGTTCATTTCAAATAATGGGGACCCTTTCTCTAAAAATTTTGGCTAAGCACATTTTTAGGATTTTTATTTAATCGATTATCCTACGCTTTTGTTAATTTTTCATTTTCTTTGGATTTTGTTTTGATTGCTTTGTTAGAATCAATTTTTTATAAGCTTCCCATTGGTGCTTGTTTTGCCTTATTTGGTCAACTGGTTTGAAAATGGCACTCCTTTGAAGTCCCATCATTTATCTAGTCTGGATTAAAAATGTTATTTTTATTCTTTTTATTTATTTTCAAAGTGACTGTAGTTTAAAAAATTTCATAACTAAACTAAACATCATTAAAATAAAACCAAAATAAAAAACTGATATTTAACATTAAATTTTAAGATTAATTAAATTAATTATTATAATAAAATATAATTAATTTAATTAAAATTAAAACTTAATATTAAAAAATATATAAATAAAATATATAAAAAATAAAATAAAAAAATTCACATCGCATAATCGCAATATCGGATACATCGCAATTTTTATAACATGCATATCTAAAAAACCCCGACCCAACGTTCTTGCGATATGCGATGGCTGAAAGGCTTAAGACATTAACCAAAGTTTTTTATAAACTTTGATTTTTGTTTTGAGTTTCAAAGAACTCATTCATACATATGAGTGAATGTAGATAGTGGTAGGTTATTTTATTTTATTTATTTTATTAGTTTTAATATTAATTAATTTAAATAATTAATTTTATATTAATTAATTTAAATATAAAATTCAATTAACTAAATTTAATTAAAAGTTAAATATTATTTAGATTAACGCTAAATAGTTAATTATGTTAATTAGTTACATTAACATTGATTAATAATAATTATTAAATAATTAGTTTAGTTTATAATTAACAATTAAATTAGGATTAATTAGAATTCTAATTTAGATTAGATTTTTAATAAAAAATTCTGATTTCATAGCCCCCAAGACCCAGAACATGAAAGCACTTTAAAACATTTCTCGCAAATTTCCTTCTCGCAAAGTCTTATCGCAAATTCTAAAAAAGCATTAACATTTGACAACCCAAAATGCGATATGCGATAAGGCCAAATGCGATGCGTTAAAAGATTTTAATACAAAGTTTTTCACCCTTATGCCTCTCGTACTTGCACCTCACTCACCCTCATGTCACCCTGACCTCACTCTCCACTCACCATATCCCTCCATAATCTCACGTGGATGTATTAATGGGTTTGGATTGATTTCAATGGTTTGTTTTATGGGTTTTATGTTAGGATTGATTCCAATGGTTTGTAAACTAATTTTTATATTTTTACATTACAATAATTATATTATAATTATAATATTTATTATAATTTTAATATAATTTGAATTATAATATTAATTATAGTTAAATTAATTTTTTCAAATCATCTGTATATTAATTTAATTTTGTAACTTAATTAATTTTTAATTAGATGATAATTAATTAGAATTAATTGTATATATTAGTTAGTTAATAATCAATTTAGAATTAATTATTAGATAATTAGAGTCTAATTTAGGATTAGTTTTTAATTAAAATTCTGACTTTTTAGCCCAGCGACAGAAATTACATAATTCTGGGAGTTTTGACTCATCAACTTTGGAAGCTCATAGATTGAGTTTTACTTGGCCAAATGAGGTCCAAGATGGCTCATTGGAAAGATAAAATCAAGGAGAAAATTTTCGAGGAGGTTTCGCTAACAGATTTGGTCATTTATTAGGTCGAAAATCATGCAGAAGATCAACCTCCGAATTTCTAAAAACAAAATCAACTTTCTGAGTTATTTTATTGATTTTCATTCGCCCAGGCCTCTTCTAATTGCAGATCCATTCGTCAATGATATCTTTGGCCAATTAAAACTATCCCAAACATGAATAGAGAGCTTATGTTTTATTTTCAATGATTTATATAAATTATGTTTGATTAGATTTGTTTTAATGCTAGAAATGGTATTTTGATTTTATTGTTACATTTTAATTCATTTGATTTCTTTTTGCAGGAAAAAGTAGAATATATACGGAGAAAAAGATCTCAACCAATGAGAATGCTCCAGCATTTAAAGATGGGAATTTTGAGCAAATAAAATTGGATTGGGCAGATTTCTCTTCAACAAACTTTCATCTCAAGAATTCCTTTGCAAATATTATAAATAGTAGATTGCAGAATGTAATATGGGCTACTCTCCTCTGCAATTCTAGAATTCTAAAAGCACTTTTGTAATAGGGATTTAGAGTTGTAGGTGGGAGGAGTAGAATCTCAGATCTAGAGATTATTGAGGTTTTTTCTTTTACATCCTCAGTTATGTATAATGAACAGAGTTTGCACTATTGTAGCTCTGCTTTTGAAAGTAGAAGCTTAGGCATTGTAAAGAACTATTAGAGACCGGAGCTAGAGAAATGGATTGAATAAATTGGTATTTAGAATACTATTATTTTAAATGCTGGTTTCATTTTATGATAACAGAATGGTGTCAATTTACTTACATATTTGTGCACTTTTGTCGATATGGGTAATTTGCGTCTATTTCATGTTGTTATTTATCTCTGCTCTTATGAGCTGAATTCTAATTTCTGAGTAACTATTTACTCATAAATCTTTCTTTTAATATTGGATGAATAAATAGTGAAATGTTGTGAACTTCTTCTGCATGTTATTGTTTAATTATTCAAGTTACAGATTAAATGATCAATATCATTCTGTGAACTACTTCCTGAGTGTTTTTGATTGATTATTTCAGTTAAAAGGTCTTAATAGGATGTGTTTGGTATCCATAATGTTAGTTAATTGAACTATTTCATTAACTTTATATTCATTATAAACGAGACATTTAAATCTCAATATTTTAAATACCTGCTCTTGGTTAGGTTAGATCTATATTTACCTAATTGAGATAGGAAGTTTCTTTTACTTGCACCTTAGAAGAAGTTTGCATTTAGAGTAAATTCTACATTCTTTTAAGTCCTCTTCCCAAAGAGGCAAACTTTAGTAGTGGATTGGCTGAGCCCGAAATCAGCTTAAGGATCACTTTCTTGCCTGATTAGCAAGAAGGAAAATCTCATGTCTCTTTTCCATTGGTGAATGAAAGTCATATTTTAAAGCCACTAGAGATTGAGAGAAGGTAACTGGACCTAGTTGAACTAGTCGGAACCACCATTCCAAATAGAAAAGGTGCTGCTTTAAGGTTCGGACCGGGTGGTCATCCCCCATGTTGTTGCAGCGACTTTCAAGGCTCCAACAAGGTGTTATTTATGAATGAACTGAGGAATGTAATAAAGAATTCTCTGAATTCAAAAGACTATTGAGCAATCCGCCAATCTTAAGAGTCCCTGATATGAACAAAGATTTTGCGGTATGTACTGTTGCATCCGAACATGGGTTAGGTGCGGTATTAATGCAGGATAAAGGAGTAATAGCACATGTCTCAGGAAATTTAAAGCCTCATGAAGAACTCTATTCTTCTCATTATTTAGAGTTAGCCATTGTAGTACTAGCTTTAAAGATTTGGAGACACTATCTAGTGGGGTGAAGTTTTACATTTGAATGTGATCATCAAAGTCTACAATATTTGTTCACCCAAAGAGACTTGAATGCTAGACAAAGACAATGGAGTGAATTCCTAAGTCAATATGACTTTGGAATATCATATATAAAAGGAAAAGAAAATGTAGTGGCAAATGCTTTAACCAGAAGACCACAGATATTCTCCCTCATACCATTCAAAGTCGACTTAAGGCAACGAGTACTAGAACAACTCATTAAGGATAGTTGGTATTTAAATGTAAGATCTAGTCTTGATAGTAAAAAAGCCAAAAGAATCTAAGTTTGAAGAATATGAACTAGAAGATGATGGAATCTTACGATTTCATGGAAGGATGTATATTCCTGATAATAGGGATCTTCGAGACACCATCCTTAAGGAAGCCCACAGAGCAGTATATTGTGCACATCCTGGAGTAAAGAAAATGTATTCAGATACCAAGAAACTATTCTTTTGGTCGGACATGAAATGTGATATCGTTCAATTCGTTGCAAATGTTTGGAATGTCAACAAGTAAAAACAGATCATTGTCATCCAGTAGGTCTCTTGCACCCTCAGGACATTCCTATGACCAAATGAGAGATCATTTCTATGGATTTTATCACTAGGCTACCCCTTAGTTCTCAAGAAACAATGTTATTCTGGTGGTAGTGGATAAATTAAATAAAAGTGCCCATTTCATTCCTGTAAGAGATACTTATGAAGTTGTTGACGTAGCTCAAGTATTCATAAATGAAATTGTTAGATTTCATGAAGTACATAAGAAGATCATATCAAATAGATATTCTTGATTCACTTCAAGATTTTGGACTTGCATGCAATCAGCCTTAGGAACCCAACTAAATTTGAGTACACCTTATCATCTTGACACTGATGGTCAAACAGAAAGGGTAAATCAAGTACTTGAAGATATGTTGAAGATGTATGTTATGGATCAGCAATCACATGGGAAAGGTACTTAACCTTAGTCGAATTTGCATACAATAACAGTTACCACAGCTCAATCAAAATGCCTCCATTTGAAGCATTATATGGCAGACCTTGTATAACACCATTAAGTTGGGACAGATTAGAATATCGGGTGATCGTACAACCAAAATTAATACAAGAAATGGAGGAGTAGGTAAAACAAATTAGACAACGATTAAAGGAAGCACAGGATAGACACAAGAGTTATGCTGATGCTCATAGAACTGATAGGAAGTATGAAGTAGGGGCTCATGTTTTCATCCACATCAAACTGAATAAAAGTGCTATTCGATTCAGAAAAGGGACAAAGTTATCACCCTGGTTTATTGGACCATTTAAAGTCATGGAAAGAGTTGGACCTATCACCTATCATCTTGCACTGCCACCTCACTTGCATATAGTTCAAAATGTATTTCATGTATCTGTATTAAGGCATTACATAGCTGATCAATCTCATAACCTTCAATGTAAGGAACTACAGGTATTAGACGAAGGAAGCATATCGGTCAAACCATTACGTATACTGGAACGTAGGTTTCGACAGCTTAGAAATCGTCTGGTAGACCAAGTTAAAGTCTAGTGGGACAAGTATAGTCCTTGATCAACTACTTGGAAAGATATGGAGATCATATGTCAAAAGTACCCCAACTTGTGTCAATTTTGAAGAAATTTAAACCATGTTTTGTATATATTTTCTTTACTTTAAATCAGAAACTCAGGACCATTTTGAAATGATCATATATAAACGTGAATTTTTATGACATAATATCTATTTAATTCCGCTAATACTTGAATACCAAGATGGAATATGTTATTGATCTTACTAAATTATAGTTATCAAAATAAAGTTTAAATATTTGAGTAATTTTGCTTCTAATGGGAATTAAGATATTATAATTTTATTTTATTTACGCATATCAATATGATTGATGAGATAGAAATCAAAGAATGATTACATTTTAAATATGAAAGTTAATGACATGATTAGAATATGGCAAGTATATTATACTGTAATTGACATGTATGAATTATACATCAGCTATTTATTTTCGGATATGTTAATGCACATTTTACAAGTGCATGGACAAGTGTTTATGATTGCAGATAATATCTATTACCAAAATGACCACGTGATGATGGAAACTTCAGAACAATTAAGGCTCAAAGAGATTCCATGATAGGGTATTAACCCTGATTCTACTGGGAGGGGTGGAGGTGTTGCCCACCATTTATCCTTCGAATCCTGGAGTCATGGGAGGATTGTGCGAGTCACGCTCCCCTAGACATGTGATGATGACTGTTGAATGCCTACTAAGGATCAGGCCCGTATAGACGATGCTGTCATCCTTGGAGTTTATAAATGGTTAGGCCAGCATAACTGATGCCATGGCTCCAGTAGAGGATGGATAAGATGGGAGCGAAAGAGATTAGGAAGGATAGGATGATTTTGTAATAGCTGGGGAACCTGATGAAGTAAGACATGATCACTAAAGTTATAAACCTAAAGTCTGAAAAACACCAATTTTATAGTGCCCTCACATTATGTAAAAATTTAACCTCAATACATGATTCTAAGAAGAATTTACTAAGTGTTATCATAAATATTCATATAAGATAAAAAATCTAACTTCGGGACGAAGTTTTCTGAAGGGGGAATGTATGTAACAACCTATCTATAAAATAAATAAAAATAAATTATATTAATCAGTTAATAAAATAATAAAAATAAGTTTAGGATAAAGTATTATATTAAAAACAAACAAAAGGATATTAAATCAAAAACTCAATATGCCTTTAAAATATATATATATATATATATATATATATATATATATATATCATGTGACATGGGAAGGGTATCAGGAGAAGGTGAAGTGGTGGGTTGCAGGTGGAGGGAGCGACCACCGCCAAGAAACAACATATAAGGAGCACAGAACAATTTTGAGAGGGGGGAAACAGGAGGAAAATTGGTACACAGAGTTCATGAGAAACAATCAAGCCTTACTTGTTCTGAGGTTTTTCGGCACCGGGGAATAGTCTGCTTCAAATAAGAAGATTACTGGACTGAGTAAGCGAGGTTCTGCTCAGTTTGGTTGGGTGGTTTTAGTCTTTTGGTAACCAAAGCACGATCAGTTTGAGGCATCATCAACCGTAGGATTATAGGTAAGTACACTCATTGGTTCTGTTGGTTAAATTTATAAACTCAGGAATCTTTATCACAAGCTCATGATGTTTAATTTTAGAAGCCTTTACTGTTTCTACAATGGCTATAATATTTTGTTACTTTTTCTACAATGGTTGTAATATTTTGTTATTGTTTCTACAATGGCTATAATATTATGTTATTTCATATTCTATTCACAGGGAATAGTTGTTTAAATTATTCACAGTTCTTACACTGCTACAACACTCCGTGCATATTGGATCATTGCACACCTCTCGATGCCATTCTGCACTAGTGCAACACTCTTGTGCCTCTCACATTGTTGCAGCCTGCTAGCTCTACACTGTCTCGGGACTCATGCACTGTAGTTCTCTCTTCCGCTCCATCCGCATCTCTCTCTACACAATCAGCCGGTCTTGTTACTCCTCGTCGAGGCTCCTGTAGCAAAATCGAATCAAAGAGGTTGGGTACCTCAAGGATCTTGCCCCTATTCTAGCCTTCTTGGGATGATCACTCCACGTTGCCCCACCTCCTACTTGGAGGTATGGATGCATGTGATCCCTCTACTCACTTGGCTTGAAATTTCCCCCTCCTGGATGTCTCTGTATGAGTAGATGCCTCCACTCTATCTCCTCTTGGCTTCCCTAGTTGTGGCTGCTCCACAACCTCCTGAAGCTACTTCACCCATCGTGGCTCCCCCGCAATTGTCTAAGACTTTGTCTGGCACTGCATGTTGAGAGGTAATTTACTCTCCCTCTCAGCAACCAAGTATCTAACCTTTTCCTTGCTCATCAAGGCTTTGAATGCATCTTGTACCTCAAGTGCATACAGTTTCTTGGCTAGCACACCAATTTGTTTCATCTTTCCTGTCGTCCTGAAATTTTCTAGAAAAAGAGTTGATTTTAATTCAGCGATATCTCCCTCATTTGAACTCTGATTCCACTGATGTTTTTTTTGAATTTGGGTAATTTTCTGCAAGGAATCTAGATCTTCTAATTTCTTTCTAAAAATTTTTCACAAAAAATTTCAGATTTGATCTGAAATCTCACCACCCAATTTTTTTTTTTACTTCAAATTCTCTTCTTAATTGTATATCATTCTTCTCTTTGATCACCTTTGCTTTGATACCATGTAGAAATTCCCAGTGTAGATCAACTGATTATGCAATATACTAAAACACGATACAAGATCTACTTCTACAACACTTTGCAGAATCTTAATTGAATTGAGCAAGATCAAGAGAACACATATAACTTAGGATCAGAAATCAATCACACATAACATAGACGAAATAACCGGGGAAATCCTCAACCTAAAACCCCAACTCTGTATTATCATACAAGTGGAAACATAGTCCAGATTACAAAATGAATCAACTCTCAAGCTATCCTGCTCTCTCTGCAATCCCTCTGCTGCTCATAGACATTCAAAGGCCTCTCTCAAACCTTCTCCTCCACCCTCCAAGCCTCCTATTTCTTTGAGTAATTTTCCTTGGGGTCCAGTGCTGTCACTTGTGTGAATTGGCTTCTTCACACACTCACTAACCTTTGATCTAACTGCGCAATATTGAAGGAGATGAATCCTTCCACATGGATGAGCTTCCTTCATAGGAAAAATCCATCCAACTGATAGTACATTGTCCCTCCTCTGATCTCAACTAGATCTCTGTCTGAACTGACATGCATGAGTTATTCATGAGAGAATATTCAGTTATCTAAAGTGCAGCAGTTGCATGAAAGCATACATTAACTAACTGAACTCACATTAATTTAAACAAATTATTTAAATCAATCTAACTAGACTTGACTCAGTTAACTAAGCCAACTAATTACAACTCAAGTTAAAAACTCATGCTTACCTCTTTAACTGATGGATAAATTCCTCAATTAATGGAGAAATTGTTGCATGTCCTCACATAGAATACATGTTTGATTTTTCACAACTAATTAACTCATGGTGAATTAATTAATTTATTCTCAAATAGTTGTTAAGTTCAAATTTGAATTTTACTTCCTTCTTTAGTCCAGGGACTGACTGAAATTGGAATCCATCACGAACTGTTAAAAATAGCAATTTTATTTTTAACACTTCCATTTTTCATTCCCTATTTCTCAATCTAGCACTGGTACCCAAACTGCTATTTATAGCAGTTCCATTTTTAGCACTTCTATTTTTAGCATTTCTTCTTGCCATTTTCAACACTTCATACCCCTGCTGGGCTTCTAGGACTTCCAATGTTTGTGGATGTTGTAGTTGAGGTGTTTTTAGATGTTCCTTCAATGCATCTATATTATCATTCTTCTTTTTAATAAGCTGCTTTGTGGCTTTTATATCCTTGGGATCGTGTCTCAATTCAATCACTAAGTCCTCTAAGGACTTGATAGTGGTATCGTTGGCTTGTGAGGAGGCCTTCTCTAATTGAAATTGTGTTGAAATGTTGTTTAAAGAATTTTGTAGCTGAGCAGCTATGGCTTTACCTATCAGGGTGGAGTATATCATCTCTCCAGCCCATTTGTGTTGTTCAATCTGGTCTATGGGATGAATGTCCTGGCTAACACTTCAAAATCTACCTTTTTGAAATCAAATCTCTCTTTGGCTGTTGAGTTGTAGGTTTGATTAATGACATTTGCAGCTTCCCCTCTTTATTGTCAAAGGTTGACACTAGCCTTGTTTGATTAGTGGGAGTTAAGTTCAGGTACTGAGCATAAGTTTGGGCCTTAAGCCTATCATTTCTTGATTTGATTTCCTTATATCTTTCCTTGATGTCCTCATCCCTGTCAGTAAGCCTGCTGAATGAAGAGAGTTCCACACTAAGCTACCTTTCCAACCTCTGAGTTTTTTATGTGGAAGGATCTTGCATGCCTTTAGATGGAGTGGTAGGCCTACTTCTGTTTGATTTTGTGTTTGTGACCTTAACTAAGCCCTTCGTATCCTCCTATTCAGAGACAGGATTCATTTTCTGCCTTTTTGCTTGGCTTGTTTTTGGCTGAGTGTATGATGTTTCTCTTGCTGATGTAGGGGCCTCCTCCCTACTTCTCTTTAGGTTCTTCTCCTCATTTTGAGGAGTCTACATAACTAGAGGGGTACTCATGGTTGTCTCTGGTTGGTCTGATTGCTATGATACATGCAGGAAAGAACCCTCATCAAGTTGTCATTCTAGATCAATGAGAGTATTCTCTATGTCTACCCCGGTGCTGTCTTGGTCCACCAGGGTACCTTCCACCCATTCTTTTTGGTTGGCATAGGCTTCTATTTTACGTATGGGATGGTGAATGAAAGGTCCTAACTTGAGCTTTTGTCTCTTTTTGGTAATGAATTCCAAAGGGTCATATCTCCAAACAAAACTCCTTTGGAACATCATTCTCTACAGAATTAGGTTAGCCTCTTTCCCTGCCTCTCTGGAATTGCATATGAAGTGACCTAATTGATATTTGATTTTGAAATGGGCCTTCTTCTTGGCATTGACAAATTTTACTTCATATACATTGATGATTTGTCTATAATACTCTGAGGCAAACAACCTCATAGGGAGGTATCTTGGAAACCTGTATGGTGAAAGCATGCAACCATATATTCTGATTTATGTATGGTTTTGATAAAGGTACCAGTCACCCACTTTGGTCTGCTTGGAAAGTTGGAGGAATCTCTTTATTTCTGGAGTGATTCTAAGGGGAGATATTCCAATCAACATTGCTATGACTGGGTGTACAAATAAATCAATGAAATTAGAATAAGGGTATCGATACTGAGTATGGTGGACCAATGGGGTCAAAAAAATGACTAACCTGGGCTTACACTTGGTGTCCACCTTCCGAAGGATGAATGCGAACTTATCTAGTTGATAATACAAGAACATATGATATAAGACTGAGGAATACTTGAAAACTCTTTCGTTGCTCATTTTAAGAAATTGTTCATGCATCCTATCAGCTATAAATTGGGCGTAGTCATAAATGATAGCAAGAGGCTATCTTGGAGTGTAAATGGACATGAAGGCAAGGATTAACTTATTAATGTATTCACTAGTGGTGTATCCCAAAACACAGGATATCATGGCTTCTAGCCCCATGGGGAAAACATAGCAGCTACATGTGGAGGGGAATCCTTAGGGATGTGTTTTTCTTCTCTGGTGAAGGTTTGGAAAAATTGGGCCAATTTTGCAAAACTAAGCTTGGGATACTGGTCCAACAGGTCTCCAATTGAGAGTGGAGTTAGGTTTGGCCCTATTTGGAGCTGCAACATTTCATTAATTGACTAAGTAGTGATGGTGAAAAGTATGGTTTGGTTTGGGGAAATGACTACTCTATGACTATGGATGTAATTGGCATGACAATAGTGGACAATATCTAGGAAAATGTGGACTTGGGGGAACTGGTATTTGGGCAAATTTTACTGCCAAAGGCCAATCTTATCAACATGGTTGAGGTATTTGTCCCTACTTTGGCAATGTACTTTGAGCAGGGGCTCTATGGCAGTGTTATCTTTTATTTCAAAATCTTTATCAGCTAAAGGAAGGTGGTCTAGGTCTAAGTGAGGTGTGGATATGGGCCTTACATCCATTGCAATTGGGGCAACCATACTCAGTTCTTGTGGTTTTGAGTGTGGGGGGTAATTCACAGTTTTTAAGGCAACGATGGTTTTGTATATGGTTATGGCTCAGAGTGTAAAAATAAAAGTAAATTTGATATTTTTCACTTAATTAATAGTGTTACAAGGGTGATTTCACTTGGAATTTGACAATGGAGTTGGTTTTCCATGGTTAAATACCTAGAATTGGGGGAAATTGACTGTAAATGGTGGTTGATGGAGGTTGCAGAGGTTCGTACGGTTCTAGTATAGACTGATGAATGAGCTGGGCTGTCTACAGTGTCTGCGGAGAAATGGAAGAGGTTTGTGAGTAAATTTGTTGTTTGTAGGGGTCGCAATGGCTTTCTGAGTTCTCAAATGGAAAAAGCGAGAAAAGGGTGAAAAGAAGGGTAATTGGACTTATATATAAAAAAATTAGTTTTGGCGGGTTCATTGATTGATGAATAGTGCCAGCTTTTTGGTTGAAATGGGGAAAGCAGTTTAGGAGGAGCATCCCACTGCTTTTGTGGTGTGGGCAGTATTGGGGAGGAGTCGCCCGATTCCACACATTGTGTGACACATAGCATCGGGGGTCAGGAGGAAAACCACCTTATTGGGTGGGTAAAGGATGGAAATCGGGCGTGGCTGATATGATTATGGGCCGCTAGATGTGGGGAAGGGACAATCAACGGTGATCGGGTGATGGAGTTGCATGTGAATTTAATGCAAAAAGATTTCGAGGGGACAATGGGTCTAATCACCGGTGGTATAGGATTAGATTAAAGCTTAATCTCATCGAGGGCGCTTTAATATGGGATTAAAGACTGTGGGCAGGGTTGTAATATATTTTGTGGGTTATAGCATAGTCATATAGTTTATAACTAAACTAAGGGGTGGGGTTATTTTATATGGAGTTAAATATATATTGGCTAATGGGTTTTTGAGAATTTTATATATTTAACTAAAAGGTTAATATGAGGTGAAATGAGTGGAAGGGGCATTGTACTTAGGTATATGAACATTATGTGCTTTCCATACACTTAGTACTTAGGATAAATGCATTTGATGGATTTTTTTGTGTAAAATATGTTTATCATGGGGTTTTCCTAGGCAAAGACAATTTATCATTACGAAAAGGGGTCTTGTGAGGGGGATGAATGAAATGCAAGGGAATTTAACATCTTTTCTTCTTAAGTCATCAAGCCGAGGGTCCGGTCCCACCAGAAGTCAGAGAAATGCTTTGAGCCTCTTTAAATTAAAGACCTATAGGTATTAATATTTATATTATGAAAGGGAAATTAGCGAATGTTATAGGGGTAAAAGTGAATGATGGGGGTGTTAAATAAACCATATTGTGAACCATTGTTTTGCTTTGTCCACTACTTATGCATTTCTGAAAATCGCTTTAAGATAATGACATAAGTATTTTTGCATAATCACATGATATTTCTGCAACCTTTCTCCTACTTGCCCACTTACTCATCCTACCATTTTTACTTCACTTTATTAGGGTGCATTTAGGCTAGCAAACCCTTATCAATATTTTTCTTTTCTTTTATAAAGCAAATTGTCTAATTCTAACCTTATATCATCCAAGGGCTCAAATTAAGTTGATGAGCTCCTTTTATTCACTCTACCTATCTAATGATCTACCAAGATTACTCTGTTTGGTTAGATTTTATTTACTAACTATAAACATAAAATTCAAAGCATGGTATAATCAAGATTAAACAGTTTGATTACCATGGATGGTGGAATGAGTGACAAGCTGCACACAATCATTATTATGCATAAAAGTAAATAGCAATGGCATTTTGACTTGCACACTTTCATGGACTCTTTTTTTCTTTTGGGGTTCACATATTTTTCATTTTTTGACCATTTTCATTCTTTTCGTCCTTTCATTATTCTTTTAGGACATACCCTCTTTACATTTTTTAATTTTTTTTAATATGGAAAACATTTGCAGAAAGCAAAGGTATGTACAATATTACAAGGTTTCAACATAGTTATTCAAAATCATGACTCCAATTGGCATAGAAACCTAACAGAAGTAACTATCATAATCACATGTTTACAACTTAAAATAAGTAATTCATGCATATAAGTTTTATTAGCCAGTCATGCAACACTAACCAATCACTGATACCAACCATGTTAATGCAGCCATGACAAGACTTAATTAACAATTAGTTGTTAGATTCACGTCTCATGAATTGACTCATTATTTATTTTTAATATCTGAAGGGGTTCTTTCAATAACCTTTTAAAACACTCTATCATCCTCTTCAAGGACATTCCCTGTATTTTTCATTCATGCATTTATTATTTATCAATATTGCACTGTAACTTTGGTCATGTTCATTAAATGTTTCATTAATATTTTCATATTTGCAAAGATTGGTAGTCGAATTTCACTTTCACTAGTGAGTGTTCAAGGTTGTTCATGCATTTATTATTTATCAGTAGTTCATTGTAAGTTTGGTCATGTTGATTAAATGTTTCATTAATATTTTCATATTTGAAAAGGTTGGTAGTCGAATTTCACTTTCACTAGTGAGTGTTCAAGCTTGTTCATAGATGTAATAGAAATTTTATTATGCTTTATCCTCATCAGGATTCAAATTTCATGAATACATTTATGCAAAAGACTTGATTACTATTACTCCTCAATGCGGTTATAAACATGCATCATGCATCTCAAGAAAAAGTAGTGTATTGAATATATCAATATGTAGATTGTTATAATCATACCTAAGCTGATTCCCAGTAGAATCATACATAAATTTCTTGTTCGCTTAACAACTCCCAAAGGTGTCATTGTTGTAGCCTTCAGCTCTGATAACACTTGTAACATCCTCGGTGACCTCACATGAAAATGTAGGGAGTTAGAAATATTTTATACAAATTACCCACGGGTAATTATCCAAATCACTATCTAGATATTCATTAAGCATTAGATAGAATGTTCATCAGTACATAGAGTAACTTCCAGTAGAGGAATAATAAGTTGCATAACCATTAACAAGAACTATTGTAGTATATTAACATAAATTGTATGATGAATCTTGCATCCATTTCATAATTCCCTTAACTAAAGTAATTAATAACATACTTGACATTATGAACATCATATCAAACAAATAATTAACATCATCAAACTGACACAATAATTAATCACATCATTAAACACTGATATACCTTGGAAACCCCATAGGGTGAAAATCAACAAACCTTTAATTTTGTTATCAGAGACTCATGAAGGTGTTCATTCCTTACTCAATGGCTTATAAGGGAGTCCATCCCTTAACCATTGTCATAAAATCTTACAAGGAAATATCATTTAAATGCAAAATATTTAGTTACAATCATCATGATATCAGTTACCCATAAATATTCCATATTCCATATCTTTGTGGCTTCGTGGTTCTAAAAGTGGATCATCATGTAGCTTGCACTCATTTGTATGGACCATTAGTTCTTTACCTCCCATAATATTAAACATAATATATCCTTTGCACACATCACCATACATCGATAACACGTTTACATAAAGTATTAATCACCCAATAATAAATACTTAATAGTGGTTCTTTAACATCTACTCATGTGCATAAATAAAATGTAAATATAATGTCACAACATGCTTCTTTTAATAACATTTCCCATACATTAATTATAACATAATAAGCACCACATTACTATGATCCTTCTCACACAAGTAGACATTCATTTCCAAAGGAAACTAAAACCATCCATTTTCATTTAAAGGATACTAGTAAGTTAGTTTTTTTTCCATGCATGTAATTAGATAAAAACTTATTCAAAGAAAAGTATCCCCTTAGCTTCTTCTATGTGCCTGTAACTAAGTAATCATTTGAATACCATAACTATTATTATTATTACTATTATGCATTCAAATGCATGTCCCCTTGTAAGAGAAAAAAAACTAACATAACAAATACCATTATCATGCATGCAAATGCATATCCCTTCTCCAAAAGCATCCTTCCCAAGATAGAGCTATTTACAAAGTCTATTGTATACGAAAACACATCCTTTGCTCTAAAGGAAAACTAATGTGTTAGTTATTATTTCTTGCATATATATACAAAGTCTATTGTATATGAAAATACATGCTTTGTTCTAAAGGAAAACTAATGTGTTAGTTATTATTTCTTGAGTATATATATATATATTTGTAGATGAAGGCTAATGCACTTATTACATGAGATAACTTGTTTCTCTTCCAAGGTGTAACATAATAATTATATACCTTCCATAAATAATTCTCTTTAAGGAATCCAACATTATTGGTGTAGTTTTCATGGAGGCAAAAATCATATCCTTTCAAAAAATCAAACACAATATTTCTATTTTTCATGCAAATAAATAACACACTTCCTTTCAAGAAATATCAAACATAATGTTTTTATATTGTGCATGCAGATAACTTATTTCCTCTCAAGAAATATGTTAGGTCCCTATACTACTAGTATAGCCCCTTATTGTTATTATTTCAACCTACTTATAGTATTGTTGTGCCCATGTAGTCGCCAATATTTTTATTATTGTATCACGTAAATGCCCATTATTGTCATCATTGTGCCGTTACAATATTATTGTTATGTACGGTCTAATTATATTGTGACCCGTTAGACTCCCATATATAGAGAGGAGGGCTTGTCATTTGTATCATCGAAGAATTGTTCAGTTGTGTAATGTAAAGGAGGTTTCCCCCCTTGAAGAGGCTAATTTTGAATTCTTTGATCTATTTATTATTTTATTTGGTCTGTTGGTTGAATAAAATTTAATATCATAGGTTTGGATTCTAGGCTTTTGCTACTTCAAACAGACCATTGTGGCATGTTCGCTATAACAATTTTTATACGAAAATTCAAAAGATGAAATTAAAATCCATCAGTGTCAAAACCATGTTAAACCTTACGTACGACTTTTATATCTTGGTTCATTATATTTTTGGAGATATGATCCGAGGAAGTTAGGTTTTTTTAGGCTCCCAAATTCCATCTCAAACATTTGACCTTGGGAAAATCATTGTAACTTTCTCTCTGAGAATCAGATTAAAATTTCTTCATAAGTGATAGAAGGAGGTCAAAATTTACTTTTTTGGGAATCACCTTCAGGGCTGAAGGTCGAAATAGAGACACATGGAACTTCATATAAGTTTTCTCTACTTAACATCTATAATGAGGTCATCGTGGGATATTGGCAATAACTTATGGGGTTAGAAAGAGGACTAATAGGGATACCATAGAACAACAATTTAGGTATGGGAGATCCAAAATTATAGAGATACAACATATTCAATATCGAGCTCCTACAAAAGCAAAAAAAAAAGTGTGTAGTCTTTTTAAAAATTTGAATACGTTTTGTTTGAAAAACTAGTTTGAAGTGATTCAAAGGGAATAATGAAGCATAATTATCATTATTTGATGCCCCTGATAAAGAAAATGGAAGAACCTAGTAAGCAACCTGAAAGCTCTACTATGACTTATGATGAAGAGGAAGAATGCAACATGAGATATCAAAATTACGGGAAAAAGTGCGACAAATATCACTCAAAAAAAGTAACAAAAACTAAGATGGATGGTTTAAATAATTGAATGGAAGTTAAGATGGATGGTTTGAACAATCACATCAATGGTATAGAAGCAAAACTAAAAGGCAACATTGAAGATTGAAAGAAAGACATGGAAGATTTGAAGGGAGGTTTGGAAAAATTGCTACAAGAAATGCTTCCTAATGGAAAAAAGGTGGTAGATGAAACTCATGATGAGAGAAAAAGGAATGATAATCATGTTTTCATAGACTCTAACATTGGATTGAATACACACGACGTTTCAAATATCGATATGAGTAAGTTTGATGGCAAGGATCCCTTAACATGGATACTATAGATGCAACAATATTTTGATCTCCATAACTTGCAAAACACACAAAATATATGCATTACAATTTATATTTGGAATCCAATTAGTTTGTATGGTATTGATGGCTTTGCTCTCATAAACAAATTGTCACTTGGTCACTTTTTATGGAGGAAATGATTGAAAATTATGAGCATACAAAGAGAAACACCATTTTCAGAGAATTGATAAATCTCAAATAAAAAGGTTCAATGGTGGAGCACATTGAGGACTTCCAAAAATTGAATATAGAGGTAAAGGATATTCCAAAGGAGAATATGATTAATGTCTTCATAGGGAATTTAAAGGATAACATACAACATGAGGTTCATCTATGGGAACCTAATTCATTGGAGAAGCCATTCAGGTTGGAAAGAAAAATTAAAAGAAAAATTATGGAAACAAGGAATCCTACCACTCATGACTATAAAGATGGAAGTGTTGTTGCTCCTAGCCTTCCAAATCCTACAAGGTTGACACCACAAAAATTAGAAGAAAAAAGAGAAAAAGGCTTTTGTTACAGTTGTGATTGAAAATACATTAAAGGTCATAAGAGTGCTGAGAAGTAATTAATTTACATAAATTGTGGAGACTAGGAAGAAAAGGATCAAGAAACACAAAAAGAAGATGATATACACTAGGAACCAACCCTAGAGAAAGAATAAAGGAATTCGACCATATTTTGTAATGCATCGACACTTTATCGATATCATACACCACCCATGACATCATATTTAAGAGAAAATTTTAAGGCTCAAGGATCACATCGAGCATTAACAACAAGTTCTCCAACTCTTAAATGATAACCTCACTTTGGTGCAGAATCGAATGAAACAACAGGCACATGAACATCACATTGAAAGAAGTTTTGATGTATGTGATTGGATATTTTTACGACTACAACCATACAAAAAAATTTCCCTCGTGAAAACTAAGATTGATAATAAATTATCACCAAAATATTATGGTCCTTGCAATGTGTTACAAAAGATTGGTACTATGGAATACAAATTGGAGTTTCCTACATCTTCCCGAATGCACCCATTTTTACAAGTTTCATGCTTAAAGAAGGCTATAGGTGACAATCTCCCAGTTCAAACAATATTGTCGGAAATTGATGGGAGGAAAATCCATATTGGAACTTGAAGTAGCCATGGAATCAGTAACCTTCCAGCTATGAAATCAATCAATTTCAAAGTATCTCATCAAGTGGAAGAACTTATCCGTTGAAGATTCCACATGGGAGGATGAAAATTTTATACAGAGGCATCCAGAACTTTCAAGCATCGAGGACAACAATCTTTTGGGGAGAGGGGTATGGTAGGTCCCTATACTACTAGTGTAACCCCTTATTGTTATTAGCGCAACCTCCTTATTATATTGTTGTGCCCATGTAGTCCCCCTATTGTTATTAATTTACCCCATCGAAGCTGAATATTTTTATTGTTTTGCCTTCACACTATTATTGATATGTAACCTCTGATTATATTGTGACCCATTAGACTCTTATATATAGAAATGAGGTATTATCATTTATTTCATCGAAGAATTTTTCATTTGTATAATGTAAAGGTGCTTTTCCCCTTGAAAAAGTTAATTTCGAAATCGTTGATCTATCTCTTATTTTATTTTGTTAGATGGTTGCATAACAAAATATCAAGCATAGTAGTTCTATTTTGTTGCATACAAAGAACATCACAAGATATACTCATACATTCTTACAATTTTTTAATGCAAAAAAATTCATATGTTTTCCTTCACAAAAATATTAACATAGTTAATTTCCTTATACCATGTATTCTTTTTAATGAGACATAAGGTAAACCTTTTTATGCCAATGATACTTTTGTGCAATCTTGTGTGCATATACATCCTTATTTATTTTTCAAGCCATCTAGCAAAACAATTATTCCTTTGTGAATATTTGTATTCAATATAATAGTTTATCTATTCACACTTCTCATGGAATATTTCTATAATATGAAGCTTATTTATGTCTTAAATAATTGCAAAAAGTTGGTTCTTTATTCATACTTCAAAAGTATAAGGTAAATATGTTAAATGGGTTGGAGGTCAACTTTTATTTATGAAAGTAGGAACAATCACAACTACAATCACAACATCATTGTTGTATTTTCATATAGCCATTTAATCAACTTGCAATGCAAGCATGCAAACTAAGTTTTCCATGCAAGATTTTAAAATAAATATAGACAATTCATTCCAAAAGATAACTAACTCACTAACTATTTTACTTGGAAATAATATCTCTCTTCACACTATCTTTTACAATATTTTCAAGAAATGATTCTCAAGAACTAACATGGTTATTTATATTTTTATGTGAAAAAAAAAATTGTTTATTATTTTCTTAAAAAAAACTAACACACCAATATTTATCTTTCACCGTACAATTCTCTTCTAGAAAAATCAAGTGGCTATTCATCCTTTTATAATGCCACATAAAAATAAATAATAATAAATATATATTCAGTCAACCATATTGGAATTATTCAAGTAAAAACCACCTCTTAGCATACGTTCTACTCATCCGTTAAAAGAGAACTCAAAAGTGGAAGTGATGAAATACTCATTATTTACTTGGAAATAGTTTAAGCCATAAAAACACACCTCCCCATCATACATCTGCATCTCCAATTACAAAGCACCATTGAATCCATGGGATCCAAGCAAACTTGTCATTGTGAACGGCCCCATCGCCTTTTCGCAGGCTTTGAGCTCTATCACTTTGCTGAATGCCAAGTCAAAATAACTTGAGAAGTTGGCAGAAAAGTCCATCGAGTACGTGTAACCACATCAACAAATAAAAATAAAAAGAACATAATGCAACGAATCTAGAGGTCTATGTCTGCTGCCAGACTGTAATTGAGCATATAATTTCATTCTACAGTTTGTATTGGAGGAACAATTTATTTAAAGAGCAAGTCTACCGATCGCACTTTTCTTCACGGTCTCGAATTCCAAATGCGATGGCCCAACGTAGCCCTGTTGTTTGCGATATGCACAAATCTGCATTAATAAAACCTCAAGTCCTCAAAGAAAGAATATGCATTGTGTGCTCATAATTATGCAATACGCCATAAATGTGAAGTAATGAAGCCCAGAATCTGGACGGGAAGAACATCAGACAAGCCCCATGAAGCAAGAGACTAATAATAATAAAAAATACATAGTTTATCATTGTTCACTCTTAACAGATGGTGAATGAAGAATACGAAGGGTGGTTATCAAGAACCGAACCCAAGTAAATTTTGGTTTTAACGGTCATAATAAGAAAACAACCAGATGTCAAGTTGATATTTCATAATATGTAAATATGCGAATTAACTGTCATAATAAGAAAATAACCAGATGTCAAGTTAATATTTCATAATATGTAAATAAGCGAGCTTTTAGGAGGGGATATTACACATAGAAATTTAAACATTAAAATTTGAACAATAAAATTAAAACATTAAAACTAAAATTAAACATTGAGATTAAAACAGTAAAGATAAAATTTAAACACTAAAATATAAAAGTAACATTTAAACAGTGTAAAACTTAAATATTAAAATTTAAACAATAAAATTAAAACAGTAAATTTTACACATTAACATTTCAACATTAAAATTAAAGTTAAACATTGAAATTAAAATAATCAAAAGATAAATTTAAGACAATAAAATTTAAACATTTAAAGTAAAAGTTAAAGTAAAAAAAATTAAAATTAAAATATAACATTTTGAAATATAAAAGTTTAAAGATAGTGAAAAATCTAACCTAAAATTTAAAACATTTAAGTTTAAAGGTTAAAAATGAAACCTTAAAACTTTAATAACACATTAAATGAAACATTTAAAAAAAATGGTAATTAAAACATTAAAAATTGGAAAACAAAATATTGAAATAAAAACATTCAAAATTTTATAACAAAAATTTTAACATTAAAATTTAAACAAGAAAATTAAAACATTTAAAATAACTGCATTCAAAATAGAATAAAATTTGAAAAATAAATGTGGAATATTTAATATTTAAAAATAAAAGATTAATCTAAAATTAAAGATAAAAAATTAAACATTTTGAAATATATAAATTTAAATATGGTGAAAAAGGTAACATAAAATTTAAAACATTTAAATTTAAACATTAAAAATGAAACCTTCAAAATTTAATAACACATCAAATTAAACATTTTAAAAAAATTGTAATTAAAACCTTGGAAATTAAAACAAAAAAAAAAACATTGAAAATTTTATTAATAAAAATTTTAACTTTAAAATTCAAACATTAAACTTTGAAGAGTTAAATTGTAACATTAAAATATAAACCAGAAAATTAAAACATTAAAATTACACATTTAAGGATTTTAACATTTAAAATAACTACATTTAAAATAAAATAAAGTTTGAAAAATAAACATTAAATATTTAATATTTAAAAATAAAACATTAAAATAAAATTAAAGATAAAAAAATAAAATTTTGAAATATATAAATTTAAATATGATGAAAAATCTAACAGAGAAATTAGAACATTTAAATTTAGACATTAAAAATTAAATTTAACAACACATAAAATTAAACTTTCTAAAATAAAAAGTTAAAAAAAAAAAAACATTCTAATTAAAACATTGAAAATTAAACCCAAAAAACATTATAAAAGCATTGAAAATTTTATTAATAAAAATTAAACTTTAAAATTGAAACATTTAAATTTAAAGAGTTAACTTTAGACATTGAAAAAAAAACATTCGAAATTTAATTAAACATTCTATTGAACCTTTAAACATAAAACAGGGAAATAAAAATAAAAGATTGAAATTGAAACATTCGAAAATTTAAACAACAAAGAAAGCGTTTCCCACCATTTGCAATTTCAAGAATAAAAAAACATTTTAAAAATTGGGCAGAAGAAGTGGTGCTGGCAAGAAAGCGTTGCTTCTGCCTTGCCGGAAGATGGTTTCATTTCATTTGTGGAGGCGAAGAGCAGAGAAGTCGAAACAAGAGCAAGAGAGGTGTTGGCAAGGTACATTAGAATGGTGTCTTCCCTGAAGATCATCTATCTGTTGTTTCTAAGCTATGCTTTCTACGATCCAGGGATCAGTTGCGTGCTCAACATTTGGGGTTTGTTGGTGCTTGCTGCTGGAATCGAATTCAGAGAGTGGCCTCGTTTGCTGAGATTTGTTGTGTCCTCGGATAAAAAGGTAAGAGAGTGTTACTAAATTAAAAATATCTGCAAACTATGTTTCTTAATAAACTAAGTGATATGTACCAAGTATTTGTATCGGACTAATTAGAGAGTAAATGTTAATAAACTTAGTGATATGCACAAAGTATTTGTATCGGACTAATTAGAGAGTATATGTTTTAGAACAAAATAAAACGAAGAGCAAATTGTTTTTAGGAAGTTACCGTGCATGAGAGAATATTAGTGACTAAGTTACTAAGTTTATCAGAAACTTAAGGAAAACCTAATAGACAGCTTGATTAGTGGAAGAAAATTACTATCTTAACAAAAATAGAATCTTAAGTTATTACGGTTAAAATAATTAGGAGTAGTCTATCTAGGCGGAGGAATGGCCGGTTTCCGTCACCGTCCGGAAAAAACTCCGGCTCCGGTCGCCGGAAATTCCTCCGCCCAGCTCCGCCACGCGCCGCGAGCTCCGCCCAGCGCCGCCGCGAACTCTGCCCAGTTAAATTTCGTAGACTTCCACATACTAATAAACATGGATGCGTGGCGCAATGGTAGCGCGTCTGACTCCAGATTACAAGGTTACGTGTTTGATTCACATCAGGTTCGATGTTGTGAGTTCGTTTATTTTTGGTCCATATGTTCTATGGAAAATAATTACCAGGCGGCCGGTGGCGGAGCTGGGCGGAGGAATTTCTGGCGGCCGGAGCCGGAGGTTTTTCCGGGCGGTGACGGAAACCGGCCCATTCCTCCGCCTAAGTAGACTACTCCAAATAATTATAGAGACAAGTTCTCTGTTTTATGTGAGGGTGGATACCTTTCTTTCGGGGCCAAGGGTGTATACCTCTCTTTCCATCAAGGTCCAGAGAGTCAGTCCTGAACATGGAAATATAAGACTTAGAAGCGTAGTCTGTAGTTTCCCCTTAAAAGGAACCACGTCATTTCCGATTAAAAGGAACGTCGTCTAATATATATATATATTAAATTTTTTGAAATAAAATTCCTGCATCTATATAGAAGCATGAATAGATTTTTAATTAAATTTCTAAACAAGAAGGTTATTTTTACAACCAGAAATAAGAATTTGCAAGGAGTAGTAAAGAATAACTGTCATTTTTTATAGTTCTAAAGTCCATAAATACCGTTAAGGGTTTAGAATTAAACTCTAAAAATTGAAAACATAGCGACATATTAATTCTAATACGAAATTGTAATATATATATATATATATATATATATATATATATATCCATGTTCTCTTTACCTAAACCTCAAGGCCACGAACTAAAAAAACCAAATATTATACATCTAAATATTCCTCTAAAGATAATATAGAAGTCACATAAAAATTTATACATATATTTCCAAATTATATAAAACAAAACCAAAAGGGGCAGTAGCCTTGTCATTTACAGGAACAACTTTATAAACCCCAATGCTGTGAATATGCCTAATGATTAAATTGAATGAAAAAGCAGACTGTATGTATGTTTAGGCTACAGGAATTTCCTCAGCCATTGTTAGGCTACGTCACTTTTGCTATTGAAGAAACCGAGCACCATTGGCCTTGGCAACAACATGTATCCAATAATTCAATCCTGTGACCATATGTCAATATTTCAAATTATTGCAAGCATGAATAGAGCTTAAAAAAAAAATACTAAAGAAATATCTAGACACGAACATTCTTTTCACACTTAGAAATAAGAATTTCCAAGAAATAGTTGTAAGTAGATAAATACTCTTAAGAGTTTAGAGTTAAACTCTAAAAATTGAAAATAAATCAACATATTAATTCTAATATAAAATTGTAGAATGGCCACATATATAGACACACGAGTTCAAATGATAACCATATTCTCTTCATCTAAACCCTAAGGCTCGACAGGGCCACGAACTAAAGAAATAAAATATTATACATCTAAATGTTCCTCTAAGAATAGTATAGACCTTCGTGCTGACAGTTGTGAAAGGCCACATAAAATTTTATACCTATATTTCTAGGTTATCTAAAACAAAAACAAAAGCCGCAATAGGCTTCTCAATTATAGCGACAACTTTGTAAACCTCAGCGCTGTGAATAGGCCTAATGATTATTTTAGGTTATAGGAATTTCCTCGGCCATGGTTATGCTACGTCACATCTGCCATTGAAGAAACCAAACACCATTGGCCTTGGAAGAAACATGTCTCCGAAATTGCAGCCCTGTGACCATATGTCAACAATTGGACCATAACTAGATGGATCACTCGCCTTTTTAAGGAAAATGTTGCGTGGCCTGTATAGGGCATCGAACAACATCTGACTGATTTAAAAATAAAAGAATATTTTCTTGACATTGTATTAGCCAATTACAATTAATCTTTAAACAAATTACAATCTATTTTATTACCCAATTCGAATCAAATATTAATTAGACTGCACCATTATTTTTCTCTTATTCTTAGTTTTTTACATTGGAAACCCAAGTGCATAGGAGAATAAAAAGCAAAAACTAGTAGCACAGAGGCAATCTTTTATACAACCGGCTGTATAACAAAAGTTCATAGATCTGAATATCCATAAAGTTATATAAACTGAAACGAGAATAGGCATGATTTTAAAACCGAACAACTTCTATTATCACAAAAGAGTATTCATTATCCGAGCAGGGTAGACATAATGTCGAATTGGTTAGGTTTTTTCGGGGGGGCGCGGGGGAAACGAGGGCTAGCAGCGTAAATGTCGCCAAATCCCGGGAGTCGTTGGATTGATGATTTGATGAACGGTGAACGAAGATCCAGATGTCACCTCGGCCAGCTACCAAGCACAATCTCCAGAAGGTTCTAACGCGAATGGGTTTGGTCACATGGGCGGTTAAATATCCAATCGCCAAAATAAATTTAACTGGAGCAAATAAAACATATACATGGTTATAGGGTAAACATAAGAGATATATTAAATCAATGAAATTAATTTCAATTTATTTCAATTCACCATCAGAACCTCTTTTCCCCACAAATCACATTTCATTATATTTGTCATGGAGCAAATAGACACACACGAATGCACTAAAAACAAATATGTAATCACTTATTATCTATGCTGTAAAAATGTAATCTAAAGCGAGACACATTATAAGGTTTATATAAATGTAAATTCGTTATATATATACTTTTAAGATGTGTCATATTTACATTATATAAGGTATAATGATTATTTGTATTTGTAAATTTTTTTATATAAATTTATTTTTTTATTTAAATGTAAATAATTAATTTGAGCATATCAACTACCCTATCAGGGGAAATGATGAATTTAGAACATCCACTATATTGCACTTGGAGATATAAAATGTGGATGGCAATGTCTATAAATGTTTTCAATAAAACAGATGATTTTAACGAGTACGGCATAATTAGTTCAATGAAAAAATGGAACCTGTGCAAAAAGAACACATAGTTGATGAATACTCCGATGTGGGAACTACCTAGTTTATATATTTCGTCCATCTCTTATTATATGGGCATGCTATTTGTTGATGACTACTCCGATGTGGTGACGACATAGTTTATGTATTTCCTTTAATTATATGGATATGCTATTTGTTTCGATTTTCGGCTTGAGGATTTTTTTCACCAACTCTATAACGAATTTCTCCATAGACGAAACCTTTTTTAATCAAATATCAAAGTGGATGGCTAGTGAAATCCATAACTTGTTTTGTTTTAAAAATAATGTAAGTAGATTTACTATAGAACTAAGAGTTATAGAAACAAAAATATGGAACATTAAAGAAATTAAACACTTGAAAAATAAAGAAATAAAAAAAATTGAAACATTACAAATTAATCTTGAAAATTAAACCGCAAAAACTATGTCAACGATTCTATATTGGAGCTTTTCTATATATCATATTTTCAAATATGTTGCTAGATTGTTTTTAGATGTTTTAATGTTGTATATTGTATGCATTTTTTTGACATCATTTTTGTTTTGTTATTCCATAAAACTTGTAGCGTGCTGTTTTCTTTTACCAAAGTCTTGCATGTAATCTTTTTTTTTGTTGAAGCAAGAGACTATCCTTCTATTTCAATAACCAAAAAATAAAGTTACAGAATTTACAAAAAGCAATTATGCTTCAAGGACTCAGGAAATATTCCGGGCAAACTGACAAAGAAAAGACCCTCCCCTCTACATAAAGCAAAGCTATCCTCTCAAAGAAATCCTAAGGTTAGACATTATGCATTTTTAACCTAATTTCAAACTCCGTTAACCCCCACTACAATAACTCGAAAAGCTTGATAGTACTGGTGGCCCCACAAAATTGCACAACTAAAACTGACCGTCGATTCGATCTATGAAATCGAACGGCTCGGATAAAAATCGCATCGCCAAGATGTCCAATTGATAATGCACGATGGAAGGTGGTATTCCTAACCACCCCTTGCCACGTGGTGGGAGCCCAATGGAATCGCTCCCAAAATCCCAAAACCACTTACCATTCTTGTTGGGTCCCTATAATACTAGTGATTACCCCATTACTATTGTAGTTATACCCCTTATTTATATTGTTGTGCCCCTATTACCCCCATATTGTTATTTCTGTGCCCCATAGAATCCCTCTATTGTTATTTTTGTGGCTTTATATTATTATTGTTAGGTCGGCTGGATTATATTGTGACTCCCTAGACTCCTATATATAGAAAGGAGGTTTTGTCATTTGTATCATCCAAGAATTGTTCATTTATGTAATGTAAAGAAGGTTGCTCCCTCGAAGAGGCTAAATTCTAAGGCGTGGATCTCTCTTTTCTATCTTTGTGTGAGCTGGTTTCATAACATTTGGTATCAGAGCTTTGGATTCTAGGGTTTCGCTGCTCCAAACAGGTCATCGTGGTATTTTCGCTATAACTTTTTTTCTGTGACGTTTCAGAAATCGCAAAAAAAACCCGTTTGAGAAGCATTGGCGCTGAACCTTGTGTTCGAATTTCAGAGCTTTTCTCGCAATATTTTCAGAGATATGATCTGAGGAAGTTGGTCTTTTTGCAGACTCCTGAATTACATTCAAAATAGGTGACCTGGGGAAAATCGTCATAACTCTCTCTCTGAGGATCGGATTGAAATTTCGTAAAAAGGTACAGAAAGAGGACGGACTCTAGTTTCTTGTGCGTGTGTTTCAGGTTCAAAGGTTGAAACAGTGACTCGTGGCACGTCGTGCAAGTTAGCTCTACTAAATCAGTCTAAAAGCAAGTAACTGTGGGAGATTTCACATAACTCTTCCTTGGAGAATCCAATTTGGCTCAGACTTGTGGCATTGGAAAGAAGACGCAGAAGGCTACTAGGAAGCATACCATTCACAACTATAAAGATGGAAGTTTTGTTGCCCATAGTCTTCCACAACCTACAAGGTTGACACCACAACAATTGGAAGAAAAAAGAGCAAAAGGGCTTTGTTACAATTGTGATAGCAAATACACAAAAGGTCATAAGTGTGCTGAGAAGAAATTATTTTACATAGATTGTGAAGAGGAAGAAGAAAAAGAGCAAGAAAGGTCAAAAGAAGAGGATATATTCCAGGAACAAAGCCTATATAAAGAACAAATAAATCCGACCATATCTTGTAATGCATTGGCGGGAATTACCACTCCTCAAACCATCAAGATAGAAGGACAAATCAAGAAGAAAAAGGTAATAGTGTTGATTGATTCAGGAAGCACCCACAATTTTATTCATTGTAGGGTAGCAAAAGAATTGAATTGCTTCCTATATCCAACACCAGAGTATCAAGTGATGATTGCAAATGGAGGAACAATAAATTGTTCTGGAAAGTGCCATAATATCAAGCTATGCATGGGAGAATATGTATTGACTAGCCCAATGCTTTCCATTCCAATGGGAGGTGCTGATGTTGTACTAGGAGTCCAATGGCTACAATCCTTGGGTACAATAGCTTTTAATTTTCAAGAACTTTTCATGAAATTTTCTGTGGAAGGAAAGGAAGTTGAATTAAGGGGTATTGCAGGGAAACCAGGAAAGATAATCAGCTCTAATGGCATGACAAAGCTTCTAAAAAAGGAGCAAAGAGGTGTAATTGCACAATTATGTTCACTAGATGTTTCCACATTGGAATCATCTATTTCTCCAGATCTCCAAAAAGTCCTGGACAATCATTCCAAGGTATTTGAGACTCCCAAAGGTCTCCCACCTATGCGTGATCATGATCATGCTATTCATCTGATTCCGGGAAGTGTTCCTCCAAACATCAGGCCGTACAGATATCCCTATGTCCAAAAAAGTGAAATTGAACGTATGGTTGCAGAAATGCTAGAGGCGGGTATAATTCCACCGAGTCAAAGTTTTTTCTCAGCTCCAGTAGTATTGGTACACAAGAAGGATGGATCATGGCGCATGTGTCCGGATTATAGGGAGCTCAACAAGCTCACTATTAAAGATAAGTTCCCCATTCCTGTTATTGATGAATTACTGGATGAATTGCATGGATCAATTTACTTCACCAAGTTGGATCTTCGTTCAGGATATCATCAAATCAGAATGAAGGTTGAAGACATTCCGAAAATGGCATTTAGAACTCATGAGGGTCATTATGAATTTTTGGTCATGCCTTTTGGCCTTACCAATGCACCTTCAACATTTCAAGGTTTGATGAATTCAATTTTCAAACCATTCCTTAGAAAATTTGTGTTAGTATTTTTTGATGATATACTAATCTACAACAAGTCTTGGAAGGATCATGTTGAACATGTTGACAGGGTGCTACAACTATTGGAGGAGAAACAATTATATGCAAAAAGATCCAAATGTTTCTTTGGAGTCCAGGAGGTGGAATATTTGGGTCATATTGTATCTCATGAAGGAGTTAAGGTAGACCCTAGCAAAATTAAAGCCATTAAGGAATGGAAAATCCCCACATCCATAAAGCATCTGCGAGGATTTCTTGGGTTGACAGGGTATTATCGCAAGTTTGTTAAGAATTATGGGAGAATAGCAGCACCTCTAACAACATTATTGAAGAAAGATTCATTTTCATGGACTCCGGAAGCAACAAAGGCCTTTGAACATCTTAAAGAGGCAATGTGCCAAGCACCGGTCTTAGCTACACCGGACTTCACAAAAACCTTTATTGTGGAATGTGATGCTTTAGGAAATGGAATTGGTGTTGTTCTAATGCAAGATGAAAGACCCATTGCTTTTGAAAGTCGTCCAATCAAGGGAAAGTTTTTAAGCAAAGCTATTTATGAGAAGAAAATGTTGGCAATACTCCATGCACTTAAGAAATGGCGACCCTACCTAATGGGAAGACACTTCAAGGTAAAAACGGATCATGATAGCCTTAAATACTTTTTAGAACAAAGGTTATCCTCTGAAGAGCAACAAAAGTGGGTCACAAAGATGTTGGGTTATGACTTTGAAATCATCTACAAAAAAGGGAAGCAAAATGTTGTGGCAGATGCACTCTCAAGAAAGGATGAGGATGTGGAAGCATTGTTGTGTGCCATTTCTATTATCCAACCAGATTGGATAAACGAAGTAAGGGAGGAATGGAAGAATGACGAAGAAGTGTGGGCACTTATTCGAAAGTTACAACAAGATTCCAGTACTTCTGATACATTTAGCTGGCAAAATGATTCGTTATGGTACAAAGATCGCTTATACCTCTGTAAGGATTCCCAGCTAAAACAAAAGATTCTTATGGAATTGCACACTTCTCCCTTAGGAGGGCACTCAGGATTTTTAAAAACTTACCATAGGGTTACGAAGGAATTTTTTTGGGATGGCCTTAAATCAGATATTCAAAAGTTTGTGGCGGAATGTTTGGTTTGCCAGCAAAATAAAGTTGAAACAATTAAGACACCGGGTCTATTACAACCTTTATCCATTCCAAGCCAACGTTGGGAGGAGGTTTCAATGGATTTTATCACAGGTTTACCCAGGTCTGAGGGAAAGAGTGTCATCATGGTGGTAGTTGACAGACTTACCAAGTATGCACACTTTTGTGCATTATCACATCCATTTAAAGCCAGTACAGTTTCTACTGCATTTATGGAAACAGTTCAAAAGCTACATGGAAACCCAAAGATTATTGTAAGTGACAGAGATCCCATTTTCACTGGAAATTTTTGGACAGAATTATTTTCTTGTCTTGGTACTCAGTTAGCTCATAGCTCATCTTATCATCCTCAATCTGATGGGCAAACTGAGATAGTAAACAAATGTTTGGAAGGATATCTTCATTGCTTTGTATCTGATAAGCAGACACAATGGGTCAAATGGTTGCCTCTGGCTTAATGGTGGTATAACACTTCCTTCCATACAGCAACAAAAATGACCCCATTTATGGCACTTTATGGGTATCAACCACCATCCATCACATCATATTTAAGAGAAAATTCTAAGGTTCAGGCAGTGGAACATCACATCGAACATCAACAACAAGTCCTCCAACTCTTAAAGGATAACCTAGTGTTGGCACAAAATAGAATGAAACAACAGGTAGATCAACATCACAGTGAAAGAATGTTTGATGTAGGTGATTGGGTATTCCTACGGCTACAACCATATAAGCAAATGTCCCTAAAGCAAGCTAAGAAGGATAATAAATTATCACCAAAGTATTATGGTCCGTACAAGGTGTTGCAAAAGATTGGTACTATGGCATACAAATTGGAGCTTCCTGCAGCTTCTCGATTGCACCCAGTTTTCCATGTTTCATGTTTAAAGAAGGTTATAGGTGACAAGCTCCCAATTCAAACAATATTGCCAGAACTTGACGAGGAAGGAAAAATTATATTAGAACCGGAAGCAGTCACAGAAACAAGAACTCGACAGCTACGAAATCGATCAATTTCAGAGTATCTTATCAAGTGGAAGAACTTATCCGCTGAAGATTCCACATCGGATGATGAGAATTTTATGCAGAAGTATCCAGAACTACTCAAGCGTTGAGGACAACACTTTTTTGAAGGAGAGGGGCATGTTGGGTCCCTATAATACTAGTGATTACCCCATTACTATTGTAGTTATACCCCTTATTTATATTGTTGTGCCCCTATTACCCCCATATTGTTATTTCTGTGCCCCATAGAATCCCTCTATTGTTATTTTTGTGGCTTTATATTATTATTGTTAGGTCGACTGGATTATATTGTGACTCCCTAGACTCCTATATATAGAAAGGAGGTTTTGTCATTTGTATCATCCAAGAATTGTTCATTTATGTAATGTAAAGGAGGTTGCCCCCTCGAAGAGGCTGAATTCTAAGGCGTGGATCTCTCTTTTCTATCTTTGTGTGAGCTGGTTTCATAACAATTCTGAAGTCATGCGATCACCCGGAAACAGCTTTGTGACTGGTTTTCCTGCTCCGTATGAGGAATGTAGGTAAATAGTTGTCGCCGGAAAGAACCAATCACCCTTCCCGCGAGAGCTCGCTTCAGAACTTGCCTCAGAGAATGCCACTGACTGTAAATTGACCCCAGAGTTGTAATCCAAAAGAAAGAGGAGACAAGTCATCTCACACCAGGGTATTAAGAGCCCTATCTAAGCTTGCCCTTCTTCAAGGAACCAACCGAAGTACTGTGATTGAATGTGCTTAGAAACCTTCATTCCGAACCTTTCACTCTGGCCTAATATCTAAAAATTTCTCTGTCCTCTACTGCTTGTTCATTGCAGAGAGCTTTTAATCTACTCTGAGGTGTCTCCTACCACTTCATCTCAATCCTGCACTCTGAATTAATCACTCCTTGGTTGGCTAGTGTATCCACTAGTTTATTGGCTTTTCATCGAACATGGTTGAAACTAATAGTTCAAAGACTCAGGAGATGATTTTGAATTCTCTGATACACTTGAATTAGTCTCCAGTGTTTTGAGACCTTCTTTGGCACTGTTCCACAACTGATTCTCTTGACCGCGTTAATGGAGATCTCTGAATCTGCTTCTATAATGACATTTGAGCTATGACTCAGTTTCAGAAGCTCTAGACAATGTTCCAATGCCATTAATTCAGCCATGTTGTTGGTGGCTTTACCTAAATGGCAGTGGAAAACAAAGATGATGTTTCCTGCTTCATCTCTTAACACTCCTCCATAACCAGTTGTTCCAGGGTTGCATTTTGAAGCACCATCAATATTGCATTTCAGATAACCTTTCGGTGGAGGATGCCAAAAATCCTTTTATGTTTCCAAATCTTTTTCCTTTTTGCATTGTCCACGAGGAATTATCTCATGCATACCCAGTGGCATGAGAGTTCTCAAATCATTCTCTATGGGAGGATTCTTGGGATAATTGTGGACAGTGGTGCTAACTGTCTCCTTAATCTCTTTCAAGATCAAATCCAGCAGGCGAAGAGGAATAGTTTTTTCTTCGTTGAAAATTCTTCTATTCCTTTCTTTCCAAACATTCCAGATAATGAAGCTTGGTGTAAAGGCCCAGGCCATATTAAGGAGCTCATTCTCAGAAAAGTTTCTTCTCCACTTGTTTAGGGTATTAATTATACTTTCTTCATCTTTATCAGACTGTTGAAAAATGGTGGCAAAAGAATCCCACAACCAGGTGGTGAATGTACAACTGTTGAGAATGTGCTCCATTGTTTCCTCTTGAGCTTCACATAGCTGACATCTAGAAGGCCCAATAGCACTCCTTTTCTAAATATCACCCCGGGTTAAGATTTTCTTGTGATGAACTAACCACATGAATAGCTTGATCTTCATCCACCCTTGGTGGCTCCAAAGTTGTTGCTAGGATTTTGCCGTAACACAGGAATCAAGGTTTAGGATGATTCTTTTAGCTTCGGTCTAATGTATTCATGAGTTCCTCTGTTTTTATTTTTATGGGACTGTCATCTCTGCAGTCTATGGTTCTCCAGTTTCTCCATTTTCCAGAGTTGTGAGGAAGATTCCAGAAATCTTCAACTTTGATTAATCCTTGAGAGTCTGTTTCTTGCTTGAGGCTTATAAATTCCTCTCTTAACAGCATTGGTTCTTATTGCCATTTGTCTTCTTAGAAAAGGGCTAGATCTCCTTCTCTAATTTCCTAGAAACTGTTGTGTTGTACTAGGATTTTGTTTTCCCAGGCTTTGTTCCAGATATAAGAGCCTTTTATGTTTCTCGACATTCTTATAAGATCTCTTGTTTGCCAGGAGCTTGCATATTTTTCTTTCCAGGTCTTAGCCCATTGAGCTTCTGTTTCTTTAACCCATCTCGACCAAAACTTGGCTCCGAAAACTTTGCTCAGAATCTCCTGATCATCTAAGCCTGGGCCTCTGTGACTCTTGGGTTTACAGATTTTATCCCCAGAAACAAGGGCCCATTTCTTTCTTGTTTCCTCCTTTCCCCAAAGAAAATCTCTCTTCATATTCCTGAATTGTTGAAACACACGTTTGGGGGCTGGGAGGGTTGATAAAAAGAACACAGGGATTGATTATAGAACAGCCTTTGTCAAAATCAACCTACCAGCTAGGTAGAACGATCGGATAGTCCATTTTTTGACTTTCTCTTGCATCTTTTTCAGCACCGGTTCCCAAATACTTTTGTGCAAAGGCCTGGCTATAAGGGTAATTCCCAAATACTTTAAAGGGAGGGAGTCTCTTTGAAAGCTCAGAATTTTGGAGATATTTCTCTGAATTGCAATGTTAGTATTAAAGAAAATATTTTAGATTTGGAGAGATTAACTTCCATACCTGTATCTAAGGCAAAGTCATTTAGGATTTCTTTGTATTCCGAAGCTTCTTTGACTATGGGCATTCCTTGTAGCATGGTGTCATCCACAAATTGTTGGTGAGTCATTGCCTAACCATTCTCTATGAATTGAAGGCCCTTAATTTTTCCCAATGCTTTGGCCTGTTTAATGGACCTGCCCAGTCCTTCCATCGTGATGATAAAGAGAAAGGGAGAGAGAGGGTCTCCCTGCTTGAGGCCTCTAAAAGGAGTGAAGATCTCTGAGGGAGAATGATTCACCAAAATCAAAAAGATGGAAGAAGTTACTAGAGCCATAACAAATATGACTTAGTTGTGACTGAACCCAAAAGCAGTAAAGACCTTCCTGACATAGATCCAGTTCACCTTGTCATAAGCTTTGGCAATATCTAATTCCATGCTCATACCAACCTGCCTCTTGCTAGTTAGCGTGTGAACTACTTCATGGGCTTGAATGATGTTATTTAGGATTTGTCTACCTTCCACATAACCAAATTGTTCCCCTGAAATTAAAGAAAGAAGTAGAGGTTGGAGTCTACTAGCCAAAACCTTAGATATAATTTTGTAAACCACATTGCATAAGGCAATGGGTCTGTACTTATTAGCAGTCAGGGCTGAATCCTGTTTTGGGATCAGGGAGATGAAGGAGGTGTTGAGGGCTTTTAGAATAGTCATGTTTTTTCTGGAGTCCTCCACAACATTCAGAATATGCTGTTTGATAATGTTCGAGCAGGCCTTAAAAAGGTCTACATTGAAACCAGCTGGTCCTGGAGCTTTGCCATTCTGCATATCTTTAATAACTTCACTGACTTCTTCTTCTGTTAATGGTTCATTCAGGTTAAAATTGTCCTCTCTAGACACCAACTTAGGGATACTTTTTGTAATTTCCTTCATGCATTGCGCTCTGTTTAGATTGTTTTCCTCATTGATTCTTCTGAAATGATGTACCAACACAGATTTGATATCCTTATGAGAGGCCTGAAGCTCCCCATTTCCATTTAATATCGAAGAGATTCTATTGTGAGCTCTATTGGCAATGGTGGATCTATGGAAAAATCTAGTATTACGTTCACCTTCTTTAAGCCATTCAACTCGAGACTTTTGTCTCCAAAATATTTCCTCTTGTTTGCATAATTTCTCCCATTCTTGATGGTGTTTATCAACTTGCTCGCTTTTTACTTTATCAAAACCATCTGTGATCAGTGTTTGATTGAGTTCCTGAAGTTTGATTTCCATTGATTTTTTGTGGGCAAAAATGTTACCAAACTCCTTCTTGTTCCATTCTTTGAGCTTGAGTTTCATGTGCTTGAGTCTTTTATGAAGGGGGAACATTTTAGTGCCCTGGATCTGCAAATCTTCAGACCACCATTTTTCAATGTTGCTGATGAAATCTGGGTGGGTGAGCCAGATATTCTCAAATCTAAAGGGTCTATTCCTAGGAGAATCGTTCCCCTTGATTTCTAATTGAATCGGCCAGTGATCAGAGCCTCCATAGGGGAGAACACTAGCTGTCATTTCTCCGTTTATGAGCATAAGCTCCTCTGAAATCAAAAAATTGTCTAACTTGGAGGCGACCTGTGCCTCACCTCCTCTTTTATTGTTCCATGTGAAAAGGCCATTGTGCGTTTCAGAGTCCACCAATTTCATATCATCTGTGAAGGTTTGGAATGCTATGGAATCTTTACTTAGCAGTCTGGTACCTCCTTTTTTTTCCAAAAGAGATTTAATCATGTTAAAATCTCCTCCCATAACCTAAGGAATTTCTTCACGTCTGCTTCTAAGATCAACCAGGGATTCAAGAGACCTGAGTTTCTCCTCTATTCTTTGAGGCCCATAAATGTTTGTGAATAGGAAGGTATGCGAAACCCCTACTGGTTGAATAATTACTGATAAGTAATTTCTTGATGCCTCCACATCTATTAAGCTAACATTTTGTGGATCCCATAGAGTTAGAATGCCTTCCACTGTGTTTTCTGCTTTTACTTCTAGAAACTCAAATTTGTTAAGCCATTTACTATGGATTTTTTTTAATTTCTGAATAGAGCATTTAGTTTCCTGAATGAAGATTATGTCAAGCATTACTAGTTTCATTCTGTTACTTAACATTCTTTGTTTTCTTTTACTACCTAGACCTCTAATGTTCAAAGATATGAACTTCATAACTAAAGATTTGTAAAAGAGTAACTAGTTAGGTCTCTCATATTACCCGAATCTATCGTTAGCTTTGAACACTCCATCAAGAGCTCATTTTTCTTTTTCCTGCACCTCTTCTTTCCAAGATTTCTAGTCGCTAATCCTAGAGTTCATTTCATAGTTTTCAAACCTCTGTGCTCCTCCTTATGAATTTTTTTACCTTTATCCAACCCTCTTTCCTGAGTTTTCCATAAAAAAAACTACTGTATTTTGTTACATTCTTCTTGGGGCGGTAAGTCTATTCCTCCCTTGGTTCCCTACATCAAGAATCCTTCCAGATCCAAGTTTTCCTTCTTGAGAATTTCTTGTAGTTCATGATCTTCCAGATATATTTCACTTTGAATCATTTCCTGGTCCATCTCCATTTCTGTTTCACTCATGATCATCTCTTTTTGATAACCGGTATCTTGGGACTGTTTGTTGTCTTCTTCCTTCCCTTTTCCATTAGTACCTTCCTCCAAAGATTGGTTTTCTCTTGTGATTTCTTCATTCTCTTCCAGCACCTGAAACTTGTTTTGACTGACCTTCTGCCCCTCATTGAGTTGTTGCTTTAGCCCATTTTTCCCCCTTCTCCTCTACTAGCCACTTTCTGAAAGCTTTCAGTTCCTCCATTGTCTTAGGTTTCCCTTTGTTATTTACTTTATTGAGAGGGCAGTTTCTGAACAAATGTCCATGCTCATGGCATCTACGTCATCTGAATGGGATATGCTCATAGTCAATAGCCTGCACCCATTCCTCATCAAAAACTTCCAAGATAACCTCATCTAGAAGAGCTCTTGATAGATCCATTTCCACACATATCCTTGCAAAGGGGTATATTTTCCTCTTCTTGTGGCTTCAGAAGTTTTGAAAAATGCCCTAGTTTATTGCCAATGGCAGCTAGCGATTCTGTTTGCCAATAATCTAGAGGTAGAGAATAGAGCCTTACCCAAACAGGTACCGAAGTAAAATTTTCCCACTCTGGGACAAAGTTCATCTTCCAAAGCCTCATATAGAGACTGACTGCTACATAAAAGTAGGGTCCTCTTTCGAATATTTTGTCCTTATCTTTGATGTTTGAGAACATCACTGTGAAGAATCCCTTTGACCCAAGATGTAGATCAATGCTTCCTTTGGGTTTCAAGTGATACTTAATCCATGTCTGTAAATCTTTTCCTATGTGCCATAGTCCCATGAATTTACAGATAATGGCATAGGTCACCATGTGTTCCCTGTACGCCTGCAGAGCAGGATCGTTTAATATTATTCTATGAGTGATTTCTACTTTTGGTTTGCAAGGTCCCTTTTGTTTTTTATCTCTTGACTACTGATTTTTGTCTTCTTCCTCCTTGTCCTATGTGGTACTTTTTTCCTTGGTCTTGTTCCCATCAGTCTCCTTTTCATTATCCCTATTTCCGCCATCCGCAAAACCTTTGCTGCTCATCATCGATGTCTTGCCTTTGCTAGCTATCGCATCTTTGTAGGAGGGAGGTGAGCTCCCTCCTCTTATGCCCTCCATTACAAACGATCTTCTGCAACTTTCTAAAACCCTGGCTAATCGCTTCGGCTCCCCATTATCATGAACCCTTCCCTATCAACTTTCCCAAAAAAAGGAAGGTAATATTACTTTGAATGTCCCAAGTCCTACATGTAATCATGTATGCAAGTATTTGGGAGTTTTTACCATTTCAAATTATTTCTTATGTTCTTTGTTGACTTCCTCTATCCATGTTGATGAGATTTAAGCTGGTTTGCAAACAATGGTGTCTTTTGTTTGACGAGTGAGTCTTTCTTGTTGGTTTTAATTATTGTGGTGTTAAATAGTTTTTCTTTATTTCTTTAGCAATTCGTTTGACCCTTGGTTGTTTTTCTTTATTTCTTCAATGTTTTACCCTTACCTTGAATTTGGATTTCGTATTGAAAACAGTGTTAGAGCAATGATTCTATTCAATTACCCTCTTGATTCTTTGGGTTTTGAGAGTTTCTTTATTGTCAACCCTTTTACAAATACATTTATAAATTTTGGTTTTCTCCATCTTGGAGAGCAAGGATTCTTATCTGTTTTGCAAAAATGTAGCCCTCAGAAATATGTTTGGGCTATTTTGAAACATGTGTCCTCTGAGATGGATCTGCATTTTCTACTCTGTAGCAATGATGACATGGATTGGATGAGAATAATACTTCCTTATGGTGTTGTTCCATCACTGAAGGATGTTATCTTCTATAAGGGAAAAAGTTTTTGGTTGTATTTAGAAAAATATTATGATGATTATCCTATATATGGGAACACTATAGTTGGCTAGACCTTTAAAGGAACAGTTGGGCATTAGACATCCAATGTATGGAAATAGGGCATTACATGAACCCGCTTCTTTGTTTTGTCAATAATGGTGCAACGTCAGTATTGTCACTTAATGAAATAAATAATTTTGAAATAGGGAAGCCTTCAAATGAATGAAACGATGAACATTTTGAAGATGGTTGGCAGTTCAGCTACACATTTCTTGAAGATATGTTCGTGGATATAAACAATCAATTCCTAGGGTATGTCCCCTTTCGTATTGTGTAGGAAAATGTGTTTCTTTCGGGTTCCATGGAAGATCAGTTAAAGTTAAAGGATTTGATGAGTGGGGTTTGCACATAAGCAATTGTTGATGGTGTCTCCAAGTTGGTAACATTAGGGTTCCATGTTCCAACTATTGATCGTTTCAATGAATACATCGAAAATGGGATGTACTCTTGATCTGCAATGCAAACTTGAAGGTGATGGAAAAATTCGCAAGTAAAATTTTATGTATTTTAGGCAATGGATCAATTTAGAAAACACATAAAATAATGGTTTTAAAACTTAGATAACCACACAAAAAGAGACAAATATACCATATCATAAACACATAACATCAAAAATGATAAAGGAGCTCACCCCTCTCCTGGGCTACATCTCTTTGTCCAACTTCCAATGTTGGGCCTCTTTCATTCAGTGCTCAATGGCTTCAAAACAGTAAAAAATCTCTAACGGGGCTCTTGTTGGGCTCAATTTGGCCAAAAAATAAAGAAGTTGTGCTCTCTAGAAGTTTTCCCTACTAACTTCTATACAAAATACATTGACCTCCTAACCATTCTACTTACCTGCCTTTTCTAGAACATCCATGCAAAATTTTCGCCCAGTGTTGGTGATATTTGAGCCGAATTCGGTGAATTTTGTTGCCTTAATTAAATGCCCAATGAGGCTTGTAGGAGGAAAAAATGGGCCACATGGGGCCATGCACCCAGGGGTTGGGGCTAACCACCCCACCCCGTTGGAATATCCCCATGGCTATCAAATTTCAGTTCCATGGAAACCATAAAACCCGAGCCTATCCCCCAAACATTCCATCGGACTTCCAGCTCTCTGCGCTATTTGCCATTGATTGTATGGTGGGTGCCGAAATTGTAGGTTGGTCACCATTCTTCTGACCCCGTAATTGTTAGCTCTCCCTCAATGGGTTTATAACTGTTGGTGTTGGAACCTTGAAACAAGGCTAGGCCTGAGCCCTTGGCTCCCATCTTCCTATGATCCTGTGGCTGGTGAGGTGGCCGGGGACCAGGGCTTAGTCCCGACCCTGACACCAACATCAAATTGCTTACAATTTAATTAAATTTGTGCATATATATATATCAAGTTACACCATGCATCCTTGCGGTAACGCACTCTATTTCCAATCCATAGGCCTTGTGATCTAATCTCTCAAACTCATGTTCAACCAAAACAAAATTTTGGTACCCATTGGGAGGCCACATAGCTGCCCACCATTAGGCTAACAAATTGCAAATTCAACCAATAAAAAAAACACTAAAATCGAACAATTCGGTGAGGCTAGGTGGCATGCTTCCATTGGCCCAAGAAACATAGTCAACATGTCTAGTCACCCTACCTAGTTTGGAGTCCTACATCCATCCTGCAATTTTTTTACCTATTTGGGAAAATTATCAGTATGTGATATTAAGCACATACAATATCGGTTTGGAGCGATTCAAGTTGGGTTAGATTCAAGTCATTGACATATATTCTTTGATATAGGTTTAAGGAAAATTTAAAATATTTGAATTTTGAACACTTTATTGATCCCTTGGATCACTCCTCCCAGCTAGAAGCTTTTGTACCTCCAAAAAGACTATTTTCAGTCAACAAACAAATGAGGGTACAATTCCATCACCCTTCCCTTTTCAATCCATTTGGATTTTCCTATTTTTGTACCTTTGAGCCCCATATGAAGGTGCTTCTCATTCCTTCATCTCAAAGTTCTTATATATCTGTCAAGGATAAGATCTTGCTGAAATTCTTCGAGATGATCAAGAGGAAAAAATTCTATTGAAAGAATTTGAACATTCTCTTTTGAGTCTTAAATCAAAGGAGGCTTACCCAATTTCAAGTTCCTTTCAACTTGAAGCTTTTCTTTGTTGATGAAAAGCCCTACTTCATCTCCAACATGAAAATTATGGCTAACACAATGCTTATAATGTCTATCCTTCTACTTGGCTTGACTCTTCACCAAATGTTATCACCATGCACCATACTTTTTCAAAGCCAAAACATTAGGAGACCCAATAAAAGATGTACTAGAACTAATGTTCCCTATGTGAAGTAGCTCTTCCATCTGCTTCTTGACCACTACATTCTATAAGACTGAAATGTTCTTCAAACCAATGCTTGGATTAGGACAATCCTGTTGCAATTGAACTTCATGTTGCTTTCCTCTTTTAGGAGGAAACATGTCGTATTATTGAAACATATTATCACATGTGTTAACAACTTCGACTAAATCATATTTTAATGTTGCATCGCATTCTCAGAAGGCTTCAGATTTATAAACATCTTTAATCATGACAACGCAAAATTATGACTAGCATTTACGAACCTCTTCATTTGTCCAACATTCACAAGGAACAAATTTAACTTCTTGCGATGTCCGCTAACAATATACTCAATCTATTTTTAAACAAATGTTACTTGTTTTAATGGCGAGGAAATATTTCTTTCCTATCATATAAGTATGGGCTTCCCAAAACAATCCCACAAATGTCAAGTTGTAGCACATAAAGTTCTACTTCATGAATAAAATTTGATGTGATTGTTAATTTAAGTATACATTTTCTTGTCACTTCTAATTTGGAATTGTCACATACGCTACCCAAAGGATAAGGTTTAGGATGAGGAATGGTTTCCAAATTTAGCTTCTTGACAATGTCTTTTGAAATAATGTTTTCTTATGATCCACTATCAAACAAAGTATCTACTTTGTTATGTTTTGTGATGACTCTAATATGGAAAATATATATTCTTTCTTTTTCATTTTGAGTTTCAATGGGTTTTCTAGAAGAACTAGTACTTGCTATTGAATCCTTACCTTTCAATCCCATGCCTAAGATTTTTGTTTCATCTCTAGAATCAAATCCTAGATCTTGTTGTGTAGTTGTGATAGCCTTTCCTTTCTCCTTGTTATTAAACTTTTTTGGTTTCATCTCAGGATGAAGCTTCCAATAGTGCTCTTCATCATGTCCTTCTTTGGAATAGTGTCTACATGTTGGAATAGTGTTGACATGTGAATTTTTCTCCCCGTTTCTTGATTGAAACATTCTTTTTATCCTTTCCTTTGAACTTCCATTTTCCTTTTTCTCTAGACTTAAATGACTTCTCACTAGTTTCTTTAGAAACATTCTTCCCTCTTGCTTCTAAATGAGTCTCCTATACACAAACATCATCTAGTTTTGTAGGGAAAAAAATGAGAATTATGGGGCTTAAATAACTATGCAAACCTTCAATGCATTTTAGTAGTGTATCTTGGGAGGAAAATTATATACCCAAAATGAAATATATTTTCCTAAATTAGCAAGTATATGTTTGCACATTTTGACCTTTAGCTTGCCTAATGTTTTGCTAATACATTATAGGTTTTTCATGTATGTTAATCAATAAAATTGTCTTCTTATTGAAACAACATAATCATTCCGAGAGGATAAATCCTTGCCATGTTTCTTCATGTCCTCTTGAGTTTTTGCCTCCCACCAAATGAGTGTTTCACTTTCCAACCTAAGAGAAGCAAGATGAATTTTGGTGTCGTCATCCTTTACTCTTTATATCGTACAATACAATTCAATTTGACGAATCCAATTATCTAATTTCTTAGCATCTACCTCTCCATCATACATAGGAAATTGATACTTTATCTAAAGCTTTAACAAAGGAGTTTTACCATGTGCCTTTGGAGAATTTGGATGTTTTTGTGAAAGCTTAGAAGAAGTAGAAGAAGATGTGGATGAAGATGAGGATGAGGATGAAGGTGAATATATTGGCTTGTCACAATTCCATTCATTCCATCTTAGAGGTTTGTATCCTTTTCCTCCATCTCCTTTCGGAGGTTTTTGGCTCTCTCCTTTCAACCTTGAGTTCCTCTCCTCATAAAGAACTTTTAGCATTTCAGACATTTCAAAGAAATGTTTTCTGAAATTTCTTTCATCTTAAGATATCCCTTCAGGACCTTCTTCATGTGCCTTGGCTCCTCAAGTTTTCCTTATCCTCTTTTAAGCTTCAACCTTCTAAGCATAAGCAAACACTTGCAAACAAAATTAAACTTTCAAATTAAAATTGCGCTCTAATACCAAACTGATATGTAATGCAAACTCGAAGGTCATGGAAAACTTTGCAAGTAAAATTTTATGTATTTTAGGAAATGGATCATGTTGAAAAAGACATAAAACATTGGTTTTAAAACATAGATAAAAGCATAAACAAAGACAAATATACCATATCAAAAAAACATAACAACAAAAATGATAAAAGAGTTCACCACTCTCATTGGCTACATCTCCTAGTCCAACTTCGAATGTTGGGCCTCTTTCATTAAGTCCTCCAATTTATGTTTATATGGATTTAAAATGTTTAGAATGTGAAAATTATGTCTCCAATGGCTGCAGAATAGTAAAAAAGCCCCAGCTGGGCTCTTGTTGGGCTCAATTTGGCAAAAAGATCAAGAAGTTATCCTCTAGAAGTTTTCCCTACTAAGTCCTCTACAAGCTTCACTAACCTACTAACCATTATGTGAATTTTCATTTGCTAGAACGGCCAAGTGATAATTTCACTCTATAGTGGTAAGATTCACTAAATAGATTTTTAAGTGCAGACCCTATATTCTATGTCATGATATATAATTTTTTGAAATGCTTGATCCTAGAACAACACGGCATTAAACCCTAGTTATTGAATTCGAATTTGAATAGGATTTCGATTCGATACGAAAAAAATCGATTGCTTAAAATTTAGTACCTGAAAAGTTTGGGAGTAGACACCTTGCAAAGACTTAAATATATTATTTTCCAATATTTTAAAAAGTTGAAATATACAATATAATATTGAAAATCCCAAAATATTTTTAAAAATTGTTGTCATATACCAAAATAAAATACATAATTTTATATTGGTATAGCGTATTGTGGGAATTTTTGTATTCATCTATATACACAATTACACTATGTATTATATGATGTGTAATATAGATTGAGTTTTCATTCAAATTATACACTAGAGTGAACTATATAGATTCCATATTAAATAGATTCATATATGAAGTATATATAAACACTCTTTTAAATATACATTTATTTCTTCATTGAATAAAACAACTCAAATTTTACTTTATAAGAGTTAGAAAAACATCCATTGTTTTCAAATAGCAGTGATTTATTGATCTAATCAAACCAAATTCTACTTTATAACAATAACATCTAATATTTGTTTATGTAAAATACAAAACTTTATTATAATAAAATATTTATTCAAATTTCCAATAAAAAATATCTACCTACAAAAATTTATGAAATTTTTACCAAAATTATTTTTAATGAAATTTAATAATTATAAGTAGAACTTCGGCGTAAATCACATAAAGATAGACATTTGTCGACGCGTTTCGAACCAACCAGTGCGGCTCATCGTCGGACAAGTTGAAGAAACAGATCCAGCTTTGCATGCTAAATAGTCGAGCAGAGCCTCCAACGGCTATCTTGATCAACAACTAATTTTGACTTAGGGACTGTAGTCAAAAAGTCAAAATGATAATTTAAAGGGAGTTAGTTAGATTATATAAGAAAGAGATGTAGATTACGCTATTAGTTTAATAAAAAACCATTATGATGGTAACCATTATATAAATGTGATCGTTAATATTATTAATTTGATCGTAAATATTATTAATTAATTATTATCATTATCATTATTATTTTTTATTTTTTATTTTTTATTTTTTATTGTTTTATTTTTATTTTTTTATTTTTTATTTTATATATTTATTTTTATTTTTTTCCACATTCTTAATTAGTTTTATTTAGTTTTATTTTTTTAGTTATTTTTTCCATCTTATTTTAACAGATTAGTAATATATAATTACTATAACCATCACCTTAAATTATCTTATTAATATAGTTATGAAAATAAGTTCCTTTATCGAACTAATTTCCAATTAAAAATAAATAATAATAATAAAAATAAATTTAACCAACCAATAAGTAATCACCATATAAAATAATATTATTTCTTTTTTTAATTTTCTAGTAGTTATAACTAACTAACCTACCTCTTATATATTTTTATATATATATTGGTCTTTATTATAACTAATTCCCCTTAATTTATTTGTAAATTATACCTTTCAACTAACTTTTGTTTATATATTTATTTAATATATATATATATATAAGTCACCTCCTTAATCTAACTAATTCCCATATAAGTCGCGGTTTTTTATTACACTAATAGCATAATCAACATCTCTTTCTTATATAATCTAACTAACTCCCTTTAAATTATCATTTTGACTTTTTGACTACAGTCCCTAAGTCAAAATTAGCCGTTGATCAAGATAGCCGTTGGAGGCTCTGCTCAGACTATTTAGCATGCAAAGCTGGATCTGTTTCTTCAACTTGCCCTGAGGATGAGCCACACTGGTTGGTTCGAAACGTGTCGACAAATGTCTCTTTATGTGATTTACACCGAAATTCTACTTATAAATATTATAGATCACATAAACCTCAATTCAGAAATTTAATAAATATAAAACACATATATGATAATTATATATTTATTACTTACCTATCATATATATTTATCATCTATTTTATTGTTTATACGGTACATCATAAGGCATAATTTTTAAAGGGTTTATTTAACGGCCGGAATAAAAAAATTCACTTGAAAAATCTGATTGTATAAGAAATCAACTAGCTTTACCATTCGTAATAGGTAACCTACAATCTCATAGATCCAAACGGGTTTTAAAAAACGGATTACAACAAACAAATCGATAACTCTCACTGAAACAAAACGGTTTTTAAAAAACATATGGCCGCTAAAAATCGATCATTCTGACTGGAAACATGCTGGTCCCTCCTTGTAAACCGCAATATCCCATACCTAGGTTCATTAATGGAAAACTCTATGCAATTTTAATGGGCCACTTTGCAATTTCATGTATGCAGAGCATATGGACTACTTCTCATTGTATAGGTTTATTAATGTGCCTGGTTTGAACATATGTTCATTGTTCGATATTGTTAGATTTAGTACCGTAGACTTATATAGCCCAACGTCATTAATTAGCTTATGACTCGTTAAAATATTGGTTGCCCCGAAAAACTATCGTGGGCTCTCTATAAACTGAATATGTAATACGGAACTACGAATTACGAATTGACATATTAATTCATTCACTAACCGAATGGAACCGCCCTCTTTTCAATTCTTTTCTGCCCATTCGACCTTTGATTGTAACCGAATGGAACCGCAAATTTTGATTGTATTTTATAACTAGTGTTAAGTGTGAAGCCAAACTCAACCAACTCTCCGACTGTCAGTTGTCCCAGCCTTCACCGCCACACCTTCACCAAGCCTACCACACTGCCTAGATCCCCATGTGAATCACATGCGGGATTCTAGCTCCTCCTTCAATCTCTATAAATTTGTAATTTCTCTAGCCAGTGATTGCAAGCCAATGCCCACGCCTCTCTGTGTGTAATAGGAAGTTATGTTTTCTCTTCTGTTGTTGCTCCATTGTCTATGATTTGTCTGTGATGTTTGTCTGCTTCCATAGAAGTTTTAATTCAGCTCTGTTCTCTGAACTAACAAATGGTATTGGAGCCAGTGATATTCAATGTCGTGGATGTGTCATAAATTTTTGTTGAATTGCTGCATTGTTGTTTTTGTCAGCCTGAACACACTCGCCAAAGTTTGTTCATTGTGAGTAGCACTGCAAGAAGCCATTATTTAGCAACAACAAGTCGCTTCTACAATTGTTCTATGCAAGGAGTCGTTATGGAGCAGCAAGTTTCCTGTTCTATGTAAGAAGATGATGTTAGATTTCTTTGTTCTAAAAATACGCTAGATTGATAAAGGTCTTGGCTTGAAAGGACCATAAAAAAATTGGATGAGAACAAGAGGGAGGACCATTGTTGAAGGAAAACCGAAATCGAAGGAAAATGGACAACGGTTGAAGAAAAACTGAGATTGCAGGAAAAGAGGATGACTGTTGATGTTGGAGGGCCAAATGTGGAGTTCGATGCCATGCTTTATAGAGATGAGAAGTTGAGCAGGGCTAGTTTTGCCCTATGGAAATCACAGATGGAGGATATATTTATTTTGAATGATAAGTAGTTGTCAATTGAGGGCACAACAAAGAAACCCTCATTGATGACAGATGAAGAGTGGAATAAGCCATATACAAAGGCAATTGCAACAATCCACCAATATCTAGCAAAGAATGTGTATTTCAATGTGTCCAAAGAAAAGACGATAGAAGGATTATGGAAGAAGCTACATGATCTATATGAGAAGAACACGACATCAAACAAAGTGTTCTTGATGAAAAAGCTTTATAATCTCAAGATAAAGGAGGGTGCTTCAGTTGTTGAGCACTTGAATGCATTTAATATTATTACTAATCAGCTTGCCTCTGTTAAAATCATTTTAGATGATGAAATTATAGCGATTTTGCTAATGTGTTCTACGCCAAAAAGCTAGGAAAATTTAATTGTAGCTATGAGAACTTCAACAACTGTAGGGACCCTGATGTTTGATGATGTCAGGAGTAGTTTAATGAATGAGGAGCTATGATGCAAGTCAATTGCAGAAAACCAAGGAGGAGAAGATCTAGCTCTAGCCGATCGTGGTAGGAGAATAGATCGAGGTCGGCAAGGGCGATCAAGATTGAGAGGTTGATCAAAATCAAGGAAAGGTAGGATCATCTACTTTCATTGTGGCAAACCCATTCACATGAAGAAAGAATGTCGATTTTTGAAGAAATGAAAAAAGGATCAGATACTGTCCAGTACAAATCACAAGTCATCGAGCACAAATGAAGGTGATACTACTGTTGTAGCCACAGATGGTGATGTGTTGTTTACTGTTTCAGTAGAGGATGCATGTGTATATACATCTAACATTAGCTTTGATTGGATCCTTGACTCTAGGGCATCTCACCATGTAGCCCCATGCAAAGATAGTTTTGTTTCATCTAATCCTGGTGATTATGGTAGAGTGCATTTGGGAAATAATCATTTTTGCAATATTGTTGGAGTGGGAGATGTCTAGATCAAGATGAAATATGGACAAGATATATTGTTGAAACAGGTCAGGCATATACCAGAAATGCGCATGAGTTTAATCTCTATGGGATGACTAGATGATGAAGGCTATTCCAGAGCTTGGAAAAAGAGGCTGGAAAATTAGCAATGGAGCATTGGTCGTGGCCAAACGACCCAAGACAAGAACATTATACACATTGAAGGCACTGATAGGAAAATCAGATTTGGCTGCTATCACAAAAGAAGGAAATTCAACATATTTGTGGCATAAGCGCTTGGGTCACATGAGCGAGAAGGGATTAAAAATCCTTGTTGGTAAAAATTTATTACCAGGTCTGAAATCCTACAATATTGATCTCTGTGAGCATTGTATATATGGTAGACAAAGAAGGGTTTCATTCCTTAGAGGTGGCCATGACAGAAAGAAAAATGTGTTAGAATTAGTACACTCAGATGTGTTTGGGCCTGTTAACATCAAATCATTAGGAGGAGCATCATATTTTGTAACATTTATAGATGATGCATCGAGGAAGGTTTCGCCATATCCTATGAAAAATAAAAGTGAAGTTTTTGGAATATTTCAAAAATTCCATGTTGCTATTGAAAGAGAGACTAACAAATTGTTGAAGTGTTTAAGAATAGATAATGGTGGAGAATATTGCTCAAATGCATTTAAGGAATATTGTAATAGGTTTGGCATAAAGCATGAGAAGATTGTGCCTGGTACTCCTGAAAATAATGGTGTCGTAGAAAGGATGAATCACACCACTATGGAAAAGGTGCAAAGTATGTTGTCCAATTCTGGTTTGGAGAAGAATTTTTGGGCTAAAGCAGTCAGGACCGCTTGCTACCTCATAAATAGATCTCCAACTATAGCCTTGGATGGCAGTATCCCTGAAGAAGTTTGGACTGGTAAGAAGCTCAATTATTCTCACTTGAAAATCTTTGCATGTGAAGCATTTGTACATATTCCCAAAGAAAATAGAACTAAGCTAGATGATAAATCACTGAAATGCATTTTTTTGGGATATGCATATGAATATTTTGGTTATCATATATGGGATCCAGTCAAACATAAAATTATTAGAAGCATAGATGTTATATTTAATGAGTCAGAAATGTTCAAGAGGACTGCAGGTGAGTTGGAGGTCAAGAAAGTTATTGACAGGTTTGAAAAGTGGCAGGAAAACATCCCACCAATGCAAGAAAATGAACAACAAATTCAGGAGCATGGAGAACAACAAGTGGAAAATGATGAACAATAAGAAGAAGGAATCTTGCAGGAACCTTTACAAGAGATTCAACCTAATAATGCACCACCACAGTTGGTTCGCAAATCTTTTTTGCGTCATAAGCCTTCATAAAGGTATCCTCCTTCAAACTATATTTTGTTGACTGATGAAGGTGAGCCTAATTGTTTTCAAGAAGCTTGTAAAGTTGAGCATAGTAAAGAATGGAAGAAAGCAATGGAAGAAGAAATGAACTCTTTGCAGGAAAATAAAACTTGGGAGTTAGTAAGCCTCTCAAAAGGAAGAAAGGCTCTACAAAACAAATGGGTGTACACGATTAAGCATGAAGGTGGCGAAAAGAAGGAGAGGTATAAAGCAAGGTTGGTGGTGAAAGGATTTTCCCAAAAAGAAGGTATTGACTTCACTAAAAGTTTCTCACCTGTTGTTAAAATGTCATCCATTAGAGTCATTCTTGGTTTAGTTGCTACTTTAGACTTGGAATGTGAGCAGTTAGATGTAAAAACTACTTTCCTTCACGGTGAATTGGAGGAAGAAATTTATATGGAGCAGCCAAAAGGCTTCATAGGAAAAGGAAAAGAAGACCTTCTTTGTAGGTTGAAGAAGACTCTCTATGGGTTGAAACGGGCACCTTGACAATGGTACAAGAAATTTGATTCATTCATGTTGGAACATGGTTTTTAGAGGTTGGAAGCTGACCATTGTGTCTATATCAAGAGGTATGATCAAGAAAAGTATATCCTATTATTGTTATATGTGGATGACATGTTGATTTTTGGGCATGATAAGAATAAGATCAATAGGTTGAAGAAAGATTTGGGTAGCAAATTTGCAATGAAAGATTTGGGACCAGCACAACAGATATTTGGCATCTAGATTATGCGTGACAGGAAAAACAAAAGGTTGTGGCTGTCACAAGAAAAATATATCAGGAAGGTGCTTGACAGGTTTAATATGAAGGATGCCAAGCCAGTTCGTACACCACTTGCAACCCACTTCAAGCTGATTACTGAATTATATCCTAGTGATGAAAAGGAGAAGGAAGAGATGAGCAGGATTCCTTATGCTTGAGCAGTTGGTAGCTTGATGTATGCCATGGTATGCACATGACCAGACATTCCATATTCAGTGGGAGTAGTGAGTAAGTTTCTTTCCAATCTAGGAAAACAACATTGGCAAGTAGTAAAATGGATTTTGAGGTATCTCAAGGGTACTAGCCATTATTGTTTATGTTTTGGTCATGATGAGATTGTGCTTGAAGGATTTATAGATGCAGATATGGTTCAAGATATGGACACTAGAAAGTCCACTACAGGTTATTTGTATACATTTGCAGGTGGAGCAGTATCTTTGGTGTCAAGGCTACAATGAATAGTAGCCCTCTCTACAACAGAAGCAGAGTACATAGCTGCAACAAAATCTTGTAAAGAGATGTTATGGATGGAGTGATTCCTAGGAGAGATAGGAATAAAACAGGACAAGTATGTGTTATATTGTGATAGTCAAATCGTCATTCACTTGGAAAAAAACCCATCATTTCATTCAAAAACCAAGCACATTGACTAAAGGTACCATTGGATCTGGCATGTGTTGGAGGAAGAATAACTATCCTTGGAAAAGATCCATATAGATAGGAACCCTGCTGATATGCTCACTAAGATTCTACCACGAAATAAACATGAGTTATGTAGAGGCATGGTAGGACTCGGTGTGACTTGATTCATGACTATTATTTGGCTTCAAGTGGGAGAATGTTGTGCAAGGCCAAACTCAACATTGTGCGAATGACGACACCAACTCTCTAACAGTCCACCGTCCCCGTCACCACCACACCTGCAACAAACCTACCACACCGCCATTATCTTCTAGATCTCCATTTGAATCACATGCAGGATTCTAGATCCTCCTTCAACCTCTATAAATTTGTAATTTCTCTGGCCAGTGATTGCAAGCCAAGGCCCATGCCTCTCTGTGTGTAATATGAAGTTATGTTTTCTCTTCTGCTGTCAATTTTCTTTTGCTATTGCTCCATTGTCTATGATTTGTCTGTTTTCTTTTGCTATTGCTCCATTGTCTATGATTTGTCTGTGATGTTTGTCTACTGCCATAGAAGTTTTAATTAAGAAGTTTTAATTCAGCTATGTTCTCTGAACTAACAAGTAGGTGTTTGAATTAATTTTTTATTAAGATGCAACTTCAAACGTGGTAATGTACGTGTGAGGGTGCATATTGAGATGGAATGTAATTTCAAGGACATAATTAGAGGATCGTTCAACCTTTTATCACATGATAGTGTATATAATGATAGTGTATATAATTGAGCTTATTAATATTTGTGGAAATATAGTTTCACTAATATTTATAAAAATTTAGTTTTAATAATATATAAACAATATATGTTAATTTTTAGGTTTAGCCAAATATAAAATTTAATAAATAACATATACTACCACGTACATTAATAAAAATATAACTTTGCCCATCACACTAGATCGTACCTCAACTTATATTTCCTGAACAATAAGTCTTTACCGATCAGATACACATCACCTTTTGTTAGGAAGAGTTTGTCATCACGCTGTATTCAATAACATTAGCGTGATAGATATGGGATGGCGAACAGTTTACAAAGTACCTCAAAATATCAATTTAATTAAGTTCTTTCTATTTCTTTATATACATATCTTTTATATATGTAAAATGTCAGGTTATATATTATATATTTTTCTATACTGAAGTATTAAAAGAGACTGTATTTTTATTACGAGTGATGAGTATGCTATGGCGAACACGCATAAATTTTAGTGATGGTAAAGCGCTAATAAGTATACATTAGAGTGTCAATTTAAATGAGATGGTTCTATGTCTGTTTTACATATGAAAAGTATCAAGTTATAGATCGTATAATTTTTCATATTTTTATATCAAAAGAGATGGTATTGCTATTAAAAGAAGTACCGGATAATTTAAATGATAATTTAAATTCAGTGAAATTTTTATTTGATAATAATATTATAAAAAGTTTTTAATTAAAAATTAGAAAAAACAATTAATTTTTTAAAATTTTCATTAATATGTTTTTATTTTTAATCTATAATATTTTCATATTTTTTTGAATTTATAATATTTTAATATATGTTTTTGGGTTTATTTATTAAGTTGTCATTTGAGGTTTATTAAATTTTTTCAAGTTTAGTATAAGAAAGATGTGTAATTTTTTCTCTCACATCTGTAATTTAAATTATAATAAAAAATAAAAATGAATATACATATTTCAATAGTTTATTAAGCACATTAAGAATCTCAGTCTTCTCTTTCTAGATATTACAACCTAGTATAAAGGAAATGTGATAAAAATGCTTCACTATCAATCTTAACCATAACTAGAATATTTTGATATCCCTTTTAAATTGACTTAATATTATATCAATTTTAGAAAGAAAGAAAAAAAGCAATTAAGATTTTTTAAAATATATATTCAATTTTTAGTGTGAAGAAGATTGTATATCTTTTAAAAGTATTTCAATATGGGACCTAAAAACTATAGAAATAACCATGCTAATAAATATATTCTGATACCAACTTTGTAGATATGTATAGATATAGGCAAAGAAAAAAATTGTTATTTTAATGTTTAACATAATAAAATATTTCAATGTCCAAATAACCGAAGTAATGAAAAGTAAAAGAAAAAATTCAATTAGTGAGAGATATATAATTCATTTAGTTGTTCACACGTATAATTCATTACTTTGTGAATCTAAATTTGAAATATATCTTTTGTAAAATATAATTAATAATAATAATTAATGCCTATAATAAATAAAATGTTTCAATATTTCTATCAAATAAAACATTTCAATGTTAATCTTGTATATATATTATATATTGTTAAGAAAATACTATGTATATTTTATGTCAATTGAAAAAATAAATTGTTATGGCTAAAACATTTTAAGTAGTTTTAGTATTGTCTTTTCTTCCCCTTTTATGGTATATTTTTCAGTCTCACCTATGTAGTATATGCAATCGAAGTGTATAAAATGATTTCATGGAGTTGAACCCATTTATGTATTAAAAAATGTAATGTAAAAAATAAAAAAATTACACACGGTGTATGTGTGTATTCACCTTAACCACAAGATCTATGAAGCACACAAAAAGATCAAATACCTTAACCTTGGAACCATTTCCTCAAGTTTTGAAAAATAAAACAGATTTTCACTAAAGAGGTTTCATCTCTCTCAATGCTTACTATATCCTTCGTTAAAAAGATATCTACCAGTATCTATTTTTAACCAAATTACTAATTACTCTTTCACAAAAAAATACCTTGTCAAAACACTTTGTCACCAAATGCCTTATATCTTATGAATTAAACTTACTATTTAGCTATTAATAAAAACAATATTTTTAACATTATTTTTAACATAATAAATAAAATTGAATAAACATTATATTTGATATTATTATCGTATTATTCTTAATAATTTAAATAAAATTAGTTATAAATATTTTAGTTTAAATAAAAATCAAAATCAAAATATCAAAAACTGATTTAAAAATAATCATCCTAACTCTATATCAATTATCAAAACAAATCAAATATTTTAAAACTTAAAATTAATACAATTACACTTTAAAAATTTAAATTATGATACTTGTATACAATATTATTAATTATATAATATATTGTTAATTATATAATATTTATAAATTAGGAAAGCCGATCAAATATTTTGAAACATAAAATTAATACAATTGTTTTTCTTTTACACGGAAAAAAAACTTATCACAAGGCACCTATCACTATTACCGATATACAAAATGGTTCATAATTTAATTTATATACAATATTATTAATCACAAAATATTTATATCAATATTCAGTGGCGTTGGTGAATGTCCAAGTCACAACTTAATTAGTCTTTATTAAATGAAAACGATAAATTATTGGCCATGGTTAACGAGCCTGCCCTAGGGCATTACATGTTCATTTAGCTGCACACTCCTTAAGTGGTACACTCCTTAAGCCAATAACATATCGGCGTTATTTTTTATTTATCTAGTCATCACGTGTGTTATCGGCTTAAAGCCATTGCCTAAATGACTATAAAACTTATCCATCATTATAATAAAATGAAGTAAAATAAATTCATCCATTTAAATCAGCAGATTGCGAGAACCATACAAATCAGATTACATTTCTTAAACACGAAACCAAAACAACTGCACTTTTAAAATTTAAATTTACAATAACTTATCTACAGCATCATTAATTACATAAGGTTTTGAGCAACGTTTAATGGCGGTGGTGAAAGTCACGCTGACAATTTGAAGATCCGTGGTTTCACTAATTGTACGATGCGCTAAACGGCATACATGCGAATTGGATTAGTCTGACAGCAAGATGCACTGTCTGCAATGTGCCTTGTGTTAGAGCTGCATGTGATATTCATCTTACTCTCAAACTTGATGTCAACCGAGAAACAATTATTTATCGGAGAAAGAGGTGGCATTAAACGCGACAGAATTCAAACCGTGAGCAAAATGAAATTGATAAAAGGTCAAAATCAAAAGTTCATGTTCCAAAAACACATTCAATTAACTAGCACAATTATATTTATTAATGTGATTAATATAGGTTGATAAGTTTATATGAAACACATCTATAATCACATAAATTGGTAAGCATATACCCACCATCCATCACATTAATAATTGTTATTTCTGTATTTTATTAAAAGTTAATTATTTTTCATCATTAATAACTATATAAATAATAATAACGATGCTATTGTTTATTTATATAATTATAGTTATTATATTAACAACATTTTGTATATCAATATAATATTAGTTATTACATACATTTTGTTAATATTTTAATAGTTGTATTTAAACAGATAATATAATTCACATATAACATAATAATAACATTTAATTATTATTAATAATATATATTTCTACTATTATATAATTATTAATGATTATTATGTATTTATTAATATAATTTTAAAAATATTTTATGTATTTATTTGGAGTATATTAATGATATAAATTATATGTTAAACTAAAATATATTATACTATTTAAAAACAAAATATAATAATTTAATATAATATAATAATAATATAAGAAGATTTTATATAATAATATTTAATATTTAATAATAAAATAATAAAATATTATAAAAATTAAATTTTAGGGTTTAAACTTTCATATATTAAACAACAAGGCTTTTGAATTCATTGTGTTTGTTAATCACTTTTGTTTTAAACATTTATTTCAAGATATTAATAAAAAAATCTTAGGAATTAATATTTCAAACCCAACGAATTAATAAACCATAGAGATTAAGTCATAAACCCAAGAAATTAAATTATAAACTAAAGGAGTTATTAATATTATAAACCGAACTCGCTAACAAACCCAAGGGTTTAATATAGAAATTAGTAAACCCGAGGGATAAATATTATAAACATAAAGGATAATCAATATTAATTATACATGGGATTAATAAACGCTATCAATTAACCTTTTAAACTCAAGGGATTATAAAGCCCTAGAGTTAATATTTTAAACTAAAAATATTAAAGAATTTGATTAAAAACCGAAGGAATTATTAATATTATTAACTCGAGGGACTAATAAACACAAATTTTAAATATCATAAACCCAAAAGAAGTGAACCCAAGGGATAAATATTAGAAACCTAAGTGATCAACAAACTCACAGGATTAATATTAAAACTACAAGGGATTTATAAAAGGAATTAACATTTTAAGCCCAATGGATTGATATTTTAAACCCATGGAATTAATAAACCCACATGATTACTAATATTCAAAACTCAAGGGATTAATAAACCCTAAAGATTATTAATATTTAAAACTCAACAATATTAGTAAATGTGGTTGAAAAACACTGCTAATCATTAATGATAGAAATCTAATATTAATCATAAAATTGATATTCATATTGATAAATATATAATAATAATAATGTTATTATTATTAAAATATAACTATTATGGTAAAAATATTATTGTTATTGTTATTAATTAATATTACTATTATTATATAATATTATTATTTTTATTTTTAATTAAATTTAATATCATTATTGTCCACGTGGTTGTGTATTGATAGTGATCACGTGCTCTCTTAAGGATCTCTTCGATGCGAAGTCATCAAGACATGATCAAGATATAGTCCCACCAAACTTACCAAAAAATAATAATATCATCATTAATTAATAAATATTAATAATAATTAATTAATAATACTAATTAATAATAATAAACCCAAGGGATTGTAAGCCCAAGGGAATAATAATAGACCCAAGGGACAAATATTATAAATCCAAGGTATGTAAACTCTAAAATAAATATTAAAAATCATAAAATAAGCATGGTTGACCATGGTTAACCATGGTTTATTTTCATATTGAGACAATCCTTGTCGCAATGCAACATATCATGATGGGCGACCATGTTTGACCATTATTGATTACCATGTCGACACAATATTTGTCAAAATGCAGTGTTGGACCATGGAAACCCTTTGATTAATATTATATCCTAAGAATAAGAACTGTTATATTAATAGACCCAAGGAACTAATAAACCAAAAGGACTAATACGAAAAACTCAAGGGATTATAAACCCAAGGGAGTGCTATTAATCACAAGGGATACATATTATAAATCCAAGGAATATAAACCCAAGGGAATACTATTAAACATAAGGGATACATATTATAAACCCAAGGAATATAAACCCCAAGATAGATATCATAAACCTTAAAACAAACATGGTTGACCATGGTTTACCATTGTTGATCCATATCGACATAATATTTGTCATAATGTGACATTTGACAGTCAAAATCTTACGAATAATATTATACCCTAGGAATAAGAACCCTTATATTAATAAACCCAAGGGATTAACATTATAAACCAAAGGGATCAATACTAAAAACCCAAAGGGATTAACATTATAAACCAATGGGATAAATAATGAAAATCCAAGGGATTATAAACTCGAGGGAATAATGTTAAATTCAAGGGATAAATACTATAAATGCAATGTATATAAGCTTCAAGGTAAATACTACAAACCCTAAAATAAACATGGTTGACCATGATCTACTATGTTTAGTTTTCATAATGAGACAATCCTTGTAACCATGTGGCACTGGATGATGGTCGACCATGTTTGACCATTATTGATTACCATATCGACATAATATTTCTCACAATGTGACATTGGACCTTCGTCAACCAAGGTTGATTTTCATATTGATAGAATCTTTGTCACCATACGAAGTTGGACCCATGGAAAATTTTAGGGGCAAATTTTCGCCCTCGGGCGAAATTAAGGGGTCTTATATTTTTATTGCGCAAATATTTTGTATCACCGTACATTGTTACAAATCACCTTAAATTTATTTTATTAAAAAAATAGGTATGGAGGTTAGCCCACCTTATTTTAAGGGAGAGAGTAAAAAAAGCAAATCAGCGCTTGAAATTAGGAGTTACAACCTTCCATTCACCATAATTTTCAAGAATAGGAATTTATGATAGTTATTTCACCCTCCACATTTGGTGTACAAAAGGTTTTTTTCTTCCAATTTCCCGTATTTCATGGTATTGGGGTTAATTTTGAGAAAATGACCTTATTTTTTGGAACAAATCGTCACAAAAGAATAATTAATTTTATTTAAAAATTCAAGTCTCTTATTTTCATGTTTATTTAAAGATTGAATAATGTTCTTGCCATATTCCAAGTTTCCATCTGTTTAGTCATGATCATATAAAGAATAATGGAAAACATTTTTTTATATTTACTCCATAAGTCACCTTATATTTTTGTGTAAATAAATATAACTATAAATAAAGTGGAGTATGGTAAATAAATAAAACCTTTTTTTATATTTAGTCTATCACCGTCTTTGTATTTAATAAGGCTCAAAAAAGAGGTTTTATTTAAGTGAATCCTACGAGCCAAATACCATATTTATAAAAGAGTTATGGTAAATTACTAAAAATATAAATAAACAAGAGGTATGGTAAAGAAATAAAACATTTTTTCTATTTACTCCAGAAGTCACATTATATTAAAGAACACTCAAAAAATGTGTTATATTTGGGTGAAGCCTATAGGCCAAATACTATGGGCCAAATACCATGGGCCAAATTATTATTAATACCATGCAAAAAAACCATTATTAACCCTAATATTAGTATTAATAAAAAAAATATGGCACATGGTATTGACCCATGGTATTCATGTGGAATGTAGGCTATTTAAAGTGGGGAATTAAACCAGTATAGATCCATCTTTACTCTAGATCTACTAAGCCCCGGGAGGGATCAAATATCGTGATATGCAAACTAGCATAGAGTGAAAAAATATTTAATCCTCGGGATTGGGAGATCGAGGGTAAAAATGGATCTTGTAATTTAATGTCTCTTAAACATTTTAATTTGGTTAAAAAAAAATCAATTATTAATTTTATTAATTTTTATAAATTACTAATAGTAGTTTTTAAGCTCTAGGTTTACGATAACCCATGGTATTGACCCATGGTAATATCATGGTATTCATGTGAGCATAGACTATTTAAAGGGGAAATTCTATCAGCTTAGATCCATCTTAATTCTGGGTCTACCAAGTGCTGAGAGGGATAAATAGATTTCATCCCTCTAAGAGTGGTAGAAGTGGAGTTAAGATGGATATAGGTTGGCTTTTATGATAATGAAGATATTAAATAGACTTAGGAAATTATATTATAAAAAACATCTTAAGGTGAATGGTTAAAGCTATCACTTCACAAAATTTAGTAAAAGATACCAATATCTCCATTAATATTGGTTTTTCTAATTTAACCAAAAAAAATATCAAAACAGTGAAATCTTATCACTTTTTCCGCATCACCCTTACAGAAGAGAGATAGTGAGAGCCCAAATTTCCCACCATTTTTCAAACGTTCTCAATATGATATCTTCGTGAAAAATTTAAGGTATTGATGTTGGACTAGTTGTTAGAAAAATATGTTGGTTTGTACAACCTTTCGTCTTCTCTGTTATTCTTAATTTGTCATAATGATATGTAGGGGTTTGGCCAATGCTTGAAAATAATGCTAGTTTGTACAACCATTCATCTTCTCTATTTTCCTTAATTTGTCGTAATGATCTGTAGGGGTTGGGGCAGTGCACCATATGGGGTTGAGCCAGTGCACCATATTATCCTAAAAGGCAGAGATTGTGCACCAAAAAGGAAATCAATCCACATGTTACAATGTTGTTAAAAAATGCAAGACATATGAAGGTAGTGAACTATGCTAATAAGAAATTTAGATTGGGAGAGACGTAATTAAATTTTATTATTTAATTGAAGATTTCCAATTAAAATAATAATAAATCTATATGTATATATTAATATATTGATTGGAAGGCTTCTGACAACGGTCACTTCTTTCCATTAGATCCCCTTCAGGCCTTTGGGATACCTACTACTTTCTTATATTATATAGTTTGGGCTTGCCACTTGTTGGCATGTAGGGGTAAACAAAATGTGTCTTTTTTTCATCTCACAGTTGGAGTCTATGCAATAAGAAATAAATTTGATAGCTTGATAAAAGTGGTACAAAATATGTTTTTTTTAATCTCATAATTGGACTCTATGGAATAAGAAAGAAATTTGATAGCTTGACAAAAGTGGTAGAGAAAAGATTAATCTCTCCTACCTTGATAGAACTGGTGGTCAAGATCAACACCTACAAGAACTGTGTTGTGGAATATTATCAAAACTAATAGAAGGATATGAAAGAGTGTACAGTGAGAACCTTGATAAACATGGCCACTGAAACTTGCAGCATTGTTTGTAGGAAGAGAAAATTATGTTTCATTTTTCCAAACATGTATGTTAGTATATTACAATTTAATGAATATGTTTTCCTATTATCATATATGGTTTCATACTTTAACAAAACATTCTCTAAGACTTCACATTTTATTATTCAGTGAAAGATTTGCAAAGATCTTATAATATTTTATAATTCAGTGATAGATTCGCCATGAATTTACAAGATAATATAATCTGGTGAGAGATTCACCGAAAAAATTATATTTACATATTATATTATTGATAAAATATAATGTGGATTCGCCCATTTATTATACATATAAATTTAGGGTGGTTCTTAAAATTTTCCCTGGTTGGACCATGGTTAACCATGATTAATTTCACACATGATGGCTTGTCGTGGTTGGCCGAGATTGACCATCATTAACGAAAATTAAGCTTTGTTGACCATGGTTTATATCAAATCCAAATATTAAAGTAAATATTATAAACCCTAATAGCATAACCCCGATATTGTATAATCCATAAGATTAATATTATAAATCAAAGATAGATATATTAAACTATAATTTTAATATACTAAACCCTAAGATTATAGCCCCTAACATTAATATTAAATGATTTTAATTAATAAACCTTAGTAATAAGAACCCTTAAGTTAATAAACCGAAGGGATTAAAATTAAACCCACGGGATCAATATTATAAACCTAAGGTATATAAACCCCATGATAAATATTATAAACCCTAAAATAAACATGGTTGACCATGGTTTTCCATGGATGATTTTCATATTGAGACAATCATTGTCACAATGTGAACTAGGACAATGGACGACCATGTTTGACTATTATTGATTGCCATCTCGACACAATCTTTGTGAAAATGCAACTTTGGATCGTGGAAACATTATGAATAATATTATTCCCTAGGAATAAGAACCCTTAGATTAATAAACCAAAGGTATTGGAATTATAAACCTAAGGGACTAATAAACCTTAAGGGTTAATAGTAAAAACCCAAGGGATTATAAACCGAAGGGTATAATAGTAAACACAAGGGATAAATACTATAAACCTAGGGTATGTAAACCCTAAGATAAATATTATAAACCATAAGATAAACATGGTTGACCGTTGTTGACCATTGTTTACCATGGTTTATTTCAATATTTAGACAATCCTTGTCATAATGTGACATATGACGATGGGCGACCATGTTTGACCATTATTGATTACCATATCAACACAATATTTGTCACAACACAACATTGGACCATGAAAACTCTATGATTAATATTGTATCCTAATAATAAGAACCCTTAGATTAATAAACCCAAGGGACTAATAAGTCAAAAGGATTAATACAAAAAACTAAAGGGATTATAAACCCAAGGGAAAAATATTTAACGCAAGGGATAAATATTATAAACCCAAGGAATACAAACCCCAAGATAAATACAATAAACTCTAAAATAAACATGGTTGACCATGGTTTACCATATTTTATTTTCATATTGAGACAATGATTGTCACAATGTGACATAGGATGATGGGCAACCATGTTTGACCATTATTGACTACCATATTAATATAATCTTTGTCACAATGTGAGATTTGCAATTGAAATCCTATGAATAATATTATACCCTAGGAATAAGAACCATTTTTCTAATAAGCCCAAGGGATTAAAATTATAAACCCAAGGTAATAATATTAAACTCAAGGGATAAATATTATAAATGCAAGGTATATAATCTTGGCGAAATATTATAAACCCTAAAAGAAACATGGATGACCCTGATTTACCATGTTTAATTTTCATATTGAGACAATCCTTGTCACCACGCAACATTAGACAATTGTTGACCATGTTTGAGCATTATTGAATAACATATCGACATAATCTTTTTCACAATGTGACATTGGACCATGGTTGAGAAGGGTTGATTTTAATATTGATAGAATATTTGTTACCATATGATGTTGGACCATGGTTGACAATGATATATTTCACTTAGGACGGCTAGCCATGGTTGGCCAAGATTGACGATGGTTAACGAAGACTAACATTCATTTACCATGGTTTATATCAAACCTTAATATTAAAATAAATATTATAAACCCTAAGATCATAACCCCAATATCGTATAATCCATAAGATTAATATTATAAACTCGAAGATAAATATATTAAACTATAATTTTAATATATTAAACCCTAGGATTATAACCCCTAACATTATTATTATAAACCCAATGATTAATATTATAAACACTTGTAATTAATAAACCCTAGGAATAAGAACCCTTAAGTTAATAAACCTAAGGGATTGACATTATAAATCCAAGGGACTAATAAACCAAAAGTATTAATACTAAAAATCCAAGGGATTATAAACCCAAGGGATAAATATTATAAAGCTAAGGTATATAAAGCCCAAGATAAATATGATAAACCCAAAAATAAACATCATTGGCTATGTTTTTTGAGTGATAATTTTCATATTGGGGAAATCGTTGTCACAATGTGAAGTAGGACAATGGGCGACCATGTTTGGAAATTATTGATTGCATCTCGACTCAATCTTTGTCCCAATTCAATTTTGCACCGTGGAAACCTTATGAATAATATTATGCCCTAGGAATAAGAGACCTTAGATTAATAAACCAAAAGGATTGGCATTATAAACCTGAGGGACTAATAAACTTAAAGGATTAATACTTAAAACCCAAGGGATTATAAACCGAAGGGAATAATAGTAGACCTAAGGCATAAATATTATAAACCCCAAATTAACTATTATAAATTATAAAATAAACATGGTTTACCATGGTTTAATTTCATATTGAGACAATCCTTGTGACAATATGACATATGACAATGGGAACCATGCTTGGACATTATTGATTTCCACATCGAGACAATATTTGTCACAATGCGATAATGGATGATGAAAAACCTATGATCAACCATGATGAGTCGCCTTGTGTGAAATCAGTCCTGGTCAATTATGGTCTAGCTTTGCATGGTGAAAAATATTGTATCAATATGAAAACCCTTTGATTAATATTATATCCTAAGAATAAGAACCTTTACAATAATAAATCCACGGTACTAATAAACCAAAAAGGTTAATGCTAAAAACTCAAGCGATTATAAACCAAAGGGAATAATATTAAGCACAAGAGGTAAATGCTATAAAGCTAAGGAATAGAAACCCAAAGAAAAATATAATAAAACCTTAAATAATCATGGTAGACCATGGCTCACCATAGTTGATTTTCATATTGAGGCAATCATTATCACCATGCCACATAGGATGATGGGTGACCATGTTTGACCATTATTGATATCCATATCAAAACAATCTTTGTCACAATGTGACATTCGATAGTGGAAATCCTATGAATAATATTATACCCTATGAATAAGAACGATTAGATTAATAAATCCATGGATTGTGGCTAACCAAGGTTGATTTTCAGATTGATAAGATCTTTTCCACCATGCAAAGTTAGACCATAATTGACCATGATTGTTTTCACACAAGGCGACTCATGATGGTTGACCATAGTTTATAAGATTGACCATCGTTGACGAGGATTAAACTTCGTTTGACATGGTTTATATAAAACACTAATATTAAGGTAAATATTATAGACCTAACATCATAACTCCAATATTGTATAATCCATAAGATTAATATTATAAAATCGAAGATAAATATATTAAACTATAAGTTTCATATATTAAACCCTAGGATTACAGCCCCTAACATCATTACTATAAACCCAAGGGATTATTATTATAAATTTTTGTATTTAATAAACCCTAGGATTAACAATATAAGCCCCATAATTATAAATGTTAAGATTACAAACCCTAAACCCAGTATTAAAAATAGCATAAACACTAACATAATATTATTAATAATGTTATTAACATTATTTTTTTAAACAAGATTAATATTGTATTAACGATGTTATTATATATTTTGTAATAACATTACCAATAATATTATTTTTAATATTAATTTTAATGATATAATTAATCATCATTTTTATTTATATTTTCCTTAAAATATATTGTTTATTTATCATAATAATTATTACAAACTTTAAAAAAACTTACTATAAATTAATTATAAACTAATTTAAATGCCTAAAAATAATATTAAACCCGAGGCATTAATATTATAAACTTTTGGGATTAATATTATATCCATGAAGGATTAACATTATAAACCCAAGGGATTAAACTCTTCGGTTTTCATGTTAATCCCTTGGTTATAATATTAATCCCAAAAAGCTATAATATTAATCAAATAGGCATTGGGAATGGCTTTTGCTAATATTTATTAAGTAATATTTTTATTGCTCAATATCAAATATATATTTTCCAATTTTGAATATTATTAATATTCATGTTACAATTTAAATAATATTAATAATTTATTTTTATTATGATAATAACATTAAATGGCTATAATTTCAAAAAATTATTATGATTAATTATATTACTTTCTTAACCTAATAATTATGTTACCAATAATCAAATTTAATTATTGAATGCTGTTAATGAATCATATCTAATAATAGATTTAATAATCACCATATTATTATTAATTATAATAAATCTAAACTTACATAAATGCTCACATTAATATTTAGTAAACTGTTTTGGTCAACCGCACCACTTCATATATTATATGCAAATCGCAACAATATTGACTAATGATTTAACCATATTAGACCCATCATTATTGATAACCCAATATATGTTGATAACCTAGTATTTAGTTTTATCCACATTATATTGAGTTAATGATATCACAAATATTAATTTTCGAACATTTTAATATTGTATTAATGATATCATTAATAACATTGTTTTCTATATTATTTTGAATGTTATTGTTATTGTTAATTATATTTATTAATATTGTATTTTTTAATAATTAATATTAATGTTATATAATAAATGTTAATAATACTTATTATTAATAATAATAATAATAATAATTTGAATATAAATATTAAAAATTCTCTATTTAATGTAAAACTTTTTTTAATAAAAAATAATTAAAATAAATAATATCTTTATTAAAATTTAATATGAAAATTAAAAAAAAAAAAAAACATATTTATTAAAACCTAAATGTAAGTGACACTTGTTCTAATGATGTAGTTAAATGCTTGTATTAAACGTTGGAATTAAATGTTGTATTTGTTGGAGTCAAACTCAATCATACAACAACGTTGTATTTGTTGCCATTAAACATTGTTGTGAACATTGTAAACATTGTAAACATATTATATGATATAACTCATTTATGATATAACTCATTGCTTATATCAAATAATGTTGAGCACGTACCAAAATGGTAACATTGCACAATTAACCATAAACCACACAATGTAATGTAAGGCACTATATTGTAAACATTATTCCGAACATTGTAAACTCTACTCTCCACAATCAATACGTTGTTCCATAATACTAACAAACACTACCCAATGAACACAATATTAAAGCAATAACCCTAAGAAATGATAAAATAAATGTTGATAATATAAAAGCAATGTACCAAATTCCAATACGATGCCCAATGGCTTAGATTATGGCACAATATAAACATTGTAATGTTGCTCCAAACTGTTAATGTTTCTCCAAAAATATTAATGTATTGGAAATATATTAACACTACATAACTTTGAAATTATATATTGAAAGTTAGTATTATATGAATAAACGATTCCATTAAATGAAGAAAGATTGTTTTTAAATGAAGAAATGCATCTCTCGTTTATTTTGAATGCTCTCCACCACAATAAACCTTGAACATTGAATGTTGCATAATAAAAACATTTCCAATGTTGTACATTCTCCAATTTATAATGCTCTTGAGCGCACCTTTAAGGTGTCAAGACTATGAATGAAGCTATCAACATTCATTATTTGTCTTTTTGTGTCTTGCCATCTCTATGATCTTGTTAATTATGCCTTCCCTGTGCCTATGTCATCTACTATTTTTGAAGATCCTATCACCTGCATTACCTATAATCGTAAGTGTAATGCATATTTGTAATGAGACTTGACTTTAAGAGTTAGGGTGCAAAACCCTAAAAAAATATTTTGAGAGAACTTTCTTCCTAATGAAACAATAGGTAACATATCTCATGTAAATGCAGGGCTTTTTATTCCAGTAATATAAGTCTTGTGTTATTTCTTAATTATTTAATTAATGACTTCACTCTTGATTCATTTTCCTTTTGTTTTTTTACCATTGGCTACTATCTCTTGTTTTTTCTTCACTGTGACTATTTTTATTGACTTCTATTTAGGTTCATAAAATGCTATTGGAATGGCCACTTCTTTAGACTGTTCAACTACTTACTTTCTATAAAGGTTAAAATTTATGTTTTTAAAATCAAAATTTTAAAGTAAAAATTTATTTAATAAAAAAATTAAAATAAATAATATATTTATTAAAATTTAATGGTTTAATTCAAAATAAAATAACCTTATTTATTTCAAACATTTGTAAGTGAAATGGATTTAAGAATATGAAGATTCAAACACTTCATGAAACTCATTCATTAACAACTCAATAAAATCCTAAACCTAATATTATAATATCATACTAATATAAACTAAAATATGTATGATTAAGGCATGTTCAAGTGAAAATAAAATATGTTTTGACCAATGTTTAATGGTGGTGGTGAATGTCCCACTGACAATTTGAAGATCCTTGGTTTCACTAATTGTACAATGCACTAAACAACATACATGTGAATTGAATTAAAGTGTGACAACAAGATGCACTGTCTACAATGTGCCTTTTGTTAGAGCTGAATGTGATATTCATCTTACTATCAAAATTGATGTGAATCGAGAAACAATTATTTATCGGAAAAAGAGATGATTGAGCATGACAAAATTCAAATGGTAATGAAAATGAAATTGATAAAATGTCAAATCAAACCATTTATCTTCCACAAACAAATAAAATCAACTCCACAAAGTTGTTTTAAAAATTGTAATATGATATTTTGTATATTTAAAAATATACTATAATTACGTGTATATAAGAGCCAAAATTTCTTATTTCTCAGTTAAGAACTAACTCTCATTTGTGAAAGAGGGTGTTGGAAAATGCCAAAAAAAGTATGGGAAGAAAGATGATGTATTTTTTGTTGTTCAAAATTGAAATTGAAAAGCATTTCATTTCATTTTAGAATGGACGTATTCAAAGACAACATCAAAATTTATGCAGTTATTCTTGTAACTAGCTCTTGGGATAATTTATCCAAGGAGGGGAAACTGAAAAGAATTTAATTTTAGTTTAGAATGGAAGTATTCAAATACAACAACAAGAGTTATGCAGTGATTCTTGTAACTAGATCTTGAGATAATTTATCCAAGGAGGGGAAAAAGAAAAGCATTTCATTTCATTTTAGAATGGAGGTATTGAAAGAGAGCAACGAAAGTTATGCAATTATTCTGGTAACTAGCTCTTGGGATAATTTATCGAAGGAGGGGTTTCTCAAGAAGTTGAGAATGTTTATTGTGAAGTTCACACTAAAAGAGTTGCAATAAACATGTAGTGAAGCAATCTATCCCATAAGCTATCTTTAAGCACTAAAATGTAAAGGGGGTTCTTAAGACAATATTTGAGACAAATTTTGAGTAAATTGTCTTAAATTGACACAAAAAATGCTTTTGCATTGTCTTAACTATTGTCTTTAAGTGGATGTCTCAAATTATTGTGTTAAAAAATTGTCTCTATAAATACAATATAAAACACAATCATTATTGTCTCTTAAGTGAAAAATTCATTTTTGTCTCTCCAAAGACAATAGTTGGGATTAAACAGATATTGTCTTTACAGACACAATATTTCTTTATTCGTAGCTAATGTCTCTTTAGAGACAATAAAATATTATATTTAATTTTAGATGTTTTTATTATATTAAATAGATTATATATGTTAATATTATATACAAAAGTGAATATATATATAAAACGACCAAAAAAGAATTTCATAAAATAAAATGTGATTGTACTTTGTAAATTATTTTCAAAAGTTACACATTAATTGAAAGTCAAACATGATTTGGACACATTTACCTAGAAATGAAATTTTCATAAATGTTAAGATTTGATGGGTGTATTATTTTTCATAAATATTGAGATTTGGTGTGTGTACTAGTGAGCACTATTATTGCAGCAAGAACGTTGCAACTCTTCGGGCTTCCTACTTTACTTTTATCAACCAGGTAGTTCGTAGTAAACTTGGAAGCGACGATGATGTATGGACAAGTACTAGCTCTTACTGTAGGTTGTCACTTAGTCAGCTGGTGCAAGTTCGCAAGGAGCTTAAGCCAACTTCTATGAATTCTCAGAAGAAGCTTTTAGCTGTGATGAAAGAAATCTAACTCTAAAGAAGTTATTCTAGTTGTAGAAAGAGAAAAAACACCGGAGTGTAATGCAAACCCTAGCAAACCCTAATTCTTCCAACCCTACTATTGCAGAGAAAGAGATGAAAATTGATTAAATGTGTGCCATTGACTATTGAAAAGGTAAATTACATCTATTCAAGCTACTTCTGAAAGGAAATGAGAAGAAAACATCTTTTTTGGTTTTTTATGTATTTTATGTGAAATTTCTATGCTTGTAATTTATTTGTTGGTGGTGGTGGCAAAGATTGGGTGGTGATGGAAGGCGACCTTGGGGTTGCAAAGGTGTAGGAAGGTGTGGGGGAGTCCTAAGAAGCCTCTGGTAACCTTCTAGAGACTTTCTCTGCAATCAGACTTCAAAAAGTCACTTTCAGGAAATTCTACAGGAGGCTGTAGGGGATCTATAGGAGGATGCTGAGAGTTATTTTTAGAGATTTTAAAGGAGAAAAAATGGTGGGAAAGGTTAGCTGAAGATTATAGTGGGGTGGGAAGATTTTTGAAGCTCATCATGGATGATTAGGAAAGAAAATGATGGTTGCATTTGTTCAAGAGACAAGAGGGGAGCTTATGAGAAAAGCACAACAATTAGGGTAGATTTGTGAAGGGCTGTGAATGACTTGTGAAACCTGTGAGAAATGAGGTGACGATGGCTGCTTTGTTGATGTATTATGAGAAGAGTTGCACTGTAAGAGAGGTGCAAGTCAAAATACTGGAATTGAGCAAGACAAGAACTAGATGTACTAAAAGAACAGAACTATCTCTTATGTTAACCTAAATTCTGACCTAGAAGATTAAAATGCTGAAAAGTGCTATATGAATAGGAAATAATGTAAAGAGACCTATTGCAGAAACATAAATGAGCATGGAAAAATGGATCTAAAGTAAGACATTAACCTCTGAATCAACTATAACACTAGAAATTGCATGGGGAAAGCAAAACTATGTTTTTAGTGGCGGCAAGTAGATCTTGACCTCAATTCATGATCCCCAAAGGAGGAAAGGAGGTCAGGCTCTATTGATGGCCTTTTTGTATCTTTATGTTACCACTATTTAACCTACTTCAGCAACTGAAATGGAAACAACTATGTAAACCAACAAAAGCAACCTATTCTAACCAAGAGAAAATGAATCTATCTAACAAAAATTAATTCATGAACTAAAGAAAAAACATATAAGTACAAAGCAAGAGGTGTTGGGTAGCTTGGGTTGGGCCCTAACCCAAGAGCTTCAGCCCTCTGAAGGAAATTAGTGTTGGCTCCGAAAATATTTGATTTCCATTTTCAAAAATAATAGTCACATTACATAAAACTGGTTCACAAAAGTAAGCTCGAAAATGAGTTGAGAAAGAACTACAACAAAAGTGAGAAAATTTGACTAATAGCCAACTAAACTACTGAGCAGCTAAGCCCTCCTATTTATACAACTAGAGCCTTCAACAGCTCTCCTAAAATCAAGGAGGCTAGACTCCCAAGACTAAAGATAGACAATAGTTCTTCTTCACTTGCTCGGTTGCCCCTTTAATGCATCAATGTGGCTATTGTGCTCCGAGTTTCCTGAAGGAGGATTCAAGGTAGGGAGCAATAAATGAGGGGGACACCCTCCTACAAATCCTCTCCCTTGTTTTCCTCAAATATTGGCTGCCAAATGCTCATTAATCCTTTGATTTTGTCCTAAAATTGACCAAAAATATACATAAAGCACGAATTAGACTTCATCGCACAATGGCTAACCAAATTCACTCTATTAGCACAAATATAATAAAAAACATGCAATAAACTAATGAGAATGGTGGATTAAGCTGAGTTAGTAGGCAAAATGAGCCCATATATTTACCCATTTATGGGGCTCATCATCACCCCCCTACTGAGTGGGTAGCTCATCCTCTGAGCAGCTAGTCTATCTCCTCAACCTTGATGGCCCTGATGGATTCCCTGGCATCCCATGCTTTTGATGTGATATTCTCCTCCTAATCCTGGAATCCTGCCTTTCTATCCACCTCTTCCCACTGTTTTTGTTCTTCTTCTTCTTTTACACCTTCTAGTAATCCTAGCAGTAGTAGAGGATTGAATTTGAGGCTAGTCCAGTTGGCCTTCAAACTTTGCATAAAGTGGTTATACAGTGGCACTCTCCTCAAGGCTTCCCTCATCTTGTTTGAGGAGTGATACTCCCTAATCTGTAGGCTATGTGTCAATGTGTTCCACCTTCTCATGTAGGAAAGAATGCTGTCATCTCCAAACAATCTCTCCATGTCCTCAAAATGTTCAATAGCCTGGGCCTACTCATTGATATACTTAGGGACACTTTGAGTATTATCTGCAAGGTGTTGCTGGCCACTGATGAGAGCCATGGGGTCTGCTGGCTCAGCTCGGATCATTAAGGGTTCATTTACCTCTTTTGCCATTAAGTTCTTGATTTTTGTTGCCCTTTTCTCCTCATGACTCATCCAAGATTCCATGCCCATCAGTTGCATGTCTCCTAACCCAACATTGGGGTCCGATAGATTTATATTAGTAAGGGCCATGTTATGTAAATAACTCTGCCAACATCGCCTTGTACTTTGCTAAACTGTGGTCACATAGATCCATGAATTTTCCATAATCCTGAAAAGGTATGGTACCTTTCTAGGCCAAAGTCTTGCTCTGGAACTAGAGCCATTTATCTTTGAGGTATATTTGGCTAGCTGCCTACACCGAAGTGCCTCCGTAGCCCAGCTAGCCATGCATGTTAAGTAGGTTTCCCTTTCTTGAAACTATTTTCTCAACATTTCGGTCACTACATGGGAGTCCCTTTCTTGTAGCTGTTTTCTTAGCATTTTAGTTTCTACTGGGGTTCCCCTCTCTTGTAGTTGTTTTCTTAACATTTCATTATCTTCTTCCAAGTGAGATCTTTTGATTGCCTCTACATGTTTGAAAGTGGCTAGCTCTCTGCCCATCTCTCTAATCTTGGTCTCCATGTGGCCAATGTCTTCCACCCCTTTGGACTTTGCAATTTGCAGCCATTAGGGACCTCTTACTCTTTATTTTTCTAGCTGAAAGAAAAGAGGGACTGTAAACTTTTGTGGGATGATTTTCCCTCCTTCCACAAGGTTGTAATAAGAGCCTAAACTAGGCTATGGGTTAGGTTCTGGTATTCCTGCTGTTTCATCCTTCCCCTTGGTTTGCTCTTCTGCCCTTTTCTCAAGTTTCTCAGTGTCTTGTAGCTTTGTCAATGTCTCCTGTAGAGTGGTCTGCGCCTCCTGTAGGATAGTTTTGGAGTCCTGTAGTTTTATCCTTTCCCTCCAAGTGGAAGATATAGGGCTTCCTCTTTCATAGGTTATGGGGGTTCTGGATGGAGATTCCTCCTTTTTGGCAGTAGGAGAATCTTCATTGGTGATAGGTTATTTTGAGAGTGGCTGCGACTTCCCTATTTTCATCTTGGTGCTTTTTCGAGCCTTGAAATACATGGATGGTTGCCTTTTTCTCTTCGATTTTGGCTTAACTAGGGTTATGAGTGCAGCAAGAACAACTGCTTCCTCCCTTTCCAGCATTTTAGCAGACACTTCTACCTGCTCGGCTTCTGTTTCTTTTTCTTTTGTCTTTTCTACCTCTACAGGTTTTGTTTCTTCTATCCCCGTTTTAACTTCCTCCTCTTCTTGTTTAGTTTCAGCCCTCTGTGTTGTAGTCTTTGTCTTTACTGATTTAGTTTTTTTCTTTTCTGTTTTAGTCCTTTTTACTCCTGTCCTCGGTTCCTTCTTCTTCTCTTCTATGGTCTTATCCTTCTCTATTTCATGTTTGTCTTCCTTTGTTTGGGTTTCTTACTTCCCTGTTTCAAGTTCATCTTTCTATGTTTGTGTTTTCTCTTCCTCTTCTCTAGTTTCCTCCTCATCTTCCCCTTTACATTCTTCTCCCTCAATTTCAGATGGACTAAGGTCATATGCGAGGGCTTTTACATCATCTTCCCTTGTCATATTTCTAAAAATCTCCGAGGCTATGGGTATTGTGAAGGTGTGGAGGGCCTCTTCCACCAGCAGTTTAATTAGCCTATGGTGAGGCAATTGATCTGGAAATCCTGCCTTCAATTTGATGTTGGAATCTATTAGGGACTGGAGGAGAAAATAGGGAATACTGAGTTTTTGGGGTGCAGGAAGATCCATGCCATATCTTAACTCCTGCAAAAGTCTGAAATGGTACCCATAAACTATGTTGTATCTTCCTTCACAGGAGATGTATTTGATAATCTGATAACTAACCTCATCCCAAGGGCAAGGTTGCTCGTTCTCCTGATGCCATTCTTGTCCTCTACAAAATGCTCATCTTGATGGAAGAAGGTTTTCTTGGCATCTTGACCCACTGGTTTTTCCCCCTTTCTCCAGGGTATTCCAAGTGGGAGACTAGTAACCCTACTGATGAAATCTGGGGTAATTTCCATGCTGAGACCCCTGAAACTAACAGCAACATGGGTTTTTGAGTAAGGTACCAAGGACAGGGTAAACTCCTATGTTATTTCTTCATCATACCGACAAATTTTTTCAAAGAATGGCATCCAATTGGCTCTGGTAAAAAGGGCTACTACCTCAGGGTGTTCATGTAGCCTGGTTGAGTTTAGAGGTTCCTTCCACATAAATCATTTTATCATTATATTTAGACTCTTTGGGATGCCTTAGGTGGAGAAGGAGAGCAATTTTCAAAAACTAGGAAACAAAGGAGAAAACTGTATTTTTGTCTATGAAACAGACAAACTTCTTAATGCAATTTCTCTTTATTTTAGGCTTAATTCTCCTTAAAATTGCATCACCCCTTGTATATGTGAGTACCAAGGTGGATAAGGAGACAATACTTCAGAAACAGAGAATAGACAAAAATTGTGTCTTTTTCTTAAGAAGCAAGCAGAACTTTTGAATGTATTTCCTCTTCCTTTCCAGGCTCAATTCCTTCTTAAAATTAAAAGTGGGTTTGCACCGAGCCTACCTCTTCAAGCCCAAAATTGAATGAAAATCATGTTTTTTTCTTCTGCAGGACTACTCCCTCGTCCTCCTGTAGGACCTGTCACTGCTCCTGGAGAACCTGATAGTGTTACTGTAGAACCCGATAAGCGGAGGAGTTCTAAAAATGATAGAGAGCGATGGTTTCGAGGCTCTGGAGGTGGTAGGGGCTCACTGCAGTCAAGGGCATGACGATAAAAATGGAAGCAAAGTTGGTGAATGAGCTCGAGAGAGCGTACTTATGCTTACAGGAGAGGTTTCTGAAAATGAGGTGAGGTGGTGGAAAGGGTACATTAACCTTATTCAGATCGTTGGTCCCACAGCAGTGTCATCGCGAGACTTTATGCTTTCTGCTCGTAATCACTTCCCATCATTGGCGCTGGAGTTCAAAACATTTTCCATCGCCTGTCTTTTTATATTTTTTCATGAGTTGACTAGACACACGTGCAGTGTGATCTCCATATGAGCGCGACCGAACTACACGAGGGTGGCCTGTTAACTGGCCAAATTTCTGGTTTAATCCCAACCATTTCATTTGTTTATGTAGTTTCAAATCGTACATATGCAATAGAGGAATAGGTTTAGACACTTACCTGCAAGTCAAAATGTTCGTGCTATAGTGCTACATGGCTTTACTGCTGCTGCATGCTCAGACACCGGTGTTGCCTATCTACATTCCTGCTACCATATGCTTGTGGCTTCTTGATATGTGGATCAATTGCTTTGTACAGGTGCTTCTTTGCTGGATCTTGCTTCGGACATCTTCTGCATACCTGTCACTGCACGTATCCTGCTATTGGAGATTTATTTTTAAGGGGATCAGCTACTACAGGAGTCCTACAAGAGCTCCTGTAGCTGCCTCTCCCCCTAAAATTTCTAGCTGAGGCTTATGCAAGAGGCTATGAGGAGGTTTCTTGAAGAATATGATGGTGATGGAGAAGCATCTGATAGGTTGTAGGTGAGTTGTACCGGTGCTCTTTTTTTATTTCCTCGAAATTCTTTGAGAAACAGGTTGTGTTTTCTTTGCAGGAAGGAAAGAAATAATTGGAAATGAGGTGGTGCAGGTGTAGGATGGAGGGATAGGATGGTGGATGGATGTAGGATGGCCAACAGGGTTTTTTGTGAAAATTCCTAGCTCCTCAATCATTTTTTAGCTTTATTTCAAGCTCTCTATGATTTCTATAGGAGCCTCTTGTAGAACACACAGGGCTTCCTGTAGGATGCACAATCTTAGAAAAAACACCAAGAGATGGAAAAAAAATCAGTGACGATGGAGAAGAGTCTAGAGGATGTGCAATAGGATTGGTGGCATGTCCCCTTGCTTCCTAGGGTCCATCTGTGACCTGCAATGCACTCAAAAATTCAATTTTGTTTTTCTGTTTTTTTTTCTTCTTTTCTTTTTTATGAAAAGGAAACTAAGGCACCTCCAGGAGGTTTTCACCCTACCTGCCTGCCCTACGCACCCCCAAGGGTGGTTTTCACCCAGGGATCTTTATTCTTTTCATTTTTTTTTTGTCATCACTGAGCCACCTCAAAAGAAGTTTCTAGCCTAATGATGGGACTCAAGCACCTCATAGAGGTTTTCACTGGGGTCGTTATTTATATATATATATATATAGATATATATATATATATATATAATGAGTGGGTGGAGTGGAGGCAAAGACTTGCTCCACTACCAACACTGTTTCACTCAGATCTTCAATAAATTCTTGCTTGGAGAGGGGCTTTCTGTAGATTTTCAACCTATGCCGATTGACAAGCATCGGGATGGCTTCCTCATCAATGGTCCTGTTAGCTCTGCTACATGTTGCTGATTTTCAAAGAATGGAAGTTAGCTCGGTCCTTGGTGTCCTGCTTAGAAGAGGTCTGCATCGATTATCCTCCTCCTTATCCTTCACCTCGCTTGCTCCCTTTCACCTCGCTACCCTTGTTTTTCCCCTTGCGATGTGATCTGATCGCTATCGCAAATTGTATTTGTGCCCCGCTACCTCTGTTACACCCCGTGTCTTCTCCACTGCAATATTGCGATGCGATCTGGTCGCTATCGTAGATCGCACCCATGTGTGTTAAGTCTCCACCTTTTGTTTTCCTCTGATGCGATATTGTGATGCAATTTGATCGCAATCACACATCGCCTCTCCCACAAACCAATCTCCACCGTCCGTTCATTTGATCCGATGGTCCTCATTATTCTCGTGCATGTGCCTCTCGATAGCTTCTTCTGATGTGATCTCCACCATTAATCTATGTATCCAAAGGCCATTATTTATTCTCGCCCAGTGCATGCCTCTGCCATATTGTCTTTACACCTTAAACCTGTTTTGTGTTCCCAAAGGAGGAAGAAGGCCAGATCCAACACTTTGCGCCATTACTCCTCACCAACTACATTTAAGGACAGAATGGCCAAAGGACAAGAAGGACGACCTCGAGCAGTGAAAAGCACTTATTAGGCATGGAATTTCATCCATAATTTACTCCAGCCTGCCCGAGAAGGACTTAAGAATATTAGAAAAAGGTCGATTTTGTCCATTAAAATCGACAGTGTGTTGCAAAGCCCATATCTAATTGTAAATGCGGTTGGTGGTCCATTATGACCCCATTTTGTAAACAAATGGGATAAATACCTAGAAAACAGATGTAATTTGGGGGGATGCATGTGGGATGAATGTTATTCTGATGTAAGGTTCAACTTTTGGAGATTGTAACTATTGTGATACCTGCAGTGTTTGGTCTTCATTTTCAGCTAATACAAGCTTCTTTTGTTGTTAATTTCTCACTGTCCACTTCTCCTTCTTGTTCCAGGCTGTGCCTGTTAGCATTTATTCATGTGTTGTTAATGTTTAGCATTAGAGGGGTTGTCATCCCACTTCTGTGTTAGGATTTAGCTGTATCATTGAATCTGTAAGCAGGTTTCTATTGTTTTAATGCCAGAGAGTTGTCATCCTATTTGTGTATTAGAAAACAGATTTACACACCTTTTAACTAGTTGCAGCTGGCCATCACATGGTCTTTTGCATCTACTGGTGTGGTCAATATTCTTCATCTTCACTTGTTCCTCAAAGTATGAGTAATTAGTGGTCTAAAGCCTTGTAGTCTGGGGGTGTTCACCCATGTCTGGGGTCAAGCATAGTAGAAGTGGTTATTTGGATTGAATATGCATCATTCCTTCCATTCATCCACCATTTTCCAACATTTTTGTTGAGCTTGTATTGTTCCCGAGCATCACTGATATACAACCTAGGTGAGTTTCTTCGGTTGATAACATTAATTGGCGCCATGGCCGAGGAGAGGAGATCAAAGCTCAGCTTCCCTGGGAGAACGGCACAGTTCCATATTTGGATGATAGACAAGGTCTGGGCACATTTCTGGTTGTAATCATCTATCTGGCAACTCCACTAGTGGAAGACCAAGATTTTGGCGACTCCACATTGAAGTTCTGGTGTAGCTGGTGAGTGCTTCTCAGAGATATCTCTAGAAATCAGAAGCTGACCAGTGCCTGATCCTGAGAAGACCGTTAAGCAGAAGAAAATATCAAAGTAATGAGCACCACGATCAAGTAAGCCTTGGAATTTTTATGTTTCTTTGCTAGTGTAGAAATACCTTTAGAGATTCATACAACTCATTGTCAGTCATTTCCCTTTCAGACCTCTGTAGAAAAAAGCATCCATGTTGTCCATCATATTCCTCTATTTTTGTCATTATTTTCATTGATCCATTCCACTCAGTCTACTAGTATCCATTCACATACCACAGTCATGGCAAGCCAGCAAGCCCTCACAAAGATAGAAAGAATAGATGCTGCTAGGTATGGACCTCTGGTCTTGCCTCTCCCTTTGAATGATAGGCCTGCAGGAGATTATCAAGAATTTATGCTAAATTTTACTGGCACAAAAGGAGTAATAGTTGAAGAGCATTTAGGGGCATTTTATAGTTACACTAATAACCTAGATATCAATGAACAGGATGTATGGATGAGGTTTTTTGTCCAAATCCTAGATGGGAACGCTAGAAAATGGTTCAATGAACTACCCCCTAGGTCCATTGTAGACATTAAGGCCCTAGATGATGTGTTTTCAAAACACTGGGGGGATAAGGAAGGTCTTCTCTATGAGCATACTGAGTTTGGGAACTTTCTGAGGGATGGGCTCTCATCATCATTAGATCATAAGATCGATGAAATAGCCAGGATGATTCAGTCATTGGCCTTTGAAGTTTCCAACTTAAGAGCTGAGCAACATTCAAAAGAAGAGAAATTTGATGAAGAGGAGGAGGTCCACGATCTGGAAGATAAGGGCAGTGCCCCTTTCATAACCAGAGCTGCTTATGAAGATGCATTATCCAGAGGCATTGCTTATCAGTTTGTTGTACCAACAGAACAACAAGCTTATCAGGAGCAAAAACCAACAGTAGGTCCTACCATCCTCGAAGAACCTGAGCCTAAAGCCAACCCTTCTTCTAATAACTATGCAGATCTGCAACTTAGCTAGCCTGTTGTCATTCCCAGTCCAGTGATCAAGAAGGGAGAAGAAAGCTCCCCATCATCTTATGTTTCTCTATCTGTTCAAGTGACAATCCCTCATAGTCACCCCTTGAACACTGAGGCAGGAGAAGATTCAATGCTCAAGACTGATACTGATCACATCAGTCTTGATATTCTGATGCCTGCTCAGATGGCCACCACATGGTTTGAAGGGGCAGCTTGCCAGATGACAGAGGAAGAGGATGCACAGTTTTGGGATTCCTCCTTGGATGAGGACTGTTCTATGAAAGATGTTGGAGCAGATGATGTCTCTATGTCTCCTACACAAGAATAAAATGGTTCATCATGCATATTAGTTGTGTAGACCACAAATGATAGAGAGAAGTACACAACAACCATGATCATTCAACAGGTGTACAAGTGCTCCCATGAAAAACATCTAAGGAGGAAAATACATAGAAGGGAAATGAAATTTGATCCATATCTACTATCAAGCTCAAAAGTCCTAAACTCTTTGAGGCAGAGGATCAAATTAATCCTGTTTTACAACTCTATGATGAAGGGGCTGAGTGTAGGAGAAACAATTTTGATGGCCCAGCACATGGGAAATTTTTGAAGTTTAAGTTTTCAGGCTTTAATGATCGTAATCAATTTCTTTTACAGTTTCATGTTGTATGCTTAGTTGACTCCATGCTCAATTAAATACTAGGCAATTTTTTTTAAGCTGGTTTTGTATGAAGGCATTGGTTTGCAGTTCTTGAGGCCTCACAGGGAGGATCTCATCCCTAGAAGGAGCCTGTGTTAGCTCTGCTACATGTTGCTGATTTTCAAAGAATGGAAGTAAGCTCGGTCCTTGGTTTCCTTCTCAGAAGAGGTCTGCACCAGTTATCCTCCTCCTTCTCCTTCACCTCTCTTACTCCCTTTCACCTTGCTACCCTTGTTTTTCATCTTGTGATGTGATCTGATCGGTATCGCAAATCGCATCCGTGCCCTGCTGCCTCCGTTACGCCCCGTGTCTTCTCCGCTGCGATATTGCGATGCAATATGATTGCTATCACAGATCGCACCCATGTGTGTTAAGTCTCTGCCTTTTGTTTTCCTCTGATGCGATATTGCGATGTGATATGATCTGATCGCACATCGCCTCTCCCTCAAACCAATCTCCAACGTCCGTTCATTCGATCTGACGGTCCTCGTTCTTCCTGCGCATGTGCCTCCCGATAGCTTCTTCCAATGTGATCTCCGCCGTTCATCTGTGGATTCGATGGCCATTATTTATTCTCACCCTATGTACACCTTCACCATATTGTCTTTACGCCTTTAACCTATTTTGTGTTCCCGAAGGAGGAAGAAGGCCAGATCCAACACTTTTCGCCATTACTCCTCACCAACTGCATTTAAGGACAAAATGGATGAAGGACAAGAAGGGCAACCTCGAGTAGTGAAAAGCATTTATCAGGCATGGAATTTCATCGATAATTTACTCCAACCTGCCCGAGAAGGACTTCAGAATATCAGAAAAAGGTTGATTTTGTCCATTAAAATCGACAATGTGCTGCAGAGCCCATATCTAATTGTAAATGCAGTTGGTGGTCCATTATGACCCCTCCACACATAGAATAGCAAAACATTTTGTAAAAAAATAGGATAAATACCCAGAAAACAGATGTAATCTTGGGGGATGAGTGTGGCATGAATGTTATTCTGATGTAAGGTTCAACTTCTGGAGACTGTAACTACTATGATACTTGCAGCATCTGGTCTTCATTTTCAGCTAATACAAGCTTCTTTTGTTGTTAATTTCTCACTGTTCACTTCTCCTTCTTGTTCGAGGCCAAGCCTGTTTGCTTTTATTCATGTGTTGTTAATGTTTGGAATTAGAGGGGCTATCATCCCACCTCTGTGTTAGGATTTAGGTGTATCATTGAATCTGTAAGTAGGTTTCTGTTGTTTTAATGCCAGAGAGTTGTCATCCTGTCTGTGTATTAGAAAACGGATTTACAGACCTTTTAACTAGTTGCAGCCGGCCATCACATGGTCTTGTGCATCTGCTGGTGTGGTCAGTATTCTTCATCTTCACTTGCTCCTCAAACTGTGAGTAATTAGTGGTCTAAAGCCTTGTAGTCTGGGGATGTTCACCCATGTTTGAGGTCAAGCATAGAAGAAGTGGTTATCTGGCTTGAATATGCATCATTCCTTCCATTCATCCACCATTTCCAAACATTTTTGTTGAGTTTGTAATGTTTCTGAGCATCACTGATATACAACCTAGGTGAGTTTCTTAGGGTGATAACATTAATTAGCGCCATTTCCAGGGAGAGGAGATCGAAGCTCATCTTCCCTGGGAGAATGACACAGTTCCAGATTTTGATGATAGATAAGGTCTGGGCACATTTCTGGTTGTAATCATCTATCTGGCGACTCCACATTGAAGTTCTGGTGCAGCTGGTGAGGCTTGCTCAGAGATATCTCTAGAAATCAGCAGCTGACGAGTGCCTGATCCTGAGAAGACCATTAAGAAGAAGAAAATATTGCAATAAGGAGCACCAGGATCAGGTAAGCCTTGGAATTTTTATGTATCTCTGCTAGTGTAGAAATACCTTTAGAGATTCATACAGCTCCTTGTTAGTCATTTCCCTTTCAGACCTGAGTAGAAAAAAGCATCCATGTTGTCCATCATATTCCTCTGTTTCTGTCATTCTTTTCATTGATCCATTCCACTTAGTCTACCAGTATCCTTTCACATACCTCAGTCATGGAGGGCCAACAAACCCTCACAATGTTAGAAAGAATAGTTGCTGCTAGGAATGGATCTCTGGTCTTGCCTATCCCTTTGAATGCTATGCCTGCAGGAGATTATCAAGAATTTATGCCAAAGTTTACCGGTGTAGAAGGAGTAGCAGCTGAAGAGCATTTAGAGGCATTTTATAGTTACGTTGATAACCTAGATATCAATGAATAGGATGTATGGATGAGGGTTTTTGTCCAAATCCTAGATGGGAACGCTAGAAAATGGTTCAATGAATTACCCTCTAGGTCCATTGCAGACATTGAGGCCCTAGATGATGTGTTTTCAAAGCACTGGGTGGATAAGGAAGGTCTTCACTATGAGCATACTGAGTTTGGGAACTTTCTGAGGGTTGGGCTCTCATCATCCTCAGATCATAAGATCGATGAAGTAGCCAAGATGATTCAGTCATTGGCCTTTGAAGTTTCCAAGTTAAGAGCTGAGAAACATTCAAAATAAGAGAAATTTGATGGAGAGGAGGAGTTCCACTGTCTGGAAGATAAGGGCAGTGCCCCTTTCCTAACTAGAGCTACTTATGAAGATGCGTTATCCAGAGGCACTGCTTATCAGTTTGTTGTACCTGCGGAACAACAAGCTTATTAGCAGCAACAACCAGTAGCAGGTCCTACCATCCTCGAAGAACCTGAGCCTAAAGCTAGCACTTCTTCTAATGACTATGCAGATCTGCAACTTAGAACGCCTGTTGTCATTCCCACTCCTGTGATCAAGAAGGGAGAAGAAAGCTCCCCATCATCTTATGTTTCTCTATCTGCTCAAGTGACAATCCCTCATAGTCGTCCCTTGAACACTGAGGTAGGAGAAGATTCAATGCTCAAGACTGATACTGATCACCTCAATCTTGATATTTTGATGCCTTCTCAGATGGCCACCACACGTTTTGAAGGGGAAGCTTGCCAAATGACAGAGGAAGAGGATGCACAGTTTTGGGATTCCTCCTTCGATGAGGACTGTTCTATGAAAGGTACTAGAGTAGATGATGTCTTTGTGTCTCCTACACAAGAATACAATGGTTCATTATGCATATTAGTTGTGCAGACCACAAATGACACAGAGAAGTACACAATAACCATGATCATTCAATAGGTGTACAAGTGCTCCCATGAAAAACATCCAAGGAGGAAAATACATAGAAGGGAAATGAAATTTGATCCCTATATTCCTATCAAGCTCAAATGTCCTAAACTATTTGATGTAGAGGATCAAATTAATCATGTTTTGTAGCTCTATGATGAAGGGGCTCAGAGCAGGAGAAAAAATTTTGATGGCCAAGAACATGGGCAATCTTTTAAGTTTAAGTTTTCAGGCTTTAATTATTGTAATCAATTTCTTTTACAGTTTCCTGTTGTATGCTTGGTTGACTCCATGCCCAATGGAATACTAGGAAATGTTTTTTAAGATCGTTTTGTATGAAGGCATTGGTCTGCAGTTCTTGAGACCTCATAGGGAGGATCTCATCCCCAGAAGGAGCGAGTGTTAGCTCTGCTACATGTTGCTGATTTTCAAAGAATGGAAGTAAGCTCGGTCCTTGGTTTCCTGCTCAAAAGAGGTCTGCACCAGTTATCCTCCTCCTTCTCCTTCACCTCTCTTAGTCCCTTTCACCTCGTTACCCTTGTTTTTCCCCTTGCAATGAAATTTGATTGCTATTGCAAATTGCATTCGTGCCCCGTTGCCTCCGTTACACCCTGTGTCTTCTCTGCTACGATATTGCGATGTGATCTGATTACTATCGTAGATCACACCCATGTGTGTTAAGTCTCTGCATTTTGTTTTCCTCTGATGTGATATTGTGATGTGATCTAATCACAATCGCACATTGCCTCTCCCTCAAACCAATCTCCACCGTCCGTTCATTCGATCCGACAATCCTCGTTCTTCCCGCACATGTGCCTCCCGATAGCTTCTTTCGATGTGATCTCCGTCGTTCATCTGTGGATCTGACGGCCATTATTTATTCTCGCCCTGTGCATGCCTCCGCCATACTGTCTTTACGCCTTTAACCTATTTTGTGTTCTCGAAGGAGGAAGAAGGCCAGATCCAACACTTTGCACAATTACTCCTCTCCAACTGCATTTAAGGACATTATGGTCGAAGGACAAGAAGGACAACCTTGAGGAGTGAAAATAATTTATCAGCCATGGAATTTCATCCATAATTTACTCCAGCCTTCTCGAGAAGGACTTCAGAATATTAGAAAAAGGTTGATTTTGTCCATTAAAATCAGCAGTGTGCTGCAAAGCCCATATCTAATTGTAAATGCGGTTGGTTTTCCATTATGACCCCTCCACGCATAGAATAGCAAAACATTTTGTAAACAAATGGGATAAATACCCAGAAAACAGATGTAATCTGGGGGGATGAGTGTGGGATGAATGTTATTCTGATGTAAGGTTCAACTTATGGAGACTATAACTACTATGATACCCGCAGCGTCTGGTCTTCATTTTCAACTAATACAAGCTTCTTTTGTTATTAATTGCTCACTGTCCACTTCTCCTTCTTGTTCCCGGCTATGCCTGTTTTCATTTATTCATGTGCTGTTAATGTTTAGCAATAGAGGGGCTATCATCCCACCTCTGTGTTATGATTTAGCTGTATCATTGAATCTGTAAGCAGGATTTTGTTGTTTTAATGCCAGAGAGCTGTCATCCTGTCTGTGTATTAGAAAACAGATTTACAAACCTTTTAACTGGTTGCAGCCAGCCATCACATGGTCTTGTGCATCTACTGGTGTGGTCAGTATTCTTCATATTCACTTGTTCCTCAAACTGTGAGTAATTGGTGGTCTAAAACCTTGTAGTCTGGGGGTGTTCACCCATGTCTAGGGTCACGCATAGTAGAAGTGGTTATCTAGCTTGAATATGCGTCATTCCTTCCATTCATCCACCATTTTCCAACAATTTTGTTGAGTTTGTAATGTTCTTGAGCATCACTGATATAAAACCTAGGTGAGTTTCTTGGGGTGATAACAGGTCCTTATTAGATTTGAACCATTGTCATTACACTTTTCGACTGTGTACGGTACCAGCCATCTTGTCCTCAGTTTTCCCTTGAAATCTTTATACCTTGAGTCATATAGCAGCACCCAATCTCCTTCCTGGAATTGCTTCTCCTTCATGTTTTTATCATGCCTTATCTTCTTCTGAAGCTGGATTACTTCTGTGTGGAGAAGGGCCTGTAATATTTGTTCATCCAATCCATTTAGCTAGAGTAACCTTTCCCTTTGTGCATGGCTGAGATCTAGATCCAGCTGAGCTACCATCCTTAGTGTGTTGTATTCAAATTTTATCGACAGCAAAGTCTTCTTCCCATAGACCAGCTCATAGGGTGTGAACCCTTTGGTGGTCTTCCATGTGGCATTGTAGGCCTAGGTGGTCTCAACCAATCAATCTACCCAAACTTTCCTAATGTTGCTCACTACCTTAGTCAAAATTCCCTCTAAAGCCCTATTGGTGACTTCCACTTGCCCATTGGCTTGTGGATGGTAGGGGGTTGAGGTCCTATGCTTGATTTTATGATGTGTGAGTAGGTCTTCATTCAGATGGGAGCTGAACTAACTACCTTGATCTGTAACCAGTTATCTTGGATACCCGAACTTATAGAATATGTTCTCTCTTAAAAATTCAGCTACTTTTTCTTTTGTTTTTGCCTTGATTTCCTTTGTCTCTGCCCATTTTGTTAGATAATTAGTGCACATAATGATGTATTGTTTCTGGTTTGAAGGAGGGTTGATAGGACCCACAAAGTCCATGCCCCACTTCTCAAATGGTTCAAACATCACTTGATATTGCAGGGGCATCTCATCCTTTGGATTAGATTTCCCCATCATTTGGCACTTATCACATTGATTGATATATCTCCTCACATCTTGATGAAGAGTGGGCCAATAGTATCCTGCGTGTAGAATTTTGAAGGAAGTCATCTTTGCTGCAAAATGGCCTCCACAAGGCCCATCATGAAAGGTCAGGAGAATGTTAAAAACTTCTTCCTCCCTAACACATCGTCCTAAAATTTGATCTGGGCCATGTTTGAAAAGTTTGCCCCCAACCCAGGTGAAAGGGGCACTTTTCCTCACGACCTTGCTCTTCTCCTTTGAGGACAGGTATGGTGGGAACTGTGCGGAAACCAAGTAATTTGCTATATCAGAAAACCATGGAGAGAGTACTGAGATAGAAAACAGGTGTTCATCTACCATTTGATCATCAACCATTCCTTCCTCACCTGTAGGTAGATTTACTCTAGAAAATAAGTCGGCAACAACATTTTCCTCACCAGGCTTATCAACAATGGTTAAATCAAATTGCTGCAATAAAAGCAACCACCTAATGATGTGAGCATTTACATATGGTTTGTTCATTAAATACCTAATTGTAGCATGATCAGTGTGTACGAAGGTCTGATATCTTGTGATTTAATGTCTGAATTTATTTAAAGAATGGACTATAGCTAGGAGTTCCTTCTCCGTTACAGTGTAGTTTAACTTTGCCTTTGACAAGCTTTTACTTATAAAGTATATGGCATAAGGTAGCTTGTCATCAACTTTCCCTAAGGCTTCTCCTATCGCTTTGTTCGAGGCATCTGTGTGAATGTGGAAAGGTAGGGCCCAGTTTGGACCTCTCAAAATTGGGGTAGTCACAAGTTCACTTTTCGAGGTATCTAAAGCTTCTTGATAGTTATCAGTCCATATGAACTTGACATCTTTCCCCAAAAGACCGAAAAATGGAGAGGCCAGCTTACTTAAATCTTTAATGAATCTTATATAATATCTTGCTAAGCCTAGGAAACTTCAAACATCTCTAACCTTTTGAGGAGGTGGGACCCTTTGGATGATGGCAATTTTGTTGGGGTCCACCTGTAATCCTTGCTGAGAGATTGCATGACCTAGATGGTCCCTTCAGTCATCAAGAATTCACATTTTTCCAGACTAAGGGATAGGTTCATTTCAATACACTTGTCCAAAACTTTTCCCAGGTTAGATAAAGCATCCTGAAAATTAGAACCATAAGGAGTAAGATCATCCATATAGATTTCCACTGCATCATGAACCAGTTCAGAGAATATGCTCAATACTGCTCTCTAGAATGTGGCAGGAGCATTGCACAAACCAAAAGGAAGGACTTGATATGTAAAGGTACACCAAGGACAAGTGAAATTGGTCTTATCTTGGTATTCCATGCTGATTTGGATTTGATTGTACCCGCTGAACCCATCTAGGAAGGAGAAAAACTTTTTCCCCACCAGACCATATAACACTTGATTTATGAGAGGCAAAGGAAAATGGTCCTTCTTGGTGGCCTTGCTCAGTTCCTGATAATCGACACAGATTCCCCACTTAGCATGTTTCTTTGGCACTAGCACCAAAGGAGAGATCCATTCACTCTCAAAGATGGGGTAGATGAATCCTGCATCTAGTAACTTTTGCAATTCTTCCTTGACAATGTCTTTAGGGGTTGGATTCATCCTCCTTTGAGGCTGCCTGATTGGTTTGCAATATTCTTTAATGTAAATGTGATGAGTACAGACTGAAGGGTGCACTCCCTTCATCTCATTATAGCTCTAGGCGAAGGCATCCAAATGGGTTCTCAATAACCTACACAATTCCTTCTCCTAAGAGGTGGATAGGGATGAGTTGATTTTCAAGGTTCTTTCTGCGCTGAACTCTATATTCTTAACTCGGAGAGAGGTCGGGTCGGCCACATAGAAATCAACTAAAGGATTGTCTTGGGCTCCTTTCAATAGCTTTTCTAATGGCAACATACCGGGGGGTGGATTCTAAATTAAGTTTTCAATGATATCATCCTCAGTTTGTGGTCCCCCCCCATGGTAGTTTCTACTACACACAGTGGTGCAGAATAGATTTCATTCTCATATTCCTCTTCCAACCAGAGAGGTAGATCATGTTCTAACAAAGGTTGGGCAGGAGGTTATAGGACTTGCTGCTCGGACATATGCCCATTCTTGATTGTCATGTTCCAAGCTCAACATCTGATGTAAGCATCTGCAGTAGCCAACTAGGGTCTTCCCAAGATGAGAGGATACCCAGTGAGGTTTGTCTTCAGCTGGAGAACTAGGAAATCAGCAGGGTACTCCCAAGAATCAATGGAGACCATTACATCTTCCACAATCCCTTCAGGGGTCACGGTGGAATGGTCTGCTAATTGGAGTACTGTTGTGGCCTTTCTTGGGGAGCCCTGGAGGTTGAGCTTCAGCACAGTGTCCTTGGTCATCACATTAATGGTAGCCCCTAGATCAATTAGGGTATGGGAAATCATGGTTCCATTGATGTGGACATCGACTACTGGGCTTCCATGGTTTAGATACTTCAGACAAATTACCTGCCCCAACATCAGGTTGGACAGTTGTCCTATGACATTGATGGTTGGGGCATCTCTCTTGCACCTACCTGGATGCCTAAAGCACTTCTCTTTGATCAGCTTGTTGTATATAGGCACATCCTTTATGGCTTGGAGAAGTGGTATCTCTACACATAATTGTTTCAATTCTCCCAGAAGTTCAATTTCTTCTGGGGTAGGTTTTGTTGTTCTGGGTAATCTCTCAGGAAAGGGTGGAATTGCCTTCGGTTTACTTTCCTATTTATCTTCCTCATCCTCCTTAGGGGGAGGTTGGCTATCTGGGAGAACCTTCCTAGATCATAGGTTAATCTCCTGAATCTCCACAGCATAGGTTGGGCATGATGGTTCTCCACTATATACTTGCTTCAATCCTGTTTGTTACTTTGGTTCGGGTTTGGTTGAGCAGGAATTTTGGGTTGCCTTGGTGGAGTAGGAGGTAATGGTTGTGGTTGAGCAGGTGGTGGAGGCAAAAGATCAGGAGGAGAGCTATATTGGGGCCTCCACCCCTGATGGGGTGCATTCCACTAAGGCTTTGGCTGAGCATAGGAGTGAAATGAATGAGCAGCTGGTTGAGCATGATATTGAGATGGATATGACTAAGGAGGAGGTTTGGACAAAGAAGGATGAGCACAGGGACCCAAGAAGGAATGGAAGTGGCTTGATTGGGGTTGTAGTATGCCTGGGATGTCCCTTGCATTCCCTACTGGTAAGGTCTAGGTCCATGCAGCCTCCTTTGGTTTACTAAATAAAGTGGTTCAGCGGCTCCTTCGGCCCCTTAGTATACAACTTTAAGTCTAGGCAAGGAAGGGCACTTATTTGTAGGATGATCTTCTTCACAGACTAAACACATCTCTATAGAGTTCAATGGGCATTCATTCCTAGGATGCCTTCTCATGCACCTAGGACAAAAAATGGCCAACGCCTTCTCTGCTTCCTCTTGTTTCCTTTTGATATGCAATGTATCCATTTGCATGGCAAGAGTCTACAACATCTCACTCTTGAAATCTTCCAACATGTTTCCAAACTCACCTTTGAGGGATGAACTGGATGAGGAGGTACTGGCTATGGGTTGACTCCCCCTACCTCTCTTTCTAGCTGCCCTAAAATGGTTTCTAAAGATAGTCTTGATGTCTTCATAAGGTAGTTGGTAGATGTCTCCCCCAGCTAGTAAGTGGAGGGTGTCTAGAAGGTATTCCAGAATTCCCTTAAGTAGGACCAAGTTCAAAAATTCGGGGTCAAGTGTGCACTTGGCCCTTTTATAACTGAGCTGGAATCTCTCTTCATAATCCTCCAAGGATTCATCACTCCCCATGGTCATTCGAAATATTTCTTCCTTGGTGTCTTCTTACCTATAGTAGTTTCGATATTTGTTATTAAAGGCTTGTTGCATCTAAGCCCAAGTTGTGATGTTGTTGCCAAGTAACCCCATGAACTAGCACAATGATGCATCCTTGAGGGTAGAAGGAAACAATTTCAACTTCTGCTTGTCTTTTGCATAGTCATAGGTTCGATAGATAATAGCAAACTCAAATAGGAAGGTGTTAGGATCTTCTATGGTTAGTCCATGGATGTGAGGTAGGGCTGAAGGACTTATGTTCTTCATTTTAATTTCCCCATTGGTTTCTCAGATGGGAAAGTTACCATCTACTCTTTCTCCATTCCCCCTAGAATTTATGTTTTTAGCCATTGTCTCGAGAGGGATGGTTTCTTCCTCTTCTTCTCCTATAGGTTCTTCAAATATTTTAGGTTGTTGTCCTAAAGGATCTTCTGGATCACTGCCACCGAAGAAGAGAGAAGGATGGCTTTGTGATGTGGTTGGGTAGGAATTTCACTGAATTGTCTCTGTTCCTATGAGGTATGAAAGGGAATCTCTTTTTTGGTTGATTTTTTGCTTTTTTTTTTCACTCCTTATACCTGCAAAACTGAAATTGATTGAACAAACAAATCGCAATTAATTGAAGTAAACTTGCTAAAAGCAAATTGTGGAATTGAAATCAAAGCAATAAAATGACTAATATGGAATGAAAATTGCAGAATTGAAAGAACTAATCTATTTTTCCTGAAATGGAAATTGCAGAATTGAAAAGGCTAATCTACTTTTGCTGAAATGGAAAGTGTAGAATTGAAAGGGCTAATCTACTTTTGCCGAAATGGAAATTGCAAAATTGTAATGAAAGCAAGGAAATGCAGAATTTGAAAGAAACTACTCTACTTTTGCTGAAATGAACTACTTGGCAGAATGTTGCAGTGGAAAATAGAAGAAAAGTAGTAATCACAAAATACTTTGACACTTCCCTAGCAGCGACGCCAAAAAGTGGTGAGCACCAATATTGCAGCAAGAATGTTGCAACTCCTGGGGCTTCCTACTTTACTTTTATCAACCCGGTAGTTCATAGAAAACATGGAAGCGATGATGTTGTATGCACAAGTACTAGCTCTTACTGTAGGCTGTCACTTGGTCAGCTGGTACAAGTTCACTAGGAGCTTAAGCAAACTTCTATGAATTCTTAGAAGAAGCTTTTAGCTGTGATGAAAGAAATCTAACTCTAAAGAGGCTATTCTACTTATAGAAAGAGAAAAAAGACCGGGGTGTAATGCAAACCCTAGCAAACTCTAATTCTTCCAACTAACCCTACTTTTGCAGAAAAGGAGATGAAAACTGATGAAATGAGTGCCATTGTCTACTGAAAAGGTAAATTGCATCTATTCAAGCTACTTTTGAAAGGAAATGAAAAAAAAAAACATCTTTTTTGGTTTTTTTTTTATGTATTTTATGTGAAATTGCTATGCTTGTAATCTATCTATTGGTGGTGGTGGTAGAGATTGGGTGGCGATGGAAGGCTACCTTGGGGTTGCAAAGGTGTAGGAAGGTGTCGAGGAGTCCTAATAATCCTCTAGTAACCTTCTGGATACTTTCTCTGCGATCAGACTTCAAAAAGTTGTTTTCAGGAAATTCTATAGGAGGCTACAGGAGGATCTATAGGAAGATGCCGAGAGCTATTTTTAGAGGTTTTAAAGGTGGAAAAATATTGGGAAAGTGTAGCTGAAGATTAGAGGGAGGTGGCAAGGTGTCTGAAGCTCATCAGGGATGATTAGGAAAGAAAATGATGGTTGGATTTGTTCGAGAGATAAGAGGCGATCTTATGAGAAAAACACAACAATTAGGGTAGATTTGTGAAGGGCTATGAATGACTTATGAAACCTGTGAGAAAAGAGGTGACGATGGCTACTTTATTGATGTATTATGAGTAGATGTGCGTTTTAAGAGAGTTGCAAGTCAAAATACTGGAATTGAGCAAGAAAAGAACTAGCTGTATCAAAAGAACAAAGCTATCTCTTATGCTAACCTTAATTCTGACCTAGAAGATTAAAATTCTGAACAATGCTATATGAACAGGAAAGCATGTAAAGGGACCTATTGCAGAAACATAAATGAGCATGGAAAAATCGATCTAAAGCAAGACATTAACCTTTGAATCAACTATAATGCTAGAAATTGCATGGGGAAAGCAAAATTGTGTTTTTAGTTGCAACAAGAAGATCTTGACCTCAATTCATGATCCCCAGAGGAGGAAAGGAGGCCAGGCTCTATTGATGCCATTTTTGTATCTTTATCTTACCACTATTTAACCTACTTTAGCAACTAAAATGGAAACGGCTATGTAAACCAACAAAAGCAACCTATTCTAACCAAGAGTAAATGAATCTATCTAACAGAAATTAATTCATGAACTGAACCAAAAACATATAAGTACAAAGCAAGAGGTGTTGGACAGCTTGGGTTCAGCCCTAACCCAAGAGCTTCAGCCCTCTGAAAGAAATCAGTGTTGGCTCCGAAAATGTTTCATCTCCATTATAAAAAATAATAGTCACATTACATAAAATTGGTTCACAAAAGTAAGCTGGAAAATGAGTTGAGCAAGAACTGCAAAAAAAGTGTGAAAATTTTACTAAGAAATGACTAAACTACTCAGCACCTAAGCCCTCCTATTTATACAACTGGATCCTCCAACAGCTATCCTAAAATCAAGGAGGCTCGGCTCCCACGACTAGAGATAGATAGTAGTTCTTCTTCACTTGCTCGGCTACCCCTTTGATGCATCAATGTGGTTGTTGTGCTCTGAGTTTCCTGAAGGAGGATTCAAGATAGGGAGTCGTAAATGAGGGGGACACCCTCATACAAATCCTCTCCCTTGTTTTTCTCGAATATTGGTTGCCAAATGCTCATTAATCCTTTGACTTTGTCCCAAAATTGACCAAAAATCTACATAAAGCACACATTAGACTTCATGGAACAACGACTAACCCAATTCACTCTATTAGCACAAATATAGTAAAAGACATGCAATAAAGTAATGAGAATGTTGGATTAAGCTGAGCTAGGAGGCCAAATGAGCCCATATAATTACCCATTTCTGGGGCTCATCATGGACTATTATAACACTTGTGCAATATATATATATATATATATATATATATATATATATATATATATATATATATATATATATATATATATTGAGTTTTAATGTGTGCACTATTTTCATAAATATTGAAATTTGATGTGTGTAATATTATGACACTTATTAATTAGTGGAATATAGAATTTTATTTTTTATTTTTTATTTCTAAAATAATTTTTATTTCTGAAAAATTCTATTTATAATCCCATAAAATTACCCATTTCATCTATACAAGCCAATATAAAATAGAAATTTAAATTTCAAAAATTATATTTTATTTTCGAAATATTCATTTTAATAATTATTTTTTAAAAAACTTTAATAGACTTATAAAAACTTTTTAAATTTGTTGGGACTAATTGAAAGTCAAAGCATTGTGACTATAAAATGATTACAGTATAACCTACCATAGGTAGGTATAATAGCTTATTTTATTTTATTAATGTTTAGTAAGATAGAGTGCAATTAAATATGTTACGATATTATTCAAATGATAGAATAGAATAATTTATTTTATTTTATTTATGTGAAGTAAGATAGATTGATTAGATATCGCTAGTAATATACCATTTTGATATTATTATATATTATTAATAAGTAGATTATATACAATCAATACTATTATATAGGTGACTTGAAGTTTTAGTTAACAAGGCCGCATAGCTAGCATTCCCTACCACTTAGTTTAATTATTGAACTTTGAAATATATGAACTAACTGACATGACTAATGGTTGAGCATGCTTCTACATTGTGAAAAATTTAAATAATTTTATAAAAACATTAAGAATGATTTGGGTTTATATTTTTAGATGCTTGAACCTTTTAATCTTCCAAAAGTGAAGAAATTATTTATATAAAATGTAATATCCCTTTTATTCTTGATGATTTCTAACTTTTAGATAAATTGATGTGATATCATCTATTCCTTTGAACTATTTCCAAAAGCATTCCTCTTTGTAAATTGATTTTAGTTTACTAGAACATAGTTTTATTATAATATATCAATGACCAAAATAACATAACAATAGCTATATCTATGTCAAACTAGAAATAATTCAACTATAGCTATATCATTTGACTATAGCTATATCATTTGTGTGGGGAAATGAGTTATCAGAATTGAACGAAATAAAACAATCATTTCCGTTTGAACTATATGTGTTGACCTTTGGATTATTACATTTTGGACCAAAAAATAAAGCTGATTATAGAAAACATTTTTTTTTTAATTTTTAATTCTATTTATTTATGCTTTGATTTGGTTAGAGAGATTTGTGAATGTATGATGTTTATGGTCATCTCTTAGATGAATAGGTAGCCAATTATTCAACAATAACTATAATCATTTCACTTCCAAAAAAACCACTACTAAAGAATTCTCACATTCTAATATATATATAGCTGGAGTGGAAGTGAATCCATATCAAATAATCTCTCTAGCATAGTTTCACATCCATATTTTAGTGTACATTACTTTTGTGTTTCAATTATTTTTTTTCCTAGTTGAAATATGTTATAGTTGAAATATGTTATAATTAAAATTGATTAAATTGGTGTAGATTAATATATTTACCCCGGTAGGTGTCTATTTTTTAAAATGTCCAGGTCAAGCATTAGTATAATATTTTGTTCCATGTCTGAAATCTGTCCTCAAGGAGATTTTAGGGAAATACCAAACATGATCATCTGTCTCGAAATGGATTAGAGGGAAATACCAACATGATTTTATTCCGACAAACCTCATCAAAATTTCCCTGGTCTACTGATTATTTTTTACTCCCTTATTACTCTTATCACGACCGATTTTGGAACACCTTATTACACATACGAGGGTTTTATTAAATGCATGGTTTCAGCTGCTGATTTTAAAGCGCTTTGTTATGCATAACAGGGTTTTGGCTCCCGAGAACCGTTCGCCATATGTCGCGTGTTCATTGGAGTGAAGCAAGGACGGATTGGAGTAAACCAAATATGAACCGTGTTGATATGATTTGAAGCCCCAACTTATTTCACTATTTTTCTTCCTGCTATATTTCTTTCCATAGCTTAACAAATGCAACGCGCTCAAGCATTAATGCTTATAAATTGGTGATCAGAATTGGAACAAGTGAACGTTTTTGCGTAACACATGACTTCCACAAGAAAAATATTGGGCATTATACTCGTTCAACAAATTCTTTGACGATAGTTCTTCAACGTTTCAGAATGTTATTGTATCCTTGGTGTCTTACTCATATTGCGTTTATAATTATGTAAGTGAACTCTGTAATCCTATTTTATTTATGATTTTTTAGTTCTTGGTCGATGTGAAGCAAACATGAAACCTGTAATGTTCATCGATACAATGTTGTCCCATCGTCGATAGCCTTAAGACTATGATATTGTGGATCAATTTTGTGCGTTTCTCTACCACAACAAATGGAATCTGCTAAAAAAATGGCGCCCAGATTTACACCTTCTTGAGTTGTCATAGTGATATTACAATATAGGGATGAACCATGAGTTACTCTGGAGCTTTTTCTATGGTTAGGAAAATAACTAGGGTTTCAACAGACAGTTGAGTCGTATTATATTACAGTTGATATCGTGATAAGAATCAAAATGTGGGCTTATGCCCAAAATTTTCTTTACTTTCTTGTGATGGAAAAGGGTAAGGATTTAGTGTTGAAAACTCTTTAGTTTTTGGTGATTGAATGTCAGAATTCCATGGTTTTCGATATGTTGATTGATATTTTAGCCAGGACAAGATGTTTGATGAGTTTATTGTAGTGTTTAATGTCACATGTGGGTGTGCGTTTGGGCATTCTGATAGGAGTTACAATAGTATGTTGAAAAGTTTGAGGAAAGTAGGGTTGTTTTTAGATCTCGACATTACAGTGGTGCAGACGAAAAAGTGAGGAGCGATAGAGAAATGTATTGGGTTAAATCTAGGAGTTTGAGTTATAAATATAGGATGGATGAATGAATCGATGTTTTTTTTATTATTTAAAATGTAAAATGCCAATTGATGGGCATTATTAGGCACTATTATAAGGATAAGGATAGAATGGAGGAATTGAAACCTGTATGTATAAAGAAGAAAGAGAAAATTGAACTATCATGAGACTAATGGAAGAGATACAATAAGGATTGTGATGGACACGAACGCTCTTTATGGAGGTTTTGTTGCCACATTAATAGATGATCATGTCTCGGTCATGAAAATGGTCTCAACCTTTAGTCTGAATTCTTTAAGTGTGATCTATGATCGAGGCTTAATTTGCACATTCAATGACTGGTAATATTGTAATTCTTTGCACTTGATTTTATATATATGGTTAGATTTCTTTGTTGCACAATTTTAGGGCAGCACCTAATATCCCACTTAATTTATTTTTTCTTGCTCAAGGTGTGAGGCATTTTTGGCCTTTCCAAGAACCTCGTTGCATGTAGACAACCTTTTCACTATTAAAAGTCACAAGTGGGTGATTGAGTCCCATGATTGAAATTTTTGAAGATTGAGAATAAGAAGGTAGTGCCTAGCAAGTGTACTTTCCATCTTTTGGCTTTAGGACTTAAGTGGAGTTATATCAGTTTCACACACAATGTAGTAGCTACATCTCTACATTAAGATATGAAATCTTGATCATTGTGATCTAAAGGTGGGTATATGTGGGTTTGTACTAGAAGATAAATTTTCAAGTCTCTGTGATTTTGAATATTTTGTTGTTTCATTGTGTGCCAATTTTTTTTTTTGCATTCTTCTGCCACATTTATTTATGGAATTGTTGTGTTTTTTGCATCTTCTTAATGTATTCAAACTGCTTTTCAAATCACAAGGTATTACTTTTCCTCATTACACATCAAATAAATATATCTTAAGTAATTTAGTTTATTTAGCTTGGGTGAATACTATGAAATATGGCCTATCTGGGTATGGCTTATGTAATGTTGTTATTTTGTACATTCTGCTAACAAGTGAGAGGAAATAATGATTAAAATTGAAAGGGTTGGAATTGGCATTATAACTTTATTCCCTGTAATGACAGGAGAACAAGGATTACAATATAGGAAAAATAAATTCCAAATGGCCTATACTTTTCTGCCCTTCTTCTTGTCCACCCTTGGCCAACCATCAGAGTTGGGAGTGGGTGCAGTTATGGCTAGCTAGTTTTCCATTGAGTTTATTGGATGTTCTTTGTCATTCTCATCCTTCAGATCCATGAGTTCATTTGGTGCTGCTTACTTCCAGCTGAAGTTCTTGTTGCTATTTCATATTGTCTGGCCCCAAATGTGTATCTGGGGTATTTTCTTCCTGTGTATATTTCTGTCCCATTTGTATGTCAGGTTCTGATTGGTTCCCTGTAGGTTCTGTCTGCATGTCCTCTTCTTCCCGCCAGTCGGTATGTTGCCATCCTTTGGGATTTTTTTGTTGTTTCTTATTCCCTTTGGGGTCCTTCCTGCCAGTGGACAGGTGTTTTGGAGATGCCCTGTTTGCATGCAGCTGCGACATCTGAATGCTGTATTTTCATAGTCAAGTGGTTGTGTCCTCAGTGTATTATTATAGTTTAATGTAATCTGATCAAGTAGCCCGTGATTGAGGTCCACTTCTACACATATTGTAGCAAATGTGAAAATTCCCTTGATAACTCTGTCTTCATCTATTTTTAGGAATTTGCCAAAGGAATTCCCAATGGCTATTAAAACTTTGTGATGCCAGAAGTGTACAGGGAGGTTACGTAGCCTCACCCAAATAGGCATTATTGAGACTTTCATAGTATTTGCATCAAAATCAAAAAACCTGCGATGGTGAAGAGGCCAATATTGCTCCAAAACCAAGGCCCCTGATTGATAATATTGTCATGTTCTTGTTCTCTGTTAAATCTAACTATGAAAAAACCTTTTGAGCATAGGTGGATTTCACAGTTAGGTGACCATGTGGAAAGGATCCATTGATGCAGAGCGTCAGATTTTGGCCAAAAACCATTAAATCTACAAATAACATCATTTTTGGATAGATCACTGTGTAGATTAGTTACCTCCGTCAAAGTTACCTAGAGCATTGGAGATTCCAGTTTTTGTTCCACAATATAGGGACCTGGTAGATCGGGTGCTGGTGCTGGTTTGTGTTGCATTTTTTCCTTTCCTTTGACTACGTCGCGAAAGGAACCTGTATTTTTTTAATTGGCTCCATTGCATCTACCATGCAATCTCAGATTAAGAATGATAGTTGAATCGTTGCTGATACCATATTCCTTAAGTGTATGGATATCCTGTAGACTACGTCCTGTATATATCATATTTTGGTATTTTGTGGGGGTTCCAAGTTGAATCTGGATTTCCTTCTTTAATTCTTGAATATTAAGCCCCTTTCTGAGCTGCATGCAGTGATGTTTGCCCCCTATCAATTTGATGAAGATTTGTATCCGATCTTCGCCCATACTGTTTGGATTTCTCTGTTTCCCACTCCGTTCTATGATCTGGGGCTATGATCCAGAGCTGGAAGGAGACTTTTTGTTATCAGGCATCTAGATTTGGGTTTGGTGTAGACTGTTCTGTTTATTGAGCATCAAATCCATTTGGTCAGTGGTGGATCTGAGGTTTTTCACTGCATTCTGTTTACCGTTCTGTTCTTCTTCAACACATTTGGCTATCTTGGCAGTTATATACCCCCAAATCTGTGCTGCATGTTGCGATCCATGGCCGAAAGGAGGCTGTTGGTGAGCACGCCGCAGTTTCCATGACTAATCACCCATTTCCCCTTCCGGCAAGATGGTCGTTCTTTTGTCTTTATGCTTGTGGACTACTGGTTGATATGAACCAGGGTCTAGCCTTATGGTAGATTTATGTATCGCACCATAAAAATCGCCCCATTTAAGGAGGAAAGAGCGTACCCTTGACCTGAATGGGGATCGATCCTCCACAATGTATTCACTTTCTGGTTCGAGATGGAGCCAAGTTATTGATATCAACTCAAATTCAACTAATCCATCTGTCAGTTTCCTGTGGAGGCTTTGTTTGTTCCTTTATAGCCCCATTCTTGAGATGCTAGTGTTTCAGCGACGCCGATCTCTGTTCCAGAAACCCTCATAAAGAAAAAAAATCCCGTGATTAGGGCAGGGTATTTATCTGCATAACTTTGCAGCGGCTTCTCTATCCCCAAAGGGACGGTGTTTTTGTCTTCATCATTTGCTACCGCAGAGCACACTGTCGAGGGCATGATCCGCAGGCATCTCAAAGGCAGAGCCAACTCATTTATGCCAATCAATATTTTACCAGCTATAAGCTCCGACAGAGGAGCCACGACATGCAATAGAGTCGGTCAGGTTTCCACCTCTGAGCTTCTTAGAAACCCTATCTTTAGCAAAGAATAAGAAAACCCTACTCTCGACGGCGCAACATAAGCCAGTGATAGTCGTGTGGATTCAGGCTTTTGGTTTAAGGACTCACTAGAAGTTTGGCAGACACAGGAAGATCGGATTGAAGCCATTGCCATCACAGAGAAACAGTCGCAGAGCTCTTTGGAAACCTTTTTAAGTTTTTAGAATTAATTAAGAATTTAATCAATTGGAGTTATAACTCATTTTAGTCTTTTTTTTGTTCTATTTTAGATGCAGAGCTAGAGACATAGTTGGTTAAGAATGTTGAAGGGGAATAGAGAAGGGTGATAACACCACCTCAAGAATCTTGCAATCATATTTTAGGTGCGGTGCAGGAAATTATAAGGAAGATGGATGCTTTTGCAGAGGAGAAACCTAGTTTTTTCAGAAAGGAAACTTTAGAGAGATCGAAGATGAAAGTAGAGAGCTTTTAGAGTTTCAATTTGAAAGACAATGTAAGAAGTAAAATATAGAGGAATTAGAGGCTATTGTTTGATTAAAATAGGCTTACACAGATATCTTCCAACTTAAGGGTGATGAAGCTAGATCATAGGTAGACAGGTTGTAGCGCATCGCGCTCACAAAATAAATAAATAAAAATAAGAATATGGCAGAAGATACGAGAAACTATGACTAAATGGGGTTAAAGCAGAGAGAAGATATCTTTCTGAAAAAATTCAGCTTCATGAACATTCATGATAAAAGTCGGACAGCTCCCAAATGCTCATGTGATGCAAAATACAAAATTTTCTCAAAACTATATATAATCTTCGCAATACATAATGATATAGTCAAACATATCATTATGAATACATTCCTTATAATAAGGAGTAAAATATGTTGAATTTTTTATTTGAAAGGTCATTTTAGTGGGGTCTTGATAACTGGGACCTCAGTAGAGTCCCTTTTCAAAGTTGCCATGTTTTTTTGAATGGAAGTTGAAACAATATTCTTCATATGAGATCATTGTATTTTCTTCATTTCGAAAATGCTTCTTTTCATTTTGAAAATATTCACCTTATCCCAGTAGTATTTTATTATGTTTTTATCATCTATAAATATACTCATCCTTCTTTCCTTGTATTTGCTCATATTTTATTCCTTTAAGTTATTAACCCCTTTATTTAGTGCTTCATTAAGAGCTTGCATCTTGGACAATTGAGCACTCTCCTTCTTGAGCTCTTCTTTTTAATCCCTCATTATTTTTCTGGAAATTTGTTCTTTATCTTCCTTGAATTCACCTTTAATTGTATGCATCTTCCCCATATTTATTTGTTGGATCCATCAACATGAAAATGGTTTCTCAATTTCATCCCAAAGTAGAGTGTCATCTAATATATTCTGAAGACTACCACCATATTTTAGCTTCACCATAAAAATAAATATTTGAATCAAAAGGACTTCTATAATTTTTCATAATTTTTATTTGCTATCTTCAACCATTCTTTAGGATCACATTCATCTTCATCCCTACCAATTTAGGTATTGAAATTAGTTCTTACTGGATATCTACCAAAACCCCTCAAATAGCTATGTATATTTTATGATATATTATATCTTCTTTTATTTTCTATGCTCACCCATGGGGGATTTGAAAGGTACATGACAAGAATTTCCTAGAGGATATTGTGTCACAGCCTACAAGAATTGTAACTTCCATTATTATTCTTAAAATCACTTTTATTACTTCAATTTTTAAATTCCATGCCCAATTTACTTCTAATGGCACTTTGATCTGATTGTAATCTTGTGAAGTGACCAAGAGAAAAGGCTGCCACAAGAAAATCTGAAAAAAGGGAAATAACTTTTTATTGCTTCCATCAAGGCCTCATAACCACTACAACATAAAACAATGACAATTTATCAGCATTATGCTTTAGTGGCTAGCCTATCCCTTTTGTATGATGTTTTAAGATCATATGATCACATCTTGCATACAGATCTTGTTGCATCTTGTAATTCACCAAATTATAATTGTTTACATTAATATTTGTTAGGTAGATTTATATGTAACTACTATATTCAATATATTTATTTGGCCACTTGGCAAAATGGCTTTGTGCCTTTATCTACAAGTACATAAGATATAGTATGAAAATAATAATATATTCCGTAAATGGTAACATACCTTAAGGTAGTCACAATATGTCATAGGCATTAATAGGCAAAGGTACGAGGGTATGTGGCCCAATAGGTAGAACATAATATTAAATATAAGTTAATCTATTTTTTTTAAGATTTTGATTAATGTTTCTCATCATTTTTGTGATTTTGGGGTAGCATTTAATACATTGGTCATGAACAGAACTAATAGGAATCATGCTTTCAAACTTTTATATCCTCCATGTTATTTTGATATAATATCTAATTAGGAACAAGTGATGGGTTTAGAGGAGATTATTATAGGTTTGAAAAACCTAATAGTCCCTAATGATGAGAGATAAATATAATCCTGCAAATAAAGCAAATTACCATAGGAACCTATCAAGAAGATCTACACATAATAGGAGATAGAGAAAGATAGAATGTGTAAGAAATGAGAGATTGAGAGAGTTGAAATTTGAACCTACAAGTGCAGTCATTGATAAACATAAATGATCTCAAATATTGAGTGGGAGCCAAATGTATAGGCCTAGGGTTCCCTCCTTAAAGAGATTATTCGAGAATGAATTATAAATCTTCTACCACATTTAGGTTTCTATAAATCGAAATAAGTTATACAAATTGTTGAGTTCATTTTAAGCACAAATAAGCATGTGATTAGTTCCTAAATCATTCAAATACTTATCCATCTCTCTTTTGTCATAACTACTTGCACCATCTAATGTCTGAATATAACATATAAGCTACACTATTGAACATGATAACACCTGATGACTATGCAATCGAAACATTTGGATCACTCACTCCTTTTTGTATGGAAAACATTATAGATATGGAATGCCTAGAAAGCCTATCGAGAACATTTCCTCCAAATTTTGGTTTCAGAATTGTTGTTTCTGCACTTAAAAAATTTAAGAAAATAATTAAGAAAAAGTTAGTCTTTACTACAATAATAATGTTAATCATACAAGAACACTGAATTTTCTAATATTTTTTAATAATAAATACTAAAAAACAATAAAAAAAATTTCTAGGGAAAACCTTGTGGGGGAGCCCAAGGGATGCTTGCCCACATTTTTGGATGTCATAAAATCAGACACTTGCTGGCACATAATTAACCAAATTCCCAATGATGTTGATGAAAACTAATTGAATTAACCTCTTGGGATTTATATGCTAAACTATATTATATGTATGCATTTTTGTATATATTTCTTCCCAATATGCTGAAAGTTTGAAAGTGTTGTGCCAGTTTCGTTATTCATAATCACAAAATTTTATGATATATCATATTATATTATTAGCTTGTGGCATTTGGAACTAAGCATTCTTTCTTACAAGTAGTTATCGTAAAGTTGTAGGCAATGAATTTGAACTTCCTTGCAGTTGCAACTGAATTCATTTTGCTGACCACAACTATAATTGGTCATTGTAACTAAATGTATCTATAACCCTACTTGTGAGATTCCTTTCCTATTCTTTTTCTGGGTATTCCTATGCATCAAGGAACCATGAGAATATAAACATTATTCATTTTGAAAACCATATATTCTTTTTTTGCACTAGATCGGTGCAACTTGTCGTGCCATTCCAATATTCATGTTTTATTATGGGTGAACATTCCCTTTCAATTACCCAAATTCCCTTTCAATTTCATTTTTCACTAGTTTAGACATCCACAACATTTTGTTGTAGCTTCCTTACCCGAACATCAAGTGTCTCAAATGTTGAGGCTGGTGGGAAAATGACACCCTGCTCTCAGAGAAAAAACCAATTTGTTATTATTATTCTTAACTTGTTTCTATTTTGAAGATAGGTTATGGAACAATTTTTCCAACTTATGGTGTGGAAATTCAAGCCATAGGTGTTTCTTAGAAAGTATTAAGTTATTTTTGTGGTTCTCTGAAAATCAAGATCAATGAAAGAATTGAAATTTTTCTGGCTAACATTTTGAACCATCAAGTGTGGTTCATCATTAATTTGTTTTAAATATGAATTACACTTGATAAATTTCGGTATGAAACTAAAGGATAAAACCAAATCATTTCACATCACAAAATATTCAATTATAGAAAGTATATATGTATAAAATTTTAACAAATCCATAAATGAAAAGATTTAATGATGAATTTCCATCGCACACTATAAGAAGGATACAAAGCATTCCAAATAGTGGCTATTGCAAATGATTTTATATATAGTGAAAAGAAGAAAATGAGAATAGGGGTAGTTATTCAATTTGAATGATCCTCAACTAGAGGTTCGACAAAAATAAGCCCTTTCTGTAATTTGTGATATTGCGAAGCTGAGATGCAACCTCTCACTGGAAGAAGTCTTCACCAATTTAAGTAAATATTTAAGTACTAAATTGTTCATCTTGTATTCAAATTTAGAAATGTAAAATACCCAATGTTAACTAGCAAGTTTTGATCCAGGCAGCTCTACAAACACTCAGTGATCAAAGAGGGCTCAGAAAATGATGAAAAATAAAATTTCATGGGTTTCCATGAAACTAGGGTCAGATCAAAGAGCTCATAAAAAGATTTCCAACGATTCAAAAGACACTTCAATCTGACATCGTATATGAAAGTCATGGCTAGTCAATGTTTTGGTAAACTTGTCTTACTAAAGTTAGCAGGGCGCCAACTAAATTTGGAGCTTGGCTAAATCTAGAAGAGCCACTAAAATTGGTAGAAATTAATGAGGAAACAGTTGGGCAATTTACAATGGTAGTTTTCAACAGCCAAAATGAGTGAAATTGTTGCCTACTTAGAATGTACATTAACCCCTAAAAATATGGACAAGAATTTGAATGGATGTTATTAATAATAATAATATTAAACATATAAAGGTTGGAAGGTGGTCAAACACCACCAACCATGGTCATATTTTATATACTATATATATATCTATATATATATATATATATATATATATATATATATATATATATATTAAAACACAACCCCATAACCATATGTAATAACCCAACCCCAATTAATACATTTAGATATATATTAAAAAACAAACAGCCATAACTAAATCAAAGAATATATATAATATAAAGGAATGGTGGGATTCATTACAATTAATGGTATATGGTGTTTTGTTAACCATATGATAACCATATATAAATATAGTTGTGGAATTTTTTTGATAGATTGCAAAATGGTTTTCTATTAAAATGCTAACCATATGTTTTATTTAAAATATGATATAAATATGTGCCAAGTTTGGTTGGACAGGGTTTGGAACACTTGACATCATCGAAAATGACACCCAATTAAACCATTGTGCCAACGGTTGGCATTGATAAATATGTCGACCCAAAATGTATTTAAAACTTAGATTTTTTCCATTCAGAGGGCATAACTGAGGAGCGTCGAGAAAATGGAATGGAGTTCAAGAAAAACAAGATGGAAACATGCCTTGCACAAATTTTGAGGAGAATATTCTTTGATGTTGTGGAGGAATCTTTAGATTCCCTTGGAGGTTGATTTTTGACAGAGGCGGAAGTATCTCAACGTTATTCTCATTTTACTCAGTTTTGCGCAAGGAGCCCAGTGGTGAAGTCAGATTTGTCGTATCAGTAGCAGAATTCTAGTCAACCTGCAGAAAGAAATATTTTTCGAATCATGAGGAATCTAAAAGATTCCCTAAGGGCTAAATTTAGAAAGTTTCATAACTAGGCTAACTTTATACTCATTTTACTCATTTTTTACCAAGGAGCACAATGTTGAAGTCAAATTTGTCATTTGAGTGGAAAAATTCCAGTCAACCAGTGAGAAGGAATCTTTGGGGAATCTTTAAGATTCCCAAGGGCCCAGATTTGTACCGAAGCATAAAGCGGTCGATTTTATAGTCATTCGACATGATTGCATGTCAGGAATTCAACCATGTAGTCCATTTCTTCAACAGATGTGTGCATTTTCAGGCCATCCCCATAAATGGAGGTATAAGGTGTCTTTTTTACATGTATGTAATTTGATTTCTTGGAAGATTAATGAAATAGGCATCCCCACATTGAGCAACACCTAGAGACGTAACCCACACTAGGTAAACTCTATTATCAACCTGTTGTGTCTTTTCTTCTCATGATTGTCATTTGTTTCCCATTATTTTATGTGTATGCATATTATGGTTTCATCATCTTTTAAATGAAATTTTATATGCATGTTTGAAGTAAAAAGATCTAGATCAAGTTCCTAATATTTAGAATGACAAAAAAATAAATTTGATATTGGTCACTATTGTGCTTGAGCCTAGATATTGAAGTGAAGAATCTTAACAACTATAGGATTTTTATTCTTTTTGAAATATTAGTTTTACCTACAAATTTATTTTCAATCTACTTGTTTCCTACATCTTTAGAGTATGCATATACAAAATTATGTGTATACAATGCAAGTGACAATAGTTGATAATGTTTATAACTTTAGAATGATCTTTCTTAAAACTCTCACTAGTCAGTTCTTGGTAGAGGGAGCCTTTGGGTCATCTTCAACTGCAATGCTAAAGACACCCAAATTTTTTGGATAGACAATTGGGTAATACTATGGAAGGTGAATGTGTGAAACCTTTCGAAACTACATGGATTTTGTGCAAAGGGAAAATAGTGGAGGATATCATTTCTCCTCCGGGAATTGTCTCTATGCACTATGAAAGTGACCACTCTTGTTGAAAGCATTCTAAATTCAAAAGAAATCTACATCCTAGTTGACATAGTTGACATGTTTATATAATGTCTTCTTTATTTTATGTTCACACTTTGCAAACATGAAATAGGCAAAATAGTTGCACGATGCTCGATGGATATGTTTACCTTAAAGGAAGCAATTTTTTTGTTAAAGGTACACCAAAGGAATAGAAGATTTTGGAAGATCTTCTCACCACGAACAGATGCACTACTGAATTCATACACATATGGTCTATCAAACTTGCCAATTCAAACACTATGAGGCAAGATCACTATTCACTTCCTATGTATGAGAAAAAAATGTTGATAGACCTTGCCCCAAGTGTGTCACATCCTGCTATCTATATTTTCTCCTCCACATGGTGTCACTAGTCCCATATTAGAAACCAAAATACAACATTTCCAATTTAACACTCCTTTCGGTGTCACTTCGCACCTTTTGGGGAAATTCCTAGCAGTGATTTTTTTTAAATAATAAAACTTATTATAGTTGAATTGTTAATTAATAATAAAATAAATAATTATTATTAAATATTATTCATAAATGAATTTAAATTTATTATCATTATTCATAAAATAACAATACTATTAAAAAAAAAAATTATTTTTTATTTACACTGAAATTCATGACTTTTTACTTGGTTTCGTTTTGCAAATATATACTCATTATCATAATTATTTTTAAAACAATAATAATGATAACATATTATAGTTATTGGAACTTATCATAATTACAATTTTCATGGGCACATATTCTCTGAAAAGAAAATAATTCACTTGATCACTGTTGGTATCATCCCATGACCTCCTTTTTCCTCCTAAAACATATCATTTGCCCATTCCTTTTCATCATATATCTCTTAGAATCCTTGAAAATTGATTAGTTAATAGTCCTATAGTTATTAAAATGCATTGAAATTGATTTAGGAGTTTTATGTTAAAGAATTAGAAGTTTTTGGTAAAATGGTTACAGGAAGTTCCAACATCCTGTAATTAGCTCATTGTTTGACATGTGGCACAACAGCTAGGCTAGAGCGAAAGGCATGGATGAAAAGTAGAATGTCCAAGCATGGACGAATACCTATCCTACAGCAGAATCGACCCTCCTACATGCGCGGTCAACACAGGTCAAAGCATGGCACACTGGCGACAAAGGCAGCAACAACAGAGCATTCTAATTTGATTTAGTTTTTGTTCTTTTTGAAATCAGTTTAGGATGGAAACATTTTGAAAATCTCGATGTAGTAAAAGCGGCAACAGCCATATCCTGAATGTACATTCATTTTCAAAATGTCATGGTTGTAAAAAGACATATGTAAATACAGTCCGGGTAATCAATGAATGGTTAATCGTTGTATCATTCTGAAATAGAGTTTTTGAACTTAATATTAAGAATCCAGTTACAGTCACGACCCTTGTCTTGTGCGTTGATTTGATAACCGGTTGAATACAGTCCAGTATACCTCTGGAACGTGGACGGGCCCTGCGTTAAACTGGTATACTGTCCTTTTCGTTTTATTCGCACTTAGGGTATTATATGGTTTGCACAGTAGTTATGATTGGTTTCCGATTTCAATAGTTCTTGATTTCAATCGAATGTATATGGTTTGCATTTGTGATAATGCTTGAACAGTCATCACTGAGATCTTGAAGCGCGTCCTGTAAGAGATTTGATCCCTATGTTGTCTTTTAAAAGCAATGTCATGAACTTTGTTTTCATTTCAAAATCCATTTATGATCTCTGTATATTTTTATCTTGTATAGATATTAGTGAATGCTGGGTGTTTGCTGAACAAGGGTTTTATGTATAATGTCTCTGTAAGGAGATTGAAATCTTGGTTTGCAGTGATACACAGTGTTTAGGTTCAGTGTTTAATTTGGTAAATGAATTTAATGATAGTATATTAATCAGGTATATCAGCAGAGTGACCTGAGTGTTTGGATGATAGGTAACATACCCCAATCTTCTGTAAAGAAGTTCTGTGACCTACATCATAACCACTTAGCCAATAATCCTTTATGTCTATATACCTTAGACGCATGCCTCTAAGCTTACGCATCCTGGTCGATAATAAATATGGTCTAGTCTAGTACCCTAGATAGAACACTACATTTTGGCGCCATTGCCGGGGAGGCGTACTTAAAGGATTCAAAAAAAAAGAGAAAAAAAAATTCAATACACAAAAATAAACAAAAACACAGTTAGAAATCATGTTCATTTATGCCTAGATTTAGAGACAGTCAAGGTAGATTTGTAAAAACCCCCCACCATCTAAAAACTAACCCATCATCATCAGGATCAGACTCTCTAGGGAATACAACACCAGCTGAGGAAGTTATCCAAACATTGGAAGAAAAATTTTATTCAGGACAGAGACTTACTCTTATTGAAAGGCAAACTTTATTCACACATAAATCGCAGAAGAAGCACTTTCCTAGACCTTCCACACAAGGAGAAAGTAGTACAGTGACCGAACAATCTTTCTTTCTCCTTTTTCCACCAAGTGACACTGACACAGAGAGACCGATTAGAATGGCTGAGGAAGGATCTGGATCAGTACCACACCAAGGAGATGAAGAGGAGTCAACTTTTAAGTTTCCTATACATGAACCACAGGAGGATGATGAGATCAAAATGAAAAACATACCCCCATCCGTGCTACCAAATTTCTATGGTATGGCTTCGGAGGATCCAGACTCATTCTTGTTCGAGTTTGACATTGTATGTCGAACTTATGGCTATACAGATGATGCCCATAGGCTTAGATTATTCCCAGCGACATTAAAGGCATCAGCCTTAAAATGGTTCATGGGGCTAGGTGAGCATGCTATAGTTGATTGGGATGGCATGAGGAGAATATTTCTAAGAAAATATCAGCCTTATTGCAGATCCAAAGACTCTAAAGATGATATCTTTAGAATGAGCCAACAAGAGGATGAAACTTTAGAGGAATATTTAGAACGGTTTGTCTACAACTTACAAAAATCTAAACATCGAACTATGCCTCTTGATCTGATCCGCACAATATTCTTGAAAGGTATCCGAGAAGAATATATGGATGATCTCAACTTGATGGGCAAAGGTGACATTTCTGCCTTACCCTTTGAAGAAATCGCTGAGTTGTGCGAAAAATATTCAAGGAGTAAAGCTAAAATGGGAAAGAGAAGCCTGTCATCAAGGGTCACAAAATCTGCCTCTGCAAGTGTCACAAGGGCTGAAATAGGGAATCTTTTAGAAGAGTTTAAAATAGATCTGCTAAGCACTCTAGGGAACCAAATTGACACTTTAAAAGCCAATAAGAAACAAGAAGATGAAGATCATATAATGGCTATCTTCTGCCCAAAATGCCGGAAGAAACATGCATTAAAAGATTGCCCTCTAGAAAACATCCAAGTTTGTGCTTTCTGTACTGAACATCATGATATGTTTAACTGTCCTAAAGTTAAAGTTTTGCAGAACTGTAATATGGCAGCCAATACAGAGATGGAAAACGTGTATTACATGGGCACAAAGCGACCATGGCAGCCAAGGCCAACACCTCAAGGTATGTTTCCAAATCAAAATCTGCAATTTCCTATGAATGATCAAATGTATGCACAAAACTCATGGAATGTACCCATGCCATGGCAGCACCAAAACCAACCACAACACCAATGGAGACCATCTCAACAGTACTCCCAATTTTATCATACATATCCTCAATCATACCCACCATACTCACAACCATATCAACAATACCAATAGCCGTATCCATCACATTCTCCACCATATCAGCAGTATCCTCAGCAAGTTGTCTATCAGCCCCAACCTCCTCAACAAGCATTGCCTGCTCCTCCACCAATAACTACACCACAACTGCAATTTCCAGCTAATTCACAACCTCCCAGACCCACTCAAATTCGTGCTCAAACTTTCCCAAATCCAAATAATAGAGCAGAGAGGCTAGCCCACAATGTAGAAGAGGGAACCTCATATTCCACACTGCCTTTGTAAAATATTAATTTGAGGTCTGGTAGGGTACTCCACAAAGATTCTCCAATAACAGATAAGCAAGAAGAAAACTCAGAAAATGAAAATGAAATGACAAATCAAACAAAACCAAACAATGATACCAAAGATAAACAGATGCAACCACTGCATCCACCTTTTCCAGACCGATTGGTCCAGATAAAACCTCCACTGTCTATACCACAGTTTGATGTCTTAGATGAACTTAAGAATGTCTACATAAAAATTCCACTGCTGCAAGCTATAAAAGACATTCCCATCTATACTAAGGCCATCAAAGACATATGTCTCAAGAAGCCTGCTAGAAAAAGGATTGATCCTCAAACCATTCATGTCATAGGACATTTAGCAGGCCTTATGACCAATACCATCTCCATGTGAAAGTATGTTGATCCTGGCATTCCCAAAGTGACCATCATCATTAACAACATACAAATTCCAAACACTTTGATAGATCTTGGAGCCGCAATCAATGTCATGACTCTTGAAACCATGAGAACACTCCAGCTCATAAATTTGCAACATACAACGATTGTTCTAGAACTAGCTGATAGGTCTAAAGTGATTCCTAAAGGGATTTTGGAAGACATCATTGTCTCACTGGACTCTTGGGAGTATCCAGTGGATTTCTTAGTCCTTCAACCCAAATCCAATTTAGGAGGACACCCTATCATCCTTGGTAGACCATGGTTAGTGACTGCTGATGCATTCATAGGATGTCGATCGGGCAACATGATCATTTCAAGAGGGACCGAAAGAAAACAACTCACCCTTTATCCATCGGCACAATCACCAGCAGTAACACACAATTTGTGGCTTGATGATAAATTTAATGATAAAGAAGAAGTACAATCTATTTTTAGCATTGACCAAATCTATGATTTCCAGGAACAAGACAATAATGATTTGGTAGAATTATTCCTTTCTGAACCTGATATGTCTGAAAATTTGAGAAATGAACAATATCATGCTGCAAATGTGCTTCTGGCCCAAAACTTTCAGGAAACATGCACCATCCAATATTTGCAAACTACATTTCACGACATTTTTCTAGTTCAATCCATCACCAATACACAGAGTGAGATCATAGAGATTAGTCCAGGGAAAACTCTGAACATAGGCAATCACCTAGACTCATCTCAGCAAGAGAAATTGATTCGACTCTTGAGAAAATATCAAAAAGCCTTTGATTGGGACTACACCAATATGCATGGGATTCACCCCGACACATGCGCTCACCATATCTATACAGATAGCACCATCAAACCAGTGAGGCAACCACAGAGAAGAATGAACCCCATGCTCCAAGATATTGTCAGAGAGGAATTGCAAAAACTTTTGAGAGTTAATTTTATATATCCTATTTCTGACAGTCAGTGGGTATCCCCATTGGTTATAGTGCCCAAGAAAAATGGTAAGTGGAGCATTTGTGTTGATTACAGACAGCTGAACAAAGCAACACTCAAAGATTATTTCCCACTGCCATTTATTGACCAAGTGTTAGACACCCTAGCTGGCAAATCATCATTTTCTTTTCTTGATGGTTTCAGTGGCTACAACCAGATCAGGATCGCCTCAGAAGACCAGGACAAAACCACATTCACCTGTCCTTGGGGCACCTATGCTTACAATGTTCTGCCATTTGGACTTTGCAATGCTCCAGCTACATTTCAGAGAGCTGTGTTAGCTATTTTCGCTGATTTAATTCATGATTGTGTTGAAGTTTACATGGATGATTTTTCAGTATATGGCAATTCATTTGAACATGCATTAGAAAACCTAGAGAGAGTTTTGAAAAGATGTATTGAAGCTAACCTGTCCCTCAGCAATGAAAAGTGCTTTATGATGTTAAATGAAGGGATAGTGTTAGGCCACTATATTTCTTTTCAAGGCATCCAGGTTGACCCAGCAAAGATCCAGATCATTGCTGATTTGCCAATTCCACAGAATCAAAGAGAGGTAAGAAGTTTCCTTGGGTATGCAAGCTATTACAGAAGATTTATTGAACATTTTAGTAAGATAGCTTTACCTTTGTTTAAACTTCTAACCAAAGATGTACTTTTCAACTGGAATGAGAACTGCCAACAAGCATTCGAACAACTCAAAAAGAAGTTATCAACCGCACCAGTCTTGAGAGGGCCTAATTGGAGTCTACCATTTCATATCCTTACAGATGCATCTGACACTGCAGTGGGTGCATCATTAGGCCAAAAAGAGGACTCTTGTACTTATGCCATTTATTTCATTAGCAAAAATCTAACACCTGCAGAGTTAAACTACACAGTTACAGAAAAGGAAACACTTGCCATCATTTATACTGTGAATAAATTCCGACATTATATAACTGGTTATGAGGTCTTTGTACATACTGATCATTCGACCATTAGACATTTAATGAATATACCAATAACTAGTGGCAGAGTTACCAGATGGTTATTATTGTTACAGGAATTTAACATCACAGTGTTAGATAGACCAGGCAAAGAGAACCAGGTGGCAGATTTTCTTTCTAGACTGCAAAATCTAGGTGAGGTTGTTCCAGTTGAAGATTCTTTTCCAGATGAAAACTTATTTGCAATTTCCATAGTAACTCCTTGGTATGCTGATTTGGCCAATTATTTGTCTACAGGAAGGACACCTCCACACTTTACTGCAAAGGAAAGGAAGAGACTAGTCAAACAAAGTGCTAGATATTCATGGCTTAATGGTGATTTATTTTACACTGGTTATGATATGATTATTAGAATATGTGTAAGAAATGATGAGGTAATTGATATTTTAAAATCATGCCATGATGAACCGTGTGGTGGGCATTTTGCAGCTAAGCGGACAGCATTCAAATTTCTTACTCTTGGATACTACTGGCCATCCATTTTCAAGGATGCCAAGAAGTATGTAAAGAGTTGTGACAACTGCCAAAGAATGGGCAGGCCAACAACTACCGATGAGATGCCCCTTCAGCCCCAAGTTCACCTAGAGCCATTTGACAAATGGGCTCTAGACTTTATAGGACCCATTAACCCAACCTCCAATGGTAAGAAGTACATCTTAGTATGTACTGATTACGTCACAAAGTGGGTTGAAGCAAAAGCACTGGTTAGAGCAACCGAACACACAGTAGTAAATTTCCTTTTTGAAGAGATTTTTGTGAGGTATGGAGTACCAAGGGAAATTGTGACTGATCAAGGTACTCAATTCACCTCAAAGCTAGTGAAGGATATCACAGACAAATACCAAATCAAGCATAGGAAAAGTACCCCTTACCATCCACAGGCCAATGGGCAGGTGGAATCCACAAACAAAACCTTGGAAGGCATCATTACTAAAATTGTTGCAATGAACAGGAAGAATTGGGAAGAGAAGCTCAAAGATGCACTTTGGGCTTACAAGATTACCTGGAAAGATACTACAGGATTTACACCATATCAATTGGTGTACGGCAAAGAGGTAATGCTTCCTATTGAGTTCCAAATACATACCTTTAAACTGGCTACAGATTTGCAAATTGACTTGGACCAAGCACAAAAAGAAAGAATTCAGCAGTTGAACCAGCTGGATGAAATGAGGCAGCAAGCAGAGGAAACCACAATCCTCATGCAAAAACAAAGGAAGCAGTGGCATGATGCACATATTAAGAAGAAGCAGTTCAAGGAAGGTGATTGGGCTTTACTTTTCGACTCTAAATTCAAAGATCATAAAGCCAAGTTCACCACCCATTGGATGGGCCCATACCAAATTGTTCAGGCTTACGACAATGGTTCAGTCAAGCTCAAAACTATTGATGGAGAAGGTCACTCCTTTACTGTCAATGGTCATCGCCTGAAACTATGCACCAAGCCCATCAGCAAGCAAGATTTTCTCCATACACTATCTCAGCAAAGAGAGATTGAGATACTGCAGCCCTCAGCTGCAGTATCACTGCCTTAGTTCATTTCCTTTCAATTTCAGAGTCAAAAAGAAATAAATAAATAAAAAAAAAATTAATATAAAACAAAAACTAAAAAAAATATATATATATATATAAATATAAAAAAATAATGGGTTAGATGTGAAAACCATCCTCTGGCACACTCTAACCCCGAATTCCTACTTGAAAACCAATTCGTTGGCGGGTAAGAATTCTCTTTCTTTTCTTCACTATTTGATTTATCAGCTGAATCATGACTTGAGGACAAGTCAAAATTTTAGTCGGGGAGAGAGGCATCAACATTTTGTTCTTTTATCTCTCCATTGTAAATTCTTAAAGATTTCTTAACCTATCTCCTCACTGTAAATTTCCAAAGCAGCTTGTTCCAACATTCCAGACTTCAATAAATAAGTTGTTTTGTCATTGTTCTATCTCAGAGGGACCTGGTTATAAACATTATGCAGGGGGACCTGTTCTGTCCAGACAACTATGCTACCAATACCAGCAGTAATGGGACCTATTTAAGACACCCAGAAGGGACCTGTTAAAGAGATTGACACCCAGGGCTACTTCAACAAAGTTTCATCAAGTTTCTACAAGAGTTTCATCAAGTTTCTACAAGGATTTGGGCACCAAGATTCCATCAAATGCCCAAGCTCAATGAACCTATATACATATAAGGAGCTGCATGAACATTTTCAAATCTTTCTCAAGGGACCTGTTGCATTCAATCTTTCTCAAGGGACCTGTTACATCTTCAAATCTTTCTCAAGGGACCTTTTGCATTCAATCTTTCTCAAGGGACTAGTCCTACTCAGCATGTCAATACAGCAACAACCAACAAAAGAGTAATATGTTTCTTATTCTTAACATTTAATTTCTTAGATTAATTTTTAATGTAAATTTGATGACTGTGACTGTTATGATCGATTTCAAGGACACCTACATTTTCTATCATCCCTTATTCCACCGATTCTTATCATTTCTCATACTTCAACCTATTCATACTTCTAAACCCATTACCAACACATCAACCTTGTCATGCTAAATGCATCCTACAGCCATACCAACATCCTCCATCTGACCGAATGCCAACCGAAACAGGACACGTGGTGGATTGTGTTTTTAAATAAAAGGGAAAGAAACAAATGTAAAGCGGCCTATTCATTGTATTCCACACGGCCAAATTATGACTCCACCACCCGACGTACCCAAATGATTCAAGGGACTCCTCGAAATCATACCCAGCATTATATATATACGCTCCCAACGCTCTTGCGGTGACATCTATGCAAGCGTACAGCACTCCTCTATTCTAAAACAAAAATGAATACGCTGTGAAGTAAGTACAGCTGGTTATCCCACCATCATTTTCAGTTATCTTACGCTGGCATTTGATTCCCGTAACTTTCAAAGTAAGAATCAGAAGCAGTGAGCGCCGAAAGAAGTATTACCATTTGGGTTCGACTTACACAATGAGGATTGGAAGCAGTGAGTGCCGAAAGAGCAAAATATAACCACTCTGTTTCGACTCCCACCACAGTCATAAGACAATCGACCGACCGAGCATCATACTGAAGATTAAGGGAAGCGATACACCAGGTAACAAATTTGAAATTTCTTTGTTGGAATTGTAAAAACATAAACAGAGAAGGGTTAGAGCACGACCCTCTGCCACTATGACTAATAGGGTCGAGCCAAATGTATTCGACAGTTCTCAATATCATGAAGACTGCATTGCAATTCTCAGAGAGATACAGTGGTTACCATTTTTAGAGAAATTTCATGGAAGTAATGAAGAGGTTACCAAGCAATTTGCTTTCACATTCAATGGAGAGAAAGCTCTGATAGGTAGCTTCTCATTCAGGTTTTCAGAGGATACTATAGCCCAGTCAATAGGGATTAGCCCAGAAGGGGAGAAGTACTTTAAAACAAAGCAATTTAAAGAGAAATCGTGGACGCAGTTTATGTCTAGATCCAGAGTCTCATCAGTTAACTGGAAGAAAGGTGTTCCAAGAAGTTGGTTGATGCATCCCTGGGATGAGATGGTCTATATCCTTCAAAAACTCATAACCTACGAGGGTCGTTACAGTATTGTCTATCTATACCATATTAAACTACTGCTCCACTTGAAGAAACAATGTGTTATCAGTCTACCATATTTTCTATTACAAAGCTTAACCAAGATGTCCAAGACCATCCAGAAGCAGAATGGGAACGAAGACAAGAGCCTATATCACTTTGGCTTAATTAAAATTCTTATTGAGCATGAATTGCAGAGAAGAGGGAAACCGTGGAAAGAATTCCTAGCTGCTAATCAAATTAGAGATGAGGAAGACAAAGAAGAAGTGCAGGAGGACTCAGAGTTCATGAAGGATATTGATGAAGAAATCCCAGTATCCAAAGCCAGCAAGGCACCTCTACCTGTGGGCAGCATAAGGACTAGGAACATGAGAAAGGAAGATGCTAAGAGAGCAGAACAAGATAAAATTTTCACCACTTACTCACGAAGAACAAGGAGGACACCAAAAGCCCAGTTACAAGAAGACCAGCTTGAATCCAATGCACCTGCACAAATGGATGTTGAGAGTGGTGACCACTCACTACCAGGGCCAGGAGTTGATATAGAGGTAGAAAGCAATAACAGGCAGGAAAAATGTTCACCACCTCCCATTAAGAAACAGAAGAAATTGGAGAAACAAATTGAAGAATTAAAGGAAGATCTCATGGAGGCTAATATGCTAGAAAAAGTTATCAAGAGAGAAAATGAAATGCTCCGAGCGTAGAGTAAAGAAACTCAAAGGAAGAATGAAAAATTAAGGGAGAGAATCAGTGAACTGGAGGCTGAGCAAACGGAGATTTCTAACTGGGCCACTAAGTGGTACAATCAGAAGAAGACCCTCAAAGAAAAATACAAAAGATTAAAGCAGGAGCTCAAGGGTCAGAAAGATACCGAAGTGAAAAAGAATATGGACACATTGCTAAAGGCAGCAGAGATCCAAGCAGGGACAGAGTTCAAGGGAAGCACTTCGGGGTTAGCATGAGGAGATGCTAATTCCTTAAGTTGGGGAGAGATGTTGGTATCATCCCATGACCTCCTTTTTCCTCCTAAAACATATCATTTGCCCATTCCTTTTCATCATATATCTCTTAGAATCCTTGAAAATTGATTAGTTAATAGTCCTATAGTTATTAAAATACATTGAAATTGATTTAGGAGTTTTATGTTAAAGAATTAGAAGTTTTTGGTAAAATGGTTACAGGAAGTTCCAACATCCTGTAATTAGCTCATTGTTTGACATGTGGCACAACAGCTAGGCTAGAGCGAAAGGCATGAATGAAAAGTAGAATGTCCAAGCATGGAAAAATACCTATCCTATAGCAGAATCGACCCTCCTACATGCGTGGTCAACACAGGTCAAAGCATGGCACACTGGCGACAAAGGCAGCAACAGCAGAGCATTCTAATTTGATTTAGTTTTTGTTCTTTTTGAAATCAGTTTAGGATGGAAACATTTTGAAAATCTCGATGTAGTAAAAGCGGCAACATCCATATCCTGAATGTACATTCATTTTCGAAATGTCATGGTTGTAAAAAGACATATGTAAATACAGTCCAGGTAATCAATGAATGGTTAATCGTTGTATCATTCTGAAACAGAGTTTTTGAACTTAATATTAAGAATCCAGTTACAGTCACGACCCTTGTCTTGTGCGTTGATTTGATAACCGGTTGAATACAGTCCAGTATACCTCTGGAACGCGGACAGGCCCTGCGTTAAACTGGTATACTGTCCTTTTCGTTTTATTCGCACTTAGGGTATTATATGGTTTGCACAGTAGTTACGATTGGTTTCCGATTTCAATAGTTCTTGATTTCAATCGAATGTATATGGTTTGCGTTTGTGATAATGCTTGAACAATCATCGCTGAGATCTTGAACCGCGTCCTGTAACGGATTCGATCCCTGTGTTGTCTTTTAAAAGCAATGTCATGAACTTTGTTTTCATTTCAAAATCCATTTATGATCTCTGTATATTTTTATCTTGTATAGATATTAGTGAATGCTGGGTGTTTGCTGAACAAGGGTTTTATGTATAATGTCTCTGTAAGGAGATTGAAATCTTGGTTTGCAGTGATACAAAGTGTTTAGGTTCAGTGTTTAATTTGGTAAATGAATTTAATGATAGTATTGTAATCAGGTATATCAGCAGAGTGACCTGAGTGTTTGGATGATAGGTAACATACCCCAATCTTCCGTAAAGAAGTTCTGTGACCTACATCATAACCACATAGCCAATAATCCTTTATGTCTATATACTTTAGACGCATGCCTCTAAGCTTACGCATCTTGGTCGATAATAACTATGGTCTAGTCTACTACCCTAGATAGAACACTACAATCACGTATCATACCTCCATTAACAGTGAATGCATGTGACCCTACATCTAAAATAGTCAAGTTGTAAATATGAATAGATCCAATCCAAACTATATATTTTGTGGAGCATTACGTTTAAATAAATGCGCCCAAATACATCAAAGGTTTGTGCAAAGTTGAGGTAGTGAAATAGTTAACACGTTTGTGCAAAGTTCATCACATACATGTGACATGCCAACTATATGGTTGTGGTCTAATCATGCACTAGATCCATCTTGTCATTGTCACGCCATTATTTTATATCAAGTTTGAATAAGTCATATTTAGGGTTTCATCATATTTTCGAGGGTGGGTGGAATAGTTATGTTTGGAATTTCAGGTAGGAAATTTTAATATTGTTATTATCCATGATGAGGTATAAGTTAAATGATGATTGATTTGCAAATGTATTTATAAAAAGTAATTAATTGGAAAAGATTTACTCAAAAATATCATTAGTAATGGGCTGGTCTCCCTCTTCCTGTATTGTACGTCATAGGAGAATGATTATTTTCCCTACATAAAGACCTTCGTCATCCCTTCCTTAATGGTGCAGGTGCTGTAATTTACTGATATTTACCATTAAAATACACACCCTTCTTTTCAACGGCCACTCTGGGGAAGACAACATGGATTGATTAGGACTAGAATAGCCCTTGTAACCCAGAGAGTTTTGCTTGGCAGCTTTGTTGCACATATATTTAAGCCAAAAGTTGACATACAGGTTCAGGTGAGGTTGTACAACAACATTGGATGACCTGGGTGTCCTGTAGAATGTGTAGAGTTCACTTGTAGGTGATTGATGAGATCAGTGGTGTACAACATCATACTCAACAATGGATGCCAGTAGCAAAATGAATTCAAGAAAGTTGTACCTCTGCTATGATTTCACAATAAGACTCTAGCCTTGTGAGCCAATCAAACTTTACACACACACACAGATGTTGGCTAGTTGAATTGTTTATCAATTAAACAGTCAAGTACCACATTAATTTGTCAACCTGGGAAAGTCTTTTATTTCAAAGGCTACCGCGTACTGTATGTACTTAATTTTTAAAAGCATTAAAGAGTTGTAGTATACACGATTCTGTTTCTCACTCTATGTTATAACAGTGCATTTCAAAAGTAAAATGAAAGCAATTAACTAAGAATACAAATCTAAAAAGAGAAGTGATGGATGCTCTGTTAGCAAAGGATCAGGACCCTATCCTCCATGCAAGGACGTTCCGCACCTGCCCCTGTAACCAGCTTGCTAATACACACTGCACTCTAATTCATCGGTGAAATATCCTTTTACAACTTTAAGCAATTAACAAAACAGAGAGCCAGCAAAAAGGAAATCATCAGAGGTAATGCTACAGAATCCAAAACAGAGTACCAGCAGAAAGAAATTACCAAACACACTTACACACTTGACAGGAAAGTAAATGGGTGAATCTTGTGAGGAAGGTGGGCCCGGTCCCTCTCACAAGATTCCCCAGAGCACAAATGCTAGATTAAGTGCTCAGAACAATCTTCTATTCATCTGCCAGAAGATCCAGTTACAATGAAAGTTCAAACTTTGCTGTTGTCTTTCAAAATTTCCCTTACAGACTATTTTTCTCCCCCTTCTCTAATGTAGGTGTCTCCTCTTTATAGAGGAGACATCTATTACAATAGATTGTCATAGTTCATTCAGTTAAACCTTTCTGTCAAAAATAAGAAATCCATCCTTGTTACAGGATGCTGTTACAACAGTGTGATAGTGTATTCTTTCTTGGGTCTCTTACTGTTACACAGCTAGTAACCAAACTTCGACCGTCTTCTTGGAATCCTCGCGCTATCCTTTGCCGCTTCCCCATGGTTGCTGATTTAGTAAACTCGTGTTGTTCCTGATATTTTAGCAACTGTAACTGTGTTTTACCCTTTTTGGACAGTTGTTGATCATGCTGCGCCAGCGTGGAATTCTGGCAATCTTGTCGTTTGTTATTTCCGATATTGTTGCAAGATAACATTTCCCTGTTTTAGATAGTTGCTGTTGCTGGCTGTAGCAACTGCGTAGTTGATGTTTCTGGTGTTGTAGCAACTGCGTAGTTGCTGTTTCTGGTGTTACAGCAACTATGAATTATAATCCCTGCAGACTTTAGATAGTTCAACGGTTACTTGGCAACTTAGTTAGCTTTTCCAAAGATAAATATAAAGATAACATGAATATGTAATGAGCAATTAAACATATAGATATGCGGAGAGTTACTTCATACCTTGGGGTGATTAAATCATTATATAATCAAAGCTTTCAACTTATGAACTGAAAAATGATAATATTATGGCAAAAATATAAGGTAAGAAATGGTCAATTCTGAGTCCTAACATCCCCCCCAACTGAAGAGATTGCATGTCCTCATGCAAATGCTTACTCTGAGTCTGAGTCGGAGTACTGGGATGAACAATGTAAATTACTGAGACAATAGTTATAGGAAGTGGTATCAAACTTATGTTTGAACCCACAGAGAGTCTGTATTTGCCTCCATGCTATTGCCTCTTCCTTTTTGGATAATCCAAACTGGCCCTTGTATTGTTCATCAGATAACCATAGAAGCGGAAATTTAAATCTGTAGCCAATCCAGTTTTCAGCACATTGTTGCATGCATCTAACATAGTAAGGTACCCTTGAGATTGCTGCCTGTAAATTAGGTGGATTATAAGTGTGATATTCCTGCCTCTCCTTGGGGCAGTTTTCCCAAAATAAGTTGTTTGCCTTGACAGCCAAGGGTGCCTTGGTTCTCACATAGTGTTGGCAGTCTCTCAGGACCACTACTTGTAGTTGCCTGACGTGGTCCTTCATTTCAGGATCACTTATCATTCTTTAATGCTGTGCAATGAAGGTGGCTACGTTTTGAGGTTCAGCCCTAATCCACAGAAGGCAATTCTGTTCATTATGTTGAGCTGAGGTAAGCGTTTTGCCATGTAAGTTGGTTGGCTAAAAAGGAAATGAAAGATCTGAGCTATATGTCGCCAAAAACAGGTAGCATATTCATGTTTCTCTCTTTGGACATGGCTTCATTATGGAGATAAAGCTCGCATAACAGATTTTGATCATTTTTAGGTGCCTCTGCAAAGGTTTGCATAAATTGTTCTGATGTAACCACCTGATGAGGTCTACCTTCTCTAACTGCCTTTATCTGTAAGAATGTCAGTCGTTCCCTCAAAAATGTTGCATAATTGAAAGAGGGTTTCCTTGTGGCAAGTGTTCTTTGGAATAACTCAAACATCTGGGACAATCTGGCTTTTAGTTCCTTAATTTCTTTGTACTGAGCTCTACACTGCTCAAGTGCCTCCCAGTTCTTATATGCATAATTGAACCAAATCCCCTTTTGCTGTTGGAATGCTTTGCCTTATGACAACTCATATTCTCTCCACCATTTTCCTTTTAATTCTTGAAAACTATCTGTTTCTGTGCATGCATCACTAACAGAGGGAAGTTCTGTTTGTGTAAAGGCATCAACAAGGATAATCTGCTCTGTGATAATTAGAGTAGGCCAGAATGATCCAATGTCTTCGTTTCCATTTCCAGCTACTGTTTCTTCTTCTTGTTCTATATTATGTACTGATTCTGTGTATCTGCTTCCTCTTCTTGTTCCATGGCAATTTGGGTAGGCCGGGGTGAGTCTATGCATTTTTCTTCATTTCCTCCTGTTTCCTGTGTAACTGCTTCCTCTTCTCATTCCATGGTAATTTGAATAGGCCTGGGTGAGTCTATGTTTTCTTCATTTCCTCCTGTAACTAATTCTTCCACTCGTTCCATGGCAATTTGAGTACGCCTGGGTGAGTCTATGCCTTTTTCTTCATTTCCTTATTCTTGTGTAACTACTTCCTCCTCTTGTTCCATAGCAATTTGAGTAGGCCGGGGTGAGTCTATGTTTTCTTCATTTCCTCCTGTAACTATTTCTTCTTCTCGTTCCATGGCAATTTGAGTAGGCCTGGGTGAGTCTATGTCTTTTTCTTCATTTCCTGATTCTTGTGTAACTGCTTCCTCCTCTTGTTCCATGGCAATTTGGGTAGGCCAGGGTGAGTCTATATTTTCCTCTTCTTTATTCCCTGTTACTTCCTGCGTAGTTTCTGGAGAACTTGCTGGTTCTTGTGTTTCAGCAAGTTCTTCTATTTGCTCCTGTGCAGTTTCTGGGGAACTTACTGGTTCTTGTGTTTCAGCCAGTTCTTCTATTTGCTCCTGTGCAGTTTCTAGAGAACTTACTGGTTCTTGTGTTTCAGCAAGTTCTTCTGTTTTCTCCTGTGCAGTTTCTGGAGAACCTACTGGTTCTTGTGTGACAGCAGGTTCTTCTGTCTGCTCCTGCACCTTTTTTGGAGAGCCTACTAGTTCTTGTGTGACAGCAGGTTCTTCTATCTGAGCAGAGGGTTGTGGTGTTTCCGTCTGTGTAACAACAGGTTCTTTTGTTTCAACCAAAACAGCAGGGACTTCATTCATTGGTTCTGCCACTACCTTGTATCCTGCTTGAGTATATATCTCACCACAATTGGCACACACATATTCATTGTCCTTACTCTTCTCTGTTGTGGATGCTACTCGTGCTAAAATATGCAGGCTAAATTCATTTTGATAGGCTTCCTTGACCCTTATTATTTCCTCCTGGTAATCCTGAATTTGAGATTTTAGAAATTTGATTTCTTCCTGCAGGGCAAATATGGTAGGCTGATCTTGTGGAGCGGCAGATTCCAGCGGGGGCAGAGGTTGTGCTTCAATATTGATTTGATCACTTATACCCTCGACAGGTGGTTCTTGTGTGTCACCTGGAGTAGTGGCTGTTTCTTGTGTTGCAGCTTCTTGGCCAATATTACCTTGGGTGTCGGCAGCTAGTTCTTGTGTGACAGCAGCCTTAAAAGATGATGTCGCGACACTGTGAACACTCTGCATCTCAGCCTCCGAGGGTGAGGGAGAGGAATTTTCAGGGCTAGTGGGAATGTGGGTTTTTAACGTGATGGGTGGTGAGCTGGGGAGGGTGTGGCTAGGAGATTCAGCTATTACAGACGATCGAGTCGTTTGCTTGGGTAGAGAAGCAGGGAATTCAGACATTTTTCTTTCTAGGATGGCTTTCTTTAAGATAGGGACAGTGGCAGAAATAACAGCTGCTTTAGCCGAAGCCCTAGTTCTTCTTCTTTTTGGTGGGGTTTCAATTTTCCTTTGCATTTTTCGTTTGAGCAGGGTAATAGGGATGTTATCATCAGAGTCATCGGTAGAAATATCAAGTATGGGAATAGATGGATTGGTTTTATTGGGGAATGGAGTTGTTTCCGTGGGTATTTCTACTGGTGATTGTTCATTTTCAGCAACTTGTGGGGATGTTTGCTGGGGGACTTCTTTGGAAATTTGTTCTAGAATGTCGTCTGCTTGCTGAGGGATTTCTTCGGGTATTTGCTCAGGGATGTCCTCTGTTTGCTGAGGGATTTCTACATATGGCTGAGGTATGTCTTCAGCTTGGTGAAGAATTTCCTCTTCCTGATGAGGAATTTCCTGTTCCGACTGTGGAATTTCTTCCTCTTGATGGGGATTGATGGGGGGTGGAGGGTTATTTAAGGTGAGGCCTCTATTTATCAGCAATTGAGCTAAACGGTGGTGTTTCAAGGAAAGAAGCAAACGCTTTTCATTGATAGTGTAGCGTGACATGTTTTTAAGACATCCCAATAAATAATATGGCATATTTATCAACTCACCATTCCTCAAATGATTCAACAAGACGAAATCGTGCTGGTAAATTACCTGGTACTGGCCTTCACACGTCAGGTATTGCTTCACAAATTTAGCAACTTTCGGCCACGGTTGAGGCAATGACTGAAGTGCTACGCCTCTGCCCTTGGGTTCTACCTGCTCGCCCGGTTGAAGAAAGTCCTGCTGCGCATTAAGGATCAAGTGCTTCCTACTGAACCATCGTATACCATTAGCTAGTAGCCTGGTAACTTGGGCTATGACTTCCTCCGTGACTGGAATTTGAACTCCTTGAACGACAGAAAATCCTTCTGTTAAATTGCATGCAAACTCTAGGACTTGCTGCACGTCGAAGTCTGGAAGTCTCCTGAAATAATCTAGCCATCCCGCTTGCAGAAAGATTTGATAAACCTCGGGATAGAGCTCAAGAAGTGTTGTTGTGCCAGGTTCATATGTGATGAGATTCCCTCCCATAGCTGTTGTTTTAGTGAAATTCTTAGTTCAGAGCTGAGCTTCCGAGTTCAGTTCAGAGTAAACGTTGCAAATGGTAACATGCCATGATGGAATGACTTTTACGTATTACCAGGTGAGTTAAGGGCGGCGGCAGTTGGCGTAGTATGCAATTATGAGAGCACTTTGGTAATCCCCCCCCTATGCGTAAGTGATATGATTGGAAGTACAATTATTCGGTAATCCTATCATCATCTCCACATTAACTATTATTTAATGTCCATACATAATCATGCGTACCTTTATGTTTTACCTTTTTGATTGCTGCATCGAAAAGTCTTGTCTTATCTTTTGCTGGATCATAATGATTACAGCGGGTCTAAGAGCATGAGAATACCAGAATTTTTTAATAATAATGACGGGAAGTGATAGTGGAGTATTGTAATCATCACACAAAATGGTTTATTTTATAAAGAATTTGTTTCTTGGGGGCTGAAGTGGAGAGACTGGTACTTTTATAAATGAGATAATTGCTGAAAAAGGTATTACGGGATCGGGAAGTGGTGTTGTCGCAACGTGGTTGGTGTTGTAGTCACTGGAAGTGATGTTACATCAACGGGAAAAGATGTTGTAGTAACGGAAAAAGGTGTTGTAGCAACGGAATTGGTGTTGCAGCAACAGGAATTGGTGTTGCAGCAATGGGAAATGGTGTTGCAGCAACAGGAAATGGTGTTGCAGCAACAGGAAATGGTGTTGCAGCAACAGAGCTTCCAAGTCCGCAAAGTGATTCCTTTGAAGCTTTTGTTCTCAGCTTTTTTTTTTCACAGCTCAAATCTGCAAAATACTGAAATGTAATATAGCAACCTTTGGCAGGGATTATTAGTTAAAGAAAAAAAGAATATCTAATCTAAAAAAAATGCATAAATAAACAGAAATTTAAGTGCTATGAGGGACAACAAGTTCCCCTAGAAAAGAATACTGTTTAATTGCCATGCAAGTGGCTTTAAAATCTTCTTTAGAAACAGGCCTCTGATATAAACAGAGTCGATAGCCATTCACTAGTAGTGGTGTTCTGCTTACATCAATTGTTAAAAGTCTAACTGTCCCATTTGGAAAAACAGCATCGACTTCATAAGGCCCTAACCACCTTGTTCTTAACTTACCTTGGAAATTCTCGAAACGGGAATCATAAAGTAGAGCCCAGTCACCTTTCTGGAACTGCTTTTGCTTGATGGTTCTGTCATGCCACCTGCTTCTTTGTTGCTGTATCATGGTTGTTTGATGGATGGCATCCAATCTTTTCTCATCCAATTCTTGAAGTTGCTGCAACCTGGCTGTCTGTGCATCAGTCAAATCAAGGTTAACAGCTAAAGCAGTTCTTAAAGTTTTGATCTCAAACTCTACAAGGAAAATAGCGTTCTTTGCAAAAACTAATTCATAGGGTGAAAAGCCCGTAGTATTCCTCCAAGTAGTTCTATAGGCCCATAATGCCTCGGGCAACCTTTGAAACCAGTCCCTTCTATTCTCCTTTATTGTTTTTGTTAGGATGGCTTCTATGACTTTATTGGTGCTTTCTACCTGCCCATTTGCTTGGTGGTGATAAGGTGTAGTCATTTTGTGCTTAATATGATATTTCTGAAGCGTATTTTTGAAGCAATGAGAGTTGAAAGGAGGTCCTCCATCCGTGACTAATTCTCTGGGCAATCCAAATGTAACAAAGATTTCTTCAAATAAAAATGTTAGTACTGCTTCTTCATTAGCTTTAAGGAGTGCCTTAGCCTCTACCCATTTAGTCATATAATCTGTGCATACTAATATGTACACTCTTTGATTGGATGGAGGATTAATGGGACATATAAAATCTAATGCCCATTTCTCAAAAGGTTCAAGAATTACCTGGGGATTGAGTGGCATTTCATCCTTGTGATTAGGCTGGCCCATCCTTTGACAGCTATCACAAGCCTTCACATATTTTCTAGTATCTTTGAAGAGTGATGGCCAATAATAACCCATTCTGAGTACCTTGTGTGCTGTTCTTTTATCTGCAAAATGTCCTCCACAAGGGCCATCGTGACAAGCTTTTAGTACATCATAAATTTCATCTTCACCAATGCACCTCCGGATTTCCTGATCGATTCCTGTATGGAAAATACACCCGCTTATCCAGCTGTACCTAGCACTTTGCTGGATGATCTTTCTTCTTTCCCTGTGTGATAGGTGTGATGGTAATTTTCCTGCAACTAGATAATTGGCAATGTCTGCATACCAAGGTGAGTGAGCAGATACTGCAAATAAATACTCATCAGGAAAAGAATCATCTACTGGAGCATTTTCATCAGTTTTTAATCGAGAAAGGAAATCAGCAACTACATTTTCTTTTCCTGGCCTATCTACAATTGTGATGTCAAATTCTTGTAGTAATAATAACCATCTGGTGAGTCGGGCATTTGTAACTGATTTATTCATTAAATACTTAATGGCCGAGTGATCAGCATGCACAAAAGTAGTGTAGCCAGTAATATAATGTCGAAATTTATTGATAGCATAAATAACTGCTAGGAATTCCTTCTCAGTGACTGTGTAATTCAGTTCAGCTGGTGTCATATTCTTACTGATAAAATAAATGGCATAGGGAAGACTATTTTCTTCCTGAACTAAGACAGCTCCAATTGCAGTGTCTAAGGCATCAGAGGATATATGAGAGGGTAGTGCCCAATCAGGTCCTCTCAAAATGGGAGCTGCAGACAACTGATGTTTAAGTTCATTAAATGCTTTTTCACAATCATCAGTACACTTAAATTCATCATTTTTCGTTAATAACACAGATAGAGGAGAAGCTATTTTGGAAAATTTCTTAATAAATCTTCTACAGTATCCAGCATGTCCTAAAAAGCTTCTTACATCAGTTTTTGTTTTGGGGATAGGGAGGGTCTGAATTTCCTGTATTTTAGCTGGATCGACTTGAATTCCTAAGAATGAGATGAAGTGACCCAATACAATACCTTGATTCATCATCATATGACACTTTTCAGTGCTTAAGGCAAGGTGTGCTTCTATACATCGCTTAAGTACTTTTTCAATATTCTGCAGTGCATCCTCAAAAGTTACTCCATAAGGAGTAAAGTCATCCATAAATATTTCTAATGAATCATTTAGCATATCAGAAAAAATCCCTATCACTGCTCTTTGAAATGTTGCTGGAGCATTACATAGCCCAAATGGAAGTACCCTGTAAGCAAAGGTCCCCTTTGGGCTAGTAAACGTGGTCTTGTCCTGATCTTGGGGTGCAATCTTAATCTGATTATATCCACTAAACCCGTCCAAGAATGAAAAGAATTTCTTACCTGCCAAATTATCCAATACCTGATCAATGAATGGTAAAGGGAAATGGTCTTTCTGGGTGGCTTTATTCAGTGCTCTGTAATCCACACATACTCTCCATTTGCCATTTTTCTTGGGTACAATTACAAGTGGGGAAACCCACTCACTATCAGATATAGGGTATATAAATCCTGCATTCAAGAGTTTTTGAATTTCCTCCTTCACAATTTCCCTTAGGTTGGGATTCATTCGCCACTGGGGTTGACAGACTGGCCGAGATCCCTCTTTAATATAAATACGGTGAGTGCATAGCTCAGGGGAGATCCCTTTCATGTCTGTATAGTCCCATGCAAATGCTTCTTTATTTTCCTGGAGTAACTTTATTAATTGCTATTTTTCGTTATCAGTTAAAATAGGATTTATATTTAATGTTTTCCCAAGCTCAATCTCTATTGTTGTACTTTTGGAGGGGCTGCCTACTATTGTTTGAAATAAATTTTTATCTTTCAGGTTCTGCTGAGATTCAGATTCCAAGATTGCAGTGAATTGATTGTACATTTTTTGGGTTGACCGAAGAAGGTTCAGAAATGAAGCTACTGATTAATTCATCTTCAGTAGAGTCTTTGAAAGTTAAGGCTTGTCCGATAGTCAATATAGGTTGGGTTTCTTCATCCTCATAATCTACCCATACAGAATTATCATTATTAATCATGGGTGTAGCATGAGGATAAAGGGTAAGTTGTTTGGCTTCCTGCCCATTAGAGATGGTCACTGATCCTGATCTACAGCTGATGAAAGCATCTGCTGTAGCCAGCCAAGGTCTTCCTAGAATCAGCGGATGACCCCCCAACTTTGTTTTAGTTTGTAACACCACAAATTCAGCTGGGTAATTCTAGGATTCTACAGAAATTATTAAATCTTCAATGACCCCTTCCGGTTTAATTGTAGAGCGATCAGCCAATTCTAGGATGGTTGGAGTTTCCCTAATAAAGTTTTCTAACTGAAGCAATTGTGTTGTTTCAAGTGTCATAATATTTATTGCGGCACCTAAATCTACTAGAACTTTAGAGACAAAATTTTTTCCAACCTGGACTGTTACTGTAGGGTGACCAGGGTCACCATACTTCACAGGATGATCTTTTTCTGTCATTAAAGTAGTCATTTCTCCCATCACGTGAACTGTGAGGGGGTCCTTAGCTTTTCTTCCAGGTTTTTTTATGCAAATATCTCTAACAATCCTAGCATAAATGGGAACATCTCTTAATGCTTGCAATAATGGAATTTTAACGTATAAATTTTGTAGTTCACCTAAAAGGTTAAAAGCAGGTTGCTCAAGTGTTTTAGTGAGAGCCAATCGTTCAGGAAATGGCGGATCTGTTGTTTGATCATTGTTGCTAGATGCTGATTCCATTGTTTCAGCATTATTGTTAGCTGATTTTTCTTTTGTAACTTCCTCTTTATCAGAGTCAGTAATGTCATCAATGATTGGTTCAACAATTCTTCCTGAACGAAGGTGGATATTGTTACATTGCATGGGGGAGACAGACTGATTTTGAATATCAATTGCTTGCAAGGCTTTATTATTATTTGGGTTGGGATTGGGTTGCACAAGCAGCTGCGGTCTAATTGCCTGGTTATTTGGAGGAGTATTGGATGGTAAGGAAAGAGACTGTTGATGTTGAGGAAATGGCATCTGTTGGGCTGCCCAGCTTGGATTTCATTGATTAAAATACGGTTGCTGGGGAGCCCAAGGATTCCATATGGTAGGATCAGGAAAAGGAAGAATTGGTTGCTGCATAGGTGGAAAATTCATTGTGTTAAAGGGTGGGTACTGCATTTGGTTCATGGGTGGGTAATTTGTTTGAAAAGGAGAGTGATTATTCCAACGACTAAATGCTGTGTTAGAATTCATACCTTGTCTTTGTCGCCATTGCCTCCTCTATGTCATCAGGTACACTCCTTCAGCTTCTTCTTCAGTTGTCTGCAATGCTACTTTAATTCCAAGCAGAGAGGGGCATTGCTGGGTCTCATGGTCTTTTTCACAGATCGTGCAGATTGGTACCTTATCTAATGGGCATTCCCTGAGTGGGTGTTTTTCTCTGCATTTGGAACAAAAAATAGCTAGGGCAGCTTCTTCTTCTGCCTATTTCTTCTTTACCTGCAGGGCATCAATTTGTGAAGCAAAGGAGCTTAACATCTCAGTTTTAAATTCTTCTAAAAAATTACCTATTTCAGCCCTTGTTGCTCCTCCACATGCTGACTTCTGCACTCTTGAATATACATTGTCCCTGCTTTTTGATCTGCTCACTGCTCCTCTTGAACATCTCATGCAAAGGTTGACGATTTCATCAAATGGATCTTTAGAAATGTCCCCTTTTCCTAACATATTCAACATGTCCAAGCAGTCATCTCGTACCCCTTTCAGCAATATTGTTTTCAGAATATCTTTACTCATGTTAGGGTGGTCAGACCGCTGCAGATTATACTGCAGTCTTTCCACAAAGTCTTCCAGATTCTCATCCTCCTTCTGAACCATTTTAAACAATTCTTTCTTCCTTTCTCTTGTACGGCAGTAATCCTGATATTTGGCTAGAAAGCTTTCTTTCATCTGATCCCAGGTAGTGATTACCTGAGCTCCTAAGCTCATAAACCACCTTAACACATTCCCTTTCAGTGTTGCTGGAAACAGTTTTAGTTTCTGATTAGGGCTTACATAATCATAACTTCTACATAGTATATCGAATTCAAAGAGGAATTCATCCGGGTCTTCAGAGGATAACCCATGAAAATTGGGTAATGCTGAGAGTGGAATGTTTTTCATGGGGGTTGCTCCTCTTAGGAGCTCCCCAATAGGGAACTCCAGGGTAGATAGTGAGTTTTCCCCCCTTCCTTCTGCTCTGTTATCCTCCATTGGTCTTTTTCTTGAATCACTTGCTTTATCTTTTGTATCTTCTGTTTCTTCAGGTTCTTCTACCGGTTCCTCAAAGTATTCTGGTACATCTAGCTTCCTTTCAGGTCCCAGTACTTCCTCCGTCTGTTGATCTGTTTGTGAGGAATACTGGATCTGAGGTCTCCGGGAACTTGTCCTTTGTGATGTTTCGGCCTTTGAGATGATTTCATCAATAAAGGTTTTTCTTCCTCCTCCACCTTTGCCACCTGTGAAATTAGGTTTCCTGCGTCCTCTCATGCACCTGTTATTCTTACAAAGAAATCATTAATGCTTTTAGAAATCTCTAGTCGCCTTCCCCGGCAACGGCGCCAAAATGTTGGCTAGTTGAATTGTTTATTAATTAAACAGTCAAGTACCACATTAATTTGTCAACCTGGGAAAGTCTTTTATTTCAAAGGCTACCACGTACTGTATGTACTTAATTTTTAAAAGCATTAAAGAGCTGTAGTATACACGATTCTGATTCTCACTTTATGTTATAACAATGCATTGCAAAAGTAAAATGAAAGCAATTAACTAAGAATACAAATCTAAAAAGAGAAGTGATGGATGTTCTGTTAGCAGAGGATCAGGACCTTATCCTCCATGCAAGGACGTTCAACACCTGCCCCTGTAACCAGCTTGCTAATACACACTGCACTCTAATTCACCGGTGAAATATCCTTTTACAGCTTTAAGCAATTAACAAAACAGAGTGCCAGCAAAAAGGAAATCATCAGAGGTAATGCTACAAAATCCAAAACAGAGTACCAGCAGAAAGAAATTACCAAACACACTTACACACTTGACAGGAAAGTAAATGGGTGAATCTTGTGAGGAAGGTGGGCCCGGTCCCTCTCACAAGATTCCCCAGAACACAAATGCTAGATTAAGTGCTCAGAACAATCTTCTATTCAGCTGCCAAAAGATCCAGTTACAATGAAAGTTCAGACTTTGTTGTCGTCTTTCAAAATTTCCCTTACAGACTATTTTTCTCCCCCTTCTCTAATGTAGGTGTCTCCTCTTTATAGAGGAGACATCTATTACAATAGATTGTCATAGTTCATTCAGTTAAACCTTTCTGTCAAAAATAAGAAATCCATCCTTGTTATAGGATGCTGTTACAATAGTGTGACAGTGTATTCTTTCTTGGGTCTCTTACTGTTACACAGCTAGTAACCGAACTTCGACCGTCTTCTTGGAATCCTCGCGCTATCCTTTGCCGCTTCCCCATGGTTGCTGATTTAGTAAACCCGTGCTGTTCCTAATATTTTAGCAACTGTAACTATGTTTTACCCTTTTTGGACAGTTGCTGATCATGCTGCGTCAGCGTGGAATTCTGGCGATCTTGCCGTTTGTTATTTCCGATATTGTTGCAAGATAACATTTCCTTGTTTTAGATAGTTACTGTTGCTGGTTGTAGCAACTGCGCAGTTGTTGTTTCTGGTGTTGCAGCAACTGCGTAGTTGCTATTTTTGGTGTTACAGCAACTATGAATTATAATTCCTGCAGACTTTAGACAGTTCAACGGTTACTTGGCAACTTAGTTAGCTTTTCCAAAGATAAATATAAAGATAACATGAATATGTAATGAACAATTAAACATATAGATATGCGGAGAGTTACTTCATACCTTGGGGTGATTAAGTCATTATGTAATCTAAGCTTTCAACTTATGAACTGAAAAAGGATAATATTATGGCAAAAATATAAGGTCAAAAATGGTCAATTCTGAGTCCTAACAACAGATATATATATATATATATATATATATATATATATATATATATATATATATATATATATATATATATATATATATATATATATATATATATATATAAAGGTAGAATTTACAAATTGCTTGCCTAAATTTTGTTCAAAATAAGATTAATCCATAGTCAACGCCATATCCATTACATCATTACGTACCTTACGACAAGCATAATAATATTTAAAGTGCACAACAACTTCAAGAAATTTTCGTTTGTATAATATTTGTATGTAAATTTATAATTTATTATTATTATTATTATTAGTTTAAGATATTTAGTGTGGATTTGAGAGTGCTATAGGAATAAATGATCATTCATTATTACTGTAGTTTAGTTATTTTTAAACCAACTATTATTTTTATGAAATTATTTTATAACCTTCATCATGCTATAAACATTTAGAAAACACAATAAGTATAACAAGGTCAATGTATAACACACCTCAAAGAGCTTTATACAAGAAATTGCAATGTACTATATTTCGATGCCGTAATGTGGAATTTTGATATTTTAGGTTCCATGAGTACCTCATGATGCACAAATAGAGTAAGTTCTATGCATCTCATCCAGAAAGATCTAGGGGATCAAAATATGCTTAAAATCAAAATTCTCAGAATCACTCGAAAATAATTCAAAATCATAGAACTTATCATTCTAATTCCAACGAAGTTTGAATCACCTCAATACGACATGTATGAGAAAGTTATCACATTCTAAATATTTTTCCCAATAAAGAAAAATTCAACTTGGAGGGTTGACTAGGATGCTGATTGGGAAGACCATAGAGTTAGCGTCATCAACTAACTATGCACGGTTCGGTGTTAGATGGGCCAATCTTGTATCGACAAGTGGTGGGATCATAGAGGATGGATTCATAGTTTGTGATTGGTTTTTAGTTGTTGAAGTGTCCCAATTACATTGTGCCACATGGCCCTTGATTATTGGCCAAAATTTTCTAGTGTCCGAGTGGCATCGCTGGGGTTTGACCCGTCAACCTCCTCACAAGTAATTCAATGCTCTACTCTTACACCAAAATGAGGTTCCTAAGATATAATTGTCGCAATTTATATTTGAATTAACATGTTAATGGAATTGTGGGGATGGGTTGAGCCTCTGAGCCTGCCCAACCAGCCTTGGCCCTAGTTCTATTGTATATAATATGACTAAATGATGAAGGTATAGCAGAGGGGGAGGGGATAGCCACTGACCCTTGGTCCCATGCATAACCCACATGGCCACACACAGAGTACCACAACAAAGGGGGCGGGCAGATAAGCCTTGGCCCCCAGTCATAGTCAACCACCATATGATCGATGAAGAATGGAAAAGCTACACATGAAAAAATTTGAAATGTAATTAAGCTCGACCCATGGTAACATTAAACTGCTCGTAACCACTGGATTATATGGCAGAGGGCTATGACTGGAGTAGTTGGTGTGTGGCCCAGCCCCTGGCTACAAGGCTACGAACGTGCCTGAGGGAGAGCCTAAAACTATAATGCTAAGGGCATATTGGCACATTTAAATGAGGCGAAAAATTGCACCAATTTCATCAGGAATTCCATCAGCCCCTTGCAAAGTTGTCACTTGACAGTTAGAAAGAAGGTGTATTTCATCACACAATTAGCCAATTTTTCTAATTTTCAAGACAAATAATAGAGAAATGTTCCAAGAGGCATAGCTTGGTTATTTTTCAACATTTTTGAGCCCAAAAAAATCCTGCATAAGGGTTTTTGGGTGTTCTGAACTCAATATAAGTGTTATTTTTGTGAATTGAGAACCATATGTTGAAATTTTTGTGGAACCAATTCCTTTTGTGTTGCAGGTAAAGGTTTTTTTGGCTTTCTGAAGCCACATGGAGACCATTTTTAACATGGAAAGAGCCTAGATAAGGGTTTCCTACCCTTATGGATGCATATGAAGAAATTGATTCTTCATTAGAGAAACAATTTTTAGTTTATTCTCATTTTGTTTGTGAGAAAAGACCATTTCAATATTTCATATTGAAGTACTTGTTTTTGTGCTTTTTGATCTCAAAATAAGTACAAGGACTTGTTTCCACATTTACCGTGAGATTCCTTTTTATTTTGTTTCTATGATTTCTTTGCAAAAGGGATTCAACTTTGTGAATGAGAGTTCTTTGAAGGATAACATTTCTTTGTAGGAGAAACAAGTGCCACACTAGATGGAGTTTTACTCTGTGAGATGAAGATTTGTGATGTACTCTTTTTACTGTTGAGATCAAGGGACCTAGCCATTGCAGCAAGGCCCGAAGAATTATCCTATGAGGGGTGAAGTCTGTTATCACATGGTTATTAATTTTTTACCATGTTGGGTTTCATGTCATTTTGTTTCACCTTTAAGTTCATTGAAAACGTAACTATTCACAGTTGGAAATATTATGAGCTATGTTAAATTTTGAAGACCCATATTTCTTGAAGTTTTCAAAGTGTTAAAGGACAATAAATTTCCATTTTCAGATCACATGGAATTAGAGTAGGTTCTTACCAGATTGCATGCATGGGTGAAATTTTGCATCATGCAATGCTTCTAGGACTAGAGGAAATGAATTCTTCTCTTCAATAGGAGAACATGGAATTGATAAAATTGCTCGAAGCAACAAATGATGGAAAGAAGAAGTTGTGCCTGATGTTGTAGAATGTCACTGAAGAGAAAAGTAGGGAATGTTCATCTACCAAAGTTTCCGCCAAGGCTCAACAAGTTTTTGGTCATGGGATGACTCATCTTTATACCCTTTGTCAAATGAAGAACATTGCTTATATGTTAAATCACAATAATGTTTTTCTTGAATCCTCATCTCCCATCTCATCTACAAAAGAGAAGAAGGAGGAGATGGCTAAGCTTTAGGTATAGGACCAAGAGTCCCAAGGATAAAACGAGGTAAACGATACTTCTTGTTAAATTCATTCTCTTAATAATGATAATCCATCTTTTGCATCATTTGGGAAACATATGAAGGTATTGGTATGAAATTGCTGAACAAAATTGGGTACAATGATAAACATCTTGGAATTCATAGTCATGTAATTGTTAATCCTATTGAGGTGAGAGAACAACCTTAGCATAAAGGATTACGCTATGTTCAAGAATAAGTTAGTGAATGCTCCAAATTTGCAAATTCAAGTAATTCTTCTAGTGTGAAATTCATGAAGAAAGAACCCTTGCAGGCTGAAGGGGAATCATGTCATAATGATGATGTTGATAGAAAGACATCTGCAAAGAGAGATGAGCACTTCAAAGGAAGAACTAAGTCAATTTCTCCTCCTCGTGAGGCTCATAATCAAAAGGACCATCATAAAAGGTATAAATGTCGTGATTATTCAAGGAATTTGTATGACTGTAAAGAGCATGATGATTGGAATAAAATGTTGTGGAATGTGTTTCCTTGCACTTAACCATTGTGTAACTAAGTACTAAGAAAGTAAAGAATTAGTTAAGAAATGAATATTTTTGTTGGAATTGAGACCAGAAAGGAAAATTCTCTTCCAAGTCCATAAACATTTTTTCCAAGAAATTCACACAAAAACGTTTGCACACATTCCAACATAAGTGGGCATTGGAGTGAAAAATGTTGGAACATGCATCCACATATTAATATAAAGAAGGGAAAACAGGTCATGAAATCACCTAAGAAAGGGAAGGCAGAAGAATGTGTGAGGCACACCATAACCATTCTCGAAGAAGATCCAAAAGAAAGTGAAATTCATAAAGAAAATTCCCTAGTGTGGTTGGTTAAGAAATGGTTGGGATATTTGTCTGGTTAAATACTAAATTCTTTTGTACTTCACATGTTTCATATCCCCACAAATGGTTATCTTGTAAAAGTCATTTTGTGAATAAATCATTTATATGCAATAGTGTTTTCTTTGACATGTATTGGAATTTTGAGGGTCAAATTCATGACATATTCTAAAAGGATGCATTTTGTTCATGGATATTGTGGCAAGCATCCTCAACTTTGGGATAAGAATTCGCACTACATTCAACATGCCTACAATCATGCCAAGTATTCATCTATCCAATTATTTCCACTTGAAGCCTGTTTGGGTTATATTCCAAAGTCGCCTTTGTATTTTATCTTTGGTAAAGATTTTGTAGTAGGTGGATATAGTGACATGGATAAAGCCAAGCACTTCATTACACAAATGTAGGCAGTGCATCAACTAGTACAAGAGCATCTTGAGGAAAGAAAAACCAAGTACAAAGCAAGGCATGTCAAGCATCGAGGTGATCATGATTTCCAAGTGGAAGATCAAGTTTGGTTGTACATAAACAAGGAAAGAATTCAAGGTGAATACTGTATGATTTTCCAAGGAAGGATGGCCATCAAGAGAATGTTTAGATACCATGTATTGAATATTTTTCTCTTGAATCTTTAGATGAATTACAAGAAGTCTCAATTCTTGATAGGAGGATCAGGACTTCACAAAGAGGCAATTTGAGGTATCTTCAAGTGGGTTTGAAGAGTACTAATCTAAGCAGATAAAAATGGATTGAGATCAGGGAATAGTGGAAGCTTTACTCTCACTTACTTGCTAAGTAAAAATAAGATTTTGGTGGTCCAAAAGCTTCCTAGTGGGGAGAAATGATGCAAAATCATCTGGGGGATCAAAATATGCTAAAAAATTAAAGTTCTTGGAATTTTTTGAAGAATGGTGCCAAATCACAACTATCATTGTTCAGATTCTAAATATGCTTGAATCGCCTCAATGTGACATCGTATAAGAAATTTATCACGTTCTAAAGATTTTTCCCAAGAGCGAAAAGGTAAACTTGTAGGGTTGACTAGGCTACTGACTCGACAGACCATACAACTCACGTCATCAATTGATTATGCAGAGTAAGATGTTAGATTGGCCAATCCCATACTGGCATGTGGCAGGATCATACGGGTTGGGTTGGTAGTTTGTGATTGATTGTTCATTGTCGATGTGGCCCAATTGTGACATGCCACATGTCCTAATGAGAGGGCACCACATGGCCCTCTATTTTTGGCATAAAGTTTATAGTGATTGACTAGCCTCAATAGGGTTCAACTCCTTAACCTCCTCACAAATAATTCAATTCTCTACTATTACCATAGGGAATTTCTTGACATATAACCATCATCGTTTATATTTGAATTAATGTTTTGACGGAGTTGTGGGAATGGGTCGAGGCAGTGGGCCCACCCGATCAACCATGGCCCAGGTTCAATTATATGTAATATGACCAAAAAACAGGCGTATAACAGAGGGGGCAATGATAGTCCTCTACCTTTAGTCTTATGCATAACCTACATGGCCAAATGGAGAGGGCAACAATAAAGGGGTCTCATAGATACACCTCGAACTCCAATCACAGTCAACAAACATATGATTGATAGAGAGTGGAAAAGGTGTGAATGACAAAATTTGAAATGTATTTAAGCCCGACCTCTAGTAACATTAAACTGCTCGAAACGACTAACTTATACATCAGAGGGACAAGACCAGATGGTTTGTCATGTGGCTCAATTCTCGACCACATGACTACTGATTTGCCTGAGAGTCAGTCCAAAAATTTGGCGCTAAGGGCATAATAGCACATTTAAATGAGGTTACAAATTGCACCAATTGCGGCAAGAATTCCACCGTTCCTAGGAAGAATTTTCACTCGGTGGTTAGCAAAAAGGAGGATTTCGTCACACAGTTAGCCAATTTTTCCAATTTGGAGGACATATAGTAGAGAAAAGTTCCAGGAGGCATAACTTGGTCATTTTTATGCCTTTTTGAGCCCAATAAGAGCTTACACGGGGGTTTTTTGGTGTTCTGAACTCAATGTTAGTTTTATTTTGTGAATTGAGTAAAGTATGTTGGACATTTTGCAGCCATGTCCTTTTTTGCTGTAGACAAAGATTTTGTTTAGAATTTTGAATCATGTGGAGATATGTTTTAGCATGGAACGAGCCTAAACAGGTGTTCGTCAGCATTCAGGAATAATTTGCAACAACTTTTTCTTCATTAAGGCCTCAATTTTCAGTCCATTCTTAGTTTGTTTATGAGAAAAGACCATTTCAACAATTCCTTACACAACAATTATTTTTGTGCTTTTTGTTCTCAAAAATAGTACAAGGACTTGTTGCCACATTCAATGTGAGAGTCTTTATTCTTTTGTTTTTAGCATTTATTTGCTAAAGGGAGTCAACTTGTGAGTGAGAGTTCTCTGAAGAAGAATGTTCCTTTGTAGGAGAAACAAGTGCCACTCTAGATGGAGGTATAGTCTATGAGACAAATATTTGTGATGTACTATTTTTGTTTCCGAGATCAATAAAGCATCCTAGCCATTGGAGCAGGGCCCAAAGAAGTAGCCCAGGAAGGATGAACTCCATTATCAGATGGTTGTTCATTTTTAACCATGTTGGGTTTCATTTGATTTTGTTTCATCTTTGAGTTCATTGAAAACTTAAGTGTTCATGGTTGTAAAAATTATGAGCTAATTTAACTTTTGAAGACCTATATTTATCAAAATTGGAAAAGTCTCGATCGATTTCCATTTTCAGATAAACATCAATACTTAAGTTGTGCCTTTAAATAATAAATTGGGTTCTTTGGAGTAATATATATCAGAGTTTGAAATATTAAAAAAAAGGTATTTATCATCAAATATGAACACACGTTTGACATTCCATAAACGTATTAATATGTTGATGGATTTGGTTTGTGTCCATACAAGACTAAAAAAATATCATCTACAACTATTAGAGTTTTAACACTTTATGAACAAAAAAATAACATCATAGGCATTGATTTAATAACCTAAATGTTAGTCCAACCATATTAACTTGGTTTATGCCAAAACCGTTTGACTTTTGAGATCACTGATAAATTTCCTAACCAACGTCATGAATGCTAGTTTGTCGTTACTGAAGCATTAGTATTCCAATGTCAAATGAAAGTCAAGGAACATATGATATCTATCATGTTTGATCTTCAAATGATGGTTTTTAATTGAACTCTCACTAAAATTTTCATAAATATAAATATATATAGAGTTATCCAAAGTTAGCACATAAAACATTGAAACTATTACAATAAAAGGATTCGCTAATGGTGCGAAATTAATCTTATAACTTTTACAAAGGAATACAGTTCCTTCTGATGTTGTTATGAAAACACCAACATTAGGCCAAAATCAAGTTTTATATCCAAATCTAGTAATATTGGTTATGTGTACTAATTTTATTCCTTGATGTAAATGATTATAGCCTTAGCAATGAAAATACAACTTTGCGTCATTTCCTTTAGTGATAGATGATGTTGACTTTAATTCTATTTAGTTGGGCACATTAGATGAGTCCATCTAGTTCGAAGAGAGTATATCTCTAATACACATTGAAATTTGGATCATTCTAAATCATGTATAATTCATTCATTTAGTTTTAGGAGAGATGAAGATTGCATAGCTTAAGATGCTTTTTAATCCCTTCACATTCCATGGATAAGAAAAACTCAATTATGTCAATTTTCTCTTATTATTCAATGTTATAGTCATTGTTACACATTTCTTTTTAAAGTTAACTTTTATTGAGACCTTTGGTTAACTTCATGTTAGCCTTTCAACACCAACAACTCATTTCAAGGACATACTTTTTTTTTCTCTAAACTAACAATTGTGTGATTGATATCTATTCTTAAAGTGGGTAGGGAGGAAAATAATATGCATAGGAGTTTAGGCATTTTTAAAATATATTTGGGCCCAACTATGTATAAAGAAGGCACAAAAATTGTTTGGCATATTTCCTTTCCATTTTTGTTTAGTATATCCACTTATGATGACTCTTTCTTCTCTAGTAACCTACGCTTTTATTATCTCAACCATCCTATTGGTCCTAGAAACCCTTACCCCTTAGATATTTCAAATATAATCCAACACAAAACCAACTTTAGTCACCTATCATCTCTTAGGCTTTAACCAACATCTATTTATTCAACGAACAAATGGATAAATTTAAGATAACACATATTATTCCAATTTTAATAAGTGAATTAGGTATTCCTATCTTAAACATAAAAACCATAAAAATAAATACTTGAATCGGACAATCAAAATCCACATAAAACGAAGTACTAAAAAGAAGTCCCTTACTAATACATCCATAGGCCTTTCTCCTATAAACAAAATGGGGCATGTGCATGTTTTTTAAATGACCACTAGTTCCCCTAAGTGTCAAGTACTAGAGCTCATCAAATTAGACCTTTGTTTCTTTAAATTTTCAATGGTTCATTCACATGAGGAAATTGTGCAACATAATAATTATTTAAATTCAGTGACTTGGATAATGCTTCTAGTTTCATCAATAACGGTAGTGAGATTTGGAGTAGAGTGCACTTTTGTAATTTGATTGTATTATGTATGATGATGGATATATTATGTATGGTTTAGATTAGTGACACCTTAAGATATGAATAATTTCTTTATATGGCCCATTCCTTTTCTACCTCAAAATAATGTCTATGTGTAGATAAATCAATGTTTTAATGTGAGTAAAATGATATTTTATACATCAATAAAATAACAATTGCTTCATGAATATTTCAATGTAACAACAAAAATAAAATAAAATGTGAAGTCTCTAATCTCTTTATAGTAATATGGCATTTATAATCACCCATAAAGTAATGTTAGTAATTTTTTTATTTTATTCTTTAATTTGGAATGAATTTCAATATTAGGAAAGTCAAAATGGTTTTCTTAGAAATCAATGTTATAGTAAATGTGAATTTCTCACCCTAAGTATAATAATGTGTACAACATCTATTCAACATAATCTTTGTACTTATTGACAAATGAACTTTCAACTATTTAACTTTAAAACATTTATTTTAAACTTATATAATACTTTAATACATTTATTTTAAACTTATATACATATACATTATGCCATAATTCTTCAATATATAAACATTCAAATATAGCATATATACATTTATTTTTAACATCATGAAATTGATAAATGCTCTACATTTTTATCCTCTTTATTTTTTTACAAATTTCCATAAAAAAATAAATTTACACCATAGTTATTGCAATTATAATATTAGATTGATAAAATAGTTACTTTCTAATGAAAAATAAAATAGACTTAGTATTTTCAAAAACCCTTAATACAAGTAAATTATACAATATTAAAACCTCTGATATTTATAATACTATTAATCAAGATGAGTTTTAATACGTTTCGATCAAAGTAACAAAAAGGAGTCTCGTCATATGATTGTTATACTATTTGTTATATGAATAATTTAATATTTAAATTAGAGTCAACTTTTGCAGCGAAGTTAATTTTTTTATATAGATTTAACATATTTAAAAGAATTAAGTTTTTCGCAAATTCAATAGTTTTCAACTTTTTCTTCCGGTCCAATAAGTTGTTAAAATGTTACTAAAGAATTATAATTTCATATGTATAATTTTTTGAAATGGTTGATCTTAGAGAAACATGGTATTAAACAATAGTTATAAAGTTTTATTTCGAATTTCAATAGAAAAATATAAAAATAATTTGATGGTGTAAAATTCAGTACCAAAAAATGAGTAGATACTTTTTTAAGATTCAAATATACTATTTTTTTAATATCTTAAAAATTTGAAACATACCATATGATATTGAAAATAAAATAAAAAATTAAAATTATTGTTATACATATAAATTTATATTAAAATAATATATTCGGGATTTTTTGTGTTCATCCATATACACAGTTACACCATTTATTATATGATGTGCAAAATTGAATTTTTATTCCAATTATACATTGCTGTGAACTAAATGGATTTCACTTTAAACGGATTCATATATGAAATATATGTAAACATTCTTTTAAATATATATTTATATCTTCATTGACTAAAACAACAATGAAATATATGTAAACATTCTTTTAAATATATATTTATATCTTCATTGACTAAAGCAACTTAAATTTTACTTTATAACAGTTAGCAAAACATCTATTCTTTTTAGATATCAGTAATTTATTGATCCAATCAAAATTTATGTAAACATTCTTTTAAATATAAATTTATATCTTCATTGACTAAAACAACTTAAATTTTACTTTATAACAGTTAGCAAAACATCTATTCTTTTTAGATATCAGTAATTTATTGATCCAATCAATCCAAATTTTGTATCATAACAATTAACAGTAACGCTTAACATTTGTTCAAGTAAAATATAAAACTTTATTATAATTAAATATTTATTCATATTTCCAATAAAAATATTGACCTGAACAAAATTCTTTTACCAAAAATGTTATTAATTAAATTTAATAAAATATTAAACACGTGATATATTGTCATCATCTTTTCTATTGTTTATGCGGTATATCATAGCATCATAAACTATAATTTTTAAATTAAATTTAATAAATATAAAACACATATAATGTATTATTATCATCTATTCTGTTGTTTATACGGTATATCATAGCATCATAAGCCATAATTTTTAACACATTTCTTTAACTGCTTGATTAAGAAATTCACATGAAAAATCTGATTGTATAACAAATCAACTAGCTTTACCATTCTTAATAGTCCAAAAGGGTTTTTAAAAAACAGATGACCACCAAAAAACGATAATTCTGACTGGAAACGTGCTTGTCTCTCCGTGTGAGCCGGAAGATTCCGTACCTATGTTCATTAATAGAAAATTTTAATGGGTCAATGTATGCAATTTCATGGATGCAGAGTAGATGGACCACTTTTCAGTTTATTAACGTGGTTAGGTTGTATATGCTTATTGGTAGATTTAGTACTGTTTTAAATTTAATAGTAGACCTCGTGAATTGCCTATGACCGGTTAAATATTAATGGCCATAGAAATTGTTGTGCGCTTTCTATAAACCAAATATGTCATACCAAACTACGAATTGACATATTAATTCACTAACCGAATGGAACCGCCTTATTTTCCAATCTCTTCTGCCCATTCGACCTAATTTGGCAACTATACATTAAACGAGTTCGCTTGAAACAAAAGTGATAAGATCAAATTCAGAACATGGCATTAAACGACTTCGCTTGAAACAAAAAGTACAGTGATAAAATCAAATTTAGCTAGTTGTACATTCTGTCTTCCAGTAGATTTAAGCTCAAAAACCTGATGTACATTCTGTCGTCCAGTAGATTTGAGTTGAAGAAGGCGAAAGACGGACAGAACGTGCTGGCATGAAAAGACATTCTACCGGATTCAACCAATTGTACAGCGTGTTGCAGGTTTGTGCGGTAAAAGGTGAAGCAATGAGGAAATCTGAAAAAAAAGGCAAAAAGCGAAGGAAATCTGAAAAAAGGGAAGGACATATATAGAAAAATTAGGAAATCTCTTGACCGAATAGCTATACGTTATTTGTGAGATGACAAAAAGATAACTAACCAATAAAATAAACTGGAAATTTCACCCACTTTGTAAATTAATTTATTTAATTTCAATATATTAAAAATATTAATTGTTTTAATTTTTTTAATCATTTGGAATTTGGATTTTCATTACTGGCTAAACAATTTTTTTATTGTTTTTGGGTCTTTACGTTAACATTCAGGGAACTTTATGTTTAAAATTTTTCCCTTCAATCATAATGCCTTGATAATAAATCTACCCTTCATCAATAAAGGTTTAATTAAAAAGACACCTTTCAATCACACAACTATGTTAATTTGAAAAAAACATGACCATAACTAAATGATTTGTTGAATCATGAAGGTTGTTTTACTCATGGATGGGATCCACAACTCCCCAACCATTTAGATTCGACTTATCAATGCTTCTCCTAAACACACTATACAAAAATTATGCCCAGATCTAGAAATCTATTTTACTCCCATCCAAGTCACTATTATTACAATCAATGAACTCTTATTTCAATATTCTCAATTTTGATTTTTAGTAGATAATTTAAATGTTGTAATTTCAGTAAAAATAAATTAAGTTTTTCCACGAATATAAACCAAAAAAATTCAGGAGAATAAATTTTTATCTTAAAGACTTTATAGTTAACCAAAAGCTATGCTAGACACTGCCGATCCTCTCCACCGTTATAATCAATGAAATCAAAATAGAATTTGAATTTTTAGTGAAACTAACCTAATACATAAAGTTAATTTATTTAAATACAACATAAACTTAACTTATTTAAATAAAAAAAAATATTATAATATAAATTACAAATATTACACCACTTAATTATTGCTCACTCTATATAATATGTTATGAGTAAATACGTGTCATCAAATGAACACTTTTATTATGAGTAAATACGTGCCATGGACACTTATAACTTTAAATAACATGAACTTAATTCATTTCGATAAAAACAAATATTATGACACGAATTCCAAATATCACAGTACTTAATTATTGACTGGTCAATACAATATATACCTGTAAATACGCGCGAATCAAATTCCCGGACTGTTACCATGCATGTTGTCGGCTGTTTGAGAGGTTAGTAATGATGTTTTTGTTAAAAAGTGAAGTGTCAAAACTAAGTTCAATACCTTTCAAAACACATCACTAAAAATATGTTTATTTTTTTATTTTTTTAACGTAGAATAAAGTCAAAATACTTTATGACGAACAATTTTCCCGCCAAATCCAACCCTATGCCACTTCAAACGTGGTATACCTGCGCTTCAAACGTTGTATATGTGTGAGGGTGCATATTGAGATGGGATGTAATTTCAAGGATCGTTTAACCTTGTCCTACCAAAGAAAACATTAAAATTTATATGTGTGCGGGTGCATATTGTAATGGGATGTAATTTCAAGGATCGTTTAACCTTGTCTTACCAAAGAAAACATTAAAATTGATTAAATATATGTTATTAATGGAGGTTATTAATATTCGTGGAAATTATTAATATTTATGGAGATAATTTTATTAATACAGACAATGTATACTAACTCTTAGATTGAGCCCCGGCCTGGAGTATGCCGTAAAATTGCTTCTGCTTGGCTAAGAGCTCGTCTTCCTCGGACGTAAGGAAACAGGTTAACGGCCCAAGACCCAGAGGCATCTGGCAGGAGTGAAAGCCTGCTCCCTTACGGACCACCAGCGGGTTATTACAGGTGGCGTGGTTTTCCTTGATAACAGTGATGAGTCAAACCGACATTCGCGGATAGCAGCCAGAGATGGCTGTCCTCACTGTTGGTTTGACACCTGAGTTTGATAGATTTTGTCACCTTCAGAAAAAAAAAAAAAAACCTCTTAGATTGAGCCAAACACTAAATCTAATGAATAACATATGCTGCTACATACATTAATAAAACTATAACTTAGCCCAATTACCCTAGATCGTAACTCAACTTATATCATGAACAACCAGAAGTCTTTTGCGATCAGATACACGTCACCTTTTTATTAAAAATAGTTTGTCAGCACGCTGTATTCAATCACACTAGCGTCATATGTATGGTATGGCGAACACTTTAAAAAGTACATCAAAATATCAATTTAATTAAGTTCGTTCTATTTCTTTTATATATGTAAAATGTCAGGTTTATACATTATATAACTTTTTAATAGTTAAGCGCTGAAAGAGACTGTATTTTTATTAAGAGTGATGAATTTGCTACGGCGAACACGCATAAATATTAGTGATGGTAAAGCATTATTAAGTATACATTGCAGAGTGAATTTAAATAAGATGGTTCGATGTTTGTTTTACATACGAAAAGTATTATGTTATAGATCGTATAATTTTTCATATTTTGATATCAAAAGAGATTGTATTTCTATTAAAAGAAATATTCTGGGGAATAATTTAAATTTATTTTAATTTTTATTGGATAAATATATTATAATATGTTTTAATTAAAAATTAGAAAAAATAATTAAATGTTTAATTTTTTCATTAATACTATTTTATCTTCAATTTATAGTATTTTAATTTTTTTTAATTTATAATATTTTAAAATATATTTTTTTATTTTATTCGTTAGATTGTCATTTAAGGTTTATTAAAGGAGATGTGTATTTTTTCTAATATTCATCTCTAATGTAGATTATAATAAAAAATAAAAATGAATATACATATTTCATTAGTTTATTAAGAATATTAATACTCACTCTCGTCCTTCAAGATCTTACAATACTATAAAGGAAATGCTATAAAAATGCTTCACTCTCACTCTTAATCATAAGTAAAATATTTTGATATCCATTTTAAAGTGACTTAATTTTATATCAATTTTAGGAAAAACATCAATTAAGTTTTTTTTTAAATATATATTCACTTTTTAGTGGGAAGAAGATTGTATATCCTTTAAAAGTATTTCAATATAGGACTTAAAAACTATATAAATAACCATGCTATAACCATGCTAGTTAATATATTTTGATATCCACATATGTATAGATATAAGAAAAGAAAAAAAATTGTTATTTTAATGTTTAACATAATAAAATATTTCAATGTTAATCATGTATATATTATATATTGTTAAAAAAACATTGTATATTTTTATGTAAGGCAATTGAAAAAGTAATTTGTTATGGCTAAAACATTTTATGTAGTTTTAGTTTTCTACATTTTTTCCCTTTTATGGTATATTTTTTTTTCTAACCTATGTGGTATATACAATCCAAGTGTATAAGAGAATTTTCATGTTGTTGAATCCATTTACGTATTAAAAAATGTAATGTAAAAAATAATAAATTTACACATGGTGTGTGTGCATTCACCTTAACCACAAGATCTATGAAGCACGGAAAGGGATCAAATACCTTAAGCTTTGAACCATTTCCTGAAGTTTTAAAATAAAAAAAGTTTGCGCTAAAAAAAGATCTCTCTCAATACCTATTAAATCCTTAGTTAAAATGGATATGTACCAGTATTTATTGTTAATCAAATTGCGAATTAACCTTTCATTAGAAAATACCCTAATAAACCACTTTGTCACCAATTAAAGTATTTATCATAATTTAAACTTATAATTTCCCTATTAATAAAAACAATATTTTTAATATTATTCTTGACATAATAAATAAAATTAAATAAACATTATTTGTAATATTATTATCATAACATTTTTAATATTTTAAATAAAATTGATTATAAATATTTTAGTTTAAATAAAAATAAAAAATAAAAATATGAAAAAATAACCATTACAATAAAACTGATTTAAAAATAATCATCCTAACTCTATTTATAGGATATGAAAACAAAGTCAAATATTTTAAAACTTGAAATTAATACAATTACACTTCAAGAAAATTGATTTATAATACTTATATACAAATTATTAATTTTATAATATAATATAGTATTAATTATATAATATTTATAAATTATGAAACTAATCAAATATTTTGAAACATAAAATTAATACAATTATTTTTTCTTTTACACGGAAAGAAAATTATCACAAGACACCTATCACTATTACTGGCTATACAAAATGGTTCATAATTTAGTTTATATACAACATTATTAATTACATAATATTTATATCAATATTTAGTAGCGTTGGCGAATGTCCAAGTCACGATTTAATTATAGATTGCGAAAACTATACGAATCAGATTAGATTTCTTTAAAACAAAACCAAAACCAAAACCAAAACGATTGCACTTTTAAAATTTAAATTTATAATAACTTATCTACAGCATCATTAATTACATAATGGTGAATGTCACACTCACAATTTGAAGATCCTTGGCTTCACTAATTGTACGATGCGATAAACAGCATACATGCGAATTGAATGGAAGTCTGACAGCAAGATGCACTGTCTGCCACGTGCCTTGTGTTAGAGCTGCATGTGATATTCATCTTACTGTCAAACTTGATGTCAACCGAGAAACAATTATTTATCGGAGAAAGATATGGCATTGAACGCGACAGAATTCAAACGGTAATCAAAATGAAATTGATAAAATGTCAATGTCAAACCGTTTATGTTCCACAAACAACTCCACAGCGGTGTATTTATATTTAAGTGTATATAGCAGTTAATATTTTTTGAGAGCCAAAATTTTGATTACTCAGTTAACAACTAATTTTTATTGGTGAAAGAGGGTCATTTCATTTTAGAATGGAGGTATTTAAAGACAACAGCAAAAGTTATACAGCTATTCTCACAATTAGCTCTTGGGATAATTTATCCAAAAAGGGGAAACTGAGAAGCATTTCATTTCATTTTAGAATTCATTTCATTTTAGAATGGACTTATTCAAAGACAACACGAAAGTTACGCAGTTATTCTAGTAACTAGCTCTTGGGATAATTTATCGAAGGAGGGGTTTCTCTGGAAGCTGAGAATGTTATTGTGGGGCTTAACACTAAAAGAGTTGCAGCAAACAAATGGTGAAACAATCTATCCCATAAGCTATCTTTAACCATTACAACATAAAGGGAGGTTTTAAGACAATATTTGGGACAGTGTTTTAGTAAATTACCTTAACTTGAAACAAAAAAACACCTTTGTATTGTCGAGTGTCTCAAATTATTGTCTTAAAAAATTGCCTCATAAAGACAATATAAAACAAAAGAATTATTGTTTCTTAAGATCTTAAGAGACAATTTCATTCTTGTCTCTCCAAAGAAAATAGTTGAGATTAAAAGCATATTGTATTTATAGAGATAATATTTCTTTATTCCTAGCTATTGTTTGTTTAGAGACAATAAAAAATTATATCTAAAGAAAATACAATATCCCTTTTGCCTCTATAATATCATTGATTAATTCATGTTAGGGCACACTCAAATCGAACCACCAACCTCCTCCTTATACTACATGTGCTCTTCCAATGAACTAGCAGCCTTTAAAGAATGATGTGAGAAGTTACAACACCTATTATATTAAAATCAACCCTAATTTGCACCTAGCCTCAACCCCATAGAAGGTTCTGAGCACATGGAGTGATTCTAGAACATCATTGCCTCAAGCTAGAGCATAGCTACATAGTAGGACTAAAATTTAATGTTACTTTGGGTTGGGCATTTCGTCTAATTAATTTGTAAAACCAATTTCATTCAGTTTATTTTTCCAGACTCATGGAGAATCGTATGAAAGATATCATAAATTCAAGGAAACTTCCTGTCCCACAAAAAATGCTTTCTAGCTTTACTAAGTCTAAAATGCATAGACATCTACACTCTCTAAATTCCCAAAAGAACCGCCTTGAAATTTGGTATGTTCTTTGCAACTATTATTGAGAACGATTTTGAGTTGAGTACCTCATTGAAGTGAAGAAAATAATGGTTGGATATTATTTATCATAGGGACACAATCATAGTAAATTTTCTCCACTAACCTTGGATTGTTTACATCATATCCACACAATAAGAGAATATTTACTCTCCTCCATGTGCTTTCTATAGGATTTTTCCTTTTCTATTTCTGTAGATAAGTTCTCATAATGTTTATGTTGGGGCCCTTATTTTTCCAATATTTAAATAGAACCGTCCTTAATGGATCATGATTACCTACAGCAAAAAATGCAAGAATGAACAGATTTATTACATGCAACCCCCAAGACCACAAGGTGGCTCTGGATGGTTTCAAAAAGACCACCATCCTTTCCTGGTATAAAGTAGCCCAGATAGGTTGGCATTGCAAAGAAATTTTATGTCATTCAATCTGAGTTTAGGATGCTTTTTTTGTGTAAGGTTCCTAATTATTATTTTTTCTTTGTTCAACATACAAAGCGAATCCTCCTAACATAATAAGATAGATATTAGATATCATTTTTGGGATTCAACTGCGTTAAGTAAGTCATTCAAGCGTATGACCATTTCCATGAGAGGTAGTCGTAACTGACTAATTTCTCATGATTTTTGAATAGTTCACTTAGCACTCATTGCATCGGGTGATGCTCACAGGGGTGAAGAAGTGGGATTGAAACTAGTGAAATGTGGAGAACGAATCACATAGCATCAATCATCACTTCCGGGGCTTGCACCCGGTAACCAGGACTTCCCAAGAGGTCACCCATCCCAGAACTCCTCTGGCTCAAGCGCGCTTAACTGTGGAGTTTTTCCCACAATCAAGCCCACTTAGCTTGCTACCCCATTTGCAAAACCTTAGCAAGTATTGTGCCTCATGAACCATTCAAGTAGAGATCCCTTGACTCTTTTTTAATTTAAGTATGGGGGATTTACGCAGTGCATTATATTAGATATCATTTTTGGGATTCAACTGCGTTAAGTAAGTCATTCAAACGTATGACCATTTCCATGAGAGGTAGTCGTAACTGACTAATTTCTCATGATTTTTGAATAGTTCACTTAGCACTCATTGCATTGGGTGATGCTCACAGGGGTGAAGAAGTGGGATTGAAACTAGTGAAATGTGGAGAACGAATCACATAGCATCAATCATCACTTCCGGGGCTTGCACCCGGTAACCAGGACTTCCCAAGAGGTCACCCATCCCAGAACTCCTCTGGCTCAAGCGCACTTAACTGTGGAGTTTTTCCCACAATCAAGCCCACTTAGCTTGCTACCCCATTTGCAAAACCTTAGCAAGTATTGTGCCTCATGAACCATTCAAGTAGAGATCCCTTGACTCTTTTTTAATTTAAGTATGGGGGATTTACGCAGTGCATTATATTAGATATCATTTTTGGGATTCAACTGCGTTAAGTAAGTCATTCAAACGTATGACCATTTCCATGAGAGGTAGTCGTAACTGACTAATTTCTCATGATTTTTGAACAGTTCACTTAGCACTCATTGCATCGGGTGATGCTCACAAGGGTGAAGAAGTGGGATTGAAACTAGTGAAATGTGGAGAACGAATCACATAGCATCAATCATCACTTCCGGGGCTTGCACCCGGTAACCAGGACTTCCCAGGAGGTCACCCATCCCAGAACTCCTCTGGCTCAAGCGTGCTTAACTGTGGAGTTTTTCCCACAATCAAGCCCACTTAGCTAAAAAAGGCTGGAGGTGATGATAAGAACACAACCAAGGTTAAGAAGCTGATAATTACGTGATTGCAATGGTTATTTACCGAAGGTGGGGTTCATTTTTTAATGAGCTTAAACTCTATGGGAACATTTTCTCATTGCTAGGTTTAATTTATAATGAGCTTGAACTTCGCATAAAACTACTCATGGCAAGGTTTATTTTTTACCGAGCTTGAACTTTGTGTAAAACTACCCGTGCCAATTGTATAATAAGGATGTCTCATCAGTAGGTTCATTTTTTAGGGAGCTTACCCCATGTGAAACTTTGCTCCTGGAGCCTTTCGTTATGCAATCTAGGAATGACCAACCTACAAGTTTAAAGGGTTAAGAGTCTACAAAATAAGAAAATTGAATGGTCACTTTTCACTTGCATGCAAAAAGGTTTGCATGCCCCCAAGTATAAAGTAGAGTTTCTAGGTCACCATATGGAAGTTCTTGCATTAGCAATATTGTTCCATCCATGTCGCAGACAAAACCTTCCTTGGCGATGTCCATCGAAATGGACAAAGATGATTGTTGTCAGTGCCAATCACATAACCTTTGACGTTTGACGGGGGAATCCTTTTCCAGTCTGAACCATTTTCCTAAATGGATAGGATTGTCAAACTAGTCATATTCCTACGCGGAAACCTACCTTATATATGGGGTTTTCATGCCGAAGCAGACCAGGGTGCATCCTGGGTTTCGGTCACAATCACTGAATCACTCGCGATCATCAGGTGGATAGACTGTCGATTTATTATACATTCCTTGAGCAAAAGGAAAAGTTAGGGATGGAATTTGACTAATAGTTGTGTTTGAACCAGGGAACGGAAGCTGGTCTATGAGCTGGACCACTCTACCTTCATGTGGAAAACACATCACTCGAAAGAGTGATGAAACAATAGCTCCCATGCTATAAATGTAGTCACACCCAAGGAGTAGATTGTAATCTATAGGTCCTTGGACTACCATCACGTTTAGATGAATGGTTTTCCTTCTCAAAGTTATAGGAACATTTGGAAGGATCCCAAATGGTCGAATGGTTCCTTTGTTGAAGCCTGTCAGATTTCGAATCTTAGGCAGAAGTTATGGCGAACCAAGCGCTTTCCAAGCAGTTGAGGAAAGGATACTCACAGAAGCCCCTTCATCTATAATAGTACCAACCATGATCATTCTGTAAGCTTGTACTATGATTCGGAATGGTACATTAGATGGTAGGTAGGGTCTGCCTAGTAGATTCCAATCGAAGGAAACAACTAGGTTGCTTGCAGGTGGGACGGAATAAACAGTTGGATAAATCTCTGACGAACTTCCTTCCTGCGATGAAGTAATGGGTAGATTGCCCCCATGTTCATCGGAGTCTGTGTTTACAAAGAGAATTTGAACGGTGTCATTCTCATTCTCCTCGGTGATAGTATCATCTGAAGGTGTCCTCTGAAGACAAGATTGGGTCGACTACCATCTCGACCTATTGACTTTGGTCCGGTGTGGACTCAGAGGGTCTATCTTCAATGATAGGTGCTTCGACCGACAACAAAGGTGTGTCAATCAGATTTTCAACTAGCGATGGACTCGGTAAGAGTTTCTTGTATCCAGGAGGAAGTCGCTACGATGATGCAGGACAGTTATCCAAGACTCTTTTAGCTTCATCTATGAAGGGACAATGGCGGAGGGCATGATCGCCTTCACACAATCTACAAGGAAATTTGGATCTTCCTTTTTGTCCATTGATTTCATTTTCAGTAGTTGACGGTGTGCTCTCAACATGATCGTCGGAGGTTGAAGACACCGGATTGTGAAAATGGGGAGACCAGTCCCTTAAGATTTGTGGGATGCAGGGACAATCTCGATGATAGTGGTCCCCCTTGAAAATGACACATAGAGATTTAGGTTTGCAAGGTGCTGTGTGTGGATTTTCACCAGATGATGTACGGTTGCCCCCTTTTGCTATTGGCTTCTTCTTCTTCTTCTCCTTCCCTTTCTTCTTCTTCTCAGTTACTTGGTTTTTAGCATTACTAGCCTCACCAAGCAAAGAGGAAGAAGGGAAGGGAGAAACACACAAAGTAGAAGGTTGGGGAGCAACTTCATCTGGTTGTTGATTGGATTGCTGAGGAATTGCGATGTTTTGAATGAAAGAGGTCAATAAAATCCATACCAGCAGGCTGATTGTGAGTCCTGGAAGGGAAAGTGTAGCCATATGTGGAGCACCAAAATCCTCCCAAGAGGAGAAAGGACTAGGATTTCCCCCAAGGGGAAATCCTTGATTGGTAGACTCCATTTTCTCAACCTAATACCAACGAGGGAACAGTAACATTATTCTGATTAAAATAAATTTTATGACGCTTTGACACAACTTTCTTTTTCAATTTTTAAGAGTCGAGAAAAATCTAAAGATGACTCTAGTCACCTTCGATTTTTAATGAACCTGAAGTGACAAGTGCTCAGATGGACCTCTTCTTTTAAGAGTCTAAAAAGGAATGAAAGTGAATACTCTAGAAATCTAGACAGAGGGATTACCAGACCAAATCGCAAAACTACAGAATACCTTTTACGATACAACAGTCAATCTTCCTGAATGCTGTATTCAGTGCATTATGATCGATAGGGTGGTAGACACGGCTTCCTAAGGATAAAGGATGTATCCTATTGTGGTCTCCCAATATATACTCGATGGTACGTGGGAGCACAAGTCCATACTGGCACTTGTCGTCTCAAAGAGGAGGAATCACCCAACCTACGATGAAAGTGATAGCTACCAGGCTTTACAATGTCGGAATACGTCTCTAGCCTAGACTTCTAAATGTTGTGTGTTAGGTTCCAAAGAATTTTTATGTTCATTGAGGTTTATTTTACAGTTGATGTTTCTTAAAAAGTTTGCCTTTAAGGTTCACCGTGTGATGTAGATATACAATTCCTAAATATGAAATCTAGGATGATAAACAGTCATTTACTTTCTTTTTGCAATGAAAATCCTAGCTACTAAGGAAAGAGAGATGAAATTCTTTCAACATAGAGCAGAGAGCACACACTAGATGCACTTTCCCTAAATCAACTTCAGCATGCAGTATTAATGCAAATGCACATGCATGTATTGTTTCTTAGTTTCCTTAATGTGAGAATGAAAAAAAGAAAACTAAGTATAGATCTGAAATATCTTCTTTCAAAGTGACAGTACTAACAATTTTCTTTTCAAAAAATGAAAGTAAGGTCAAGTCGACACTTTGTGATTTTGAATTTAAAACTACTTTTGACACTTTAAATACTAATGATTCAAATAAATTACAATGGAAAAAGTGTAATCGACTATCTAAAAGAGGAATGCTTTGTGACACTCTTTTTCTTGATTGAAAATGACACTTGCGACACTTCCAAATCAAAAGACGACAGTTCGATTAAGCTACTAGTTGCAAAGGAGAACTGTAAATGATGAAAAATACATAAAAAAAACATTCACAATTCCTTCTGATGGAGGCTAAATAATGCAAAGGAAGATGGTTTCAACAGAGATATACTAATCATAGACAACAAAACTACTGAATAAAGCTGAAGACAATGAAGAAAAAACCAAAATCTGGAGGCAGAAACAGTTTCATTCAATCATCGCACTTGTAACACAGGGAAATAGGGATGCATCTCACCTACAACACATGGGAGGTGCGATGCATCCATGTTACCAAGAGGAGACAATGCAATGGTCCAGGGACGAGACTGTGCTTGGTTTTCACTCACAGTTTGAGCTAAGTTTAGGGATTTAAGCTGAGCTAATGATTGTCAATAAACACAAAGTATAGGGGCTGATCTAATGAGGCTATTTCAGCTACCACCAGGGCACTTAGGATGTTTGCAAGCTAGATGTTCAATTCATAAACCAACCCAAAGATTGACTGAAGTAGCGTTGATCTACTTTGTAGTTGCATAGCAAAATCAGTTCGAAGGCTAGCTGGCTTAACTTCAGGCTCCATCTGTGGTTTATAAAGAAAACAACAGTAAAAAAACAAACAAACTATTACTTCCCCAGTGGAGTTGCCATTTTTCTATCAAGAAAACTAGTGTCAATTCAGAGCTGCTAGTCCCACTAAGACGGGTAGCTATCTTAGAAACAAATAGATTAAGTTACTTGTTTTTTCCTTTATGAGAGATACATGAGAGAGAAGCAGAGAGCACAAACCTCAGTCTTTCACTAGTCTCCTTACTTGTTTCCTCTCTCCTTTGATAGAGATTTCGCCACTTCTTTCTCACTTGTCCTGCTTCAAAGAACACATGTAGATTCAAGGCAGTAAAATATCATCAAGGCATAGAGATCTATAACCATAAATAATGCAGGATCAGATGTACATTAACCGTATAAATGCATACACAAACAAGATTCAGAGATCTGCAAGCATATGGAGGGAAACTCAAATAGCTTTATTGATAGAAGTAGTAGAAGAGAGGATTACAACTAGGCTGTCTGATCTAGTGTCATCCTCCCAACATGAATGCCCTCTTCACCTCATACAAAGCAAGATCACTCAACAATGTCTTCAAAGAGTAACCAACAACACTTCCTTGCAAATTACAAAATGCCATCCTCTTGGATTTCTTGGATGAGGGATCCATATATAGATGTTTTCAAGAGAGTGAGTCAGCTTTTGGGATTTTGATTAGTGTCATTTCACTGATAGTTCTTTGTTCCACTTGGAGATTTCAGATCTCTTACTCATCCCTGGGTGAATTCAGAGAGGCAAGTGTCATATGAGCAGTTTCTAGAAGATTCTATGGGTTTCCACCTAGAAAATTGCTTCTGCCATTTGTCTAGTCTCGCTCATCTAACCCTACAGAATGGCTTTCTAGTATGCATCGCAACCCCCGTGTGTAATAGGCAGATGCATCGCACCCTAAGCATGGAGCAATTTGTATGGTCCTGTTTTGACTAGTTCTAAGTAGTTTTTCATGGAGAACTTCTGGGAGATGATGTAATCAGCTGACGTTGTTCCTTTAGGGTATGAAACAACACTTTTAGGGGTTTAGAAGCCCTTGGTTTATGGACATATGTTATTGGGGTTTCAGTGCCCAAATATGTCTATAACACGATTGCTCTTATTTGAGGTGGGAAGGCTATATCTCAAGGTTTAGAATTTTCCACATCTGTGTCAAGATATACATGAGAAAAGGGAGTTTAGATGGGTCTATTTCCCATGTTTAATGTGCCCAGAGCATCTGCTAGAGCCAATGTGATGTGCATGAAACCATAGCTCATACCGATTGCCTAGAATTCCAAAGGTGTACACTAGAGCTTCACATGTGCCAACGCTAAGCTATATATCAGACCCAGAGGTGCATATATGGATGAATATGTTTTAGTTTAGATTCAATGGACCAAGGAAAAGAAAGGAGTTGATAGATCCATGTCCTAGGCCTTGATCTTCGCTATGGGGTTTTTAGAGTTGTTAGCACTTAACAGTCGTAAAAATGAGGTTTGCTTAGAGAGAGGGCCAGAGAAATAGTTAAAATAGATAAAGTTTCAGGTATTAAGCATAAAATCATGGTGAGTGAGAGAGATGATAAAAGTAGATAAAATAAATGAGAGCTTTTCTACAGCTAAAATATTTGAACTAAAATTTATAGGAGGTGTTTTTATTTATTTATGTAACTCTAAGATAAATTTTTGCTACTGTATTACCCCATGAATGGATTAGTCACCCCATATGTAGCTTCACCCAACCTTTATCTTTAGATTCCAACTATTATATTTTACTAATCAAGTGTTAGCCTCACTCTCACATTAAAACAATTATAAGTCCAAAATAATTAAATTAATTAAAATCATAAAACTTAGGATTTAATCCTACCTTTCTAGATTGAGTTTGTTCCTCATGGTTAGGAGCTATTTTAGGCTTAGTTGGTTGAGATATTCTCTCCAACTAGTTAGGCTCATATATTATTGTTTTGTTAAGAGATTTGTGGAACCATAGTGTCCAAGATAGACTCCCTATCTTCAGACAAATTCTCCTCATGTAATTATATGTATCATAAACATGATTTTAATAATGAGAAAGTGAAGAATACATCAAGGCTAAGGCCTTTTCGGCCATGTCTGGTTTATGTATATTTCTATTTTTTATTTTATTAATGTTTTATTAGTTGATAAAATTCCTTCATTGTGGTATCAGAGCCTCCATGTTGGAAAGATAGTGAACATAAGAGTTTGTGACCTTATTGCATGGTGTTTTAAGGTGAGGCAAAGCGTAGGAGATCAGTGGAGCCAAAGGCCAACATATGAGCAAGCGTGAATGGCCTGCATATGAATCATGTGTCACATATATATGAACATGTGGAGTGGTCTGTGTATATATTTGCCGTGTGGTCGATCTATCAGAAGTAATTGTTATTGTTGTAGTATGGTGTGGTCGTTGTAATATTTTATTGCATGTACCTACATTGAAGAATTCATGAAAACATGATGCAACTTATTTTTGATTTCTTCATTGAGTCATGGAGCAACATTAGGTCGTTGGCCTATAGAGACTGAGCCATGGATTGTATATTGGAGCTCGTGCAACTTAAACCTAGGTAGAGCTGCATAAGAGACCTTCATGGTTGTGCATGGAGAAATTAGAATTGACCTCTATGTTGGGACAACAACATGCATGGTGTGCTAAAGTTGATTAATTATAGGAGGGCTTCACCGAGTTTAGGAGAGTTAAAACCTATTTGCTCGTTTCTGCGTTGAAGTTGAATGTTGTGCAACATTGTGAGATAACAGTTGATAGCTACGAACCTGAGGTAGAAGTTGCTCACTGTGGACAAGATAGGTGGCACAGAATCAACATCATTCTCCTGGCCAGAGTATGTGGCGAAAAGGGGAGCAATTGGCACATAAGCTACTTCAACAACGTAAGCATGATATGTCACCAGAAAATTCTTCGTCAGCAATCTGAGATGAAATTTCAAATTAAGGTGCAGTTTCTTTTCAAATTAATGGTAGAAGAAATTTAGCTTAGATGATTGTCATCAATTGTAATGAAACTTCTATCGCTCTACTTTTTAATTAGGGTTCATATTTTTATGGAAATGGCTAAGTGGGATTCAAAATTCAAACTTCTCTGCAACTTTCCCTTACCACCTTCAGTGATTGTATAGTTCTATGGTTTGGCCCATTCTAAAATATGCATTTTGTTCCATTGAGAAGATTTTGTGGCCAATTATGCTTTCGGAGGAGTTTTCTAATTGCAAATATCTTGTATAAGTGTTTTTATTTTGAAGGTTTAGCTTTATGTTTTGGGGAATTATTAGTTCTTGAACACTGACAATTCCCAACAAAGAAGAAATCAATGAGAATGGTAAGAATTTAGAGGGCACCATTGTTGTTGCACACGCTTGAACCCTGAAATGAGCCATGTAGTGGTGGATGTGGATTTTCACTCGCCATTTCAGTTGCAGTGTCAGATTCAATCCCAAGATTCATATAGAAATTCATTACAATGTTTAAACCTTGGTATTTTGGCTTCCATAGCGTAAGTAGCCAAACCATCGAGGAGGAAATTGGTGTGACCTCTGTAAGCACCAGCATGGAAAGGAAGCCGTGTTGGAGAGCCTAGCATGAATTTCTATGCCTGAAGTTCTGTGGAAACATCTGCTTGCGTGAATTTTTGTGAAAAGCCTAGTCACTTTCACATTGTTAATGTGTTGTGCCTGAAAGTTTGCCGAGAAAGATAACGTGGAATATTAGTGAATTAATGCCTTGAACATTTTTTACTGTGCATACATATTGTTTTGGTACTGTGTGTGCTTTCACATTTCAAAAGATCCATAAGCATTCCCTTTATAAATTACTTCCATTCACCTTTTAATTCACGTTTTAAGAGATTTTCATAAAGTTCTTTTAAATGAGGGTTTGAAAGAAATTAAAAGGGATTAATGTTCATGGAGACATAAGGTGGAGTTTTTTGTAATTATATTTTCAAATTTCATAATATTTGTAATAAGGATGATTTTTTGGAGTGATAAGGGATTTTGTAATATTTGTGGAGAAATAAGGTAATTTTTAAGAGAGGTGCATTAAATTTTCTATTTTGAAGAGATAAGGTGTGATTTTGTGGACTGATTAGGTGAAATTATTTTATGTAATTTTGGAGTGATCAGTGTTTTGTATTTGGAGTGATAAGTAAAATATTTTACAGAAATTTATTATTCTAATCCAGAGTGACATTTCACTCTGAGAGAGATTGATTCAATGAACATCCCGTTTTTGAAGACAATTTGCGTCCAAGGAGTTCTCAAACTTTGCACTTGAGAAGTTTCAATGAATATGTTGTAAAGATGAAAGGTTGATGTAATCAAATACATAATAAAGACATATTATTTGTGGTGTTGCAATGTCCTAGGCCCGCGTGAAATTGAATAAGGGGATCTTAGGAACACCTTCTGTAGTGTATGATTCTTGATGTTGCTTATTTTTTTGTCTAATTTTGACACTATCTTTGTAAAAAGACACACATGGAGTACACAACAAATTAAACAAATGCATGCACATAATAGATTATCTTCAAGATTATGTAATCAAGCAACCTACAAGCAATCAAGAAGTTGCAACACATAATCAACATCAGCAAGAAGTTCAACATCATTCACTCAAGGTAAATAAAGTTAATGCAAAAACAAACTCATGCATTTCAAAAGAATACATCATCATTCAATGACAATTGGTCATTGTGTAACTTGCAAAATCATAATTTGTAAGTTAAATTCAAATAAACCTGAGTTGAAATGTAAGGGTGCATTCTTAGTCGAAACTGACACCCAAATTGTGAATTTATAAGAGGTAAAGTGAGTCAATTCTCCTCAACTGAGTCAATTATCTTCAAGTGAGTCAATATCATTTGAAATTGTCATTGTAAACATTGGGTGCATTTTCGGTGGTATCCAACACCCACATCCTAGTACAAAATTCAAGCGAGTGTGCATTCATTTGTTAACAGAAATTTCAAACAAGTGTCAAGCTGATTAAAGCATTCAAAAATTTTAAGAAAGCATGATTTCAACCATTCCATTGATAAACTAAATCAAGAACAGAAGTTGAAGAATTCAAGCGAGCGAGATCTTGAAATCTCGGAAGTGTTACAAGAAACCATCTAGCAAAATCAAGCAAGGAGGTGAGCTAGTACAAGCGAGAGTGTCAAAAGTCATAATGGGTAAAGGAGGAAAACATCTTCAAAGTGAAGAACTAGAGATTAAAGATTTGCAAGATTGAGATCATGAATTACAGAACAAATTTTAAATACTAGAATGGAAGTTGAAGAAAAGTCAAACCTTAATCAATCAAATGACCAGTACATTAGAAGTAATGAAAGACTTTCAAATTGAGCTTGAAGTGAAAGAAAAACTAATTCATGCACTTCAAATTAAGTTAAGTGAAAAGCAAGATTTACTAGACGCACAATGTGGAGAGAAGATAGATGTAAGTTGTGACACAGAAGGCATCATCACAATAGAAAATGAAATTTGTTATATAAGTGATCTTATTCATCATATTGATGAAGGTTGCGACATAGATGATCTAAGAAAATAGGTTGATATAAGGTGTGACACAAGTGATCTCTTCCAATCAGTTGTACTACTAAATGATGCAACAAGTAGTACCAAATATCAAATTAATCAGTTTGATGCAACATGTCAAATAGATGAACTATTAATGATTGATGTCCAATGTGACACAAAAGGTTTAATAAATCAAGGACAAAAAGTTAGTAGTAGCATCAACTATGAATAACAATAACAGGATAGTCTTTCGAAGATAGTGATCAGACCTTGGGAAGAAATCTCCTTCAACAAAGATCGACATGGCCTAGGACACAACAAAGAAAACACTTTGTTTGTTCTAGATTTCTCAAAACAGTTAAATTTGTAAGTGTTGGTTTTCTAGACAGTAATCACAATATGGTTAAGTGTAACCATTGTAAACGAAATGGCCATGTGGAGAGTAAATTATTTGACCTCCATCCTTATCACCATTGTGGCAAGAAAAATCATTCATCTGAAAGATGTTGCAAGCGAAATCAACCACCCAGAGTGAAGATCAATTACGCATGGATTGATCATTGGAAGTGGTCATCTACATTCAAAAAGTTTTTTATGTGTTACCGAAGGATTCAATCTCACATGAAGACCAATTCTATAGTAAAATGAAGATGGTGAGACTCTCCTACACCTGAAGGAGCTCAGAAGTCAAGTGAAAATGATTATCTCTCCTTTTAGCTAACAAATGGGGGAAATGATAAGGGTATTGAAGGTGGTTATCAGACTGAAGTCTTGACAACATTAGAAACATTAGTGAATGGGCATTGAAAAATAATCTAGTGGGAATCATCAACAAATTTTCCAGTGGGAATTCAACAGCAAAAGCGACAGTGAGGAGTTTTCAACAAACAACAGCGAGCAGTTTTGGACAAAAAATTTGCTAGTTGGTGTCATCAACATTTTGTTAGCAGAAAAATGATGTTGACTGAAAGAAAAGGAGAGATGGATCCTTTTTCATCATAGCACATAATGTAGTCATCAAGAAAAATTCAGAGATGAATCATACTTGTAATTGATTCCAATTCTCTTCAGATTGGGTTTTTTTTCAGCATCCATCTTTGGCGGTTTTTTTCGTGTAGCATTTTTGAGGATCAACAGTTTTAACATGAGAACTTGGAATATGGTTCCTGGTTCTTATTTTGGACTTATCATTGAGGGGGGAATGTTAGGCTCACTCTCACATTAAAAAAATATAATTCCAAAATAATTAAATTAATTATAATATGAAAGTTAGGATTTGATCCTACCTTTCTAGATTGAGTTTGTTCCTCATGGTTAGGAGTCAGTTTAGGCCTAGCTCGTTGAGATATTCTCTCTAATTAGTTAGACTCCTATAATAATGTTTGGTTGAGAGCTTTTCTCAACCATAGTGTCCAATATATGAGAAAGTGAAGAATACATGAAGGCTGAGGCCTTTTCTGCCTTGTATGGTTTGTGTATATTTCTTTTGTTTATTTTACTAATGTTTTATTACTTGATAAAATTCCTTCATCAAGCATGGAAGGAATCCATTGACCTTAAATGTAGTGAACTTGAAGGGTGATTGGGGTTGAAATATGCCATCTCGAATCCATATTTTGGCATAGAACTCCTTCACATCATCTCTCCGTAGGTATGGCATTCTCCCCATAGCACAAGGAAAATAATTCACTGAATTTCTCTTCAACTTAAATCCATCTAGAAGAGTATCCTCATCAACTATGTACTTCCCATCATATATCATTTAGAAGAATCAAGGAAACCCAAATAAGCCATAATCAATTACAATGCTATAATGCCCATGGCTTACTGGTGAAAGGAAATTATGAAAATACTATTGTTACACCATATACTTAACAAAAGTATAACAAAGAGTTTCAGAAATTGATGCATGAAGTTAATGCATCAAACCCTTGGGTGAAGGTGGCTATATAACTACATTTGGTACTATATTGATCCACATGTACACTACTAGCGGAAATTATTTATTCAAGGATATTTTCTTGTACATGTTGATTCTTGCAGAGCATATAGAGGAACCATGATAATGGAATAGTTTTCGTGTCACAAGAAACAACCATGAAGTTCAGAATAACATCATGTAGATATTTTTCAATAACTTTTTCATCTGTCTCGTTTTCATTTACGATGATATAGGGAGAAAGAATATCTGGTCTTACTTTTATTGGGAATTAAATAAGAAACAATATAAGTCTACACTACCATAACATTGAGATTTCACACCGACATTAAGAGCACCTACTTTGATTTCTTTCATGACATAAGAGTAAATTGGTGAAATGAATTTCATTCAAATTTGGCAGATGATCTCTCTGCACTTTTTGAGACCCAATTATTATCTAATATTCTCTAATTGTAATGTTGTTATAGTGATTACAAGTTCTAACAATATGCGTATCTTTATTGAGATGCAAATCAACTATTCCATCACCAAAACTAGGGGGTGAAATGGGTGCTTTCAAGGCTACTACTATTGATTCCCTACCAAACAAAACTATGATATAAACTAAAATTAAAAGGTTTTAATTTTGAACTGAAACATGTACAAACTTTAAAAACAATATCAAAATTTCAATCTTAACACTAACTACTCAACATTTGTAAATTATTCATATTCATGATAAAATCTAGGCTACTGAAAGTTTTCTAGCAATGCATATATCAAAATGCTCTAAGTACATTCCCAAATAAGCTAATATTAGAATTACATTTCAATCATTTCAAAATTATACATATTCATCATAAAACTAGGTTATATATCATATTAGGTTATGAAAGTATTTTTCAAAGAAAGTAAATAATAAAATGTTAATTAAGTTTCTTTTGCTCATCTTTGTGGAAGGTTGAGAAACATATCATTTCATTCTTGGGATTTTCTAAATGAATGATCCAAACATTTCTTTAATCATATTAGTGTTATGAGTAGGATACTTCGAGTGAAATATATGGAAAAAACATCGATCAGATCAGTTCATTCTTTGGCCATTTTTAAAGAAATATCCAAAGACATTGCTTTGATCAAATAAATTGTGTTATGATTTGAATTTTTAATGTTAGATTAGGTTTGTTATGAGTGGAACTTTTGATATTAATATAAGTTAAAATGGATCTAAAAAATATTCTTGTGTAAGAAAATTCTCATCCTATGGTTATTGCAAATTCCAAAATGTTTTAGAGATTGAATGGAAATAAACAAAGTCAACCATTTGACTTTGTACAGACACATTAGATCTCCATACTATTTTAGAATTTGTGATAGAGATAACCTTGCCCCTTTTCCAGTTATATATCTTCTATTCCATTTTCTAAATAATTTTTAAATCATCTTTGAACTTTTAATTAAAAAAAATTGATTCATCTTCATTAACTGCTTTGGTATCTTTAACATTTAGTGCTAGTTTTATGCAATTTTCTCTTTTCTTGTTTGTTATGTAATATCTAGAAACAAAATCATCATATATGCCAACAAGATCTGACATCTTAATAGTCCAACAAGGTATTATGGTCACCAATGCCTCACATATGAATTGTCCAACAAAATAGTTTGTTGTTATTATCTAAGTGCTCTAACAAAAGAGTTTTCTTGGAAACCATAATCCAACATCTTAGGGTTTCAACAAAGTTTGTGATCAAAGATCAACATTTCAATGAGAAGGTACCAAATTTTAAATACCACTTCTCTTCTGAGTGTATTCATAAAAGAGTTGGATTTTTTTTTTTTTTCTTACATGCATAGAAATGGAGATAATATACTTCAAAATTTTAGCATTGGTTTCTGTCAAGAAGAACCTCCCTAGGTGAATTTTTTGGTATGCAAGGTTAAATTATTCACGTTTTCTTACTTAATCACTACCTTTTAATTTGGACTGTGCAATAGATAAATTGCACAAATCGTGAGTTCCTCTCACTTGTTGTTACAAGGGATTATAAGCTCTATAAATATGTCTTTTGATGGAACTAACAGTTTATGCAATTCTGCATCTATCTGAAACTTGAGTTTCTATTGTTATACTAACGTTCTAGACATACCTAACATCTATATCCTTTTTCGATTTGCATTACCTTGGTTGGGTATGGAAGAATACCATGGATACCATGATCTCCCCTTCTTTCTCTTCTTCTTAATAACCCAGATGATAATGATGCATCACCTAATTTGTTTTCTCAGGTTCCTTGTGTTTCCAAAAGTTATTGTACAAAACTAAGATTTTCTTTGAGCCTTTCTATGTGCCATTAACCAACAATGATCCCATTTTTCTACTCTAGTTCCATCTCGTTTCACCTTCACCAATATTGTCACACATTGTTTGGATATTTATCCTTTTTCTAGTGACTATTGTGTATGCTTTAGAAGTTTGATGAAAGAAATGCCTTACAAGGCCATCTTGAGATATTTATGTTGCCAAAATAGAATCTCGCTATCTATCTAGGAATATCAGTTGATGGTAATTGAAAGTATAAAGATACTTAATATCAAGCCTTTTTTCCTTATGATGGGTGGAATCTCTACAAAAAAATGTTGTTTTTGCATATTTACACAATCTACATTCAAGTGATGGATAGAGTGTACATCCAAACTGTGGTCCATTTCAATATATATACACAATTTACATTTGAAATTTTGTACATTTCCACATATATACACAATTTATATCCAAAAAAAAATAATCATAATTTTTTTTTGAATGATAATATCCACTACCTATCAAGTAATGGGTTTGGATCTTATCACTAATAGGGTTACTTAGACTAGTTAGGATTAAAAAATCCCCTATTGTGTAGGAAATACATACCTAGAAATTTTTCTACATGGGTAAATCAGATCCCATATCCACCTTCAGTTATAGGAATGAACTAATCACTCAAATGATGAGGGCTAAAATTATTGAAGTTAATATTTCCTTGAAGATTTTATATGAGTTCCTGATTTGTAGGGTCCAATTTTATTTCATAAGGAAGGTCAGGCCAACCATAAGGAGCCTATAACCAAAAAAAAATTCTTATAGTTAACTCGACACAGGAATATGACTAGTGGGAAATGAAATTATTATTTTCCTAGTAGATGGGCATATCGCCACTCATATATGTATTCTCCCTGGATTAAAATTGTTTAGTTGGTCTCCTACACCATGAACTATAAGATATTCTTTGTGTCGAGATAGAAAAAGTGAACACTTTCATAAGTCTTCACATTAAATTTGGTGACCACAAGTAGGATATCATTATGGTCAACCCTTATCCTATTAACCTTTTCCACACAAACTTCATATTCATAACCTAAATAGTCAGCAACAAACATTCTAAGTTCTTGAAACCAATTTCAATCTTGCAAATTACATTTCCTAAAAACCAGTCACAACCCACAATTTCTTTCCTCAATTCCAAAAATTAAATAAACTACTAAAAAAGAGACTTAGATTTGTTAGTGTCAGTGTCTTCACACTGCCATCAGTTATCAAAATCTACGCTTTTTCATTTCATAGTAGGAGTCCCACACTGATGAGTTTGCATTCCATTAGGTCGTGGATTCACTGATGGTAGGGTTTACTTCCAGTTTTTCTCCTCATGATCTGTACTTGCTGATCCTCTTTCATATTTCATTCATGGTTCATGGTTTACTCTGTAGTTTATCTTATTAGGTCTTAGGGTTTGGTTTCTCTAGGTTTTAGGGTTTTATCATTGTCAAAACTAGTTATTTCATGCCAATAATGATTAGCAATGATATGAGGAGGCTAATAATGATTGTTAAAATCATAATTTACTAGTTTGAGAGCCGAATGTAGTTCTCACCTCAAAACTTGTTTTGAGGTGAAAATAGAGAATTATGTTATTTATCTTCATTTATGATGTAATTTTATTTTTTCTATATGTAATATTTTTTCCCAAGCTCCTCCTAAGCTTGTGATGTTTCTAAGCATCTGCCACTGCAAAAAGTCAAAGTTATCTAGAGCATTAAACCACTTGCAAGCAAAAGAGAATAAACTTGAAAAACAGAGTATTGAAAGAGACAAAGAGACATTACAAAGATGGGTTTTCAAAAGAAAAAATTAAAAAGGGAGTTCATATAAAAACTCCTTCTCTTCTATTTTCATGCCATTATGACATTTTGCAAATCAAAATAGCCAAGGAGAGAAGAAAATCGGTTTTCTAAGTGTTATTGAGCAAAAACAGGGTGGTGTTGCACTTAGAGGATAAGGCATTGTGCCTTTGGAGATTTTGGCCTGCCGCTGCACTCTTGGAAAAGGTGTTAGTCTCCTAGCCTGGCGTTGTTCTCCTGGCTCAATTTTACAGTGTAAATTACAACGGGTACTGCGCTCCTAGCCCAACGTTGCACTCCTGGGTGGTGGCGCTGCTCTTAGGCCAGCCATGCCCAAAATCACTCCTAGCTTCATTTTTCTCCAAAATCTCATCTTCTTTATCACTTGCCAAGTAAGTATTGATGCTCCTCTTCTCTGTTAGTTTTCATATGTGTAAAATTTCATGGTTTTGAAACTCTTACATGTTAACACTAATCTCCACTAAAAACCCTAGTTTTTCAAAACCCTAGTGCTTCATTCTCCCTACCACTCACCTCCTAAACTAAAAACCTTGTCCCCATCACTACTATCCCATTCTACCATCCCGTCATTACTCCCTAAACCTTATCCCTCACATGTTTTTCCTGTAGCCTCATTTACATCCATTTCTCCCAAACCGTTGCACATACCACCCATCCCAAATTGTGCAAACTAAGAGAGTCATCCAAATCATGGACAGAGGCAGTGATTATGAGGAGTATGAGAAGGACACAGTCAGTGATAGTTCTGTAGAGAGACATAGGCAAAGAAAGCCTCACAAGGGAGGAAAAATCATAAGAGAAGAACCCACTAGTTTAAGAGAATTACAGGCTTGCCCACTTGTAGTCTCTTGTTTTAGGCACCAAGGTTGTTTTGAATTCTGTGAACTAGTGGAAAGAGCTCAGTTTCACCATGAGTTGGCTAGACTTTTTTTGACTCATTTACATAACAATGAGGTGACACTTGCTGTGGTAACCTTCAAAATATCACCAACTATCATTTCAGAGGCCACTAGAATCCCTAATGTGGGTGAGAAATGGTACAAGGGTTTTGACCTTGCTGAGCATTATTGTGAACCTTACATAAGAGCTCAGTTCAGGAGATAGGTGAAGAGGGCTTTCCCATTTAAATTTTTTGAAGGCAGGTATGTTCCTTTGATGAGGATTATCATCAAATATTTTACTTATGAAGGAAGATTCTCCTGGTTGTATGCTTAGCATATCAGACTTCTCATGCACTTCACCAAGGTAAAGATGATGAACCTATCATACTTCTTGTTTCCAAACATTGATAAGATAGCTTACCTTGTGCAGAAGAAGCCATACCCTCAACAGTTGAACAACATCTACCATTACTCCTTAATCATAAGCATTGTTCTTCACCATCTCAGTCATCTTAACATTCCTTGGGAGACTTTCATTTCTCATGAGATGTTCAAAGGTCCACAGATCCCATCACCAGTACATCAAGAAGATGGTGGGCCATCTAGCCATGAAGAAACAAGGAAAGAGGTTAACGAAACCAAAACTACTGAGATGCTAATGTATTTGACATATCAGACAGGCACAAGAAAAATTTTTGCAGCTACTAGGCAAGTGTTTTCTCCACAAAATGTGGAAGGAACCTTGCCTTCTTCTTCAGTCCACAGGTAAATGTTAACTCCACAAGGTGTGGAAGGGGCTTTGCCTTCTACATCGACAAAACAGGTACAAATTGAGAAGTTGAGCAAAGGCAAGGGAAAATGCAGGAGGAAGATCTTGGTGATGATGAGGAAAGAGATTTTGACTTGGTTGAGCATGAGGAGCCACAATAGCGCCATACTCATCAAGGAGTCAGAATCATTGACTTGGAAGCTCAGGATGAAAAAAATATCAAAGACATCATCATTCAAGAAAGGGAAGCTCAAATACAAGCTTTGGGAGACAACTTAGAGAGAGCAAACTTCATCATCAAATACTTGGAATAGGAAACAAATAGCTGAGTGACAAACAAGTCCTCATGGAGCTAGAAATAGTCAGAGCAAATAGGCAAATTATCAAAGAGGATAATGTTCCATTGACTTCTATTGAGCAGGAGATTGAGAATGATAGGGAAACATGGCTTGAGAGGCTCAAAATACATCTTTAAAGACTTATTGAGAAGGCCAATAAGGAAAAGAAAATGCTTCGACATATGGCATACCATTACATGACCCGCAACAAAATCTGTAACATGAGGATTAGAAAATTGAAGGCAAGGCCAAGGAGATATTTGGAAGCCAAAAAGAAGCAAGATAGATTGAGAATGTTAGATGAAGCCTCGCTAGTCCATCAAGGTAGCTGATGGTGGTGTTCCATGCAAAATTTGGGCAATTTTTGGAAAGTTTTTGCATTTTTGAAATTTTGTAATTTATAACACAGAAGTTTTACCGAGGAGTGTAGTGCCACCGGCGATGCACTTCTTCATGGGGCATCAATTGGAGGAAAAGTTGACATATTTAGATTTATCATGATGAGGACATACACCCTGGAAAGTTTCAGATGTTTTGGAGCAGATATGGTCCACCAAAAGGTCCAAAAACTACCAAAAAATGACCTCTCTACCTCTTTTTGGACACACAGAAGTAGTCTTGGAAGATTCAAGTTTTTTGGGTGTAAATGACCTCCAAAATAAAAAATTCTAGGTGTTTCAGAAACTAGACTTGAATACCTTTCTAATGAGCTATCATGGGCTTAATTTGGCTAAGGGGAAGGCCTTCAAAAGCAATTGTAACATGGCACTGCGCTTAGGACCAGTGTCGCTGTGCTTTTGACCATTTTTCTTAGAAAATCAAAATTCACCTGTTTTGACTGTGAATTTTATTTCTCTCTCCTAATGGATGATTTCACTGATGTAATTGATGACATGGAATGTAAATGTAATGGTAAAATAGTGTTAGATGGTAGATTCATTAGTTAGAGGTGGTTTTCAGGAAAATGAATCAGTTTCCCTACTGTTAAAATTGGAAACCAAGGAAAAAATTCATGTGGGTCATCTTATTCATGGTTGATAATATTTTTATTAGATTCCTCTCACTGAGAGGTGTAGGATTGATATAAATATCATCCGATTCTGATAAGTATTCATGGAGATATGAATTTATTTTGATTATGGAATTATTATCAAGCCAACCTACAACTCACGTAGGCTTAGAAGCCCAACAGTTACATCTATTCAAACACCAACGTTGTGCATAAATATAGGAGGACTTTTCTTGATTTCGACTCACTCATCTCATCACATCTCTCTCTCTCTACTGCGCAGAAAAGAGTCTCTTCTCTACTGTGCATAAAAGGGTCTCTCTCTCACACATGTAAAGTCGGAAGCTATTGAACCTGAACCTGCAACTGCAGATCCAAAGTTTGACTAGCATTGACCATTAGATCTCCTCCTTAGAATTTTTTTGTAGGTCCATTTGGATCTCCTCTGAAAGACACAACTTTTTGTGGTGGAATTAAGTCAATCCGACAGACGGTTTGCAAGATATCGACTGCCCTAGTTTGAAGGAAGTTGTTGAAACTGAAGCTGCAACTGCAGAAGTAAAGTTTGACCTGCGTGGACTAGAATATCTGCTCATCTAAACTACATTGTAGGTTCATATAAACCTCCTATGAAAGCCACAACTTTTTGTGGTGGAATCAAGTCAATCCGATAGACAGTTTGCAAGATGTCGACTACCCTATTTTGAAGCAAGCTGCTAAAACTGAAGCTGCAACTGCAAAAGTAATGTTTGACCTATGTGGACTAGAATATCTCCCCATCTAAACTGCATTGTAGGCTCATCTGAACCTCCTCTAGAAGCCACAACTTTTGGTGGTGGAATCATGTCGATCCGACGGTTGGTTTGAGAGATATTGTCTACCCTAGTTTGATGATGAAGCCGCTCATGCTGATGCTGCTGATCTAGGTTTTGCTACTACTGATATAAATAAGATTTATTGTACTATTTATCTCTGCTGAATTATTGAAGATAAAAGAAGATTTGATCAAAGGGTTTCCCCACACATTATGGGGTTTTTCCCTGGCTAGCCGCCACATTTTGTGTCCCTTGTCTTGGCTTGTTTTCTATCAATCGTTTAATGTTCTATCTACACTTTACTTTATGTACATGTGATTGGTAATTTGTGGAATATAATAAGAAAAAGAAGTAAACGATTATAAGCATATAACATACCATATCTTAACATGGTATCAGAACTGAGCTGAAGACAATGCCCAAGCAAGAGCAAGAGCAATCACTGAAGAGAAGATTGGTGAGGCCATCCTAAAAGAACTATGGGGTCCTTAACACTATGCCAAAGGCAAACTTCGTGAGAAAGATGACTATAATGGGTGGGAGATTTCTATCAATCTAACCCTAGAAGATCAAGGAGTGCTGGACCGTGTAAAAGGCAATATTGTTGAGCCTCCATCAAATGCATCCATTACTGCATGGAACAAATCGAAAACTAGAGAAGTCAAAATAGAAGGTCATCCGAGACTCTATCGACAAGCACTTGGTGGTCTACATCTCTGACCCGAACAACTCCAAGGAAATCTATGATAGACTGGTGAGTTTAGTTAAAGTTAATGATGCAAATCAAGTTTTGTTTCTTAGAAATAAGCAGAGGGAAATCAAGAAGGGTAAAGATGAGAGTATGCAAACATACTTCTTAAGAATAACCGAGATCAAGAACGATCTCCTATCTATTGTGGAGGCTATTACTAATAGGGAAATGGCACTCACGACTTTTGGAGGATTACCATCCAAATGGTACGTGTTCAGGACTACTCTTCTGAACAATAATGTAATTCCTAGTTTCAAGCAATTAATGGCTAGATGCATTCAAGAAGAAACAAGGGAAGAAGAGCAAGAAATGCCCATGCCTAAAGGTCCTCCTACTGCCTTTTCTTCTCATGCTAAGAAAAGAAATAATTCTGGGACTAAATCGAAAGGAAAGGATGGACCTAAGAGTGGAAGAAAATGATGATGTTACATCTGTGATAAAGTAGGTCACTATGCAAGGGAGTGCCCTGATAGAAATGACTCACACCGAGACGATGACCAAAATCCGTCTAATGGCAATAAAAGGAATGACAAATTCAATAGCAAAGGTAAGAGGAGAGCTGGGAATCGAGGAAGAGGACAACCATTCAAGAAGTCTAGAAATTCCAGGATGTATTAAATGCACCTAACCACAAAAAGAACCTAGTTTCCATCTTGGCAATGGAAGACAAAGGCTACAAGGTAACCTTCAGCAATGGCAAGGTACGTGTATAAAAAAATAATGTTAAAGATGCCTTTACTCTTGGGTTTCGTGTTGATTCGTTATATCAGGTCGATAGAAGTCCGTTAGGTATCATGTCTAATGACACATCTCTTTAGTCCAAACTTTAGCATTGGAGGTTTGCCCCCCTTCATTATAAAGCTATACTCGGTGTAAGACAAATGGTGATAGGGATGCCCAAATTCTGAGTAGAGAAAGAAAGTGTATGTCTAGGATGTGCCGAAGGAAAGCTCAAAAGGGGACCATTCCCCTCAAGCCAAAGCAAGACCTCCGATATATTATAGTTGTTTCACTTAGGCATATCCAAGGCTAGCATTAACAGGGAGACTACTACACCACATACTCCTGAGCAGAATGGTGTGGCAGGAAGGAAGAACCATATGATTGTGGAAGCTATTTGGGCCATGGTACATGATCAAAGACTTCCAAAGTTTCTATGGGCTGAAACTACAAACACTGCCATATATGTACAAAATTGATTCCCTCATCAAGCATTGGGAAGTCGTGATTAGTCATGACGTCACCTTTGATGAAGATATGGCTCGCAGCAAGGTGGACAAACTTCCAACTTTGAGGAGCTCTCAAGAAGTCGACACCAGGGAACCAAAAGAAAAGGATGATGAATCAATGCTTGATGTAGAAGAACCCATGGATCCGATTGATCCTCATCCACATGAGCATTCCTCTTCTAGGAAGGGGTCTTCATGGATTAGGGGGATACTTGATGATGCTGAAGGACATGCTAAACCCCAAGGAACCTTTCGTGAAAGTAAGAAACCTAACAGGTATCAGGGATACTTGACCATCATGAGCACTATCATATAAAATGAGCCTTCATCATTCTTAGATGTCGTCAAGCATTAAGAATGGAAGGATGCTATGACTGAAGAATATGAGTCTATTATGAAGAATGATGTATGGGAAGTAGTTCCCAGACCCCAGGACAAGACAATTGTTACTTCCAAATGGCTTTACAAGATAAAGCATGCAGCAGATGGAAGTACGGAAAAGTATAAGGCTTGTTTTGTTGCTCGTGGTTTCTCCCAGAAGGAAGGTATAGACTATGATATGTGAACTTGTTGCTAGATATACGACCATCCGATTGATCATAGCCCTTGTGGCTTCACAAGGATGAAAACTACATCAGATGGATAGATCGTGTTTTTGCATTGTTCGATCAAAGAAGAGGTCTATGTGGAGAAACCAGAAGGATTTGAGATTTATGATTGAAAATATCATGTATGCAGGTTGATGAAGGCTCTCTATGGGCAGAAGCAAGCACCTTGAGCATGGTATGAGAGGATCGATAGCTACTTGATGAAGCTGGGATTCACTAGGAGTGAAGCTGATCCTAACCTATAGTTTAAGGTTGAAGATGACAAACCTCTCACCCTAGTGTTGTACATGGATGACCTCTTTCTAACAGGTGCATACCCTCTCATTCACAAATGTAAGAGGGAGTTGGCTTCTGAATTTGAAATGAAGAACCAAGGACTTGAAGTGTGGTAGAAGCCAAGGGAAATTTTCCTATCTCGAGTAAAATATGTGGTGAAGATTCTAAAAGGATTTGGTATGATGGACTGCAAGCTTGTGACTACCTCGAGGATCTTAACTTTCAGAAGTTATATGGTAGTGATGTTAGACCACATTTGGGAAATCCCTATGAGTTTCAAAAAAACCCATTCCCGTTGATGTTCTTGGTGAACCTCCGTCCGAACATATGTTTTGCAGTTAGCATTGTGAGCTCATATTTGGTTGAGCTTCACTAGATTGGTGCTAAGAATCTATTGAGATGTCTTTAGGACACAATCTCTCATGGATTGAGATACACTACTGGAAATATGAAACTGCATGATTATTCGAATGCTAATTACGCAAGTAGTGTGGAGGATCACTGGAGCACTTTTAGTGTTGTTTCTCTTTGGATTCTGCTTCGATATAATGGATGAGCAGGAAGCAGAAGTCAGTTTCCATGAGCATCGTCGAGACCAGATACATATCTACGAGTATGATCTTGTATGAAGCTGCCTGGTTGGGAAATCTCTTCAATGAGTTGTTTGAACACATACCACTGTGATTCTATGTAACAACCAGAGGTGGGATTCGATTACTGAGGAATCCTGTATTCGTCGATTGCTCCAGTGGATAGACATCATCTGGGATATGGTAAGTCGATGAGCAAGGAGGCTCCATCACATTAAGATGATGTACAGGTTTATACACCTTGTCAAAGCCCTGAGGAAAGATCTAATCTGTGATTTTCCCAAATGACTTGGAGTCATCAAGAAACCCTTGTACAAGGGTCCTGCATGTTGCATACATTGAGCTCTGGGAGCTCTGAGGACTTGCGGTTCTTACTAGAGAAACATACGACCACAGGGTGACTCACCCTCCCTTGGTGGTGTGCACTGGAACAAGATGATTCGCTCTCTTGTGGGACAAGATGATTTGCTCTCTTATGGAATAGGATGATTCGCTCTCCCGTATAGCAGGATGGTGTGTTCTGCTATGAGGCCTGGATTGGTGTGTTCTCCATGGTGACTGTAGCAGGATTAATGTGTTCTGCTGTGAGGCCTGGATTGATGTGTTCTCCATGGCGACTGTAGTAGGATTGATGTGTTCTCCATGGCAACTGTAGCAGGATTGGTTTGTTCTCCTGCGAGGCCTGGATTGATGTGTTCTCCATGGTGGCCTACATTGATGTGTTCTCCATGGCGATTGTAGCAGGATTGATGTGTTCTCCTGTGAGGACAGGATTGATTAGTTCTCCTATCGAGGCATCCTACCCATGCAGTCTGGGACTCATGGGAAGTACCTCTCATTTGATCAATGAGTAGGGAAATGAAGTTAGGGACCATAGTAGTACTGATGGATGCATCGTTGTATCTACCGTACTCCCTATGCTAGGATGACCTCCATTGATTTGGGATCAATGATACTGGTCTGGGACCAGTGGTAGGAGTTGTACCATACTATGACACTAACTTCAGGTCGGTTGAGACTGGTCTAGGACTAGTGGTACATACTCTAAGACTGACTTCATTTCAGTGCAGTACTGGTCTGGGACCAGTGAGAGTGGTACATACTATGACGTTGACTTCGGGTTGGTTGAGACTAGTCTGCGACTGGTGGTACACTCTCTGATATTGTGATACTGGCCTAGTATTAGTGGTAGGAGTGGTACTTACTATGAAGCTGACTTCGGGTCGATTGAGACTGGTCTGGGACAAGTGGTATGCACTCTGAGACTGACTTTGAGTCAGTGGAGGATGATACTAGTCTGGGGCTAGTGGAGTTGAACTCACTATGATGCTAACTTTGGGTTGGTTGAGACTAGTCTGTGACCAGTGGTACATACTCTGAGACTGACTTTGAGTCAGTATGATACATCCTCGATCATTTCTTCTTCTTCATAATTTGGACAAAAGCAGAGCAAAACAGAACAATGCAAGAGTAGAGTAGAACAGAGCAGAATAGTACAGATTAGTACAGGGCAGAACAAGACAAAGTGGAACAGGTAGAATAGAGTAGAGCAGGGCAAGGGTTAGGCTATACAGGACAGTGCATTTTATGGATGAATAATAACGACCGATAGATAGATTGCAGATGAAGTTCTCCCTAGTTGAGAGGCAGTGTTAAAATTAGAAACCAGGGAAAAACTTCATGTGGGTCATCTTATTCATGGTTGATAATATTTTTATTAGATTCCTCTTGTTGAGAGGTGTAGGATTGATACAAAGATCATCTGATTCTGATAAGTATTGATGGAGATATGAATTTATTTTGATTATGGAATTATTATCAAGCCGACCTACAACTCATGTAGGCTCAGAAGCCCAGTAGTCGCATCTATTCAAACGCCAACATTGTGTATAAATATAGGAGGACTTTTCATCATTTAGACTTACTCACCTCATCGTATCTCTCTCTCTCTACTGCGCAGAAAAAAGTCTCTTCTCTATTGCGCATAAAAGGGTCTCTGTCTCACACATGTGAAGGCAGAAGCTATTGAAACTGAAGCTACAATTGCAGATCCAAAGTTTGACTAGCGTTGACCATCAAATCTCCTCCTTAGAACTGTGTTGTAGGTCCATCTGGATCTCCTCTGAAAGCTGCAACTTTTGGTGGTGGAATCAAGTCAATCTGATGGACGGTTTGCAAGATATCAACTACCCTAGTTTGAAGGAAGCTGCTGAAACTAAAGCTGCAACTACAGAATTAAAGTTTGACCTGTGTGGACTAGAAGATATCCTCATATGAACTACGTTGTAGGTTCATCTAAACCTCCTCTGAAAGCCACAACTTTTGGTGGTTGAATCAAGTCAATCCGACGGACGGTTTGCAAGATATCGACTACCATATTTTGAAGGAAGCTGCTGAAACTTAAGCTGCAACTGCAGAAGTAAAGTTTGACTTGCGTGGACTAGAAGATATCCTCATTTGAACTATGCTACAGGTTCATCTAAACCTCCTCTAGAAGCTGCAACTTCTGGTGGTGGAATCATGTCGATCCGATGGTCGGTTTGTGAGATATCGTCTGCCCTAGTTTGATGATGAAGCTGCTCATGTTGATGTTGTTGATATAGGGTTTGCTACTACTGATATAAATCAGATTTATTGTATTATTTCTCTCTGCCGAATTATTGAAGATAAAATAAGATTCGATCAAAGGGTTTCCCCACACATTGTGGGGTTTCTCCCTGGCTAGCCGCCACATCTTGTGTCTCTTGTCTTGGCTTGTTTTCTGTCGATCGTTTAATGTTCTATCTGAAATTTAATTTATGTACATGTGATTGCTAATCTGTGTAATATAATAAGAAAAAGTAGTAAATTGTTATAAGCATAGAGCATACCATATCTTAACATTATAGAGGCAAGTTGTTTGACTACCTATATTTCTGGTCCTTGTTTAGAAATGGTTGAAACAGTTCCTATTCTCATGGTTTCGACCCCTGATGGTTACGATGATGGATTGTAATGTCTATATTATGTATTTTATTTCTCATTTGCAAGGATTGGATTCACTTGGATGCTCTGAACTATATTGTACATCATTGTAGGTAGTTTGGTAAGGAAATTAATAGGAGTTGCAGCTATTTTTATGAGATCCCTGTGGTATAGTGCTTTTGCATTGTGTCTTCTTTTGTTATTAGTTGTTTACATGTTTTATGTATGCCATTATCTATTTCACTGCTTATAACTGAATGATATCAAGATAGATAGGTAGAATTCATTGTTTGGAGTTCTCTACCTTAGGAAATCATTCAATATTCTATGTTTTTTGTTGTTTGAGAAGGATACATGATCGTTACACGCCCTCCTCAACTCCTCACCAGTCTTAGATGTCTTACCTCACTCAATTTCAAGTGCTAAAGCCTATACCTACCTTGCCCCATAGAACACCGTACATTCTAACCTAATTTCCCAGACCTAAATTGCCTAGCTCCATCTGATCCAGCAAAAACCAATAAAATCAATCAAAACCTTTCGAGATACTATACCTAGCCTAAAATATTTACCTTATCCAGTCATCCTGACTGAGATTCATCAGGAGAGAGCCCCCTCCCGACATGGTAGGGCTAGCTACGAGGTTAAGCTTCATTTGTGGTTACCCTAGAATTTCCTTCCTTTAGCCTGAGGTCAATCTAGGCTCTAAGAAGATCAAACAACTAAAACACAAATAGATCTAGATATACCCACACCTCTCTATCTCAGCCACACTAAAAAAATAACCGCAATTAAATATACCAACCTTCAGATGTTCATAAAACCATAATTCTATGACTCCACTTAACATGTTGACAAAGATGCAAAATGGGGTCAAACAATGACCCAAAAAACTCCAAATAGGTAAAAAAATATCAAACCCTAGAGATATGAACTCACTAATCAAGAGATCCTAAGGGTTTTGAATAGCCTTTTGGAGGAATTGATTGACCTAGTTTATGTGTTCCACAAGAAGGTCTTTGTTCTAATAAAAGAAGAGGTCATTGTAGTTGGAGCATTATGGTTATCTCAATGTAGAAATTGCACTAGTTTTTAGAAGCCTTAGAAGAGGATACCATAAATATCGTCTTGTGGTCATCTAAATCCTCCAACTCACATGAATATGGAGCTCCTTGATGTCCATATAACAACCCATATCTAGATCCATCTATCTCTCACTTTTCTTTTGAATTGAAAAATCGTTTTGTAGTTTCCACGACCATTGCTGCTGGATCTTCCACAAACATGACTTATAGGTCATGAAAATGGCATCATAATATAAAAACTATCCATTGATTTTCAACAGAAATAATGAGTGGATGAATCCCCTCCCTACTTTCAAAGGTATGACTAAGGGAAACACAATCACAAGACATCTCTATTACCCTACATCTTTGATGACATATAAACCAAACATCATATTCTATAGGAAACAAAGTAACCTCCTTTAATAAAATACTTTCATTGTAAAGATAGCAGTTTAAGAAATGTTTTATAAGACAATTTCAGTGTTTATAACAAAAAAAAATATTTTCATCTTAAAAAAATGCCTCAAACTACCCTCTTCTGTAGTAGTGTGCAACCATGTTCACTGTGGAAGAGTTATTCAACTAATTTACACTGATTCTTTAAATTTTTGTTCAAAAATTAGGGCATTAATCCTTTCTCTCCATGTTATTGTGTCCAAATATTGTCTTTATCTCCACTTTATTGAGTCCATTTTTGCAACATGAAGGGCTGAAGAATTCCATAATTACCGTAGGAATTTCTGCTATGAAAAGACACTTCCTAAGAATAATTCTATAATTATTATGCCTGTTATGGATGGCCCTTCACAAGCAGAAATTCTTAACTTTTCCATTTCTAGGCCATGAAGGTTGAAGAAATGTATACTTACAATAGGAATTTATGTTAAGAAAAAAAAACTCTTGAGAAGAAACCTATAATTATGTTACTTCACAGGAAGACTTATATAGTTATACCATGCACTTATTCTATGAAAAATAATATATGTTGAGCGAAATATAATAACTTCACCAGATTCATGTACCAAACTACATGAAATGCATTAAACAAAATAATGAGATAATACCATATGTGTACTGAAACTGCATTTCAACATATTTTTCTACCAAGATAATGAAACAATTCCATGTGTTTAGTAAAATAAAACCTTTTTTCTTTATAACCTTTTTTAATTCAACTTGGGGTAATCCATCTTCTCTATTTTTCATGCTTGATTTTCCTAGGGACATCCAATTCCACTAACAACAATAAATATTATTTTCGTCTACATGTGGCTGACCCTAGGACTATGATTTGATTTGGAGATGCATTATCTGGTCACTATGAAACCTACTATACTCTAGGTTTAACAGAAGCCTAGGATTTGATTTGGAGAGGAAGTTTTTAGTCATCGTGGAAATTATTTTAGGCCTAAGTCTAGCTATGGCCTCCAAAAAGCAAGATATTATAGCCATGATAGGGTTCCTCATGTTAAATCTCAAGCTCAGTTTTTAAATATACACATTATGAGATGAATAGAGATTGTAAGATGAATGATATAGTATTAGATAGAAGCTCAGTACTTGAAAAATGGATAATCAATATGCACATGAGTCTGGATGTTGCTGAAGGTGGACTCGAAACTACTTTATTGGAATAAAAACATTCGTTTGTTAATATAGGGACCAAGATGAGATGGATTGAGAGAAAATATGTTATTCTAAAGATACACTTTGAATAGGACAATAGTTATCATTCATTTCAACTGAAAATAGATAGAGACAATTGGGCCCTAATATTTATCGTATCTTCTCTAATCGTCGTGCTCATCACTATTTTTTATCCTGTCCTTGTGCTAAGAATTGTTGGTGGCCTATATTTATGGTCTATGTTAGTGATGATCTTGAATCTAGGTTAAATCAATGTCAACCTAATTAACTTTGATACGTTTTTTCCTTAATTATGACATAGCTCAAGATTTTGGTATGAGAAATCATCCTCGCTAAGGAATCCACTTCTTTTGGAAATTTAAGTAGTACTATAAACATGATTTCACATGTTGGTAGCATGGCCTTCTTCCCAAAAAACAAATTTCTCTTCTGAGTTCATGATAAAATAAGAGGTCAAGTCTAAACAAGAATCAAGGGAAATAGTATATTATCAACCCTTAGATAGGGTTTAGCCACATAATTTTTCTGAGCTTATCTACGAATAATGGGATTTGTTTTCACGTGGGTCTAGGTTATTGTCCAAATGGGCTTAGATGTCACTGAATGGAACCAAAGCCTAAAAAAACCCTAAATTAGGGCAATTTCATTGGAGTTTTTAACTTTTGTTACATTATAAGATATGGACAAGTGACACAACTAGAAAAGACTTACAAAATTTTATTAAAGACTTTGTTACTTCAAGATTGATTGAAAGATTTATGATTAATCTACCTATGCTTGAAGCTTTCCAAAAAAGTTGTGATAATAAAGTAATATTACATTTGAACATATCGGTGGCTGTTCAAGCTTGACAATGTCCATGCAAAAGTAAAAACTCACATTTTCAAGCCACCCTTGTTAGAATTTAGTAAAGAAAATCATCCAAATTTACATGCCACCTAACTTATGAACATATTTTATGATACTAAGAAAACCCTTAGTATAAAGTGTGAAAATATCACATTTCAGAGGAAAAACACAGAATTGCAGAAAATTGTTTGTGGGAAAATGCAAGGAGGTTATTAATCAAACTGTCATGCACAACTAACCCAGTATCTATAGCAAACACCCGGGACCTAAAAATGAAGCCCCAAAAACTAGCATAATTTCTTAGCCAAACAAGCAATTGAAAGAGCTTAACCCATATACTTTAAATAGACAAAGGTTTAAAGGAAATTTGACAAAATCCCCCAAGAAATAGAGTGTTTAGATTAAATATCTTTGGATAATCAAGGGTTTGAAGAACATTTTAAGCTAAGGGTTTATGGAAAATTAATAGAAAAACCACCTCCACCAGAGGAATGGAAAAAGAGTAATGAATTGGAAAATTCTTACCACTTGGGAAAATTCAATTATGAGAGAATTGCCTCCCATGGCCAAGCCCTACAAATGCTCCTTGGCCACTTTGTCATGTTAAATATGCATGAAATACAAAAACGCATAGTTCTATTGATAGTACACTAATATAATATCAATGTCCTAAAACTTAAGGAACTTTTGGATGAGTATAAGCTCTCTAGTCTCACTCGACACGTTACCTAAACATATACTGTGCAATGGCAGAGATTCCTCCTCCTCACCTCCCTTTTCCTAGAGGATGTTCCGTGGTTGCGGCCCTCCAGGAGGGTGTAATGCCCCTCCCTTGTGTACTAAATTATTTTAAATCTAAGCTAAGTTAAATCTAGGTGTGATATCCTCCCTTGTGTATTAAATGTTTGTAAACCTAAGTTGAGGAAAGCTAGGTTTGATACCCTCCTTTGTGGATTAAACTATTTTAAACCTTAGTGGATGAAATCTAGGTGATATGTAATATGAAAAGAAAATGTGTTATTAAATAAATTAATAAAATAATCACTTGGACGGTGGAGCACCACGAAAGAGGAGATGCTTTCCAAATCCCATGAGGAATGGGATAGAGATGAATCTTTCATGATAAATATTCTAGATGTGATTCTAGATGAGCTTGGATGTATTGCAAATCCATCGGATGGATGGGAGATAAAGATCCATTAGACATAAAAGCTTTGTAGGAGATAAAGGTAGTATTTTATGAGGAAAAGCCTCATGGGAGATAAAGACGAGCATTTCCGAAAAATACCTAGGAAAATGGAAAAATCCATAAAAGTGGGACAACGCTATTGGTAACTAAATCATGAAAGAGGGTATTAAATACCCAGTCCATTAATCGATTGAGGACAGTTGATCATTGGTAAGATCTTCAGCTCGGGGAGAATCAAAGGTGATTCATGGTTGGGTGGTGGTGCTCCTCCCTCCAAGTGAGATTTAGTTGGTGTCATTTGCATGGAATGTTTGTATGTTGATTCTTACTCTCTCTCTCTCTCTCTATGTTACTGTCCTAATTTTCTTACGAGGATTTTCATAATTCTGAGAATATTTGAATGAATTACATGTGCTTGGATATTAGTAGATTTAATGGTGTTTCCCTCTATTCAGATGAGATTTACATGCATGGTACGTGTTTCATGTTTAATCCTTACTTGATAGGATGTTAAATCATACTACCCAGTTATATGGCTTTCTTAATTATCTCTCTTATGGAAACGATGGATAGAATAATGCATGTGAGTCATGTGTGATCACATATTCATGTCAAGGTTATTATGGTCATATTTACATTTGATAAGGAGGGATAGTATTCTTTGGTATTACGCAAAGTTTCATGCATGTGGAATAGTTATGGAGGAATGTCTCCCATAGAATTGTCGATGATTCACCACTATCTTTGTCATGGATAATGAAGCTTGATACCCTTGCATGTTGCATAAAGAACTGATGGTGCCATGTCGCATACGGGTATTAGGATTTTAATCATTATTCCTAGCCGTATTTGTATATTGGATATGGATATCAAAGAATTCTAATAACTGTATGTTATAATTTAACCCTTCGTCCTAGTTGTGTCTTAATGGTGAAGGGATGATCTAAATAGTATTGTAATCACTGTATCTATAATGATTGATTTAATACACTTGTGATGGCCACTAAAACTCAACTGCAATGAAGAAATATTTAATTTAATGGAGCCTAAGGGAGAAATTCCCAGGTACGCTAAGGGGGTTGGTTAGAAATTGTATCGGAGCTTCAAGTTCAAACCTTGAAGCTTATGGATTCATCTATCTCAGTTGGTGAGTCTGATTATAAAATTCTGATAAAAAGAATAACCCCAAAGTTTATGGAAATTGAAACATATGAAATTTATTATAATGTATTGCCACAGAGAGAATTTAAGATCGCTTGAAGGGGAATCCAAGCATAATCATGGTTGTTGAAGATAATGCATTTAAACGAATGCATTCAAACCTTCATTAGTTTAAATGCATTAGGTTAGGTATTAGCATTTAAACTAATGAAGGTTTGAATGCATTCGTTTTTCTTTTAGGACAACATGTTAAGATTTAATGCATACATAAATAAATTGGTTTTATGAATATGAGAATTCGAGATATGGCATTAGTAAGGATATCATTAAGAAGGTTTTGTTTTCTTCATAAAAAAGTTTAAATTGACTGAATCAAGAGCTAAATAAGTTCACCCTTTTTCTATTGACTTGTATAGGCAAAACCTCCCTTGGCCGCCTATCCCATAGCCACATTAAAATAATTGTGAAGTTGTGGTATAATCGTGCATATTAAATCACACATTAAAAATATTAAAATAAGACAAAATGAGGGAGATTTAAATTGTGCGCGAAGGTCGAGAGCCACTTAGAAAGGAGAAGAACATACATACATCCAAGTGGCATGTAAATGGGATTATTGTGGTCCAACGAAAGCTCAGTTCATGAAAGCCAGCATGACCTGCCAGGAGAATATTGGGCATTGTTACATATTAGTTTCAAAGTACTTGCATTATCAAAATTGGTTGTGGATATCATCGGTGGTAGAGAAAATGTCACGAACAAAATCAATTGTGGCCATTATAACGGCGACCCATTAGCCCCGTGTGTGTTGTAATTCTTCCCCTCCCTCAGTAATTTAATTATTGTATTATTTGTCCAGCACATGAAGGGTAAAATTTGGTAAAATTCTGTCAGAATTCAAGAATAAGGAAACTTGTATTATCATCATGATCCCAACCCTCTCCCGATGAACGCCCCATCTGTGAAATTTCCAGTTCCCTGCGGTGAATGGCAAAAAGAGTGAAGAGCTCATGGCCAGAGGATCATCCAAGCAACAATTGAGTGACGTGGAGGTCAAATGGAACAAGGTGTCGGAGATGATCGATGAGAGATCAGATGCACTTCTTGCATCCAGATCCCCGAGATCACAGAGGACGTCAGGAAGTGGATAATGGTCTTCGAAATTTCTAGTTGAGGCAAATTCTTTAGAGGGTTTAGTAACCTTTTAGAAATCATAAATTAAGGGAATATGATCATCAATGGAAAAATCAAGGAATGAAATCAGCAATAGCTAAGATTTTGCATTGTCGATCTCAAGTGGAGTTGCAGCAGATGTCGAGGTAGTGGGCACGACCACCATGAAAGAGAGTAAAATCAAACAAAACTGGGACGTAAGTGTTCAAAATCAGCTAAAAGCATGTCGCTAGATAGACACAAAACATGATGCGATGGCTTCGAGTGAGGTTATGGATAGTATAAAAATAAGGAAAAGACAATGATAATGTTCCATGTGCCTATCTGATAGGTGGAAGACGATAGATTAGGATAGTAACTATCCTTATCACTGCCTTTTATCCGGATTAATTTAGTCATAAATCATTATCTTTCCTTCCAAATATTGTGGTATATACTCACAGAAAGAAGCGATTTATTTTACAATTAGAAGATTGTAGATGGTACACCGGTTGGGATGTTTTTTGGACATGTTTTATGGTTAAAATAACAATGCATGCAAATTAAAACTGGAAGGGAATCATTACCATGGTTTCCCTTTTTACAAAGTGGCCTACACGCCCATTAGCATCAAGTCAGATGATGATACAAACCTTTAGGCAAGATTTTGATAACAATCAATAGTTTGATTTAAGAAATGTTTTAAAAGTAGAAGGATAAGGTTATCCAATGCAAAGGATAAAAGCCGAATATAATGTGTATGCCATTATCTTTAGTGCTCTATTCATCAATGAACGCAGACAACATATGTTGTTTGGTCAATATATATGGACAGATCTTGTTTGAACAGAATGCAGAAGTTCACACTAATCTTGTCATTGCTTTTCAACCACCTAGGTCCATTCCTGAGTGTTTGGGGCTCGAAGAAGTCGTGAGTATTACCGAATAAGGGAAATGCACAAATACTCTTTGATAGCATGGCTTCAAAATGAACTAGCCCTACATTGTTGGCACAGTATAGTCTGACTCCTTCACTAGGATCCACATGCCACCTCCCCATTTAGGAAGGTATACTGGAAATCACGTTCCAAACTTTCATTGAAAGAATGGATATTTATTTAAACTAAACCTGAAACGGATGATATATATATATATATATAATTCGTTTTGTAGTTTCTGTGGAATGGCCAACCATGTGACCGTGGCTGCAGAGAAAAAATGATGATGAGAAGAGCGACGATGAAGGTTCCTTCCCTGTAGGTCCGTGTCTTTGTTTACGTCAGAATATGGAACTACAGGTTCGGATACTTCCCCAGAAGATATCTCTCTATTCATTTTTAAGGTTCCCAATTTGTTCCAAGCATCCATCTATGCTTAGCATGGCTTGGTTTTGTTCTTTGTTTGTAAATCATATGCAATCTTAGGTGACCATTGGGTGATTCTATTTGTGTGTATTTGTCAACACTTAAGGTTTTTTTAGAATCAATTCTTATGACCTCTGTACAAGAATATTTCTAGGATTTGGAAGGGTTGCATGTCTCTGTGTCATACAAAATTTTGGATACTTCGCTTTCTGGTTCTATAACGTTTGCTTCAATATTCATTTCAACAACTGAAGATTTCCTTCCTGTATTGCACGATATTTCATATATTGTTGTTAGATCAGGGCCTATGACCTCTGTACAGTTAGAATATTATGGTATCGATGGGCGAGGAAGAAAATCATGTCTATGACAAGAAGGTTTCTGAACATCTCATTTTCTGAAGCTTGAGAATGTTCAAGCCTCCAATGGAATTTGAGAGGGGAAAGACGTAACCGAGTAGAGGAGTATGTGCATATTTAATTGACCAATTACGACCGTGTGTGCTACTGCTTCAAATTATTGTATGTGTTATATAATGGTTGAATTATCATGCTTAGTATGTAGAATTATGTCGAAAATGGTGTAAAGGTATTATCTAATAGAACATCACAACACAGTAGAACCTGGTGTAAGCCGGTCGAAAGTATGACCAATTACTAAGGAAACATTATATTCATTATTAAACAGTCCATTTTATTTTGATTATATATATATATATGAAGTTATGATAATCATAGAGTATTTAGTGAATTAATTTTGGAAATATTGACCTTGATATGGTGCTGATATCCTTATATTATTGTTTTCGATCCAATCCAAGAAGTTAGAAACTGCGTGGATTGTTTGATTCAATCTGGCATAACATGTTGTTGGTATTAGTGATCTATGACCAATAAGCCAAACTCTCATTTGGTCTACACCCTCGACCTACAAACATTCCATCATTGTGACATTGCAACATTGTTGTTGATTCACACTTGTTCTCGTTTGCTTACATATGGATTATTTTCTTGAATAATGGCTGTGAATCCCATTTTTTATTTGGTCTACTGAAAATCATGTACACATTAAACTTATAAAGACTTACTATGGATTATAAAATCCACTTTATAAGGAAGGGATGATGCTTAACATGAGATCATACCTATTTTAATAAGTTTCAGTTATCTATGATAAAAAATATTCCTCGTTCTCCCTGTTATTTTGTAAAAAAGTAATAATGAGAAAACCTTAAAATGAATCCAAGGACATCTTTTATTAATGCTACCTAGGCGATGTTAAAACATTAACCAAGGTTTGGTCAACCATGAATAATTTGTTTCTAAAAATTTTTGCTTTGTGGATAGGGGAAAATTCTGCATAAAGCATGATGAATGAATATTCGAAAATTAGAATTGTTGAGATACATGCAACATAGATATGAGAACTCTTTTGGAAAAACTTGAAAATTCTACATGGAAAAAGTATTTTTCATGGGGTTAAGAAAATAACTTCTCATTTTGAATTGCGTAGAAGAGTTAAACCCTTATGTATAATGATTTCTGAGGAAATTTTCTACGTACAAAATTTGGTTATTTTGTTGGGTTGATTTTTCATGTAATTCTCCAAACTAGTCATGCTTGAGCATGAGGAGATTGTGTTTCAAGAGTGAAGGTAAAAATACATATATATGTGTGATAGCAACTAGATGTACATAAAAGGAAACTTGGGCAAAATTGGTATGATGTTTTTGAATGGTACAATAACTATGTAAATACATGGCTAAATAAAATCTCACCTAATACCTAAAAGGAGGATTATATAATGGAGGAAGCCCATGATTGTATCATTGTTTTATTGTTGTACCAGTGTGTTTTCATGGATTGTTTTGTATGTGGTTACCATAGTGTCGCTAAGTAGTCATTAAAATAAACAGGTTGAAAGAGAATCATGCATACTAATGAGTCATATGAATATTCCATGTAAGCACTTCCTGATGAATTATGGTATTAATTATGGATTCGTTAGTCAACCTGATGGTCCTTTACATGTTGAAGAAAGTAAAAGTCATTTCTCAACAATCATAAATATGTTGGTTACCCCAATGATTATTAAAGGTGAGTTTGTTATGTAAAAGGAAAGAGCATGATAGACCTAATGATCATATTGGTAAAGTAGTGTGGACTTATTGTCATGTTGTGGTAGATTGTATGTTTTGTTGCTTAGATGTTGGACATAGTTGTGTTGAGAAAGGATTGATGGTTTGTGACTTGTAGAATCAATGTTAAGCTGTTGGGAATGCTTGCAAATTTGCATAGCATGTAGAAATTTGGGTTTTTCTCCATGCAGGGGATTTGAATTGCTTGAACTATAGTGGAGTTATATTTTGTTAGCATACATACATGGGTTGTTATGTGCCAGAAATAAATAGGCAAACTATGCATGACTATATTTAAAAGTTAGGTTGGACAAGGGAATTGAAGGTTATTAGTCTTACAAGAAAAAACTTATAACTAAAATTATTATAGCATACAATAGGGAGAAAATGCCTTAAAAGTAATGGTGTTCGTTGTTGTTTAAGAGTAATAACAAGTAATTCACATGGGAGGAAGATATCATTACTTTATTGACCACTTGCATATGTTGCCTTCATTAATGCAAGAATCACAATTCTCATAAAACTATACTATGATTCCTGACAAAGATTAAACTATGCTCATCATGCTATAAAAACAACTTACAAATGGTATAATTGCTTTGAAAGTATTATACCAAGGTAAAGGATGGTGAGAACATGTTATAATACAAGACTATATAACTTGTATACATTTTTGCTCAAATTTATCACTTGATTAATGCACCTGCTTACAATGTGAATTGTTCTTCAATTGGAAGAAAGTATGGTTAAGGGGTTTCCAGGACATATGTATCTTTCGATCGATATGCATAATGGAACCTATAAGTATTCTTGAGTACACACCATAGTAACCAATGAAGTAGCACAAATGGTATAGACCACTGGGTCAATTAAATGGTATCCAACAATCTATTTAAAAAAGATTGATATCATATAAATAAAAGTGCATAACTTGTATCAAGCAATTTTGAGGGGTCCTCTTATTGGATTGCATTGATAAGGTGTCTGGACAACGTAAGGAAATGTTGCATAGTTAAAACAAGAATTCATGAAGTAGATAACTCATCTTTTGGTAAGGGGTGATTTAATGTTCAACATTCCTGTAAGTTTCATTGACCATTTTTGTCACCTTGCATTGAGCATAGGAATGTTCCACTCCTAGGAACTAGCGCATTTGTATTTGGACACGTGTTATTTCCACTAGACCATAGGTATTATTTTATCCTTTTTAAGGATTTTTAAATATGAAAAAGACAAACAAATTATATATTGCAAAAAAAAGTGGGAATGAGACTTTACTTCCATAATTGATGGCAACAAGAGTCATTTGTGTTGCCCTTGAACAAAGCACTCAAAGCAAGTATTTCCTCCATCGGGATGGGGTTTAGTTTGAATTAGGAGAGCCATAACCTTGCCATTGAACCAATACTTCTCCGGTTGATTATCTCTTCCAATCATATGGAGAGTTTTTGTATGCCTCCTGCATGACAAACTTATACAAATTTATCATATGCTACCATACAGTCACATTTCGGTCGTGATTTTGTTCAAGGGAAGTAAACTTGAGTCAACCTTTTTACAGTGTCTCTTGACTCATTTTTAGTTGGCCATACCCATCTGTATGAAATTTTGAAAACTTACACATATTATTCCCTCTAATCTTTTATCAATGTAATTATGTACTTCAACTTAAATTTTTGATTAATCATTGTGTAAGGTGTTTTTATGGTTCGACCTTTTATCAAAGAAATCATAAAATGAAAAGCTAAATGCAAATGTGTAGGTATAATGTTAATTTGAAATCTAAGGAGAGCCATGAAAACAAAAGAGAAGTTTATAAGTGTCTGTTTATCAAATACAAAGAAACGAAGATATCCTTCCAAACATTTGTTTACTATCTCGGTTTGCCCATCATATTGAGGATGATAAGATGAGCTATGAGCTAACTAAGTATCGAGACAAGAAAATAATTTTGTCCAAAAATTTCCAGTGAAAATGGGATCAATCAGGATTGCTTACAAGAGTTTGAAAGTTCCTCTCATTTATTTCTTCGCAAAAGTACTTTCTTTCATATTCCAGCACTAGAATTTCTTTGGTGTAAATTTCTGGGTGATCTTTTCTTTTCGATTCTGTAAGATTGTTTTTAAAGGAATTAGGAAAACTTCATATCATTTCTGGCATTTCCTGTGCTTCGCATCTAAGTTTACGAAACCCCCGGGTTGCCAATTAAGTGTTGAAGGAGTATGCTTAACTGTAATTCTTGCACCCAACATTTTGGTGCCGTTGCTGGGGAGGCAATTTGAAAAAGGATGAGCTAACATGTAAGTAACCTGAGATCATAAACACTTACAACTACAGGGAGTGTAGGATTGAAAGTAGTAAAAATTTTCATGTATAACTACATTAAATTATGCATGGCCAACAGGTTTCTGAGGCATGAAAAGGACAATAGTAAAACATACGAGATGAATTAATGATCTGATGAATATTAAACTTCAAAGTCTATGAGTTGATAGTCTTCTTTAGAACATTAAGAAGAACGTATAATTAAGATTAAATTATGCATGAATACAATACTATGTGACTGATATTGTAACCACATGAAATCTGGAATTGATTTACACTTGACATAAAACTTTATTAATTACATATATGAACCATGATCATAAAAATACCTTGAAAACTAAACATAGTTAAAGATAAAGGAATGTTGGAATGATACTAACATGGTGGAAAAATATGTGGATAAAGTGTATGTCATACAAGTGATACCATGAGGATGGTATTATAGGCTGTACCATAGATGGATGATGTACAACAGTACATATGGGACCATATGACTACATATGCTACAAGGTTGAAAAATGAAATGTGTATCGGTGTGTATAACATACCTTGTGTGCATGTATGCATAGAATCATTGGATAGATGTCTAGCCAGGTAAACAAACTTGGAGGTTACCTAGAAGAAGGAAAGTAAGTTGGTATAAGTAACTATGGTTAATCGCAGTTTGGGATACATACAATTACGATGAATATATATATCATGAATATATATTGTTATGTGATCTAATCTGTTATGACCTTGCAGGAATATTAATGTGGAAAATATGCTAACTAATGTATTGTATTCAGAGAGACTACAAGAAGTAGGTGTTTGACAAGAAAACAAAGGCTTGAAAGAATGTAAGCAGAGAACATGCATTCTTCAGATAAAAATAAATGATAAGCAACAAATGCTTTAATAATATTAAGTACTAGATCATGATATTTATCATAGTTAAACTTTTGCATCTATAAATTCTCACGAATGGTTTGAAAAAATGTTACAGGTAGCTCTGAAAGGAGAGGTGCTGGGAGCACTCCTTGTGACCATTGTACATCAGAAAAATTGCATCAGATGGTAGAGCCATGAGAGCTTTTGATTTAGAAACCAACTACTTGTGAACGAGGGCATGATGCAGTGATACACCGAGGATGGTGTAAAATTTAAGGGGGGAGAGTATTTAACACCCCTCCCTTGTGTACTAAAATATTGTAAACCTAAGCGAAGTTAAAGCTAGGTGTGATATCCTCCCTTGTGCACTAAATTTTTGTAAACCTAAGCTGAGGAAAGCTAGGTTTCATACCCTCCTTTGTGGGTTAAACTATTCTAAACCTAAGCCGAGGAAAGCTAGGTGATATGTAATATGAAAAGAAAATGTGTTATTAAATAAATTAATGAAATAGTCACTTGGAGGGTGGAGCACCAAGAGAGAGGAGATGCTTTCCAAATCCCATGAGGAATGGGATAGAGATTAATCTTTCATGATAAAACTTCTAGATGTGATTCTAGATAAGCTTGGGTGGATTGCAGACCAATTAGATGGATGGGAGATAAGAATCCACCGGACATAAAAGATTTGAGGGACATAAAGGCAAGATTTTATGAGGAAAAGCCTCGTGAGAGATAATCATGACATTTTCCAAAAAATACCTAGGCAAATGGAAAAATCCATAAAAGCGGGACACCACTAATGGTAACTAATTCATGAAAGAGGGTATTAAATACCCAGTGCATTGACTGATTGAGGACATTGATCCTTGGCAAGATTTTCATCTCGAGGGGAATCAGAGGTGATTCGTGGATGGGTAGTGGTGCTCCTACTTCCAAGTGAGATTTAGTTAGTATCATTTGCATGGAATGTTTGTATGTTGATTCTTACTCTCACTCTCTCTTTGTTACTGTTCTAATTTTCTTATGAGGAGTTTTCTTAGTTATAAGAATATTTGAATGAGTTACATGTTCTTGGATATTAATAGATTTAATGGTTTTTCCCTCTACTCGAATGAGATTTACTTACATGGTATGTGTTTCTTGTTTAATCCTTACTTGATAGGATGTTAAATCATACAACTTAGTTATATGGATTGCTTAATTACCTCTCTTATGGAAATGATGGATGGAGTAATACACGTGACTCACATGTGATCGCATATGCATGTCAAGGTTATTATGATCATATTTACATTTGATAAGGAGGGATAGTATTCTTTGGTATTATGCAAAGGTTCATGCATGTGGAACAGTTATGCAGGAATGTCTCCCATAGAATTTTCGATGATTCACCACTATCTATGTCATGCATAATGAAGCTTGATACTCTTGCATGCTTCATAAAGAACTGATGGTGCCATGTCACATATGGGTATTAGGATTTTAATCATTATTCCTAGCCTTATTAGTTATAGCAAAACTCAAAATTTATTCCAATTATGCTGGGATAGGGATATCAAAGAGTTCTAATAATTGTATGCTATAATTTAACCCTTTGTCCTAGTTGTGTCTTAATGACTAAGGGCTGATATAAAGAGTAATGTAATCACCATATCTGTAATTATTGATTTAATACACTTTTGATGGCCAGTAAAACTCAATTGTAGTGAAGAAATATTTAATTTAATGGAGCGTAAGGGAAAAATTCCCTGGGAGGTTAAGGAGGTTCGTTTAAGAGGGTCATTTTTGAAAGGAGTGTCTATGATGGAAGGAAGCACTAGGGTTGGAATTTGATGGGGCCGTATTCTATGTTTAAAAAAGTAGAAAACCTTTTTTCTTGATGAGTGCTGAAAGGTATAGAACTTAATTTTGACATTTCACTTTTTAACAAAAATGTCATTACTACCCTCTCAAACAACTGAAAACATGCATGGGTAGCAACCCTGGAATTTGATCGCATGTATTTACTGGTAATATATTTTAATAACTGAGAAATCGATGTTTGGTAGAACCGACAGAGTGATGGCGCATTGAGGAACTAGGGTTCCTGATAGACTCTTCCACGGTGCATAGTCTGAGCACATAGCTTTACAGGGCCCAAGAAACTTGTCAGGTCTGATTCTGGGACTCTGATAGCAGAGGACAATGAATGGTCTAATGGGGGAGGCATCAGCACCTTCCCCCTAAACTCACAATAAGGAAAACCCCACTGAGAGCGAAACTAAAACAACAGAGAAGGATGAAACACGGCCTGCGCAACAGCTGGAGGAGAATGAACAAGAAGACTTGGAACAAGAGAAATCGGACAAACAAGTGACATCAGGCAAGTCAAAGAACTCTTCATCACCCACATGCAAGCTCATCGCTAACGGAAAGGCCCAAGATTGAGCTGCCTAGTCACAGGATCAATGCGCAAATACAAAAATGAAAGATCATGCCCTGATTGGCAAATTCATAGGCTTCTGGCCTATTGAAAAAGAACTGAAAGGCTGGATCACCTCAAAATGGAAGCCCAAAAGTCATGTAACTCTACAGCTAAGCCATATGGGCTTCTTCACTACCACTTTAAACTACCTTGAAGACCAAAATGAGGTTCTGGATGGAGGACCTTATTTCTTCAATGCAGGAGGTCTCTATTTGCATGACTAGGTCGAAATATTCAACCCCAATAAGTAAGATTTCAGCTAGGTGCCAGTGTGGGTACACTTGTACTCGCTTCCACTAGAATACTGGGACGAGGATTCACTAACAGCCATTGGCAATGGACTAGGTGAGTTTATAAAGGCGACAGAGGAAACTAAGCTCTGAAGATACACATCCTATGCACGGATTTGTGTTTACATGAAGCTAGGCCATGCGCTACCAGACACGGTAAGTCTTCTTCACAATGAATTTGAATGGATTCAGCCCCTTGACTATTAACATGTACCCTTCCATTTCAGATGATTCCATACCCACGGTCACCTCTTTCATGACTATCCCTTAAATATGCTGCCTAAAACCATAGACTCTGGCGACAAAACCGATCCAGCAGGCTTCACCAAGGTCACCAATAGGAAAAATCATAACAATAAACCTCCCTCAGCACCAAAAAATGCAGCTCCATCTTCTGCTCTGCCATCCTCCAGCAACAGCTTTAATATTCTAACAGATCTAGACCAGCTCAATTCAGAAATGCCTAGGCCAGCAACCCAAGCTCTGCTCCTTCCAAACCTTTGTCCCCCACTCCCACCTAAGCTAACACCAGTCATCCCTCGAAAGCTATTCCCTCTAAAAAGTTGGCCTTAGATTCGCAACCCAACCCCAATCCTGTTACTCACAAAGCCCTATGGTCGGATAAAAATATGGACATAGATGATATTCAGGTAGAACCCTCTCAGCCACCAATCCACCAGGAAGGGGGAAGTTAGCAAAGCTTAACAGAAGAGGAACCAGAAAGATTTGATCTGGGGGAAATAGACATCTTTAGTTTAGAGCAAGCCTGCAAAAGAAAAGAGTTCGACTCAATACCGAAAAGACAACTAGAAAATTTGGAAGTAGTGCTCACAAGGGCGCATCAGCACAATATTTTTGGCATACAACAAGGAGGCAAATGGGATGGGAAACATATCATTAAAGATGGAAAGAAAAGAGGCAGAAAGACAGATCTACAATGTACCATATTAATTGGGGAAATGCTAGTGGAGTCGGGAAGATGCTCCAAGTTGACCAAATATTACTGATCTTTACCTACCAGTCAACCATGAAGCTCATCTCATGGAATGTAAGAGGACTTAATGGTCCCGGGAAGTACAGAATGTTGAAGAACATGATCCTGCAAGAACAACCACACATTGTTTTGATGCAAGAAACAAAATGCAGTACCAGTACTTTAGAACCCATTCTATCCAAAGCCTGGGTGGGTTGTCAAACAACAATAGTCGACGCAACTGGTGCATCAGGAGGATTAGCCATAGCATGGAATTCTCAGCATATTTCCTTAACAAATATCCATGCTTCACACTATTTCATTCAAGCCATGTTCCACCTGACCGGCACCAACATACACGGTCACCTAACTAATGTTTACTTCCCTCAGGAAAGTACGCAAAAGGTAAAACAATTAGAAACATTGTAGATCCTCAATGCTCCAAGAGCTTATCCACTTTGGATAATGGGAGGAGACCTCAACATGATCACATAGCTAGAGGAAAAACTGGGAGGTAGACGAAAGATGGACAAAGAAAGCAATGAGTTCAAAGCATATATCCAACATAATAGTCTTACAGACCCACCTTTTGACAACGACATCTTCAATTGGAACAATAAAAGAGAAGGTACTCAATAAATAGTATCCAGGTTGGATAGATTTCTACTCTCAGACAACTTTATTCATCTTGATAGTGATATAAGTGCCGCTATCTTACCCTTCGCTGGCTCGGATCATTGGCCCATTTCTTTACAATGGAAGAATCCAGGAAACTCCAACTGAAAACCATTCAAGTTTGAAGCTTTTCGGCTTACCCACCCTGAGTTCAACACCATGGTCAAAGCCACTTGGGAAATTTTTATTCCCAACGGAGGCTTGCTTATGTACCAATTCCACCAAAGACTGAAACATATCAAAAAACAAATCAAAATCTGGAACCATACCACCTTTGGCAACATCTTCCAAGAGAAAAAAAGTCCTGGAGCAGAGCATGATAGAGCTTCAGCAGAAAATCATCCTAGAAGGCAGAACAGAGGAGTATGCCAAGCAGGAACAAACTCTACTAACACAGCTAGATGAAAGAGGCAAACAAGAGGAATTGCTATGGCGACAGAAATCAAGAATCAGATGGCTAAAAGAAGGGGAATGAAATACTAAGTTCTTCCACAGCACAACCATACAAAGAAGAATGAACAACACAATCTCACATATTCAAAACTCTCAAGGAGACAAACTGGAAAAACAGGAAGACATAGAGAAAGAGCTGATAAATCACTTCAAAATTGTTCATCAAGAACAACCCACAGACAGACAGAGTGCCATCAATGATATCCTACAGCATATACCTAAACTTATCACTGAGGAGCATAATAAATTATTGCTAAGGCCAGTCACAATCATGGAAGTTGAAGAGGCTTCCAATCAACTAAAGGTGGGGAGGCACCGGCACCTGATGGCTTCACGTCCAATTTTTTCCATCACTTCTGGGATCTTATTAAAGCAGATGTTTGGAATGTGGCAGAGGAATCAAGAGCAATGCATTGGTTACTCCCTTCGCTCAATTCAACTTTCATCGCCCTTATTCCCAAAGTAGCGCAACCAAGCACTCCGGAGAAGTTCAGGCCTATTGCCCTCTGCAATGTTATCTACAAAATTATCTCGAAAGTCATAGCTAATCACCTCAAACTGCTCCTCCCTCTTCTCATCTCTCCAGAGCAATCTGGGCATGTAGAAGACCTCCAAATTCTAGATGATATAATTTTAACTCATGAAACCATTCATTCGGTCAAAATGAACAAGCAAGCAGGTATGTTGCTGAAAATCAACCTTTCCAAAGCCTTTTATAAACTCAGTTGGACATATGTAAAATAGATGCTAACGACCTTTGGTTTCAGCCCAACCTGGGTTCAATGGATGATGACTCTCATATCCTCCCCACTTTGCTCTGTTCTTGTCAATGGGATCCCCTCTAAACCTTTTCACCCTACTAGAGGAATTCGTCAAGGTGACCCTGTCCCTTTTTCTTTCTATAATTATGGCTGAAGGTCTATGTCGTGTCATAAAACATGCAGTCCAAGCCAATAATCTCAGAGGACTCTCTGTCCATGATTCCCCTGCCATCACCCATCAACAATTTGTTGATGACAATATGCTCTTTGGTCATCCCTCTGTACAAAAAGCTAGAACCTTCAAAGAAATTCTAGACACGTTTTCAGAAGCTTCGGGCATCACCATCAACACCTCCAAATCTCAGATTTTTTTCTTCCATACTCCTATTCCCACCCAAAGAATCATCTCTCGCATCATTGGTTTCTCTCAAGCCAAGCTTCCATCTCACTATTTAGGCACCCCTCTTATAGACTCAGCCTTAAAGCATGCTTCCTGGCATCAACTCATAGAGAAAATGGAAAGTCAACTATTATCTTTGACATATAGAACTCTCAATATGGCAAGTAGACTAGTCCTGATAAAAGATGTTCTACAATCAATTCCCCTCTATCTATTCTCAATTCTTTCCATGCCAAAATGGGTACTGAAAAGAATTCAGAATTTGCAATGCAATTTTCTATGGAGTTCCACAGGACAAAACAGAAAATGGGCTCTAGTCAAGTGGGATAAAGTCTGCAAGCCCAAAAAACAGGGAGGCCTCGGTTTACGAGATCCTCAACAAAGTAACACTTTGATGGGAGCAAGGATTTGGTGGCAATGGGTTTCTTGTCCATAGAAGCTATTGTGCGTAATTATGGATAGAAAAATATGCCAATAATAGACTGCAACAAGAACTAATCAGAATCACGACAACACCTACAGGTTCCCTAATCTAGAACGTGGCCAAGCAACATAGAGAGGTCGTCTACCAGCATAGCTTCTGGGAGATAGGGGATAGAATAACAACTCGTTTCTGGATGGACTCCTAGAAACAGAGACCCAAAATTGAAGCATTCTTACTGTTAGCGCTCAAATCTGCCTCAGGCTGAGGAAGGCACAACTCGAGGCCACATCAAACCACGCTCAGCCTTGTAGCTAGCCCTACGAGGACAAAAGAGGGCTCTCTCCGGGTCTATCTCGACAAAAGGTTTGAAAAATGGCTGAGATGACCGATAATGAATACTAATTTTAGGCTAGTAAAGAGATGGGAAAGTTTGATTTAGATTTTGGGTTTTTTGTTAGAGAAACGGGAAAATCAATTTTGGGTGCGGGGATTGAGGTCATATTTTTGTAGCGATCAAGTTGGGGCGAGGTAGGCAATAGTCTTGATGCCTTTGATCAGGTGGTATGGATGGATCAGAATGATAAGGAGTTGAAGAGGGCAAAAGAGAATATGAATCCTCTTCAAACTGACGAAAACATGGAAAATTAAACAAACTTAAAGGCAGAGCATAACAATCTATGGATTCTACCTTAACACTTCATTTGTTCAATTGCAGAAGATGAAAGAAGGAAAATGATACACATTAACAACTTACAATTACAGAAGAAAGACACCATCAACACATAAAGCCACAAGGATCCCAACAGGTGCTGCAAAATCTCTGATCTTCCCTTAGCCAAAATATGAAAAATATGTACAATAGTGTCCAAAATCTTCCCAAGTGTCCAACCTGTGCTACTGAATGAAAATTTACATATATAGATCAAGCTAACCTCATTCCCTAATCTCTAGGGGTCGAGCTCCCCCTTCTAGGAGTTGTTTCAACCAATTCTAAACAAGGAACTGAAAACTACGTAGTCAAACAAATAACCCCTATATGCTAGGAAACTGATTCATTCATTAAATTTTTGCTATTTTGTGAATGAATCATCTAGAATAGGTAATATAGTGCCAAAATTACATCATATACATCAAATTACATCAAGGAAAACCAAAAATTACATCAAGAGGTGAAACTGGTCAAAACTGGCCGAAATTTTGAGCTGGAAGGTGAAAAATTGGCCAAAATCCTCAATGCGCAGCGCCGTGATCTCTACGCGCAGCACACTTTTCAGGCTGATTTTGAGGCACTTCCCGGCATCCAAATTGAGCTCATTTTGGCTTGTTGAAAATCCCTAGATGTCTACTTTCCATCCCAAGTGGAATTTTCCCATTTGGTGTCCATTTTCCCCTCCAAAAGTTCATTTTCCCAACACTGCTTCCTGTGTGTCCAACAAGGGGCAGTGAGGTCATTTTTGCATGTTTTTTGACCCTTTGGGGACCCAAACCTTGATGAAATCCCTTGGCAATAGCTGAGCAGGTATATTTCATCATGAAAAATCCAAAAATGCAAACCATTTGTGATTTGGACCTCCCAATCTTATGGGTAGCGCACTGCACGCTGCGCGTTGAGGCAAAAAACCTGTTTTTAGAGCCAAAAAATTCAAAATTGACAAAATTTTCTCCAAATTCCTTGAAATTTGGGCTGGGGGTCCCCAATCAAGTATCATGCTCAGCCAATGATGCTTCAGCCAAAACTCGAAGTGGATCCGACCTCTTCCGCCGTTTTAGTGCTTGGCTCAACCTCTTTTTCAAAATCTTCACTTTTGCTTTGTTGACATGCATGCGAGCCCAATAATGATGTTTCATGTGTCGGAGCATATCTTTATCTCTATTAGCCTTTTCCAACAGCTTCTCTAAGTGAATGTTGACCCTCTCGAGCCAAGTCTCCCGGTCAGTTTCTACCTCCTGCTCATAAACTGAATCTGTGTCTGACATGGCTTTGGTGTCAAGATGTCTATGATATATAGAGTGATATAAGTGTGGCGGAGTCAATTTCAATGTATACTCAAAACTTTAGTATGTTTACCACAGCATCAAACAAACCATGCCATAATAATAATGCTCTGTTTTCAATGATTTGACACAAAACAGTCACCTTTTGACAAATGAGCAAAATACAATGTGTGCTCTTTGGAATGTTTGACTAGGGTGCACAAATGAGCAAGGAGCTGGTTTTTTCATCAATGGAGGATGAAGGACATCTTACTAAACCACCCACATATTTTTAAAGCAATTCAAGGGATGCCTTTGTTATGAACCTAGGGTTTCATTTTCCCAAAACCCAATACATTAAATCCCATCTTTGAAACATATATCCAACACCCTAACATTACTAGGCATCAATAACATACCTATTTGCAAGCTTGGAATGAATTTCATTGTGTTCCAGGTGCATATACCAAATTTCTGTGTTGCTGATATTCAATGCGCAGTGCGCAAACCCAGTGCGCAGCGCACACTCCTATGCGCAGCGCCTATGTAAATTTACACTGGCCCAAACTGCCCAATGCACAGCGCACTGCCCAATGCGCAACGCACTACCCAATGCGCAGCACACTTTTGCAGGAGGCTTTTGGAGGCCTTCCCGGTGTCCAAATTAGGTGTGTGATAGCTCGTTGGAAAGGTATTTGAGTCTAATTTCTAGTTCAATTATAATTTTTTATTTTGGAGTTCATTTGTCTTGTCAAAAGTCAAATATCCCAAGACTGGTCAAAATGTGCCAAATGAGGCTGCATCAAGGCAGAGTGTTGTTGCTGTCAATTTTTGAATGCCTTCCTCAACTCCAAATTGAGATCATGATAGCTCATTGGAAAGCTATTTTTGTATATTTATCCTTTGACTCATCCAGAAAGTTATTTGACCAACCAAGCTAGGAGAAAAATTGATATTCCCAAGGTCACTTCAGAGGTGCATCAATTCTCCCGAGGCGATTGTATTTTTGACATTTATAAAAATCCATTATACCTATGTAAAAAGTGAAGGATGTTTTTTTTCTTTGGCATGTTTTGAACAAAACCCTCTCTCATTTTTCCAAAATTCATATTTGATTGCTCAGAAAAATCATTTGAGTGAAACTTATCCCGATGTGTGAAACAAGGGATTTTGTCGAAATGAAGCGAAATGAAGGGGATAAGGGGCTTCTAAATTATTGGGGAAATTTTTGGAAGTAGGGAGGGATGTTAGGAAGCACAAGAAAGTGGAATCGCAAATATCGAGTGAGGGGAAGGGGTCCAAAAGGACAAAACACAGGCCCAACCTAGAAAATGCCAGGTTGTAGCAAGAAACTAGGGTTTGTGCGAAAATGAAGAATTTGAGGGATCTCAGTGATGGGAAGTGTTTAATAAGGTACATTAAGGATAGGGGAAGGTGTATGAACATCAAGATGCAATTTTTGCTAATGATTTGACCATTCGAGTGAAATTTCCTTCAAAACCCTAGGAGAGGGAAATGGACCTTACCAAGGCACAACTGAAGCATGGATAAGCTGTAAAATGACCCAATGGAAATTGACATGATGATAAAAACCATATGAATGATGATAGACTCAGCTGAATGATGACATGGACTGCCATTTGGACAACTTTGAAAAGAGTGAAAACAAACCCTAGACCTAATGCCTAGTGACCAAATTTTGCTTGAAGACTCTTTGAAATGACAAAATTGACCTTGACACCTTAAAATCACTTTGTAAGAGCATATTTGATCACCGGAGGAAGGCTGGAAAGACTGACACTAACATTGGCTCCAATGGGGATGGTAGCTCCTTGGAGGTGCCAAGAACGACAGATCTCTGGAAGAGCTAGACAGTGCCTTCATCCATTGGGCAATGGAGTCAAAAACTCAAGCTAAAATGCATGACTGAAAACCGAGACAAACTAACTTAACAACAAGACTGAAAATTGATTCACAAATGACTCATGACTCAACCAAAAACTGACGCGATACTTAAACACAACCGACAAACTGAAAATGATGCGCAAAGGGGAGCTTATTCATCACAACCTACTCTAACAGTTTCATTCATCACCTGATCAAGTGAAATGAAACAACCAGTGCAACCAAGTAAGTATTCCATCTGTTGTTCGAATTTTCTGCAAGTTCTCACTTATGAACAACAAGAGAGAACTACTGAAAGGCAACTCCCATGATAACTTAGAAATAGATCCGTTGAATGATATGAATTCTCTATTCGCCTCCAAAAACACTGCATAAGGATCTTGAAATTCAAGCACACTGGAACTTAGCTCATCCAATGGATTACTTCTCTTTTCCTCATACCATGAATACAAACTTTGATCTGAGCCTTGTGACGAGACCTCTACTGGAAATGACAAAGAAACCGGCTGCTGGATCAAGTTTGTATCAATACACGTTTCAAGCTCACATATAGTCAATGGAGAGAGACTTTGACTGCAAACTTCATCCAAAACATCAGCTATTGGATCATGAAAAACTTGAAAAGACTGCTGCAACCCATTTTCTATTGGTTCCAATGTGATTACATGATTGCCTACATGCTGCTCATTCTTCACTGAAGATGTACTATGCAAATTACCCTTCAAAAACTGAAATGATTCAAAACAGAAAGGTAGGGAACCTTCTTGTATCATTTGATCATATGTGTCAGCTTCCATGCCTTCATCTGCAACTTGACAATCAATGGCATTCGGGGGCTACAAAGCTGAATATGAGAAGTCTTGAACAAGGTTTTCATTGCTCTCAAGATGGTCCAGATCAAGACTTGTTGACAACTGATTTCTGATTGCATGGAAGTTGTCTCTGATGAACTGACATGAATCAAAACAAAAAGGCAAAGATCCTTCACTTACTTCAAAATTTGCTGCACTTTCCTCGTCACTATCATAGCTGATATGTGATGGCTGAACATTGTATTCGAGTTGCTGAAAATGAACTTCTTCCTCCCACAAACTAGCTGCTTGTTTGTTTGCAATAGTAGCTTCTGTTTGGAGAACATAATCATCATCATACTGATCAAACTGAGGCAAATCATTAGTATAAAAAACATCATCAAGCATACATGTCATATCAATAGATCTCTCTTCTCCAAGGTGATCTACAAAACAATCATTATTAGATCTATGACAACTAGGGTAAGAAACAAAATGTCTTGGATCAGCAACTTGTTCTTCTTCAATCAGCGACCCATGAGCTTGAACATCATAATCATTCCTTGCGTTGATCTTGTCCATCATCTTTTCCAATGCACTTACCAAAATGTCAAGTTTCACCTCTAGAGATGTTGATTCGATCGGATCTATGTTTTTCATCTCTTCTTCTTTCAACCTTGCCCGTCGGATCAGCAGATGCACCTCTACATTTACTGCACTGTTTTGCATCTCATGAAGCATTGCAATATCCCTTTCTCTCAGCTGAAACTCCATCTCTGGATCAAAGGCACCCGGATAGTGCAAGAGAGCAGATCTAGGAGTAGGCCTTATCTCAACTGGCATTGAATAATAAACTTGATTAAATCTGGCTGAAAACTGTTGTACTGTCTCCCCTGGCAATCTTTTCAGCTGGTTATACTCTTCTATAATCAAGAAAAGGTTTTGCCCGATCATCCACCTGTCGAGAAAAACTTTGACGAACTGCCGGAAATCTGAGATGCTCGTATCAGGCAGGGCTTTGAACCAACTCTTCACTTTGCCTTGCAAAGAAAGAGCAAAAAGCCTTATACTGACATCTTCTTCATCAACTTCAAAAAGATCTAGAAAAGACTCAAAATCCTGCACATGTTGTTCAGAGTTGACATTCTTAGTTTCGCCATCGAACCTCGGCAAGTATAGATCATAGTTTTTGGGGAAAGCATGGAGAACAGAAGGTAAAACAAGAGGTTTATACCGATTTGGAATTTTACAAGGTGTAGGGGTATGTACAACAGGTATAGAATCAGTCTTGGTCTCTTGGGGCTCATCAATTTGAAGATGGTCATCACAAAATTCGGAAAAAGGATCCTGATCAAGCTCAAAGGCATGTAAATCTTTGGTATTCACAATCTTCAAAGGGAAAGAATCAACTGCAGGTCGAGGATCTCTTCTCAAATACAGTATACTTTGCAAAGCTGTCTTGACATTCTCAGGAAAAGAGAAGAAATAATTTATGACAAAGAACAAAATGTCTTGGATGAAATTCCAACTTGAATACTTGATCTTGCCATATTGTCCTTTCATGTTTTTGCTGGTCGGGATCATCCTCCAGTGGAGTCTTTGGATCTGATCTCGAAAATGATTTAGAGTCGCCAGGTGAATGATTTCAGCCTTGCCAGTGTCTAATCGTTGTCCACCATCAACAATCAGATCTGAACTTGATACATGTACTGGGGTAGTTAACAAGTTAAATGTCACGTTTACAAGCTAGACCAGAGATTGACTGAAGTAGCGATTATCTACTTCCACTAATGCAAAGCAAAAGCGTTTCAAAGGCTACCTGGCATAACTTCAGGCTCCGTCTATAGCTATAAAACAAATGACATCAACAAGCAAACCATTTGTTCTCCCCAGTATGCTTGCCACTATGTTAGCGCTCAAATTTGCCTCAGGCTGAGGAAGGCACAACTCGAGGCCACATCAAACCACGCTCAACCTCGTAGCTAGCCCTACGAGGACAGGAGAGGGCTCTCTCCGGGTCTATCTCGACAAAAGGTTTACAAAATGGCTGAGATGACCGATAAGGAATACTGATTTTAGGCTAGTAAAGAGATGGGAAAGTTTGATTTAGATTTTTGAGTTTTTTGTTGGAGAAACGGGAAAATCAATTTTGGGTGCGAGGATTGAGGTCAGATTTTTGCAGAGATCGAGTTGGGGCGAGGTAGGCAATAGTCTTGATGCCTTTGATCAGGTGGTATGGATGGATCAGAATGATAAGGAGTTGAAGAGGGCAAAAGAGAATATGAATCCTCTTCAAACTGACGAAAACATGGAAAATTAAACAAACTTAAAGGCAGAGCATAACAATCTATGGATTCTACCTTAACACTTCATTTGTTCAATTGCAGAAGATGAAAGAAGGAAAATGATACACATTAACAACTTACAATTACAGAAGAAACACACCATCAACACACAAAGCCACAAGGATCCCAACAGGTGCTGCAAAATCTCTGATCTTCCCTTAGCCAAAATATGAAAAATATGTACAATAGTGTCCAAAATCTTCTCAAGAGTCCAACCTGTGCTACTGAATGAAAATTTACATATATAGATCAAGCTAACCTAATTCCCTAACCTCTAGGGGTTGAGCTCCCCCTTCTAGGAGCTATTTCAACCAATTCTAAACAAGGAACTGAAAACTAGGTAGTCAAACAACTAACCCCTATATGGTAGGAAACTGATTCATTCATTAAATTTTTGCTATTTTGTGAATGAATCATCTAGAATAGGTAATATAGTGCCAAAATTACATCATATACATCAAATTACATCAAGGAAAACCAAAAATTACATCAAGAGGTGAAACTGGTCAAAACTGGCCGAAATTCTGAGCTGGAAGGTGAAAAATTGGCCAAAATCCTCAATGCGCAGGTCGTGATCTCTACGCGCAGAGCACCTTTTAGGCTGATTTTGAGGCACTTCCCGGCATCCAAATTGAGCTTAGGTTGGCTTGTTGGAAAGCCTTGGATGTCTACTTTCCAACCCAAGTGGAATTTTCCCATTTGGTGTCCATTTGCCCCTCCAAAAGTTCATTTTCCCAAGACTGCTTCCTATGTGTCCAACAAGGGGCAGTGAGGTCATTTTTTGCATGTTTTTTGACCCTTTGGGGACCCAAACCTTGATGAAATGCCTTGGCAATAGCTGAGCAGGTACATTTCATCATGAAAAATCCAAAAATGCAAACCATTTGTGATTTGGACCTCCCAATCTTATGGGTAGCGCGCTGCGCGTTGAGCCAAAAAACCTGTTTTTAGAGCTAAAAAATTCAAAATTGACAAAATTTTCTCCAAATTCCTTGAAATTTTGGCTGGGGTCCCCAATCAAGTATCATGCTCAGCCAATGATGCTTCGGCCAAAACTCGAAGTGGATCTGACCTCTTCCGCCGCTTTAGTGCTTGGCTCAACCTCTTTTTCAAAATCTTCACTTTTGCTTTGTTGACATGCATGCGAGCCCAATAACGATGTTTCATGTGTCGGAGCATATCTTTATCTCTATTAGCCTTTGCAAACAGCTTCTCTAAGTGAATCTTGACCCTCTCAAGCCAAGTCTCCCAGTCAGTTTCTACCTCCTGCTCATAAACTGAATCTATGTCTGACATGGCTTTGGTGTCAAGATGTCTATGATATATAGAGTGATATAAGTGTGGCGGAGTCAATTTCAATGTATACTCAAAACTTTAGTATGTTTACCACAGCATCAAACAAACCATGCCATAATAATAATGCTCTATTTTCAATGATTTGACACAAAACAGTCACCTTTTGACAAATGAGCAAAATACAATGTGTGCTCTTTGGAATGTTTGACTAGGGTGCACAAATGAGCAAGGAGCTGGTTTTTTCATCAATGGAGGATTAGGGACATCTTACTAAACCACCCACATATTTTTAAAGAAATTTAAGGGATGCCTTTGTTATGAACCTAGGGTTTCATTTTCCCAAAACCCAATACATTAAATCCCATCTTTGAAACATATATCCAACACCCTAACATTACTAGGCAGCAATAACATACCTATTTGCAAGCTTGGAATGAATTTGGTTGTGTTCCGGGTGCATATAGCAAATTTTTGTGTTGCTGATATTCAATGCACAGCATGCAAACCTAGTGCGCAGCGCACACTCCTATGCGCAGCGCCTATGTAAATTTACACTGGCCCAAACTGCCCAATGCGCAGTGCACTACCCAATGCGCAGCGCACTGCCCAATGCGCAATGCACTTTTTCAGGAGGCTTTTGGAGGCCTTCCTGGTGTCCAAATTAGGCATGTGATAGCGCGTTGGAAAGGTATTTGAGCTTATTTTCTAACCCAATCGTAATTTTTCAATTTGGAGTTCATTTGCCTTGTCAAAAGTCAAATATCCCAAGACTGGTCAAAATGTGCCAAATGAGGCTGCCTCAAGGCAGAGTGCTGTTGCAGTCAATTTTTGAATTCCTTCATCAACTCCAAATTGAGCTCATGATAGCTCATTGGAAAGATATTTTTGTCTAGTTATCCTTTGACTCATCAAGAAAGTTATTTGACCAACCAATCTAGGAGAAAAATTGGTATTCCCAAGGTCACTTCAGAGGTGCATCAATTCTCCCAGGGCGATTGTATTTTTGACATTTCTAAAAAGCCATTATACGTGTGTAAAAAGTGAAGGACGTTTTCTTTCCTTGGCATGTCATGAACAAAACCCTCTCTCAGTTTTCCAAAATTTATCTTTTATTGCTCAGAAACATCATTTGAGTGAAACCTATCTCGATGTGTGAAACAAGGGATTTTGTCGAAATGAAGCGAAATGAAGGGGATAAGGGGCTTCTAAATTATTGGGGAAATTTTTGGAAGTAGGGAGGGATGTTAGGAAGCACAGGAAAGTGGAATCTCAAAGATCGAGTGAGGGGAACGGGTCCAAAAGGGCAAAACACAGGCCCAACCTAGAAAATTGTCAGGTTGTAGCAAGAAACTAGGGTTTGTGCGAAAATGAAGAATTTGAGGGATCTCAGTGATGGGAAGTGTTTAATAAGGTACATTAAGGATAGGGGAAGGTGTATGAACATCAGGATGCAAGTTTTGCTAATGATTTGACCATTCGAGAGAAATTGCTTTCAAAACCCTAGGAGAGGGGAATGGACCTTACCAAGGCACAACTGAGGCATGGATAAGCTGTAAAATGACCCAATGGAACTTGACATGATGATAACAACCATATGAATGATGATAGACTCAACTGAATGATGACATGGACTGCCATTTGGACAACTTTGAAAAGAGTGAAAACAAACCCTAGACCTAATGCCTAGTGACCAAATTTTGCTTGAAGACTCTTTGAAATGACAAAATTGACCTTGACACCTTAAAATCACTTTGTAAGAGCATATTTGATCACCGGAGGAAGCCTGGAAAGACTGACACTAACACTTAGTAGATACAAATCATCATGCAAACCACATTAACCAGGTAGACAATGTTGCACAGTTTTGGACTCTTGGCATGACACAAGGATTTAGGCAATGGAAACCAATAAGGAAAATAGCATAGCAAGCAATGGAAGCTTATAAATTGGAGCTACAGAAAGAGCTCACCAATAGAAGAATCAGAGTCCATAGAGAAAGTGATGTTCTAAGATGGTGCTACACACCGAAAGGCACATACACCACCAAAGAGGCATACCAATTAATGTGCCAAATTCAGGAACCAATAGATCCTACATGGCAATGTATATGGACTACAGGGATCTACCCCAAAGTCTCCACTTTTATCTGGCTATTGTATCATCAAAGAATTCTCACATGGGATAACTTAATTAAAAGAGGATTTCATGGTCTTTCTTACTGTCTGAACTGTCAAAATAATGAAGAAACTATTCAGCACCTCATGGATTCCTGTCACATGGCCAATCAACTCTGGGAAAAGCTCGCATTCAGATGCCAGAGACCGTGTAGAATTCTTGGGGATTTAAGAGGCACCATCCACAATTGGACTCCAACGCCCCACAAAAGCAAAATTCTCAATAAGTTATGGACCATCTTGCCAGGTCTCCTTCTATGGACAATATGGAAGGAAATAAATAAACGAATTTTCAAAAATCATCAAACCTCCTTAGAAATACAATGGACTAACCTATGTCATAACATCAAGGAAACTCTTGCGTTGTGTCAATGGACAATGGAGGACTTTCCAACCTAGCCACAGGATTTAAGCATATGGGCCAACCGGAATTTATAGCTCCCACAAGTTCAATCGAATCCCAATAGAACCATCATCATAACTAGGCAGCTTTCATATTGGTCACACCCCCCTACAGGAGTGATTAAGTTAAACTTTGATGGTGCTTCCAAAGGCAACCCAGGCAAAGCAGGATATGGAGGCATATTTAGAGATCATGAGGGCCAACCCTTGTTATATGCTTTTTGGCTCCATTGGATGGGACACGAACAACTCTGCAGAATTGGAAGGCTTGTGGCAAGGTATGAAGCTTGCTGACCAACATAACTTCTATACAATCCTTATAGAAGGGGATACTCAAATCCTCATCAATATGGCCACTCAAATACAACAAGGAAGATCTGCTTCACGAGTTGTCAACAGTTGGAGACTAATGACCAGGCTTGAAACAATAGAGAAATGGGCAAAAGACAGAAAAGCAATAACTTTTATTCATATCAAAAGGGACTGTAACAAAGTTGTTGATCTTTTAGCAAACATTGGGATAGATGAGGACTAGATCCTCTGCTACGGTCCTCTCGACATCATATATGACCAAAATCTACTTCAAATCTGCACTGACCTAGTGAAACAGGAAGCTCATTCCCCAGATGCGAGTGACCATTAATGCGTTAATGATGAGGAGACTGGATGATGGTGGACGGGCTGGCCACTTGGCCATCAGCAATCTTCCCAAGACTAGAGATAATAATCTATAGGGAACCTCGTAGGTAGCATTAAATGCCTGCTACAGTCGAGGAAGAGCCATGGCCTATTTAACCATGGTGCCCGATCACAATCCAGGCATTCTACCCCTGTTCCATTGTGCTTGCCCTCTGCAGGCGGCAGAGCCAACTGAGAGAACCAGCACAGGGCAACGCTACTGGATTGTTTGCTGCCTTGACTCGGGCAATGGTTACCACCATTCCCAAACAATTCTCTGCAATTCAGCTCCTGTTCTCCAGTATTTTGATTCCCCTCTGCAAAATTCCCCTGTCTATTACCCTTCTGCTTATCCTGTCTCATTCTCTGCTCCTCTTTCCACCATGGTTGACCACTGTATGCTTAGCAGACGTGGCGGCATGTGAGGTGGTAGCTCTCAGTCTGAGGCTCAGCATCGAAGTATTTCGGATTCCCCGACTTCCTCAGCAGAAAATCCCCACTATGTAAACACCAGAAGCAGTCGGGGCAGAGCAGGCCTCCACTGCTCTGGTCGCAATGAGGTGGTTGTGCGCACTACTCCCTTCCCTCTGCCCCTGCACCAGGTCCTCCATACCATGCAATTCAATTTCCGCAGCTCTCTTAACTGCCCGGTCATTGTCACCACTATCTCCATCTCCATTATTAAAGAAGCTGAGCAGAACATCCCCATGACAATTTCCATGGAGGAGACGCATAGAGCTGGTCCAAGTCAGAACATGGGCAACGACGAAGAACAAGGCAGTAATGCTCGTTGGAACAGTAGGCATGGGAAGGTCGTTACTGGAAGCTCGCATGAGGACTTGGGCCTACAGAGCGACGCACAGTCAGTGGAAAGCTGGATGGCAGACACGTCGGGCTCGCAGCTGGAAGCCGACACCAGGGAAGGAGCTCAACAAGCGGTGGGCCATGATGAGTCAGACAACCCAGATGACTGGGCTTGCCCGATTGTGGAGGAACCCGCCACGGAGGAATTCGTTGCGCGTGTCATGTCTGTCATGCGGCACTTCACCTAGTTCTTAGTCTATTCTGTCTTGTTTTTTGTCCAAGTTGGTGGTCCAGTGCGGATGCACTGCTGGTTTCTGGTTGGGTTTGCAATGTTATTTTTTTTTGGTTCTCTTCAGAAAACCGTGGATAAATCTGGTGTTTTTTTCATCTCTTTCTCTCTTTCAGACTGGTTTCCCCTCTGTTGGGGTAGTCTCAGATTTTGTTAATGGTAGCACGCTGATATAGGTCGAGTCCCTTTCCAGCCAGGACACTCTGTAAATACCTTTTTTATTTTTATCAATAGATTACTCTTACTTAGAAAAATATATATTTATTTTAATAACTGGTCAATAATTAAGTACTTTGATATTTGGAATTCATGCCATAATATTTGTTTTTATTGAAATAAATTAAGTTCATGTTATTTAAAGTTATAAGTCTCTATTTGATGGCACTTATTTACTCATAATATATTATATAGAGTGATCAATAATTAAGTGTTGTAATATTTTCCATTCACACTATAGTATTTGTTTTTATTTAAATAAGTTAAGTTCATGTTGTTTATATTTAAATAAATTAAGTTTATGTATTGTGTTGGTTTTAATAAAAACTCAAACCCCACTTCGATTTCATGTGATTATGATGGTGGAGAGGATGGGCAGTGTCGAGTATAGCTTTTGGTCAACTGCAAAGTCCTTGAGATAAAAAATTCTTCTTGGGAAGTTCTTTTGTTCACATTGGTGGAAGAAATCCATTTATTTTTGCCGAAATTACAACATTTAAATTATCTAATAGAAATCCAAATTGTGAATATTGAAATAGGAGCCGATCGATTGCAATAACAGTGAGTTGGATGTGAGTAAAATTCATTTCTAGATTTGGGTATAATTTTTATATCATGTGTTTAGGAGAAGCATCGATAAGTGGAATCTGGATGGTTTGGAAGTTGTGGATCCCATCCATGAGTAAAACAACCTTCATGATTCAACAAATCATTTATTTATGGTCATGTTGTTTCTTTCTTAATATAAATATGTGAGAAAATTTGTTTTTTTCTTATTATAAATATGTGAGAAAAATTAACATTGTTGTATGATTGAAATGTATATTTTTAATTACACCTTTATTGATGAAGGGCCAATTTATTATCAAGGCATTATGATTGAAGGGAAAAAATTTAAACATAAAATTCTTTGACAGTGAACATAAAGACCCAAAATGTAAAAAAAATTGTTTGACAGGTAATGAAGAATCCAAATTCCAACCCTGGGAACAACCTTCTACATTAAAAAGGAGGTCGCTTGAGTTAATAAGAATCCAAATAAAAATTAGTCCAAACAAATCCATATCTACTCTTATCGATTGCCATAGACTAAGTTGCAAAGTAGCACCTTTTGGATTGGCCATTAGTTCTTATCGACAATACATCTCATAACGCTTCCTCACTGATTGCTATATCACCTACCGATGGAGATATATAAGAAGCACACCAACAACCTTCTCTAACCCTAGCCATGGGAAACCTCGTTCTTGTCCTCTTAGAAATATATGCCCTAATAACTCCATGAGAAAGAAAGAAATTGTATAACCCTCATACTAGTCCAGATTGTGATATCTCTAATGGGAAAGAAGAGAAATTATATAAGTGAGGAGAAATTCAAAACAATGAGCCATGGGAAAGAATAGAAATTATATAAGCCTCATGTGAAGAGAGGAGAAATTCGTAGTGGAAATCCATTTTTAATTTATAATTCCTAAAAAATAAATAGTCTTAAATAAACATCTTAAAACCACCTTTCATGTAGTAGTGATATTGATAAGATGGTTGAGGCAAATAATTTTTTCAATGAAATGGGGTAATGAGGCTTGTGTGAAAGGCTACAAAATACTTTGATACTAACAAGTCTCCTGTACTTCTACTCATAAATATTTACGTCCAAAATGCCAGAGCATATTTTGTCATGATGAATTCATGATTTATGAAGGCATGCCATACCTCTTGATTTAAAAAAAAACAATGTATATAATGTGGAGTTTGTGTGACTAGAAAATTGAAGCATGACACCTCATTCAGTAGATATATTATTAATAAAACAACAACCTTATGACATGTTTTAAGGGTCCAACTATAGTGTGCAGATGATAAGTTTCAACAACTTCTCCAACTGGTTGAGGAGTACCTCTTGTATATGGAACAAAGTTATTCCAAAAACAAACTAACGAGAAGAAAAACTACATAAGCCACAATGTTTGATTCATATACCTCACACACAATCAACTTCTAAAGGGTATGCACAAAGATCCCTAGCCTAGATTTGTGTTGGGTTCCTATAATACTTGTGATTACCCAATTACTATTGTAGTTGTATCCCTTATTAATATTGTTGTGCCCCTATTGTCCCCATATTGTTATTACTGTGCCCCATAGAATCCCTCTATTGTTATTTTTGTGGCTTTATATTATTATTGTTAGGTCGGCTGGGTTATATTGTGACTCCTTAGACTCCTATATATAGAAAGGAGATTTTGTCATTTGAATCATCGAAGAATTTCTCATTTATGTAATTTAAAGGAGGTTTCCCCCTCGAAGAGGCTGAATTCTAAGGCGTGGATCTCTCTTTTCTATCTTTTTGTGAGCTGGTTTCATAACATTTGGTATCAGAGCTTTGGATTCTAGGGTTTCGCTGCTCCAAACAGGTCATCGTGGCATTTTCGCTATAACCTTTTTTATGTCATGTTTCAGAAGCTAAAAAAAAAAACCATTTGAGAAAAAATCACGCTGAATCTCGGGTCCAAATTTCAGAGCTTTTCGCACTATATTTGCAGAGATATGATCTGAGGAAGTTGGTATTTTTGCAGACTCCTGAATTACATTCCAAACAGGTGACCTGGGGAAAATCATCATAACTTTATCTCTAAGCATCAGATTGAAATTTTGTAAGAAGGTATAGAAAGAGGACAGACTGTAGTTTCTTGTGTATCTTTTTCAGATCTAAAGGTCAAAATAGTGACTCATGGCACGTCGTTCAAGTTCGCTTTACTGAACTAGTCTATAATCAGGTCATCTTGGGAGATTGTGTATAACTCTTCCTTGAAGAATCCAACTTGGATAAGACTGGTGGAATTGGAAAGAGGACACAGGGGGCTACAACAGGTTGCAATTTTAGAACTGGATGATCCAAAATTGCAGAGATACATCAGATTCAATATCAAGCTTCTACAAAGTGAAAAAAGGTGTGTAGTTTTTTAAATTTTTTTGCATAAGATTGGTTTGAAAAATTAGTTTGAATCGGTAATTGATGCCCTGAGAAAAGAAAATGCTAACACCTAGTAAGAAACCTAAAAGCTCTAGCATGAATTATGAAGAAGAGGAAGAAATGCAACATGATATATCAAAATTACGAGACCAAGTGTCACTTGCACAAAAAGCAACAGAAACTAAGATGGATGGTTTAAGGAAAGATGTAGAAGCTAAGATGGATGGTTTAAAGAAAGGTGTAGAAGCTAATATGGATTGTTTAAAGAAATGTGTAGAAGCTAAGATGGATGGCATGGAAGCTAAGATGAATGGCATGGACGCTAAAATTGATGGCATGGATGATAAGATGGAAGGATTGAAGATAAATATGAATAAGTTGCTACAAGAAACGGTCACTAATGGTGAAAGGGTAGTAAAGGAAACTCATGATGAGAACAAAAGGAATGTTAATCATGATTCCATAGACTCTAATGTTGGATCAAAGACCCACCATATTCCAAAAATCGATATGAGGAAGTTTGATGGCAAGGATCCCACAACATGGATATTACAGATGGAGCAATTTTTCGATCTCAATATTGTGCAAAACACACAAAAGGTACGTATTGCAACTTTATATTTGGAACCAAATTAGTTTGTATGGTATCAATGGATTTGCTCTCGTAAAAAAATTATCACTTGGGCAATTTTTACAGAAGAATTGACAGCACATTATGAGGATACAAAAAGCAACACTTTTTTTAGCCAATTGATAAGTCTCAAACAAAAGGGTTCAATAATGGAGCACATTGAGGAGTTCCAAAAATTAAACATAAGGGTAAAAAATATTCCAGAGGAGCATAGGATTGATGTGTTCATAGGGATTTTAAATGATAATATCCAACATGATGTTCACCTTTGGGAACCTGATTCATTAGAGAAGGCATTCAGGTTAACAAGAAGAATGGAAAGCAAAATTATGGCAACCAAGAAGCATACCACTCACAACTATAAAGATGGAAGTGTTGTTGCCCCTAGTCTTCCACAACCTATAAGGTTGACACCACAACAATTGGAAGAAAAAAGAGCAAAAGGGCTTTGTTACAGTTGTGACAACAAATACGCTAAAGGTCATAAGTGTGCTGAGAAGAAATTATTCTACATAGATTGTGAAGAGGAAGAAGAAAAGGAGAAAGAAAGGTCAAAAGAAGAGGATATACTCCAGGAACAAAGCCTAGATAAAGAAGAAATGAATCCAACCATATCTTGTAATGCATTGGCAGGAATTACCACTCCTCAAACCATCAAGATAGAAGGACAAATCAAGAAGAAAAAGGTAATAGTGTTGATTGATTCAGGAAGTACCCACAATTTTATTCATTGTAAGGTAGCAAAAGAATTGAATTGCTTCTTATGTCCAGCACCAGATTGTCAAGTGATGGTTGCAAATGGAGGAACAATAAACTTCTCTAGAAAGTGCCATAATATCAAGCTATCCATGGGAGAATATGTATTAACTAGCCCAATGCTTTGCATTCCAATGGGAGGTGTTGATGTTGTACTAGGAGTCCAATGGCTACAATCCTTGGGTACAATAGCTTTTAATTTTCAAGAACTTTTCATGAAATTTTCTATGGAATGAAAGGAAGTTGAATTAAGGGGTATTACAGGGAAATCGGGAAAGATAATCAGCTCTAACGGTATGACAAAGCTTCTAAAAAAGGAACAAAGAGGTGTAATTGCACAATTATGTTCGCTAGATGTTTCCACATTGGAATCATCTATTTCTCCAGATCTCCAAAAAGTCTTGGACATTCATTCCAAGGTATTTGAGACTCCCAGAGGTGTCCCACCTATTCGTGATCATGATCATGCTATTCATCTGATTCTTGGAAGTGTTCCTCCAAACATCAGGCCGTACAGATATCCCTATGCCCAAAAGAGTGAAATTGAACGTATGGTTGCAGAAATGCTAGAGGCTGGTATAATTCAGCCGAGTCGAAGTTCCTTCTTTGCTGCAGTAGTATTGGTGCACAAGAAGGATGGATCATGGCGCATGTGTCTGGATTATAGGGAGCTCAAGAAGCTCACTAGATGAATTGCATGGATCAATTTACTTCACCAAGTTGGATCTTCATTCAGGATATCATCAGATCAGAATGAAGACTGAAGACATTCCGAAAACAACATTTAGAACTCATGAGGGTGATTATGATTTTTTGGTCATGCCTTTTGGCCTTACCAATGCACCTTCAATATTTCAAGGTTTGATGAATTCCATTTTCAAACCATTCCTTAGAAAATTTGTATTAGTATTTTTTATGATATACTAATCTATAGCAAGTCATGGAAGGATCATGTTGAACATGTTGACAGGGTGCTACAATTATTGGAGGAGAAACAATTATATGCAAAAAAGATCCAAATGTTTCTTTGGAGTACAAGAGGTGGAATATCTGGGTCATATTGTATCTCATGAAGGAGTTAAGGTAGACCCTAGCAAAATTAAAGCCATTAAGGAATGGAAAATCCCCACATCCATAAGGCATCTGTGAGGATTTCTCGGGTTGACAGGGTATTATCGCAAGTTTGTTAAGAATTATGGGAGAATAGCAGCACCTCTAACAACATTATTGAAGAAAGATGCATTTTCATGGACTCTAGAAGCAGCAAAGGCCTTTGAGCATCTTAAAGAGGCAATGTGCCAAGAACCGGTCTTAGCTACACCAGACTTCACAAAAACCTTTATTGTGAAATGTGATTCTTCAGGAAATGGAATTGGTGCTATTTTAATGCAAGATGAAAGACCCATTGCTTTCAAAAGTCGTCCAATCAAGGGAAAGTTCTTAAACGAAGCTATTTATGAGAAAGAAATGTTGGCAATACTCCATGCACTTAAGAGGTGGCGACCCTACCTAATGGGAAGACACTTCGAGGTAAAAACAGATCATGATAGCATTAAACACTTTTTAGAAAAAATATTATCCTCTGAAGAGCAAAAAAAGTGGGTCACAAAGATGTTGGGTTATGACTTTGAAATCATCTACAAAAAAGGGAAGCAAAATGTGGTGGCAGATGCACTCTCAAGAAAGGATGAGGATGTGGAAGCATTTTTGTGCGCCATTTCTATTATCCAACCATATTGGATAAACAAAGCAAGGGAGGAATGGGAGAATGACGAAGAAGTGTGGGAACTTATTCAAAAGTTACAGTAAGAGTCCAATACTTTTGATACATTTAGCTGGAAAAATGATTCGTTATGGTACAAAGATCGCTTATACCTCTGTAAGAATTCCCAGCTAAAAGAAAAGATTCTTATGGAATTGCACACTTCTCCCTTAGGAGGTCACTCTGTATTTTTAAAAACTTACCACAATGTTAAAAAGGAATTTTTTTGGGAGGGCCTTAAATTAGATATTCAAAAGTTTGTGGCGGAATGTTTGGTTTGCCAACAAAATAAAGTTGAAACAATTAAGACATCGGGTCTATTACAACCTTTATCCATTCCAAGCCAACGTTGGGAGGAGGTTTCAATGGATTTTATCACAGGTTTACCCAAGTCTGAGGGAAAGAGTGTCATCATGGTGGTAGTTGACAGTCTTACCAAGTATGCACACTTTTGTGCATTATCACATCCATTTAAAGCCAGTACAGTTTCTACTGCATTTATGGAAACAATTCAAAAGCTACATGGAAACCCAAAGATTATTTTAAGTGACAGAGATCCCATTTTCACTGGAAATTTTTGGATAGAATTATTTTCTTGTCTTGGTACTCAGTTAGCTCATAGCTCATCTTATCATCCTCAATCTGATGGGCAAACTGAGATAGTAAACAAATGTTTGGAAGGATATCTTCGTTGCTTTGTATCTGATAAATAGACACAATGGGTCAAATGGTTGCCTCTGGCTGAATGGTGGTATAACACTTCCTTCCATACAACAACAAAAATGACCCATTTATGGCACTTTATGGATATCACCACCACCCATCACATCATATTTAAGAGAAAATTCTAAGGTTCAAGCAGTGGAACATCACATCGAACATCAACAACATGTCCTCCAACTCTTAAAGGATAACCTCGTGTTGGCACAGAATAGAATGAAATAACAGGAAGATCAACATCACAGTGAAAGAAGTTTTGATGTAGGTGATTGGGTATTCCTACGGCTACAACCATATAAGAAAATGTCCCTCAAGCAAGCTAAGAAGGATAATAAATTATCACCAAAGTATTATTGTCCGTACAAGGTGTTGCAAAAGATTGGTACTATGGCATACAAATTGGAGCTTCCTGCAGCTGCTCGATTGCACCCAGTTTCCCATGTTTCATGTTTAAAGAAGGTTATAGGTGACAAGCTCCCAGTTCAAACAATATTGCCAGAACTTGACGAGGAACAAAAAATTATATTGGAACCAGAAGTAGTCACAGACACAAGAACTCAACAGTTATGAAATCGATCAATTTCGGAGTATCTTATCAAGTGGAAGAACTTATTCACTGAATATTCCACATGGGAGGGTGAGAATTTTATAGCATTCAAAACTACTGAAGTGTTGAGGACAACACTTTTTTGAAGGAGAGGGGCATGTTGGGTCGCTATAATACTTGTGATTACCCCATTACTATTGTAGTTGTATCCGTTATTAATATTGTTGTGCCCCTATTGTCCCCATATTGTTATTACTGTGCCCCATAGAATCCCTCTATTGTTATTTTTGTGGCTTTATATTATTATTGTTAGGTCGGCTGGGTTATATTATGACTCCTTAGACTCCTATATATAGAAAGGAGGTTTTTTCATTTGAATCATCGAAGAATTGCTCATTTATGTAATGTAAAGGAGGTTTCCCCCTCGAAGAGGTTGAATCTCTCTTTTCTATCTTTTTGTGAGCTAGTTTCATAACAATTTGTTAGTCAGTTTGGCTACTATTTTTCACTACAAGTAACCTAATTTTGGTTAGTTTGTTTCAAAGGATCTCCACTCCTAAAATATTCGTTATGAATACACTCAATATACTGAGATATTTTGACCACCAAGAACCACTAGCTACATATCTTTATGTCCAACATAAAATAAAGATTACAAGAAGATTGAACATTGAAGGGTGCATACAAGGGCACCTGGCATAGTAATCCAAATTCTAATAACATGCAGGGTATTAAGAGAATGAAGTATTTCGCTCATACACTATACATCTATTCTTGCTTAACCACTTGAATATATGATATACACTTTAAGGAATATATTATAGTGGTGTTACTAGAATGATGAAGGACAGAACCAAATTGCTACTATGAATAGTTCCATTGATTTGTATTGAGCTCATAATTCTACATTTTGAGTGAGGCACAATATCATTAAACTACAATTTTGTTTAGACTTTTAATAGGGCATGTTAGTATCAACAATTCCCACCTAGAAAAATAGGGGATGCTTAATTTTGAATGAGAGACATCAGAGCCCAAGCCACAATTATCCAAGACAAAATTATTAACAGTGCAGAGCAACATTTATTAATGTTTTCACCATCTTGAACACACTCTATATATGTAATAAAAACCCCTTCGACTACAAAATAGTAAACATCTTCTCATCCAAACAACACAGAATCTTCAAAATACAAGGATAATATATCAATAAATGGAGTGATTATTTTAGTTATGCTTAGCACTACCAACAGTTTATAATTCCCCTACATGCACATATCATATTTACGCACATGAATAAGATGGAGGAGAATCACAGTTACTAAAAATTATCTTTGTCTATCTAGAGGCAAGAATGAATACAAAATTGTGATTCAAAGCATGAATATAAATGAACCTAATAATCTCAAATTAATTTGAATATTTAAAAGTGATTGTGTGTGTTTAGTAACATAAGAATCCATAGTTCACTTGAATATTTTAAGAATGATTGCATGTGTTTAGTTTGGCAAGGGAACCTTATTGTTAAATAAGACAAATATTTTCAATAGATATATATATTTCCTATCAATCAAAATTTTGTTCCAAAATGGAATTGGAAACTGAGTGAGGTGAATGATATCATGTAGAGCTAAGTATATCCACCCTTTGCATATCTTCCATGGTTCAATTTAATCATGCTAGAGTAATAGGAGAAAAACATACAAACTTAGGTAAGTACATTAGAATTCCATTTCTAGAATCAATAGCATGAGTGAACCTCTTACATGTTTTCTATATGTTTTGATTTTCTTGCACTATATATAATTCCCTTGTGCTTGGCCACATTACTATCATGTAGATTAATTGTTATTACATTGAGAAATAAGTTATGAAAGCAACCTCCTCTTCCTACTTGGCTAGGACCTGAAGTCTTCAAACAATAAGACATATTCCTATATTTAGAACTGAGCTCCCCACTAAGTGGAATTTTGATGGGGGTTGTGTCCCAGAATAACCTGTGATTAATCCTTCTCAATGAACTTAATCCTCACCTATATTACACTCAGTTGCAGGAAATTTTGGGTCATAGATGTGATATTTACATTATGTCATACTTTTGTCACTGCCATGAGTAGGGAATACTCCTAAATTCCTAATGATATCCTTAATGAAGCTTACTTTCTCTCATGAAATTTGTCTTTGAAACCTATAATTTTGGTACAGATCATATTTGCAGTATATATATTGTTAGATTGTAAATTTTAATATGAATTATCAAGCATAACCCACTACGTTCCCAAGAATATAAGAAAATAAATGAATATCCACCAATTAGGTCATTGAGTTCCATTTAACAAAAGTGTAAAACCTAAATAATAAAAAATAAAAATAGTAGAATGTGACAAGTATCGTAGAAATAAAACACTTGGTGTCAACTTAAAAATACATCACAATTTGACATGAGTCTTAAAGAACAAATAATCAATACAAAAGCTTAAAATTTAGATCCTAGCATTCATTATTACGTCCATAAATGTTGCATTCTCCATCCTTCCATCCTTAGTGAAGAAAACTTCCAAAGATTAAAATTTAGATCCTAGCATTCATTATTACCTCCAGAAATGGTGCACGCTCCATTCTGCCATCCTCAGTGAAGAAAACTTCCAAAGATTAAAACTTAGATCCTAACATTCATCATTACCTCCAAAAATTTTGTGTACTCCATCTTGCCATCCTTAGTGAAGAAAACTTCGAATGGAATATTATGATTAAAATACCAAAGAAGTTGTTGATTATTTTTTATTGCCATCTCCAAAAGAGTGCTTTCCAATCTAGGAGATACATTTTGAAATAATACCATTGGTAGCAATGTGTTTGTTGAGCTCCCAAGTTGAAATGGTGGCACAAACATTACTAGGAACAAAACTTAGAAAAAGGACAGAAAACACATGTTCATATACATCCTATTAAACTGGAAATATTTACACTAAATTGAACTAATATTTCAATTATTTTCAAATTTTATGTATTGTACTTATAGAGGTCCAGTTGTTGTAATACTGAAAGAGTGATTCTAAAGCTTCAAGATGTAAAAAATTTGACCATCATACCATATAAGTTTCCCATTGATCTAAAGGCCTTGACCTATTGATGATGCAAGTAAAATAGTCAATGGAGGCTGACATAAAGAATTAACCAAAGATCATGGTTCCTTTAATCAGGTTTATGCTTATCATAGCAAATAGGATTCACATCTAATAGTATTAAAGTTAATATATTCCTTTTGTTATTTAAAAACTAAAATGGAATTGACTAATATGATACTCACCGAGAGCCTACTTCTCATTAATCTCTAGGGACAGTTGCATTATCTAAACCTATGAAAACACCAAGAATATCTAGGACAGAGATGGAGGTGGAGTTTTTGCTATGGGTACTATTTTTGATTGAACATTGGGAACATTTCTTGGACTTTGGGCAGGTGAGGTATTTATTTCTATCTCAGTGGAAGGTAATTCTACGTATGGATGGTAACATTTTACTTGAAAATTTTGGAGATAGCAAGGTACATATGGACCACACCAAGTGCAACCCTAGTCCTCAACATTTAGTCCCCATCTCAAATATGTTCCAACAGGTTGGTACACATACCAATGTTACATTGGTTTTTCCCATTCTAATATGGGGATTATGTTAGTGACTTTTACTTGTTTTCTTTTCTCAAGCCGCATACATTCCACCACAAGGGAAAGAAAAAGCCTTTAATCAATTACATTTCACATTTATCGATAATCTAACTTAAAATTCCATTTTGGCCGTCAATAACTCTTTTAATAGATTTTTCTTTGGAATAGTAGGCGATTTTTGAAGCTATAAATGAGTGCTTGGTGCACAATGAAAATCTCCATATAGATATATCCACAATAAATAGAAATAAAATGTAGAAGAAAGAATTAACTGAAAAAGAACTCAAAATATATGACATTAAATGACACCATATGCTGATGTAGATAATATTCAATAATATTAATATTAAAAAATAAACAGGGGTTTGTTACAATTTTTTTGGAACAATATGCTAGGAACCATCCTCTTGCATTCAATAATGAGCCTAAACCACCTCTTTCTAGTCTTATTAGTCCACTAACAAACTAGGTCCCCAAATGTAAAAACTCTACAAAACCATGGAGTTGATGACATTATCCAAAAGGTCCATCTTGGGCAAAATGTCCTATAAATGGTGTTGAAATCAATGATTCTCAAAAAGTTCAAGGGAACCATAGCCCTTATTTGTTCGAGGATGGAGAACCAATCTCAATCCAAATTGAAAGATTGAAAAAAAATGCCTAGGTAGGTATAAGTTATGGTGATCTCAATCTCCACCTATGAGAAATGGAAATTAATAATCTAATAGGACATTATTCAAGGCATTAAATATTCCAAGAGGACCATATAAGAGGACCGCATCATCAATAAGAGGAGAATGGAGACCAATAAATGTTGAAAGAAACAAAGGTTGAATATGCTCCTACAAAAAGGAATCATGCTTATTGATATATATCCTAAACAACATGGGCGAGAGATGATGCATGTGCTTCACCCCAATGGCCTTCCTAATAAAAATAGATAAGCCATTCATTATTTGGAGGAACCCAAGAAAAAATTCATAGGCATATAATAGCAATAAAAAAAAAAATTGAAATTTCAATGTCTTCAATGGAGCAATTCCTCCCTCAAGAAAACATCAAACAACTTTGAAAAACCTACAAAGTAGAAGAAACTTTTGAAGAGGAATGTCTCCTTCTCCATGATGGCACAAAGGTTGAGGATATGGTTCATGGTTCGATATTGAAGCCCAAATCCTTCCTTAACCCTTGAGCCAAAGAGGTATCTCCTCAAGTATCTCTAATGATAACCTATGAATAGACATAACATTTAGCTTAAGAAGATATGACCCACCATGATCATCTAATAAAGAAAAATCGCATACCGCCTTCTTCCAATTTTCAACTTCATTAAACCTTAAAAGCCCTAAAAAAATGAACAAATAACCACCTAGTAAAACTAACAAAAGGTTTGCATTTCAATTACCAATTGTGAATTCTTAATATATCTCTACCTTTCCTTTGTCGATCTCAGCCTGGACATCTTAAGGATCCTTTCCATCCATTGTGCAGTTGATGGAAAAATCATGTGCCCAGAATCTCCTTCGTCACCCTAAACATTTCCTTCAACATAGACCTCATCCTCATAACCTTAGCTATCTCAATCACATTGTCAAGGGACATATTTCCATTGTTCTTGACGTTCTTGAGGGCAAGGTTTGGTTGCATAAGAAACTGAAGATTATGGGTTGAAGAAATCGAATACCATTTGATAAATATGCTATTTGTTGAGCTACTTCTGGATGATCCCAAAAAGCTTCACTAAATTCACATTTTATGAATCAAATGCACAGAGTGTTTGGGGGTGTCGTAACAGGTGCTTCTAGAGTCAGTGACCTAGTTTTACAAGTAGGTAACTTGATTCATTAAGGCATCTTCTTCCTATCTCTTCAATTTTCTTGGGCAAAAGACCTAGAGGACCAATCTTAAGGGGAAAAAATGAATAATCTCCCACTTTACCCATTGTGACCCTTAAGTAGACCTCGACCACTTAGGAAGGATTGAGCTTGGGAGGTATCCTCGTTGCTACTAGTTGTTGTTGCCGCTACAAAATCCCGTATCCTCAAATCCAAATTAATTGAAAATGCCCAAATCCAAATGAACTGTAAATATCTGAATTAAGTGCAAAAGAAACGATTTTTTTCTTGCTATAGATATTGCTACAATTCACATTCATTTCCCTATGTTTCTTACTTATTTTGGTTCTCTAATAGAATGGAAAAAGTTTATGGGATTTTCAATTTTGGACAATTGCAATAACATTCTAATAAAAAAGATAAAAAAAAATAGATATTTGAAGTTGTCATCTTTGAGATGCTTCACAATGGTAGACTTTATTATAGTTTTAATTTGATGGCCTTGGCCATCGTCTTCAATCCATGGAAATTTTGGAAATTAGATTACAAAGTAAGGATTTGTCCTACTTTTTGGATCTCATATGATACTATGAAATTGTATCATAAGAATATCCCAAAACCTCAAATTGGAGAGCGCAAGGCAATGAGCATAGTTGGATAAAATGACGATAGTCCAAATGGAAAATTAGAAGTTCCTTTAAATCTTATATTCTAGGATAAATGGCTCTTAACCATAGCTTAGTTGTTAAGTATTATCTTCCTTCTTCTTAATTAACTGAAGTCTTGTCTACTTGCAAGAAAGAGTACAATGATGGTTAAATCTTATCTTCATTCTTCTTAGTTAATTGATGTCTTTTCTAGTTACAGGAAAGATGACAATGAATTATATGGATTCAAGGTGGCTTGGTACTTCAGAGTATACATTTCAAGTGAATTTTCATTGCTTTTTGTTGGTTAGCTTTAATGGAATGGGGCATTGCTAAGATACATTTCGATGATCAGAGAAAATGAAAAGGAATTTATAGTATCATTTAGCTTATACCTATTTATTCATTTATAGAAGAAAGTATAAATCTACATTAAAATGAGGACTCAACCAACTACGGTTTGGAGAGAGAATTCCATATCTGCTACACATGAGCCCATGGATGTAGCAATTGATGAAATCATGTTGAGTATTTAATGGAATAACAAATGCATTATAATAAAAAAATTTGGAAAATCCAATGCCATGGTTAAAAGAGTTTTCTCCAAATGGAACAATACTTTAGAATTATGAAAACATTTTCGAATCAACCATTTGGTTTCATGAAATTCCCCAAGAACCTTTTCATAAACAACATCCCAAGAAAAATTTGATTACAATTTTCTTCTATGAAAACACAATAATGTAATGAGGACAAGCCCCTCACTAAATTGCTAACTCATGCCACATCGAAACTTTAAAGAATGAGAGAAAAGCCTCTGACAATTTTAGTTGTGTTTTATATATGAATATAGTGGTTTTTGGAATAACATAGTTAGTTGCTCTATATGTTTTTAGTTTTAAATAGTGCATATGATATCTTGGGAAAATTATATAAATTTGTGTCACAATGTTTTTTATCACAATTGCAACCTAAAAAGGTTTCAAATTGCAGTAAATTGCCCAACTTTCACAAATATTTATTTTTAATACTTCACAAAAAAAAATCTCACACGAAAACTTTACACATATGTATCTAACTTGGGGCAAGAGGAACTAAGATATTGGATTAGCAAATACTAAAATAAATGGAACAATATAATACGAATAAAAGTTATTTTAGTGAACAATACAGTTCTGATACCAACATATTCCACAACTTGGTAATTAGGTCTTTTGGTTGAAGTCTAAAAGAATGAACTAAAACCTGGTAATTGGGTCTTTTGGCTAAAGTAGGAAAGAAGGAACTAGTGAGGTACATTGGTCAATTGGAGGAACACCAAGGACCACACCTTTTCTCAATGGCACTAAAAGTTCCATTGAAAGTACATCCAAGAGAAACCAAGATACCATGGGGAACTAAAAGATCCATCTTCAATATAATTAATATGTCCAGTAAGGACAAAAAAGATAGTTTGAAAGACAAATATCCACACAATCAAGTTTATCTATTGAAACAATTTGAGAATCATCCATATAGTCATACAATAGATTTGTAGAATTGTGAGTAGAAATTGCATTAAAGGAGTTGAGAAGGGTATCCCTTTGTAAACAAGCATCGATATGCTTGTTAGAGTTAGTATGAATCTTTACTAGAAGTTGAGTAGTTTTCACATCACCATATCCAAGAGAAATGTACCAGTCCATACAATATAAATGGTTTCTCAAAATAAGGTGTAATCAATACCTTTGTTTGATCCTTCAATTTTGGTGTTTCATTCTTACAGGCCATGCAATGTTTAGCTTGATGACCAAAATTTTTACAATAAAACAATGCCAGCAAAAGATAATTTTGTGCCTGTTGTAATAGCCATGATTTGAATCAACATTCTTCTTTGGAGTTACTCTCTCTTCATTCTTCAGATTTGAGATGGGCCTTTGATGAAATAATCTTTCTTCTTTTGGGTTGCTAGAAAGTATGTCGGCATAGCTTTTTTCATTATTATTAGTACTTGATGATTCTCCTTTAAAACCTATCCCAGATTTGTGATGTTGAGGTTTTTGATTATTTAGGATAATGTCAAGTACTTGAGAGCTTTCCCAACCCTGTTTGACTTTCTCCAATTCCTTCCTCAGAGATACTGTTTCAGCTTCATGTTCTTCACAAATTTCTTCTTTCTCTTTTAGCTTATTTTTCAAGAGTTCTTCCATTCTTTTTGTTTCCTCGTTTCCTACCTTGATAGAGATGATTTTATTTCGTAATTTCTCATTTTATTCAATGGAACTCATTAACAATTCATCTACATTTCCTTCTATAAATGAATCATCATCATTTGTGAATGTCGTGAATAATACTTCTTGGCTTGCAGCATGGTCATTTTCTTCATCTGATTCATCATTACCTCCTTTGCAATGAGGGAACTGATTAGTTGATTTCTTTTTTATGACTACAAATTAACCTTAATCAGAATCATCTTCCTTAGAGAAGAAATTCTTCTTATTGAACCCTTTCTTTTTGTATATCATCCTTTTAGAATTTTCCTCACCATCACTATCATGCTTAAGAGGACATTTTGCAGCATAATGACCTATTCTTCCACATTTGAAACAAATAAGAGAGTACTTACCTTTTAGCTCAGATCCTTTCTTTAGTCTTCGTTCAAATTGTGCCAATTCAGATTCAACATCAGAGTCATCACTACTGGTATTCCATTCTTTCCCCTTTTTTGATTTTGAGGCCTTGAATGCTACATCATTGGAACATGGGCTTCCTTTTCTCATCTCATCAACAATGAGGATTCCATGAAGTTCATCCATATTGAGAGTATATAGGCCCTTCATTTCTTCTATAGCACTTACTTTGGAGTCAAATTTGTCTGGGAGAGATCTTAAGACCTTTTGAACAATAATGCTTTCTTCAATGTTTTCTCCCAATCCTTTAAGAGAATTGACTGCTTCAGCTACTTGGAGAAGGTATGATGCAATATCTTCTACATCATCCATTTTTAGACTTTCAAATTGTATTCTATGAGTTTGAAGCTTTTCCTTCTTAAATTTGGAGTCCCCATCGTATAAGCTAACTAGCTTATCCCACACTTCTTTGGTCGAGTCACAATTCATGACTTTTGTAAATTTAGAATCACTGATTCCACTAGTGACAGAATTTTAGGCTTTTTCATTTGTAATATAATCTTTCCTTTCGTGTTGACCTATTGGAAGAATGGAGGGAGTTATGTACTCATTTAAAACTGAACGCCAAACTTTAGGTCCAAGGGACATTAAGTAGTAGGACATTCCTTTTTTCCAAAAACCAAAATTTGTGCCATCGAACAGAGGAGGTCTTCGTGACACATCTTGATTTCTCATTGTGACTAAGAATCCTTCTTCTAGCTATTACGCTGATATGAAGAAGCCTGCGCTGATATTAATTATTGGCAATACTTGCTGGGGGGGGCGTGACGGTGAATCCGTATTTTCTTTCAATTGTGATTATTACTAGTTTAATTCTTCACAATTTAAATAGGGAAATGTATAAGTATAATTTTATTGAATAAAATAATACATACAATATAAATGTGTTCCAAGCTCCAACTTGGCTTTTATGAGGCTCCGAACTCTAGGACTTTGACCCTATCTTATCAAGGCACCAACCTTGGATTTAGGAGCACCAACTCCAAGGACACCAATCCTTCCAATTCTAAGGCATCAACATCAAGGGCTCCGACCCTATCTTTCAAGATGAATTAGGTGAAAATATTGTCCTCCCACTCTATCTTCAGCTTCCTTCTTAGCTCAACCTTCGTCTTCTACATCACCTTCTGTGTCAGCTAGACCTTGGAGTTTATCTTCTTCCGTTGGACCTTTCGGCTTCATCTTCTTCCGCTGAACCTTTTAGCTTCCTTTTTCTTCCGCCGAACCTTTCATCTTCCTTCTTTCTACTGTTCCTTCGGCTTCCTCTATCTCTTCAAGTTCAAGAGTTGTGAACTTCTCTATGTTCTATTTGTGTGCCTGAGGTAGATGCTTAGAATTGAAGTGTTTTAACTCATTTTTATACGAGTTTCACCAATGATCAAAGGACATGTCTATTGGAGGGAGGCCAACTTGTATATTAAAAATATATATCGGAGAGTCTTTTATCTATAGACTTGATCATTCATGGAAATCCATATAAGAGCTTCTATACCCACATGGAGGTCCCACATGCCACATCATTACCTTTAATTGCAATCGCAACTTCATGAAAAATCAGAGTTATTCCTTTAATCCCGCAAATGAACGTTGGTCCCACCTGAATGCACAAGACCAGACCCCAAATAAAATTAAACCCATGTCCATAAACTTCTCAGGTCCACTCAGTCCCAAGTCTTATCGGATTAATTCTCCACCATTGATCTCATCATTAATCTGATGGTCGTTGTTCCACCCAATCAACAAACCCAATCGTAGATCCTCCACCGTTTGGTCAAGGCATGCTGGATCCAATGGTTCACAACGATATCGGTCGGGGAACTTGCACAATGCTTAACCGCCTTTACGAAGCCATTAAGGATTATAAATCCTTGATCTATAAAAGTTTAGGTCCATTTTTATATTTAACATCTGATCACTTTATGACCTGATATCCATTGGATATACGAGGTCATGGAATCTACGGCCTGCAGGTCCTCAACTAGCACACAGGTTAAAAACAGAGATCGATGGGTAGGATTTGAAAATGAGATCGATGTAAGCATTGACTGTGACGTAAGTGTTTGAACATTCGTACACTCCTACCCCACTCTTTCGATAGTTGTTGCTCCTATGGCTTATCATCCTCCTATAACTTTGTTTATGCTCCTCCACTATTTTCTTCATATCAATTCTTCTTTGTCATATATTACATGTCATACTTCCGATATGGTTCCTCCAATGTTTTCTTCTTTACTCCTCTATTATCGTTGTTTGCTCTTTGTTCTTTCAATAACACTTCATCTTACTCTTTGGCTTGACGATGGCTTCTCCTCTTTGGCTTCTTGCTCCTATTGCCTCATGGATCTACTGCTTCTATTTTGTCTGTATATATACAAACACACACACACACACACACACACACACACACACATATATATATATTCAATCCACTTGGGTCATCCACCTCATCATGTCATCATATATCAAACTTTCATCACTATGGTGAAATGATGGGAAATCATGTATCAATGAATTTACCATCACAAAAACATCTATATTGACATCAATGACAACCTAGATTAACAATCTCGCAACCCAAAAATAAGGTAGACAACCCATTCAAACCAAGGCTCTTAGAACTAATAAACCTTTTGCTTGTTGTGGAGTTTTTGGAAATTATACTCATGAATTTCCCCTTTTACCTCAGATGAGCAAAGCATGGGAAGATCAAGTAGTTACTTCTTGAGGACCTCAACCCATTGCTCCACCTCCTTGCCCTCCTTCTTCATCACAACGAGATGTCCTTACAAATCCATTTCATCATCAAGGATATGTGGCTACCCAACCAAACAAGTAATGTAGCCCCCCAACCTTCACAATCTAGTGAAAAAAATTACAATATTCAAATGATGAATTCCCAAGAGGTCAACACCAAAATATTTCACTTCCGTGCTTAGTCGCACCAATGTGACAAGCCTCCTGCGAAGTCAATGATTGATTCCCAACTTGAGGTTTGCACTGTGCCTTTGTCCTCACTAACTAGTACCTTATAGATCTCTCCACCCAAATTCAAGGTTTCCCCCAAGATCCCCAAAGGTGCATCACATCGAAATGTTGCTCCTTCTAAAGTTGCCCTTACTTATAGCATAGTAGATGACTTGGCACAGTCTCCTGCTTCCATGTCAATGCTAGAAGTCCTCCAAATGTGCCCATCCTAATGGAAATCTATCATATTTGCTTTGAGTCCTATGGATCCCTATGAATATCATATGATTGCCTTGTATGTTGATAAAGAAAAATATCATCCCATTCCTTCATTTGTTGCCTTTCCAATAATAGTCTCCATAAAAATGCCAATGTATAGCGGCGTATCATAGATGAAGGTGCCTCCACCTATGTGATGGACACTATTGTTATGAGGAAACTTGGTTGGTCTGACTTGTCACCCTCCAATATCACTATTAATGCTTGGTACGGTCACTCCTTGTAGCCCCTCAGTTTATATCATAATTTCTTCATCATTGTTGTTGTTAAGATGGTATTAATTGATATTGAAGTCATTGATGCTCCTTTAGAATATAACATCTTGTTGGGTCATAGTTACACCTATGCCATGTTTTTTGTTGCATCTATTGTCTTTCACAAGATGTGCTTTCCTCACAATGGAAAGATCATCACTATTGATGGGTTGACTTACTAGGACCCTCAGTCTCACACCTCTCCTCATACAACTATCTCATCGATGACTATCAATATGACTATCCCTTCCTTATCCACTATTTCCCCTGGAGTTTATAAATATCACTGCTACTTGGGGCTTATTGTGGCCCATCACCTACTCCTTTGAGCCTGTCCCTTCTAGTGTTTGCATTCTTCAAGCATCACAACCCATTTGTAAGAATTATGCTATGTCTTCTTATCAACCAGCTCCTCCACAACCTCCTTCTAAAGACTCAACATGTCCTTTAGGTGCAATTTTGCCATGCCAATTTCCTTCTATTAGTATCTCTCCTAGTCCTTTTCCACCTGAAATAGTTCCCCCAGGTCCCTCCTATCCTAAAGTAGTTATTCCAGGTCAATACCCCTCTGGTCAAATACCTTTCTTATTCCTACCAACATGGATTTTTTTCTACCCCTGTAATGGCTACATTGATTCTTCCTAACATCACCTTGGGGTTTCTATTTTGGTACATTAATCTTCCTGCAAACACTCCTCCCAACCATCTCAAACCTTATACAACTTTGAATTTGGTTTAACCTATTGTAACCACCCCTTCCTTTTCTTGAATTCCACAAAATACTCAACAAGAAGCCACTCCTATTGTGAATGAATTTGGTGAGAGGAGAAAGCCCAAAAAAAGGAAAACAGAGAAAAGTATCCCCAAACAACTCCTTCCCCTCTTAAACCTTCAAAGCCTTCTCCTCCGTGTGCTTAATTTTTGTGATGTTGTTGGGAATACCACCAACAATTGTCATGAGCTACCTCATATTAAGAATTCAGTCTCTGATACCTTCCACGACGATAACATTCCTTATGTCCATGTCACCTTACCTTCCTCAAGTAAAAGGAATAAATACATACACAAGAATTACCCTTGTGCTTTGTGTGATAAGTATGGACTTTATTCCCATCATTATCCCCATATCGAAGATTTTTGAGATACACTTCAGGTTCTTTTCTAGTTAGATGCCATTCATAGTAATTCCACATCTCCTCTACCTATGGATTCTTGCCTCACTACTTTTCCAGAACATAAGGTTTTCCAACCCACAATTATGATTCCCCCTCTTGGTATCAATATGACGGATAGTTTTGCACCCATTCTCTACCTGTAATCATCTATGAGATCAATATAGCTGTACTCTCTTGATCCTAGACCTTCTCTAGTAGTTCGTTCATGTATTATATTCTTACCTTGATTCTTCACCAGGAACCATCATTCCAAGAAGCATTAAGGCCATTTTTAGACAAGTAAGGCCACCTACTTGAAAGGCATAGATCCAAATTCTGACAGTCAGTTTTTTTGTCACAAGATCACTAAGATTTACGGCCTTCTCTTCCTCTCCCACTTCTCCTACAACTCAATGTGCAAATGAATTGGATTTGGGGGCAAGAATCCCTTTTATAGGAAAAAACTAGTTTTTATATCAACAATTGAGAGAAAACCGTAGCTCTGTTTGATGAACCGTCAATACAATTGGAAATATCTCACCGAGATCTATAACAGGTATCTCTTTGCTTTTGGTAGTTTGAAAATTATCCATAAAGCCATTCTTTTCAAGATGTCTCATTTTTTCACCTCTCAACATCTATTATCTTCACAAAAGTCATCTGTACTCTAGTACCACTTTTCCTTTACACTAGTTGACTTACATGTTGAGGTTATATGTGAGTAACCATCATTTAATCATGTTTTTATGGTCCCCTTTGCACCTTTCATATGTGGAAACATCATTATATAACCCTTTCTTAGAGCATCAGAGATCAGTCACGCTTGCATCCATAAAGTCTCTTCAAAGTCCCATTGAGTCTTATTACGGTGTATCATCCAACTTTGTGTCACATTCATCCCATTTTGCTCATATTTAGCCTCCATCTATCTTGACATGTCCTTTAAAAGCCTTCGTCTGAGTAATCGACCATCCCCTCTATAATGGAGCCAATCGTTGCCATCTGGACCATGCATATTATCTGCTAACAAGCGAATTTATGAGTCCACCATTCATATTGTATCCGTCATCATCATCCTTGATGTTAGTTTATTGCTCACATTACTATGATCCTGTGCCTTTGTTGGGGACTCCTTATTTCCTTAACTTTGGCAGGCCCACTACTGTCAACTTCATCACATCTATTTTGGTTGAAAGGTCTAAAGGGTGGTGTACCATGGTTCCAGCCTTCATCATTGTTTAGTCCCTTGAATGAAGCATAGGGAATCCCCATTTCCCTATGACTTGGTTGTTTTCATGTGCTCGACTCTAGGTCATTATCGCACGATCAAGAATCATACACTTGGTAATCCAATGATCAAGTGGATTGTACCTGCATTTCATAAGTGTGTGTTAGGTGTTCAAGATCTCATGAGGGGGTGGCCCTTCAAGTAGCCCCCTGAATGTCAACAACTCTTCATCTAGCCTCAGATGTAGTTCCATATACTTTATTTGTTTGGTCTATTCTAACCAAAAGTCTCACAACATGGTTTGTCCCATTCAGATGATCCATTGAAATCTTTAGAGCCCTTTCCTACTCAATAGTGAATCTTTGGTTGTGATCTCCCCTCTGACCATGTCAACTTGACAAGAATTATGCTTGAGTACTCATATCAATAGATGTTATTGTACTCGATCCTAGCCTATGTTTTCTAAGCATATTATGTATATGGGACTCATTATATCATGTATCACATGTCATGTACGTTGTTTCTCATCCCCACATTGTTGGGCGCACCATTATTGTTTGTACTTAGTTATCTTATCGAGTATGGGTATGCATCCCCTACAAGGAAAATTTTAGGGGCTAATATTTGCAGATGGGCTAATTTTCCATGATTTTTCCAAAAAAAATATTTGCTAATTTCCATTATTCTAAAAATGATTTGCCCAATTTTATAGTACAAAAATATTTAACCTTTGAAATCGCCAACATTTTATAGAGACTATAAATAAAATCATTAAAAATTTGAACATTTTTAAAAGGATATCAAGAAACATTTCAGAGTTTACTTATTAGGTACTAGTAAGAATTGCCAAGGTTTTTAAACTTTAAGATAAATTTACATCCTTAAAATTTTCCGTGCTCACCTACCTCATTTGAGATCATATACTCCAAAATAAAAGGACACTTATATCATATTATTAGGTCTCTCGCCCTCCATTATTGATACAGGTGGATATTGGTGGTCAATCGCCTATTCCACTTGGATGCTCACCATTGTTTCATCAACTTTTTCAGTTTCCTTAACTGTAGCACAGTTTACAATTTTTGGCAGTTTTTCAGGTCCTAAATTACTTCCTCGAGTGATTACAAATGTAATTGCATTGGTAGTTGTAGTATTCGGATAGATATTTCCAACGAGGTATCATATGCTTCAAACATAGATAATATGACCAAGTTATGACCTCGGGAAGTTGGTTGCCCAACTAACCCCAATGAGGCCCATAAACTCTTGGTGTTACATCTCCTCAAGTGATGGTTTTGGTTTTTTAGGGTTTTCTCTTATTACAGTAATAAAAAATCCCTTGAGCCTTATTGTAACTTAATTCAGAGGCAAGTAGATGCTACATCTCTTCTCAGAGATAAGCTACCATTACCTGAGCTATCTTATTTCCATTCTGTTTCTAAGCATAGTTCAATATTTTTCTATTAATCAAATGAAGTGATTTTTTTCCGCATCTCTCTATTTATGAGTATATCTATAAGTTTTTTCATTCCTATTTGAGTTCAGATTAGTGGTATGAGAGCGCTCTGCTCTTTATCTATTTTTCTTTGCATGTCCCCATCGAGGTCAGGGTATAAGAAGTTAGGGCTCGATCTAGTTGAACCATTGCAGAATCAACCTCAAAAAATTTGACAACCTCCCATGGCGGAAGAAAAGAAATACAAGGGGGAAAAAGATCCTTTCAGGATGTTTCTCAAAGAAGCCCTTGAGCGACAGAGAGATGCGATGATGGATAACTTTGTTGAGATCCGTCGACGGCTACCCATAGGTGATGCATCTTCATCCAGTAGCCACTCATTTTAAGGTACAAGTTAACTTCGAGATTCCCATATTCGAAGGCCTCATAGATGCAGACGCCATAGATAAATGGTTAAATCTATTGGAAGGATATTTTTTAGTTCATGAATTTTCCAATTGGGAAAAGATTATGTTTTCAGTTCTCAAATCTTCCCCACACATAAAGGACTGGTGGGAAACCTACTGTGACCAAAAGGATGAGAGTGAACCCTCGATGTTTTTAGCTACACCGACTTGGAATTATTTCCAATATGCCATCAAGGAACAACATTACCCTGTCAGGAGCTATGAAGATAAATACATAAAGTGGACCATGCTATGGTAGGGAAGGGACCAAGATGTGTCAGAGTTCACAAATTCTTTCCATACCCTTCATACGAAGCTAGGTATCAAGGATACTGAGTGGCATTTGGTGTTGTAGTTCCATGAATGTCTATACAATTACATCGATGACAAGATGGAGTTCCAAGACATTTCCTCGCTTGGCACAACATATTGGTAGGCTATAAAGAATGAGCAGAAGTTTAAACAGAAGAAGTGAGACGTTGGATCTGTGAATCCAAAGAAAGGGAAAGGTGCCCCCAAGGTGTAGAACAAGGGAAAAAGACAAGGTAGGGCTACCTAGGACAACCCACCAAATCTGAAAGAAAATAAAAACACCGCAAAGATGAAGAAGGATACGGGAAAATGGTGTGAGTTCCATAAGAGCTCCACTCACAATACAAGTGAGTGTCAGGCCAAGCAGTCACTAGAAGTCGAGCTGATGGCTTCTAAATCAGATGGAGGTTCTGACTTTGAATTAGAACCCAATAAGGAGAATGAAAAAGGGAATAATATCATTGATGTGGAGGTCAATGCCACCGTGGCCACCAAAAAGATCCATAAAATTGAGCCTGAAGATCCAGAGGAGTGGGAGCACCTCTTTCACTCACAGATGTGGATGAAGGGTTCTTTGTTGGAGTTCATTATCAACATCGAGAGCCAAAGGAACCTCATCTCAATAGAAGTCATGAGGTGTTGGGCCCAAATAATACAACACATCCACAACTATTCACCATCGGGTAACTTCACCAAGGACGAGATCTTCGCGTCAGCCAATAGTCTCACTTCCCCTATAACATCAAGCCCTTCATAGATGTGGTATTCTGTGACACTTCTCCTCTTTAATTTTCTGATGTATTGTTAGGACAACCATACTTGTGGAAGCAACATGTTGTATCTGTGTCTAGACCTCTCTCTGTGATTATTACTTTGGCTAATAAGTTGTACAGGATACTGTAGGTAGCCCTGGCTACCTCCACCTCTTTGGTCACGGCAAAGTAATGCAGTAATATCATTTCCTAGACCAGGAAATTTGTTTTCCTTATGACTCTCCCCCAAGGAATGAATAATTTTATGGCCACGGCTTCTAGATAGGGATCCTTTACACAACAACAACAGATGGTCAAGGTCGTGGAGGAGTACAAGGATATTTTCACCTCACCCACAGGGCTACCTTTGAACAGTCAGGTGAAGCACTCCATCGATCTGACCCCGAGCATGTCACTACCCAATGGATCGATCTATCAATGCTCTGTTCTGGAGAACGATGAGATCAAGAGGCAGATTCAGGAACTACTACAGAAAGGGCACATCATGCCAAGCTCATCACCTTGTGGAAGCTTGATTGTATTGGTACATAAAAATGATGGGACCTGGAGGCTTTGTATTGAATATCGGGTGCTAAACAAGATCACTGTTCGAAATAGGTACCCAATCCCACAAATTGATGACCTTCTCGACCAACCCAAGGGGCCCAAATAATTTAGCAAGATTGAATTGAAATTAGGTTATCACCAGGTGCCTATCAAACCCTTCGATGTGTGAAAGACTGCCTTCAAATCCAAGGAGGGCCTTTTTGAATGATTCGTCATGTTGTTCAGATTGACGAATGTCCCTGTAGGCTTCATGAGACTAATAGATGAAATCTTGCGGCCCTTCACCAATGTATTCATGGTGGTCTATTTAGGAGACATCTTGATCTTCAGCCAAAGTTAGGAAGAGCACCTCCACCATATTCGACAGGTCCTTCAAACCCTTCGACAGTACAAGCTATGTGATAACTTGGAGAAATGTACCTTTTTCTTGACCCAAGTTTAGTATTTCGGTTACATCATCAATGGTCAGGGTGTACATGTGGACACATCCAAGATACAAGTCATTCAAGGTTGGCCAGCCCCAACCACTATAACAAAGCTCCATAGCTTTTTGGGTCTTACCAATTTCTATTGTAGGTTCATGTTGGGGTTCTCTCATATCCCTTGGCCTTTAAGACAAGTCACCAAGGGCAGAGTGAAAGCCAAGTTATTTTGGTTGGAAACCCAACCGTGGGCGTTCTCCGAGTTGAGGAATCACCTCTATTATGCACCAGTGCTCAGATTACTAGACCTGCAATGACCATTTGAGATTCAGACATATGCCTCCGACTATGCTATTGGTGTAGTTCTTACTCAACATGGGAATCCAGTGGCTTACCACAGTGATACACTTTCAAACACAGTCTGAAAGGACCCCACTTACAACAAAGAAATTTATTCCATTGTGAGGGCCTGTCATTAATGGAAGCATTACATTTTCACGAAGGATACAGTCATCCACATAGACCATCAGCCTCTAGAGTTCATACAGACACAAGGGAAGTTACAGAACGATCGTCATTAGAAATGGTCCACCTATATGCAACAATTCCATTTGAACATTAAGTATAAGAAGGGCAGCACCAATAATGTCATTGATTGCCTCAACTGACCACCAGTCATGGTGATAATCACTGTGCTCAACTCCTATGGGCATGAGACATCGGGGTGGCCATATCTTTACAAGAGTGATCTAGAATTTGGCAACATATACCAGACACTCCTGGAAGGGAAGAAAGTTCCAAATTTTCACCTTCAAGATGCACTGTTATGAAACTTGGGACACATATTTGTTCCTTCAAGTGAGCATGCAAAGATGATTTGGGAGGCACATTACAGTTGGGTCACTTCACATTTCGGAGTAGAGAAAATCATGGTGGTATTGCAAAAGTATTTTTAATCTCTGAAACTTTGTCAGGATGTTGGGAAGTACATTAGATCCTACATCACCTACACCATTGCCAAACCAACCATCAAGAGGAAAGGCCTGTATACTCCTCTACATACTCCTAGTCAGCCTTGGGAATTTGTCTCCATGGATTATATGTCAGGCCTTCCTTCTACTAAGCATTGAAAAGATTGTGTTTTCATGGTCGTCGACAGATTCTCTAAGATGACCATCATGGCGGCCTACAAGACGAGTATCACAGCAGAGGCCACTTCTAAGCTCTTCTTTGAGTGAGTGTGGGTAGAATTTGGGATCCCATAGTCCATTATCTCAAATCAGGGCAACATATTCCTGAGTACATTTTCGTTAAGTCTTTGGTTGATGTTGGATACAAAAATCACTAAGTACATGGCTTTCCATTCCCAAACTGATGGCCACACAGAGGTTGTCAACAGGATGATCATACACATTTTGCACATGTACAACTCGAAGTATCCACACACATGGGATGAAAGTATCCCCTATGTCCAATAGAGCTACAACAAACCTCTCCACAGGTCAACAAGAGATATCCCCTTTCAGTTAGGGCTCAGATTTTAGTCATTATGCCCCATTGATGTGGCCATACTATTTGCAGCCACTCTGGTAGATTCGGCTCATGTGCAGTCTGAAGCTAAAAGGGCTAACAGCTTCACTTAGCACATTCAACACATCCGCCAACAAGTCCATGATATATTGGACAGATCCAATGCTAAGTACAAGCAGCGCCATGATCAGGATCGAGTGTCACACAAATTCCAGGTGGGTGACAAAGTTTGGCTACATTTGCAAAGGGAGTGCCTTACTGGATTCCACTGTAAGCTTCACCCGCTCCAATATAGTCCATACACCATCATTAAGGCCATCAGGGAAAATTCCTTCGAGCTCAGCATCCCACCATTCCTTAGTCTGCAACCAGTGTTCAATGTAGATCACCTTCAACCATACTTTCCACTACTATTGGACACATCTGACATTGCATAATAGCTCACACCAAGAGAGGTCAACCCAGACTGCATGGAATAGGCCACAGCTGATCATATCATGGACACACGGATCAAGAACACTTGCCAATAGAGGATATAGCTATATCAAGTTGTCAAAGTAGGCCAACTCCTTCACCAAGGAAAATGGCTCACTAGGGACCAAGTTCAACAGAAGTTTCCTCATCTCATGAAGGAACTCAACACAATGGGGACCATTGCTTCCTAAGGGGGGAAGACTAATCTTCATCGATATTAGTGGCCACCCATCTATTCCACTTGGACCATCACCATTGGTTCTTTTAGTTTTTCAGTTTCCTTGATTGTACCACAATTTACTATTTTTGGCAGTTTTTCTGGTCCTAAACTTCTGGAGCTATTTTGAGGCCCTAAACGATGTTTTTTTGGCAAAAGTCCAGTGATTACAAAAGTAATCCCATCGACGGTTGTATTCATCAAATAGATATTTCCAATGAGGTATCACACATGTCAAGCCGAGATAATATGACCAAGTTATGACACCGGGAAGTTGGCTGCCCAAATAACCCCAACAGGGCCAATATACTCTTGGTGTTACATCTCCTCGAGTCAGGGTTTTGGTTGTTTAGGGTTTTCTCTTATTGTTCAATAATAAAGTGGCCCTTGAGCTCATTGTAACTCAGTTCTAAGGTATGTAGATGCCACATCTCTTCTCAGTGATAAACTACCATCACTTGAGCTATCTTATTTCCATTTTGTTTGTAAGCATAGTTCAATATTTTTCTATTAACAAAATGAAGTGTTTTTCTGTTACATCTCTGTGTTTATGAGTATATCTATAAGTTGTTGTGTTCCTGTTTAAGTTCATATCAATTATCAGGCATTCCTTGTCTCACTTCAACTCTCTCTCTCTCGCTCTCTCTAACTCCCCTTCAGTGCTCATGAAAGTGGAACCTACAATTCATTTCGGCCATATAATTTTCTCCTTACACTCTTACGTTGGGGGGGAATCTGTTATCACCCAAAAATGATTAGCAACCATTTCCTACTAGGTGGATTGAAAAACATCATGTAGGATTAATTTTACCATAGTAAATTCACTTTCACCACAGGAAATAATTTAGTAAACCATTTTTCATAAATTATGCCAAAAATGGGATTAATTAATTCATGAAGGTACAACTCTCTTAGAAATGGTTTAGGAATATTCTCTTAACAAAGGAACCTATAGAATATACATTTAATTGAATTTGAATATAAAATCACATTTTTTTATTTGGGAAAAAAGAAAAGAACCAAAAACTAAATAACATCACTGCAAAATAATACAAATCAAAATGAAAGTCAGGTATAAAATATAAATGACATTTTACGTTATAACTAAAAGAAGATATGACTGTTAGTTTCTATAGGCCTTGTCTTATCCAAGTAGAGAGGGATGATGACCAATTAGATTATTAAAAATCTAATGTTCAATCTAAGATAGATATGTCTTTAATTAAATTTCAAAATAAGTGGTTAGCATACTACTAATGCTTTAGCAAATCCACCTACTATATCAGAGTCTCCTACATAACCACCTCCACAAAAATTTATTCTAGAAAGTTAGCCAAATATTTCTAAGATAGCTAGTGAACGACTGGTTCCCGACCCAAAGTTTCCACTGAGCCTTTTTCCTCACCAAATAGTACCTTACAGATCCCTCCACCTAAATTCAAGGTTTCCCAAGATCCCTAAATTCCCATCACATTGAAATGATGCTTCTTCTAAATCTGTGCATACCTATAGCATAGTACATGACTTGGCGCAGTCTCTTGGGTCCATGTCAATGCTGAAAGTCCTCCAAACATGCCTATCCCAACGGAAACCTATATTATTTTCTTTGGGTGCTGTGGATCCCTATGAATATAATATGATTGACTTTGATGTTGATAAAGAAAAACATCCCCCCATTCCTTCATTCATTGTCTTTCAAATACTAGTCTCCATAAAAATGATATTATCTAGTGGTGTATCATAGATGAAGGCACCTCCACCTATGTGATGGCCTCTAGTGTTTGGCAGAAACTAGGTTCCACTGACTTGTCACGATCCACTATCACTCTTCATGGTTCGTACGGTCATCCCTCCCAACCCCTATGTTTATATCATAATTTCCCCATCACTATTGTTGGTAAGATGATATTAATTGATATTGAAGTCATTGATGCCCCTTTAGATTATAACATCTTGTTGGGTCATAGTTACACTTATGCCATGTTTGTTCTCACATATGTTGTCTTTCATAAGATGTGATTTCCTCACATTGGAAATAGCATCACTATTGATGAGTTGAATTACTAGGACCCTTAGTCTCAGATCTCTCCTCATACGACTATCCCTTCTTTAACCAATGTTTCTCTTGGAGTCTATAAATATTCCATGCTACTTGGGGCTTACTATGACCAACCACATACTCCTTTTGAGCCTCTCTTCTAGTGTTTGCATTCTTCAAATGTCACAGGCATCTGACAAGCATTTTAGTATGCCTTCTTAGCAGCCAACTCCTTCGCAACCTCCTTCTCAAGTCTCAACGCGTCCTTCAATTACAATTACTCTAGGCAAGTTTCCTTCTTTTGGCATCTCTTACAGTCCTTTTCCACCTAGAACCATTCCACCAGGCCCCTACCATCCTGAAGCAACTCCTCAAGGCGATTACCCTTCTAGTTAGATACCTTTCATGTTCTAGCCAGCATGAATTTTTCTCTACCCCTATAATGGCTGCGTTCAAATTTCCTAACATCACCTTGGGGATCCTAATTTGGTACTTTAATTCTCTCACAAGCACTCCTCCTGACCAACTCAAACCTTATTTAACTCTGACTTTGCTTTAACCTATTGTAACCACCCCTTCCTTTGCTGCAATTCCATAATAACCTCAACAAGAAGCCACTCCTGTTTTGAAATCATCCAGTGAGGGGGTAAAGCCTAGAAAAAGAGAAACAAAGAAAAGTATCCCCAAACAACTCCCTCTCCTCCTAAACCTCCAAATCCTTCTCCTTCATGTGCTTAATTTGTGTGTTGTTGTTGGGCATAACACCAATACTTTTCATGAGCTCCCTCATATTAAGAATTCTTTCTCTGATATCTTTCATGACCCTAACATTCCTGACTTCAATGTCACCTTACTTAAGTCAAATAAGAAGAACAAATATTTATGCAAGAATCACCCTTGTGCTTTGTGTGATAAGTATGAAAATTATTTTCATCATTGTCCTCGTCTTGAATATTTTTGTGATACACTTGAAGTTCTTTTCCTGTTAGATGCCGCTCATAGTAGTTCCACTTCTCTACCTACGGGTTCTGGGCCCATTACTTTTCCAGAACATAAGGTTTCTTAACACACCATTATGATTCCCCCTCTTGGTGTCGACATGACAGGTAGTTACACAACCATTATCTACCTATCATCATCTATGACATCAATATATTCATACTCTCTTGGAGTTTCCTATTGTGATTCTTTCAAATGTTTTTCAGAGGAAACTTCAGTTTCAACATCGGTAAATGTCACATCTACTAGTCATCCCTCAAACCCTCCTAGAGATGTGCATGGGAACTTTATCTCAGTGAATATGCCTCAGGTGGTTCCTCTTCATCACACAGTTCCTCTTCCTCTCATCCCACCATTTTTCATTTTGAGGAAGGCATCATGGAAGCCATGAACACCTGTCATTATCCTTGGGATGCTACGTACCATTGTCCATACTTCCTTCCATAGAAAACCCATGATCAATGTGTTGTGGAGTCAAAAGACTTCATCCATGGTGAGGTCAATTGGTTGAATAACCCTTAATTCGAACCCATGAATTCAAACCACATACACCTTGTGGCCATTAGATTTCCTCTTAATGTTTGGGTAAGGCAACATCCATTTTTTAGTGTCCAGGAAAAGGAATTCTCCCCAACCCTCATAGTGCATCTGGTAGTGTTGACTTTAGTAACATTATTCTTCCCCATTCAAAAGAACCTCTATAATCCCCTATCACTGAAAATCACCACAGGATGATCCACTTAATCATTCTTGTCTTGCATCAACAACCCAATCCCTTATACATTGTTTTTGTTCAAACTTTGTGTCGTCTAGCAGAGCATCAGTTTATTATATTAGAAAACACTCTTTGGTATGGTGACACGATGTATGAGATTCCATAAATTCAATTAATTTGACTCATATATACAGTACCAAATGATATTGGTAATATTCCATTTCCTTTATCTAATTGTACCTATCCATTCTTCCCATAATAAGGCAACCATAGACAAATAAATGGCAACCAATTCATCAAAATAATGCATAACCATACTATGTATAAAAAAATCCATATAGTTTTTGGAGTCCACTACTCTAAATATATATTACATGCCCATCGCATGTTATTACCATGGGGGGCACATATGCTGCTACATCTACTCAAACTCTTATGGAAGTTCTCATGCCAGTCAGGCTAGAGGCTTGAATCAATTATTCAAGCACCAGGAATGCAACGGATCTTCACAAACACCTGCAGTTGGGGGAACCATTCCCACCTTTGCATACCTAATCATCCCCCTCCATCACATATGTTGGGGGTAAATATCTCATGCGTGAGGGCATGATATCCCCTAGCCACCTCCTCACTTAATTAATATTAATTTTAGCCTTGACCTCAACAATCTAGTTGTTGCCAATTATCCTTTCAGGCCTTGGATAGTTTATGTTACTTGCCACTCTGACGAGCCATATACACATTGCATATTATAGATGCTTGATACAATATTCTCAAATATTCTACTCTATGTAATACCACACTTATCACTGAGTCCTCATGTATGAATTTATGTGTGGGAGGGGATGATCCTAGACCTTCTCTAGTACTTCAGTCATGTATTATATTCTTACCTTGATTCTTCACCGGGAACCATCATTCCAAGAAGCATTAAGGCCATTTTTAAACAAGTAAGGCCACCTACCTCAGAGTTGCATATCCAAATTCTAACAATCTATTTTCCTACCAGAATCTCGATAATAGTTAGGGCCTTATCCTCCTCTCCAAATTCTCTAACAAATCAATGTGAAAATGAATTAGATTTGGGGGCAAGAAGCCCTTTTATAGGAAAAGACTAGTTTTTCTATCAATAATTGAGAGAAAATTGTAGCTTAGTTTGATGAACCATCAACACCATTGGAAATCTCTTACCAAGATCTATAATGGGTCTCTCTTTATTTTTGGTAATTTGAAACTTTTCAATAAGGAGTTTTTTCCAAGAAGTTTCACTTTGTTGCCTCTCAAAATCTATTATCTTAACACGAGTCACCTATTCTCGTGTACCACTTTGCGTTTACACTTGTTGAATTATGTGTTGAGGTTCTATGTGAGTAACCATCATTTAATCATGTTTTTATGGTCCCGTTTAGGCCTTTCACATGTGGAAGCATCATCACATTACCCTTGTTTAAAGCATCTGAGATGAGTCAGGCTTGCATCCATAAAGTATGTTCAAAGGCCCATTAAGTCTTGTTACAATATATCATCCAACTTTGTGTCACATTCATCCCATTTTGCTAATGTTTGGCCTCCGTCTAACTTTACATGTCTTTGAAAAGCCTCTGTCTGAGTAATCGTCCATCTGCTCTAGAATGTAGTCAATCATTGCAAGCTCAACCATGCATGTTATTCTCTGAGAAGCAAAGTTGTCAGACCACCATTCAGATTATATCTATCATTATCATCCTTGGTGTCAATCTATTTCTCACATTACTATGATCCTCGTGCCTTTGTTGGGGACTCCTCATTGCTTTAACTTTGGCAGGCCCTCTACTGTCGAATTCATCACATATATTTCAGTTGAGAGGTTTATAGGGTGGTGTACTGTGGTTGCAACCTTAATCATTGTTTAGTCCCTTGAATCAAGCATAGGAAATCATCATTTCACTGTGACTTGGTTTTTTTCATGTGCTCAACTCCAGGTCATTATCCCACAATCGAGAATCATACATTTGATAGTCCAATGATCAAATATATTGTACCTTCATTTCACGAGTGTGTGTGAGGTGTTCCAAATCTCATGAGGGTATGTCCCTTCAAGTGCCCCCCCCGAATGTCAAGAGCTCTTCATCCAACCTGAGATGTAGTTCCATACATTTGATTGGTTTGGTCTCTACTCATCACAACTCTCACATCATGGCTTTTCTCCCTAATATGATACATTCAAATCTTCATAGCCATTTCTTGTTCAATAGGGAATATTTGGTGATATCCCCCATAACCATGTCAACACGAGGGGCATTATGTCTCATGTACTCATATGAGTAGATGTTATTGTATTTTGTCCTAGCCTATGTTTTCTAGACACAATATGTATATGGGCCTCATTATATCATGTGTCACGTATCATGTACATTGTTTCTCATACCCAGATTGTTGGGTGCACCATAATTATTTGTACTCAGTTATATTGGCGAGTATGGGTATACCTTTCTCACCTCTTTTGAGATCATATACTCCAAAATAAAAGGAGACTTATATCAGATTAGTAGGTCTTCCCCCCTCCATTATCGGTCCTTCCTTGTCTCGCTTTAGATCTCTCTCTCTCTCTCTCTCTCTCTCTCTCTCTCTCTCTCTCTCTCTCTCTTTTATCAGATTAGTAGGTCTTCCCCCCTCCATTATCGGTCCTTCCTTGTCTCGCTTTAGATCTCTCTCTCTCTCTCTCTCTCTCTCTCTCTCTCTCTCTCTCTCTCTCGGTGTCTCATGAAAGTGGAACCAACAACGTATTTCAGTCATATGATTTTCTCCTAACACTCTTATGTTGGGGGGAAATCTGTTATCACCCAAGCATGATCACATAGCATTTCCTATTAGGTGGATCGAAATACACCATGTAGGATTCATTTTACCATAGTAAATTCACTTTCACCATAGGAAATAACTTAGTAAACCAGTTTTCTTAAATTATTTCTCATTAAAATTCAAAAAACCCCATAGGAATATTTAAATAAATGAGCATTTATTTAATATTCTCTAGGAATAATTATTAAATCGTTATTTGATCATTATTCCTTATCACCTTTGACTTAATCACCTTGGAATAATTAAATAAACCCTGATTTATTAGTTATTCCTATTTTTATTTTTGAGATAATTGTTAAAAGATTATTTAATAATTATTGCAAATTCATATTTTTCTTAATTCTCACAAAGCGATTAATAAATAGTTTTTATTTTTTACTTACTTCAACCGCTTTCTAAAAAGTTATATCTAACCATTTTAAATATCTTTAACCTCTCAAAAAATATAATAAAGTATTCACAAAAGTTAGATTTTGATTTAGTCAATAATATTTTATTATTTTCTAATTCCTAATTTGGCTCAATACTTTGTTATAAATAAGAGGTTTTTCCATTATTTCCATTTTTTTAAAAGAGAAAAATATTGCAAGCACAAAGACATCAAAATGACTCATTCCACAGAGGAGAGTCTACAAAACCATGTTGTAAATCTTCCTCACCATGATTTTAAATAAAATTATTACTCATTTGAATTCCTCCATTGAGTCATTGCACTTTCAATTACTATTACTATACGTTTTGAGCTTGCATCATATATTTTCTTGACGAGATTTTTCCATGTTTTATTGTAGATCTACAACATAGAAACAACTATTTTCCATTTTAAAGTTAATAGTGACTAATAACTTAAATAAAATATTTTTTTTACAATTGCTAAAAATATCTCATACTAACAATTTGTTCTCTCCCTCACAATAATGTTTACATATAAATATATCAACATACATTTTAGTGTGAACGAAATGATCTTTAATACATAAATAAAAATACGTTTACTTGAAAAATATAAAAAACTTGAAAATAAAATAATCAAAACTCTATACTCTTCACAATTACTTACCATTTTGATGCACAAGTAAAGTTATGTCAATGGACTTTTTTCTTTGATGCTTTAATTACATAATTACAATAAATTTAAATACAAGCAAGGTTAAAAATGATTTCTTACGGATAAATGTCATCGTCTAATGTCAAATGAACTATTGTTTACAACATTTATAAAACATCCTAAATTTGAAGGCATAGAAGGTCAAAAAGATTTCCTAAGAATCAATGTGGTGATAAATGTCATTTTCTAATCTCAAAGGTAGTAATGTCTACAACATTTATACAACATCTTTTCATTTATTGATCAATAAGCTTTCAACTCTATACCTCTATATTTATTGATTTACAAGTTTTCAAATATATATATATATATATATTATGGTTTAATATATGAATATTTAAATTTTATTTATATATGGGAATTTATATATATATATATATATATATATATATATATATATATATATATATATATATATATGAATATTATATATATATATATATATATATTATATATATATATATATGAATTTATATATATATATATATATATTTTCACAACTGGTTTACAGATACCCATGGTCAGTGGGTCCGCTACGTCTATGATCGAACAACGCTAGGGTGGATCCCACCCGAAGGGGGTCACACCCCTCCGCCTATTTACTGATCCGACCTCAAGAGCTTTTGGGTTTCAACCCTGTGACCTCCCATTGATGAGGCACTTGATTCACTGATTGAGCTAACTCTTGGGGCTTTAGCCAAAATAAAAATTATTATTATTATTAAAATTTGATTAAATAGTAGTTATTGAGGGATCAAATTTCTTCATGTGAGTTTTTGAGAGTGCAAAATAAAATGTGTTAATTTTCATTGTTTAAATTGTATTTTTGAATGCTAAGTAGAGTATATATGGGACCAAATAAATGTTTTAACCATAAACTTTTTTTTTCATTATAGATACATAAATTTTTTTTAATGATAAATATCTGCCATATTTGTGAGAATAGGAGCATCGAGGATGAAAATCACTTCCTCTTAGAGCGCCCTACATACAACCACATTAGATCTCAATTTCACAACCTTTGTTACAATACTGACCTTCCTAGCCTTTTACAATGCCAAAATTATAGTGAACTCGGGAGGCTTCTCTCCAAGCTTTTTGAGCATAGGAATAAAATCTTAAATCAAAATAAATAATTTGTCTTTTTAGGTCCGATAGATCATTATTTGGTCTCAGCGGACGTTAACCATCATCATCATCATCATCATATACTTAATTTTACATAACATGTACATGGAAACATTTTGTCAGACATTAAAATGGTTTTTTTATTGTTAATATATTGTTAGTTATATTTCAATACTAATTCCTATTAAAATATTTTATTGATATATTTTTTAATATACCACATTAAAATATATTATTTTAACAAATATTTTTCTACATATAAATATATGTGAAGTTGATATGGGCATGAATTAATTAATATAAATCTTCAAACAGTTTATTTACATTTTTTGCTGAAATAAAGTTGAAAAGTATAAAATTTAAACATCTTACTCGTACATTTTTTTAATTCTATTTTTTTATTATAGCAAAAAACCTTTTTTTTTTTTTTTAAATAACTTCTGAAAAGAACATAGTTACACATCCCCTCATACTCAACTCAATTTACTCTAGAATACCATTGATATAGATGATTTCTAACCAATTTGAAGCAATGTCACAAAAAAAAGGATTATTCATACAATTCTTATATTAATTGATATATGAACAACTAAATATTTGTACAAGTATAAATTTGTACATTAGAATAACTTTTAGGGTTATAAGTATGTCTATTTTGTAATAAGGTTTTTACCATTTTAATTTAATTATCAATAATTATAGGTGGATTGTAGAGATTTAACCTCTACAAAATATATTAGAATATTCCTAATAATATTAACAAATCAAAGATTGAAATTTATACATTTTTTCATTAACTTAATTAATTAAAAAAAACATATAAACAAATATATATGAAATAATTTATGATTTTTTAAATTTATATTATTAACAATTCATCATATTATAACAAATTTTATTTTTCATTTAAAAAATTACAATAAATATATATAATAATAATAATAATTTAAAATAAAATCAGTGTAATTAAATTTTTAATTTATAAATATTTTATACTTTCATGTTTATTATAAATTGAGTCTTTTGATTTATCTATATTTAATCTATTTTATAAGGGAATACTTTTTCTAAGCATTCACTACTTTGAGTCCACATGTAATAAAAAACTCTCATAATATTATTTGAAATTATAATTTAATATATATAATATTTTTCTTATAAATTGTGTCTTTTGATTAACTATATTTAATCTATTTTATAAGGGAATACTTTTTCTAAGCATTGACTACTTTGAGATATAAATCTTTCTCCACATCTAATTAAAAAAATTGTTATAATATTATCCGAATTTATAATTATTTTGGAATTTTTCTTCCAACCAAAAGATTATATTTTGGAATTTTTCGTCCTATCAGTAGACGACATTATCAGTAAACGAGTTGGCTGGAAACAAGATTGGAGTGATAAAAAAACAAATTCAACCAGTTGTACACATTGCCTTCCAGCAGATTTGAGTTGAAAAAAGAGCGTACATTCTGCGGTCCACTAGATTTGAGCTGATGAAGGCGAATGACAGAGGAAGAACGTGTTGGCATGAAACAGGATTCATGTGCTAAAAGTCAGATTCAGTTTTCTGTACAATTTGTTATCTAGTAGACTGTAAGTGTGGTTGAAAAAGGGGAAGTACAAAGTAGTTAATATTTATTAGGATATATTTATTTTAAATACAATTTAATATGAGTCTAGATTTAGATTTATTTTAAATACTATTTAATATGAGTTTAGAAAAAATTAATTTCTTTACGTTGAAATTTTGGTATAAATTCATATTATTTATATATTTTATTTTATTTTTTAGTTTTTTATTTATTTTTAAATTTTTATTTTGGAAGATAAAAGTAAAATTTGGAATTTGATAACAAATAGATAAAAATACACATGATAGAAAATGAACCTCTAGATTCAACAAATCTATTAAACTATAAATAACTAACAACAATATATACTAACTTTAAATTAAAATAAATATATTATTCAATAATAAACATATACTACATCTCTTATTAATTAAGCGATAGAATCGTAAATATTACTTGCAAAAGCACAAGGAGAAAGCAATTAGGAATTCTGAAAAAAAAGAGAGGACATAGAGTGGAAATTTTAAAGAAGCGGGTAATCTATTTTAATTTTAATGTATTAATAGAAATTATTTTACTTGTTTTTTAAACTAATGATATAATTTATCTTAATGATGTAATTTATATTTTTAAACATATGGGTAAATCTAACATTTATTCAAATATAAAATGAAACAAATCCTTTTAAATTTCAAACAAAACTAAGTTACGAAAATTTAAAAAACAAATAGAGTCAATCGTTAACATGTTGATTTTACCATATAATTAGGTGTTTCAATTATTTTTATTACGCTGCCCCTACAAACGCTGTACACATTTGAGGGTGCATGTTGAGATGGTATATAATTTCAACGACAGAACGACACGATTGGCCAACCATGTCTTACCAAATATAATATTTAGACGGTGACAGTATACTCAATAGTTGGGCCTTGTCTTACCAAACATAATATTTAGACGGTGACAGTATACTCAATAGTTGGGCTTACACGTACCTCAAATTATATTCCCTGAGCAATCAGATATCTTTAGCGATAAATATACGCTTCACATTTTATTAAAAGAGTTTGTCATGGATCTTTATCCAATAACGTTACAGTGATAAATATGGTATGCCCAAGACTAATAGATATTCCAGAAGGTAAAATATAAATAATGTATATGTTAATTTTATTTTATTTTTGGAATCAAGTCATTTTTATTACTTAAAAGCAGATTTTTATAGTTTTATAAAAGTATGTAGAAATATCAAGGAGGGCCCTAAGTCTTTTCCCAAAACACATCAATCTGATTAGATTATATAGACTTGGCCCACCAAAACTACATGTGAATGCACCCATGCGTAAGATAAACATAACTATTAACTCCCTTGCATCCCAATCTCATAGACGCACAAAGAGGAAATATGCATATAAGGTTCAAAGTTACCATTATACATGCCTTATCATCGAAAGGGACAACTCAACAAACGTAAAAGCCAAAAATAATGTCACATCTGGTAAACCAGAAACTAGACTCGAGACTATCTACAAAATTAAGATTCAAACCTTGGAAGGAACGCACCGCACTAAAGCCAGGACCTTTCATGCTTACCGCCATGGAAATGAAAGATAGAGGAAATGGCCACATGTTCATCATAAAAAAAAACAAGAACCACCATAAGGAGCCATCCCCCAACGCTTTGCCCCACAGAAAAGCACTAGTCATTATCAAAGGGAGAGATGGTTGTCGCAAACCTTGAACTAGAGTCTCGAGAGCCAACCTTCTTCCACCATCTTAATCACACTAAATGTGGCTCTCTATGTGAGTAAGGTGATAATCAAATTTGTTAACAAAAAAACTTCTTGTTCGTGAACATTCTCTTGACATCTTCGAGAGATAGAGAAAATGTTATATTTTTTCACTTGTTTATAACTCACCACTAGGCCTAGAAGTGCCTTCATCTCCCAATGCAGAGCTAGTGAATTGAGATACTATTTTTTCGTACCCCTTGAAGGGTCAGGGACCCAACATCTTATATGCTCCAAAAGCTCCCACTCAAATAGAGATTATCTCTCCACCCCCACTAGTGTTTCAAGCTTTCAGATTTCTCTTGGAGTTTCTCGCAAGAGCACATTAAGAAAGTAGACAACCAAGATGTGGGGAAAAAGGAGAGCCCCAAGCTGCCCCTTACGGGCATGGATAACACATCCCCACCTACTTCTCCCCCTCTCACAAGGTGCCATGGTTGTATTAGGGCCAAAGTCCCAACAGTTACGATGGGAGCCTCTACTTGCAAAACAACAGAACACGAACCCAAACCCAAAACAAACACAACCGAAATACCAGAAGGCTAGATCATCATACTAGCTCCAACAACAGAACCTCAACTCAACACATGGCCTGGAAATTGAAATTGAAGGGGAAATTGACTCCACCACCAACTTTTCCCCAATAAGCATCGAATCCTAAAGCGACCCCCTAGTATCTATATCAACCAAAAACCACACAAAGCACCACCCACCCACTAATTTCAAGCACCAAATAATGTAGCCCCATGAACAAAACCAAAGCTTACTAAACATTGGAGAAATTCTACCTCTAGGATTTACAACCCCAATCTTGAAACAAAAACGGGAAAACCCCAACTCAGAGTTGAATACAAATTGACCTAAGTTCACAAATTAAGGCAAACACTAGAGAGAAGCTATGCCCCGGAACTTCAAACCTATTAAATCTCATACCAGACCACCCTAAACTTCTAAAGAAATAAATCATGGTGAATTTAAATTGCACCTCAGAATTTGTTTCAACACAAAGAATGAGTATTGTCTGTAGCCCACCTATACAACGCGCAATGACCCACCATGCACCAAAAATGACAACCATGAAAAATGTATCCCTCAAAGTCCACATTAACCCACAAGAAAGCCCACCAACCATTCTAAGCATACCATATTCCCACTGCAGCTCGACAAGAATTACCAACATAATTGTAGACTAGTCATTGAACTAGGTGTCTAAGGCCTGATTTGCGGCTCTAATTCTCTCACCATAAACTGTAAAACCACTTCTCCCCTTCATCAAGTAGAGGTTGTGTGCCATTTGGAGAATGCATGTGCATGCATGTGGGAGGATGTTGTGACCTACATCCATTAAAACTCAATGGGAAGATGGGGTGGTGAGCGCACCCTCCAAGGGCCCCATTTAATTCCAGTGAACAACCCATCAGGGGAATGTATATATTAAAATATCAATTTAAATTAGTTCTATTTTTTTCTAAAAAAATAATTATCATATTATTTTATGTTTTATCATTATAATTGTACTTAGTTCCGCACGGTGTGGCTTGTTGGCCAGCAAATGTACTACCAAGGTGTTTGTGTCATTGTTTAGGTCATAGGTTCAAACCTCGTCTTACTCGTGCATTGTGCTTGGGGGTGGTGCAGTTGTAGTTGGAGGTGATAGTGGCAATCGTCGAGGATTGACCCCATATCACATAAGCATGAGAGTAGCATGTTACCGATTCCTCCAGCCATAAAAAAATAAAAAATAAAAAAATAAAAAAATATTATAATTGTACTAAAGATAATAATAAAATATAGTTTAAATTATGAGGTAAACAAAATATTTTTTTTAATTTTTATTTGGCAATTATATTATACTATATTTTTAATTAAAAATAATAGTAAAATATAGTTTAAGTTATTAAAGTAAACAAAATAATTTATTTTATTTTTTATTTGGTAATTATATTATATTATATTTTTAATTAAATGTTAGTGGAAAAATCTCAAAAAATAATTAATAATTAAAATTTTCATGAAGAATGTTTTATTTTTTACTTCTAAATTTAACATTTCATTATCTTACATTTCGTTATCTTATAAGTGAGTGAAGATTTTCATAGATATTTATATTAAAAATAATTTCTAAAAAGAAATTTAAAAGATTTAATCGATACCATTTTTTTAGAAACCCCACCATCATTAATAACCAAATAGCATAATGATGTCTAAACAAATGTTGAAGATCCATAAAATAGAGAAAGTCAGAAGGTAAATTAATAATAGATTAATCTAAATAAATTAATAATACATTAATCATAAGATTAAATTAAAGGTACACATAAAATATATATATCTATATATATTATATGATTATCAATCCACAAAGATTCAAAATATCAATATTGGGATAAAGAATAATTATATTATAATGGTGTATAGAATGATTATATTATAATGGAGAATCGTATGTCAAACGAGCAAACTAAGGGAGATATACACAAAGACATAGACATATGAAACAAAAAATATATAAGTTATAAAAGGTTCGGAAGCAGGACAGTTCAAGTTGAAAATCAAATGAAATCGAAAGGAGCTAGTGTGTGTCTATATCTATATAAGAGAATTAAAGATCGACGAATATAAAGATTATAAAAATGAATTGAAATGGACCAAAGCAAGGTTGGAGCATAAAGAAAAGAGGGAAGAAAATTAAATAAAAATAAAGGGAGGAATGGATACAACAAATGAAATAAGAGGGAATGAAAAGGAGAAAGATAAAGAAAGATGGAAAATTTGATAAATGTTAATCTATCAGTGAGTCGATGGCTGGTCTATGTTTTTTCTTTATCATTTGGCATATTAATTGTACATGGGTTATATTTGTGTCCACTAGCTTTGAATCAATTACATTTTCACTTTAAGCAAATTAACAATGCATTTTGTCATCAATTATCTAATGTCTCATAAGATAAATTTAACATTTCACTTGTAATTAAAAAAATTAACCAATAAATAAAACTCAATCAATACTCGAAATATTATTATTATACAAATCTTATATATAATTTTAATTAATAATTATACATAAAGTAAAGGCATGTGTTTTAATATTTCAATCTTGAAATTTATATAATTTAATATTTTATTTTTCTAATATTCATTAATTACAAAAGATACATATTTATGGAAAGTGTGAAATACTTACTTGCAAGAGGAGATAACTTCATTAACTATGTATGTCTCATTCACTCTCCTATTCCAAGCTATCACAATTGATTTAAAGAGGAGGAATCTCCACCAAATTCGAATCTTCACCTAATCGTAGACTCAACTACTGAGTATATTTTAGCAAATGGACACCCAAAACCCCTCAATCTACTATGCCTCTTTGTACCTCGCTTTAGGTTGGCTTTGCGAGCCATGACCTTGGTTCAACATTAGTTAGCCAAACGAATCCCTAAATTGGACTTTTCGGTATCAGCCCATGGAGCGTGGACCGAACTCTTACCTGAAGCAGTATGGAAAGACGCTGGAACCAATTTGCTGCACCCTCAAATGGTCGTGATGTTAGTTTATTCCCTCTGACCCTACTTTCACGCAGGTCGCTAAGCCTTAGGGTTCTGTCAGTCTACCCTTTATTCTGCCCTTCAGTACCTCTGCGAAGGTGTACGATTGACCTTCTTTTATCTGAAAATGAGATCTTAGATTAATATTAAGTATTACAAACTCATGTGCATGGATTTGCCTACATTACTTAGTCCAATGGATCAATAAGATTGTGAATAACATAGACAATGAAGTAGTTAAAGAAACATAATAGACACACATAACACAGTAAGATAATCAAGGAGTTCACCCAACACCCCTGGGCTATGTCTCCTAGTCTAGCCTTTAGTGGTGACCTCTCTATTATGTCTTTGAAAATAGAGTTTTACAAAAGTGAGCTCAATTTCAGTCTCACTCAACTGATACAAAACAGCAAGGCTTTACTTGGATCCCCCAAGTCTTTCTGAGTACATAGACTCTCCTCACTGACTCTCTGCCTCTGTTTTCTCTCCATCTCAGCACTTCTTCCTCTCTTTCTCCGTCAGTCTGTGGCTTTGAAGCTAATCGACACTGCCTGTTCGTTTCCCTTTCTCAGGCTCTCTGGCTCCCGGCCTCTATCAGCTCGAATCCCCCTCTGAGCTTTAGTAATCATTGCTAAATTCCTTCAAGGATGGTGGCCACCTGTTCTGTAATGGAATGGACCATTGATGCCTTTGAAATCCAAAAAAAAAATGGTCATTCTCTATTTACACAGAGAAATACACATAAAACTGTGAAAATCCGCCAATCTGTCGTTTATCGGATTTGAAATATTATAAATTCCGCTCTATACTCCTATCGGGTCTTCCTTTATATCTCTTATCGCATCTCCACCGTTGATATGAGAGATCTTGATCAAACCGCTGAGGTTGATTTCAGGAGGCTCATGCGTACGGGAGTTAACTGCCCAAAAAGGGTGCTTTTCTCACTCTGGTGCCTAGCCACGTGGCAGCCAGTGTATGGGCTTGGGTAGAGCCCGGCCAAAACCACTTACCACCTATGACCCGCTTGAAATCCCACTTATTTCGGATCTCAAAACATATATACCGGCATGTATAGACCCTTTCGGGTCTCGTTTCATTGTTTATTTGCATTTCTTTGGTTTTTCATTTATTTAACAAAAATGTGATTTACATTGAAAAACCCTTTTACCGAACTTGAAATATTATCAAGTATCACCCATAATCCTCTCCAGTCCGTTTTCATCGCATCGGTGCTTTATTCTTTGTATTTTGTTTATTTAACAAAAACATGAAATACAAAGGAAAACTATGTCTTCTAGAACTCAAAATATATGTGTTCTCATTTATAACCCTGTCGGGTCTGGCTATCATAGTCCCATGCATCAGCCTCGCTCCTTTGTGTTGCTTCGATGCGATATTGCGACTCGACTCGTCGCAATTGCATATGCCATAAGACCCCAGGCCTTTGTAAGTGCTCCGTTGTAATCTGCCGATGCGATATGGCGGGTTGACTTGGGACGTCGATCTGCGCACTTGATCGATGGTCCTTATTGACCCCGCTGATTGATATCACAACATTTATATGGTCGCCTATGATAAGCTTTGCCTGTGTTTGCAATTTGCCATATGCCAATTAGATCTGGACCGTTGATCTGCTAGATCCGACGAATCCTATGCAAAGTTGTTTTAAGCCTCCGATAGGCCTTATTTCACTATTTTCTTCATGTTTTTCACTCCCAATAGTGTAATACACCTTTTTTTAAAGGATTTCTTTATGCGATATTTTTTAACTATGTGAAGACTGAGAGGTTTTTAGGATAGATTTGGATCACACCTTCCCACTGAAAAGGCTTTTGGACCACCAAAAGTTGGTTTTTAAGCATCAATCAAGTGAGGATACAGCTCCGTCACTTGCCCAATTTCCATCCATCATGCACTACTTGGTTTTGAACCTTTGAGTCTGATTCTGATGTACTCAACATCCCCTTTGCATGTAGTTCTCACCTTTCTATCCAGAAATGTATCTTCCTACAACTCATTGAGATATTCAGTCATAGGTCATCAATAGAAGGCAATTGACTTTGCTCTTCGAGATTTTCAATTAATGAAGGTTCAAACAGTCTCAAATTTTCTGCATTAACCACTAAATAGATGTGCATGTAAGCTGGCAAAGCAAGGTGAAAATCATTCTCACCAATTTTATCAAGTATCTTGAAAGGCCCATACCTTATTGGCTTCAGCTTATTTCCTCCACCTTGCAATCTGTCTTTGCTGATGTACAATGAGACTTGATTACAAACTTGGAAGCTATGCCCAATTCGATGCTTATCATGCCTTGTCTTATACTTGGCCTGGCTCTTTTCCAATTGTTCCCTCACTGCCTGGTGAATTTCTTGGATCTGTTTAATGAACTTGGTTGCTTTTCCCACATCACTTGTTCCATCAACTGCTATTTCTTTTTCAAAGACAAAATCCAAGGGAGACCTTGTTGTAAAACCAAAATAAGTCTCAAAAAGAGATCTCTCTGTAGAAGAGTGCTTGGCATGGTTGTAAGCATGTTGCACATAACATAAATGTTCATCCCAAAGCTTGGGATGCTTGCTGCAATAACCACTAAGCAACTGAATCACTGTCCTGTTGACCACCTCTCTTTGGCCATCTGTTTGTGGATGAAAGGTTGTGCTTTTCTTCAGTTTGGTGTCCATCAATTCCCACAGACTTGACCAAAACTTCCCAACAAATTGGGAATCTCGATCAGATACAATGGAAGTGGGTAACCCAAAATGAACCCAGTCATGCTGAATGAACAACTTCACTATTTGTTCAGTTGTAATTTGCGTGTTATAAGGTATTAAAATACACATTTTGTTGAACCTATCCACAATAACATACAAATAGTCATGACCTTTTCTAGATTTTGGCAATCCCCCAACAAAGTCCATGGAAACACTTTCCCAAGGACGAGAAGGAACTGGTAGTGGAGTGTACAAGCCTAGTTTTCTATTGTTGGGCTTGCTTTTAGTACACATGGTACACCCCTTAATATATCTAGAAACTGTTTCATGCATTCTTGGCCAATAGAAGAATCTTTGCAGATGTGCAACTGTTTTACTTACACCAAAATGACCTGATATCATAGAAGTATGTGCTTCCTGAATTATGTTAACTCTTTCAGTTTGTGGAATGCATAACTTTCCCAAATGATACAAGAGTTGGTCCTTAACATAATAATCCAATTCTTGTACTTGTTTGCCATGACTTAAAGTTGCATATACATCTTTAAAATCTATATCTTGAGCATATTGTTCAATGTAGCTTTCATGCATTACTGATTTATGCTTAAGTATAGTAGATTCATTTATGATTGGTCTGTACAACATATCTACAACTTTATTATGTATGCCCTTCTTATATCTGATGACTAGATGAAACTGTTGTATAAAACCCATCCACCTATAGTGCCTTGATTGCTGCAATTTAGTTTGTGAGTGCAAATACTGAAGTGGTTGATGATCAATATGTATAATTGTTTCTTTTCCCATTAAGTAATGTTTCCACTTTTTCACACTTTGCACTAATGCATACAATTCTTTATCATATGTGGGATAATTAACTACTGCAGAATTAAATGTCTCAGAATGATAACATATGGGTTTACCGTGTTGCATCAACACTGCTCCCATGGCATAGTCACTGGCATCTATTTCAATCTCAAATGGTCATTGAAGATTTGGTAGTGCTAGTACTGGTGCTGTACTAATTTTTTCTTTTAAGGTGTCGAAGGCTTTCTGTTGTTTTCCTCCCCACTAAAACACTTTTTTCAATCCTGTTAAAGGATGTAAGGGAACTTCAATCAAGGAAAAGTTAGCAATAAAATTTCTCCAATATTGCGCTGCTCTTAGGAAGCTCCTAACTTCTGTAGCGGATTTGGGTTTAGGCCAGTTTACAATGACTTTAACCTTAGAGGGATCTATCTTCAATTCACCACCCCCTACAATATGACCCAAATAATTTAAAGATGTTTTTCCAAATTCACATTTTGATAACTTAACATAGAGATTTTCTTTTTTCAAAACATCTAGAGCCTGCTTTACATGCTTCAAATGTTCTTCCCATGTTTTACTGAAAACAAGAATGTCATCTAAGTATACAATTACAAAATCAATGATAAAAGGCATGAGTACATCATTCATAACTCTCATGAAAGTGGTAAGAGCATTAGTTAAGCTAAAAGGCATAACTAGCCATTCATATAGCACTTTCTTTGTTTTGAAAGCAGTCTTCCATGCATCTTATTCTGCTACTCTGACCTGAGGATAGTCACTACACAAGTCCAACTTGGAAAAGTAAATTGCTTCTTTTAGCTGATCCAATAGATCATCAATGTGAGGAAGAGGATAACGATTCTTGATCGTTATTTTATTTAGTGCTCTGTAATCAATGCACATCCTCCACGAACCATATTTTTTTCTCACCAACACGATTGCAGATCTGCATGGTGATGTGCTTGGTCTTATGAACCCTTTGTCAAGCAGCTCCTGTACCTGCTTCTTGTTCTCTGCATTCTGTAAAGTGGATAACCTTTTATACCTGTAGCTGTGACTGTTGTTTCATCACCCGAGTCTAACCCCAAATCTTTCTGAATAGTAGTAGTAGTCTTCTTCTTCTTGTGATCAAAATTCTTAGGTTTCAGCTCTCGATGCAAAGAACACCAGTGTTAATCATCATGTCCATCCTTCTTGCAGTGACTGCATGAAGATTTTCCTTCCTCTCTTTCCATTTCTGCTTCTTCTTTTCCTTGCTCTTGCTTGCAGTGGGTTTTGATGATCCCCCAATCTTCGGGTTCACTTTCTTACCTCTAACCTCTAGATGTGTAGCCTGAATAGATACCTCATCTATGCTAGTAGGGTTAAACATGAGAATGGTGTGCCTCAAATAGCTATGTATACCACCTATATACTTCAACAAAGTTTCAGGTGAGTTTAGAGAAATGCCTAGAATTAAAGCTATTTTTCTAAATTCTTGGGTATAGCTTTGTACACTTTGCCCCTTTAATTGGAGAAGATTTTTCCAACTCATCATTGCTTGCTACATATAAGCTAGTAAATAGAATTGTTTTTTAATGGCAGAAACAAATTCACTCTAGGTAGAAAGAATTTTACCATGCTTCTTCAAATCAACTTGTGTCGTGCCTTCCCACCACACCAAGGCAGTTCCTCCAAGGCGAAGGCTGGCCAACTGAATCTTTCTCCTTTTGAATCGATGTTTTGCACTGTGGAATATACATCAATTTATCTAATCCAATTATCTAGCTATTCTGCATTTAATTCTCCATCACAAATTGGCAAATAAAATTTTACATCTAATTTAAGCACAAAAGTCTTCTTCTTTTTCTTCCCATCAGGGCTAGGAGATGAGGATGATGGAGGATATGGTGGAGGAGATGATGGAGGAAGATTTTCCCCTTTCCCTTTTCCCTCTAGGGAATCGAGAGAAGGTTCTTCTGCTCCTTTATCTTGTTTGGAGGTTGAAGTACTTTCACCTCGACCTTTCTTGAATTCTCGATACATCTCTTCTACCATGGCTCTCATGGTTATGAAATTGTCCATGAACTAAGATTTTGATTCCATATGAGTTTCTTCTACCATTCTCATTCTAGGATGGATTCTTCCAATTTCTAGTTGGCCTCAACAAGTTCTCCTTTTCCTAGTTTGAGCTTTAACCTAGTTCGCATTTGAAAAAAGTCCGGCACAAGCTTGTCTAACCTTAACAAACCAAAAACCAAAAGCTCTGATACCACCTGATCTGAAAATGAGATCTTAGATTAATATTAAGGTATTGCAGACTCATGTGCATGGATTTACCTACATTACTTAGTGAAATGGATCGATAAGATTGCGAATAACATAGACCATGAAGCAGTTAAAGAGACATAATAGACACACATAACACAACAAGATAATCAAGGAGTTCACCCAACACTCCTGGGCTATGTCTCCTGGTCCAGCCTTCAGTGGTGACCTCTCTATAATGTCTTTGAAAATAGAGTTTTACAAAAGTGAGCTCAATTTGAGTCTCACTCAACAGATACAAAACAACAAGGCTTTACTTGGATCCCCTAAGTCTTTCTGAGTACACAGACTCTCCTCGCTGACTCTCTGTCTCTGTTTTCTCTCTGTCTCAACATTTCTTCCTCTCTACTTCTGTCAGTCTATGGCTTTAAAGCCAATCGGCGTTGTCTGTTCATTTCCCCTTTTCGGGCTCTCTGGCTCCTAGCCTCTGTCCGCTTCAATCCCCTTATGAGAATTAGCAATCATTACTAAATGCCTTCAGGGATGGTGGCCGCCTGTTTTGTAACAGAATGGACCATCGTTGCCTTTGAAATCCCAAAAATGGTCGTTCTCTATTTACACAGAGAAATACACGTAAAACTGTGAAAATCTGCTAATCTGCCATTTATCGGATTTGTAATATTATAAATTCTGCTCTATACTACTATCGGGTCCACCTTTATATCACTTATCGCATCTCCACCGCTGATCTGAGAGATCTTGATCCAATGGTTGATGTTCATTTTGGGTGGCTCATGCATATTGGAGTTAACCGCCCGAAAAGGGTGGTTTTCTCTCTTTGGTGCCTGGCCACATGGCTGCCAGTGTATGGGCTCGAACGGAGCCCGGCCAAAACCACTTACCGCCTACGGCCCGCCCAAGAACTCACTTGGTCCGGATCTCAAAACATATATACCTGCATGTATAAACCTTTTCGGGTCCGGTTTCATCGCTTTATTCGCATTTCTTTGGTTTTTTGTTTATTTAATGAAAATGCGATTTACATTGAAAAAACCATTTTACCGGACTTGAAATATTATCAACTATCACCCATAATCCTATTGAGTCTATTTTCATCGCATCAATGCTTTGTTCTTTGTATTTCGTTTATTTAACGAAAACACGAAATACAAAGGAAAACCCTATCTTCCGGAACACAAAATATATGTGTTTTCATTTATAACCCCGTTGGGTCTAGCTATCGTAGTCGCATGCATCAGTCCCGCTCCTTTGTGTTTCTTTGATGTGATATTGCGATGCAAATTGTCGCAATCCAATATCGCATAAGCCCCCGGGCAGTTGTAAGCACTCCGTTGTAATCTGCCGATGTGATATGGTGGGTTAGTCTGGGACGTCGATCTACACGCTTGATAAACGGTCCTCATTGACCCCATTGATCGCTATCACAACATTTATATGGTCACCTCTGATAAGCTCCACCTGCCCTTGTCGATTGCGATATGTCGATCGGATATGAACCATTGATCGGCCTGATCTAACGGCTCCTATGCAAAGTTGTTTTAAGCCTCCGATAGGGCTTACTTCACTGTTTTCTTGATGTTTTTCACTCCCGATAGTGTAATCTATCTTTTTTAAAGGTTTTCTTTATGCGATAGTTTTTAACTATGTGAAGACTTAGAGGTTTCTAGGATCCATTTGGATCATTCGTGCAACCCTAACCCATGGTCCAGGTACTTTCACATAGCTATGACTATGTATTGTATAGGTTCCCAAGTTATCTCAAGTGTTTTACTTATCTTATTAATCAAACACAGTAGGTGCCGCGTAAACTAATATCATTACTTGCGTTCAATTAACTGATACAATAACATATATTCGCGCATCAAATAAACATTCTAAATTAAACCCAAAATGAAATATAATCAGATGCATTAACAGGAACTAAATACACAGTAATTGCATAATACATATCTTTATTGATATCTTTTCAGTTTAATATTGACTCTATCCGCTCTGCACACACAGTTGTAGGGGTCCACACACTCAGCTATAGATTTCCACCCTAGGCCTCTGCACACTCATTTGCAGAGCCTCTACCTACACTAAGACTCGAGAACACTTAAACTTCTCCACTCTACCTCGCTATTTTCTTCCTTACTTAACTACCTAGAGCTTACGTACTTGACTCATTATTATACAATCCCATGGTCCGTTGACCATGGGTGGATCTTTAAATCCGACTTTACAATTTACAAAATAAGGGTGGACAACCCTTTATGACTCTTGACACATCACGCTCTGTGACCACAAAATGTGGAGACATTACAACTTTATTACAAAATTATCCCAAAACATGGGCTTTTAGCCTCGAAACTACTCTTACAGGAACCTGTTTCCCAATAGGCCCCAAACAAAATCATGGTGACTCGCCCTTGAGTCACTCTGCGGATGCAGAGATCTTGGCACGGAGACCTCCCGGCTCGACCTGTATGACTGCCACTTCTGCGGTGCACTGTGCAGCCGTGTGATTCACTTCTTCAACCAATTGCTCTATCGCTGGTCCTAAACTATTAGATTGAAGCTTCAACTGATTCACTTACAGATTAGCAAGCTTGCCTGCAATGGAGACAGTGACCAAATAAGCTTCTTCCAACCAGGGCTTCAAGTGCACCTTTAGAAATGCCTCTTTGTGATGTGCTGCATCTACCTGTTCCTTCAATGTTTTGGCCTACTGTAGCTTTGCCAGCCTCTGTGTGAGAGCGAATGTATGCACTATACCTTTTACTTCGTCATAGCACTGCTACAGTTCTCGCGCCTCTGTCTCCAGTCGATATACATTAGGATCCTCTTGCAGACTTGTCAGGACCTTGAACGACTATTCAAACAGTCATGTGTAGTCTGCTACTCCACTTTCTACCACCACTTTCACCTCAGTGACAATGGTTGTGCACTGCTCCTTTACTTTCGGTGGAGTTGAAGGCTGGGCCTTCAAATGTAAATATACAATCTATAGGTTCAGCTCTAGCTGAACCTTATCCAACTTTGTGTGAGCGTCGTGCACCCCTGTAGCAAGCTTGTGAACGCACACCTAAGCCAGTCTCCCTCAGGAATGGCCGACTCTGGGACCATTTGACATGCTTCCTCCACGACCTGAACTATGCACTTGTTTCGGTCAGTTACCTCAGTAATAGTGACGATGGCAGAGTCTCGCTGTAGGGCTAGTTGCACATTATTAATCGGCTTCCCACTGATAGCTTGCACAGTGCGCTATTCACGAGCCCTTAGCTCCATGATCACCCCATCCTACAATAGGTAGAGCACCAAGCGATGCCAAGTTCAACCCCAGTCCCTTGAGGGCATTGACAGCGGGCCTGTTAGCTTCATTTTCTATGGTCAGTGCTCCATCTGACAGCACTATCAGTCGGGAGTCTTTTGCACACGGCATCTCAGCGACTTCTGAAGTACCAATGGTGAGGCTGGTGGACATCGCGCCAGCCTGTGATGCATAGATCTACAACTCATACAAACCCTTCTAGATGGCCCCCAATAGTTGTTATTGCTACTACACAAATTGCTGCAGCACCTCCATGGTGACATCCTGCACCGTGTCTCCAATATCATTCAAATCTCCCTCTGTTAGGGTGATCAGTTCCAACGATGTATTACTGGCCTTGGATTTCATCTGCGGCCCCACTTTTTCTTGTTCTCTTGGATGCTTGATGCGGTACGATGCCATCTATGGGTCTGCTCCATGCTGCTCTGTTTGCTCATCCGTTTCTTCCTCTGTTTCAGGCGAAGGCGACCTTGCACTTTTGTCAGATCCACAAATTGTTCCATCTGTTCGCTTTTCCATCTACTGGGTGGCATCACACTCTGCCTGGGACTTGTTAGTGGCATCCTTCTTCCTCTTCTCAACTAGCTCTGCCATCTTGAGCTTGGCTTCCTCCTTTTTGTGCTGTGCGGTGGACTTGCTCGACCCCATTGCTAAGTCTAAGGCAATGCACCACTTTTCCAGCCAGTGATCAAGAATTGCATCAATCGCATCATCCATTACCAAGTAAGGCAAGTCATGCCACTTCTGCTCAGGGTCCTTCTGTGCCTTGATCACGACATGCTGAAATTCTGTCTTGAACTCCACGTACTCCTGCAGTTTGGCAAACAAGGTAGGTGACAATTGTGGTTTTCAATTGATAGCCATGTGTATATTCATTTCCATCAAGATCCAAAAGATCTTGTTATCCTTGATGCATTGAGCATCCTTGGTTTCCCACAGCGAAGCATACTTCACTTCTTCTGGCAGGTTTGGCACAACCAAGGGGAATTGATTGTCTTATGATAGTTCCCAGGCTACCAGCACAATGGACAGCAAGAGCCACGCATAGTGGAAGGTATTTTTGAGCTCTTGTGCCTCATGGCAGTTCGCAAGGAACTCACCGTAGAGATAGCGCGCCCAACCAAACTGAACTCCTTTGGCACATTAGGCTTCTAGAGCAATGATGGGTGCCATCATTTCATTTGCATGACACTTCAGCATAATGTTTCCTGCCAAGATCTATGTGGCCACCTTGGCTAGAGGGTCGCAGATACTCGAGATGGCATAGTCGCATGGCTTCTTCACGAGCTTGAATTTATTCTTCATGGCCTCCACGAGAACCTACTCATAACCGTTTCTACCAAACATCATATCGGGATTCTACCCTACATAGGGCAGCCACGTGATCTTATGGATCAACTTATCGGTGATGGCTATCAGCCGCTCCGGCCACAGACACCCATCGTGCACCAAGCATAGTAACTGCTTGATGACCAATACTATAATGGGTGTGCAATTGAAGTGCGGCACCCATAGCAGGTTGAGCAGACCTGCTTTGGCTACACCCCTAAGCCACATCCGTGGTTCCAATGTAGTCATCCTGGTGGTTGTGTGAACAATGCGGTGCATTAGCTGTTTTGTTGGTAAGTGTGGGAACTTCTCATTGTTAGCTAAGTCCCAATCTTCTAGTTTCAACAAAGGAACCCGCCCCAAGTGCAGACCTTCAAAGACAATCTCGTCCGGCAGCAGAGGTATGTGCAGCGCGACCTTGCTTTCGTTGATGTCCTTTGACACTTTGGTTTTTCCTTTGCATGGAGGGACATATTTGGGAAAATTAGTGATAGGATTAGAACCCTCAACTTCAATTTCCTCCACTTCCACCACCAAGTCCTCATCATCCATCGGGATGTCCTCAATTTCTTCCTCCTCCGGCTCCAAGTTAATGGTTTTTCCCTTGTCCTCTATGGTGGGCTTGTCCCAATCACTTCACTGAGCATTGCAAACCTTAGTCAGTATGTTCTTCACCACCTTATTGAATGTTTCCACCGTCCCATTACCATGTGGCTGATAAGGCATGCTTTTATGGTGATACACCTAAATTTCTTTTGTCAGTGCGCTGATCATCTCTTTCAGAAAGTGCATACTGTGATCACTCATCAAAACCTTTGGAAACCCAAATAGCATCAGTACATACTCAAAGAGAAACTTCGCATTGGTCATGCTTGTGCAGTCCTTTGTAGGCTGTGCCTCTGCCCATCATGTCAAATACTCAATTGCAATGATAATGTACCACGCTCCCGTCTTCTTTCCTTGGGGCTGAATCTGTCACAGAAAATCTATGGCCCATTTCTCGAAAGGTTGTAACGTCATCTATGGGTTCAGGGGCAGTTGATCTCTCCTTCGTGATTTGCTAGTCATTTGACACACATCGCACACCCTACAGTAGGATTTGGAATCTTGATGGAGGGTTGGCCACCACAACCCTGTGCACAAAATCTTCTATGTGGTTGCTCTTCCTGCATAATGGCCTCTCGCAGCACCCACACAAGCGTCCATTACTGCTTCTTTCAAACTCTAGTACATAATGTCGCAATACTTCATCAGACCCCATTTTGTACAGATGTCTGACAGTGACAGAAAAGTCTATCGCGTACACCACTAACTCCTTTTTCTGTTGGACGGTGTAGCCTTTCGGGGTAGTTCCTGTCGTTAAGAACAATATGATGTCCTCAAAGTGACCATCCACGACTCGCACTGTAAAGAGCTACGCGTCGGGCAATCCCTCCTCCAAATTAGTGGGATCTTTCCTTGTTTCAATGTGCGATAGATATTCTGGTCCCACGTTTAGTCATACAGGCTTCACAATAACTCCAAAATCATACTCCTGGAACAATAATAACCACCTACAAATTCTCCCCCCAAGACAGGCTTATTAACTAGGTATTTCAATGCAAAATGATCCGTATACATTTTAAAATGTCCACCCAACAAATAGTGTCTAAACTTCTGGAGTGCGTATACCATGGCTAATCCTTTGCACTCAGTGGTGGAATAATTTTTCTTAGCCTTGGATAACCTCCATCTTGCAAATGCTATAGGATGTTCCAACTCTCCTTCGTTGGCCTATGTCAGTATTGTTCCTAGTGCTATACGTGATGCATCTACATGCACATGAAACTCCTCCTTCCAATCCGAGAAGACTAAAATCGGTGTAGTGACCATTTTTCCTTTCAGCACATCCAAGATTTTCTGACAGTCCTCATCCCAATATAATGTGACATCCTTTTTAAAAAGCTTCTCCATAGGCACGATGATTTGGGCATAACCCTTGATAAACATCCTGTAGTACCCAGTATGTCCCAAGGTTGCGCGTAGTTATTTCACACTCCTTGGCACCTCCAAGTTAAGTATTACTCTGATCTTCACGGGACCTACCATCAATCCCTGTCTACAAACCACATGACCCAGTAGAGTCCCAAAAGGAACACAAAATAGACATTTCTTCAGATTGAGTGTAATCTGGTACCTTCAACAAGTATCTAGCATTAAGCGCAAACTGGCCACATGGCATTTTACCAACCCAAACATAGTCCAGTCATCAAAGTACACCTCCAGAAACCTATGAATGAAGTCTTTGAATGTAGCAATGATTACGTGTGAAAAAATCGCAAGCACATTCTTCAATCTGAAAGGAATTACAGTGTACTGAAAATATCCCCATTCAGTCGCAAAGGTCTTCTTGCTTCTATCTTCAGGCACAATTTTGATCTGATGGTACTAAGAAAACCCATCAATGAAGGAGTATGTTTCTTGGCCATGGAGTCGGAAAGGATCATGCACGCAAGTGTCATTCAACTTCCTGAGATCTACGCATATCCTTATTTCATCCTTCTGCTTCTTTTCCTGTACTACCATTAGGCTCACCTAATCAGATTATTCTACCCTCTCAATGATGCTTGTCGCAAGCATCTTATCTTACTCTAAGCGGACCTTCTCCTTATGCTTCGGATTGAGATGGTAAGCTCTTTTCATAACCAGCTTCGTGTCAGGTTTATCATGATCCTCATAACACTAAGGTCTCCTATTATCCCCTTTAACTCCATAAACTTGGTAGGGAACAAATCCTAGTATTCGTGGAGAAATTCGGTGACCTTATCTACCGTCGCATCATCCCAGTAATCTCCAATATTCACAAATTTGGGCTCCACCTCCATACCAATATTTACTTGTTTCGTTTTCATCGGTGTATTTATATCAAGATTCTTGATCTATGATCCCTCGGCCTCGTGGTGACCCTTGGTTTCAGGGATATCAATCTTTCGGGGGTCCTCGTCTTCTTCTTCAACTCTCATGTTATATCATTCCATCGCGTGGCTCAACTAAGTAGTCCAATCAAATTGAATCAGATCCAAAGGATTCTGCAATATCCTAAATATTGGTGCTTTAACTTCTTGTAATGCTTCGTCAATACAGTCAAACATGTCTTCAAAGTTGAATGTCATTATGAACCCTTTGAACAAAACATCCCATTCACCTGTGCCATGGTGGAGCTCTGTCTTCAAGTACCAGTTCAGCGGGATGACAACCAAGGTGTGACAAAACAAGTGCACCCATTTAGGTTGTGGATTCACTCCATAGGCCTTAACCCATTTGGCCAACTGTGCGCATAGATTTTCCTTCCTATCATACTTTTCTGTCACACGTACCTTTGGCTTCCCAAAGTGTGTTCTCATCATCCTCCTACACTCACACGAGTCGTCAAAACTAACCTTGTGCATACCCCACCATCTCGCGGGCATACTGTGGAGTGCCCAATCGAAAGCCTGCAAGCGTTGCTTCTCTGGTAATTCCCTCTCAAATGCATCCAGAAACACATCCACATCATTCAAGCCATCACAAGTGTGTAGATTTTGTACCTCTAATGACATAAAGTGCAATGACCGAGTCATCATGTTACAACTTAGCGTAGTTACTTCATGTAGCCAATTCTTCTAGCGCTTTAATTCTCCATCCAAATTTGAGGTGAAGGAACTCTCGCGATCCCATGTAATTCAACCATCTGCCATTGGATTCACCGAATCTTCATCTCACGTTGTTATTTTATACATGCAATCCAAATTGTTATCACTCGCATAATCACAGACTAGGTCAGTATAACACGATCCTTTAGTAGGATCTAGGGGTACTATTATGCGAAGCGATTTCTTTTCAAATATAATCTTTGGCTTCTTTAGGTTAATTACCCCATTCATGTCAGTAGCCAAATCAATGCCAAGGAGCGTAGGGTAGGGGTTGTTGTCAACCACAATTTCTATCACTTCAAAGTTAGCCGATGCACTCGCACCTTCAATATCTACTATTACTCCTTGCAGCCGTCCCATAGGGATGATTTTATGCTGATTTTCCATCCTTAACTAAATCAGAGACCACTATAGTGCGGGTCTCCCCATCCACTCCCAAGTATACTCCAGAAAAATAGTCATGTTTTACCCCAGATCCACAATACCCCGATCCATTTCATATTCTCCTATCTGTGTGGTGAGTCTTATCTCATGCCCTATCCTTGACTTATGCTTACCAATCTTCCGTACCACGTGTGATTCACCTGAAGCATTTCCGGCACATCTATTTATAAGTTCTTGTAACCCCTTCACAACCTTGCTATCATGCAGCAGCTTCATGTAGGTATCTAGAAATGTCATAACCATAGAAGGGTCCATTTCTTGAATAGGCTTATCCTAGCTCCATGAGGTAGAGGCCTCAGTGAAGCTCTTTTTTGCTTCCATGAACGTTTTGCATGTGTGCTCTAAATAAAATTCATCCTCCTTCACTAGAGCTTTGAGAACCCATGTGCTATCTAGTTTTCTGTTATCGTCGCCCATTGTAATTCCACTTCAGAGCACTATATTCACATTCATATCCTCTTGGAAAGGCTCAACCCTCATCATTTGCAAGTTCTGAGTCGGTTGTGGTGGTAGCACCCCTTTGTCACATATCCTCGTTATCAGTGTAGGACAGTCCTTCATCTCATGATCATGCTGAGTACAATATTTGCACAACGAATGCATTGGGTTAGTGCATTCATGGGAATAGTGTCCCATTCCTCCAAAATCATAATAGATCAGCTGTACCCAACCTCTGCCAAGTCCTTCTTCACCTCAGCCTCCTCCACGCCCCTGAAAGCTTGTTCACACCATCCGAGCACTCTAGTCAGGAGGCCGCATTTTTGGCTGAACTCTATAGGTCGATGTTCTGTCCATCATCAATTCATAACTTCGATAGTTGTGCTCATCATGTCCTATCGACATGCATAAGTTGCAAAATAGTTGTTGCGTGTTTGTACAAACTTCTGCAGCAAATGACAGTTATCCGTCGTATGTTTCCCTGCTACCTGACATATAGCGCACCACAACGCATACCCCACACTCAGTCCTACTTGGGCTTCCGACCTCAAAGGCATCGGTCCTCCTCCCGTAATATTGTTCAGAAAGATTGGGCAGTGGTCTTTGTCATGCCCCTGACCCTTACATTTCAGGCACCATATCTCTTCACGTGCCTCTGGTCAGACTTTGCTATACTACTTCAAGCTTTGCATTTCGTGGAAAATATTTTTCAACTGCACATGGATCTACTGAATCCCCATATTTGGATCTTGCATCAATGTTTCATGTAGCCTTATTGCAATATCCAAGGCCTCTGCCTCAATCAGAATCTTTTGTTGTGATAGTGCAAACCTTAGGTGAGGCAAGAGTAAAGCCACGAACCACTCATGGTGATGTCCATATGTTAAGTTCATATTAGCTTCACGTATTTTACACTTGAATATTTGATCCAATTCCCAAGGTGTCTCACCTAGTTTCATCGCGATTTCCTTAAACCCCATAATTGACTGCACTTCAGATTTAGGCCTTCTGAACTCTTTATTTAGCGTGGTCTGGATCTATACCAACCTAGCATTTGGGTTATCATTAGACTACTTTATGTACTTCCTGTAAAGCACTAACCAATGTTTCCTTCTTCATCTGATCATCTTTGACACCCTGAACTTCCCATACAGCTTTTACGAAGAATGAGAATTGGTCCGGGTCCTCATTTCCCAGGCCCTTAAACAAAGGCATCTTCACTAAATTTTCCATGTTGAACTTTGGTGGAGGTGGTCGTGGTGTGTGCGAAGTCACGGGGGATGGTGGTGAAGTTGGAGGTGGTGTAGGGGGAGGTGGTAGTCATAGGAATCCTTGTTTTATCAACTGAACTACACTTCGTGGAGAAGCCTGCACTACTCCCTCTTCCTTACTCAAAGGAGGTGAAATAAGTGGGTTATATTCAGGGCCCTTTCTTCCTACGTTCCTGTAAGTCTTTCCACTTCGCGTAGCTTTGAACATCAAGGTAGCTGCATAACCTAGTTTTTGCACAATAACATCTTAATCCAAGTATGTAAATACTTCAACTACTTACCTCGTGGACCTTTGAAAAAGTGTGTCTCCACCTCGTTGTAACTAACTAAGGTATCAATTGTGAATTCAGTCACAAATCCTCCTATGATATAAACGAGCCAATGATCGATAGTGTAGGCGATCTTATCCTTAGAAGCTTTTAGTCTCTGTACTATCTTCGTGGTCCAGACAATAGGACCATCAAGCCTCCACCTTCCTTGGCTATCTACTAGCTTTGTGATCCACTCGTATAACTCAACTCAAAAGGAATAGAAAAAGATCTCATGCATTTTTGTATATAGGTACTTGTCTAGCCACTGTTCCTCTGTCAGTCGTGGGTTTCTATTCTCCTGCGCCATGAATTAGTGGATGTTTCTATCCAACCAGTCCTCGATCTCTTTCTTAGTTGGATTCTAGTGATACGACATCGCACATCTCTCATGCAGATTCCAATCCTAGCAATAGAACCATTCGTTGGCTTTGTGAGCCCTGACCCAGGTTTAGCGTTAGTTAGCCAAACAAATTCCTACACTACTGGCCCTTTCGGCATCATCCTGTGGAGCACAGACTGAATTCTAACCCAAAGCAGTATGGGGGATGCTGGAATCAAGTTTCCGCACCCTGAGATGGTCGTGATGTCGGTTTATTCCCTCTGCCCCTACTTTCGCATAGGTCACTAAGCCTCAGGGTTTTGTCAGTTTACCCTTTATTTTGCCCTCTAGTACCTCTGCGAAGGTGTACAATTGACCTTCGCATAGCCCTGACCCGTGGTCCAGGTACTTTCGTGTAGCTATGAAAATGTATTGTATAACTTCCCAAGTTATCTCAAGTGTTTTACTTATCTTACTAATCAATCAGAGCTAGCACCGTGTAAAATAATATCCTTACTTGTGTTCAATTAACCGATACAATCACATATATTCGCGAATAAAATCAACATTGTAAATTAAACCTAAAATGCAATATAATCAGATGCATTAACAAGAACTAAATACAAAGTAATTGCAGAATACTTCTCTTTATTGATATCTTTTCAGTTTAAACAAAATCTATCCACCTTGTACAGACACCTGTAGGGGTCTATGAACTTAGCTGCAGACTTCCACCCTAGGCCTCTGTGCACTCAGCTTCATAGCCTCTACCTATGCTAAGACCCGAGAACACTTAGACTTCTCCACACTACTTCGCTACTTTCTTCCTTACTTAACTACCTAGAGCTTACTTACTTAGCTCCTCTTTATACAATCCCATGGTCCGCGGACCATCAGCGGATCTTTACAGCTGACTTTACACTTTACAAAATAAGGGTGGACAACCCTTTATGACTCTTGACACCTTCGCACTCCGTGACCACAAAATACAGAGACTTTACAACTTTATTACAAAATTATCCCAAAACAGAGGCTTTTAGCCCCAAAACTGCTCTTGGGGGAACCCATTTCCAACACTTTATATAAATTCCATCCATCATAAAGGACTTGATCCCAAGGTTTCACTTTTTTTTCCCTATGTCTTATATTTTTTAGTGTAGTTGTTATTATCTTTATTATTGCAAATAGATTTCCGGATCCATCACATTTATTGTAGTTAGATGATCGATGTTTCGAACCCCCAACTATGGTTCATCTTCAAGATATAGATATAAACCACAGTTGGGGGTATGAAACATTGATCATATAACTACAACAAATTTGACAGATCCGGAAAGCTATTTGCAACAAGATAATAATCGTAGAAACACGAAACCTAAAATCTTTATTATTTTATCTCTCCATTATTGGGCCATCATAATTCTTAATTTCATAGAGAATAGATTGAGTTTATTTTTTAAAATGTTTTTTTAACAAAGTTAAATAACTTTAATTAATATGAAATACACACATATAATTTACAATTGATTATAAATGTTTTTAAATAAAAATTACAAATTAAAATATGAAGATGAATTACTCTAATAAAATAAATTAACATAAATCAATTATTACTCCATTTATAAATTATCAAAACAAGTCAAATGTTTTATATTATAAAAGTTGGAGATAATGCTTATACAATATTCTTACAGTTGGTTTGAGATTTTGTTGAGAGAATATCTCAACCTCCATACTCATATTTGGAAATATTTGGATCTACTCCCCCCCACACACATATTAGTATTATATTTGTGATTAAATGTGTGAAACAAATATTCTTTTGGTGTGCAATCACATTTCTTTGTTAGTATTAGAGGTTGTTTGGGCATGGGCCTTGGCTCCTCCTGGGTCGAGGGAAGGTATAGCAGATTGGTTTGGTTTTTTAAATGTTGTTTTCTTCATTAGTTGTGTCTTATTGGCAGAAACACACAAATTCCAGTCTCTCCAAAGAGTCTTTTTCGGCATGCAAGTTTGTAGGTTTGTACATGAATGGAGAACTAGTGATGATTGAATGTGTGCTGAGAGAACCTACCATTCATTTTGTTTCATGGTGAAGAGTTGTGTAAGAAAGACTCTTGATTGTGGTTGAAGATCCATGATATTGGTGGCATGAGTAGCACAAAAACATGTGACAAGAATAAAGCTCTCTATGAATTGTTGAGTTTTGTGGCTCAATCTGTTGTGTTGAAGACTTCTCTTTGTTAATTAATTACCATTGTTTGCATTTTATTGATTGTCAAACTGGGTTTCATATTGACAGGAATGCTATTATTTTCTACCATTTGATAGGAAGAAATTTTTTATTGTCTCACCTACCGTAGAGGGAATGTGTGATAGTGGTGAGGAAGTGTTGTGTAATTCTAATCATAGGAGACTAAGAATTGAATTCTTGAACTATTGTGTGTATGAGGAAATATTGTTGTTGCAATTGTATCTAGTTGGCATAGATAGGTGCATTACATATTCTGTGTGGAGGCCTATTGAAACCTTCTTTTGCTCCATGTCCATAGGATTTGTCATGGAATTTAGTGATGCTTAAATTTGTTGGCCCAATTGGCTCTCACGGGATAAAATTCCAATTAAACAATGAGAATTCTGGAGACAAATATTAGAAGTAGCCAACAATTGATTTTGGTTGTTTTGATTTTTGGCATTTGTTGATTACTAGCATATTAGGAGTTTGAGTGGAACTGGCCACGCTCAAAGTTATATTTGATTTAAAAGTTACCTCTCATTTGAAAGACTTCATTGTCCAAAGGAAAGCTGGAAACCAAAGAAGTCTGTATTTTCCATATTAATGCAATTAACATTATGATTGGCCATGCCACACTTTGTGAATTTATTTCCATGCTCCATTCGACTCTCTTTTCTCTCTATAGCAAAAAGAAACCATTTAAAAAATTAGTCCACATGTCTGTTTTTTGACTGTTCGCTAGTGGATGTAAAGATGGAATGGGAAGTTAGTTTTCTAGTCATCATGTTTGTTAGTTTTATTATTTCTTATTTCTATCTTGGTTGGTGTGAAATGAAAAAGTGCAGAGCCAATTATTGAACAGTGAAGCATAATTCAAATTAGTGGTTCTTCGCATTCTGAATCCCTTGAACACATCACTAGTTTAATTATGTTTGCATACTATTATGATTTGTTGTTCTTCATGCTTAGAAACCCCTAAATAATGACTCTTAGTTATAGTATGAGAACCTTGTGTATTAGACAGGTCAAGTTGTATGATCAACTTCTGAACACATTCAGCATCCAGATACCATTTCTAGAAACTCACGGATAGCCAAAAGAGAAATATCGAACAAATAGTGGTAGGTCCATATATTGGTTCATTACTTGACAATTTTTATCATGGAAGCCCTGACGAGTCGACTATGTCAATATTGTTGATCTTAAAAGTTTGTCAACGATGTTTGGAGAGAGTTGTACCTTGAATGAGTCAAATGGGAAGCTCAAATATTGTGTTGGATAAAGAGCATGGTCCATGAGATTTCAAAGTGTGTAGAAGTACCATCAAAGACCATATTAGATAGATGTGACTTATATGTCAACTGTATTTTGTGATTTTTGTATTAATAATTGTAACTATGTGAGGTAAGGATTAAGGGAGGGACTTGGAGATAATGCTTACATGATATGTTTCAATTTGGTTCGGGATTTTCTTGAGAGAATATCTCAACCTCCATATTCATATTTTGAATTAGTTGGATCTACTTCCAACTATATATGTGTGTGTGTATGTATTATATCTATGATTTAATGCGTGATTTATTTTTTTGGGTGTGCAATCACATTTTATTGTCTAATTACATAATATTTAGGCCAACATTTAACTGTTGTGGGACCTATTTCAGTAGAAATTGAATTAATTTAATTACATTAATTAAAATAAGTTCATCCATTTAAATTTACAAATTATCATGTAGTTAATTATGAGAAAGATTAGAACTGGAAGGGGCTCCCCTACGTATGTCACATCTCAGTAGGGTTCCTGTGAAACCTTGAATTCTTCTTTTGTATCGTCGTCACCTCTTCTGTTGGTGTTGCCTCCATAGAGTGTGCTAATTTTATTTCCCAATGGATGGGGTCGCTAGGAGGAGGGGGATCCACTCTCTCCTTCAAATCGATCCTGATGAGAGCTGTGAGGCCAACTTCGATACCATCTCCCTCACATCTGAGAAGGAATGTGCCGACAAAATTTCCAGCCCTAGGGGGACAATGGCAAGCAAGATGAAAGGTTGTTGCATGCCAAAAGATAATAAGAATCCAAAGGTGGTTATCCCCCACAACTGCCTGGAAAAATCTCGTCAGTTTATGCAGTATCATGTAATTATATGCAAGTTTATGGGAATTTAGCCATAGGAAATAGACATCCTCTGATGGATCCAGCTAAAATGGAAATCCATCTCTCCTTCTAACCTATGCCTTAGGGCCAAGGGATTCCTCACTATAGTATTTGAGGATATTGAAAACAAGAAATATATTTTGAACAATGGCCCTTATTTCATGAACAGCTTTGGCTTATTCATGAGGCACTAGGAACCCTATTACAACCCTGATAAGGAACTAAAACTTGCTACCCCTATCTAGGTTCCTCTCTACTCCCTGCTAGAGGACTTGTAGGAGCTCGACATCCTGGAACTCATATGTAATTCCATTTGTAACTTTGTTCAAGTCTCTGAAATTACACGACGTAAATGATTCTTTTCATATGCTCGCATCTATGTATACATGAATATCTCTTAGCCCCTCCCCGAGTATGTCGAAATTGAATACCAGGACGAGATATGGTCTCAACACTTAGACTATGAACATGTGTCTTTCAATTTCTGTTTATGCCACAAACACGACCATCTCTTCCCGGATTGTTCGTAGCAAGCCCAATCAGCTGGCCCGACTCCTAATCTGGATGGATTCCAGGAAGACCAACATTGTTGCCCCACTTTGACCAAAGTCCCCCCCTCTATAGGGCCCTAAAAGCCCTGGCATTCTTCCATCAGTTTTTGAGTTTAACCTAAGCCTGTGCTTGCAGGGCATTCAACCTTGACTTCACAAACCCCTCTGTCCAACCCTCATAGAAATCGCTTTTCCTTCCTCACAAAGGCATCACTGCTAGAGGAGAACGTATACCCTGAAGCCCGATGAACAACCCCATAGGCTTGTTGAGCTATGGAGGTAGAACAAAATCTGGAAGTGGAAAAGAGTAAACATATGAGAAAAAGGGAATCCCTAGAAGCCCAATTAAATAACAAGGAAATCCTCCAAGCCTTAGCCTAGGTCTGCCAAGCACTAGAACAAGATGTGAAACCAGAACAACTTCACTCAAATGAGAGAGTTTTGGTTACTTTCCTTGGGAGTTGGGTGAAGGATGGCACATCGGACATACCCAAGGATGACCCAAACTCGATCCATAAAATATTTAATGAATGGGAAAAACACATTGCTACGACAGAAATTCATAATCAACTTTCATTACTACCACGGGATGAAGATCAACCCTCATAGCAGCTAGATATCACCTCGAGCTCTAGAAAAAGAGTTTGAAGACGAATGCGGGAAGTGATTCAAGAAGCAAGGGAAATCTTGGTGAACTCAGGACAAACCAATGTCCTGATAGAATATTACCAACGATCTCTCCCTACCCCTTCCCAATGAAGCTGACCTCGTGGAACATTAGAGGCCTCAGCTACAAAAGTAAGCTCAGGTACTTGAGAAACATAATTCAAAAAGAAAATCCAGATATATTTGTTCTACAAGAAACTAAGGTGACTATGGATAGACTACAAGAAATTTCCAACAAGATATGGCCTTTTAAAGAATGCATCACATTAGATGCAAGAGGTAGTACAGGAGGACTAGGTATCCTCTGGTACCCCAAATTTGTTTCCTTTGCCAAATGGGTGGGAATTTGTCACACTCTCTTAGGTCAGATTGAATGTCTGGGCTCAGCGGAGAAGGTTTGGCTAACTGGTGTATACAGACCCATGGTGCCTGGTCAAAAAGGTTGGTTCCTGCAAAGCTTAAGAAACCTAAAGGATTTAGTGGAGGATCCAAACTAGATAGTGGTTGGGATTTCAATCTCATCAAGGAGCTCAATGAGAAAAATAGAGTCCTAAGAAGACTGGATTAGATGTCAGTGGCCTTCAAGGAAACCATCCAAGATACGGGGTTGGAGGACTTGGAATTCATAAATGGTAGTTTCACTTGGAATAACCGAAGAGGCCACCTTGCCCAAATCACCTCAAAACTGAGCCACTTCCTTCTCTAAGAGAATATTCTACTTCAGGATTTATTTTTCTAGGTGAAATCCTTATATGCATGGGTTCGAACCACTGGTCGATATCCCTAAAGATAGATCTGCACATGGCCTCCTAGAATCGACTATTCAAATTCAAGTCGTTTTGGCTAAAGAACCATGATCTCATGCCCAAAATGGAATAACAACTGCAGACTTCCAAGATCATGTGTCAAAACATGATGGAAACCTTCCATCTTAAGCTCAAAAATCTTAAAGGGAGACTGAAGGATTGGAACAAAAGTGACTTCAACAACATCCATCGAGAGAAGTGTTGCCTTGAGGAGGAAATGAGCACCCTTCAATAGAAAATTATTTTGGATGGACGCTTTGAGGCCTACATATCCCATGAGGGGAAACTCCTAACATAGTTATAACAGAGAAGGAAGTAGGAGGAAATTCTACGGAAACAAAATTTGAGGGTTCAATGGCTCAAGGAAGGAGAGAAAAACATGAAATTATTTCATCAAATGTTGGTCCAACATCATCACCATAACAACATATTTTCCATCAATAGATCTAATCATTGGTGGCTGATGCAACATGAGGAAATCTCGGAGGCCCTAAATGACCATTTTAAGTCCATACTCATGGAGCCATATGTGGATAGAAGGGAAGCGATCTCTCAAATCCAGCAACATATTCCACACCTAATCACAGATGAGAAAAATGAAGCCCTCATGTGCGAAGTCTCCCTAGCCGAAGATGAAGAGGTGGTGTGGGTGCTTTCGTCCAACAAGGTCCCTTGTCCTGACATCTTTACCTTGGAGTTCTTGAAAGTTGGATGGAAATTTCTTAGGGAGCAGATGTGAGAGCTTGTGGAATATCCCTGGTGATCTCAATGGCTCTGGGCAGGGCTGAATGCAACTTTCCTTGCGCTCATCCCAAAAAAAGGTGTTGCCTTGGAGCTGAGTGGGTTCACACCCATAGCTCCTTGTAATGTAATTTATAAAATCATCTCAAGTATCTTGGTTCGTCAGCTAAAACCCCTAGTCCATGGTATTATTGGCCTAGAGCATATTATTTTTGTGGAAGGTAGAAAGATTATGAATGGAATCTTGAACACACATGAAATGGTGCACTCCCTCACTTCCTCTTGAGTGCCATGTATGATCATAAAACTAGATCTTTCCAAATCTTATGACAGTTTAAATTGGATTTTTCTGCTCTCAATTTTGGATGCATTTGGTTTTCTCCATCTTGTACTGGTTGGATCAAATCCCTGATATCTACTCCATTCTACTCCATCCTTCAAAATGGAGCCCTGTCTCGCCCCTTCATGGGTTCCCAAGGCCTCAGATAGGGTGACCCCATCTCCCCCATCTTATTCATTATTGTTGTTGAGGGGCTGGGTCGGCTCATCAAGGCTGCTTCAAATTCTTGGGCCCTCTTGATCATCTTCATCTCACAGGCAGACCCTCTAGTAACCCACCAGAAGTTCATAAATGACAATATGTTATTCAGGAAGCCAACTCTTAAAAGAAGCTAAGCCGTTTGGAAAAAAATTAGATACCTTTGAGCTGGCCTCTAATACCTTGAAAAATGGTGAAAAGTCAGATGTCTTCTTCTTCAACACGCATCCGCAAGTTCAAGCTCATCTGGCTAGAACAATTTGATTTAGAATTTGGAATGTCCCCAACACCTATCTCAGTGTTCCTCCAGTACCTAACCCTCTGAAGACGTCCATCTAGAAGTAATTTCTCTTGTATCTACAAGAAACTATCTAGTTGGGTCTTCTGTGATTTGAACTCATCCCGCATGTTAGTGTTGTTAAAGATAGTCCTTCATGTTATCCCACTATAGAAGTTTTTGGCTCTCCTGAACCCTAATAGCAGTTAGCAAGAATTGACAGCCAAGTTATATCATTTTCTATGGTCAGTGACCCAATTTGGCCATAAATGGGATTTGGTTGTCTCTGATAAATTATGCTAACCCAAGATCCAAGGTGGACTGGGACTCAAAGATCTGGAGGTTCTTACCTAGATCCTAAACATAAAAGTGTGGTGGAAATGGATTCAAGGAGGACATGATCTATGGAAAAATATCCCAACAACTAAATATAGAGTCAAGGCCTGGGAAATCTCGCTCCACCTTCATCCCATCCTTCCACTAGGTTCATCGATTTGGAACAAAGGCAAGTCTCAACCAGATTTTATCTAACAGCATGGCTTCTATGAAGTACGAAATGGAAGAACAACTATCCTTTGGGCTGATGAGTGGATGTAGTTCCCCAAACTTGACCAAAATCTTGAGTTTAAAGGTCTTCAAGCATTCACCTCCCAGCTTGATGCGGGACTTTTGGAGTAACCCTATGCAGGATTCAAAATGGTGTGAGTGGAAACCCCCTCAAAATTGGCCTCCTCATGACCCTCCTTTGATCTGGGAGGCCCTTCTTTTGATTCTACACCGGAGACCAATCCTAAACAATGGGGAGACTGACATATTAAGATGGGGGTATCAACAATAAGGTGGATTTACTATTAAGGATGAATTTTATAGGGATTAATGCATGGGTGGTTGTGGCTGGAATACCCTCAAGGATCTTCTTGGGATTCAAGGCATACCATTCAGATTAAGTGCAGATGGCACAAAGAAGCATATATATATATATATCAATGCATGACATTCAAATCACAAAAAGAGAGATTATTTTATATCTTGATGCAGTCTTTCTAGAGAAGCCAATGTAGTAGAGCGAAAGACCCCTTTGCTAGCTCCTATATCAACACTTGCATACAAACAAGATGGATAGTAATACTACAACATGTGAACTCTAATAACTAAAACATTAATACATAAAGGTATGAAAATTACATGCATCTAAGCTACTCATAAACAATGGTACTAAATCAACATGTAAATAAACATGACATTGGCACCATCAAGTAGACAACGCAACATCAGGTCGATATTATTAGATAGGAAATAATTATTAGAACCATCTGGTGAATCAAGCTTCCCTTAATCCTCCACCACCTTTCTCTATCTCTCTTCTTAACCTCTTGGTATAAAAAAAACTATACCTCATACAAAGTTTCGACAATTAGTTGACAATGCTTTGACGTTTTTCACAATTCCAAAGCCTCCAATATATAGATGATGAGAGGCTTATCCTTTCCAACTCTCTCAAGAGTTCCCTTAGGAAAAATCTAGGAAGTTTCCTTTTTTTATTTCTCTTTCCCATTTCAATAGACTCCATTAGTAATAGAAATATCCTTAGACAGGTTGAAGGTAGATTTTTCCTTCTTTTCGGCTGACATTTGAGTGAAAAGAGGAATTCCAGTCAGTTAACCTACTCTTTGACCTCCGCAATCTCACAAAATATTGGTAACGTTGTCCCTTTCGAAAAATAGTGAGTTACCCTAGGGACTAACTCGCCTGGCTCATGCATTAGGAGTGTGATGACTCTTCTTGCTAGTTCCTAGGGAGTTTTACCTTGGCAAATAGGCTAATGAACTAGGTCATGTATTTAACCAGTCTATCTTTCACCTCTTAGCTATTGAGGAGGTCATTTTTCTGTTTCACAGATTCCCTCTAAAGTGTGGGGTCAAAGACGAAGACGATGGATGAAATACTTTATAAATTGTTGGAAAAAAGAGAGAGAGGATCGGAGCTTCAGGACTACAAGAAACTTGATACAAACCACATATGTTAAAAATCTAAAATCATGTCCCCAGTCTGGCATTCCCATGTTCAGTAGCTTTGTCAGAGTGATTTCTCAAAAAGAGGAATGATGATCATGTCCACCAATAAGCACAATGTGGAACTGTTTCATAATATGATCATCCTGATGAGCTACCTCTGAAAGAAATATACGTAGCTTGGGAGAGAAAACAAGGTTGAGTGATGCAAGCCTCTACCGAAGGTCTTGGTCACCGCTTTGTCTAAACAACATATTTCTACACATGTGAATAAAGGAGCTGATGTCGAACATGTGAGAAATTGTTTTATTACTAGACAATGATGAAACTGTTAACAGATGCAAGAATGGCCACCGATAATGATGATGGTCTCCAATATGCGAAGTATAACCTAAAGAGTGTGAATAATGATGTTGTTTTCGAAGACTTATTAAATAATTCAACTGGAGCCAATAATAAAAACTCCCAATTAAACACAAGGTAACCTACCACTAGTGACTACAAGTTCCAGGGTACTAATATGTTGCTGGATCTGCTTCCCAGATAGAGTGTTGAAGGCAATAGGAAGAGACCTATTGAAAGGTACGAAATAATATGTCATACATCAGTCGAGATGAAACAGGAAAAGAATGATTATTTTTGAAGATAAATTTTGAGCAATGGGTCAAACAAATGTAGGGTGTGATGGAATTATATTAGCGATGGTTGATATTGGAAGCAAAGGATGAAGGATTCCCTTGAAAAATAGAAGGCACAACACAAATTCTTCCTAGACAGCTTTAGACTCATGAACACCAAGAAGTTTTAGGATACAAGGATGCAGGAACATCCAAGTATATAGGCTAAACTCATAGGATGGTAAGGTTCATCTCAAAGGATGACAAAAATTTTCTGAGGGAGTGCCATGTTTAAGGGTACAACTATTGCGAATTTTTTCCTTTGAAAATAGATATAGAGCCACTGTGTCATCTAATTTTTCCTCATTTGACTGATTTTAATGAGTCCAGACGGGTAAACCCTGTGGCTTTTTAATATTTAGAGAGTATGAAAATATCTTAAAAAGTAACTCCAAGGGGTCCCTCTGTCATAGTTGATAACCGGGTGTAACAAAGGTTTAATAGTAAACCTGACACAGTTCCTTTTATGTAGGTTAGTCTATTGAGTCCGGATAACGTGATAAACTTATGCTCAATAGACGTTTGCCTCATTTTGTTACGAGTATGACAGGATGAAGTAAACTCAATATTATTCATGAAATTTTAATGAGTTATGTGAAGACAAACCCAATAGATCTTCATCGAATTTTAATGAGTCAAATGAAGAAAACTCAATATGTATTTCTTAGTTTAATGAGCAAGGAAAAATATAAATGAACTACTCATGTTTTCTTGGTAACTATTTTACGAGTCTGAAGAAGATAACTCGGGGATTTTTCAATTCAAGAGTGAGAAAAGGTCCGAAAAAAGAAAGTTCCCATATCGTCTTCATAGGAGTTTTACGAGCCCGAATATGATAACTCAGGGATTTTTCGTTTCAAGAGAAAGAAAAACGTCCCGAAAAGGATCATGCTAATATGGAGTCAAACGTGATCAATTCTTCATTTCAACACTAAAATTTCATCATGGCATCAGCACAATTTAACAGAATATCAAAATGGTATATGATTAACAATCTATGAATGAAAAAATTCAATTTTAATGACTACAAAGTGATTAATACCTACATAATTCCTATAAGAAGGGGGAAAAGCCTTCATTTTCACTGTTTTGAGTTATATGAGAGTGTTTTGGAGTGAAAAGGAGCAGATCTTCCATAAGCGATTGTGAGCAATTCAGGCAACCATTGGATGCATTGTTTGTTCCAGGTAGATGATATAACCTTTATCTTGCATTTCATTACATTATTTTTCCAGCACATCTAATGTTGTCTCCCAGGCCTGTGAGGAGCATTAAACACTCTACCCATTCAATAGGGGTGCATTAGTATGCCCTGTGGGCCTTGGGGGGTAGCGTTAATGATGCTAGGTGCACTCTAGAAACCCCCAACTTGATTTTTCATGATTTTGCAGAGCTGAAAGACTGATTTATGTGTGTTTTTATGCAAGTTAGGGGCCAAGATCATGAGTCTGTGGCAGAAAAGAGCCCATGATAATGAGGAACTTCAAATGCTAAATGATCCAACAAGTTTAACAACTTTGCGAAGATGTGGTTTGCTAAAATATGCCATACTTGACCTGATGAAGGGTTAGGAAGACCTCCTCAGCTGGATTATTGAAAAATGGAATGAACATCAGGGTTTGTTCAGGATTGATAATCATGAGCTCTCTATCGAAAGAGACAATATTTACTTCCTCACTAGTTTATTGTATAGAGGTGCCAAGGTAAATGTAATAGGAGGGAAAATAGATCCTAGGCCCAATGGGGATTTAGTTTGGATACATTACAGACTAGGTAGTGCGCTAGTGAGAAACTGAGTTCCTATTCAGTGGATCAGAACTATGCCAATGAGGGAAATTATATGGATGATTGTATGCTTGGTAGGATCCAAAAGCCAACATGTTGCTTCAAAGGCTCAGTTTCTACTAGAAATAGTCTGCTTACAACCACATGTATTCAACTGGTGTGAGGGATTCCTTTGCTAGGCGAAAGTAGAATTGACAGCTTTCAAGACTTGAGCCCAAAGAGAGTTTGGGTATGGTACTCTGATAGTATTCATTTTCCTTGAGAGAGTGCCCATGGTGAGGCCTCGCATGAGTCTTGACATAGTTGGTCCTAGGGAACCGAGATAAGAATGATCAGTTTCCATAGCACCTCGTGTTAACACCCAGGTTGTTCCCTATGACTCCCAAGGGAATACGGCCGGGGTAACCACTAACCAGTCTTTGGATCACAGCTTCTAGCCAAACTGTGATCAGAGAGGGCTCTCTCTTTATGATTTGTCTCTGTTATGATGGTGTTTTAGGCTAGCTATTGTGCTCAGGTTTTGGTTTATGTTTTTGGTTGAAGGATTTCTTTTAGGTCTTATGATATAGTGTTTAGATAGTATAATACCATTGGACAATGGAGTCTGGAGTTGTGAAATGATCTGATACGCTGGATTGGTGGTGTTCAAACTGCAGGGCCTATTGTGTATTTTAGACAGACAAAATTAGATCAAATGGTGATGTATGTCAACCAACAGAAAGCAATTAAGAATTTTCTATTAAGTTGGTGGGGTGAAGGTGAGCACACTGCACAGGAGCAAAAAAACTTGAATCCCTGTGACAAAGGTCACTATGAAAGATGTATTCTGAAAGTGCAGCAATTAAGAATTACACTTATCTAGATTACAGCTGAAGAAAACATTCATAAACAACAACAGATTGAACTCAGGGTACTCAGTGAATAAATCCTGAAGCTATTCTTTTTCCTTGTTGCTTAGTATTGAAATCAGATAACATATATGGATTTTAACAAAACAACTATTTAACGGAGAGAGATACAGAGACTTATTGTATGGTGAAATACACAGGGATCCAGCAGTTATCAACAGACACCAGAACGCATCCAACACCTCAGAAATCCGAGAAATTCCATTGCTTTCTTTATTAACTTCTGAAAGGATTACAGCATAAGAACTTCTTCAGGAGAAATCAACAACAACCCTCATCTCTAGTGCGAGGGCTCTATAAATACAAAACATCTTTACAAAATATCAAGGCGTTGAGTCATCTGAGAAATAACTCTTTCACCAACTTTGTCATTACAGCGGAGTAAAAGTTAATGCTTCCTTTAATACAACATAAATGCTCTTGCATTTGTCAGAAGATATTTTAGCTTTGGGAATCTAACGAGTCGGTTGGAGTGATCCGCATCAATGCTGAAGAAGGCGTTGTGGAGCTGTTCCGCTGTCTTTTCTCGGCTTGGACACCTGTAGCTTTTCCTTTTGTTGTGTTGGCTATGGGCTTTGCTGAGTTGGCTCAGCTTTCGTCTTAAATGCCTGCTGACCGAAATAAACTGTCCTGTGCATGACAATTCAGTTTTTCTGTAACCGAAATTTAGTGGATGGCCTGCTGTTCATAAAATCATTTGAATTGCCTTGACCCACCAGTCCTGTGGAGGCAATTGATGCCTGAGAATGGCCTCCATTGTTTCCTCTGCCTCTGTGTATTTGAAGAAATTGGGAGCTGTATCAAACAAGTGATTAATTTCATTCATTATAAAAAATAGATTTTCTATCTTTCTATAGAAATCCTGCCCTGTAACCGGTCCTGTGTCTTCTGAAGTGCTAGCCCTCTCATTGATCTGTGCTGAGGCAAAAACATTTACTCTTTTAGCATACTGTTCATGGGTGAATAGCTTCCCTCCGCTGTTCAGTAAGCTAGGGAGTCCTCTGTTCTGCAATACCTGAAATCTCTCCATGAACCTGTTTACCTCAGTGTGCATATCCTGAGTTCTTATGTCCAGTGTTTGCACCAAATTTCTCAAAGTAAGCACCCTCTTGATCATTTTAATAGTCTCAGTTCTGTTTGTGATTCCAATGGTAGCTAACTGAGAGCTTGTCCTATTATTGGGTACATTGATCATTCTGGTGGCCACTTCAGGCATATTGCTCAATGCAGCTCTTGCTCTATGGACCTCCTTTTGTGCTTTTGGGATGAGATCTAATTGCTCATGGATTGTCTCAATGTATTGCCATTGATTTGTAATAGATTGGCCAATATTGGCCCATATCATTGCTCTGACTTCAGATACAATCTTATCCAATCTGAGCTCTTTTTCCAGCTCTTTGATCCTGTCATTAAGGGCCTTGATCTCCCTGCCCTTTTCTGCCACTTCTCTTTTTGATTTATCATATTTATCATCGATCTTGGCCAGCTTTTCCCTGGTCTCATGCAGCTTTGTCATTTGAGCTTCCAAGATTTGTATTTCATTCTTTAATTTCTGCATGTCTAGGCTATGTGCCTGTTCTGTACTTGTAGGTGCTGCTGAAGTGGATGTAGCTGTTTGTTCAGTTTGTTGAGGTGGAGGCACAGTGGTAGGAGTAGTGTTCTCAAGATTGATGACCGGGGGAGGCTGAGAGGTTTGGCCCTCTTCCCTTTGCTTTAGTGCTGCTTGCAGTGCCGCTTGTGCGGCCTCAGACTCTCCTAATTTCTCTTGGGCCTGCAGAAGTTGTTTATAAATAGAAATCAATAAATCTGTGGTGTCCTTCTCCTGTCTTTGTTTGGCTACCTCATCTGTCTGAGGGTGCATGGTGGCTGGGAGTTTGATTTTCTTTCTCATGGCGGCCAAGTCAGCATCCCTTAACTTCAAGAGTTCCTGTACCCCTGACAGATCTTTGGGATCATGCCCAATTTCAATGATTATGTCTTCTAGGGACCTTATTCTGTTGTCCTTTGCCTGGGATGATGCCTTCTCCAATTCTAGTTGGGAGGCTGTAGCATTGAGGCTGCTTGTTAATTTGTAATTCTCCAACGTTTTGTCTGCCAAGGAGGCATACACCATTTCACCAGTTTGCTTGTGCAGCTCAATTTTATCCATTGGGTGGATGTCCTTGGCCAGGACCTCTAGATTAGTCCTGAGATAATCTGCAGTAGATTGTGGCTGGAGCGCGGTGGGTATGAAGTGACTCATAGTCAACTTGCCTTCGTCCACATCAAAGGCAGCCATTAATTTTTGTTGGTTGGAGGGGGCCATTTTCAACAAATGGTTATATAATTTGATTTTCATGGGTTCACTCCTTCTTTTGATGTCTATAAACTGTTGTTTGATGCCTACCTCTCCTTCCCTCTGCTGGCTGGAGGAAGTGACCTCCCCTCCCATGGTTCTGTCTTGTTCTTGGTGGAAGGAACTGACCGAGGCTTCCCTGCTGGGTGGGCCCATACCCATTGCTTGTCTAATTGCTGCATCATCCTCTGAGAAGTCATTTAACCTCTGTCTCTTCTCCTCTTGGTTGATGGATGAAGTCATGGGTGTTTCTCTGTCCCTTTTTCTACTTAGGTCCTCCTTCTGTGGAGTTTGAAGGACCGAGGCATCAGTAATGTTTTCAGGCCTTGAGTGTTCTACATTTTGGGCCTGCTGCTCAGTGGTAGTTGGGGTATCTACCACTCTTTCTTGGTGTAAGGGCTGCTGTGTTTCAGGTTGCCCTTCTCCTTGCTGCTGTTGCTGTTTTTGTTGTTGTTGCTGCTGCTGCTCTGCCTATTCTTTCTCTCGCTGCTCTGGCTCTATCTCCATCACCTGTTCTTTTCCCTTCTCTGATATATTTCCAGCAACTCTTGTAGCTTGCTGTTGGGCGGTTGAAGAGGATGCTGCTGCTCCAATTTGTATGCTTGGTAGTGAGCTGACCTGTGAATAAAACTCAAGGTCAGCCATTTTCTTTATGTTTCTTAGAGCTCTTTGATTAAGCTCTTCTTGAGTAACAGCTTCTTCTAAAGTCCCTCTCCTCCATTTACTTTGATTGGCATGTTTTTCTATGTGAGGAAGGCTGCAATGATCATAAGCAGACAACTTGTATTTAAGCCTCCTCATGGTAATGAAGTTGTTAGGGTCATAAGGTTTCCATAGGAAGCTGTATTTGAGACCAAGGCCCCCAAGTATTCTATCTGCTTCCTTCCACCCTTCCTCCCTTTCGTTATAGAGGAAATGGCCAAGTTGACTTTTGACCTTTAGCTGTGCCTTCTTACCTTTGCCTGAAAAGTGGAACATATCCACAAAGCCAAACTGCCTGAAGTATTCTAAGGCAAGTAGTCTCATAGGCACAAATCTGGGTAGTCTAAATGGGGGCAACTCACACCCATATATTCTGATAACGGTGTGGTGTTGGTAGAAGTACCAATCCCCAATGCTGTATGCTTTTGATAAATGCAGGAGTCTTTGCATCTCATCTGTCAATCTGGGAGGAGGTGAGCCCAAAAGTAGAGTCATGGCTGGATGAATGAAGTGATCAATGAACTCACAGTAGGTGTATGGAGAATAGAAATTGAGGTGGAAAGCAGATGTCCAGTACACCACCGATCTCAAATTTCCCTGTGCATCTTCTCTTTTCATTGGGAAGGAGAACTTCTCATGCTGGAAGTATAGAAGCAAATGATATATGTAAGAAGTGTATTTAAATACCCTATCTCTTGATAGGTTCATCAACTGCTCATGCATCTTGTCTGAGATGTATGTGGCATAGTCATAGCAGACTGGTTTTCTTCCTGGAGAAAACATGAGCATTATGTGCATAACCGTTTCATCCACATACTCCACTGAATCATATCCCAGGATGGGACTGATCATGTCAACAAGGTCCAGGCCCAATTGGTTGAGGTAGACATAGTTGATGGGAGGGATTTGTACAGTGTCAGCTTTGATGAATAACTGGTTAAGCTTTGTAATCTGGGCCTCTGTCATTCTGGCTCCCTCCATTATCAAATCAGCTAGTGATAGAGGGACCAACTTCTTATCTGTTTTGAACTGCAGCATCTCCCTGATGGCTTCAGGGGTAATAAGAAACAAAATTGCGCCTGAAGAATCAAGCACTGCCCTCTGGGATGCATCATAATACTCAGCACATAAGTGGATGAGTTCTGGGAATTGGTTGACCTGTGGTAGCTTGAAGATTGGGAGAGAGGAATCCCAAATTCCCAAGATGTCTGTCCCATTCTGATGTTGGATTTTGATTTCATTTAGTATTTGGAGATGAAACCTGCTCCTGCTTAGCATTTCTTCTGATATGTTATAGTCTAAGTCAGCTAATGCTTTCCAGCCCAATGCTCTGTGAGGGGCATTCAGAGGAGCTACATTGAGGGCTATAGGAGCCACAGGGGGATCCATGGTTCTTCTTAGGATTCTGTTTTTCGAGGACTGGTGTTACTATGCAAAGTAACACAAACAGCGCTTTTTCTGAGGAAAATGAGAATTTCTGAGGACAAAGAGTGAATGGGAAAGGTTGTAGCGATTGAAATGTTGCTTTTGAGTTAATAGGTGAGTTGCAGACCTGAGCAGAGTTTGTTTTTAGGCAAATTAGCTTCTTGCAGGTGACTGGTTCACGATTGCGCGAACCAATAACAAGTTTACGTTCAACTTGCCCAATGTGGCCCTATAAACGTGTAGTGGCAGCTCTGGTTTGGTCTGAATGCTAGTTCAGTGGTCCTTTAATGGTGAATTTTGAGTTTGGAGGTCTGTTACTAGTTATACCCGAAATTCAGTGAAAATGGAGCTTTAGAGTGCAAATGAGAAGTACCTGTAGAATCTGGTCGGTTAGAACTTGCTAGCACTTTGAGGGATGGACGTTCTAGCGGTCCGGAAGTCTTTTCCACGGCTGGTGCAGGTTTGGACGTGAATTTACATGCAGAACAAACAACAAAGCTTGCGCCCAAAAATAACAAAAAACACGATTTTTGGCATAAATATATCTTTTGGTGATTTTGGCGCGTTTTCGCGCTGACGTCAGCATGACGTCACCGGTGGGGTCAGGGTCGGATGACGTCAGCAGGACGTCATCCGGCCAGGTGGCGGCCTCTGGTTGGTCCACGGGGACAGTGAGATGGCAGGACAAGTGGAGCAGTGGTTGAGCGGAGAAATGATGCGACGGCGTACCTGGGGGTGACGTGGGTTGACGGAGCAGTGACGTGGCGGTGAGGTAATACAAGCGGGAATGATAAAACCGGAAACCGAGGCGGTTTCATATCGCACCGCCTACGGTACGGTGGCGGTATGCGTCAGTGGTACCTCCGATGGGCTGTGGAGTGGACGCGTGGCTGCTGCATGACGTAGCCAAAATATGGCCGTCGGGAGATATCGTTCGGGCAACGGATCGGCTCCGATGCTGTAGTGGCCGTCGGATCTGGAGGAGAAAGATCTAACGGTTGTCGGGAGTTTGACGTGACAGGAGGATAGTACAGTTAATGATCGGGCGTCGGAAGGGGTCCGATGTGATAAGGGCCGTCGGATTTGGATTTGCTTGATCGGACGGTCATCGGGAAGGTGAAGCGATAACCAAGTACGGGGAAAGGCAGAGGCCTATTTTAATATTGTCATGGGGATCTGTGCACTGGCGGAAGCTTTGGAACAGTGGATTTTCATGATTTTTGTTTGAAAATAGACCCGCCCTTTAGACTTAGGATAAGAGAAAAATGTTGGTTTTTTGATGTTTTTAGCCATTTTGAAGCGGGTAAGGGTAGAAATTGGGCTTTTAGGGGGGTTTTTATGTGCAAATGGGGGTCAAAAATGAGGGAATGAATTTGCAGAGGACAAAGGAGATTTAGCTTAGGTTTATCAAGATGACCAGGTGCCATCTGATCCCTGACATGGGACTATATGGCTATAATGCCAAGGGGGAGGGATATTTATACAAAATTTGGGGTTTATACACCATGGTGTTAGTAATATTAGGGAAAAGGTGATATAAGGGATCTATATAATAGAGTTAGTGTTAGCATGGATGATGGAAGTGAATGGGGAACAAACACTAAGTTCATTTGAAACTTACTTAGTTTAGGGAGTAGATCAAAATGAAAAGATCTTTAGACAAGAAATGTGGCTTTGGATAAACAAGAATCATTATGAAACCATGATCTTCCTCCCTGAATCTCAGCTCATAGAGGGATGTTAGCAAATGAAAATGAAAGGGGGAAAGAGGGAGGTTAGTTATGGTCCTTGCTGCAACTTGATGAATATGCACACCTTGTCACTTGATAGACTTTGCCTTGGTAATCATAGTCACCATGCCTGCAATGGTGAAGGTAGCCTTTTTCTGCAACCACCACTACCTACCCAACTATTTTGCCTAGCATTTTTTATTTCTTCTTGGAGGGTGCACTTGAACTTGCAGACCCTTACTTGCCTTTTCTTTTCTTTGGCTTTTTCTTTGTTATTTCTATCTACTTCTACCCTTATCTCCTCCAAGCTCCCAGATTAAGCGGTTGGGAGCCTTTTCTTCTCTACCTGAACTACTTGTCTGCCAAGATTAAACAGTTTGGACAGACTCCTTTCTCTATTTTACAACTGTAAATTTAAACCATGGAATGATTCAGATTAAGCTGTTGAATCATCCATCAAAATTTGAAGCTCGTACCAAGCTATAAGCATAGATTGGGTTCTCTTGGAAATATGTGATCTTTGAGTCATCAAAGCAGAACAAATTTGGACCTTGCATAGCCAATCATGAAATATGAAACCTATTGGTATAGGTATCTAACAGTGGCTCCACATGGGGATGGTGTTTCTTTTGAAAGACCAAGAACAGCAGGTCAGATTGCCTTGCTCCATTGCTGCCTATATCATCCTTAAAGTTTGCTGCTTTGAAGTACCAAATTTCGTGCTTTCCTTCTTGGTAGACTTCTGATTTTATTTGCCTTTTGCTGGTTGGTAAATAACTTGGAAAACTGCATTTTTACAATCTAAACAGAAAATAATGTGTACATCTGCATATATACAAGGGAACCTCAGGTTGCACTCATGGGAAATAGTCAAAATAATGCTTCAGCATCCTGCCATTGACAGGACCTTCATCCAAGTCAGCTTCAGTTAGACTTTTGAGAAAATATGTATTATTACCTTGTACTGCTTGGACAGCAAATGGTCCTCTCCAAAGGGAATCAAATTTTCCATGCTTTCCCTTTTCTTCTCTTCTTGCATCCCACTTTAGGACTTTGTCTCCCACATTGAAATCTTTTGCTTTAGTTCTCCTGTCAAAGGCCTTCTTTAATTTTTCTTGTAACCCTTGAACTCTGCTGAAAACCTGATCTCTTGTTTGCTGCAGACATATGATTTGATTTATCCTTCTTTGCATATCATTAGGTTCGGCTTGGTTTTCTTGAAGAAGCTTCATAACAGGCACTCCTATTGATGAAGGAAATTTGGCTTCTAGTCCATAAACCAACTCATATGGGCTGGTCCCAATTGATCTTTTGGTTGTTAGTCTATCTGCCCATAAGGCATTGACTAGTTTCTTGTGCCAATTCTTTTTGTTTTCTTCCAGCACCTTTTTTATGATATTCACCAGGCTCTTGTTAGATGATTCAGCTAGGCCATTTCCTTGGGGATAGTATGCCGTAGAGTGACCCAAAGTAATATGATATTTGTGGCAGAAGTTTACCATTTTCTTGGATCTGAAAGCAGCAGCATTGTCTGTTATTATTTTGTCAGGACAGCCAAACCTAGCCAGTATGTTGTTTTCCAAAAACTGAATGATTACTGAGTCATTTGCTTGTCTGCATGGGGCAGCTTCGATCCATTTGGTGAAGTAGTCTGTGGCTGTCAAAATCCATCTATGTTGGCCTGAAGATGAGGGATGAATTTCCCCAATGAAATCCAAGCCCCATTGTTGAAAAGGTCTCTCTGTTGCAATGGGTCTTAGGGGAAGTGGCAGCAACTGTCTTTTGCCCTCAAACACTTGGCATTTGTGGCATGAGGTAGTGAATTTCTTGACATCAGAGAACATGGTGGGCCAGTAATAACCAGCCCTCAGTATTTTGTCCACAGTGGACTTCCAGTACAAATGTCCACCGCAGTGACCTGCATGAAATTCTTCCATGATTTTGTTAGTTTCATTTTCAATTAAACAGTGCAGCAATATACCTTCATGGTTTTTCCAAAGCAGATTTCCATCCATCACACAAAATCTTGATGTTTTCATTTTTAAGAACCTACACTTAGTTCTGGACAGTCCTGGGGGAGCACACAGGTTTTGTAATACATAACAGATGTCAGAGTACCAAGGGGATTGTTCAAAGGCTACATTGATCTTTGGAGTCGCCAGCTCTGTTTCACTGTCCAGCTGATTGATATCTAGGGCTTGGAAATTTGTTTCTGTCATTAATTTGGCCAAGCCTTGCCCTTTTATTAGCTTTGTAGGTTTTATTTCAATGTCAAATTCTAGTATGTTGGCAATCCATTTTCCTCTTCTGCCCTCTAAGTTTTCTTGGGTGAGAATGTCTTTGACAATAGGGCTTGGTACATAAGCCACAACATGGGAATAAAGGATGTAAATCCTAAAGTCTTTAATGGCCTTAACCAAAGCATAGGCTTGTTTCTCCATAATTTGATATTTTAGAGGTGCATCTCTAAGAGCCCTGCTGAAGAAGGCAATAGGCTTCTCATTTCCTTGGTCATCTTTCTGTAATAAAACAGCAGCAATAGTATGCTGGGAGGCAAAAGAGAAGATAATGAATTCTCTGTCAAACTGAGGATTGGTTAACACCGGGGTTTGAGTGAGGGCCAGCTTTATACCTTCAAAGGCTTGCTTTGCTTCAACTGTCCATTTCACCTTTGAATCTTTCTTTAGCATATTGTTAAGTAATCTGATCAACTCGGCTAGATTTGGGATAAATCTCCTTAAAAAGTTGATTTTTCCCAAAATCCTTGCAATTCTTTTATATTTCTTGGGTGGGGCATTTGTAGGATAGCTTGTATCCTATCTGGATCAATTCTTATGCCATCTTTAGAGATGATGTGGCCCAATAGTTTACCTTCCTCTAAACCAAACAGGGATTTTTTGGGATTCAACGAAATTCCATATTTCCTACATGTTAGGAAGATCTGTCTCAAATGTTTCAAATGTTCTTGGTCAGACTTGGAAAAAGGTGTGAGGTCATCCAAATAAATGACAAGGAAATCATGAATCTCCTTCGCGAAAGCAATATCCATTGCTCTTTGAAATGTTGCCCCAGCATTCTTCAACCCAAAGGGCATTTTAACATACTTGAAAGTTCCCCATGGGGTTGTAAATGCAGTTTTGTTTTGATCATCAGGGTGTACTAGGATTTGATTGAAACCCGAGAATCCATCAAGTAATGAGATCCTTGAGGCCCCTACCACTCTTTGGAGAATATGATCCATCTTAGGTAAGGGATAGTTGTCTTTGAGGGATACTTGGTTCAGATTCCTTAAGTCCACACACAGCCTAATTTCACCGGTCTTCTTTCTTGTAGGGACTAAGTTGGATATCCATTCAGAGAATCTGATTGGTGCTATGATGCCTGCCTTAAACATTTTTTGTACTTCTTGTTCCATTGCTGGGAGAAGCATAGGATTGATTCTTCTCAATTTTTGTTTAAAGGGCTTTTGATCAGGCTTGAGAGGGATGGTATGCTGGATAACAGAGGTGTCATAGGACTTTAGGTCCTCATAACTCCATGCAAAGACATCCTGGAACTCTTTAAAAAGGTCAATGTATTTTGGCTTTTGATCAGGAGGTAAAGATGCAGACAATTTAATTATTTTGGGTTTGTCAATTGTACCTATGTTGTACTCTTCTATGGCATTGTTGATGGGCTGCATTTTTGGCTTGCTGGGAACATCATTTGAATTAAAAATGTCTTCCAAAGGAGCCAAGCCAGCGGGTAAAAAGTTGTCTTTCAGCTCTATGATTTCAGCCTCAGCGCTGGTCACCTCTTCACAGTCAATTTGGTGAATTTGCTGAATGTTTTCGTTGTTGAAACTGGTTGGATTCAGTAATTGTTTTGCTGTTCTAGGTGATATTGGATGAACCATTTGTTGAAACAGTATTTGTGATTGACTTGCTCTGTCAAGCATTTGTGATTGACTTGCTTTGTCATTGTCAATATTTAGTCCTGAAAATTCCTGCTGCAAAGTCAAGAAATTGTTTATTTGCTTGTCATCATCAAACACTTGCCAATCTTTGACATTGTTTGGAATGGAGGGTCTGTACTTGACCTCGGCTGTGAAGCAGTTGTTGGGTTCCAGTGGAAATTTGAAAGTGCTGGCAAATGTTGCCAAACTGTGTGCATGGAGATTGTGGCTCCTTGAAATTTTTGTGATAAGGAACTCAGAGAAAGTGTTCAATATTTCAATTACAGCGGACCTGTAAGACCTCAACCTTTTGTCATTGGTGACAAAGCTTCCTTTCACTTGTTGAATCACTAGATCAGAATCTCCCATGATCGAAACTGTAGGAGCTTGTAATGCCTTTACTAGCTTGAGACCTAGTAACAGAGCTTCATACTCTGCCATGTTATTAGTGCATCTAAAGTTTAATCTATAAGCTCTGCCTTCTGCATGGGTTTTCTCTTTGTTATGTATCCAAACTCCAGCTCCTGCCCCTAACTTGTTGACAGAGCCATCAAATTCTAGGAACCACAGGATATCTTGCTTGACAGGGGATTTAAAAATCGGTTGATGGGATGGCAATGCAAGCAGGAGTTGGGGTTTTTTCTCTAGCTTGTCTTCTAGGGCAATTTCATCACTTGATTGGCTATGCTTGGGATTTAAAACAGCAGCAGTATTTAGTGTTTGTTTAGCTGCTGTTTCGTGGGTGGTGATACTTTCATTTGAGTCTTTTTTTTGTATGAATGTCTTGGTTTCAACTTCACCTTGTAAGGGAGTTGTGGTGTCATTGAAAAGAATGTATGAGTCTATGTCTGAATGGATAGCATATATGGGAAAATTTTGAGGCTTTTCCTCACTGCTGACCATGTATTTCATCAGTGTTTCTCTATACAGTCTTTTTGGTTGCCCAAAAACAGAGATGGTGGCATATGACATGTCTAATTGTAAGGAACCTTGGAGTTTAGCTCCCCATGATCTTGATAACAGCATCCCATACTTGGGTGGGATGTCAGCAACTACCACATCCATTAGGATTGTTTTATTTGGGTATTGAACTAGAGACACACATAAATCTTTTATGAGACCTAGACATTTGACTTGGCTGGAGTCAAAGGAAAACAGGTCCTTATATGGTCTTGTTATGTCTAGGTTCAGTCTTTCCATGACAGCTTTTGGCATAAGATTGTGAGATGCACCTGAGTCAAACATTGCGTTGTGTAGTACTTTATCATGGATGTGTAAGCTGACATAAAAAGGTAATACTCCTGCAACTGCTGTTTTTCCATCCACTTCTGGGCCAAACAGTAATTCAGGAGTGTCATCCAGCACATTGACATCATCTTTGCTGCTAGTGAGTTGTAGAGATTTCTTGATCTGTTGTTTATAGATGTCATGCTTAGCTAATTCTGAGAGGGGAATCGCTATCTTTAGTTTGCCAATTTCTGTACCTAAGTCAAAAGGTTTATCAGATTGGGTTTTGGGGTTATGGATAACAGTCCTTTCTTTGTTGATCAAGTCTTCTTGTTGGTTTTCATCTTGACTTTGAGGCTTGCCCTTTTCACTCATCTCATGAGGAACAGAGTTTAGATTAGAGCAAGAGGATGAAGCTGCCAAAGGCTGCTGTTGTGGTGGCAATGGTTCAATGACCTCATCAACCACTATTTCTTCTGCAGGAGGATTTGTTTTGTCATTAGGTTCTGTGACTATGGTTTTCTTAGGCTGCTGTTTATCATTTATTTTTTGAGGCTGATTTACATTCACAGTTCTGCTCCTTAGCTTGTACTGTTTGTGGACTTCATAGACAGCAGTATCATAGCCTTGTTTGAAGTCAAAGGATTCTCCTGATTTAGTTTGGAATAGTTCGATTTCCTCATCCTCTTGATCTTCTTGTGTTAGAAAACTTGGCTTTTACCATCCAGACCTATTAAATTAATCTCAGGATCTTCATTGGGCTCAGTTGATGTTGAAGTTTCTGCATAATTTTCTTGGAAAGGGGGTCTTATGTCTTGGTCAACATTGGCCTTGCCAATGGCGGGGTTTTGATTTCTCCTAAAATTTGGATTCCTAGGAGGATTGTTTTGTGGTGCTTCCCATGATGCTTTTCTCTCAACCGATTCTACCCTATCACCCAATCTTTTCATACCATTAAGTATTGCATCAAGTTTTTGATCAAGGGCTGTAGGTTCTTCTTTGTATATGCTTCTCTTTTCTAATCTTGCCCTGTTTCTTTTGGCAATCAGGTTTGCCTCCACTGTGACAGCAGCCCTTTGAGCGTCTTCAAGGGTTTCAGGTTCTCTTTCCTTCAACTGATATGCCATGTCAGGATCAAATCCATCAGGGAATTTGTACAAAGCCAAATCAGGAGGAGGTCTTAGGTTTTGTGGTATTGCATTGTACACATTGTTGAATCTAGCACAATACTCCAGAACGGTCTCTTGCGGACCTCTCTTGATTGTTTCATATTCAGCAAGTATGTGCAGAGGATCTTTCTTCTTCTCCCATCTGGTAGTAAAGGCTTGGTACAGATCATTGGGAGTTGCAATGGAGTTTGCATTCAGGGATCTAAACCAAGTTCTTACATCCCCGGTTAGGCTTTGAACAAACATCCTCATTCTGACACTGTCATCATCTATTTCATAGGTCTCAAAATGGTCTTGCATCTTCTTGGTATGCTGGACAGCTGTTAGAGAGCCATTGGAGTCAAAATATGAGATTTTGCTTTGGTAATCTTGAGGTAAAGCTGCAGCATTAGCTGGTATCTGCAAGGGTGCATATCTGTTAGCCATATTTACAGGATTTAGCGGATTAACAGGTGCAGCTGGGATAATAGGAACGATGGGTACCACAGGGGTAACAGGTGAAGCTGAACCTAAAGTGTGGTTCAAGGGGATATGTGCAGTGGGTGAAGATGTGAGAGAAAGACTGTGAGAAGTGGATGATGAACTAGGGGAACTAGGAGTGGACCGGAAAAGAACCTTTATTGGAGTAGAAATGGGGTTGGGATGAACTGTACGAGGGGTTAAATCAGCAGGTTGGTCCTGCCTTTGCTGCTTCCTAATATTTCTAGGGATGGTATTTGGATTATCAACAATGATGGGTGGATTAGGGTCAGGATTTGCCCTAGTGTGCCGAGGATTTTTCTTAGGAGCCAGTTTCTAACTGTTTTTCAGGACTTTTATAGGAAATTTTTATATATGCAAGGACTGGATAAAGATTTTGAAATGGCTCTATATGTTTCAAAGCTAAGATGAAGATTCCCTATCTAGCTCTTCCCTAAAGCTGTCACTGTGAGACAGAAACAGTTCTAAGGCCTCTTGGCTGGTTTTGGGCTTGATGGTAGCTTTGGGAGACAGATAGTAATTGAAAAAACCTAAATCCCCAGCGGAGTCGCCAATAATGTTAACACCCAGGTTGTTCCCTATGACTCCCAAGGGAATACGGCCGGGGTAACCACTAACCAATCTTTGGATCACAGCTTCTAGCCAAACTGTGATCAGAGAGGGCTCTCTCTTTATGATTTGTCTCTGTTATGATGGTGTTTTAGGCTAGCTATTGTGCTCAGGTTTTGGTTTATGTTTTTGGTTGAAGGATTTCTTTTAGGTCTTATGATATAGTGTTTAGATAGTATAATACCATTGGGCAATGGAGTCTGGAGTTGTGAAATGATCTGATACGCTGGATTGGTGGTGTTCAAACTGCAGGGCCTATTGTGTATTTTAGACAGACAAAATTAGATCAAATGGTGATGTATGTCAACCAACAGAAAGCAATTAAGAATTTTCTATTAAGTTGGTGGGGTGAAGGTGAGCACACTGCACAGGAGCAAAACTTGAATCCCTGTGACAAAGGTCACTATGAAAGATGTATTCTGAAAGTGCAGCAATTAAGAATTACACTTATCTAGATTACAGCTGAAGAAAACATTCATAAACAACAACAGATTGAACTCAGGGTACTCAGTGAATAAATCCTGAAAGCTATTCTTTTTCCTTGTTGCTTAGTATTGAAATCAGATAACATATATGGATTTTAACAAAACAACTATTTAACAGAGAGAGATACAGAGACTTATTGTATGGTGAAATACACAGGGATCCAGCAGTTATCAACAGACACCAGAACGCATCCAACACCTCAGAAATCCGAGAAATTCCATTGCTTTCTCTATTAACTTCTGAAAGGATTACAGCATAAGAACTTCTTCAGGAGAAATCAACAACAACCCTCATCTCTAGTGCGAGGGCTCTATAAATACAAAACATCTTTACAAAATATCAAGGCGTTGAGTCATCTGAGAAATAACTCTTTCACCAACTTTGTCATTACAGCGGAGTAAAAGTTAATGCTTCCTTTAATACAACATAAATGCTCTTGCATTTGTCAGAAGATATTTTAGCTTTGGGAATCCAACGAGTCGGTTGGAGTGATCCGCATCAATGCTGAAGAAGGCGTTGTGGAGCTGTTCCGCTGTCTTTTCTCGGCTTGGACACCTGTAGCTTTTCCTTTTGCTGTGCTGGCTATGGGCTTTGCTGAGTTGGCTCAGCTTTCGTCTTAAATGCCTGCTGACCGAAATAAACTGTCCTGTGCATGACAATTCAGTTTTTCTGTAACCGAAATTTAGTGGATGGCCTGCTGTTCATAAAATCATTTGAATTGCCTTGACCCACCAGTCCTGTGGAGGCAATTGATGCCTGAGAATGGCCTCCATTGTTTCCTCTGCCTCTGTGTATTTGAAGAAATTGGGAGCTGTATCAAACAAGTGATTAATTTCATTCATTATAAAAAATAGATTTTCTATCTTTCTATAGAAATCCTGCCCTGTAACCGGTCCTGTGTCTTCTGAAGTGCTGGCCCTCTCATTGATCTGTGCTGAGGCAAAAACATTTACTCTTTTAGCATACTGTTCATGGGTGAATAACTTCCCTCCGCTGTTCAGTAAGCTAGGGAGTCCTCTGTTCTGCAATACCTGAAATCTCTCCATGAACCTGTTTACCTCAGTGTGCATATCCTGAGTTCTTCTGTCCAGTGTTTGCACCAAATTTCTCAAAGTAAGCACCCTCTTGATCATTTGAATAGTCTCAGTTCTGTTTGTGATTCCAATGGTAGCTAACTGAGAGCTTGTCCTATTATTGAGTACATTGATCATTCTGGTGGCCACTTCAGGCATATTGCTCAATGCAGCTCTTGCTCTATGGACCTCCTTTTGTGCTTTTGGGATGAGATCTAATTGCTCATGGATTGTCTCAATGTATTGCCATTGATTTGTAATAGATTGGCCAATATTGGCCCATATCATTGCTCTGACTTCAGATACAATCTTATCCAATCTGAGCTCTTTTTCCAGCTCTTTGATCCTGTCATTAAGGGCCTTGATCTCCCTGCCCTTTTCTGCCACTTCTCTTTTTGATTTATCATATTTATCATCGATCTTGGCCAGCTTTTCCCTGGTCTCATGCAGCTCTGTCATTTGAGCTTCCAAGATTTGTATTTCATTCTTTAATTTCTGCATGTCTAGGCTATGTGCCTGTTCTGTACTTGTAGGTGCTGCTGAAGTGGATGTAGCTGTTTGTTCAGTTTGTTGAGGTGGAGGCACAGTGGTAGGAGTAGTGTTCTCAAGATTGATGACCGGGGGAGGCTGAGAGGTCTGGCCCTCTTCCCTTTGCTTTAGTGCTGCTTGCAGTGCCGCTTGTGCGGCCTCAGACTCTCCTAATTTCTCTTGGGCCTGCAGAAGTTGTTTATAAATAGAAATCAATAAATCTGTGGTGTCCTTCTCCTGTCTTTGTTTGGCTACCTCATCTGTCTGAGGGTGCATGGTGGCTGGGAGTTTGATTTTCTTTCTCATGGCGGCCAAGTCAGCATCCCTTAACTTCAAGAGTTCCTGTACCCCTGACAGATCTTTGGGATCATGCCCAATTTCAATGATTATGTCTTCCAGGGACCTTATTCTGTTGTCCTTTGCCTGGGATGATGCCTTCTCCAATTCTAGTTGGGAGGCTGTAGCATTGAGGCTGCTTGTTAATTTGTAATTCTCCAACGTTTTGTCTGCCAAGGAGGCATACACCATTTCACCAGTTTGCTTGTGCAGCTCAATTTTATCCATTGGGTGGATGTCCTTGGCCAGGACCTCTAGATTAGTCCTGAGATAATCTGCAGTAGATTGTGGCTGGAGCGCGGTGGGTATGAAGTGACTCATAGTCAACTTGCCTTCGTCCACATCAAAGGCAGCCATTAATCTTTGTTGGTTGGAGGGGGCCATTTTCAACAAATGGTTATATAATTTGATTTTCATGGGTTCACTCCTTCTTTTGATGTCTATAAACTGTTGTTTGATGCCTACCTCTCCTTCCCTCTGCTGGCTGGAGGAAGTGACCTCCCCTCCCATGGTTCTGTCTTGTTCTTGGTGGAAGGAACTGACCGAGGCTTCCCTGCTGGGTGGGCCCATACCCATTGCTTGTCTAATTGCTGCATCATCCTCTGAGAAGTCATTTAACCTCTGTCTCTTCTCCTCTTGGTTGATGGATGAAGTCATGGGTGTTTCTCTGTCCCTTTTTCTACTTAGGTCCTCCTTCTGTGGAGTTTGAAGGACCGAGGCATCAGTAATGTTTTCAGGCCTTGAGTGTTCTACATTTTGGGCCTGCTGCTCAGTGGTAGTTGGGGTATCTACCACTCTTTCTTGGTGTAAGGGCTGCTGTGTTTCAGGTTGCCCTTCTCCTTGCTGCTGTTGTTGTTTTTGTTGTTGTTGTTGCTGCTGCTTTGCCTGTTCTTTCTCTCGCTGCTCTGGCTCTATCTCCATCACCTGTTCTTTTCCCTTCTCTGATATATTTCCAGCAACTCTTGTAGCTTGCTGTTGGGCGGTTGAAGAGGATGCTGCTGCTCCAATTTGTATGCTTGGTAGTGAGCTGACCTGTGAATAAAACTCAAGGTCAGCCATTTTCTTTATGTTTCTTAGAGCTCTTTGATTAAGCTCTTCTTGAGTAACAGCTTCTTCTAAAGTCCCTCTCCTCCATTTACTTTGATTGGCATGTTTTTCTATGTGAGGAAGGCTGCAATGATCATAAGCAGACAACTTGTATTTAAGCCTCCTCATGGTAATGAAGTTGTTAGGGTCATAAGGTTTCCATAGGAAGCTGTATTTGAGACCAAGGCCCCCAAGTATTCTATCTGCTTCCTTCCACCCTTCCTCCCTTTCGTTATAGAGGAAATGGCCAAGTTGACTTTTGACCTTTAGCTGTGCCTTCTTACCTTTGCCTGAAAAGTGGAACATATCCACAAAGCCAAACTGCCTGAAGTATTCTAAGGCAAGTAGTCTCATAGGCACAAATCTGGGTAGTCTAAATGGGGGCAACTCACACCCATATATTCTGATAACGGTGTGGTGTTGGTAGAAGTACCAATCCCCAATGCTGTATGCTTTTGATAAATGCAGGAGTCTTTGCATCTCATCTGTCAATCTGGGAGGAGGTGAGCCCAAAAGTAGAGTCATGGCTGGATGAATGAAGTGATCAATGAACTCACAGTAGGTGTATGGAGAATAGAAATTGAGGTGGAAAGCAGATGTCCAGTACACCACCGATCTCAAATTTCCCTGTGCATCTTCTCTTTTCATTGGGAAGGAGAACTTCTCATGCTGGAAGTATAGAAGCAAATGATATATGTAAGAAGTGTATTTAAATACCCTATCTCTTGATAGGTTCATCAACTGCTCATGCATCTTGTCTGAGATGTATGTGGCATAGTCATAGCAGACTGGTTTTCTTCCTGGAGAAAACATGAGCATTATGTGCATAACCGTTTCATCCACATACTCCACTGAATCATATCCCAGGATGGGACTGATCATGTCAACAAGGTCCAGGCCCAATTGGTTGAGGTAGACATAGTTGATGGGAGGGATTTGTACAGTGTCAGCTTTGATGAATAACTGGTTAAGCTTTGTAATCTGGGCCTCTGTCATTCTGGCTCCCTCCATTATCAAATCAGCTAGTGATAGAGGGACCAACTTCTTATCTGTTTTGAACTGCAGCATCTCCCTGATGGCTTCAGGGGTAATAAGAAACAAAATTGCGCCTGAAGAATCAAGCACTGCCCTCTGGGATGCATCATAATACTCAGCACATAAGTGGATGAGTTCTGGGAATTGGTTGACCTGTGGTAGCTTGAAGATTGGGAGAGAGGAATCCCAAATTCCCAAGATGTCTGTCCCATTCTGATGTTGGATTTTGATTTCATTTAGTATTTGGAGATGAAACCTGCTCCTGCTTAGCATTTCTTCTGATATGTTATAGTCTAAGTCAGCTAATGCTTTCCAGCCCAATGCTCTGTGAGGGGAATTCAGAGGAGCTACATTGAGGGCTATAGGAGCCACAGGGGGATCCATGGTTCTTCTTAGGATTCTGTTTTTCGAGGACTGGTGTTACTATGCAAAGTAACACAAACAACGCTTTTTCTGAGGAAAATGAGAATTTCTGAGGACAAAGAGTGAATGGGAAAGGTTGTAGCGATTGAAATGCTGCTTTTGAGTTAATAGGTGAGTTGCAGACCTGAGCAGAGTTTGTTTTTAGGCAAATTAGCTTCTTGCAGGTGACTGGTTCACGATTGCGCGAACCAGTAACAAGTTTACGTTCAACTTGCCCAATGTGGCCCTATAAACGTGTAGTGGCAGCTCTGGTTTGGTCTGAATGCTAGTTCAGTGGTCCTTTAATGGTGAATTTTGAGTTTGGAGGTCTGTTACTAGTTATACCCGAAATTCAGTGAAAATGGAGCTTTAGAGTGCAAATGAGAAGTACCTGTAGAATCTGGTCGGTTAGAACTTGCTAGCACTTTGAGGGATGGACGTTCTAGCGGTCCGGAAGTCTTTTCCACGGCTGGTGCAGGTTTGGACGTGAATTTACATGCAGAACAAACAACAAAGCTTGCGCCCAAAAATAGCAAAAAACACGATTTTTGGCATAAATATATCTTTTGGTGATTTTGGCGCGTTTTCGCGCTGACGTCAGCATGACGTCACCGGTGGGGTCAGGGTCGGATGACGTCAGCAGGACGTCATCCGGCCAGGTGGCGGCCTCTGGTTGGTCCACGGGGACAGTGAGATGGCAGGACAAGTGGAGCAGTGGTTGAGCGGAGAAATGATGCGACGGCGTACCTGGGGGTGACGTGGGTTGACGGAGCAGTGACGTGGCGGTGAGGTAATACAAGCGGGAATGATAAAACCAGAAACCGAGGCGGTTTCGTATCGCACCGCCTACGGTACGGTGGCGGTATGCGTCAGTGGTACCTCCGATGGGCTGTGGAGTGGACGTGTGGCTGCCGCATGACGTAGCCAAAATACGGCCGTCGGGAGATATCGTTCGGGCAGCGGATCGGCTCCGATGCTGTAGTGGCCGTCGGATCTGGAGGAGCAAGATCTAACGGTTGTCGGGAGTTTGACGTGACAGGAGGATAGTACAGTTAATGATCGGGCGTCGGAAGGGGTCCGATGTGATAAGGGCCGTCGGATCTGGATTTGCTTGATCGGACGGTCATCGGGAAGGTGAAGCGATAACCATGTACGGGGAAAGGCAGAGGCCTATTTTAATATTGTCATGGGGATCTGTGCACTGGCGGAAGCTTTGGAACAGTGGATTTTCATGATTTTTGTTTGAAAATAGACCCGCCCTTTAGACTTAGGATAAGAGAAAAATGTTGGTTTTTTGATGTTTTTAGCCATTTTGAAGCGGGTAAGGGTAGAAATTGGGCTTTTAGGGGGGTTTTTATGTGCAAATGGGGGTCAAAAATGAGGGAATGAATTTGCAGAGGACAAAGGAGATTTAGCTTAGGTTTATCAAGATGACCAGGTGCCATCTGATCCCTGACATGGGACTATATGGCTATAATGCCAAGGGGGAGGGATATTTATACAAAATTTGGGGTTTATACACCATGGTGTTAGTAATATTAGGGAAAAGGTGATATAAGGGATCTATATAATAGAGTTAGTGTTAGCATGGATGATGGAAGTGAATGGGGAACAAACACTAAGTTCATTTGAAACTTACTTAGTTTAGGGAGTAGATCAAAATGAAAAGATCTTTAGACAAGAAATGTGGCTTTGGATAAACAAGAATCATTATGAAACCATGATCTTCCTCCCTGAATCTCAGCTCATAGAGGGATGTTAGCAAATGAAAATGAAAGGGGGAAGGAGGGAGGTTAGTTATGGTCCTTGCTGCAACTTGATGAATATGCACACCTTGTCACTTGATAGACTTTGCCTTGGTAATCATAGTCACCATGCCTGCAATGGTGAAGGTAGCCTTTTTCTGCAACCACCACTACCTACCCAACTATTTGCCTAGCATTTTTTATTTCTTCTTGGAGGGTGCACTTGGACTTGCAGACCCTTACTTGCCTTTTCTTTTCTTTGGCTTTTTCTTTGTTATTTCTATCTACTTCTACCCTTATCTCCTCCAAGGTCCCAGATTAAGCGGTTGGGAGCCTTTTCTTCTCTACCTGAACTACTTGTCTGCCAAGATTAAACAGTTTGGACAGACTCCTTTCTCTATTCTACAACTGTAAATTTAAACCATGGAATGATTCAGATTAAGCTGTTGAATCATCCATCAAAATTTGAAGCTCATACCAAGCTATAAGCATAGATTGGGTTCTCTTGGAAATATGTGATCTTTGAGTCATCAAAGCAGAAAAAATTTGGACCTTCCATAGCCAATCATGAAATATGAAACCTATTAGTATAGGTATCTAACACCTCGTACTAGAGGGGGGCCGATTAGACAACTTTTTGAGGATGACCTCTTTGAGTGGCTCAGTGGCCAGATCATCATGATAGATGATTATTCCTATGTATGCATGGATTACATAGGAGATCCGGAACTGATTTTGCCACTTGGAACTCAGTTGGGGCCACAAGGTAAGAGGTTTAATAAGAGTACCCAAAAGTATTTTTTAACTTTTGAATTTTACGTAATGTTTTTCTATTAAGGGTGAACAAGTACTGACACGAAGAGTTTTATTGACACATAGGTGGCACCAGTATGTCTTGAAGGCATGCCCTACAATGCTAGGTGAGGTGATCAACTACCTAGGGCTAGAGCGGGTGTGGAAACTGCCAAAGTGGGAGATGACACACAGAGTCTCCATAAGGTTTCTAGGAACCTGAAGGGTTTGAGCATGGGTGTGCCGTGACTTCCCATGAGGGAGATACCGGTTCATATGCGACAACACATTGTGGGTGTGCCAGAGTAGTTTCTCGTTCTTCTTAGGAGGTTGGCTAGAGTTGTTCTAAGTTATCATGAGAAGCAGGATTAACAGTAGTATGGTATAGCTAGTGGGTGTCATAGTGAGGCTTAGTAAAGCCATTTTGTACTTACAAACACCCAAGTTTTGGGAATTTTTGATGTAAAAATATTGGACTTGATATATATATATATATATATATATATATATATATATATATATATATATATATATATATATATATATATATATATATACATATATTTTGGTGATTCATGGTGTAAATGTTTGTTTTTAATTTGTTTGTAAATTTTTAACTATGTAAAATTTTACTTTCATGCATGTATCTATAATGAATGAGATAGATGCCAATCTAATACATAATTTTCCAATGAGTTAGCTATTGTATTAAATTTTCGAGGAATGTGTTCATATGTAATAAACTCAAATTGATGTTCCAAGAGTCTTACCCTTAAATAATGACGTAACAAGATTGGATTCCAAATGTGATAATGATTTGTTAATTGCATAACGACTAGCTGAGAGTCTAACCTGACCAACAAATTGGAGATGTCTCGAGATGATGCTTCAGTAAGAAATGTAATTACAAACATATACTTAGCAACATTGTTGGTGGCAGTACTAAGAAAAACTCCCCTGAAGCTATGTAGTTCTGACTCAGGTGTGCAAATGACCCAAGCAACTGATGCAATGTGTCGTGTGTGATAATTGGAACCATCCACATATCGTATGTATAGTAAGGGTAATGAAGAAAACCGCACAACAAGAGACATGCATAAGACAAATAGTCATAAAAATAAAAAAATTCTAGTCACAAAAAAAGAAGCAAAACTTATAAATACATAAAATTACAAAACAAATGCCCAGTGCAATACTACACATAATACTTTTTCAGATAGAGCCCATTATGGGGCTCCGCGAGTAGGATTTTGTCAAAGACCTGAAGTTCATACGAACCTTTTGAAAGAACCTTAGGAATGACATATGTACCAATCCACAATGGTTGAAGCGTACCTACCCCTAAGAGGTCGTGTTTTTTATCATAAATTAGAACAAGATCACCTTCTTGGTAAGAACGAGGCTTGACATTTTTGTCATATTGGGACTTGAGTCGACTCTTGTGGGATTTGAGAGCCAATGTGGTATCTTGACGAGTCTCGTCGAGTTGATTGAGGGATAACAAGTGCTCTTCTCCAGTGGTTGTGTCGAGCAAGAGTTCAATAACTAGCTTTAGTGAAGGAATCGGGCACTCGATAGGTAGCACTACTTCCATGCCATAGGCAAGTTGGAATGGTGTAAAACATGTAGTAGTTTTGACTGAGGATCGATATGCCCACAACATAGGATATAAAATGTGGTGCCAGTGGGTTTTTGGATACCGGCGGATCATGGTTTTTAGGAAATCATTGACAGATTCCACTTGGCCATTAACCTGTGGGTAAGATGAGGAAGAATGTTCTTGCCTAAAACCTAGTAGTGATGTTAAGTTACACATCATGTGGTTCTAAAAGTGAGACTCATGGTCTCTAATGATCTTGCAGGGCATGCCACAATGATAGATCACCTAATTGAACCATAATAACTTCATGGTTTCTCCATCAGCCCAAAAAGTGAGAATGGCTTCTACCCATTTCATAAAGTAGTCAACAACAACAATATTGTAATTGTGTCCATTAAAGGAAGTGGGATTGCATTTGACGAATTTAATGCCCCATTTGGAAATGGGGCCGACAGAGATAACTAGGTGTAGGGGGGCTGGAGGTGTGTGCATTTTCTTGGTAAATATTTGGCAATGATTACACTATTGGAATACCTTAATACAATCATTAAATAAGGTGAGCTAGTGGTATCCTGTCTGTAGAATTTTCTGGGCGGTAGCCATGCCGAAAAGATGACTGCCACATGCTCCAGAATGGACATCATTTAAAACGTGTTTCAGCTCTTCATGAGTGAGGAAATGTCGAAGAACTACATCAGTGCCATAGTGATACAAAGTATCATTCAACACTAAATAGTTTCGAGCTTAGTGGCAGATGCGATGACATTCGCCTGACGAGAGAGCAACATGGAATCGTTGTGCTTGGAGCTAGACAACAATGCTTCCATACCAAGGATTAGTTGACTTGATGAGATAGACAGATTCATTTGGAAAAGGATCATGGGCTACCTCATATAGATTGACTATGGGGAGATCAAACAATAATTCTACGAAGATGAAGAATTTTTTCACCTTGACAGTGGCGAAAACCAAATGAAATTGTTAGAGGATAACAATCCATTTGGAATATTTTCCCATGATGAATTTACGAGAAAAAATGTGTCTCATGGGATTCTCCAAAGTGATGACGATAGTCTATCGTAGAAGTATATAATACCAGAAGCGATGATAGAAAATACAACTACCAAGGATATATTTTCCACATGTGAATATCAGAGTTTGGGCCCAGTGAAGCCTTTTGATAGATAATATATCACATCTTCACTAAGATCATCATGGGTTTGGACCAACACCATACCAATGGAGGATGGTGAGGCTTCCAGGTATAGGAGAAAGTCACATGAATATTTGGGAGAACTATGGAGTGTGCAGATATAAGTGCCTCTTTCAAGGCATCAAATGATCATTGGGCTTGATGATCCCACAACCATGGTACTCCCTTCTTTAATAGATGCATAAAGCCTTTCGTCAACTCAACATAGTTCACGATGAATCTTCATAAGAAGTTTTCCTTCCCCTGCAAATGTTGGAGCTGTAAAATGGATTGTGGCATGGTAAATTGAGCAATTTCCTTTACCTTATCCGGATCAACCCTAATACCATATTTGGAGATAATGAAACCAACTAGGCATCCAGACTCGACAAAGCATACGCATTTCTGTGGATTTAGACATATGTTATAGAACATGCACCTAAGAGACATTGCTCTGAGATGAACTTGGTGCTGGGTTCGCTTCTTGGAATGGGATGGAAGGTCATCCAAATAAGCTTGAACATTGTGTTTGATATCATGAAATGTGTAGTCAATGTCCTGTTGAAATGTTGCTCCAACATTATTTAGACCAAGTGGGATTTTTTTATATGAAAATATTCCCCAAGGGGAAAGGAAGGCGATTTTGTGTTGATCCAAAGTTTTTTATGGAAATTTGGTTATATCCCAATAAACCATCCATAAAGGAGAAGGATTCCGAACCAACACAATCATTGATTATCTCATCAATGAATGGGGTCGGATCATTATCTTTGGACACGTAACATTGAAATCCTGGTAGTCGAAACAGACCCAAATGGTACCCTATTTTTTATCTACAGGAACAATATTGGAAACCCATTCCATTAAGGGAACGAGGTATGAGAAATCATCACGTAACAATTTTTTCACCTCAATCTTGATGGTTTCACTTTTGCGGGGATGGACTAGTCGGATTCTTTGGTAGATAGGCCTAGCATTGTCATAGGCCTCGAGCTCATGCTCGACGATAGATGGATATATGTTGGGCATTTCCTCATAGGACCACGAAAATACATCGCGAAATTCCTTGAAAAGGCAGGTGAAGCTTGCAATTTCCTCAGGATTGCAATCGATTCCAATCTGTATATTCTCCACTATACTTGTCTTCCCTAAGATATCAATGAGCATTTCCTTTGAAATATTTCCCATGGTCCCTCACGTATCCAAAGTTTGGACAATTGTATAACTTGAGGGAACAACCTCAAGTGGTTCAAAGGACAGGATTTGTATAGGGGTTGTGTCCAAATCAGATATCAAAACACGATGGTGAGAGTTTTCCTAATGTCACTCCTCTAAACACATGATCTCTCAAATAGCTTCATATGAAGGTAGGACTTGATTGATAAGATCATTAGAGGGAGAAATTGTGGGAGAGGAGATGATACCATTGGTCGTGATGAAAGTGACCGTAGAATCTGATGTAGATTGAATGGCTTGATAAGCCAATTTGACTGGTGATAGTGACATTTGTTCTCCATATGAGTGAATGTATGAAGGGGTCGAGAGGATCTAGGGATCAGTTGGGTCGTGAGGAATGGTGGATATCATAGAAACAATTTGTGGAACCTTGAGTGATGGGAGATGAAAGCAACCCATCAGGGGGGAACCCTTGAAAAGATTGATACCAATACTGACATAAGAGTATGCCACCCACTAAAGGTATGGTGCCACTATGAAACGAGGAGTAATTTGGGGTGCAGAAGGAAAATTGGTCCACTCTAACTATTCTCCCATCCAGTGGAAAGATGTCGTGGTGGAAGAATGAACACATGATGGCAGTCATGGCATAAGTCTAACTACAACCCAAAAGTATATTATAGTCAAGTTTACGAACTATGACTTTAATGTCCAGCATTACATTTTTCCTGCTTAGAGTGATGGAGTAGTCAGAAAGGTAACATTTTGGGATGAATGTATGGCCATCGAATGCTTTAAGGGAATTCAATGGTGGAGAGAAGGTTGGAAAACCCAAGGTGAGCCATCATGATGTAGACATGATGTAGGTTGAAGTGCATTTGTTAATGACTATTCTATGTACACCTCGGCCTTTCGAGAAAATATGCACCTGAAATGCAAGTTAGTGGGAAAGGTGAGGTTTACATTTCTCCATGAAGAATATTTCTAGCATGGAATCCCATGGGTTAACCACAACAATCGCCAAAATCAAAGCTTTCCCTTATGTTGGACAAGTTTGCAATACTTTGGGTGCAGACATAGTTGATTGTGGTTGCGCCAAGTCTTCTATAGTACTGTAGTTCTAGGGAGAACGTATATATGTATTATGTGTTGTGTGACGAAGTGCCCCTTTTGGGGGGTGAATTACAAGATCAAAAATATGCCTTTTGATATGAAGATCGTTAGGCAGTGATGGGTTTGAAATCGAGGCAATGTCCTGAGCATTAGTGATTGGAGATCCATAAGTTTTGGCTCGCGTTTGAAGATCAACCATTTCAAAGGTGTAAATGGTCAACGATCCTTCACCAAAGGAAGGATGATTTGAACTTTCATTACTCCCTTGCGAGGGTCAAGGAGGGTTTGCAATAAGATGCTTCTACTGCTAAGTAGGGAAACGGTTGTGTAGGACCACAGGGGTCTGGTCAGTGTCCTTTTGAGCAAGAATATTTGTGCATCCTTGGATATGTGGACATCAATGTGTCATAGCTTCTTCCATATAGATTTTGTAGGAGAAATGGATAGCTTTTTCCTTTCCACTGTCAGGTGGTGTAGTAGCTTTCTACTTGGGGTTGGATTTCTTGGCTGGCTTCTCTTCAGAAAGAGAGGTATTTTCCTTATTATTCTTATTCTTGTCACTGGGTTTTTGCATAGATTGCATAGAGTTTACCACAGTGGTAGGAATAGAAGTTGATTTCGTAGAAGTAACACAATCAATAGACAACTGGATAATGTGCCCTTTAACTTGTTTTACAATAGCCCTAGATTTAGAACAGCCCTAGATGTCACGCTGACGATACCGTTAGCATGTGCGTTGGGTTGTTGAGTAGTAGGAGAGCCATCGGAAGCTCTAGGGGAATTGGGGATTACATCTTATAATGTGCCAAACTACGAATAAATCAGATGTAAGTGTTGGGCATGATGAATGGAATGGTATTCAGTGATCACACCACCTAAGCCAACATCCTTGGTAATTTTTGTAAGAAGAGATTTATAGAACCAATCTTCTAATAGATAATCTGGAATGGGGGCTTTGACTAGCCTCCACCTACATCTTCATTCACGAATGTGATTAGAAATGTGGGTGGAGGTGTCTTGGCACAAGGTATTAAGAAGTTCTGTCTCGGTTTCGTAGGGGATGGGAAACTAAAAGTGTTTTAAAAATTCCATCGCCAACGTGCCAAAGGTATTCACTGATGTGTGTGGTAGCTCAATGTACCACTTGGTAGAATTTCCAGTAAGGGTGTGGGGGAAGAGCCGAAGTGGGATACGGTCATCCACCATGGAGTTTGATACAAACTATAGATGATTGGTGGTGACATGTGTACCAAAATCATCCCTTATTTTCCTTCAAACTTCGGGATTTCAATGGGTATTCTGTGCGAGATTGGGGCCCAATGTAAGTTGTGGTCGATGGTGTCATTAGTCAGCTTGTACAGAAAAGTATTTGGCGCCTCGGAGCCTGACCAGGGTGATGACAAATGAATTGAAGGACCCTAGGGTCCATCCATCATATTGTTTCCAACGTGATACATAGGGTTTGTTGGATAATAGTTTCCTTGTGGTGGGTGAACAATCATATAGAGTGGATGTCCATATGGGATGTTAGGCTGGGGGATATACACTTGATTTCCCTATGGATAAAAATTTCTCCCTTGAGGCAATTCAGGTTGAGAAGGGGGTGCCCAAATGGATTGAGCGAGACTGGGTTGAAGGATCACGCCAACAATGTAGTTGGTCATAGGCACATGAATGACACTAGGGTAGTGTCTAGTTGGAGGACTTATGTCAATTAATGATTGTCCAACTTGTCCTATAGGTGGAGGGGGTATGGTAATGCCCCTACTAGTATATGCATGTTAGGAACATTTAACCCTGGTATTTGAGCCTAGGGATTTGAACTTAAAATTGTATTCTAACAAAATGGATTTCTGAAGGGACATGTGCTAACAACACTATTTGGAGTTATAGGCAAAGGTATAGGAAAGGACACAAAAGGGGTAGAAACTGACATGTGCTAGGTTCCACTCATAGTAGGTGTAATTAAGTTCCTTGGAATTGGCATAGTTTGGATAGTGGGGTAATCAATCAGTTGTGTATTAATGACTATCGGTGGAGGAAGTGAGGGTGGACCAAAGTTGTCCACAAAATCCCATGACCCATTAGTCACCGAGGGAATCATGGATGTAGGTATAGTCGAAGAAATGGTAGGTACAGGTGCTACCTGAAACAATATTGGTCCAAAAGGATCAGTGAGGGGAGGAGTATAAGGAGGTACAAATCCTTCAGTCAAAAATTCCTCCGATAGTATAGTGTCCTGGGATGTACTGTTTCATTTAGTGTTAGATATTGGAGACTGATTACCCGAAGAGGGGCAATGTGCATCACTGAGGCTCGATTGATCCTCTTCACTTAGCAAAGGAATACCTTGATGTCACCGATATTGACAACGAGGGCCGTACGTAGCCACGGTGACCGATGTATTTTATCAAACACAGTTATAGTGATGTTGATTATAGTCCCAGTTATAAGAAACCAACACATAAAAAATAAAAAATACTCTAAAAGTCAATCAACAAGCAGTTAGGGGATATGAATCTATTTGATAACCACCATTTGCTGGAGATGAAACCTAGTATCACAATGGCTAAAAAAGAGATCTGGTCAAATGTGCAGTTATGATTACTCTTGAGCTTCTCCCGAACCTTAGATTAAGGGGCCAAGTAGTCTCATGAAGATGAGCACCCTTCCAAAAATTGAAGAGAAAGTAGATTCATCTGTTTTAGGTACCAAGGCATCCCACTCCAGTCACCTTATGTTCATCCCTAAAAACGTCTTGTCACTATGGTTATCTCAAATCATAGATACTACTGGTGGGGGGGGGGATATGGTCGTAGATAGTACGCTGTGTGGGAAGGATACCTAAGTCCCCGACTGAGCTCCGGTATCCATGATACACAGAATACCCAATGGAGATGCAATCAAAGGTGGGCTACCTTCTCTCACATTCCAATGTTGTCTCACATTTAACTCTGCTTTGAATGGAGCGGTCCTGGATAGTATGAGTGCAACAGGATTTTACCCTCTTTAATGATACTAGTCTCAGTTTTATGATCTTGGGCAGTTAACTCACAACTTCCTAGCCCAAGGTCCTATCCTAGACTAATATGTGTGTATACTCAAAAAAAGGTTGTTGACTTCTTTTCTTACAAGATATATTTTAGAGTTACTTTTTTAATGTCTTCGGAAGGGGTGTTCATGTGTGGAGTTTTGTGAGACTAACACAAACCATGCAAAAAATGCTTTCCAATTTCAATTTGATGAACGAATTATTTCTACAAGGAGAGAATCATTTATACATCAATCAACACCATGCATCCAATGCAGTAAACACAAGAACAACTTGCAAACATGCAATGCTTTCTAACAACTAACCCAATATATAGATGCATAATCTAACCAACTAAAACAGAAAAAACCTTAAACAAAATTTTCTTTTCTTTTCTTGAGAAACTTAAAAACTTAAGTTATTGTTGGGTCTCCATTTTATATTATTTTTATCTATTTTTCTCATGTTGTTGATTGGCTAAATGACTATTTTTGAAGAGTATTTGTTACTTCTCTGTTTTAACAGGATTAAAATAGCATTAATATGAGTTTAAGTAAGGTTTGTATGCTGCAGGATTAAAACTGGTTTGATTATACTTTGATACGTGCCTCCACCATTGCATTTACATTCATGTGCCAATTGAGATTCCTGCACTAGCTACAGTGGGCTTCTTACACTATGCTGAACTCAAACTTGGTCTTATGCTCTCCTCATGAAGGTAGTGGTATCTTTTTAGCAGCATACACTGATATCATTGTATGTGAAGTTGTACATATACTCAAACCCTCCAGTTCATAGGGCTCGAAGTGTGGCAAATGTTATTGTTAATTCTATGACAATATTTCTACTATCTCAGCACATTATGGAAGAAGGATTGGGCCTTTGGATATTTGTCTAGCTTCCAGCACCATTGTATACTTCAAATGTTAAATAGTGTTGCTGGTTTGTGTGAGTGGTTCTCTCAAAAAGATGATTGTGATGAGTGCCACACATCCAATTAATGCATACTTCCTTATTGCAAGGTTGTTGCATTCAATACTGAAAAGATAACGTCCCAATCAAACAATTTGGAGATTCTACCAACTGGGGAACTTTATGAGGGTGAAATGTGGGAGTCGTTCCAGGTGAACATTATTCAGTCATTCCCATAAATTTGGTGGTGACATCTTCTCTTTGATGGTGACACTTATGAGTGAACTAATCCATAAAGATCTGACTTGTTTTTCAATGCTGCACATAGTAGGCCTTACTATTTCCTTCTTAGTTGCTATATCAGAAGATTTACTTCTCCCTTCCTCAAAAGCACTTTTCTGCATCCCTAGTGGTCTGGATGCACTATGTCTTAACAATACAGGATTGCAGGCAGTAACTGAAGGAAATGCTTTGCATTTCTTGTCCATGTCTTTACAATATGCAATTATTTGCTACCATTGAATGGAAGGGTGCACAACATTCGTGAAGGTTTTGAAAGGAAACTTACACAGGCTTGGTTGGAAGAGACAAAAGTTTCCAAACATGATGGACATGATGGACAAACTTGCCAAGTATGCTAGAGCATTGCCAGATCAACATATCGACTGCTAGGAATTTGATACAAGAATCATGTTCCTCAATATCCAAAAACATTACTGCTAGTTCTATGAACCCCACTCTAAAGTTCACAGGGGTGAAGTCAACCTCTAAATACCAACTCTGATATATTCCTTTTCTATGTTGGCAGGGATTTTCTTTCATGATCTTGTAATCTTAATTTTGTTTCTTGAAGCCATTAATTTCACATGCAGTAATGTCATGCCATGTCAAAGTATCCAACTAGATGTGGATTTGACTTATGAAGGTAAATCGAAATAGCCCGCTATATCTCTATGCAAGAATGGTGGGCAACATAGGCCATGTTCGATGACAACACCGATGTTAGTCTTCAACTGTTGCATGAATCCAAGATTGGTGGTGGAGATCTACAAATCCTATCTTGCCAAACAAGTTAATACCACCGCAAAGGGGGCTACATCACTTGGCTGATAGTTTGAATCACTTAGAAGGGATTGATTAGCCAAATCACACCAGCCACTCTAATAAAAGATGAATGATTCACTAGAATCGTTTCGTCTTTCAATATTTAGTTACAAAACCAATTCTTAATTCGACAGATTGTTAAAACTAATAATATTCCCTCCTATATCTTAATTGGGTGTTAAAAAGCCCCAATTTGTAAATTGATGCCTATATAAGTTTGAAAAACTCCCAAGAGTGGGAGTCAGTCAATTAGCTAATTAATTGGATAGCAAGGTAGGAATCGATCCAGCTAGGGATAGTGCACATGAGAGGAAGGCACAGAAGGGAAGAGGAGTTGTCCCAATGTAGCCTCACACAGTTCATAACTAGTGGATCACTCCCCTTTTCTTGCTGGAGTTGAGCATTTTTTGCTTGATGTAAAGATTGTGTCTTCAAGAATTAATTTAAGCTTTGATAGCCATGTTCTGTTTAATTATTTATTACATCTAATGATTCTAATTGTTGTATGAACCAGGTTAAGCGAGGGTGTCAGCTAGCCGGGTTGGCCACCACACTAGCTCGACACCACTCTATATCTTTTAGATTAAATATCATCTAGATTATTATTTGTTATGTGAAAGATTTAATTGTTTCCTTCTTCAAGTTAATGTTATTTAAATTGTTGCAAATTGTTCCTTTACAAATTATTTCATTTGCTGCATCGTTAACCATATTTGCACTTAAAATATTTTATAAACATCATGTCCCTCCATATTGTCTGAATCCACAAGTTCAACTCTACCTTTACAAGCTCTAACAGTCAACTCAAATTGATCCAGACCCATTTAATTAATATTCTAGAACTTAAGATCGACTTGAGTATTTATGGTTTTGAAAGCTGATATTTCTAAATAAGGAAACTACACTATGTTTGATGTCGATAAATTTTTAATTATCCTTATAAGTTTCCTCTAACTTCTGGATATTTTCCAAGATTTATTTTCAGGACAAGGAAGGTGAGCGATTCATATTAATTTAATTCCTTTCATAAGTTTATTTATACAGTGAATTTCCTTGTTATGTTGCTGATGATTTCAGGTTAACCTTACACAGAATTAGTGTAGGTAGAATTAGTTCAAGAAGAATGGTTTTGAATTGCTTTTGAATCTATTCCAACATTTACAGTCTTTTTTATGCCAACACTTCTTGATTTCTAGTTTATATTTCCCTTCTGTTCACTCTTAATTAGAATTTCCTTTCACATTGATTGCTTTTATTTTGCGCATGAATTTAATTGTTTGGATTGATGTTTTCTTCAATTTTTTTTTGGTGCAGTATTTCATTTATTGATTAGATTAATATGCAAGATAGACTAGCATTTGTTTTGTAGGTTGTTAGGGGATTTCTCTGGCATTTCCAGTGCTATGTCTCGAAGTTCACGAACTTTCCATATTGAAAAAATAAATGTTGGTATGTTTATAATCCCTATAATGCAGCCAACATTTTGGTGTTGTTTTTGGGGAGGTGCTAGTGGATTGACCTTGGTGATCTGCACATTTGTTTTTTTTTCTTCACCTAGTTTCTCTTGCAATTTTATGTTCTTTGAATTTATTTCTTTCCTGCACTGTTGCTCTAAGGTTTCTCATTTTATTTGATGTTGAAAGAAATACCCACCCTATATATATATATATATATATATATATATATATATATATATATATATATATATATACATACATATATAAACCATTTATGTGCTAATGAATGTACCAGTTGGATTGTTAAAAATAGGGAAATGGTATTTTCAGGAATCATGTAATGAGGAATTGTTATGCTTCTACAAAGACATACAATTCATCTGATGAAGAATTAACAATTGAAATTTTTAATATTTTGATTAAACCTAAAAATGATATTATTAAATCTTTTATTTCTAAATTGGATGATTTGCAGGAAGAATGGGAGAAGGATGAAAACCCACCACTTATCTTTTGCACCAACTCTAGAAAGAAAAGCCTCCTTGGAAAGTGTCCACTTAGTAGCCTGAAAATTTGCAAAATTTGTGAAGAGGATCATCCAAAAGAATGTTTCCCATCACTACCAAGATTACTACAGGTACTCAGGAAATCAAGTAAGGAATCAAATCGACTACCAGGTATAATCAAAGACCCATCACCATCTGATACTTGGAATAATGTTTATTATCCTGAGTAGGTTCCTTAGCATTTTATAATACTGCAATTTCATGACAAACTTTTAATCCTCCTCCAATCGAATATGCTACTTCATGGCCGCAATGTCCCTCCCCTTGGCCCTCATCCTCGAGCTAGATATCTCCATGGCCTCAAGAATCATTTGGATCCTTACCTCTAGGGAAACCTCCCATGAAAATTAAATAATATGAGCACCAACAAAAACCACAATTTCCTTCCAATGCACCATTAAGTTATTCTCCCCCATGGTATCATCCACATGTGTAACCTTACCCTAGCATCAATCCATATGCTACTCCTTATCCTAATCCTTACCCTACTCCTTACGCTTACGTAAACCCTAGATCTCATTCAAACCCTAATCTGTACCCTAACCCTAGTCTATACCCTCATCCATACCCTAACCCTAGTCCATACCCTCATCCATACCCTAGACCTAAACCTAGTCCAAACCCTAATCCCAATCCAAACTCAAGCCTTAGTCCTAACATTAACCAAAACCCTGGCCAAAACCATATCATAAACGCTAATCTAAACCATCATGTTGCACAATAGTTTGAACCACATATTCTCCTGGTTGATTCCCATGTTGAATAGAATGCTACATCTTCCATGTTTGGAAAGGGAATGAATTTGGAAACTTTCCCCATTACTACAGAGCATTCACCCTGGGAATTTATCATTCAAAGACCACCAGAGGAGAAATCTTTGATTGGAACCTGTTCTAAAAATGTTGTTGAAACTAGAAACTCTAGAATCTCTTTCAACCATTCTTGTCAATTTGAAAAACAAATATTTGAGCCTGAATTTGAGGGATTTATATTTTGTCTTTCAACGAATTCTTTGTGCCTCCAGGAGAATGACTATCAAACTATGGAAGACTTGCATCAGTTAGAGAATCATACATATGCGGATTCCATTGAATCTTGTGTTGGAAATAATACTGAGAGGGGGGGTGAATCAGTATTATCAAGCAATTTACCAAATCTTCCTTATTTGATCTTTTGAATTATTCTTGCATATCAGTACCATAAAATAATGAGCATGAATAAAGAAAATAGACAGTCACACCAAAGAACACAAGATGTAAGGTGGAAACCCAATGCGGGAGAAAACCACCTGCTGCAATATGTCTCTATCTTCTTTCAAGAAATTCTTTTTACAATGATTTTGTACTGGTGCAGTCCTTTACCAGCACGCAGGCTGCAACCTGCAGAGAGCTACAACTCTCTCTCGTTTTCCAGTCTCTCCTGGAAGGGAGCTACAACCCCCTACTTCTTTTCATGAAGAATCAAATGATCAACAAGTATACAACAGATACAGTCCACTACAGATATCAGATCAGTAATTACAGAAATAACCCAGAACACCTTATGAACAGAAATATACAGTCAACAGATCATCTTAAGACAGGGACGCATATTTTCTTTCTGTGACCTGCGACTGGACGCAGTCTACCTTCCATTGTTCTGCGTGCCGACACACTGTTCCTCTATGCTTTGCTGCGACCGGCGCACCCAGAAACACTATCGCGCCGCGTCTTTTGCTTCAGAGACGCACCCAATAACACAGTCGTGCCGCGTCCTTTGCCTCAGAGACGCACCTGAGCCTTTACTGTACTGCGGCCCGACGCACTTTCCCTTCACTGAACCTGCGTCCCTTCAGATATAAAAGATATGAGGACTTCAGAACCAACCCAAACACTCAGATCCACAGATCTGATCATGCGCCATAGAGATCACAGTCCATTAGAAGATTCGCCTTCATAGATCTGGACTAGATCTCACCAAAAGATATTCAACCAAGATGATGCCTAATCCAAATGAACTCCTTTGCTTTATATAGGCAAGCTTCTCCCCAAAACATGGAACAAAACCACGAGCCGACACCATAGAAACACAAAACCGTCGGCTAGATACCACACAAGAAACCCCCACGTGCTTTTCTCTGCCTTGAAATGTGTGCACTGGGCGGACGCACCTCCTGAACGGCTGGCCTGCGTCCCTGGACGCGGGTTCAGTATGGTATACCTGCGGGGACGCACTTGCTGAACATATTTCCTGCGTCCTTCTTGATTTATCACCTGAATGGGTTTGCCATCAAGGACAACACCTGAATCATAATGCCAACAATCTCCCCCTTTGGACTTGATGGCAACCACATAATCTTCAGCTTCATTCTCCCCCTTTGACATCAAGGGCAAAGGGTATGCTCCCCCTAAGCTCATGCATCTCCAGATCTGTAACCAGAAATCCATCATGAAGGAGATAGAGACATATTGCAGCTATTTCCAAGATCTCCTTCTCCATAATGCCAACAATGCATTATGTGCTCCCCCTGAGCCTATACCACCAATAGGAAGATGATCAACAGTAAGATGATGCATCAACAACCCCCAGCTTTTGCCTGAGGTATTCAAAAGTGTCCCTGGGCAACGGTTTGGTGAAAATATCAGCAACTTGTTCCTTAGAAGGAACATACTCCAACTTGACCTTCTGTTCAAGTACTTGTTCCCGGAGAAAATGGTACTTGATTGGTATGTGCTTGGTTTTTGAATGCATAACCGGATTCTTTGAGATGCTGATTGCACTTGTGTTGTCACATAAGATAGGAATAGGAGGTGTACAAGTGATGTGATAATCCTGCAAAGTCTGCATCATCCAAAGAAGTTGGGTGCAACAAGATGCAGCAGCAACATATTCCGCTTCAGCTGTAGACAAGGCAATTGAACTCTGTTTCTTGCTGAACCAAGATACCAGTCTGGAGCCCATAAAGAATGCACCGCCACTTGTGCTTTTCCTGTCATCCACGCTTCCGGCCCAATCTGCATCTGTGTAAGCATGAAGAGTGAGATCTGTATCTCTAGGATACCATAAGCCATAATTTTGAGTCCCTTGAAGATATTTGAAAATTCTCTTCACTGCTTGAAGATGAGTCTCCTTTGGATTTGCCTGAAATCTTCCAACTATTCCAACTGCATGCATGATGTCTGGTCGGGTACCTGTCAAATATAGTAAACTTCCAATCATAGATCTGTAGGTTGGTTGATGTACTGCTGCAGATTCATCATTTGCACTGAGACTACATCCTGTGACCATGGGTGTACATACTGGTTTTGCATCTTCCATGCCATATTTCTTCAAAATCTGCTTGAGATACTTGGTTTGAGATAAAAAGATTCCTCCTTCCTTCTGTTGGATTTGCAAACCAAGGAAATATGTCAGTTCTCCTAGCAAGGACATTTCAAATTCTTTCTGCATGACTGAGGCAAAGCTTTGACTCATAGCTTCTTCATTGCTGCCAAAAATAATGTCATCTACATACACAACAAGTATTAGCAATTTGTCATTTTCAACTTTTATATACAGATTGCTATCTGCTGAACCTTTTAAGAAACCTTGTTGATGAAGATATTTGTCCAACCGGTAGTACCAAGCCCTTGGAGCTTGTTTGAGACCATAGAGAGCCTTTTTCAATCGGCATACAAGATTTGGATCATTTCCAAGAATGAACCCATCTGGCTGTTCAATGTACACTTCTTCTTCCAAGTCTCCATTCAAAAAGGCTGATTTCACATCCATTTGAAATACTTTGAAGTTCTGAAAACTTGAGAGAGCAAGGAACATTCGGATGGCCTCAAGTCTTGCAACAGGAGCAAAAGTTTCTTCAAAGTCTATTCCTTCTTGCTGCGCATACCCTTTACAAACGAGTCTGGCTTTGTTTCTAATTACTTCTCCATTTTCATTCAATTTATTTTTGAAGACCCATTTTGTTCCAATAACATTCTTATCTTTTGGTCTAGGAACCAGCTCCCAAGTGTTGTTCTTTTCGATTTGCTCAAGTTCTTCATCCATTGCTTTCACCCAACATTCATCTTTGCATGCCTCTTTCACATTTTGTGGTTCGGTGGAGGAAAGTAATGCCAAATAGCTTGAAGCTTCTGCAACTGTTCTTCTAGTTTGTATACCTGCTTCTTTTTGTCCCATGATCTGAGATTCTGGATGGTTCTTCTGAACATATCTGGATGGAGTCTTTTCTTCTATTCTTGTCCGTTCTTCTGCTTCTTCGTGAGGTTCTTCTTGAGATTCTTCTTGAGGTTCTTCTTCTTCATCATTCTGTCTTTGAGGGTAGCTCTCATCTTCTTCGATGTCTTCACGATGTATTTGCCTAGGAATATATCCCTTTTCATCAACCACTACATCAATGCTGTCAACAATTCTGCCAAGTCTTTTATTGTAGCATTTGTATGCTTTGCTATGTGGAGAATAGCCAAGAAGAATGCCTTCATCTGCTCTAGGATCAAGTTTGCCAAGCTGCTCCTCAGTATTCTTGATATAGCATTTGCTCCCAAAGATTTTGAAGTGCTTTACCGAAGGAGTTTTACCACTCCAGAGCTCATGAGGGGTTTGAGTGCTGTTTACCCGGACATTTGTCTTGTTGAGAATAATAACCGCAGTATGTGCAGCCTCACCCCAGAAGGTTGCGGGGGTTCCTGATTCATCAAGCATAGCACGAGCCATTTGTTGGATTGTTCTGTTCATTCTTTCAACAACTCCATTTTGCTGAGGCGTTCTAGCTGTAGAGAATTCTCTCCTTATCCCATGTTCATCACAGAAATCGAAAAATTCATTTGAAGTAAATTCCCCACCTCTGTCAGATCTGAGGCACTTAATTTTGTGACCTGATTCATTTTCAGCCAAGGCTTTGAAGGTTTTGAATTTTTCGAATGCTTCATCTTTGTGCTTCATAAGTCCTAACCAAACAAACCTGGAGAAATCGTCAATAAATAATATCAAGTATTCCTCTCCTCTAGGTGTTCTTTTTCTGAATGGTCCACATACATCTGTATGTACTAGCTCAACAGGCATGCTGGCTGATCCTTCTTTTTCTGGAAAGTTAGTTCTGGTTTGTTTTCCAAACTGACATGATCTGCATATGGTGTTGTCAGGAATTTTGATATCTGGAAGATCGCGAGCTGCCTGATATTTGCAAGCTTTCCTTATTTGTGAGAAGCTTAGATGTCCCAACCTTCGATGCCATAACCAGTGCTCTTCATTCTTGCTTAGATAGCATTGTTGTTGTCCTTCATCAAATATGTATAGATTATTTGGAGTTCTCTTTCCTTTGAGAACTGTTTTACCTGTATCAAGATCACGAACAAGGCATCCATTTGATCTGAATATAACCTCGGTTCTTTGATCACACATCTGGCTGACACTTAGTAGATTATGCTTCAATCCATCAACAAACAAAACATTTCCAGCCTTAACATCTTCTTTTAAAGGAGCAATACCTTTTCCTTTTATAGTTGCAGGAGTATCATTTCCAAAAGAGACTTTCTTTCCCTTTTCTAAATTAGAATAAGACTCAAGTTTTTCTTTATCACCTGTCATATGCTTCGAACATCCACTGTCAATGTACCATAGATTTTCTTGTCCTTCTGCATAAAATGCTATCCCACATCTTTCTGTTTGAGGTTCCTTTATTCTCCATGTTTTGGCGCCTGAGGCTTGTTCCTTTTTCTGCTCTTGTACCTTTCTTTCCGGAAACCTGCTTCTGCATTCAAAGTCTTTATGTCCAAAATTATTGCAAATAGAACATTCAACTTCATTTTCAAGAGCTGAAAAGTTGTTATAGGTCCTTTTTGTAATCCCTGTCATACTTCTTTGTTTTTGAGCTTCCCTAGTCATGATTGTTTTATACGCAACACATTGAGCTGCTTTGTGACCAAAGTTATGGCAAGAAAAGCATTGTCCATTGAAGAAGCTTCTGCGATTATTGGATCTACCAGCCAACTGATTGTAATTTCTATTTTCATCTATTCTTGAACCAAATTGAGAAGATTTTACCTGTGGCTGGTTGTGGCTTTTGTTCACCCTTAAGCTGGATTGCCCCTGATAGTTTCTGCTTGACATTTGTCCCTGCTTTACCTGATGATCTTCCTTGTGCTCTTGCTCATTTCTTCTTGCTGCATCAAGATAACTTTTTGAAGTGGATGCTTGAGAAGTTTCTCCATTATAGCCCAAACCTGTCTTATTTAGTGGAGACCGCTGCACACTGATAATCTCATCCAAAGTTTCAGATCCTTTGACAAACTTGAGATTAATAGTTTTTGTTTTCTCAATTTCTTTTCTAAGACCAACAATTTCACCTTCTAATTTTTCAAGATGTTTTTCCTTTTCATCAATTTGGAATTGTAGAGTATCAATAATCATGTTCTTTTCTTCTATGCATCTCTTGAGTCTAGTAATTTCATCATAAAGGTTATCCACATCTACAGCATCCTCATAATCATCATCTTCAAATGCCATTAACAACCTATATTTATTACCTTGTTCATCTTCATCACTGTTTGATAAGCCATCACTATCTTCATGGGTGTAGTAGCTTTTCTTATTTGCGCTTTGTTTCTTGTTCCATCTAACTGGTTCCTTTCCTTTATCCTTATAAGAGCATTTTGCAGCATAATGACCTACTCTTCCACAAGCAAAGCATTTGAAAGGTAGCTTACCTCTGAACCTTCCAGAACCTCTTTGAAGATTTCTGACAAAATTTGATTCTTCTTCCTCTTCTTCTGGATCATGGCTTGCTTCATAGTAATCTTCTTTGCCTGATGCTTTAAAAGCAGCCTCCCTTCTGTCTGATGGTCCTCCCTTTCTCATTTCATAAGCAGTTAGAATTCCATGTAGCTGAGACATAGTAAGAACACGGAGATTTTCTTTTTCTTCTATTGCAGATACTTTGGATTCAAACTTGGGGGATAATGATCTTAGAATCTTTTGAACTACTAGAGACTCCTTTACTTCTTCACCCAAATTTTTCATACAATTTACAATCTCATCTACCCGAAGAAAATAATTAGCCACACTTTCATCATTATACATCTTGAGAGTCTCATATTGAATTCTGAGAGTTTGAAGTTTGGCTTGTTTTACCTGTTCATCTCCTTCATAGCTTGTGATCATTTTGTCCCATATTTCTTTTGCTGATTTGAAGTGCATTACCTTCATGAATTCTGTTTGGGATATACTTCCTAATAGAGTACTGACTGCTTTTGCATTTGTTTCATACTTCTTTTTCTCAGCTGGATCTGTAGGAGTAGCTGAAGGAAAAGCATAGCCTATTTCTACAATGTCCCAAACTTCAGTACCAAGAGATTGAAGATATGCAGTAACTCTTACCTTCCAATAATTGAAGTTTGTCCCATCAAAAACTGGTGGCCTGATTGATGCTTCTCTCTCGTAGTTGCTCATGATGAACGATCTACCTTCAAGCGATCAAGCTTTTCTGAAGGACCTGCTCTGATACCAATTGTTGGAAATAATACTGAGAGGGGGGGTGAATCAGTATTATCAAGCAATTTACCAAATCTTCCTTATTTGATCTTTTGAATTATTCTTGCATATCAGTACCATAAAATAATGAGCATGAATAAAGAAAATAGACAATCACACCAAAGAACACAAGATGTAAGGTGGAAACCCAATGCGGGAGAAAACCACCTGCTGCAATATGTCTCTATCTTCTTTCAAGAAATTCTTTTTACAATGATTTTGTACTGGTGCAGTCCTTTACCAGCACGCAGGCTACAACCTGCAGAGAGCTACAACTCTCTCTTGTTTTCCAGTCTCTCCTGGAAGGGAGCTACAACCCCCTACTTCTTTTCATGAAGAATCAAATGATCAACAAGTATACAACAGATACAGTCCACTACAGATATCAGATCAGTAATTACAGAAATAACCCAGAACACCTTATGAACAGAAATATACAGTCAACAGATCATCTTAAGACAGGGACGCATATTTTCTTTCTGTGACCTGCGACTGGACGCAGTCTACCTTCCACTGTTCTGCGTGCCGACGCACTGTTCCTCTATGCTTTGCTGCGACCGGCGCACCCAGAAACACTATCGCGCCGCGTCTTTTGCTTCAGAGACGCACCCAATAACACAGTCGCGCCGCGTCCTTTGCCTCAGAGACGCACCTGAGCCTTTACTGTACTGCGGCCCGACGCACTTTCCCTTCACTGAACCTGCGTCCCTTCAGATATAAAAGATATGAGGACTTCAGAACCAACCCAAACACTCAGATCCACAGATCTGATCATGCGCCATAGAGATCACAGTCCATTAGAAGATTCGCCTTCATAGATCTGGACTAGATCTCACCAAAAGATATTCAACCAAGATGATGCCTAATCCAAATGAACTCCTTTGCTTTATATAGGCAAGCTTCTCCCCAAAACATGGAACAAAACCACGAGCCGACACCATAGAAACACAAAACCGTCGGCTAGATACCACACAAGAAACCCCCACGTGCTTTTCTCTGCCTTGAAATGTGTGCACTGGGCGGACGCACCTCCTGAACGGCTGGCCTGCGTCCCTGGACGCGGGTTCAGTATGGTATACCTGCGGGGACACACTTGCTGAACATATTTCCTGCGTCCTTCTTGATTTATCACCTGAATGGGTTTGCCATCAAGGACAACACCTGAATCATAATGCCAACATCTTGGTTTTGAGCAGTCATCTAGCCACCTTATTTCCTCCTCATTTGGAAAATCTTGGTACCATGTCAATTGAAGCAATTGGTTTCTCATGCTTTGGTATGTCTTGAAGTCTATTCTTTAAAACTAAGTCTGAGTTTAATCAACATTTTGTTACGCACATGGCGTCATTGGAAGTATGCCTTCACTTAAAGGTGATATTTATTTATTTAAAAATAGGGTAGGATAATAGGAGAATAATGAACAAATATGTTTAACAACACTCTTGAACTTTTGATTCCCTAAAAATACAGCTTTGGAAATTTCTATTATTATGCACTCTCATGGAAAGACTTGTCAGAAGAAATTTACACTTAATACCTCATATTTTAAAGTGACTTTGATTATGGATTAACATGTCAGACAAGGATATTGTTATAAGTCACATATAATACTTTTCTCCTATTCTAACAACTATCATCCAGAAAATATTTTCAAGTTCCTCTTCAAAGGTACCGATGAAAAACCTCCTATAGTGGACCATGCCTACAAAACTATAATAAGATTTCATAAAGAACCCTGACATGAACAACTCAACGAATATTTTTGGTCATTATCTGAGATGTCTTTTAAATAAGTTCTTAGGGTAGCATGACCAACCAGTAAAGAATAGTAATTAAAAGTTTTTCACATCGTCCTACACTCTTAAAGAGTAGATTTGCTTCCCCACCTATTAAGTAACCCATCTGAGGTTAATCATAATCATATTTTTTTGTAAAAACATAAATGACTTAATTAAGGGATAGGAGGTCTCATTGCCAGCTGGCCTACTATGATCATGGGTCGTAAGGAGAATGACATTACCACAATGGTCACCAAGCTAAGGTAATATCTTTCAATTGAAAAACTAGAGGACGAGAGGTCTCATTGTGAGCCGACTTCTTCATTCTTGTTAGTTCTCGTGAATGGCACTCTCGATAGCCGGTTACCAACCCAAGACAGTAACCTTCAATTAACTTATAAAAAGAGAAAAAGTAAAATGTTCTTAAATGACTCTGAATCTGTATCTAATAGGTGGCACAAAAGCCTTTCATAAGGTTAAAATATGCCCCTGTTGAGGCTATGCACGCTTGCTGGCAGTAGGGCCATCCCTGTGGTATTAAATTTAACTCTACACTATAATTTAATTGGTTGTTTTTTCTTTCCGTGAACTCACTATAATTCTCTTTGAGAATGGCTTTAAAATCTTTATGTTGTTATACCTTGGAATTCTATGTTTTTGGAATGATTTTTATGGATGTGGGCACCCTTAGTACAGGTAATTAATTGTGGCTAGGTAAGAAGAGCTTTAACTATACATGGATAATGGTAAAATGGTCATTGTGGGAAAGTATTACTATGTCTATTTTTAACACCATGATTTTAAATCATGTCACTCACATTTACAATGAGGATTTTAAAGTGTAACTTCTGATCAAGGATGCCTACGAGATATTCTTTTCGAAATTTTGGAAGTTATGTATTTTATTCAAGTAATAACACCACCTGTGCAATTTAGTTTTTATGGTAGCTTTTGTTTTAGGCTTTCTTGAAATTAGTTTAAGAAAATAAAAAGTCCATCAGACACTCTGTTTTAGAGCAAGATTTATTTAGCGCATGAAATGTGATCACGAAAAATTGCAGGAACATCATTTTGAATGACTATAAATGTTTATAATTTTGTTTTTTTGTGAGGAAGAGACAGTACTAGATTTCCTTGCATGAGGACATCCAAGATGGTCAACATTGGGGGATGTTAGGTCTCTGTTTGTCTTATTTTTATCTATTTCTCTCATGTTGTCGACTGGCTAAATGATTATTTTCGAAGAGTATTTGTTACCTCTCTGTTTTAATAGGATTAAAGTAGCATTAATAAGAGTTTAATTAAGGTTTGTATGTTCCAGGATTAAAAAAGGTTTGATTATGCTTTGGGACATGCCTACACCATTTCATTTACATCCCTGCACCAATTGGGATTCCTGCACTACTTACAGTGGGCTTCCTGTGCTATGCTAACCTCAAACCTAGTCTTATAATCTGCTCATGAAGGCAGTGGTATTTTGTTAGCAGCATACACTGATATCATTGTATGTGAAGTTGTACTTGTACTCAAACCCTCGAGTTCATAGGGCTTGAAGTGTGGCAAATGTTATTGGTAATTCTATTATAATATTTCTGCTATCTCGGCACATTATGGAAGAAGGATTGGGCCATCGGTTATTTGTCTAGCTTCCAGCACCATTGTATACTTAAATGTTAAATAGTGCTACTATTTTGTGTGAGTGGTTCACTCAGAAAGATGATTGTGATGAGTGCCACACATTCAATGAATGCATACTTCCTGATTGCAAGGCTATTGCATTTAATACTATAAAGGTAATGTCCCAATCGAACATTATGGAGATGCTACCAACTCGGGAACTTTATGAGGGTGAAAGGTGGGAATCATTCAAGGAGTAGATTATTTAGTCACTCCCATAAATTCAGTGGTGACATCTTCTCTTCAACGGTGACACTTATCAATGAACTAATCCAGAAAAATCTGACTAGTTTTTCAACGTTGCATGTAGCAGGCCTTACTACTGCCCTCTTGGATACTATATCAGAATATTTACTTCTCCCTTCCTCAAAAGCACTTTGCTGCATCCGTAGTGGTCTTGATGCACTATGTCTTAGCAATACAGGGTTGCAGGTAGTAACTGAAAAAAATACTTTGCAGTTCTTGTACATGTCTTTACATTATGCAAGTATTTTCTACCAATGAATGGAAGGTTGCACAACATTCGTGAAGGTTTTGAAATGCCACTTACGCAGGCTTGGCTAGAAGAGGAAGAAGTTTCCAAACATGATGGACATGGTGGAAGACCTTGGCATGTACACTACAACACTATCGGATTAGCATATCGACTGTTGGGCATTTGATACAAGAATCACATTCCTCAAGATCCAAAAACATTACTGCTAGTTCTGTGAACCCCACTCTAAATTTCCTAGGGGTGAAGTCAGCCTCTAAATACCAACTCTGATATGTCGCTTTTCTGCATTGACAGGTCTTTTATTTTGTTTCCTTGTAATCTCAATTTTGTTTCTTGAAGCCATTAATTTCACATGCAGCAATGTCATGCCATGTTAAGGTATCCAACTAGAAGATGTGGATTTGACTTATGAAGGTAAATCGAAAGAACCCGCTATATCTATATGCAAGAATGGTGGGCAACATAGGCCATGCTCAATGACTACACTGATGTTAGTCGTCGACTATTGGATGGATCCAAGATTGGTGGTGGAGATCTAGGAATCCTATCTTGCCAAACAAGTTAATACCATAGCAAAGGAGGCTACATCACTCAGCTGAGAGTTTGAATCACATAGAAGGGATTGATTAGCCAAATTGTAACAATCACTCTAGGAAAAGAGGAACGATTCACTAGAATCGTTTCCTCTTTCAATATTTAGTTACAAAACCAATTCTTAATTCATTAAATTGTTAAAACTAATAATATTACCTCTTGTATCTTCATTGGCTATTTAAAAGCCCCAATTTGTAAATCGATGCTTATATAAGTTTGAGAAACTACCTGGAGCGGGAGTTAGTCAATTAGTTAATTAATTAGACAACAGGGAAGGGAATTGATCCAGCCACGAGAGGAAGGCATGGAAGGGAAGAGGAGCTATCCCAATGTAGCCTCATGTAGTTCATAACTAGTGGATCGCTCCTCTTGCCTTGCTAGAGCTGAGCATTGTCTGCTTGATGTAAAGACTGTGTTTTCAAGAATTAATGTAAGCTTTGATAGCCATGTTTTGTTCAATTATTTATTGCATCTAAATATTCTGATTACTATGTGAAATAGGTTAAGCGAGGGTGTGAGCTAGCTGGGTTGGCCGCCAGACCAGCTTGACACCGCTCTACATCTTTTATTATTTTCTGTGTGAAAGATTTAATTGTTTCCTTATTCAAGTTAATGCTATTTAAATTGCTCCAAATTGTTCCTTTACAAATTATTTCATTTGCTGCATCGTTAATCATATTTGCACTTGAAATATTTTATAAACATCGTGTCCCTCCAGATTTTCTGAATCCACAAGATTGGCTCTGCCTTTATGTGCTCTAACGTTCAACCCGAATTGATCCAGACCCATTTAATTAATATTCTAGAACCTGAGATTGAATTGAGTATTTATGGTTTTGAAAGTCGATATTAATAAGGAAACTACATTATGTTTGATATCGATAAATTTTTAATTACCATTATAATTTACCTTTAACTTCTGGACAGTTTGCAAGATTTATTTTCAGGATAAGGAAGGTGAGAGATTCATATTAATTTAATTCCTTTCATAAGTTTATTTACGTAGTAAATTTCCTTGTTATGTTGTTGATGCTTTCAAGTTAACCTTATGCAGAATTAGTGCAGGTAAAATTATTGCAACTAGAATGGTTTTGAATTGCTTTTGAATCTATTCCAGCATTTACAGTCTTTTTTATGGCAGCACTGCTTGATTTCTAGTTTATATTTCCCTTCTGTCTGATCGTAATTAGAATTTCCTTTTCCATTGACTGCTTTTATTTCCCGCGTGAATTTTATTGTTTGGATTGGAGTTTTATTGAATTATATTTTAGTGCATGATGTCATTTATTATTAATACGCAAGATAGACTAGCATTTGTTTTATAGGTTGCTAGGGCCTTTCTCTAGCATTTCCAGTGCTATGTCTCGAAGTTCATGAACTTTCTGGATTCAAAAATTAAATTTTGGTACATTTATAAGCCGTATACTGCACCCAAAATTTTGGCGCTGTTGTCGGGGAGGTGCTTAGGGGATTGGCCTTAGTGATTTGCTGCGTTTGTTTTTTTTGCTTCACCTAGTTTCTCTTGCAAATTTATGTTCTTTGAATTTATTTCTTTCCTGCACTGTTGCTTTAAGGTTTCTCATTTTCTTTGATGTTGAAAGAACTGCCCACCCTACATATATATATATATATATATATATATAGATACACCATTCATGTGCTAAGCAATGTACCAGTTGGCTTGTTAAAAACAGGGAAATGGTATTTTGAGGAATCAGCTAATGAGGAATTGTTATGCTACTACAGAGACATACAATTCATCCGATGAAGAATTAACAATTGAAAATTTTAATGTTTTGATTAAACATAAAAATGATATTACTAAATCTTTGATTTCGAAATTTGATGATTTGTAGGAAGAATGGGAGCATGATGAAAACCCACCACTTCTCTTTTGCACAAACTCTAGAAAGAAACACCTCCTTGGAAAGTGTCCACTTATTAGCCTGAAAATTTGCAAAATTTGTGAAGAGGATCATCCAACAGAACATTTCCCATCACTACCAAGATTACTGCAGGTACTCAGGAAATCAAGTAAGGAATCAAATCGACTACTAGGTATAACCCAAGACCCATCACCATTTTATACTTGGAATAATGTTTATTATCCTAAGCAAGTTCCTTAGCATTTTATAATCCTATAGTTTCATGGAAAACGTTTAATCCTCCTCCAATTGAATATTCTACTTCATGGCCGTAGTGGCCCTCTCCTTGGCCATCATCCTTGAGCCAGATATCTCCATGGCCTCAAGAATCATTTGGATCCTTATCTCTAGGGAAATCTCCCATGCAAATTCAATCATATGAGCACCAAAAACAACCACAATTGCCTTCCAATGCATCATCAATTTATCCTCCACCATGGTCTCAACCGCATGTGAAACCTTACCTTAGCATCAATCCATACCCTACCAATTATCCTAATCCTTACCCATACCCTAGCTCTCATTCAAACCCTAATCCATACTGTAACCCTAGTCCATACCCTCATCCATACCCTAACCCTAGTCCATACCCTTATCCATACCTTAGACCTAACCCTAGTTCAAACCCTAATCCCAATCCAAACCCAAGCCTTAGTCCAAGCATTAACCAAAACCCTAGCCCAAACCATATCATAAACCCTAATCTAAACCATCAAGTTGCACAAAAGTTTGAACCACCTATTCTCTTGGTTGATTCCAATGTTGAACAGAATACTACATCTTCCATGTTTGGAAAGGCAATGAATTTGGAAACTTCCCCCATTACTACAGAGCATTTACCCCGGGATGTTATCACTCAAAGACCACCAGGGGAGAAATATTTCATTGGAACTTGTTCTAAAAATGTTGTTGAAACTTGAATCCCTAGAATCTCTTTCAACCATTCTTGTCAATTTGAAAATAAAATATTTGAGCCTCAATTTGAGTGATTTATCTTTTGTCTTTCACCAGATTCTTTCTACCTCTAGGAAAATGACTATCAAATAGTGGAAGACTTGCATCAGTTGGAGAATCATACATATGTGGATTCCATTGAATCTTGCTTTCGAGCAGTCATCCAACCACCTTCTTTCCTCCTCATTCAGAAACTCTTGGTACCATGTCAATTGAAGCAATTGGTTTCTCATGCTTTGGTATGTCTTGAAGTCTATTCTTTAAAACTAAGTGTGAGTATAATCATCATTTGTTACACACATTGCTTCATTGGAAGTATGTCTTCACTTAAAGGTGATATTTCTTTCTTTAAAAATAGAGTAGGATAATAGGAGAATAGTGAATATATATGTTTAACAACACTCTTGAACTTGTGATTCCCTAAAAGCACAGCGTTGGAAATTTCTATTGTTATGCACTCTCATGGTAAGACTTGTTAGAAGAAATTTTGACTTAATACCTCATATTTTAAAGTGACTTTTATTATGGATTAGCATGTCAGTCAAGGATATTGTTATAAGTTACATATAATACTTCTCTCCTATTCTAACAACTATCATCTAGAAAATGTTTGCAAGTTCCTCTTAGAAATTATCGGTGAAAAACCTCCTATAGTGGACCATGCCTACAAAACTCTAATAACATTTCATAAATAACCCTGACATGATCAACTCAAGGAATATTTTTGGTCATTATCTGAGATGTTTTTTAAATAAGCTCTTAGGGTACCATGACCAACCAGTAAAGAATAGTAGTTGAAAACTTTTCATGTCATCCTACACTCTTAAAGAGTAGATTTCCTTCCCCACCTATTAAGTAACCCATCTGAGGTCAATCATAATCAAATTATTTTGTAAAAACATAAACAACTTAATTGAGGGATAGGAGGTCTCATTGCGAGCCGACCTACTATGATCATGAGTCCTAAGGAGAATGGCATTACTGCAATGGTTGCTAAGTTAGAGTAATGGCTTTCAGTTGAAAAACTAGAAGATGAGGGGTCTCATTGCGAGCCGACTTGTTCATTCTTGTTAGTTCTCATGAATGGAACTCTTGATCGCTGGTTACCAAGCTAGGACAATGACCTTCAATTAACTTATAAAAAGAGAAAAAGTAAAATGTTCTTAAACGACTTTGAATCTATATCTAATAGGTGGGACAAAATCATTTCATAAGGTTAAAAGGTACCCCTGTTGAGGATATGTACCCTTGCTGGCAGTAGGGCCATGCCTATGGTATTAAAGTTAACTCTACACTATAATTTAATTGGTTGTTTTTTCTTTCCGGAACTCACTATAAATTTCTTTGAGAATGGCTTTAAAATTCTTATGTTGTTATACCTTGGAGTTCTATGTTTCTCGAATGATTTTTATGGACATGGGCACCTTTAGTGCAGGTAATTCATTGTGCCCAGTCAAGAAGAGCTTTAACTATACATAGATAATGGTAAAATGGTCATTGCGGGAAAGTATTACTATGTCTATTTTTAACACCATTGATTTGAGTGTTAAACAATCATTGTAAAACGCCTTCAGGTATGGTGGCAACCTATTTTTAAACAGAAAGGACCACTGGTGCAGTTGAAATCCCAAAAAAGTTGATTCTCTATTTACACAGAGAAATACACTAAAAATAGTGAAAAATCTTCCAAGACGGACTTAAAAAAATATCAAGTCTGACCTACAATCCATTGGTTCTGTTGTTATATTACTGCCATAAGTTGCAAGTCGCGGTTTCCTTTGTATTTGGGTTTATAATGGAAAAACCACAAATACATAGAAAAACCTAACAAATGGCTTTATATTGAACTTCAAATAATATTAAATCCACCCTAGAGTCCCTATTGGGTCCACCTTTGGTTGCAATCGCAAGCCCACCATTGATCTGCGTGATCTCCGATCCAACGGTTAATATCGATTTCAGGCGGCTTATGTGTATGGGGATTACCCACCTAAAAAGGTGGTTTTCTCTCCCCAGCACCAAGCCACGTGTCGGCCAATGTATGGGATCGGGTGGAACCCATCCAATACCATGTACCACCTGAGGCCCGCCCGAAATCCTGCTCGTTACATAAATGAAATAATATAAGGTTGCATTTATAAACCTTTCGGGTCCGGTTTTATCGCTTCGGGCACATTTCCTTTCTATTTTAGTTTTATATCAGAAATGTGTTAATATACAGAAAAGCCTAACAAATCCCTTTTTATCGGAACTCAAAATTTATAGAGCTACGTTTATAAAATCCGTCGGGTCTGGCTATCACAAGTCGCATATTATATCGGCTTCACTCCTCTGTATCACTGCAATGCGATATTGTGATGTGATATATCACAATCACATATCACATGGCCTTCGGGCCTTTTTATTTGTTGTGATCTTCATCGCTGATCACATTGGCATTTCGCAGTCTCATTGCCCAACAGCACGAGGTTCTTTCCATTGATTATGGATTGTGCCAATCGCCGATGCTGATTCATCGCATATCGTAACCAGCTCCGCCCGGGGTCCCGACATCGCATTCATGCTTGCCTCTGACCCGATATGTCGAAGATCGGTGATCGAGGGTTTCTTCCCCCTCCACTTTAAGTCTGTCCTTTGAACCATTTGCGATGCAATTTCCTTTATAAGGCCTTTTATGCCATTTTTAGAAGATTTTGCCTCCTTTTCAAAGGGCAAAGAAAAACTTATTTTTGCAATAACTTCTGCATTCGAAGTCAATTTTAGCCCATTCAAGTTGCAATAGATCCAGAATGAAAATATCTATGCAATGGGACTGTTTTCAGAAGCATCCTTGGACTTTCATTTTCCTCTGTGAGGAGCACTTAGACTTATAATTCTATCCAAAATCCATTTTGGATCACACCTTCCCACTAAAGAACTTTTGGTCTCCAAAAGACTGATATATTGATCTGAGCAGTAAATGATAGTAACAACACCCTCTTCTTTCAGCCTCCATACACTTGTCTTTGCATAGTGCCTCTGAACCAAAGTCTCTGACCACTTTCCTTCCTAGATGTGTTGGTTCTCTTGGGAAGAATTGTCTTCCTTCTTGACCTCAAGAAAATCTCTTGCTGAGATGGTCACAGAAGGTAGTTTGAACCTTTCTGCCCTGATCATTGATCCAAGGTGGCCCAAACCAATGTGAAGCTACATCTGCTTCAAAAAAACTTTCATTTGTACTTGTTCGACATGCTATCAACAACAACTGTTAACAACAACATAAATACAGACAAAAACTGGATGGCCTAAACTCCTGCTTCAACAAAAGAAACATATTTCACATCTTGTGAACACCTCCATGTCTTTACATCTGCATACAAATGATAGACTAGATAACAAGCCCACAAAGCATGCCCTTAAAACAAATGACCCTTCAAGTCAAGCATGTAGAAAAAAACCATTAGGACTCTTTTCCAAAAGATGAAACACTTCATCATTATCTCCATCTTGGAGACCAAATCAACTTTTCCCAAGTCAGTATTGCATCACATGCATGTCAAAGAAAACAACCATGCAAGTTAATTACACATACATGTTCAAATACAAGGAAATCATCAACATCCCTGTGTTCATGCACATCATGCCTATGCATGCATTTCATCCTTCAACTTTCACTTAAGCACACTGTACTTTCAGAGCTGAAATGAATATAATTTTGCAGCAATAAAGTGAGTCTCCTACTCAACTTTTTCCATTCACCTTCATGCTAAAACCCCACAACTTGCATTCCATCAGCAAAGACATGCAAACAGATGCCTTATATCAAAAGACATGCAACCTTCAGTTGGATAAGAACTCTAACCATTTCCTACCAATCCATTTCAAAGGTGCTACCTTTGTCTGCACATTAGCATCAAGATGTGAATCATCCTGAAACACATCAATCATGGAATCTTCCTTTCCATTCCTGCCATTCTCTCTTTCCACCTTCTTCAACTTTTGTGGAAGCATTGTTGGATTCAGAGTACAACATTTGCAACAACCTATCCTTGCTTATAGCAGTAAGTGAAACACATATGCATCCTCTTGACAACATGATTTGCCCTGTCCAATGGAACTTTGGCTTCTTGGTTCTTTTCCTTCAAAAGTTTCCTGTATGTGGACATTCTCTTCCAACATCTAGAAACATTATGGTTATCCAAACCACAAAAGGAACATGCAATTCTTTTCCCATATCTATGTGGAAATTTATCATGCTTTGTAAAATCAAAAGGAAGATGATTAGACCCAGATTTATACCTTTCTCTTCCACCTTTATTGCCTTCATGAGGAGGTGAAGCAAATTAAGAAGTGGCTCCCTTTGGAACACCATCAATCTCTTCAAGGCTGTTAGAGTTTCCACAACTCTTTGGTTCAAGTGTGTGCTTTTGAACACCTGCATCCTGCAAATGATGTTTCAAGACATTGCATTCCTCCTAAATACAATATTCACACTCTTGAGGTAGAAGACCTGCAATGCAACTCCTTCTTGGAGCTGTTTCAATGGCCTTCATGGCAGCTTTGGAACTTTCTCCATAAGACTCTCCATAACCTAGACCCAAATACTTAGGCCTTTCCTCAACTATTATTTTCTCAACAATACCTTGTGCATGTTTACCCAAGCCTTTTCTTTCATAGACCATCTTGGACATTAGCTTGGAACCTATGCCTTTGGTATGCTTTTCAAAAGAACCAATATAAGAATTCTTAGAAGAATTTGAAGACAAATTGGAATGGTTTACCTCTTCTTTGAGCTGATACTTGACTAAGGCTTCTTTGGCAACAAAGAGCTATGACTCCAACTCATGCATCCTTTTAAGGTTCATATTTGCAATACGAATTTGCCTCTCCATTTCATGCAATTTGTCAGAAAGCATCTCCTTCTCTTCCTCCATGGAATTCAACTGCTCTCTAAGTATGCTGCCCCTCCTTCCACCCTCATACATTTCTCTCACCTTGTCCATCATGATGAACAAGTGTTGCTTCATGTCTCCATCAAAGAATCTTGTGATGAAGGACGAATTTGAGGACTCACTTGTAGAAGTTGTGACTCATTATGCAATGAAGAAAATAACTTCAAACAAGATTAACAAAGAGCTTATCCAAGCAACCCTTTGCAACAAACCTCTTGTGCTTCAAGGATTGCCTTGAGGTCCTTTTGGATAGAAGAATGCCATCAGCCCTTCTTCCTTCTTGTCCTTCCTGGACTGAGCTATCAATAGCTTTCCCCTCACCTCTACAAACTCAAACAATAGTCAGTTTGTAAATAAACATAGAATCAATCAGACAATCAATCCTTGACTGCCCAAACACCTTTTAGACAAGCAATCTTCGCTATGTAAATCAAGCATTATGCTTCATGATACCACTTTCTCTGGTATAACTGGTTTTGATATCACCTTCTTGAAGGTGGGGTTAACCAATCTTAGGCCTTGATACCACCTGATCTGAAAATGGGGCACTAAAGGCTTGTTGTGAGCTTACACGAATCTCTCCCACTTCCAAAGCTTAAATGTTCCCAAGATCCAAATGATTAACCAATATGGAATTAATAATGTGCTTGAACATAGGTGTATGCTTATATTTCTTTTAAAACTTTTTATGTGCTTCGAGTTCACTTTCTCATGCTGATATAAAATACATATGACAGTAAGTAAAACAACAATAAAACCAACACATAAGACAATAATTTGATTAGGAGTTCACAAAAAACTCTTGGGCTACGTCTCCTTGAGCTCTAGTCAACTCGACTAGGCTCTCTGGGATTATGGCATAAGTTCTTTTACAAGCTCCACACTCAACTCCACTGGTTTACACAGAACACAATGGGCTTAGAACACCATCTTATCCCTAGCTCTGAAGCTCTCAGGCTTTGTAGCTCTAGCTCTATTTTGTGGCTCTGCCTTCTACTTTTTCTCTGTCTCAGCAACTACTTTCTCTGTCTCTAACATTGAGTGGCTTTCAAGCCTATCGGCGCTTGTCTGTTCGTCTCCTCTTTCGAGCTCTCTGGCTCCCAGCCTCTGTCCGTTCAAATCCCCTCTGAGTGTTAAACAGTCATTGTAAAACACCTTCAGATATGGTGGCCACCTATTTTTAAATGGAAATGACCACTAGCGCGGTTGAAATCCCCAAAAAGTCTATTCTTTTTTTACATAGAGAAATACACTAAAAACAGTGAAAATTCCACCAAGCAAAACTTAAAAAATATCAAGTCCAACCTATAATCCATCAGGTCCATTGTTATATTGCTATCATAAGTCGCAAGTTGCGGTTTCCTTTGTATTTGGGTTTATAATGGAAAAACCCCAAATACATAGAAAAACCCAACAAATGGCTTTATATCAAACTTCAAATAATATTAAATTGACCCTAGAATCCCTATCAGGTTCGCCTTTAGTCGCAATCACAAGCCCATCGTTGATCTATGTGATCTCCAATCCAAAGGTTAATATCCATTTCGGGTGGCTTATGTGTACGAGGATTACCTACCCGAAAATGCAGTTTTCAATCTCCAGTGCCAAGCCACGTGTCGGCCAGTGTATGGGATTGGGTGGAACTCATCCAATACCACTTATCGCCTAAGGCCCACCGGAAATCCCGCTCATTACAGAACTCAAATAATATAAATCTGTGTTTATAAACCTTTCGGGTCCGTTTTTATCGCTTCAGATGCATTTCCTTTGTATTTCAGTTTTATAGCTGAAATGTGTTAATATATAGAAAAGCTCGAAAAATCCCTTTTTATCAGAGCTCAAAATTTATAGAGCCACGTTTATAAACTTTGTCGGGTTTGGCTATCGCAAGTCACATATTATATCGGCCCTGCTCCTTTGTATCACCGCGATTTGATATTGTGATGTGATATATTGGAATTGCATATCGCATTGCCTTCGGGCCTTTGTATTTGTTTCGATCCCTATCGTCAATTGCCAATCACTGATCGCATTGGCATTTTGCAGTTGCATTGCCCAACGGAATGGGGTTCTTTCCATTGATTACGGATTGTGCCAATCGCTGATGTTGATTCATCACATATTGTAATCAGCGCCACCCGGGGTCCTGACATCGTATTCATGCCTGCATCTGACCTGATATGTCAGAGATCGGTGACCGGGGGTCTCTTCCACCTCCACTTTAAGTTGGTCCTTTGAATCATTTGCGATGTGATTTCCTTTATAAGGCCTTTTATGCCATTTTTAGAAGATTTTGCCTTCTTTTCAAAGGACAAAGGCAAACTTCTTTTTGCGATAACTTCTGCATCCGAAGTCAATTTTAGCCCATTCAAGTTGTAGTAGATCCAAAATGAAAAGATCTATGCAATGGGACTATTTCCAGAAGCATCCTTGGACTTTCATTTTCCTCTGTGAGGAGCACTTAGACTTAGAAGTCTATCCAAAATCCATTTTGTATCATGCCTTCCCACCAAAGAACTTTTGGTCTCCAAAAGATTGATATATTGATCTAAACAGTAAATGAGAGTAACAACACCCTCTTCTTTCAGTCTCCATACACATTCCTTTGCATAGTGCCTCTGAACCAAAGTCTCTAACCACTTTCCTTCCTGGATGTGCTGGTTCTCCTGGGAAGAACTGTCTTCCTTCTTGACCTCATGCAGAACTCCTACTTGATGGTCACAGAAGGCAGTTTGAACCTCTCTGCCTTGATCATTGATCCAAGGTGGCCCAAACCAATGTGAAGTTACATCTACTTCACAAAAACTTTCATTTGTACCTGTTTGACATGCTGTCAACAACAACTATTAACAACAATAGAAATAAAGACAACAACTGGATGGCCTAAACTCCTACTTCAACAAAAGAAACAGATTTCACATCTTTTGAACACCTCCATGTCTTTACATCTGCATACAAATGATGGACTAGATAACAAGCCCACAAAACATGCCCTTAAAACAAATGACCCTTCAAGTCAAGCATTTAGAAAAAGACCATTAGGAATCTTTTTCAAAATATGAAACACTTCATCATTATCTCCATCTTGGAGACCAAATCAACTTTCCCCAAGTCAGTATTACATCACATGCATGTCAAAGCAACCAACCATGCAAGTTAATTACACATGCATGTTCAAATACAAGGAAATCATCAACATCGCTGTGTCCATGCACATCATGCGTATGCATGCATTTCATCCTTTAGCTTTCTTTTAAGCACACTATACTTTCAGAGTTGAAATGAATATAATGTTGCAGTAATAAAGTGAGTCTCCTACTCAACTTTTTCCATTCACCTTCTTGGTAAGACCCTGCAACTTGCATTCCATCAACAAAGAAATGCAAACAGATGCCTTATATCAAAAGACATGCAATCTTCAATTGGATAAGAACTCTAACCATTTCTCACCAATCCATTTCAAAGGTGCTACCTTTGTCTGCACATTAGCATCAACATGTGAATCATCCTAAAACACATCAATCATGGAATCTTCCTTTCCAATCATGCCATTCTCTCTTTCCACATTCTTCAACTTTTGTGGAAGCATTGTTGGATTCAGAGTCCAACATTTTGCAGTAACATGTCCTTGCTTATGGTAGTAAGTGCAACACATGTGCATCCTCTTGACAACATGATTTTCCTTGTCCAATGAACCTTTGGCTTCTTGCTTCCTTTCCTTCAAAAGTTTCCTGTATGTGGCCATTCTCTTCCAACATCTAGAAATATTATGGTTATCCAAACCATAAAAGGAACATGCAATTCTTTTCCCATATCTATGGGGAAATTTATCATGCTTTGCAAAATAAAAAAGAAGATGATTAGAACCAGATTTATACCTTTCTCTTCCACCTTTATTGCCTTCATGAGGAGGTGAAGCAAATGAAGAAGTGGCTCCCTTTGGAACACCATCAATCTCTTCAAGGTTGTTAAAGTTTCCACAACTCTCTGGTTCAAGTGTGTGCTTCTGAATACCTGCATCTTGCAAATGATGTTTGAAGCCATTGCATTCCTCTTGAATACAATCTTCACACTCTTGAGGTAGAAGACCTGCAATGCAACTCCTTCTTGGAGCTGTTTCAATGGCCTTCATGGTAGCTTTGGGACTTTCTCCATAAGACTCTCCATAACCTAGACCCAAATACTTAGGCCTTTCCTCAACTATTATTGGCTCAACAATACCTTGTGCATGTTTACCCAAGCCTTTTCCTTCATAGCCCATCTTGGACATTAGCTTGGAACCTATGCCTTTGGTATGCTTTTCAAAAGAACCAATATAAGCATTCTCAGAAGAATTTGAAGACAAACTAGAATGGTTTACCTCTTCTTCAAGCCGATACTTGACTAAGGCTTCTTTGGCAAAAAAGAGTTGTGACTCCAACTCATGCATCCTTTTAAGGTTCATATTTGCATTATGAAGTTGCCTCTCCATTTCCTACAATTTGTTCGAAAGCGTCTAATTCTCTTCCTCCACGCAATTCAACTACTCTCTAAGTATGCTGCTCTTCCTTCCATCCTTATACATTTCTCTCACCTTGTCCATCATGATGAACAAGTCTTGCTTCATGTCTCCATCAAAGAATCTTGTGATGAAGGAGGAATTTGAGGACTCACTTGTAGAAGTTGTCATATGCAATGAGCAAAAGAACTTCAAACAAGATTAACAATTGCAAACGAGAACTGTAAATGATGAAAAATACATAAAAACATTCACAATTCTTTATCAATGGAGGCTGAATAATGCAAAGGAAGAGGGTTTCAACAGTGATATACTAATCATAGATAGCAAAACTACTAAATAAAGCTGAAGACAATGAAGAGAAAACCAAAATCTGGAGGCAGAAACAGTCTCACTCAATCATCGCCCCTGTAACATAGGGAAATAGGGATGCATCTCACCTGCAACACATGGGAGGTACGATGCATCCAGGTTTCCAGTGAGAGATAGTGCGATGGTCCAAGGATGATACTGAGCTTGGTTTTCACTCGTAGTTTGCAACTAAGTTTAGGGGTTTAGGCTGAGCTAATGATAGGCAGTAAACACAAAGTATAGGGGCTGATCTAACGAGGTTATTTGAGCTACCACCAAGGCACTTAGGATATTTGAAAGTCAGATGTTCATTTCATAAACTAACCTAGAGATTGACTGAAGCAGCTTTGATCTACTTTACAGTTGCATAGCAAAAGCAATTCGAAGGCTAGCTGGCTTAACTTCAGGCTCTGTCTATAGTTTATAAAGCAAACAACAGTAACTAATAATCAAAATAATCGCTCCCCATTGGAGTCGCCATTTTTTTATTGGGAAAACTAGTGTCCATTTAGAGCTACTACTCCCACTAAGATGGGTAGCTATCTTAGAAACAAACAATTTAAAGTCACTTGTTTTTTCCTTTATGAGAGATAGATGAGAGAGAAGCAGAGAGTACCAACCTCAGTCTTTCGCTTGGCTCCTTGCTTGTTTCCTCTCTCCTTTGATAGAGCTTTCGCCACTCCTTTCTCACTTGTCCTACTTCAAAGAACACCTGTAGAGTGAAAGTAGAAAAATACCATCAAAGCATAGAGATCTATAACTGTAAACAATATAGGATCAGTTGTATATTAACCATACAAATGCATACACAAACACAAGATTCAGAGATATACAAGCATATGGAGGAAAACTCAAATAGCTTTATTGATAGAAGTAGTATAAGAGAGGATTACAACCAAGCTGTCTGATCCAGTGCCATCCTCCTAGCATGAAAGCCCTCTTCACCTCATGAAAAGGTAAATCACCCAACACTACAATGTTTCACAGAGAAGCCAACAGCACTTCCTTACAAAATACAAAATTCCAGCGTCTGGATCTCTGGGATTAGGGATCCATATATAGATATTTGCAGGTGGGTGAGTCATCTTATGGGATTTTGATTAGTTTCATCTCTCTGATAGTTCTTGGTTCCAGTTGGATATTTCATGATCTCTTACTCATCCCTGGGCGAATTTAGAGAGGCAAGTGTCAAATGAGCAGCTTCTAGAAGATTCTCTAGGTTTCCACCTAGCAAAATGCCTCTGCCATTTGTTTGCTCTCGCTCATCACACCCTACACAAGGGGATTTTAGTATGCATTATACCCTTTACATGTGACAGATGAGATGCATCGCACCCTCAGCATGGAGCAGTCTGTATGGTCTAGTTTTGACCAGTTCTTAGCAGTTTTTCAAGGAGATCTTTAGGGAAATGATGTAATCAGTTGACCTCGTTGCTTTAGGGTATGAAACAACACTTTTAGGGTCTTATAAGCCTTTGGTTTATGGACATATGTGATTGGGGTTGCAGTGTCCAAATATGTCTTTAACAACACCACCTCCACTACCTATCCTTGACATCTCTCTTGAGTTGATTGTGCGCATGCATGGGTGACATCTTCGGATGAGTGAAGTCAACTAGATGAAGGTGGCCAAGTTACCTGGCCATATTTCCCTCATTCAACCTCAACCATCTCATTTTTGTTCCATCCATTCCAATTATACAAATTCAAACAGAGGAGCGGGTTAGTTACTTACCTCAGATCCGAATGCATTTGTTGTGAGGTGCTATGGCTCTCTCCCTCTATTGCATGCCTTTATTTCTTTTTGATGCATGCTTGTCTGCTTGCTGATGTGTGGCTATGCTTTGTGCAGGTTCCTCTCTGGCTGGATCTGATCTTCAGGTGTCTGCTTCAACCTTCATATTTGCACCCTCTTGCTGCTGATGCTAGATTTTAATGGGATCAGCTGCTACATGAATTCCTACAGGAGCTCCTGTAGCTGCTTCTCCCTTTGAAATCTCAGCTATTTTCTGTGCTTGGAGCTATGAGGATGATGCCAAAAATGCAGATAGAGATGGAGAGGTAATAGGTAGGCTTCAGGTGAGGTGGATGGTGTTGTTTCCTTTCTTATTTTTTTGTTTTTTTTTTTTTTTCTAAAAAATTGTTTTTCTGTGTTTTTTTCTTGGGCAAGAAGAAGAATGATGCTTGGGATGTGATGCAGGTCTGGAAGTGATGGAAAGAAAGTTTGAAGATTGTAGGAGGATTTATAGATCTTTTATGAAGCTTCCATGCCCCTCAAACTGCCTTTTATATTCATTTCTGGCTCTCTGTAATTCCTACAGGAGCCTCCTGTAGAAAACACAGAGCCTCTTGTAGAAAACACAGTTTCTGGAAAAGAAGCACAGTGAGGTGAAAAGAATGCCAAGAATGATGGAGAAAGGTGTGGGAAGGTAGGATAGGTGCTGGTATTGATTTCATAGCTCCCTTGGCACCTTCTGCTACTTCCTGTAGTCCTCCTGCAAACCTGCAATGCAACTGGAAATTCATTGTTTTTCTTTTTTTTTTGAAAATAACCAGGGCGCCTCAGGGAGGTTTTCACCCTAGTTTCTTGCCCTAGGTTCCTCCAAGAGATATTTTCACCCAGGGATCTTATTTTCTTTCTTCTCTTTTTTTTGACATCACTGGGCCACCTCAGGGGAGGTTTTCAACCCAACGATGGGACTCAAGTGCCTCATGGAGGTTTTCACTTGAGTCCTTATTTTTTTATTTTTTATTTTTCTTCAGTGTGTGGATGAAGTGGAGGCTAAGACATGCTCCACTACCATCACTATCTTATTCAAATCTTCAATGAACTCTCACTTGGAGAGGAGTTTCTTGTATACTTTCAAATGATGTCCATTGACAAGCATGGGGATGGCTTCATCGTCAATGTTTTTTATCAGAACTGAACCACTTTCATTGCATTTCTCCACATTGTAGGGTCCCAGCCATCTTGTCCTTAGCTTGCCCTTGAAATCCTTGTATCTTGAATCATAGAGTAGCGCTCAATCTCCCTCTTGGAATTGCTTCTCCTTGAGGTTTTTGTCATGCCATACCTTTCTCTGAAGCTAAACTACCTCCGTATGGAGGAGGGCCTGCATGTTGTGTTCATCCAATCCATTGAGCTGGAGTAATGTTCCTTTCTGTGCATGGCTGAGGTCTAGGTCCAACTAGGCTACCATCCTTAGGGTATTGAATTCAAATTCTATTGACAACAAAGTCTTCTTCCCATAGACCAACTTATAGGGTGTGAACCCTATAATGGTCTTCCATGTTGTGTTGTAGGCCCAAGTGGCCTCAACTAATCTGCCCACCCAGTCTTTTCTACTGCTACTCACTAACTTTGTTAGGATCCATTCCAATGCTCTGTTAATGACCTCCACCTGCCCATTGGCTTATGGATGGTAAGGGGTTGAAGTCCTGTGCTTGATTCTATGATGTGTGAGCAGGTATTTAATCAAATTAGAAGTGAACTGGCTTCCTTGATCTGTGACCAATTCTCTTGGATACCAGAACTTGTAGAATATGTTTTCTCTCAAAAATTCATCTACTTTTTCCTCTGTCGTTGCTTTGATTGCTTTTGCCTCTACCCACGTTGTCAGGTAATCGGTGCACATAATGATGTATTACTTCTGCTTTGAAGGAGGGCTGATAGGACCCACAAATTCCATGCCCCACTTCTCAAATGGCTCAAAGATCACTTGAGGTTGCATGGGAATCTCATCCTTTGGAGTAGGTTTCCACATCCTCTGACATCGATCACACTAGTTGGTATATCTCCTCACATCCTGATGAAGAGTGGGCCAATAGTAGCCTGCTTGCAATATCTTGAAGGAAGTTCTTTTTTCTGCGAAATGACCTCCATAAGGCCCATCATGACAAGTCAGGAGGATGTCAATGACTTCCTACTCCTTGACACAACTTCTCAAGATCTGATTTGGGCCAAGTTTGAAGAGATTTCCCCAATCCAAGTGAAAGGGGCATTTTTCCTTATTATCTTTCTCTTCTCTTTTGAGGACAGATGTGGTGGAAACTGTGCTGAAACCAAGTAGTTTATAATATCAGCAAACCATGGAGAGAGTATTGGGATAGCAATAGGTGTTCATCCGGAATTTGGTCATCCACCATTCCTTCTTCACCTGTAGGCAAATTTACTCTAGACAGAAAGTCAACAAGAACATTTTCTTTACCAGGCTTATCAATGATGGTCAAATCAAAATGTTGCAGTAAAAGCAACCATCTAATAATGTGAGCATTTACCTACGGTTCATTAAATATCTAATTATAGCATGATCAATGTGCACAAAGGTTTGATAGCCTGTGATGCAATGTCTGAATTTGTTTAAGAAATGCATGACAACTAGGAGTTCCTTCTTGGTCACCGTATAGTTTAGCTCTGCCTTTGACAAGTTTTTGCTTATAAATTATATGGCATAAGGTAACTTTTCATCAATTTGTCCCAAGGCTACTCCTATTGCTTTGTTCGAGGCATCTGTGTGAATGTGGAAAGGTAGGGCCCAGTTTGGGCCTCTCAAAATTCGGGCAGTCACGAGCTTGCTCTTCAAGGTACCTAGGGCTTCTTGACAGTTTTCCGACCATATAAACTCGACATCTTTACCTAAACGGACAAATGAAGGAGAGGCTAGCTTGTTGAAATCTTTAATGAATCTCCAGTAATACCCAGCTAAACCTAGGAAAATCTTGACATCTCTCACCTTTTGAGGAGGTGGGACCCTTCGGTTGATGGCAATTTTGCTGAGGTCCACTTGCAGTCCAGTTATCAAAAATTCACATTTTTCCAAATTGAGGGACAAGTTCATCTGAATACACTTGTCTAGAACTTTTCCTAGGTTAGATAAAGCTTCCTGAAAGTCAGAGCCATAAGGAGTAAAGTCATCCATGTATATCTCTTCTGCATCATGAACTAATTCAGAGAATATACTCAATACCGCTCTTTGGAAAGTGGCTGGAGCATTACAAAAACCAAAAGGAATGACCCGGTATGCAAAGGTACCGCAAAGACAGGTGAAAGTGATCTTATCTTGGTCTTCTGGGCTGATTTGAATATGATTGTTCCCACTAAACCCATCTAGGAAAGAGAAAAAAAATTTCCCTGCCAAACCGTCTAACACTTGATCTATGAAAGGTAAAGGGAAATGGTCCTTTTTAGTGGCTTTGTTCAATTCCCGATAGTCGACACAGATTATCCACTTACCATTTTTCTTTTGCACTAGCACCAAAGGAGAGACCCATTCACTTTCAGAGATGGGATAGATGAATCCTCCGTCAAGCAATTTCTGTAGTTCTTCCTTAACAATATCTTTAAGTGTTAGATTCATCCTCCTTTGAGGCTACCTGACTGGCTTGCAATCCTCCTTGATTTATATATGATGAGTACATATTGAAGGGTGCACTCCCTTCATCTCCTTATAACTCTAGGTGAACGCATCTAGGTGTTTTCTCAGCAAGCTACACAGTTCCTTCTCCTGGGAAGTGGATAGGGATGGATTGATTTTCAAGGTTCTTTCTAAGCTGAACTCTATATTCTTAACATGGAGAGGAGTAGAGTCAGCCGCACATAGATCAATTGAGGGGTTGTTTTGGGTTTCTCTTACTATGTCATCTAATGGTGATACACTGGGTGGTGGATTCTAAATTAGATTCTCAATCATATCATCCTCATCTTGTGGTTTTCCCCCCATGGTGATTTCAAATGCACAAAGCGGTGCAGAATAGACTTCCTCCTCATCTTCCTCCTCCAACCAGAGAGGTAGATCATGTTATAGCAAGGGTTGGGCAGGAGGATATAAGATTAACTGCTTGGACATATTCTTGTTCTTTATGGTCATGTTCCCAGCTCGACAACTGATGTAGGCATCAACAATAGCTAACCAGGGTCTTCCCAGAATGAGAGGATACCCAGTGAGCTTTGCCTTTGGCTAGAGAACTAAGAGATCAACAAGGTACTCCCAAGAATCAATGGATACCATCACATCTTCCACAATCCTCTCAGGGGTCACGGTGGAGCGATCTGCTAACTATAGCACGGTTGTGGTCTTCCTCAAGGAGCCCTAAAGGTTGAGTTTGAGCATTGTGTCCTTTGTCATCACATTAATGGCAACTCCTAGATCAATCAAGGTGTGTAGGATCATGGTGCCATTGATGTGGACATCAAATACTGGGTTTCCAGGGTCTAGATATTTTGGGCAGATTACCTACCCCAACAGTAGGTCAGACAGTTTCCCTATGAGCATCCCTCTTGCGCCTTCCTGGATGCCTAAATCAATTCTCTTTGATCAACCTACTTTATATAGGCACATATTTTATGGCCTGGAGAAGTGGTATCTTCACACATAAATGTTTCAATTCTTCCAGGAGTTCAGTTTCTTCTAGGGTAGGTTGGACTGTTGCGGATAGTCTCTCAGGAAAGGGTGGATTTGCTTTAGGTTCACTTTCCTCTTTATCTTCCTCAACCTCTCTAGGTGGAGGCTAGTTGTTTGGGAGAACTTTCCCAGATCGTAAGTTAATTTCCTGAATCTCCACAACATAGGTTGGGTATGATGGTTCCCCACTATACACTTGCTGAGCCTGTCTGTTGTTCGGGTTCAGATTTGGCTGGGCAAGCATTTGGGGTTGCTTTGGTGGAGCAGGAGGTAACAGTTGTGGTTGGGCAGGAGGTGGAGGCAAAACAGTGGGAGAAGAGTTGTATTGGGGCCTCCACCCCTAATGAGATGCATTCCACTGAGGTTGTAGCTGAGCATAGGATTGGAATGAATGGGCGGCTAGTTGGGTATGATATGGAGATGTGAAGGACCAAGGAGGAGGTGTGAGCTGGGAAGGATGAGCAGGGGGACCCCAAGAAGGTATGGAAGTGACTTGGTTGGGGTTGTAGTATGCCTGAGATGTCCCTTGCATCCCTTGTTGATATGGTCTAGGTCCATGCGGCCTCCTTTGGTTTATGTAATAGAATTGTTTAGTGACTCCCTCAACCCCTTGATATACAGCTTTAAGTCTGGGTAAGGATAGGCACTTGTCTGTAGAATGATTTTCTTCACATACTGAACAAACCTCTATAGAGTTCAATGGGCATTCATTCCTAGGATGCCTCCTGGTGCATCTAGGACAAAAAATGGCCAAAGCCCTCTCTACTTCCTCTTGTTTCCTTTTCATATGCAAGGTATCCATTTCCATGGCAAGTGTCTATAGCATCTCACTCTTTAAGTCTTCCAGCATGTTTCCAATTTCTCTTTTGATGGATAAGTTAGAGGAAGAGGTACTAGCTATGGGTGGACTCCCCATACCTTTCTTTCTAGCTGCTCTAGAATGGTTTCTAAAAATAGTCTTTATGTCTTCATATGACAGTTGGTAGATGTCTCCCCCAGCTAGTAGATGGAGTGTGTCTAAAATATCTTCCCGAATTCCCCTAAGCAGGACCATCTTCAAAGACTCAGGGTCAAGTGTACACCTAGCCCTTTTGTAACTGAGCTGGAACCTTTCCTCCTAGTCTTCTAGGGAATCATCACTTCCTATAGTCATTCAAAAAATTTCTTCTTTAGTATCTTTTGACCTACAATAGTCTCGATACTTGTTGTTAAATTCTTGTTGCATCTGAGACCAAGTTGTGATACTATTACCAAGTAATCCCATGAACCAGTGCAATGCTACATCCTTCAAAGTAGAAGGGAATAGTTTCAACTTTTGCTAAGCTTCTCCATAGTCATAGGTTCGATAGATAACAACAAACTCAAACAGGAATGTGTCAGGAGATTCTATAGTCAGACCATGGAAATGAGGTAGGGCAAAAGGGCTTATATTCTTCATTTTGGTGCCCCCATTGGTCTCCCAGATGGGAAATGTACCCTCGATTATTTCTCCATTCCCCCTAGCATTTCTGTGTTCAGCCATTGGCTCCAAAGGAATGTTTTCTTCTTCTTCTTCCCCTATAGGTTCTTCAAATATGTCAGGCTATTCACCTAAGGGTTCTTCTTGATCGCAGCCACTGAAGAAGAGAGAAGGTTAGTTTTGTGAAGCAGTGGGGGTATTGGGAAATTTTTTTCCTGAATTATCTCTATTCCTACGAGGCATGAAAGGAAATATTTCTGGGTGGTTTTTGTTTCTTTTTTCCCCACACTGATAGTACTTGCAAAACTGAAATTGATTGAACAAAACAATTCGCAACCAACTGAAATGAACTTGCTGAAATGAAATTTTCAGAATTGAAGAGGAAAGCAAGGAAATGCAGAACTGAAAGAAAGTACGTGACTAATCTACTTTTGTTGAAATGGAAATTACAGAATTGAAAAGGAAAGAAAAAGAAATGCAGAACTGAAAGAAAGGAAATGACTATTCTACTTTTGCTGAAATAGACTATTAGCAGAATGTTGCAAGAAGAAAATAGAAGAAAGCAGTAATCATAGAATACCCTGACGCTTCCCTGTTAATGGCACCAAAAAGTTGTGAGCACCAGTATTGCAGCAATAATTCTGCAACTCCTGGGCTACCTACTTTACTCTTATGAACCTGGTAGTTCGTAACAAACATGGAAGCGATGATGCTATATGCACAAGTACTAGTTCTTACTGTAGGTTATCATTTGATCAACTGGTGCAAGGTCACTAGGAGCTCAAGCCAACCTCTATGGATTCTAGAAGAATCTCTATATGTGATGAAAGGAAAAAGAGAGATTACTCTATTGATGCTATTGTACTTGCAGAAAGAAAGACTAAAATGTAAATCAAACTAAGGAAATCCTAGTTAACAACTAATCCTACTTTTGCAGAAAGCACTATGAAAATCATGAAAAGAATGCCATTACCTACTCAAGGAAATAAAAAATGTCTACGTAAGCTATTTCTGGAAGTAAATGAGTAAAAAGTATCTTTTTGGATTTTTATGTATTTGTATGTGACTGTCTCATGCATGTCATTCATTTTTTTGTGAATGTGGCAGCGAATAGATGGTGATGGACGGTGGTTTTGGGACTTGAGAGGATGTAGGATGGTGTGGATGAGTCCTATGAGGTCTCAGGTGGCCATCTCGAGGCATTTCCCACACTCGGCCTTCAAAAGAAAGCTTACAAGAAAATCTATAGGAGGACACAGGAAATCTACAGGAGGAAAAACAACGTCCTACAGGAGGCCTACAAAAGGAGGCCAAGAGTAGTTTTTGCTATTTTGAGGGTGTAAGACTAGGTGGAAAAGGTGAATGAAGGTTGGAATGAGGTGTTAGGGCACCTAGGGTCTACCAAGAATCATTAGAAGAGAGAAAGATGATAGGATCTGCTCAAGGAGAGAAGAAGAAATTCTATGGAAAATGTAGGAAACTAAGGCAAAATTGAGGGGAGACTTGGGCGACCTGTAGGGCATGGATCAGATGGAGAATGTAATGGTTGATAGGCTGGCCTACTACTAGAAGATATCTATTGCATAAATAACTGATAGGCAACCAATGAGATTAAGCAAGCAAGGAAATAAGTGTATCTAAAAAACAAAGTTTTTTCATCAAGTAAAATATGATCTATGAAAGGAAATGTTGATAACCATTGTAGGAAAATAAAGCATGAAAGAAGATTGTTGGAAATAAGGAAATGAGCATGATGAAGAAGTTCTGAAGCAAATCAAAACTAGACTATGAACCATCTAAGAAGATGCAAACACTAAAGATCCTATGAATGAGGAAAATCTGTGTTTTTGGGGCACCAAGAGGATATTTGCCTCAGATCATGGTTCCAAAGGGAGGAAGAGAGACCAAGGCACTTTTGCTAGCCTTTTGGATCTTTTCTTTATCACCACTTAATTTGCTATAGAAAGCATAAATGGAAGCAAACTATTGAATCATCTAACAACAAGCTATTCTTAATCAGAAAAGAAATTCATCTAACAACAGACTAATCTACAAACTGAAATAAAACATACAAATATAAGTAAAGAGGATCTTGGCTACTTGGATTGGGCCCTAACCCAAGAGCTTCAACCCTCTGAGGTAACTCAATGCTAACTCAAAAATGATTCCATCTTTATTTCTAAAACAATAAGAAGATTACATGAATTATCAAGATAATAAGCTTGAAGTTGAGCAGAGTTTACATAAGCAATACTACAACAAAAATCCAACAAAAATATAACCCTAGTGAGGCCCTAGGCCTCTCTACTTATTCAAATGAAGATACCAACAACTTCCTCAAAATCAGGGAGGCTTAGCTCCAAAAACTCGAGATAATCATCAGTTATCCTCCACTTTCTCGACTGCCTGCTAATGCATGACTTGGTTGCTTGTACTCTGAGCTGAATGAAGGAGAATTCAAAGTGAGGAGTAATAAATGAGGGGGACTCCCTCCTATAAGTCCTCTCCTTGTCCACTTCGAGTTATTGCTGCCATTTGTCCACTGGATCCTTGACTTTGACCACAAAATTCATCAATAATCTGCATTAAACACATACTAGACCACATGGCATCATAACTAACTCAACTCACTCTATAAGCATAAATATAATCAGAAAATCATACAATAAGCTAAGAGAATGGTTGATTTGACTAGGTTAGGAGGTAGAATGAGCCCATATAATTACCCATTTATGAGGCTCATCAACAAGCATTGCATGAAATTCAAATTCCCTTTGTGCAACTATTGGTCTAAAGATATCACACATAGTGACACCGTTCCATAACTCCACTAACTCATTTATAAGAGGCTCAATATATACATTCATATATTTGACCTTGCACTTACCTAATTGATTGAAAATACAATATGTAAACTCTTTTAAACATTGGCCACTCTTCCTCTATATTCCTAAATGTGGATCCATCTACAGGAAATCGAAGAATACCATCTTCACTTATATTCGTTGGATGTTAATCCATCAGTTGTGCTATTATTTTTCACATGAAAATTTTTCACAGACATGGAATTATGGGAATATGATTAATAACCTTCCGAAGCACCTATTTTGTTACTTTATCGGTTTGAGATCTACTCTTATCACATTTTGGGCATTTTTTTTCAACCAGTGTTCTTTGTAATAGAGAATATCATCACAAGGGCATGCATGACTAGCTTGATACTCCATTCCAATATATTTCATAATGGAATGTAAATATCAGTACGTACGAGGTAAAACATTTAATGGTGGTAATAAAAATTTACCTAATAATCTACAACACACAAAAAGTTAGTATTTGTTAACGTACTAATGTTACACATCATTTTGTCACATTAGGAAAATGATCATCAAAATTGGATCTCTCACCACACCTCAACCAAGTTCTCCATCTCAACATCACCAACATATTGTTTACCCTTTACCTTATTCATCCAACATCTCCTCCTCCCTTTCTTCTTCTTCGCTTGGTAAAAGTCTTGATGCTAGTAACCAAGTGACTAAGAAGAAGAAGAAAGGGAAGAAGAAGAAGGATCAAGATAAAAGAGTAGTCAACCAACCAGCCATGGTTGTATTGGTAATGTTGAGGGAAATTCTACAATGCATCATAAGCCAAAAAACCCTTGCAAGATTTCTAAGGGTGATCACTTCCTTATCAATTTTCTTGGTATTCCTAATGTTTTAGAAGTATCGTCAAATAATTTGCATCAACTTATTATTGATATATCGACCCGTGATTCTCACATTCCATGGAAAAAGATTAAGGTTAGGTTTACTTGTAGGTTATGCAAAGGAATTCTTCATAGTCGCCTTGCCCTCACACGGATGAAGCCTATGAATTGTTGGAAAAACATATTGTTTCACAACAACAACTTCCAAATAATTACTGTAAACTTTCTCCCCATCTACTATCAGTTGACGAAGTGATTGATCTAAATCCAAGTACAGTGAATCACACTCTTCCATTGGAGGGTGGAAAACATATCACTCATATTTATGGACCACTTTTTGATCAAGTGGTCGAATCGATTACATCTTTGGTCAATCCCACTCTCCCTTTAGAGAGTGAAGTTCATACTGCTTAGGTTCCTCATGTTACATCACATTCTTCTATGCATAAGGGCATTTCATCCATTGGTTTTGAAACCCATTCAAGTAATGATGCTATTTATTTTGATTGGAGTATACTGAAAGAACTTCATCTTCCTTCTTCCACTACTTTTCAAATCATTGTAAAGGCTTATGGTAATAATTTTTGACGCACAAATGTAGATGGAGCTTCTATCAGTGTTTTAACCTCAACCTCTTGGCAAGCTTTGGGCTCCCCTCATCTTGTGTTTTTTACTCAGATTATATTATATTTAAAAAAAAACCATTAGTTAACCTTTAGGGATCCTTCCTAAGTTACCTATTACTTTGGAAGGTAGAACTATTTGTATCGATATTATGGTAGTCCAAGGTCCCTTAGATTTCAATTTTCTCCTTGGGTGAGAGTATGTCTATGCCATGAAAGTTGTCATATCACCACTCTTTCATGTGATATCCTTCCCTCATAATAGAAACATTGTGATGGTGGATGATCTTTCATACATTGATCTTGCTTCCACTACCAGTCATATGACACCGAAGTGGTACCTACCATGCCATAGGTTAATTATGTGGCAACCTGTCCCATGTTTTCAGTTACTGATGTAATTGAACCTCTCATTGTCTGCTCAACTTCGTTTGACTTACATCCAGTAACTGACATGGTCAAAACTTCAATGGGGGAATTTGAATACAATTTTCTTCTCTCTATTGATCCCCTTGACATGCGTTCCTTATAGGGAATTGTTCTTCCATCTAATGAAGACCTTTTGGAAGTCATGATCAAGGGGTGTCCCTTGACATGTGTTTCTTCCATTTGGAAGCCATGGAATAGGTTCTTTTGAGGATAGTTCTTTTACTGTGTCAACCTTGTTAAAAAATGAAACTTACCTCTATGAGGATGGTTATTTTACTATGTCAACCTCATTTAAAAATGAGACAAGTCTCTATGAGGATGGTTCTTTTACTGTGTCAACCTTGTTAAAAAATGAAATAAGTATCTATGAGGATAATTCTTTTACTGTGTCAACCTCATTAAAAATGAAATAGGTCATTATGAGGATGGTTCTTTTACTGTATCAACCTTGTTAAAAAATGAAACATATTTCCATGAGGATGGTTCTTTTCCTATGTCAACCTCATTAAAAAATGAAATAGGTCTCGTGAGCATAGTTATTTTCCTATGTCAACCTTGTTAAAAAATGAAACAAATCCTCTCCTAGTCGAGTTGAGTCTTTAACTAGATCTCATAGATGTTAAGTCGAGTCTTTCATTTGATCTCATAAACAAGCCTTAATTTCATCAACCTATTAGTAAATTGTAGTGTACTCAAGTGATTGAAATGAAGTTTGGGGGGAATGTGCCCTTGGAGTCATTATGTTGGGGTCATGAAAACTTATCTCAAGCACAGTTTTCTCTATTTCAAGCTTGTGTAAAAATGAAACCACCCTCAAGCACAATTTTTCTTTGTTTCAAGCTTGTGTAAAAATGAAACATATCTTGAGTCTATTTCGGTTATTATTTTGAAGACTCGTTAAACTCATGAAAATTTCGAGCTTCTTTTACTATCTTTTCATGCTCATAAAACACACAAGAAAGTGTTCAGTTCTTTCCATCTTTTCCTTCTCGTTAATTAAATTGAAAGTTATTAAGATGAGTATACTTTTATCAGTTTTTCGAACTCGTTAAAGCTTACGAAAAGGTGAAACACTAGAGTCCTCTTTTAAGCCCTTTTTAGAGTCTTGAAATATGAAAATATAATTGAGTACTTGATTGTTTGAACTCGTAAAAGTAAATGAAAAACCGTTCACTCAGTATAAGTTTACCCCTTTTATGGAATCAGCTAGGATTGTTTACGAAAAAGGTATACGTTGATCAAACAAGGTCAATAGAGTTATCTCTTATATTATTTTATCCTTTTTCAGACTTGAGAGATTAGATTTACAAAAAATAACATGACAAAGTTTACTTATGTTTTTATTCTCACTCCGTAAAAATGAAAAACACTAAGATTTACTTTTTCCGGGCTCGTTAAAATGTTACGGTAAAAGAACTGAATGAGCTTCCTTTTTGTGTCTTTTTCAAACTATTAAAGGAAAACAAAATCGAGCTACCCCTTTACTAGACTTGTAAAAATAAAATAGTACAAGACTCATTAATCATGATGAGACTGAACCACTCCTTATTAGGGTTTGTTAAAAATACTAGGATGGACTCATTCAAAGGATGAGCTTATAGGATGAGCATATGTTATCCTCCTCAAGCTTGTAAAATATAAAGAGGTACTAGCCAGTGATGGTGGAGGAAAATTGAGAAGAAAATTTTGTTTCTTGTATTTCATGCAGTATGTCACTCTTGAACATGACACTCTGTCACATATATTTTTGGGTTGGGGAATCCATTTGTCTCACAAATAATCCAACCTTATTGAAACTATTCAATTGGTAATATTTGGGTATTATCATTAAGTTAAATGCCACCAAGTCATTTTGTCTTGTCGCTAATATGTTCAAGAGAAGTATAAACCTTAGTTCAAATTACGTTGCAATTTGTAGCCTTCAATCACGCTAGCCATCCCTAAGACAATCCTTGCAAATTTTTCTTCAAAAATTGACATGAGTTTCATGTCATAGGCCCTCTTACGACAGATCTCTTCCTATCAACTTCAACTCATTATCTAGGAAGTTGATCTAGAATCCTTAAGTACCTTCAAGCTTGCATGCCCTAATGGTAGGTTTCTGACCTTCAACGACAGGTTCTCATAAGTTTCCGTCGATTGAATGATTCTATGAGTGTTCGACATCAAATCATATTTTCACACACTATAGATTGTACTTGAAGTACCTTGAGATCCATTGTCATTATTGGTGGTTTCTCCCACACTTGTTAATGATTCACATAATTGACTGGTAATCAACTTGTTTCTACCATGTTCGACTTCAAGACATTTACTCTCATTATTAGATTCATGCTATGGATTGAGAGATAAAGATCAAGACCCTAGATCTAGTTTCATCCATCCAGGTTGTGAGGAGCTTTGTATTGATGACTATACAAAGAGTTTTATGTTTTATTGTTGCATCCATCTTATATCTACTTTGAAATGATGTATTTTGATACTTTTCTTTAATACTTTTATGTTATGAGTATGGGAATGGCTACCTCAGTGATGATTATTATATTTCATTGTAAGCATTGATTGATTGTTGGGGGTTTCCAACCACGATATATGATTTTCAATCCTCAAACTTTTTTGACTTTGCACTTTAGGGGGAAATCTATTACACATCATTTTATCGCATTAGGAAAATGATCAACAAAACTGGATATCTCGCCATCCATCCAAGTTTCACGAAGCACTACCTTGCAAGTTAATAACTTATATACCTTAAATAAAGTGGAATTTCTAGATCCCATGGTACAAAACCCTGTTTTTGAGCATCTGTGTATTTTTTCTCAATTGAAACCACACATGTGTAGTTTCTTACACTATAAATTGTGCATATCGGCACACTATCTTCCACTATAAACTACCGAGGTAAATCAATAAAAATAAAAAATAAAAAGTGAGATCTAGAAGCATTGTGGGGCAAATCATTCCCAATAGAAAGACTCGAACTCATATTTATCCAATCCTAACCTCATTTTTGATGGAACAAATTTGCATTCTTCAAGGAGCCCTCATCCCTCTTTTAGTGGATCTCATCCTTGCACTAAGAATCTCAAATAATTCCTTTTCACCTATTAATCAAGCCATATATGGGGGAATTGAGGGAGGTTGCTGAGGGTAAGTTTATGTTAAGGGAATCGGGTTTGAGAGCTTATCATTCTTGGAGAGGAATGATATCAATGGGAGGAGCTTCACAACATCAATAAATAGGTTTTGTAGCTCCTTTATGTTTATGAAATTAATACAAACAAGCATTTCTTCACACTTCATTGTTTAGTGGATTAATTGACGAATTTCATGGATGGTTTATGTTATTAATATTTGTCCATTGGAATGATTTTATTTATATTTTTCCATGGGAATGATATTTTTTACTAGTCTCATTGATCACTACTTTGAATTATTGAATCATTTATGTTGCATATGCCTTTGATCCTTTGTTGTTTCTGTTATCACTCCTCCAGATCTCCAAGGTTGAGGAAGAGTCCAGCTAAGGTAAACACGGAACAATCTTTTGACTTGGTACCTAACCCTACTAGGCCGGTGAGGGCTCTCTCCAAAGGATCATAGCTAAGAGGTGTTTTGGGATGTTTTAGTGTCTACGGATAAATGCTTAATCCCGTAGACTAGTAGCTAAGTCTAAAACAACAATGCAAAGCATTCTCTACTTTTTTTATGATCAACATATTAAATAAGAGGTAAAGAAGCCTACTTGTACCTTTCGCTTACTCCTTATATCCCTTGATAAATTCTGTCACTCCTCTCTGTACTTAATCCACTTAAAGAGTACCTGCACATAGACAGAAGACAACAACCAACCAAAGCATATGATAATGATCTATTGATTAAACATAGCATGGAAACAAGTACATGATACACATATGAAAGCATAAATGAATAACACAAGCATATGGAAAAAGCTTTGAACAATTTATTAGTAAAAGGAAGAGTTACAACCCATTGCTTGATTCAGCATCATTCCTGCAGTTCAATCCCATCCTCTCCTCATAACAAGCAAGAGATTTTGACATCATTACAATACTTGAAATCAACTCAAGTCTCATACTAACAACATCTCCCTATAATTCAATAATTTCTAGCCCCTAATCACTTACATGAGTGGTACTTTTATAGGTGAATGAAGGAATTTATGCCATAAATGGTGATAATGAATACCCTCCCAAACTTGGAATTTAGCTCCATGGAGGAAGGGATAAGGGATTGATGTTCCTTAACTCCCTTCCTCATCCAAATACAAGCTCAAAGGAGTTAATAGGCTTGAGAAACTTCTAGAGGCATCTAATGGATAAGGAATCCTTCAAACCCTCATGGAAATTTGCTCAAATTCACCCAGCGCAAGCCAAATAGGGACCAAGTGCGCTGCATAGCACCCTATCAGTGTTTGGTTTGCACTGTAGCGCACCGTAATGAAGGCCTACCTGCGCTTATATTCTTAGAGGAAATTTCGGCATGATTTTGGTCATGAAACTTCTTGGGAAGCTAGGCATTCTGATGGTTGACTTCTTTAGTGCATGTAACAACTGAATTAGGGTTTGATGGGCCCTAATAGTACTGATATGTAGGTTGGGGTTGATGTGCCCAAATGGATCTGTAACAAGAGGGTTGGATAGATTAGGGTTCTAAGCTAGATATAAAGTGTAGAGGGTTGTTTGATTTGATTTTGATTGGGGTAGTCACTGGATGAGTCAATTAGGTTAGAGAGTGAACTAGGTCAGGGAAAAAAAATTCAAAATTGGATACATTAGATGGCGCAAGGTACGAAAGTTACTTTAAAACTTTGTAGTATAGTGATCAAATGGCTTAGATAGGTGAGGTGCTAAAAAGAGCATGAAAACCATGGATTCTTTTTAAACTGGAGAAATGAAACAATTTGTGATGATTTTCCCAAAGCAGGGCATAGAAGATGAATTCTGCTTATCACACGTTGGAAATAAAACATATTTAAAGTGAAATGGATCATGAAAGGTGAAAAACATTCACAAATATGTAACTGAAGAGGAAACAATATCAAAATAGCATGCCACAGGAATCCCACCAACATAGCTTCAACTCACCCAATATATTTCATGCCTAAGTCTGAAACATTAATACAACATCCAATAGAGTCCAGCATGTAGAATGACTAAGAAATTACATGATATAGGCCTTAAACCAACTCATCCTAGCCTCAAGGTTCAAATCCATGAGAGGAAGAGTAGTTACAACAAAAACTGAATTGATAGCTAGAGTGTAGGGTGGTCAAAGTGACTCATCCCTAACTTAAGTAAATTGATTCATTACATCTCATGGAGGTCATTTCCTTAATGTACTTACCCTAGGTAATAGTAAAAACATGATAATTACATCAATCATATGAATTACAACAGTAAAATATTGATTTCCCATAGGTAAAAATCAAATTTGGGGAAGAATAGTGAAAAATTAGGCAACTGGTCAAAGCGCAACACCATGTTCAGACCCACTTTTGGCTGCCTTACTAATGTCCAAATTAAGCCTAGGATAGTTTATTGGAAATCTTATCCTGTCTAGTTTTGAAAAATGTCTTTGGTTTTCAAAATAGGTTTGATTTGACACCCCAAAACTCTATTCTCCCAAGACTAGTCAAACGCGCAGCGCCTGGTCCAAAAATGATGCAGAAACATGATATTTTAGTAGTTTTTCTCCCTTTTCACCTGCCAGTTTTTCATTCTAGGGCTGGAAACATGGATGTCTTGTTCCTTCTGAATCCATCGGTGTCATCCATTCCTCCAAAAGGTGTCCCAAAAAAGTTCGTGCTACGTGTTTCACCATGCAACTGATATGAGATTGCCTCAAAAAACACAGAAAAGAATGTATTACCAAGAAATGAGACAAGAGTCTTCAAAATTGGTCAAGGAGTTGATTTTTGGTGTGGCAAGGCATGGAGTGAAGCTTTTGCAAGTATATCAAGCTTCTTCTTCTCTTCTTAGTGAGTTAGGGCTTCAATTTTGGCCTTAGCAGCCTTGAGCTTTGCCCTTGCTATTTGGTTTCTTTGGCAATAATACTTTGTCATCCTTCTCTGAATGTTATTGTCTCTTTTGGCCTTTTCTAGGAGATTTTCAAGATGATTATTCACCCTCTCAAGCCAGTGCTCCTGGTTCTCATTGATCATTTTAGCAAATTGTTCATTTAGGGTGAGTTCATTAGCTAGTTCAGCCTCTTTCTATTTTTCTAGCTCCAATGCTCTTTTTAGGCCTCTAGTCCTTGGCCTTCTTCTTGGCACCTATTCCTCCAGATGGTCACCATATTCTCCATACTCTTCATCAAGTAAATACTTGGCCTTTTCAGCCTCCCTCTTTTCCTTGATGAGTTGAATCTCCATGACTTCATGTTTGGCCTCAAATTGCTTGTTATCCTACTCATAATATGAGATGATGTATTTTTCCCTTTGCAAGTTGATCTAGAGCTCCCTGATGGGTGCACCCTTTTCTTTGATGATAATTCTTGTGCTCTCACTATCATCATGCTCACTTAGGTCAACTAAGGCAAAATCCTACTGTGTCTCATGGGGGTCCTCCTCTTCATGTCTAATCTCTGCCTTTGTCATCTTTTCCTTTCCCTTTTGTACCTACTTTGTCAATGAAGAAGGCAAGGTCCCTCCCACAATTTGTGGGGTAGACACCTGCCTATGGCCTCCCTGATAGGTGTGCGTCAAAATTCCGAAATCAACCCCTTTAAGCTTGATGACCTCAAGTTGTTCAATCTACTCTTGCTCCCTGATTTCATCTCTGTTAGGTGAATGAATAAGCTCTTGAAATGGTGATTATGGAGGTGATGGTGAGGCTAACTAATTAGATGAGGATGAATGATCTATGGGTTGAGATGGAGGAATGGAGGTGGAAGGATGAGATGATGAAGGGATACTTTGAACATTCCGAGTAGATGAATGAGTGAATATGGGATTTGCTATGAAGGTACTCCATGCAATGTTGAGTTCCTTGAGATGATAAAGGACTATGATTTTAATGAGAAATAGACTCTTCATTTGATCTTTATACTCCCTTTTCTGGGCAATGTAGGCCATTTTCTCAACACTCTAGAAAAGATAGTAGGATATATTAAGCATTTTTACCCTAGTGAAATGCATTAAAAGCCGGATGTGATAGGAATAGAGCCTAGAAATTCTACCTTCACATGAAAAATATTTCATGATAATCTTCATCATTGGGGCATATCAAGGAGGTGTGAAAATAGAAAATAACCCCTTCTTTCATTTCGATACCTTGGTTTCATGTAAGTATCATAATAATGTCTCTCCAAATCACCTTGTTTAAACCATTTCTCCCCAACATGTGGGATTCCGGTGGCAACTGATATAATGGCAGTATATAGGGTAAAAGTGATACCTGCTAGAGTGACTTGGTTGTCTTGGAGTTTAGATATGAAAAGCCTAGTCAACTCAGGATAGTGTTGGACTTCTTGAACATTCTAACAAAAATCATAACAACCTAGCCATTTGAAGGATGTCACAGTCATAGGAGATGCCAAGAGTTGACTAAGATCTATGGACTCAAATCTATTTATATTGCCTCCATTGTGTGTTTTCTTGACCTCTATCTCTTCTATATCTATTTCCTCTTCCTCACTATGTGGCTTGTATTCCTCATCTCCCATGGTGTTTAATATCAAATCCTAGGGAGGTACAGGGTAGTGGGAATGTAGCTTTTTGGGAATAGGAAATGGGGAAGGGTAAATTAGAAGGAGATGGGTGAAGGGATATATGTAATGGATGACGATATCGGGTACTAGTATGATAGCTTTTGAGATGGGGTAAATTGTTTGAAATGTAGGGGTTTTAGGAGCCTAGTTAGTTGTGCACCTAGGACTTAGGGTTTTAGGATGAAGGTTTAAAAGGTATTTGGGATAAAAGGTTTAGGGAAAGGGAATAAAGGTGTAGGGTAGTGTATAAAAGGAATTGATAGTGCAAGGGTAGGTTTGGGGGAGATCTAGGGTTTAGATATAGGATGAACACCAAATCTTCAATTAAACATTTAAAACACTTTGAGAGTGACTTAAGGAGGAAGAAACACACTATCCTTAGTTATTACTTACTTGTTTGGAGGTCAAATGCCCTTTGGGCGAGCTGAGGAGGTGACTGTAGCCTTTTCTAGACAAACACTCACTACTAATGTGGAGTGCGCAGTGCCTCAAGCAAGCGCGCAATGCCTTAAGGGAACGCATAGCGCCTTAAGGAAACATGTAGCACCAGGTAAACGTGTAGCGAATGAAGAAAATGCATAGCGCCAAAAGAGAATGTGTAGCGCTTGCTCTGTTATGTTGATTTTCACCTAGAATTGTGAAAAGGGTCTATTGGGGTTTGCTCAATCAATATTAGGAGGCAAATGAAGCTGAGCTTGAAGAGAAGAAGTCCTTTATAGCTGGGTGAATTTGATCTTTTAACTTTGAAACCCACTTTCTAATGTTTTATTTCACCTTTTTGACATCTTTGCTAATTTCCTTTCTGACTTCTTCCTTTGCAGGTGGATGATGCTGGAGTTTTTGAAATCTTTACTCTTGAATTTTACTTGGATGAAGTTGGAAAATAGAGTTTGAGTGAACAGCTCAAGAATAGTAACTTATTACATATAATGGACATAAAATTACATAAATAAATAAAAAATATTATATCTCTCTTTTTGAAATAAAATTACAATCTTGAAACAAAACTCATACTTTGGAATGAAAATTAGAGCTCGGGCAACCATAGTTGCATGTTTTCAAATCCTCTTTGAATGGAAAAGGGATATTATTTCTTTCACTCTCATGCTTTTGTTGGCTTTATGTAGTGAATGGTGTTTTATTGGACCTTGGAGGAATGAAACTTAGTGACCTAATGGGATCTTAAATAACCAGACTTCATGTAGACTTGATTGACCCAAGACATGATGAAATGAGCTTTTATAATGAATGTATGCTCAGTAAGGGACAGGAGGGTGGGCCAGCAAAAATTGATTTTTTGAGGGAGAATGGGATTTTGACTTGAGCTAGCATAAGTGTGTAAATCTTTTGCATGAGGACCTAGGTGGAATGATAAAAATTTCAACATGGGACACTAATATGATATGAAAGAGGGATTTTGATCACTTATGGCAGTATGAAAATACTAACTCTAACATTGGCCTTATTTGGGGATGGAATGTCCTTAACGGTGTGAAGAACACCATAGACCATGTGCCTCACCATGTGGGCCAATACGGTCAAAAACTTAAACTGAAATGCATTACTAAATGCTAACAAATCAAATAACTCAAACTGACTTTCTTAAATGATGACTGAATATTGAAAATAGAAAAAACTCAGTGAAGCTCCATGGCCTTCACTTTAGGCTTCGAACTCTAGTGATTCTCTACTTCACACTTATAGAAAATTAACTGTATGTACAATGAAACCAAGACGACTCAAAAAATATAGTCCTTAAGGAGCCTACCTTTGGTTGGTCCTCCTAAGCATGGTTCTCAATTAATCTCATTCAACAAGAAAGAATTTTTCCCTTGGAAAGTTAAAATCTGATAAGGGCCTTTCCATAGGCTTTCAAATTTACCTAAGTGCTTACCCTTGTCTTTGTTTCTGGCATCCCAATGAAGCACCACATCTCCAATTTTGAAATCATCTTCCTTTGTTTTCTGGTCATAGATTCTTTTTATCCTCTCATGAAGCTTAGATTTGTTTTGAAATACATCATCCCATGTCTGTTGTAGGTGAATCATTTGATTGATCCGGTGCTAAATATCATTCTCTTCACATCCCTCTTCTTATAATAATTTGATGACCGAGACTGCTAATGATGAAGCAAAAATAGTATATACTCCATACACAATCTGAAAGGGAGATAAACCAAGAGATTTCTTACTACTCACTCAATCTGCCCATAATGCATTGATTAGCTTTTTGTGCCAATACATTTTGTTGGCCTCCAACATTTTCTTAATGATGTTGATTAATGACTTATTGGAGGACTCTGCTAGACCATTTCCTTGTGGATAATATGTTGTAGAATGTCCCAACTTGATGTTGTATTTGTCAAAAATATCAATCATATTTTTGGACTTAAATGCAGCCGCATTATTTGTGATAATCTTATTAGGACAACCAAAATGGGACAAAATATTAGTTTCTAAAAACTGAATGATAACTAAATTTGTTGCTTTCCTAGTTTGGATCGCTTTGATCCACTTAGTAAAGTAGTCTATAGCTGTCAATATCCACTTGTGTTGTGTGGATGATGATGGATTGATCTCACCTATGAAATCTAGGCCCCACTACTGAAAAGGTGCATTAACTGATATAGGTTGTAGAGGCAAAGGAAGAAGTTTTCTTTTACCTTGGAAAACTTGACACTTGTGACAACTGATCACTGCCTTGTAGACATCTACAAAAACTGTAGGTCAATAGTAACTTGCTCTCAGTAATTTGTTGGCTGTGGTCTTCCAGTACAATTGGCCCCCACAATCTCCTTTGTGGATGTCATTTATTACCTCTTTAGACTCATCTTCAGTCAAACAGTTCAGCAACACATCTCCAGGATCTTTCCAATAAAGTGCGCTGCCCATAATGTAATATTTTGAAGCCTTAAACTTCAATGACCTTCTCTTAGCCTTAGACATGCATGGAGTGGGATTTAGATGTTGAAAAACATACATAATATCATAAGATTGAGGGGATGATAGAAATATTTTAGATACCTGAATGAGATCCACTTCTTCTTGATTTTCAGACAATGCTGCTACTAGGTTGATATCTAAAGCATGAAGGTTTGACTTGGCCATGAGTTTGGTTAAGCCTTGACCTTTGATCAACTTGGTAGGCTTGATCTCAACATCATATTCTAATAATTTCACTATCCATATATCTCTTTTACCTTTTGGGTCATTTTGCACAAGAACTTCTTTTACCACTTCTTTAAGCACATAAGCAAGAGTATACGAATGTAAAATGTAAACTTTGAAATCTTTGACCACCTTTACCAAAGACAAGGCCTATTTCTCAATGATGTTGTACCTATGGGCTACATCCCTGATGTTGCGACTGAAAAATGCTATTAGAAGCTTGCTTTTATCCCCTTTTTGCATTAATACTGCTACCATGGTATGCTCAGAAGAAAAGGAAAATATAATAAAATCATCAGAGAAATCAAGACTGATTAAAATAGGGATAGTGGTTAAGGCAAGCTTTACCACATGAAAAGACTTACGAGCTTCTTCAAACCACTTCACCTCGTTATCCTTTTTCAACATATTGGTCATTTATCTAAGATGTTCAACCAAATTAGGAATAAATCTGCGTAAGAAATTCATCTTACCATTGAATGCTTGGATTTCTTTCTTGTTGCGAGGGAAATAAATTTGTTGAATGGCTTCTACTCATGAAGGGTCAATCTGGATGCCGTATTTCAAAATGATGTGGCCGAGAAGTTTTCCTTCCTCCATAGCCAACAAACTTTTCTTCGGATTGAGAGAGATCCCAAACTTTCTACATTTCTGAAAAATGACTCTTAAATGATGCAAATGTTCATCATTTGAATGTGAAAATATGGTTACATCATCTAAGTATACAAATAAGAAAACATATTTTTCATCTGAAAAGGCTATGTCCATGGCACACTGGAAAGTGGCACCTGCATTTTTTAGAACAAATGGAATTTTCGCATATTTGGATGTGCCCCAAGGTGTGGTGAATGTTTTCTTGTCCTGATCATCTTCCTGCACTAAAACTTCATTGTACCCAGAGTAGCCATCCAAATGTGATAGCTGGGAAGCGCCAACAACTCTCTAAACGGTATGGTCCATTTTTGGAAGCAGATAATTATTTTTCAGAGATACTTTGTTTATATTTATGAAATCTATGCAGAGCCTAATTTCTCTGGTCTTCTTTCTCGTCGGGGCTAGATTTAATATCCAATCAAAAAATCTAATGGGAACGATGATGCCTGCCTTGAAAATTCTGATAATTTCTTTCTCTATGGATGGAAACAACCTTTGGTTAATCCTTCTTAACTTTTTCCTAAAGGGCTTTTGATTGGGCTTAATCGGGATGGTATGCTGAATTATTTTCTTGTCATACTCCATTAAGTCTTCATAATCCCACGCAAAAACATCAGAAAATTCAGAAAATAAATGAATATATTTTTCTTTTACCTTGGGAGATAATGTTTTGGATAGCTTGATCATTTTTGGTTTGTCTGTTGTTCCAATGTTCACGTCTTCCACACCTTTCTCAGTAGGTACTAATGTAGGCTTCCTTGCTACATCATCTTGATCAAATAAGTCTTCCAAAGGTACAAGACCTTTCAAAATATTTTTTCCCTTCAACTGTAATATATCAACTTGGGTTGCCTCGATGACTTGATCATCCTTGTCGTAAACTTCATCCATGGAACAATTCTCAAACTCTCCTTCACTCTGAAGAAATGTATTCACCTGTTTGTCCTCCCAAAATACTTGCCAATGTCGTAAGTTATCCAAAAGAGAGGGCTAATGCTTCACACGAATCTCAAATGTCTTGTTTTAAAAAATAGGGATTTTGAAATTGATTGCAGTTGTAGCTAATGAATCTGCCATAGGATTTTGACTTCTTGGTACAACTGAAAGTGTATATTCAGGAAACATCCTAACAATATCTAAAACCGCATTTCTATATTGTTTCATTCGTGGATGGTGAGCTTGATATTCACCTTTAACTTGCTTGATCACAAGTTCTGAATCACCATACACTGAAATTTTTCATGCACCTAACGTTTTCATGATCTTCAAACCTGTGATCAATGCTTCATACTCCGCCTCATTGTTAGTGCAATCAAAATCTAACTTGTATGAGCATAATCTAACATTCTGAGGGAGCTTACCTTGCTGATGATGTGGAATTCAAATCCAAATGCCAATACCTGCTCCATATTTCCCAAGAGCACCATCAAATTCCATGGTCCAAAGGCAATGTTCCTCTTCCAAGGGCTGTAAATCTTGTTTTTGTTTTGGGTCAATTTTCTGAACTTTCTCTTCAGACTGTTCTGAGTTTTCCATTACCTTCTCTGATGGCTGCTCTGATGAACTTGGCAACTTTTCTTTTTCCAGATCTGAAATTGTCCTTATACAATTGAAAATTTTTGGTACATCTTTAATTTCCACAAGCTCACTATCTACATCTTCAGTCCACTATCATTATATAAAATGAATGACTCTAAATCTATATGTACAACATTTATAGGATGATTATTAGGTTTCTCCTTGCTAGTTATCATGAATCATTTTTGTTTCTCGCAACAACTTCCTCAATTTCCCAAAAAATGGGATGGCAAAATAGGAGAATTCTAACTGTAGTGTGCATCTTAGTTTCGCTCCCCAGGATCTTGACAATAACATCCCAAATTGTGGTGGTATGTCAGCTACCACCACATCCATTAAAACATTCTTTGTCGGGATTTGGTCCAGGCATACTACCAAATCTTTGATTAGGTGAAGACAACAGACCTTGCCGAAATCAAGAGAATACAAGTCATGGTATTCACGAGTAATGTCTAGACCCAACTTTTCCATGATGGCCTTGGGAATTAAATTATGGGAGGCTTCGGAGTCAAGCATGGAGTTATGACGAATGTACTGATGGATTCTTAAACTCAAGTAAAATGGATGAACCTCACTATCTTCTAACTGACCATCTATGGCTGGACCAAAGATGAATTTAGGTTGGTCATATTCAACATTAACCATATAAGACATAGGGTGAACTTTCAGCATTTCAGCTATATCAGACTTGCAATGTCTATTTTTGACAAGTTTAGTTAGAGTGATTGACACTTTCAAGTTTGAAATTTCAATTTCTAAATTGAATGAGCTAGATTTGTCTACCTCTTTTTAGATGATGTCTCTTTTCTCGGGCAGATCTTTTGCTGTCTGATCCTCCTTCTGACTGTCATGATCCTTGTTTGTGTTCCTTGTTAATGGCTGATTTACTTTTCTTTGGTTAGCTATTGCCATATCTTTACCTTTTCTTTGATTTCCTTGAGGATTGGTTTTTTGGTGGGTATCTTTCTGTTGTGATGTGATTGGGACATCTCTATTTCTCAAGGAATATTACTTCTACTAACAGCTCAGTGCATTTAACTATCCTCTTTGATAATCATCGGATTGAGTTTCCAATGCATTTTCATTCGCCAATATGTAGTCTTCATCCTTAGGATCCTCCATCTCCTTGACATACTTCTCATTTTCAGTCAAGAAAATGGTATGGTAATCTTCTCTAAAGATGTGATTTTCCTCGACAATCAGGTCTATTTCATCATCAAATTCTCCTTGAGCATAATTTTGTTGCAAGGGCATTCGAATTTACTGCTAAGATGTTGATGCTTCAGAAGCTTTCTGCTCTCTTTGTTTTATCCTGTACTTAGGTTGTTGATGGTTTCTAAAGTTTGGATTTCTAACTTGTGGCTCCTGAAGTCTATCTGAATTTATCATCCTTTCGACCATTCTCTCCATGGTTTTGAACAACACATCTAGTTTAATATTGGTGGAAGAAGAAGGTTCTTCTTTGATGGTTACTTTCTTTTCTGGTTTCTCATGTTTTAACTGAGACTTTTAAATCATCAAGTTCACTTCCACACTTATTGCATTATCCTGCATTTCTTCTAGAGTTGCAGAATCTCTTTACCTTAGCTAATAAGCCATCTCCGGATCAAAAGCATCTAGGTAATGTTGAAGTGCCAAATCAGGTGGAGGTTTCATGTTATCCAGAATGGAATTGTAGATCTAATTAAACCTTATAGTGAACTCCTGAACCTTCTCATTAGGATTCCTTTTCAATGTGTTGTATTCTACCAAGATCTGCAATGGATTATTCTTTTCCTACCACTTGGCTAAGAACAACTCATTTAACCTCTGAGGAGTATCAGTGGAGCCAGCTGCCAAACCACAGAACCATTTTTTTACATCTCCAGAAAAACTTTGAGGCATTAGTCTCGTTTTAGAATCATCTTCATCAACTTGCTCTAAGTCAATGAAATTAGCCGTTTTATCAATAGGCTGATGTGATGTGACTCGTGGGCTGCCATAAAAAAGAGGAATTTTCTGGCCATAGGTCAGGTAAAGGTGCCAATTGACTAGGTAATACTAAGGGTGAAAAATATCGCCATGACTACTGGGGAATGCTGAATGGGAACTACAATGGGTTTTGTTGGTTGGGATGAAGATGAAGGTGGCGATATGGATGTTTTTAGAGGTGTGGTAGGGGATATGGAAAAACATAAGATTTCAAGCTAATACTGAATATAGGAATTTTCCACAATGATTTGTAATTGATCAACTAGGATTTGAAGTTTCTCAAAATTAGATGAAACCTTGTGCTCATGTTTTGAAGACTGAGAAGCAGCAGAAGGTCAATTAAACAAAGTCTTTGAGGCAAGAAGTATGAGTCAAAGTTTATGGGATCAAAAACTTCTTATGTAAGACAAGACTCGGGTTTTAAATGAAATAGCGATAGCTCAAATTTAATGTCAAACAGAATATCCTCAATACTAAGTATTTGATATGGAAAGGAAGTGGTCCTTTCCAATTTTGTGCTTTCAATCTCGGGGAAGGGACTTTAGGATTTCTTACCAATCTTTCAGGATCATCAACTGGAGAAGGAGGACTTGGGTCAGGGTTTGACCTGGTATATCTTTTTGAAGTCGGTATCTTAACAGGGTCACAGACTATATGAGGAAAAAGACTTAAGACTTTCAGCTGAACAAATATCTTTTCAAAGGAAAGTCTTCAATAGAGAAATGTTAAACTGGTAATGATCAAGAGCTTACCAATGGAATGAAGTCTGATCGAACTTGTGATTTGTAACCTTCTTCACTTTTTGAACAAACTATGATTGTCTTCAACTGAATCAGCTGGATCAAGATACAAATTTTTTTCTTGTTTGTCTTCTTGAGGCTAGCTCTATAATCTCGGCACTGCAGTTATGGAATCAGCCTTTATGAAACTAAGTCCTATCATCTAGAGGACCAAATTCCAATGAAAACTAGTCATACACCTAGGGAAAATAAACCTTTCAATCCCCTGCAATGGAACCAATATTTTATCATTCCTCCAGATCTCCAAGGTTGAGAAAGTGTCCATCTAAGGTAGCCACAGACCAATCTTTTGACTTGGTAGCTAGCCCTAACAAGCCAGAGAGCGTTCTCTCCAAAGGATCATAGCTAAGAGGGCTAGATACATTAGGGTTCTAGGGTAGATATAAAGTGAAGAGGGTTGTCTAATTTTATTTTGATTGGGGTAGTCACTTGATGAGTCAATTAGGTCAGAGAGTGAACTAGCTCAGGGAAAAAAAGAATCAGAATTGTAGACATCAGATGGGGCAAGGTAGGCAAGTTACTTTAACACTTTGTAGTATAGTGATGAAATTGTTTAGACTGGTGAGGTGCTAAAGGTAGCATGAAAACCATGAACTCTTTTTAAACTGAAGAAATGAAATAATTTATAATGATTTTCCCAAAGCAGAGCATAGAAGATGAATTCTCCTTATGATGCCTTGAAAATCAAACATATTTAAAGTGAAATGGATCATGAAAGGTAAAAAACATTCACACATATGTAACTGAAGAGGAAACAATATCAAAATATCATGCCACGGGAATCCCACCAAAATAGTTGCAAGTCATCCAATATATTTCATGCCAAAGTCTGAAACACTAGTACAACATCCAATAGAGTCCAACCTATAGAATGACTAAGAAATTACGTGATATAGGCATCAGAACAACTCATCCTATCCTTAGGGGTCGAGTCCATGATAGGAGGAGTAGTTACAACAAAAACTCAACTGAGAGCTAGAGTGTAGGGTGGTCAAAGTGACCCATCCCTAACATAACTAAATTGATTCATTACATCTCATGGAGGCCATTTACCTAATGTACTTACCTTAGCTAACAGTAAAAACATGATAAGTACTTCAGTCATATGAATAGTAAAATATTGATTTTCCATAGGTAAAAATCAAATTTGGAGAAGAACAGTGAAAAATTAGGCAACTGGTCAATCGCGCAATGCCATGTTGAGACCCACTTTTGCCTGCCTTCCCGATGTCCAAATTGATCATAATATAGCTCATTGGAAAGCTTGTTTAGTCTAGTTTCCAAAAATGCCTTTGGGTTTTGAAATGGGTTTGATTTTACCCCACACCCACCCCCCCACCCCCCCCCCCCCCCCCCCAAAAAAAAAACTTCATTCTCCCAAGACTAGTCTAACGAGCAATGCCTAGTCAAAAAATGAGGCAGAAACATCAATTTTTGTAGTTTTTTGCTCTTTTCACCTGCGATTTTTGCATTTCGGGGTTGCAAACATGGTTTTCCTAGATGTCATGGTCCTTCTGAATCAATTGGTGTCTTCCATTCCCCCAAAAAATGTCTGAAAGCATTGCGCATTTGACCATGCAGCTGATATGAGATTGCCTCAAAAAAACATAGAAAATGAAGTATTACAAAAAAATGAGCCAAGAGCCTTTAAAATTGGTCAAGGAGATAATATTTGGTGTGACTAGGCATTGAGTGAAGTTTGTACAATTATATCAAGCTTCTTCTTCTCTTCTAGGTCAGTTAGGGCTTCAATTTTGGCCTTAGCAGCCTTGATCTTTTCCCTTGCTATTTGGTTTCTTTGGAAATAATACTTCGCCATCCTTCTTTGGATGCTATTTTCTCTTTTGGCCTTATCTATGAGCTTTTCAAGATGATTTTTCACCCTCTCAAGCCAATTCTCCTAGTTCTCATTGATCATTTTGGCAAATTGTTCATTTAAGGTGTGTTCATTAGCTAGTTCAACCTCTTTCTATTTTTCTAGCTCCAATGCTCTTTTTAGGCCTCTGCTCCTTGGCCTTCTTATTGGCACCTATTCCTCTAGCTGGTCACCATATTCTCCATATGCTTCATCAAGTAAAGCCTTGGCATTTTCAACCTACCTCTTTGCCTTGATAAGCCGAGTCTCCATGACCTCATGTTTGGCCTCAAACTGCTTGGTTTCCTGCTCATAAGATGAGATGATATATTTTTCCCTTTGCAAGTTGATTTGGAGCTTCCTAATGACTACATCCTTTTCATTTATGACAATGCTTGTTCTCTCATTGTCATCATGCTAACCTAGGTCAACTAAGGCAAAATCCTGTTGTATCTCATGGAGGTCCTCCTCCTCATGTCTGATCTCTACCGTTGTCATCTTTTCCTTGCCCTTCTATACTTGCTTTGCTGGTGAAGAAGGCAAGGTCCCTCCCACAATCTGTGGGGAAAACACTTACCTATGGCCTCTCTGATAAGTGTGTGTCAAAATTCCCAAATCATCCCCTTTAGGCTTGATGACCTCAACTTCTTCAATGTACTCTTGCTCGCTGATTTCATCTCTGTTAGGTGAATGAATATGCTCATGAAATGGTGATGATGGAGGTGATGGAGAGGCTAACTGATCAGATGAGGATGAATGATATATGAGCTGAGATGGAGGAATGGAGGTGGAACGTTCAGATGATGAAGGGATACTTTGAACATTCTGAGTAGATGAATGAGTGAATATGGGATTTGCTATGAAGGTATTCCATGCAATGTTGAGTTCCTTGAGATGATAAAGGACTATTATTTTAATGAGGGAATGATGAAGGAGACTTCATTTGATCTTTATACACCCTTTTCTGGGAATTGTAGGCCATTTTATCAACACTCCGGAAAAGATAGTAGGGTATATTGAGCATTTTTACCCTAGTGAAATGAATTAAAATTAGGATGTGATAGAAATAGAGCCTAGAAAATCTACCTTCACATGAAAAATATTTCATGATAATCTTCATCATTGGGGCATATCTGTCAAGGAGGTGTGAAAAATGAAAATAGCCCCTTATTTCATTTCGCTACCTTAGTTTCATGTAAGGCTCATAATAATGTCTCTCCAAATCACCTTGTCTAAACCATTTCTCCCCAACATTTGGGATTCGAATGGCAGCTGATATAATGGCAGTAGATAGAGTAAAAGTGATACCTGCTAGAGTGACTTGGTTGTCTTGGAGTTTAGATATGAAGAGCCTAGTCAACTAAGGATAATGTTGGACTACCTGAACTTGCTCACAGAAATCATAACAACCTAGCCATTTGAAGGATGTTAGAGTCATAAGAGATGCCAAGAGTTCCCTGAGATTTGTGGGCTCAAATCTGTGTATCTTTCCTCCTTTGTGTGTTTTCTTGACCTCTGTATCTTCTCTATCTATTTCCTCTTCCTCATTGTGTAGTTTTTATTCCTCATCTCTGATGAGCCTCATCATTAGGTAATTATATGGGCCTTAATTCACCTCCTAGCTTAGTCAAACCAACTAGTCTCATAACTTATTGCATGCTTTTGGTTATATTTTGTTTATGAGGTGAGTTAGAGTTGGATATTATGCTTTGTGGTCTATTGTGCATTTAATGCAGGATTAAAGGAGAAAATCAAGGAATTTTGGCAAAGACCAAGGTCAAAACTCAAATGGGACAAGGGAGAGGGATTATAGGAGGTAAATCCTCCTTATTTACTAACCCTCCATTCGAATATTCCTCCATCAGCTCGATGTGCAAACAACCAAAGCATGAGGACTAGAAGGAAGTAGAACAAGTGAGAGACAAAGCACCAGTTTATCTCGAGTTTGGGAGCCGAGCCTCCATAATTTTAAGGAATTCATTAGGGACTTCATATGTATAACTAGGTGGCCTAGGACCTTAGTATTATTCAAATTTCCATTGTAAAATTGTACTCTATTTTCGAGCTGAAAGACTTGTGACAGTTCTTTTTGATGTAATTTGTTGTTTTGGTAATAAGAATGAGTTTTGTTTTGAGCCAGCACTGATTTAACTTAGAGGGCTGAAGCTCTTGGGTTAGTGCCCAACCCTAGTAGTCAAGGCTCCTCTTGATTGTACATGTATGTTTAGTGTAGATTCATAGCTTAATTGTTAATTTGCTTAATAGATGCATTTCCCTTACAAGTAGTGTAGATTAGATTGGTTGTGAGATAGTTTGCTTTGATTTGTGCCTTATGGAAAGTAGCAGGTTAGCAAAGAGAAAAAGGATCATCACAAGGTTGTTAAGTAGGTGTCTCGGCCTCACTTCCTCCCTTTAGGACCATGACTTGAGGAAGGGACCCTTAAGCAGCCCAAAAACAGAGATTTCTAGTTCCCTTATGATCTCTAGAGTTTGTTATCTTTAATTTAGTATTTGGTTAATTTTGCAAGGTAGATTTCATTGTCATATTTTCCATCTCCATTTCTCCAAGACGTCTCGCTCCTACTTTCATTCCCTTCAGGAACTTTCATCATGCATAATATAGGCAGTTGATTCATTAGTTCTACTTTTCTAGTTTATGAAAATGTATCTTGTTGCATGACTTTTTGGAAGACACACATGTTTTATGCAGAGCAACTTCTTTAGGAGGAGACCAAGACTTCATAACCAGCAGCCACCTTCCACTTCATCCACCTTAGCCATCCCTTGTTTCACAATCACCCTCACTAGTTTTTCATCATTTTTTATTGAAATTCTCCTAAATATATTAAGCAAATCTAGCCATCTCTTATCTTGGATATTGACTCCTTAGTCTTCCTAGACCATATAGCTCTCTAGTACATCCTGTAGGTTTTCCTGAAATGGCTTGTTTTGAGGCCGAATTAAGGGAAAACCTCTAAGAAGTCACCAAAATCCTCCTAGGACCCCTCCTCACCATCCAACCACTTCATACACCCTCTAGTCATCCTCAAACACCTTCAATCCACCTGTCACATCCACAAGAACAGTTAGTTTTCATACTTGATTTTACCTAAAAATACAAAAAAAGTGAAAACAGATTCGATTTAGTTTCTTTACTTGCACATTAGTATTGTTTGATGCTTCTTACTTTAGAAAATTAGATAGTTAATTAGGGTATGGTGTGGTTTATCATTACATGGTGGATTTTTCCATTATTGTAGTAGAGTAATGCTCTTCGAGTAGATTTTCCTTTCTTACATCAAAGAATCAAGCTTCTTCTGACACTATAGAAGTCTGGTTTGGAACCCCAGTGGTCTCTCACCAGTTGAATAGTGACAATAGACAGAACCCTCACTTTTACTTGTGCATATAGCATTATCACCTCCAAGTTTCTATGAACCCTAGGTTGATAGGTAAAGCTGGTAGCCTAGGAGTTGTGGCATCCTTGCTGCAATATTGGCGCTCATCACTTTTTGGCACTGTTGTCAGGGAAGGTGTCTGAGTAGAATGTGATTACTGCTTTCTTTTCTTCTATTTATTGTCTTTAATATTCTGCCATTAGTTTATTTCTGCAAAAGTAATCTAGTTGTTTCCTTTCTTTCATTTTGCATCATCTTCTTTCCTTTCCATTTTGCAAGTAGGATTTCAATTCAGCAAGTGCTTTCCAAGTTTTATATATATATATATATATATATATATATATATATATATATATATATATATATATATATATATATATATATATGTACAAAACCAACCCAAAAATATTTCCTTTCATACCTCAAAGAAATAGGGACAACTTAGGGAAATTTTTGCCAAATACCCCCACTGCATCCAACAACCAACCTTATCTCTTCTTCGGTGGCTATGAACTGGAGGAACCCTTAGTTGGGAAACCTCACATATTTGAAGAACCTATAGGGGAAGAAAAGAAGAGGAACCCATTCCTACTGAACCAATGGCTGAAAACCAAAATGACATAGGAAATGGAGAGAGAGTTGAGGCTTCCTTCCCCATGAGGGAAACCAATGGGGACACTAGGATGAAAAATATAAGCCCCTCTACCCTACCTCATTTGCATGGCCTAACCACAGAGGACCCCGATACTTTCCTGTTTGAGTTTATTGTTATATGTCGAACCTATGAATATGTAGATGATGAGCAAAAGTTGAAACTATTTCCATCTACCCCCAAGGATGCAGCATTGCGTTGGTTCAAGGGTTTACCTGGAGATAGCATCAAAACTTGCGCTCAGATGCATTACGCCTTTAACAACAAATATCGGGACTATTTTCGGTCAAAGGATACTAAAGAAGAAATTTTTAGGATGACCATAGGTAATGATGAATCCTTAGAAGACTACAAAGAAAGATTCCAGCTTAGTTACAAAAGGGCCAGGTGCACACTCGACCTTGAGTCATTAAAGCTGGTCCTGCTTAGGGGAGTAAGAGAAGATCTTCTGGATACCTTAAATTTGTTAGAAGGAGGAGATATCTACCAATTACCCTATGAGGATATCAATACTGTCTTTGAAAACCATTCTAGGGTAGCCAGGAAAAAGGGTAGGGGTAGTCAACCTATGGCTAGTACATCATCTTCCAAGTCATCTATCAAGGGTGAAATTGGAAACATGTTGGAAGATTTCAAAAGTGAGATGCTACAAACCCTTCTCTTGCAACTAGACACGATGAACATTAAGATGAAGTAGGAAGAAGCAGAGAGAGCCTTGGCCATTTTTTATCCTAGATACACCAGGAGGGATCCTAGGAATGAATGCCCATTGAACTCTATTGAAATTTTCTCAGTCTGTGAAGAAAACCACTCCATAGACAAGTGCCCTTATTTACCTGGACTCAAAGTTGTATATCAAGGAGCTGAAGGGGTCACTGAGCAACTTTGCTACATTAACCAAAGGAGACCTCATGGGCCTAGACCATATCAGCAGGGCATGCAAGGGTCATCCCATGCATATTACAACCCCAACCAAACCACAATCATAACTTCTTGGGGACCCCTACTCATCCTTCCTGGTCTGCACCCCCTCCTTGGTCCTATGCATATCAGTATCAATCCCAACCATCCAGCTAGTCATTTCAACCTTATGCTCTACCACAACCTTAGTGGAATACACCACTCCCGGGGTGGAGGCCCTAGTACAACAATGCTCCGACTCTATTTCCTCCACCACCTGCTGTTATAGGGAAAAGTGTCTACTCAGAACTGATTATCCCACTAAGGTGTGATAGCTACCTTAGAAACAAACAAAGTAAAGCTACTTTCATTTTTCCTTTAAGAAGTATAGATGAGAGAAGAACAAAGAAGACCAACCTCTGTCTTGCGCTAATCTCCTAGTTCGATTCCTCTCTCTCTTGATAGTCTTTCGCTACTTGTTCCCTTGCACACCTGGCTTCACAGAGTACCTGTAAGATCACAGTAGCATAGCACTATACAAGAACATGGATCTATAATCATAAACAATCTAGGATCAGATGTAAATTGATCATACAAATGCATAAAATATAAATGACAGAAGAGTATGGAGGAAAACTTGAATAGCTTTTATTGATAAACAAGAAAGAGCCAAGGGGAGTTACAACCAGTTGTTCTGACCCAACATCATCCTCTCAGCAAGTAAGCCCCTCTTCATCTCATACAAAGCTTAGATCACCCAACAATCTGATGTTGTCTCAAGAAACCAACACCATTTCCTTATGATATGCAAAATTCCAGCCTCCGGATCTCTAGGATGAGGGATCCATATATAGATATCTGTAAGGGAGATGAGTCAGCTTGTGATTTGATTAATGTCTTCCCTCTGATAGTTCTTACTTCCACTTGGAGATTGATGATCTCTTACTCATCCTTGGTCGAATTCAGAGAGGCAAGGGTCACAAGATAAGTTTTTGGAAGTTTCCATGCCTCTCCACCTCACGGAATGACACTGCCATTTGTCACTTCTCGCCCATCGCACCCCATAGAAGGGATTTTTGAAATGCAATGCACCTACACAGTGTATTTAGGTGAGATGCAATGCATTTTGCCTATGGAGTAGCTGAAATGATCCTGTTTTGACCAATTCTGAGCAGTTTTTTATGGAGAACTTCTGGGAGAAGCTGTAATCAGTTGACCTTGTTCCTTTAGGGGTTAGAAAAACACTTTTAGGGACTTAGGAGCCCTTGGCTTATGGACATTTCATGCTTGGGGTTGTAGTGCCCAAAAATGTCTATAACAATTGCCCCCCTAAAGCATGAGGTCATTAATCTTTTGATGTCGGGTGAAATGCTTTATTATGAGGATCTGAAGCTCTTTCAAGCTGGGAGGAGACCTATAATAAGATACAATACAATATATTATCTTCGTAATATTTTCATGATCTAGCTGAGGCGGGCATTCCCATGCTTAGCTTTATAAATTCATTTTCATGTACATAGGATAGATAATCGTCTGAGTGTAGACTGATGATTCTGGTAGAGCCATCATCCCTTTGATTGGATGATTATCTGTGTAGCAATGATGTACATTTGATGTCTTTATTTCCCTGAATATATATTGCAGCCCGGATGGATGAAACTAGATCCGGGGTCTTCAATCTCATTTGATCTTCACTCGAAGTACAAGTCTATCCATGTGAGAGATGTTCTGGAGTCGAACATGGAAAGACATCACCTGATTACCAGCCAATGATGTAAGCTGTTAACAGGCGCGAGAGGAATCACCGATAATGATAATGACCCTCAAGGTACTGCAGTACAATTCATGTGGTGTGAATAAAGGACTTGGCATCGAACACCACGCAAAATCTTTCGGTCGAATGCCATTGATGTAAACCTGTCGCCAGAAGTGAGAAACTTGCCATTGAGGCATGCAAGCTTCAAAGTACTGAACGAGGTGTTCCTAGATCTAATTCTTGGATAATGAGCTGATGTCGACAAGAAGCAGTCCGTCACAGGAGGGCCTTAATGAATCCCACATCAATGACACGGAACGGAGCAAATGATTTTAATGGAGGTGAAAACAATCTGATGACATACGGTTCAGGGTGGCGGTCATGAAAGAATAGAGTGTAAATGTATTGGAGTAGGTGAGACACAGGTGAATTCTCTGAATGACTTCTCTTGAACATATCGGCGACACTGACATGATGGATTGGTAGCATTACCCCAAATGTGGATGGTGTGATGGGACCATGGTGATGTGACCGGTGAATGAAACAACCCAACCCGACTTGGATGCGGGGTGAAAGTGTCATGTTCAAGAGCGACTTACTACCAACAAAGTTTCTTCAAGTTTTCTTCCCAATTTTCCCCAGTCATTGCTGACCAGTACCTCTTTATTTTTGTCAAGCTTGAGGAGGATAACATATGCTTGTTCTATAATTTGCCCTTCGGGCAAACCCATCGCTATGTTTTAACAAGCCATGCCTGCAAATCCAACAAAAGGAAGGAGGGATCTTCTTGTCTGAAACCAAGTATCTCAAGCAGATTTTGAAGAAATATGGCATGGAAGATGCAAAACCAGTATGTACACCCATGGTCACAGGATGTAGCCTCAGTGCAAATGATGAATCAGCAGCAGTACATCAACCAACCTACAGATCTATGATTGGAAGTCTACTTTATTTGACAGGTACCCGACCAGACATCATCCATGCAGTGGGAATAGTTGGAAGATTTCAAGCAAATCCAAAGGAAACTCATCTTCAGGCAGTAAAGAGAATCTTCAAATATCTTCAAGGGACTCAAAATTATGGCTTATGGTATCCTAGAGATACAGATCTCACACTTCATGCTTATACTGATGCAGATTGGGCCGGAAGCGTGGATGACAGGAAGAGCACAAGTGATGGTGCATTCTTTATGGGTTCCAGATTAGTATCTTGGTTCAGCAAGAAACAGAGTTCGATTGCCTTGTCTACAGCTGAAGCAAAATATGTTGCTACTGCATCTTACTGCACTCAACTCCTTTGGATGATGCAGACCTTGCAAGATTTTCAAATCACTTGTACACCACCCATCTCCATCTTATGTGATAATACAAGTGCAATTAGCATTTCAAAGAACGCAGTCATGCACTCAAAAACCAAGCACACACCAATCAAGTATCACTTTCTCCGGGAACAAGTGCTTGAACAAAAGGTCAAGTTGGAGTATGTTCCTTCTAAGGAACAGGTTGCTGATATACTCACCAGACCATTGCCTAGGGAGACCTTTGAATACCTCAGGCAAAAGCTGGGGGTTGTTGATGCATCATCTTGTTGTTGAATCTCTTCTGATTGTTGGTTGTACGCAAGGTTCATCTGAAGTATATGCGTACATGTGCTGGGTTGCGGATTGGTCAAAGATCGAATGGCACAGGTTCAGGGGGAGCATATCATGCATTGTTGGCATTATAGAGGAAGTACAGAAGGAGATCATGGATGTTGGTCTGAATATTGCTGCGATACGTCTCTATCTCTTTCATGGTCATTTATGGTGTTTGATGGATTATGGTTCTTCTTTGCAGATCTGGTTTATAGTCAGGGGGAGCATGTTCTTAGGGGGAGCATAACCCTTTGCCCTTGATGTCAAAGGGGGAGAGTGATTGGTTGTTGTTGCCATCAAGTCCAAAGGGGGAGATTGTTGGCATTATGATACATATGTTGTACTTGATGGCAACCCACTCATCTTAGATGATAAATTATAGTGCAGCAAAGTTCACGCACTTTCATGAAGATAAAAGTTTCTTTCATGTAGAGAAAAGTTCACGCACTTTTATGCAGAGAAAAGTTTATTTCATGTAGAGAAAAGTTCACGCACTTTTATGCAGAGAAAATTTTATTTCATGTAGAGAAAAGTTCACACACTTTTATGCAGAGAAAAGTTTATTTCATGTAGAGAAAAGTTCACGCACTTTTATGCGGAGAAAAGTTTATTTCATGTAGAGAAAAGTTCACGCACTTTTATGCAGAGAAAAGTTTATTTCATGGAGAGAAAATTTCACGCACTTTTATGCAGAGAAAAGTTTATTTCATGTAGAGAAAAAGTTCACGCACTTTCATGGTTCGCTCATGGTATTAGTCCGGCAGTTTTTGATCCTATGGTTTTGGTCCGTGGTATTACATCCAAAAGTGTTGATCTCACACACTTTCATGGTTGGTTCATGGTATTAGCCCTATAGTTTTTGATCCTATGGTTTTGGCTCGTGGTATTGCATCCAAAAGTGTTGATCTCACGCACTTTCATGGTTGGTTCATGGTATTAGTCCAACAGTTTTTTTGATCCTATGGTTTTGGACCGTGGTATTGTGGAAGGCCTAAGACTATAAAAGAGGAAGGAGATCATTTGGCAAAGTATCATCGAATGAATTGAATATCTAATAAGTGCTAGATCTGAAATATTTGTGATTGGGTTATGGTGCAGATCTAGATCTGAATGAAGGAGGAACCTTAGCGCATAAAGAAGGATAAGTTCTTTTGATGGGTCATAATCTTTATGCTTGAATAATAGTATCTTTGCATGATTTTGATCTGTTATATGAGGCGCATGCTTGATCTATAAATCTGACAATCTGGGTTAATTAGTGTCTGAATATTTGAAAGAAGGAATTATCCTTTATAGATCTGCACGCAGGTTTCAGGTTGTTGAAGTAGTGTATCTCTTTAAATTATGATCTAGCTGCCTCTGTCTATTGCTGCAGTATTCTGGGTTCAGAATTTGGTGTGTGGTTACTGTTACTATGTTCTGGGTACAGCTGTCAGAGAAGTGTTTACTTGATTCAGTGCTAATTGGGAAAAGGAGATTGTTTGATGCAGATATACTTGATGATTGATTGATGTTCATGGATCCAGTCTGAAAATTTATGAAACGTGGTCCCTGGAAGAAAGAGAAGGTTGTAGCCTTCAGTAGGCCAGCACCTACATACTAGTATCTTGGCTAGTACAGGAGCTAAGGGGGTTGTAGCTCCCTTCCAGGAGAAGCTGGAGAACGAGAGAGGGTTGTAGCCCTCTGCAGGTTGTAGCCTATGTACTGGTAAAGGACTGCACCAGTACAAAATCATTGTAAAAGGAGTTTCTAATTGAAAGAAGATAGAGACATATTGCAGCAGGTGGTTTTCACCCACATTGGGTTTCCACCTTATATCTGGTGTTCTTTTGTGTGACTATTTGTTTTTCTTGTTCCTGCTCATTATTTTATGATACTGACATACAAAGTAATGATCAATATTTGAAGAATTATTCAAAGTATAAATAAGGAAGATAGATTGAAAAGAATTTGATAATACTGATTCACCCCCCCCCCTCTCAGTATTATTTCCAACAATTGGTATCAGAGCAGGTCCTTCTGAAGAAGCTTGATCGCTTGAAGGAAGATCTAACATCATGAGCAACTACGAGAGGGAAGCATCAATCAGGCCACCAATTTTTGATGGAACAAACTTCGTATATTGGAAGGTAAGAGTTACTGCCTATCTTCAGTCTTTGGGTACAGAAGTATGGGACATTATAGAAACAGGTTATACTTTTCCATCAGCTACTCCTACAGATTCAGCTGAGAAGAAGAAATATGAAACAAATGCAAAGGCGGTTAATACTCTTCTAGGATGTCTATCTCAATCTGAATTTGTGAAGGTTATGCAATATAAATCCGCAAAAGAAATATGGGACAAGATTGTTTTGAGCTACGAAGGAGATGAATAGGTAAAACGTGCAAAACTTCAAACCCTCAGGATTCAGTATGAGAATCTCAGAATGTATAATGATGAAAGTGTGGCTAACTATTTCCTTTGGGTAGACGAGATTGTTAATTGTATGAAAAAATTGGGTGAAGAAATAAAAGAGGCTGTTGTGGTTGAAAAAGTCCTAAGATCATTGTCCCCCAATTTTGAATCTAAAGTGTCTGCAATAGAAGAAAAGGAAAATATACGAACTCTTACTATGTCTCAGCTACACGGAATTCTAACTGCTTATGAAATGAGAAAAGGAGGTCCATTAGACAGGAGAGAAGTTGCTTTTAAGGCTTCAGGCAAAGGAGACTACTATGAATCAAGTCACGTGCAAGAAGAAGAAGAAGAATCAAATTTTGTCAGAAATCTTCAACAGGGTACTGGAAGGTTTAGAGGTAAGCTACCTTTTAAATGTTTTGCTTGTGGAAGAGTAGGTCATTATGCTGCCAAATGTCCTCATAAGGATAAGATTGACAAAGGAAAGGAACCTGCCAGATGGAACAAGAAATAGAATGCAAATAAAAAAAGCTACTACACTCATGAAGACAGTGATGGTCTATCAAATAGTGATGAAGATGAACGAGGTAATGACTATAAACTTTTAATGGCATTTGAAGATGATGATTACATGGATGCTATAGATGTGGATAGTTTTTATGAAGAGATTTCTAGACTTAAGACATGTATAGAAGAAAAGAATATGATCATTGATACTCTACAATTTCAAATTGATGAAAAAGACAAATATCTTGAAAAGTTAGAAGGTGAAATTGTTGGCCTTAGAAAAGAAATTGAGAAAAAAAAGGCTATTAATCTTAAGTTTGTCAAAGGATCTGAAACTCTGGATGAGATCATCAATGTATAGCGTTCTCCGCTAAACAAGACAGGTCTGGGGTATAATGGAGAAACATCTCAAGCATCCACCTCAAAGAGTTATCTTGATGCAGCAAGAAGGAATGAGCAAAAGCACAATGGAGATCACCAGGTAAAGCAGGGACGAATTACATCAAGAACGAACAAAGACTATCAGGTAAACCAGGGGCAATCTGTCTTAAGGATGAACAAAAGCTACAACCAGCCACAGGTAAAATCTTCTCAATTTGCTTCAAGAATGGATGACAATAGAAATTACAATCATTTGGCTAGTAGATTTGATAATCGCAGAAGTTTCTTCAATGGGCAATGTTTCTCTTGCCATAACTTTGGTCACAAAGCAGCTCAATGTGTTGCATATAAAACAATCATGACTAGAGAAGCTCAAAAACAAAGAAGTATGATCAGGATTACAAAAAGGACCTATAAAAAATTTTCGGCTCTTGAAAATGAAGTTGAATGTTCTATTTGCAATAACTTTGGAAATGAAGATTCTGAATGCAGGAGCAGGTTTCAGCGGACAAAGGAACAAGCCTCAAGCACCAGAACATGGAGAATAAAGGAACCACAAACATAAAGATGTGGGATAGCCTTTTATGCAGAGGGACAGGAAAATCTATGGTACATCGATAGTGGATGTTCGAAGCATATGACAGGTGATAAAGAAAAACTTGAATCATATTCTGCTTTAGAAAAGGGAAAGAAAGTTTCTTTTGGAAATGATACTCCAGCAGCTATAAAAGGAAAAGGCACAGCTCAGTTAAAAGAAAAGGTCAAAGCTGGAAATGTTTTGTATGTTGATGGCTTGAAGCATAACCTTCTGAGTGTCAGTCAGATGTGTGATCAAGGAACCGAGGTAATATTTCGATCAAATGGATGTAGCGTTCGTGATCTTGATACAGGGAAAACAGTGATCAAAGGTAGAAGAACTCCAAATAATCTATACATATTTGAAGAAGGACAACAACAATGCTATTTGAGCAAGGATGATGAACATTGGTTATGGCACCGAAGGTTGGGGCATCTAAGCTTTTCACAAATAAGGAAGGCATGCAAATATCAGGCAGTTCGTGGTCTTCCAGATATCAAAATTCCAGACAACACTATATGCAAATCATGTCAGTTTGGTAAGCAAACCAGAACCAACTTCCCGGAGAAGGAAGGATCAGCCAGCAAGCCTCTTGAACTAGTCCATACAGATGTATGTGGTCCTTTCAGGACGAGGTCACCTCAAGGAGAAGAATACTTGATATTATTCATTGACGATTTCTCTAGGTTTGTTTGGTTAGGACTTTTGAAGCAGAAAGACGAAGCATTCGAAAAATTCAAATCCTTCAAAGCCTTGGTTGAAAATGAATCAGGTTACAAAATTAAGTGCCTCAGGTCCGACAGAGGTGGGGAGTTTACCTCAAATGAATTTTTCGATTTCTGTGAAGAACATGGGATAAGAAGGGAATTCTCTACAGCTAGAACTCCTCAGCAAAATGGAGTGGTGGAAAGGATGAACAAAACAGTCCAACAAATGGCCTGTGCTATGCTTTATGAGTCTGGAACTCCCGCAACTTTCTGGGGTGAAGCTGCATATGTTGCGGTTGTTATTCTCAATAAAACAAATGTCCGAGTGAACAACACTCAAACTCCTCATGAACTCTGGTATGGTGAGACTCCTTCGGTAAAACACTTCAAAATCTTTGGGAGCAAATGCTATATCAAGAATACTAATGAGCAACTTGGCAAACTTGAACCTAGAGCAGATGAAGGCATTCTTCTTGGTTATTCTCCACACAGCAAAGCATATAAGTGCTACAATAAAAGACTTGGAAGAATTGTTGACAGCATTGATGTAGTGGTTGATGAAAAAGGATACATTCCTAGGAAAGTAAATCATGAAAATATCGAAGAAGATGAAAACTACCCTCAAAGACATAATGATGAAGAAGAAGAACCTCAAGAAGCACCAGAGGAACAGATAAGGGTAGAAGAGAAGACTCCATCCAGGTACGTTTAGAAGAATCATCCAGAATCTCAGATTTTGGGGCAAAAAGAAGCAGGGGTACAAACAAGAAGAACAATTGCAGAAGCTTCAAGCTATTTGGCATTACTCTCATCCACTGAACCACAAAATGTAAAAGAGGCATGCAAAGATGAATGTTGGATCAAAGAAATGGATGAAGAACTTGAGCAGATCGAAAAGAACAACACTTGGGAGTTGGTTCCTAGACCAAAGGATAAGAATGTTATAGGGACAAAATGGGTCTTCAAAAATAAGTTGAATGAAAATGGGGAAGTAATTAGAAACAAGGCCAAACTTGTTTGTAAAGGGTATGCACAGCAAGAAGGAATAGATTTTGAAGAAACTTTTGCTCCTGTTGCAAGACTTGAGGCCATCCGAATGTTCCTTGCTCTCTCAAGCTTTCAAAAGTTCAAAGTATTTCAAATGGACATGAAATCAGCCTTTCTGAATGGAGACTTAGAAGAAGAAGTATACATTGAGCAGCCATATGGTTTCATTCTTGGAAATGATCCAAATCTTGTATGCAGATTGAAAAAGGCTCTCTATGGTCTTAAACAAGCTCCAAGGGCTTGGTACTATCGTTTGGACAAATATCTTCATCAACAAGGTTTTTCAAAAGGATCAGCAGATAGCAATCTTTATATAAAAATTGAAAATGACAAATTGTTGATACTTGTTGTGTATGTAGATGACATTATCTTTGGCAGCAATGAAGAATCCATGAGTCAAAGCTTTGCCTTGGTGATGCAGAAAGAATTCGAAATGTCCTTGCTTGGAGAATTGACATATTTTCTTGGCCTGCAAATCCAACAAAAGGAAGGAGGGATCTTCTTGTCTGAAACCAAGTATCTCAAGCAGATTTTGAAGAAATATGGCATGGAAGATGCAAAACCAGTATGTACACCCATGGTCACAGGATGTAGCCTCAGTGCAAATGATGAATCAGTAGCAGTACATCAACCAACCTACAGATCTATGATTGGAAGTCTACTTTATTTGACAGGTACCCGACCAGACATCATCCATGCAGTGGGAATAGTTGGAAGATTTCAGGCAAATCCAAAGGAAACTCATCTTCAGGCAGTAAAGAGAATCTTCAAATATCTTCAAGGGACTCAAAATTATGGCTTATGGTATCCTAGAGATACAGATCTCACACTTCATGCTTATACTGATGCAGATTGGGCCAGAAGCGTGGATGACAGGAAGAGCACAAGTGGTGGTGCATTCTTTATGGGTTCCAAATTAGTATCTTGGTTCAGCAAGAAACAGAGTTCGATTGCCTTGTCTACAGCTGAAGCAGAATATGTTGCTGCTGCATCTTGCTGCACTCAACTCCTTTGGATGATGCAGACCTTGCAGGATTTTCAAATCACTTGTACACCACCCATCTCCATCTTATGTGATAATACAAGTGCAATCAGCATTTCAAAGAACCTAGTCATGCACTCAAAAACCAAGCACATACCAATCAAGTATCACTTTCTCCGGGAACAAGTGCTTAAACAAAAGGTCAAGTTGGAGTATGTTCCTTCTAAGGAACAGGTTGCTGATATACTCACCAGACCATTGCCTAGGGAGACCTTTGAATACCTCAGGCAAAAGCTGGGGGTTGTTGATGCATCATCTTGTTGTTGAATCTCTTCTGATTGTTGGTTGTACGCAAGGTTCATCTGAAGTATATGCGTACATGTGCTGGGTTGCGGATTGGTCAAAGATCGAATGGCACAGGTTCAGGGGGAGCATATCATGCATTGTTGGCATTATAGAGGAAGTACAGAAGGAGATCATGGATGCTGGTCTGAATATTGCTGCAATACGTCTCTATCTCTTTCATGGTCATTTATGGTGTTTGATGGATTATGGTTCTTCTTTGCAGATCTGGTTTATAGTCAGGGGGAGCATGTTCTTAGAGGGAGCATAACCCTTTGCCCTTGATGTCAAGGGGGAGAGTGATTGGTTGTTGTTGCCATCAAGTCCAAAGGGGGAGATTGTTGGCATTATGATACATATGTTGTACTTGATGGCAACCCACTCATCTCAGATGATAAATTATAGTGCAGCAAAGTTCATGCACTTTCATGAAGATAAAAGTTTCTTTCATGTAGAGAAAAGTTCACGCACTTTTATGCAGAGAAAAGTTTATTTCATGTAGAGAAACGTTCACGCACTTTTATGTAGAGAAAAGTTTATTTCATGTAGAGAAAAGTTCACGCACTTTTATGCAGAGAAACGTTTATTTCATGTAGAGAAAAGTTCACGCACTTTTATGCAGAGAAAAGTTTATTTCATGTAGAGAAAAGTTCACGCACTTTTATGCAGAGAAAAGTTTATTTCATGGAGAGAAAAGTTCACGCACTTTTATGCAGAGAAAAGTTTATTTCATGTAGAGAAAAAGTTCATGCACTTTCATGGTTGGCTCATGGTATTAGTCCGACAGTTTTTGATCCTATGGTTTTGGTCCGTGGTATTGCATCCAAAAGTGTTGATCTCACGCACTTTCATGGTTGGTTCATGGTATTAGTCCTATAGTTTTTGATCCTATGGTTTTGGCTCGTGGTATTGCATCCAAAAGTGTTGATCTCACGCACTTTCATGGTTGGTTCATGGTATTAGTCCAACAGTTTTTTTTGATCCTATGGTTTTGGACCGTGGTATTGTGGAAGGCCTAAGACTATAAAAGAGGAAGGAGATCATTTGGCAAAGTATCATAGAATGAATTGAATATCTAATAAGTGCTAGATCTGAAATATTTGTGATTGGGTTATGGTGCAGATCTGGATCTGAATGAAGGAGGAACCTTAGCGCATAAAGAAAGATAAGTTCTTTTGATGGGTCATAATCTTTATGCTTGAATAATAGTATCTTTGCATGATTTTGATCTGTTATATGAGGCGCATGCTTGATCTATAAATCTGACAATCTGGGTTAATTAGTGTCTGAATATTTGAAAGAAGGAATTCTCCTTTATAGATCTGCACGCAGGTTTCAGGTTGTTGAAGTAGTGTATATCTTTAAATTATGATCTAGTTGCCTCTGTCTATTGCTGCAGTATTCTGGGTTTAGAATTTGGTGTGTGGTTACTGTTACTGTGTTCTGGGTACAGCTGTCAGAGAAGTGTTTACTTGATTCAGTGCTAATTGGGAAAAGGAGATTGTTTGATGCAGATATACTTGATGATTGATTGATGTTCATGGATCCAGTCTGAAAATTTATGAAACGTGGTCCCTGGAAGAAAGAGAAGGTTGTAGCCTTCAGTAGGCCAGCACCTACGTACTAGTATCTTGGCTAGTACAAGAGCTAAGGGGGTTGTAGCTCCCTTCCAGGAGAAGCTGGAGAACGAGAGAGGGTTGTAGCCCTCTGCAGGTTGTAGCCTGCGTACTGGTAAAGGACTGCACCAGTACAAAATCATTGTAAAAGGAGTTTCTAATTGAAAGAAGATAGAGACATATTGCAGCAGGTGGTTTTCACCCACATTGGATTTCCACCTTATATCTGGTGTTCTTTTGTGTGACTATTTGTTTTTCTTCTTCTTGCTCATTATTTTATGATACTGACATACAAAGTAATGATCAATATTTGAAGAATTATTCAAAGCATAAATAAGGAAGATAGATTGAAAAGAATTTGATAATACTGATTCACCCCCCCCTCTCAGTATTATTTCCAACACCTCAGGACTCTTTGTTTCATTTTTTAATGAGGTTGACACGAGATAAGAATCGTCCTCGGAATCCACCGTATTTACAGTATTTGATAGAAAATAAAAAACTGAAGGATGATTAAGGTCATTGGAATAATCTTTGTTGTAATCAGGGAGATGGGAACGATGGTGGTAATCTTCCCATGGTGTCTCTCCTAACATCATTGACTGAATGATTCCTTTGTCTGTAGAATGTACATGCGACCAAGGATCTGAAGAGGTACCATATTCCTTAGACCTATCTATCCAAACACTTGATGAGCATTGATGAGCATTGATGAGCATTGTAGAAAATTGATTGCTACAATATTTCTAGAATGGCGATGATCCATGCTGACAAAATGTTTAGGAAGCTTCTGAATCCATTGGATATAGAAGATTTCATATTGCAAGTTTCCGCTGTGGCCACTTCCGCCAAATTACTTGGAGGCGGTAGGGCAAAAGTACCCATTAAGGCAGGGTCTTTTAGGAGACCTACTCTGATATTACTTCCATGGATCATTGGAATGCTTCCCGTAACTTTTGAACTGCTAGGGAGAAATGTTTGTTGGTCGACGATTGTAATTCCTCCTTGAAAGGGAAATGCAATCTTCCTGAAGTAGGTCGACACAACTGCAGCCATGGCATATATCCAGGGCCTTCCCAGTAGGATGTTGTAATCGAGGTTTCTGTCGCTTACTTCAACATCAATTTCTACTGTTTTGCCCCCTAGTTCAACTTGCAAGTTACTTAAAATCCCGTATGGAGTGTATGATCATCCATCAAATGCTTTTAACATCGTTGACGATCGCGACCAGGGTGGTGAACCTAAATTTTTCCAACAACTCATCGACATAATACATGTATATGCCCCCTCATCAATAATTGTTCGATGAACAGTTTTGTTGAGGGCTTTCACTTGAATAAGGAAAGCTAGTTGAGCTGGTAACTCAGTGTCATATCCTTTGTGGTTAAAGGATACAAGATTTGAATCCATTGGGTCAATCCCACCTATTATTGATAATAGAGCCTGCTTTTGGGAGGGACAATTTTGCGGTACCTCAAGTGTCGACATAGCGGACGGCGATTAGGCTGGGTCCTCTACTATATTATAATTCTGTGCTACTTTGGCACGAGGATTAAATGTCGATTTGTGTACTACTCCCTTTGGCGGATTTATTATTGGCTCAGGAATGATGGGTGGCACAACTTTGGTCAAAGTTGTTGTCGAACTACTAGGTTGTTCATTAGCCTTGTTATTCGACAGCTGTGGATTCCCGTAATCTTTATTCCTTGTCAAAGAATCATTTTGCTGCTCTGAGATAGACAACATAAGCACTTGGGATCGGGAAGCATTTTGATTAGCAACCAGTTTGGTTCCCAGGTTTGGAAACGGATCAGTCAATACTGCTGAGGTTTTTGAACTCTTAAAGAGTTTCTTAACTTCAGCTTTATGTGGACAATCTCTCCTCCGATGATCCTCATCGCATATATGACACCCTGCAGGGGGTTTCCTTTGCCCAGAAGGGTTTGCAGAAGGTTTTCCAGGAGATGACTCATCCTGCTTCTTTTTTCTCCCTTTATTTTTCTTCTTGCCCCCTAGTTGCTTCAGTTGTTTGCCCTTGTCGGTCGACACGGAATTTACCTCCGAGGCAAGAAGTTCTTTATTTGCATTTTGACTAGAAATATTACGGGACTTTTTAGATGTAGCCTTTGTCGATTTTGTGTCTGTTGTACCAATCACACCATCGCCGGCATGAGAGTCATTGTTTGATTTAGGAGGGGGAGGAATGGAAAATTTCGGTCTAGGAGCATCAGGTATTTTATCATAGAGCGTGCCAGACTGAGTATAGATCAAGTCTAGATATTGTGCACGAGCAATAACTTGCTCTTTAGTGATGACTCCTCCCTTTGCCACATCTTCTGTGATAGAAGGTAATAATGACTTAATAAACCATTCAGCTAGCAACTGATCAGGAACATATGTTTTTAGCATTCTGCGACGACGTCGCCACTCATGAATATGATCAGATATGTGAGTGGCCATTGTTTGCTTGAAACTGGTAAGAAGTTCTCTTCCCGTTTCGTACCTTATGTGTAACTGAAATTGGGTTAAAAAGGTTGTGGCTAGGGTACTGAAGTTATCAAATGAAGCTCTAGGTAATTCGATATACCATTTTGTTGCCGGACCAGTTAATGTTCTCTGAAAAAGGCGAAGCCTAATCGAATCATCGTTTAGGGTGTTTCATGAACACCACAAATGAAAGGTCATCACATGATTTGACGGGTCTTCACCTGGATTTCCATTAAATTTAGGAATATCTGACGGAAGTTTATGCGGAATCATTGGCCACCAAGGGGCATAAGTAATTGGATCATTCATCAGCCGGTTTAGATCTGGTAATTCTAGAGTTGCTACAAAGGGCAATTGTTGATTCAGGTTAGGCGAAGCATATCCAGGATAAGATGGAATCGCCTGAGCAGTGGGTCTTTGCATACCAACATAATGTATTTGATGCTGGTAACTTTGATAAGGTTGATGGGCATAACCATTATAATATGGTTGTTGATAACTGCTTTGGAAATGCGGTTGCCCATTATTTACAAAGACTTGTTGCTCAGGTCCTTGATATGATTGCTGGAATGGCGGTTGTTGAGATTGAACCAGCCATGGTTGTTGGACCATTTGCTGTTGCCCAATACTGGATGATTGACCAAGATGAGGAGTCATAGTACTTGTTTGAGCCTGAGTCGTTCCAGATAAGGAGGCATTAACCTGAGGTTGTGATTGAGTCGTTGAGACAAGAGGCTGTTGTATTGCAACTTGAGAAACTTGGGGTTGACATACAACAGGTAGCGCTTGTACTTGCGACGCAGTCACCACAGTAGGTATAGTGGGAATATTCGACAGAGGGTGGACTGGTTGCATTGAATATACAAGCATTGGTTGTTGAGGCAGTATTGGTACCCAACCGCTGGATGTAATTCCAGTTTGACCTGAACTTTGTTGTAAACTCCCATATGGTTCTTCTTTGGGAGGGAACAATGAAAAGGCATACTGCCCTCCATATGGTGGAAATCCAGTACTTAAAGGGTAGATTGGCCTTTGAAGACACATTGGATCAATTTGTTGAGTTTCAACATAAGAAATACCAGATGATAATCCGGATGAAGAAATAGGAACTGACCATGTCATCGAAACAGTCCCTGATTGGACTCCGGCTTGTTGTTGATAACTTTCCAGGACAAATGGTATACCATCGAACATCGTTGGAGTAGCAGCAGGAGGCTCTGCCACTGCTGCGTCAGATGACATAGTCCTGGATGTCGACAGTTGTTCAGACATATCTAGTCTATCCAAAAGATTTTCTAGCAATTCTACAAGAACTTTGCAATGAAGGGAGACTAACTTTTAAGACCAACGAGGGAACAATGACGTTATTCCGATTAAGATAAATTTTAGATGCTTTGACAGAACTTGTTTTTTCAATTTTTAAGAGTCGAGAAAAAACAAAAGATGACTCTAGTCGCCTTCGATTTTTAATGAGCCTGAAGTGACAAGTGCTCAGATGGACCTCTTTCGTTAAGGAGTCTGAAAAGGAACGAAAGGGACTGCTCTGGAAATCTAGGTAGAGGGATTACCAAACCAATCGCAAAACTACAGAATACTTTTTACGGTACAACAGTCAATCTTCCCGAATGCTGTGTTCAGTGCATTGCGATCGATAGGGCGGCAGACACGGCTTCCTATGGATAAAGGATTGAGCCTATTGTGGTGTCCCAAAATATACTCGACGGTACGTGGGAGCACAAGTTCGTATTGGCACTTATTGTCTCAAAGTGGAGGAATCACCCAACCATCAGTGAGAACAACAGTTACCAGGCTTTACGACACCGGAATACGTCTCTAGCCTAGACTTCTAGATGTTGTGCGTTAAGTTCCAAAGCATTGTTAGATTCATTAAATTTATTTTATAGTTTATCTTGCTTAAGAAATTTTCCTTTCAGGTTCATCGCGTGATGTAGATGTACAATTCCTAAAATGAAATCTAAGATGATAAACAATCTTTTATCTTCTTTGTGCAATGAAAATCCTAGCTACTAAGGAAAGAGAGACAGTATTCTTTCACAAAGAGCAAAGAGCACACACTAAATGCACTGTCCTAAATCAAACCAATCAAACAGTCTAAATACAAATGCACATGCATGTATTTGTTTTCAACTTTCTTAGTATGTGAATGATAGAAAGAAAGCTAATGTGCAAATCTGAATTACTTTTCAAGCGACAATTACTAACAATGTTTCTTTCAAAATAAAAAATGAAGACAATCACAACACTTTATGATTCGGAAATGAATACTTGCTTTCGACACTAGAAAAACTACAAATTCAAACCAAATACAATAGTAACAGGGTAATCGACTATCAAGAGTAATCAGACTCTCTTCTATGACTGAAAATGACACTTTCAAATCGAGAATCGACAGTACAACTACGTTACTTTTTTGCAAAGGAGAACTGAAAATGACTCAACAAATACATAAAAACATTTATAGTTCTTTGCACATTGGAGGCGGAATAACAGCAAGGAAAAGGGGTTTCAAACAGAGATATACTAATTACAGGCAGCAAAATTCATGAATAGAACTGAAAAGAATGAATCACAGAAACCAAAATTGAACAATGCCTAGTCTGATCAGCGCACCTGTAACACCGTGAACTTGAAATGCAGTGCACCTACTACACTCGGGAAGTGCGTTGAATTTCATATTCACAGAACAGAACCTACGTTGGGCCAGAAACGAGACTTTGCTTGGGTTCCGAGTCACAGTTTGTAGTTTAGTTCATGGGTTTTGGCCGACCAAATGGTAATCAGTAAATCAACAATCAGGGGTAGATCTAAGGAGGTTACTAGAGCTACCACAAGGGGCAATCAGAGAGTTTGTAAATCATTTGTTTAATTCATAAACAAAACCCGGAGATTGACTGAAGCGACATTTATCTACTTTGCATTTACATAGCAAATGCAGTTCGAAAGCTACCTGGCTCGACTTCAGGCTCCGTCTGTAAGTTTATAAAATAAAAAACAAGGAAGATAAACAAACAAACTAATTCGTCCCCAGCGGAGTTGCCATTTTGTTATAGGAAAACGTGTCTACTCAGAACTGCTTATCCAACTAAGGTGTGATAGCTACCTTAGAAACAAACAAAGTAAAGCTACTTTCGTTTTTCCTTTACGAAGTATAGATGAGAGAAGAACAAAGAATACCAACCTCTATCTTGCGCTAATCTCCTAGTTCGATTCCTCTCTCTCTTGATAGTCTTTCGCTACTTGTTCCCTTGCACACCCGGCTTCACAGAGTACCTGTAAGATCACAGTAGCATAGCACTATACAAGAACATGGATCTATAATCATAAACAATCTAGGATCAGATGTAAATTGACCATACAAATGCATAAAATATAAATGACAGAAGAGTATGGAGGAAAACTTGAATAGCTTTTACTGATAAACAAGAAAGAGCCAAGGGGAGTTACAACCATTTGTTCTGACCCAGCATCATCCTCTCAGCAAGTAAGCCCCTCTTCACCTCATACAAAGCTTAGATCACCCAACTATCTGATGTTGTCTCAAGAAACCAACATCAATTCCTTACAATATGCAAAATTCCAGCCTTCGGATCTCTGGGATGAGGGATCCATATATAGATATCTGTAAGGGAGATGAGTTAGCTTGTGAATTGATTAGTGTCTTCCCTCTGATAGTTCTTGCTTCCACTTGGATATTGATGATCTCTTACTCATCCTTGGTCGAATTCAGAGAGGCAAGTGTCACAAGAGAAGTTTTTGGAAGTTTCCATGCCTCTCCACCTCGCGGAATGACACTGCCATTTGTCACTTCTCGCCCATCGCACCCCATAGAAGGGATTTTTGAAATGCAACGCACCTACACAGTGTATTTAGGTGAGATGCAACGCACTTTGCCTATGGAGCAGCTGAAATGATCCTGTTTTGACCAATTCTGAGTAGTCTTTTATGGAGAACTTCTGGGAGAAGCTGTAATCAGTTGACCTTGTTCCTTTAGGGGTTAGAACAACACTTTTAGGGACTTAGGAGCCTTTGGTTTATGGACATTTCATTCTTGGGGTTGTAGTGCCCAAAAATGTCTATAACACATGACCAACCACAACTCCTACACTCTACTCCACCCAAGAAACCCTAGATGCTTTCCTAGCCAAATCCGAGCCTGAACAATAGGCAGGCTCAACAAGTACATAGTGGAGAGACACCATATCCAGCTTATGCTATGGAAATCCAGGAGATTAACCTAAGATCTGGGAGAGTCCTCCTGGATAACTAACCTCCACCTCCACCTAGGGAGGATGAGAGAGAAAGAGAGGAAAGAAACCTTAAAGTAAATCCACCCTTTGCTAAGAGATTAGCTGGACCACTCCATCCTACCATAGAAGAGACAGAACTTCTGGGAGAATTGAAAAATCTGTGTGTAAATATCCCACTTCTCCAGGCAATAAAAGATCTTCCCATTTACAATAAGTTGATTAAGGAGAAGTTCTTCAAGCATCCAGGGAGGCGAAAAAGGGATGCCCCTACCATTAATGTCATTGGATAGCTATCTCGCCTGATGTTGTGGTAGGTAATCTATCAAAAATATTTGGACCCTGGGAGCCTTGTAGTAGATGTGCACATCAATGGCACAATTTTCCCACGCACTCTGATCGATCTTGGGGCTACCATTAATGTGATGACCAAGGACACCATGATCAAGCTCAACCAACAAGGTTCATTGAGGAAGACCACAACAGTTCTGCAACTTGTAGATCATTCCATAGTAACCCCTAAGGGAATTGTGGAGGATGTCATGGTCTCCATTGACTCCTCAGAGTACCCTGTAGATTTTCTAGTTCTCCAACCTAAGGCTAAGCTTACTGATTACCCTCTCATCCTTGGGAGACCATGGTTGGCCATTGCTGATGCTTACATTAGCTACACAACTGGGAATATGACCATCAAGAATGGGCATATGTCCAAGAAGTTAGTCCTATACCCTCCTCCTCAACCTTCTCTATAACATGACTTACCTTTATGGTTGGAAGAGGAGGAAGAAGGTGAAGTTTATTCTATCCAACTTTATGCTTTCGAAACAACCATGGGAAGAGGACAACAAGATGAGGATGACTTGATTGAACACCTACTCCAAAGTCCAACTCCCGGTTCATTACCCTTAGAAGAAGCAGTAAAGGAAACCCTGAACAGTCATCCATTTGACATATGCTTGGTCGATTCCAACCCACTCCATGTCAAAACCATATAATTTGGCCCAGAGAGAACCTTGAAAATCAATCCATCTCTTTCTTCTCTCAAAGAGGAGAATCTATGCAACATGTTAAAGGAAAATCTAAAATCCTTCACTTCGAGTTACAAGGAAATGAAGGGAGTACACCCCTCAGTGTGTACTCACCGGAGATACATCAAAGAAGGTTGAAAGCCGGTCCGACAACCACAAAGGAGGATGAATCGAACTCTTAAAGATATAGTCAAAGAAGAACTGCAAAAGCTGCTAGATGGAGGATTCATTTACCCTATCTCCAATAGTGAGTGGGTCTCTCCTTTGGTGTTAGTTCCCAAGAAAAATGGTAAGTGGAGAATTTATGTTGATCATAGGGAGTTGAACAAAGCGAAAAAGAAGGATCATTTTCCTCTACCCTTAATTGACCAAGTGCTAGATGGCCTGGCAGGGAAAATGTTTTTCTATTTCCTAGATGGATTCACTGGATACAACCAAATATAGATCTACCAAGAAGACTAAGACCAAATTCACTTTTCCTTGGGATACTTTTGCCTATAAGGTCCTTCCTTTTGGCCTATGCAATGCTCCTGCCACTTTCCATAGAGAAATCTTGAGTATTTTCGCCGAATTAGTCCATGGTGTAGTGGAGATTTATATGGATGATTTTACAACTTATGGCAGTGATTTTCAAGAAGACTTGTGTAACCTAAGCAAATTAATGCACAAATGCATTGAAATGAACCCATCTCTCAGTCCTGAAAAAAGTGAATTCTTAATGACTACAGGGACTCTTCTAGGTCATTCAGTATCTAAGCAAGGACTACGGGTGGACCCAAACAAAGTAGCTATCATCCAAAGGGTCCCACCTCCTCAAAAGCAGAGAGATGTCAGAAGTTTCCTAGGGTTAGATGGATACTACCGAAGATTCGTAAAGGACTTTAGCAAGTTGGCCTCTCCTTTATTTGGTTTTTTGGCCAAAGATTCTGAGTTAGATGGTCAAAAAGCTGTCAAGAGGCCTTAGACATCCTAAAGGATAAGTTAACCACTGCACCAATGCTCTGAGGCCCAAATTGGGCCCTCCCCTTTCATAGTCATGTTGATTCCTCACACAAAGCCATAGGAGCAGCCCTAGGTCAGATAGATGAAAAACTGCCTTATGTTATCTATTTGATCAGTAAGAACTTATCAAAGGCTAAACTAAATTATAAAGTGACCGAAAAGGAACTCCTGGCTGTTGTGCATTCATTAAAAAAATTTAGGCATTATATTATAGGCTCTCAAACATTTGTGCATACTAACCATGCTCTAATCAAATATTTAATGAACAAACCAAATGTGAATGCTCAAATTATAATATGGCTACTTTTATTACAGTAGCTTGATCTAAGCATTATTGGTAAGCCTCGTAAGGAAAATGTTGCTGTAGACATTTTTTCTGGGGTGAATTTGCCTGCAGGTGAAGAAGGAATGGTGGATGACCAGTTACCATACAAGCAATTATTTTCTCTTTTAGTTCTCTCTCCGTGGTTTACTGATATAGTAAACAATTTGGTATCAGCACAGTTCCCACCAAACTTGTCCTCCAAGAAAAGAGCAAGATAGTCAAGAAAAGCACCCCCTTCACTTGGATTGCGGGCAATCCTTTCAAACTTGGCCCAGATCAAATCTTGAGAAGGTGTGTCAGGGAGGAGGAAGTCTTTGACATCCTTCTGACTTGTCATGATGGGCTTTGTGGAGGTCACTTTGTAGCAAAGAGGACAACATTCAAAGTGTTACAAGCAGGCTATTATTGGCCCACTCTTCATCTGAATGTGAAAAAATACACTAGGTAGTGTGATCGGTGCTAGAGGATGGGGAGGGCTACTGCAAGAGATGAAATGCCTCTGCAAACTCAAGTGACTTTCGATCCATTTGACAAGTGGGGCATGCACTTCATTGGGCCTATTGACCCTCCTTCAAAGTGAAAATAGTACAGTATTGTGTGCACTGATTATTTGACTAAGTGGGCTGAAACCAAGGAAATTAAGGTGACAATAGAAGAGAAGGCAGCTGAGTTCCTAAGGGAGAATGTATTCTACAAATTTGTGTACCCTAGAGAGCTGGTCATAGACCAGGGGAGATAGTCTACCTCCAACATGATTGAAGACTTGCTCAACCATCACAAGATCAAGCATAGAACCTCCACTCCCTATCATCCACAAGCTAATGGGAAAGTGCAGGTGATCAACAGAGCATTGGAGGGCATTTTGATGAAGGTTGTGAGCAGCAACAAGAAGGATTGGGAAGAAACACTAGTTGAGGCCACCTGGGCCTATAATACCACTTGGAAGATCACCATTGGATTCACACCCTATGAGCTCGTCTATGGTAAAAAGGCCTTGTTGTCCATTGCATTTGAATATAATACATTAAGGATGGCAGCCCAGCTAGATCTAGATCTTAGCAATGCACATAAAGAGAGATTGTTCCATTTGAATGGTTTGGATGAATTCAGAATGCAGGCCCTCCTACATATGTTGGTAGTTCAACTTCAGAGGAAGATATGGGATGGTAAAAATATCAAGGAGAAGCAATTTCTGGAAGGCGATTGGACATTTTTATATGATTCTAGGTATAAAGACTTGAAGGGAAAGTTAAGGACAAGATGGCTTGGACCTTATGTTGTGGAAAGATGCCATGATAATGATTCAGTCCAAATTAGAACCATAAATGAAGAAGCCATTCCTTTGCCTTTTAATGGACACTGATTGAAAATCTGCAAGAGACCTTTATCAAAATAAGAGTTCGTTGATGATATCAATAAAACAATGATGATAGTGGAGAAAGTTCCATCTCCTTACCCATCAAATCACTGAGAAAAAAGAAAAAAGAATAAGGAATCAAGTGAAAACCTCCATGAGGCACCTGAGTCCCATCATTGGGTTGAAAACCTCTTGAGGCGACTCAGTGATGACAAAACAAAAAAACAAAAAGCAAAAAAACAAAAAAACAAAAAAAAAAAAAACAAAAAGAAAAAGAGAATAAGAAGATCCCTGGGTGAAAACCTTTCTTGAGGTGCCTAGGGCAAACAACTAGGGTGAAAACCTCTCTGAGGTAGCCTAGTTGTTTTTTCAAAAAAAAAAAAAATTTAATCATGAAATTTCCATTTGTGGGTGGGCAAGAAGGACAGTTAAGGAGCAAAAGGGGATCCCAAGGAGAACCTTGCCACTCACATATTTATTTTTTCCACTCATTACCATGCATGCCTCCATCATTTTTTTCATTTTTCCAATCCATTGCTTTAGTTTATACAAAGACTGTGTTTTCTACAGGATCCCATGTATTCCTACAGGATCCCCTAAAAACCTACAGGATGATCCTATAGTAATTACAGTGACCAAGAAATCATACAGCAAGCAATTCGAAGGAAAATTATGGACTTGTTAGGTCCCTAAAATTCTCCCTCTTCATGATCTAGCACCACACCTTGTCCACCATCATCATCCCTGCACTCACCATTCAAAAAAAAAAAAAATCAGTTTCAAAAGTTTTTCTCCAGTCCTTGAAAAAAAGAAAAGAAAGAGAGAGTAATAAAGAGCATCACCTAAGTATTCTTTACTCTCCACACTCCCACTCCATCTTTCCATCCATGTCACCATACTCACTACTCCAGCAAGAAAAATGATTAAAAAGTTCTAAGGGAGAAGTAGCTATAGGACATCCTGTAGGAAATCCTATAGCAACCTATCCCACAAAAAACCAATCACACCAGCAACAAGTCTTCACCATGATGATCCAGGAGCTCTAGAGCAGCAACATCAGATCTTCAACCATAGGTACCTACAAAAACAAAGAGACCATTAGTAGACAGCAAGAGGAGGAATAATAATGGCATGCAACAAATATACATAGAAGCACCTCTAGTCTTCGACAACTACAGCATAGCATTGGAACCATAGGTAAGTATCCTGCTCGCTCTCTCATATGCATCATGTAGTCAAAAAAATTTAAGGGTTATGAGATAGTTGGTTTATAAGTGGAAAGGTGGCCAGTTAACTTGGCCACCTTCGTTTAGTCACACATGCACAATCGGGTGTCCTCTCACACGTGGCTGTAGTGAACTAAAAGATAGAGAAGTAGTAGGACAAAAAGATGTTAAACTATAGATCTACAAGGTGGGAGCTGATTACGAGGAGTGGGAAATGATAAGGTGGTAGTGGGGACCAATGGTCCAAAAATGGCAACATACCTTTGTTGCCAGCACACCAGCTCACCCCAAATGACCATAAGAGGAAATAAAACATTGTTCCCATGCATTCATGCATTTCACCTCCTCGAAACTCCCTCACTCAAGTTGCTCTCATAACCCAGGCAACCCACCAGAAGCAAAGATCCATCATTCAGTGCATGGGAATTCCTATAGGAGCATGCACAAGAATTCCTACAGGATACACAAAGACTATCTACAAGATACACAGAGACTGTCTAGAGGATTGGCAGAGAAGAGTTTAGAAGGGATATGATGGGAGTTGGCAACTGCAAACAATCTAAAAAGGTAGGTTCTGATATTTCATCCCCCATTGCAAGTGAATGAACCTAGAATCATCTAAATTTGAGTAAATTTAGCAACTGTGTGAAGGGAATTAAATACACAGTCATCTTTGTTTTTCTCTTGCATTTGAAAAATTGTTTAAACCCTCTCATTTTCTCCTCAAGCTTCACTAGAAAGATGACTGGAGGATTTAATAGGAGAGAGCCCACAAATACTATGAGAATCCAACAACACCCCCAAGTGCTTGAAATCTTCACAAGACATAATTGGATGGGGTTTTTCGAAAAATTTAGAGAGTATGATGATGAGGTGGCTCAAGAATTTTCTCTCTCCCTCACTCCATACACCAGAATCCATGCCACTGTTGTAATAATGGCCTTAGTATAGATCTCACCCCTAATCTCATCAACAGAGCGACCACACATCCCCTAGGAATACCATGGAGGAAACAAGACAAAGGAGATAGTTAGGTTGCCAAAAAAAAATTCTTTTTAGAAGGTGAGGAACCCACTGAGGACAAAAATGGAGTAAGGAGGGAAAGCCTGCCATATCCATGCAATGAGGTAGGCTACCAACTATTCAAATACATCTCATGTGAGGGCAGGTATAGTTTTGTCTATGTCTATCATTTCAAGATCCTTGAACAATTAATATTTGGAGCAGAAACACCCCCTCACCAAAGGCTCGACATACCATACTTATTGCTTCAATCACTCATATATTCAAGCATCAAAGTGAAGGAGGGAAATTCCAAACAATTAGCTCACCATGGGTTGATTAGGATCCTCATATAAGATTCCCTCCAAAACTGTAGAACTCCTATAACATGGTTAACTTTTAGAGACATGCCATCAGAGGATGACATCAAAGCTCTCACTCACGATGTTAGCCCTACAGGCAATGAAGAGGAAGTAAAACAAGAAGAGTAAGATACAAAAGGAGATGAGGATGAGATAGATGAAGAAGGAGCTAACAAAGAGGAACATGATGAAGATGAAGAAGAAGAGGGAGAAGAGAAGGAGGATGATGAATAAACAGAGGGGAAAATTAACGAGGAAACTGAAAGAGATGATGAAGATCTACAAGAAGAAGAAGACATGAAGGACATAGAGGAAGAAGGCAATGGAATAGAGGGGATAGAAAACAAGGAGGAGTCACCTAGGGTGTCTCTAGAAGCCACTGAGAAAGAGGTAGTAGCTTCCCTCACTACTCTCAGCACCCCAATCAAGCAAAAAGGAAAAAGGTAGAGGAAGACCCCACTATATTTCAACACTAGAAAGAGCACAAGAATAAGACAGGGGAAGCCACAAGCATCAACCAAAATTCCTATTGTGATGGAATATTCCCCTACATAAAAAGAAAAAATGCCTTCCCCTATGTCCCCTATCACCTATTTGAGGAGGCATACTACTCGATCAACTTCCTCAAAGGGAAAAACATTCCTACAGGAGCCACAAAAATATCTACAAGAAGCAAAAACGGTCCTAGAAGATACTTTGTTGAATCTACAGGAGGCACATAAATTGGAAAGGAAGGTAGGGGAGCAACAAAAAACTAAAGAGGAGGAACGAAGGATAAAATAATCCAGCCCCCGACTTAACCTAGACTCCTATTACCGATTTACTGAAGGAGGCAGGGTCATACCTCAGAAATTTTCCATTCCACTATTCTTCAAGCTTGAGAAGGAGAGGGCCAGAACTCACTGATGGATGTAGATCGCGAATTCAAATGAGGTGGAAGACATTGGGAACATGGAAGAGAAACTCAACGAAATGGGCAAAGAGCTAAGTGGCTTGAGAGACAGAGAAGTTATAATGAGAAATCAACTAGAGAAAAAAATGCATGGCTGAGTGGACAACTACAGGAAAGAGAGAACCAATTGGCATGTATGGCCAGCCTCTCCTTAGAAGAAATCTAGTGTAGGATGCTAGCTAAATCCTATGCTCTCTACCTGAAAGAACAATTGTTGCAGTTTTAGATTAAGACACTAGCACAGAGAGGAACCATGCCATTCCAAGACTACATGCAGCTTATTGATCTTTGTGATCAAAGTACACTAGACGATATGGCCAAAATGGCTGAGTTTTATTTGAACAACATGGCCCTCACAAGCATGAATGTATGGGACCCTAATGCCAAACTAAGAGATCTACAATTAATGGCTTTGGCATCATGGATGAACCATGAGGAGTCAAGAGCTGCAGAGATGAAAAGGATATTAACAAGAGAGCAAACTAAACCTCTTTTGATAAGACCTGAACAATCAAATCACATGGTCCTCATCAGTACCCATAATTTGATTGAAAATGATCCTCATCTAGAACCTAGATATCTTGCTACCCAAGAGCAAGCAATTTCACATTTTGAGGACATGTTCAGGTTACTAGGAGATGATAGTATTCATTCTTGCATGAGGATACTTCCATACAACTTAAAGATAAGGGAATACCACTCCCCTCAAAGGTTGAGGAATATCACTCCCCTCAAAGGTTGAGAGAGGCACTCAATAGGACACCTATGTATAAGAAATCTATGTAAAGGTTGAAGGTCAATTAGATAGGCCTAAAACTTAGTCCACCAATACTCTTAGGAATGCTAGAAGGGAGAAAAAGTGAAGAAGAAAATAGGCAGTGGGAAGAGGTAGAAATGAAATCATGCTTCTATGAACAAGAAGAGGAGACCATAGCAGAGGCATAGGATGTCATAGAGGCTACTAGAACCATGAAGGATATGGATATTGACTAAGTTGCTCAAAGGATGAGCAACACTTTCAGTAGGGGGTGATGATGAGCCTCATCATTGGGTAATTATATGGGCCTTAATTCACCTCCTAGCTTATTCAAACAAACTATTCTCATAACGTATTGCATGTTTTTGATTATATTTTGTTTATGAGGTGAGTTAGAATTGGATATTATGCTTTGTGGTCTAATGTGCATTTAATCCAGGATTAAAGGAGAAAATTAAGGAATTTTGGCAAAGACCAAGGTCAAAACTCGAATGGGACAAGGGAGAGGGATTATAGGATGTAAATCCTCATCATTTACTACCCATCCATTCGACTATTCCTCCATCAACTCGGAGTGCAAACAACCAAATCATGAGGACTAGAAGGCAGTCGAGCAAGTGAGAGACAAAGCGCCAGTTTATCTCGAGTTTGGGAGCCTAGCCTCCCTAATTTTAAGGAATTCGTTGGGGACTTTAGATGTATAAGTAGAGAGGCCTAGGACCTCAGTATTATTCAGATTTTCATTGTAAAACTCTACTCTCTTTTTGAGATGCAAGACTTGTGACAGTTCTTTTTTATGTAATTTTTTGTTTTGGTAATAAGAATGAGTTTTGTTTTGAGCCAGCACTGAGCTAACTCAGAGAGATGAAGCTCTTGGGTTAAGGCCCAACCCTAGCATCCAAGGCTCCTCTTGATTGTACGTGTATGTTAAGTGTAGATTCATAGCTTAATTGTTAATTTTCTTATTAGATGCATTTCCCTTATAGGTAGTGTAGATTAGATTGGTTGTGAGATAGTTTGCTTCCATTTGTTCCTTATGGAAAGTAGTAGGCTAGCAAGGAAAAAAAGGATCATCACAAGGTTTTTAAGCAGGTGTCTCGGCCTCACTTCCTCCCTCTAGGACCATGACTTGAGGAAGGGACCCTTAAGCAGCCCAAAAACATAGATTTCTAGTTCCCTTATGAGCTCTAGAGTTTGTTGTCTTTAATTTAGTATTTGGTTAATTTTGCAAGGTAGATTTCATTGTCATATTTTCCATCTCCATTTCTCCAAGAGGTCTCACTCATTCTTTCATTCCCTTCAGGAACTTTCATCATGCATAATATAGGCAGTTGATTCATTAGTTCTGCTTTTCTAGTTTATGAAAATGTATCTTGTTGCATGAATTTTTGGAAGACACACATGTTTTATGTAGAGCAAATTCTTTAGGAGGAGACCAAGACTTCATAACCAGCATCCACCTTCCACTTCATCCACCTTATCCATCCCTTGTTTCACAATGACCCTCACTAGCTTTTCATAATTTTTCATTGAAATTCTCCTAAATACATTAAGCAAATCTAGTCATCTCTTATCTTGGATATTGACTCCTTAGTCTTCCTAGACCATCTAACACTCCATTTCACCCATAAAACACCTTTCCTAAACCTCCCAACACCTCCAACACCTCACAATTAGCTCTCGGTATTATCCTGTAGGTTTCCTATAATTCCTATAGGATCATCCTGTAGGTTTTGAGTACATCGTGTAGGTTTTCCTGAAATGGCCTGTTTTTTTGGGCTGAATTGAGGGAAAACCTCTAGGAAGTCACCAAAAGCCTCTTAGGACCCCTCCTCACCATCCAACCACTTCATACACCCTCTAGCCATCCTCAAACACCTTCAATCCACCTGTCACATCCACAAAAACAGTTAGTTTGCATACTTGATTTTTCCTAAAAGGACCAAAAAAGTGAAAACATATTTAGTTATTGTCTTTACTTGCACATTAGTATTTTTTATGCTTCTTACTTTAGCAACTCAGATAGTAGCATTTGTTTATTGTTGATTTAGCATTCCTGCTTAGCATAGCTTCTTTAATAGTTAATTAGGGTATGGTATGGTTTAGCATTACATAGTGGATTTTTCCATTATTGCAAAAGAGTAACACTCTTAGAGTATATTTTCCTTTCTTCCATCAAAGAATCAAGCTTCTTATGACTCTATAGAAGTTTGGCTTTGAACCCCAAGGGTCTCTTGCCAGCTGGATAGTGACAATAGGCAGAACCATTAATTTTACTTGTACAAACCCCAGGATGATAAGTAAAGATGGTAGCCCAGGAGTTGCAGCATCCTTGTTGCAATACTGGCTCTCATCAATCTTCCATGGTGTTTAATATCAAATCCTAGGGAGGTATAGGGTAGTGGGAATGTAGTTTTTTGGGAATAGGAAATGAGGAAGGTAAATATGAAGGAGATGGGTGGAGGGATATATGTAATGGAGGAGGATATAGGCTACTAGTATGATAGCTATTGAGATGGGGGAAATTGTTTGCAATGTAGCGGTTTTAGGAGCCTAGGTAGTTGTGCAACTAGGACTTAGGGTTTTGGGACAAAGGTTTAAAAGGTATTTGGGATAAAAGGTTTAGGGAAAGGGAATAAAGGTGTAGGGGAGTGTATAAAAGGAATTGATAGTGTAAGGGTAGTTTTGGGGGAACTCTAGGGTTTAGATATAGGATGAACACCAAATCTTAAATTAAACATTTAAAACACTTTGAGAGTGACTTAAGGAGGAAGAAACACACTATCCTTAGTTGTTACTTACTTGTTTGGAGGTCAAATTCCCTTTGGGGGAGTTGAGGAGGTGACTGTAGCCTTTTCTAGATAAATGTGCAATGCCAATGGGGAGTGCGTAGTGCCTCCGGCAAGCACGTAGTGCCTTAAGGGAATGCACAATGCCTTAAGGAAATGCGCAGTGCTAGGTAACCACACAGCGCATGAAGAGAATGTGCAACGCCATAAGAGAACGCACTACACTTGCTCTGTTCTACCGATTTTCGCCTAGAATTGTGAAAAGGGTCTCTTAGGGTTTGCTCAATCAGTAGTAGGAGGCAAATGAAGCTGAGTTTGAAGCTAAGAAGTCCTTTATAGTTGAGTGAATTTGATCTTTGAACTTTAAAACCCACTTTCTAATTTTTTATTTCACCTTTTTGACATCTTTGCTAATTTCCTTTCTGACTTTTTCCTTTGCAGGTGAATGACGCTGGAGTTTTGGCAATCTTTACTCTTGAATTTTGCTTCGATGAAGTTGGCACATAGAGTTTGAGTGAAAAACTTAGGAATAGTAACTTATTACATATAATGGACATAAAATTACATAAAAAAATAAAAAAATATTACATCTCTCTTTTTGAAATAAAATTAAAATCTTGAAACAAAACTCATACTTTGGAATGAAAATTAGAGCTCGGGCAACCATAGTTAAATGTTTTCAAATCCTCTTTGAATGGAAAAGGGATATTATTTCTTTCACTCTCACGCTTTTTCTAGCTTTATGTAGTGAATGGTGTTTTATTGGACCTTGGAGGAATGAAACCTAATGACCTAATGGGATCTTAAATAACCATACTTCATGTAGACTTGATTGACCCAAGACATGAAGAAATGAGATTTTATAATGAATGTGTGCTCAGTAATACACAGGAGGATGGGCCAACAAATATTGATTTTTTGAGGGAGAGTGGGATTTTGACTTGAGCTATCATCAGTGAGTAAATTTTTTGCATGAGGACCTAGGAGACATGGTAAAAATTTAAACATGGGACACTAATATGATATGAAAGAGGGACTTTGATAACTGATGGCAGTATGCAAATACTAACTCTAATAGTCTCCATGTGTGTAGGTTTAGATTCAAGCATGGAGGAGTTGCACTGAAGCGCAAAGGTGGATCTTCATCAAGAATGTCATAATAAGGTATGAATTTCCTTTTCCCACTTTTTTAGCTTATGATTCTACAAATGATAGATTCAGGGAAGGAATTGGCTTGATTGTTTTCTTGTTACTAGTTTCCTTTTAGGATCTAGGGAGATTGTTCTTGTTGGCAAGAGGGATTTCTCTTCCTAACAACTAAATAATCTTAATTGTGCATATTGCATCAGAACGATAAAAGTTAATTAAATAATGTTCAACGTACCAACATTAAAAAGAAAGGAAAAAATAATTTATTTATCATGTATACTGTATTGGATGTCACAAAATATATTACATACCTTAGGAGTTGTTTCACACGTGTTTGAAAAACCATTCACCACCTTTAGGTTGACCAGTGACAATGCAATAGAGAGGAGATGTTTCTGATCCTTCATAAATAGGTTGAATTTTCCTCTCAAGTATAGGTATATCAAAAGCATGGTCATCATATTAGGTGTCATCATCATCCATTCCAACATTATTAAATGTCTCCTGGATAGAGCTATTGGTCCCATCTTCTTCAACTATGTTATTGACATCATTATCTTCTTCCACGGGATTATTAGCTTGATCCTAAATACTAATCGCTCCATGTTCTTGAACATTCACTTGTACTACAACCACCTCTTCTTCTTCGAGCAATGCCCTATGAGGCCCATACTCTACAATTACAATCAATAAAGTAAAATTAGTATACATAGAAAATATTTAAACGTCGAGACAACCATTTACGAATATAATATATAAGGAAAACAACAACAACAAATCAATAATGATGGTTGTTCAATTTATTCATATATTTAATAATATGTGGAAAAGATATAAGAAAGATGTTAAGTTTCTTGACATTAGGAAGTGAGACACTTTGTGAGGTATATAGTCACAACCATAATAAAAACATATTGATCTTATTTTGAATTCATCATTGTAATATCATATTCTTTCATAATTTTACTTAGAGACTAGAATTTTTATGAGAATGGGTGAGTGACCATGAGCTTTGGTGAGAGCAAGAAACAAATACAACAAATCAATGTAATCATGAAGTTTGTGCAATCTAGCAATCTTTTTACGATTATGTTGAAAAAAATGAAGAGCGATCAACATGTGTGAGTTGTAGGAATGTGTTTGACACATATTCTAGTAATATGTAAGAGTGTTTAATGTGGAGAAGTGCACTAGAATTAACTCTATTGATGTGAAAACATGTCACACATCTAAGGGTGAACATACTTAAAAGAGAAACTTATGACTATAAGAAGACATGAAAATGACACTTGCGCATGCAAACAACCTTGAAATAAACACAAGTCAAAGTGAAGATAACATGAAAATGTCACATATTAAGGTGAAAGCAAGCGAAAACGATAGTTGGGAATGTGAAAGTGACACTTGTGAAAGAAAAGGTGTGCAAAAGACGACAATTGAGAAAACACACCAAAATAGAAGTACAAACGCAACCAAAGAGAGGGAGGTTATGAACAAAATTGTGCACTAATTTTCGACATGAGTTGAACATCACATAAGCATTGTATTGGTGGATGGTGCTTATATGCTCGTTAAAACTTGCATTAATGAAGTACACTTTTTATTTATGCAAATCATAGGGAACCCACTGAAGACAATTTCTTTTTATAGGAAACCTTTTTTACTAAGGCACAACATCAAATATCTCTTCTTATACAAAAAACGGGGTACTCTTTCTTTTTGAATACCTATTTGATTTGATCAAAATGTCAAAATCTCACTCCTTTGTGCATAGTGCTAAGTGAATCTTATACAATAAAAACATTATGCCTATTGTAAAGGACATTTAAAATGGAATGTTCTACCTTGCATGATTGATAATAAGTAAGATAAATTTTTAAAAAGTAATCATTGATGATGTATCAAACATTTCATTAATATACCTTTTTCCTAGAAATAATATAGCTTTGATAAAAAAAAATTGGTCAAGTTCTCTCTCATCCTCTAGGCTTGACTTATGGCTTCAGAAGCCACGAGCAAGGGACATCTAATTTTTCAAAGTCACCGAGGGATCATACCTATCCTTGCCCACACCATCCCTAAGCTGACTAGATTTTTTTAGAATGTGTCCTCCCCCTAGCACAAAGCACAACCACCCCCCATGAGGTTTGATCCACATTCGCCTTGCTAACAAGGCCCATCCTCAACTAGTTGTGCTAGTGGGACTTGACTATTCTTTTTTTTTTTGTCAAGTTATCTATGATCATCCAGGCTTGACTTGTGGCTTGAGGAGTTGTGACCCAAGGGAGTCTAAGCCATTGAATTCATCCGGGGATCACAACCATCCTAAGTCATGTCATCCCTTAGTTGATTGGAATTTTTAGCATGTCTCCTCTGCCTAGCACAAGGCACAACCACCCCCATGAGGTTTGATCCTGAGTCACCTTACTAGCGAGGCCCATCCTCAACCAGTTGTACTAGTGGGACTTGACATTATAGCTTTGATATTACCTCAATTACTTTTCTCACAATTTACAACAAATGAGACCCTTTACTTATCACAAAAATGGATTGTATATACAAAATTTTTCACTCTATATCACTTGAGCTTAAGAAGTTCATTATCACCTAAAACGTTTTAGAAGACCAAGTGCAAGGCTTGTGTCCCGTACGTTTTTCCTTAAACAATGAGAAAAAGTCTCTTTTATGAGCGAAAAAGATTGTGGTTAGAAAAATTGCATTTTAATAAATTATAGTTTATAAATTTAAATGTTTTAATAAATAAAGTAATTTATTTTTTATATAATGTTTTTCATACAAAAATAGTTCATTTTATTAATTATAATCTTACTTAAATTAATAAAATGTACCCCTTTTAGTTTATCCAATCATCTTTCTTTATAATAATTTTAGTTTTAAACAAATTTGTATTTAAGTGATTTTTTACTGATATTTATATTTTATTATTTGACTTATAATTTTATATTACAATATATTATCTAATTATTTTCTTCTTTCCTATAAAAATGTATTCATTATGTCCATATCCTAAATTATGTGCATAATATAGTTTAAAAACTTATTAATAATGCTCCATAAAAAACAATGATTAACCACTAAATCCTCTAGGTGCTAATTAACCCTCTAAGCATACCTTAAGACCCTAACACCATAACCCCATTCCCCTAAGCCTTTGAAACCCTAACCCCTAAACCCTTAAACAATAACCCCTTATCCCTAATCCCATAAAGTAATTAACCACTGACTCAACCTAACCCCTTAATTCATCCTACCAAAAATAATCAAATAATATTTCTCCACATCAAGATGACAACATAGGTCAATCACCTCACAAAAGGATATGAAATACATTTACAATACAAATACAATACAATTGACAATAAAAAGACATAAAATCTAAAATACAATATACATATAAACATTTACAAAAATAATCTACAATACAAAGACATATAATGAATAACTTACTAATGGATGACATTCATGTCCTCCTCAAGCATGCCCACAGTATCTACAATATTTTTTAGTTGATTTTCTTAGAATTCTCCTTGGCATCAAGCCCTTGCAATTTCCTCAAGGGAAATAACATCCTTAATCCTTAGAAGCACCCGATGTTGATCCCACGTATCCTTGATCTGCTTGAGGAATGTTATGTGACATTTGTTGTCACCAAATTTTCAATGATGATTTTGTTCAAAAACTAACCTGAAAATAAGGTGATAGCCTTTCAAAAAGTTGCAACTAATATAGCAACTATGTCAAAGTTATATGATGTTCAGGTGTGTATATATATATATATATATATATATATAATTACAATCATATAATATTAGATTAATATTAATATTAATATATTATTGATATTAATATTAATATATATTAATAATATTATTTATAATTATAATATTAATGTTATATTTAATATAATTACTTAAACTCGACATAAAGCGATCCTATACTAGACGTTGTCAATGCAAGAAAGCCATTAATGGTGGCATTGAACATTATGCAATGGTTAAATGCAATTTTTTGGATATTGGACAACACATTTTGATATTGGATAAACCTCGGATATTTGACAGTAAAAGAACACCTATCAGATATTCAATGACCGTAAAGATTATAAAAATAAATAAAAATACTAATGCAAAACATTGATAGTCGAGAAATTCCATGGGATATTTGACAATTAAAAAAATCTCATTGAATATTCAACGATAGTCATAATTTAAAAAACAAAAAAAAAAAAACTAAAAATACATTTAAGTTCCGCAAATTTTTCTAATTATATATGTTCCATTGTATTCCACCGTTGGAATTTCGCTCGAATGTAGTAGCAGTTCCACCTCAATAAGAATGCTAGAAGATTGACATGTTGCACTAGAACCTACTCTTGGTTCAATTTTGGATTCAATTAACTCGGTATAGTTGTGAAGTTCTATATTCACAATTTCATTTAGTCCAACAGCAAAAGAGTTTCATATTTTGTCATTTCTCTCAAGAAAAATATCAATGAACATAAGATTGATTTGTAAATATAGGTAGATGGTGAGGATACACTAATTATTACATCCTTTTGTGTGGCTAGTGTTAGGTGCCTAGGTTCCAATGCTTGTCATAACCTCATAATTAGATTTTAAGCTACATCCTTAAATTCTTTCACGTTCAACTTTTTGCAACTCTTGTTGGATTTCTGAAGGATTCTGTTTGAGAAATCATTGAGTTGAAGATTAAACTCTATATTTTTCCCATCATCTTCACATTTATCATCATCCTCTTCTTTCTCTATGGACACCAACTCATTCACATGCCATAATTGAGTGTAAGGGTACTACTAATAATAGACAAAATATGAATCCAAAAAAGAACTGACAATGAATGAGATCAGAGGATGAGAGGGAGTGATAGAGAGTGGGCTTTCTCCCATTCCATCCCTCAAGAAGCTACAATCAGGATGGAAATATAATTCAAGTGTAAGATGAAAGAAACCATTGACAAATGTGGGAAGACTAGCCGATGTGACAGAGGTGGTTGAAAAATACCATGAATATGAGGATAATATTCATAATGGATAAGAGTAGAGTAGTAATGGTTTGCATTATCTAATGATTGTCACAAATTTGGTTGCAACACAAACGAATTAATGTAGATATGTGAAATTTAAGCAAATTCATTGTCATTTATGAGACTGCATGATTTCCTTATGGATTGTACCTAATAGAAGAGTAGAGTGTCACATATCATCCACTTATTGCATGGACTAATCAATTGATGACGGTTTCATCCCACCTCCTTGTATCTAATGCCTTTTCACTCCATCTAGGAAGCATTATAAAAGTTAATAGATTACTTAGACTCTTTAAAATATTGTTTTTGTGATTAAAGAGTAATTAAAGAAGCATCCAAAAATCACCATATTATTATGGTGACTTTAAAGGTTAGGAGGTTAACATATATTTTGTAATTAAGTTTTAATTTTAGGGAATTTTAAGAGAAAGTGATTTTTATATTTAACTATTTTAGCAAAATAATGTTGATAAATTCTTCCACCATGAGGATTTTTGGGATTGTCGAATACCTAACTTCTCTATGTAGGTCATGGGAGTTGGTTTATATTTTAAAAATATCTATTTTTTTCTTTGTGCTTATTAGAATTAAGAGATACTTTGGGTCTTTTAAATTATGGTTGGCACCTCGTAATATCTTAGCTTCTTTTTATTTTCTAGCTCTTTAGTGCACCACAATTTCTCTTTAAATTTAGATGTAATAATATTTTTCATATCATATAATTTGTAAAATGTTTTGGATATTACATTGGAATAGTTCATCACAATAGATATAAAGGCTAATTTCCATTAGATATCAAATTCTTTAAGTACTAGTTTTATGATTAAATGTATGAAACAACTTAAATGCAAAAATTAGAGTACAAAAATTACACACACACACACACGCCATCCACAAATAAATTCAATATTTACCCTAGGAAATCCATATGGGAGAAAACATAGGTAAAAGATGAGGGTGCTTTATTTTCCTCTCCCACATCCCACTCCTAGATGTTCTGCTAAACTATGGAAGAAATACAATGACATATAATGAAACCCCTTCTCCTCCTACTTGTATGATATTTAAAATTTCCCCGTAGCATTCAAAAGATAGGTTTTTTTCTTTAACACTTAATTGGAGTTATGATTCTAGACCTTCTAGAATCCTTTTGAATCTACATGCATGGATAACATCATATGCATGAGTAATAAGGGTTAATGTTACATCCTCTCATATCATAGTGGTCAACATGATAGGTATAATTGTGGGAGACCTAAATTTTGGGTGCAAGCTTTGATTGACATGATTCCTATCTTGTTAGAGAGGTATCTTAGATTAAATCAACTTCAAGGGGTCTTAAAGATTATGGGGAGTATTTTAAGCCCTAAAAATGTGATTTGATAAATCCAAATGGCTCTAAAAAGTTTCAAATCCTAATTTTCCAAATTGGGATCTACCTCTTAAGTGGCCTTACATGTTGATTCATCTAATTTTTTCTACTCCTAAAGCATCAAGAGAGATGAAAAATAATATAATAATCTCATCTAAATCTTTATTGACATCCCATAGAATGACATCTTCCTTTATTTCCTAATGAGTTAGCTAGAACTTGGCATCTTGATACCATCATTTCTTGAGCTTCTCGTTGTTATGTCTATAGTTGGAGAAAAGTTTGGGGATCCTCTTGTCATAGTTGTTATTTATCTTGTTCCTTGACATTAATTATCTAATAATGTAAGTGAGCTAAAGGGGTGATAAGTTCACTTCTATTAGGTGGTTAGGATAAGTTGTAGTGCTTTTAATATTATGATGATAAGTTATAAAAATATATATATATATTTTTCTTTTCCTTCTCCAATATTTTCTGGATATACTACATCTATTTGTATAAGATAAGAGGGATGAAGAGAGTATCAAATAATAGATTTTCCTTATCCCACAATGGAAGTTGCACTAATTTTCACTTGTTGTCTAGCCCGTAATAAGTTATCCACCATCTATTTATCATTTTTTGAAGTGTCATAATTGATCTTATTGGATTTGATTATCATACCCTTTGTTTCGTCCATGTTCACAATTATACCCATATTAGGCAAGAAATCTTGGAGGATTCTTAAATGATAATTGAGGTCATAAGGATTCCATGATATATGAACAATATCATGAACATAAAGGAAATTCACCTTCCAACTAAGATTCTATTTTCTCAATGTACGTACCAAAGAGGCTAAGGGATAAGAGACAACCTCATTTGACTCGTAAGTTACATATAATTATTTTGACCACCCCTTATTGTTTGTAAACATGGAAATGGCACTTTCATATAGCGTTGCAACATCTCATAGATCATAAATAACTTTTAGCTTCTCTAACTTACTCCAAAAATTAGTCCTAGGCAATATATCCAAAGCTTTTCTATCAACAATGCATCCAAAGAGATTGGTTTTATTATTATGGAACTCCCCAATTATCCACATTGTAATAAGATGGGAACAACATTGTTATAGAATGATATCCGCTAAATCCATCCTAGTTTAACAACTATCAACAGTTTTCAAGCAATATACTAATCTATTATTTTTGAAAACATTTCAGTAACGATTCGGTGAGATGGGGGTAATTATAATTATTTTATAATTAGAGGGATTACTTTTATCCCTACTTTAAAAAATATAAATACTAAGAATATTTTTTTTCAAAAATGTTTACATAAATCTTGGGTAAGAAGGGGGTAATTATAGTAGTTTTAGTAAATAAAGGGATTGTTGTTATCCCCAGTTTTAAAATTATTTCAATTGATGATTAAAATATACTTTTTAAACAAAGTCTTTCGATAGAAATCACATGAGAGAACTTTTTGGCCGATAGAGAGCAATGTAGAGACATAATTTCAAGTAACGACTATATTTGAACAATTTTGTATAAATTATAATATTAATTTATTAATATATTAAAAACAAATATTATTAAGTAATGGCAATATTAAACGGCCAGTTTTTGAAAAATATTTAAATAATGATATTATTTCATTAATTTATTAAAAATATTAATAGGTAATGACTATATTAAACGTCTAGTTTTTGAAAAATAATATTTAAATTAATTTATTAAAACCAAATATTACTAGTTTTTGAAAAATAATGTTTAAATAATGATATTAGTTTATTAAAATATTAATATGTAACGGCTATATTAAACGGGTAGGTTTTGAAAAAATATTTAAATGATGATATTATTTCATTAATTTATTAAAAATATTAATAGGTAACAACTATATTAAACAGCTAGTTTTTGAAAAATAATATTTAAATAATGATATTAGTTTATTAATTTATTAAAAAGAATATTAATAAGTAACTGCTATATTAAACAACTTGTTTCTAAAATAAATAAATAAATAAATAATGAAAGTCAAACTTTGATGGAGGGGAGTCAAAAATTATAAAAACGAGTAAAGGCCCTAATACTCTCATGTGATTTCTACCAAAATACTTTCTTTAATTCATTATGGATCACAAAAGCTTGAATACAGAAAATATATTTTTTGTTTAGCTTAGTTTACTTCCACTGTCAACTCTTCCATACCATACCAAAATTTAATTACATGACATGATAAAGACTAAAACCTATAATGAGACTTTAAAAATAATGCTACCAAAATATAGTGTTTATCTCCCACAACTACTCCCACTTTCAACATTTCCCAACAAAATTTAATTATATAACCTAACAAATCCCAAACCACACAAAAATACTTATTTACCCCCTCATCAAAATTTTAATGGAGTTATCTTTAGTGTGACTTTTTAGACTTTCCGATACCAAAATCCGGCAGAAAAATTCAGGTGAAATCTTGATTTGTGTTATTTAAACTGGTTTTTTGAGTGTATATATGGATTTAGCACCTTGAAAAACCCATAGGGCACTTCAATTTGCTAGAAATAATAATCCCAACCACCGCCTTAAACACATTGACAAACACCATGATAAACACCATGCCTGCCCAGTGAACTATAAACGACTGAAGTCAGAACAGAAGTACAACGGGGACCATTCCGCAAATAATAATCCCAACCATCGCCTTAAACACACTAACAAACACCATGCCTTCCCACTCAACTATTGCACGGTTGCGATTTTGTTTGCAGGCAAAAGAACTGAAGTGAGAACTACAATTTTGTTTGCAGGCGAAAGGACTGAAGTGAGAACATAAGTACAACGCGGACCATTTCGCAAATAATAATCCCAACCATCTCCTTAAACACACTGACAAACACCTTGCCTACCTTGCATGGTTGCGATTTTGTTTGCAGGTGAAAGGACTGAAGTCAGAACAGGGTGGACCATTCGGCAACACATCACAAAAGTTAAGGGATTTAATAAATTTTGATAAATAGATATGAGCAAATGTAAAAGGACTAAAGTCTAAACAGAAGTATATGGCGGACCACTCCACAACATATCACAGAAGTTAAGCCATTTAATAGATTTTGGTAAATAGATATGGGTAGACATTCACTCGGCGACTGTTGCCCACACTCCAAAACCATTTACTATGTAAAATCATCCATGTCGAGTATTAATTATTTTCTTTGTCATGTATTATACATGTCAAATTTGTATGTTGAGATAAATATGAATGTTATTTTCTCTGTCATGTATTAATGTCAAATTTGTATGTTGAGAAAAATATGAATGTAAAAGTCATTTGCATTGTTGGGCAAGTTAGAGAGAGAGATTCTGAGGTAGTGAGGAGAAAATTGTGGAGGAAATATTGGTGGGCGTCTGAAAATCAGTTTTACTGAGTTTTAGAGTACTCCACAACCGAGTGATGGGTAAATCTTTTGTATTTTCACTTGGAGTTGCAGCCTCCATTTATCACGCGAATGTATTTTCCTATGTTTTATATTATAATCAAGAGTATGTTATGTTGCAATGTGGCCTTAAACATTCATGAGTAAATTTATGGCAACCCTTTTTTCTTTTACTCTGCTTTGCCGTGACATATTTCTTGTGTTTTATTAAGCCTCTTTGTAGTTGCGATTTCCATGCCTCAACATAAGATAAGACATATACTCCTTTCCTCTGCCCCGTGAAAGTTTTCTAACACAATTGTGCAGGGATTAACCATCAGACTTATGCTTTAAATAAATTCATGCGAAATTTTATAAAAATTAAAATAAAAAAACCCTTAAAAAAAATATAAAAAACAACTCTTTTTTGGTTACTCATCAAACCCAAACAAACCAGACAACCGTGATAGGAAGAGAATGAACAATTATAGCAGTTCAAAAGCCCGAATCTTAATATCCTGACAAATTGCGAAAGTAAAATACATAGGTCTGTTGTCTTTGTTACTGACAACCTCAGAAACGTATCGGCGAGGTTCATCTGATATGCCAATTCGTCAATGATGATTGGTAGTACGCTTCGCCACCCAACCATGGAATGAGCATCAGTGTGATGCCATCAGCGTTGGAAGTGTGTGCAGATGGTGCAGATTTCAACTTACCAAATAAATATTAAATATCATGCGTTAACTTAACGATTGGTTTATTTCCTATAAAATAATATTTAATAAACAAGATGATATTTAGTGCTCGATAAATATCCATCTCTTTCTTAAAAAGAAAAAATAAAAAATTCCTACACTCTTCTTCAAGATCATATGTATGGAATGTAGCGTGAACGTTCACTGCACCCCAAATGTTCGTGTCAGAGAAGTGAAGTGTATACGATGCAGGTTAATACAAGGTGAGACAACGCAAACGGTAAAAATGTACCTGCCAACATTGTATTAAATATAGTATAAGTTGAGATATACAATATAGTATATTTCGACATCAGCAATATAGTATATTTCAACGTCAGCAATTTAGTATATTTCAAACCGTTATTGTACTCAGGAGGCTGTGGTTCAAAGGTTATAGTCAAACAGCTATGGGTAGAGGTTTGCTTTTACAAATCTCACAGTCCAATCTCCGTAGATCTTGAAAGCTGCTTCAATTGGAACTTCTTCACTACAATGTTATTGTGATATTGGGTATTTATTGTTGGTTGATTTCAATAAAGCAAATCAATTTAAATAGAGAAAACATCAATAGTAAACCATATATAGCTAATAATAACAATGTATTAATATGGTATTGTTTGAGAAATACACGATAATACGTGGCTATTGTTGGTCAAACATAAACTGTTTGATTTTGATTTTTTCTCGTCATTTTATTTACAGTTTGATGTCTGTCATGTTCAATGCCGTCCCTTTCTCCGATCAATAATTTGATTGTAAGATGGATATCACGTGCAACTCTAAGATGGATATCACGTGCAACTCTAACGCAGGGCACGTTGCACACAGTGCGTCTTCCTGTCCGTCTTCATTTCAAAGCCGCATATATGCTGTTCAACGCATCGTAAAATTAGTAAAATCAAGGATCTTTAAATTGTGACTGGGACATTCACCATCGCTAGTAAACATTTTTCTGAATATATTTTTTTGTTAAAACTTTATTACCTTCTAGAACATGAGTATATAAAAGATACTCAAAATATTGAGGTCAATTTTTACGATCTGAGTAGACCCAAAAACATGTATGTATGACAAAGTGAATAGAACACATAGACATGATCAATAGTTTAGGTACAATGATCTAAATGAGAACTTACAAATCGGATGGTTTTGTTTAGAGCCATTAAAATTATTTTGGAGGGGAAAGGAGGTGTGGTGGCACATGGAGTGCAAAGATGTTTTTTTTATTGTTTCCATTTTGTGATCCAAGTCCATCAAATGCGAGTGAAGGTGCTCCAAGGAGTAGTGCATGTCAGTTCGGTGCTCATGTCTGTCCAAGAAGATGTGGTTTAGAAGGAATTTTATCTACTAGAAAAGATCCATTGTCGAGCCATCACTGCTATCACCCACAATCGGAAAAGAAAAGGTGTCATGTAGGGGAAGGGGCATACAAGTGCAACTACTCAAATAAGACAACCACACAAAAGAAAAAAATAGGGAAAGTTGTAGCCTACTAACAATAAAACTAGGACTAAAAAGGGAAAAAGCTAGATAGGGACAGAGAGAAGAGATACACCAATCACAAAGAGAGGACCCAAACAATCATCCATGGCAAGACACCACGACATCCAACCATAAATGGTTAAGGCCTAGGAGAAAGGGGCAAGAGGTGAACACCCAAGGAAGGGAAGAGAATGCATGGAGGTCAGAAGAAGACAACAATGTGTTGGCCTTGTAAGAAATGACCTACATAGACACTTGAATCACAGAAAAAAAAAAAAAAAAATAGAGAGTAGCAATTCATTACCAGCTCCAAGACAATGTTGTTCCTTGGTAGTTGAAACAACATCATCCATATGATTGAATGATTTCCTTGTTATCGAAATTCTAGCTATGGACACTAGATTCTGGTAGGATATCCCATCTAAGCTCACGACCTTTGACAAGGCATGATGGATAGAATAGACGAGCGGAAGAATATAGGAAAAATCCGTGGAGGACATAGAACTAAAAGAGGAAAAGGGAGAAGCAAAGTGAGGAAGGGGGTAAGCTTCGTAGAACCATCCTTGTTGTCATTCTCAGTTAGGAAAAGGAAAAGGTGCCACGGAAGGGAAGGGGAATAGGAATACAACCACTCAAATATGACAGCCACCCAAAAGTAGAAAAAAGGAAATTTGTAGGTGACCAAGAATAAAACTAGGACTTGAAAAGGAAAAATTCATATAGCCACCGAGAGAAGAGATACACCAATCATGAATAGATAACCCAAATAATCTGCCATCATGGGAGTCCATCTAACAGGAAATTTTAAACACTTAAAGCTAAGGAAAAAAAGATAAAAAGGGAATTCCAAAAAAAAAAGAATGTAAGGAAAAGAAAACAACAGTGAGATGGCCCTCTAACAAAATATCTATAAAGATGCTTGAAATAGAGCACATAAAAAAAATTAGAAATTAACAATTCATTACGAACTCTAAGACAATGCTGTCACCTTGTAATTGAAATACCATAATCAATTTGATGGAATGATTTCCTTGTTATGTAAATTCTGGCTATCGATGTTGCGACCTGCTCTGGTAAAATATCACCCCTCCACCTCCTCTTGAGATTCCGCCTTAGCCTCTACAATTAATTGCAACTCTTTCTGCTAGGACCGATTCTGATAAAGCCACACGCCCATTTCCATGTTTAAAATATTGAGGCTGATCACCTCTGCACACGTGAGGCTCTGGAAATTACCCACAAAAACAATATAGCGATCCGACACCACTACCCAACTCCGCTTGAAATGACACCTTAATTTCCCTGCTCTTGCCATAACTCATGAGCATTAAGACATTCTGGGGGGTATTTTGCTATGTCTGCAATTAATTGACAATGTGGGAGGACGACAATCTGTCTCCTTCCTCCTTGTAAGACACCCCATCCGAATTAACATTTATATAAATGATGTGTAATTAATGATGTTGTTTATATGTTATTACAAATTAAAATTTTAAAGTGTAATTATTTTGATTTTGTTTTCAAGATATCTAATTTGATGTGTTTTCTTTCGATAATTTCCAAATTTAAGTAAACGTACTTAGGTTAGTTAACTTAATTAAATTACTAGTGACACGTTCACCACTGCAATTAAATATTGTTCTAATTATTATGTAATTAATATTATTGTATATAATTTAACATACATTAAATTTTGTGAAGTGTAATTGTTTTAAATTTATGTTTTAAAACATTGGGTTAGTTTTGAGACTTTATAAATGGAGTAATAATGGATTTATTTTAATTTATTTTGTTAGAGTGATTTATTATCGATATTTTAATTTATAATTTTTATTTAAATATATTTATAATCAATTCTAAATCATATATGTATCTAGTATTAATTCAAGTTAGTTAATTATGTTAAAATAAAATTTTTAAAAATAGTCTAAATCCATAGAGAAATAGTGTCATTTCATCTTTTATGGAATTAAGAATGGAATGATAGCATATATACATAAGTTTTGTCTAATAATAATATTGCATAGAGTCTCGATATTAAGATGTTGTTTAATGCTCTCTATTTCATGATCCAAGTCCTCCAAATGCCAATGAAGATGCTTCATGAAGTGGTGCATACAAGTTTGGTCCTCATACGTTTGAAGGACGGTGTGGCATAGAAGAAATTTTATCTTCCAATAATGATCCATTGCTTACATGTATTGGTTGAAGTGACCTCTCGTGTGGTCTAAGTCCAGAATCTAAGAAACCCATTCAATAACGACCTCTCTGTCAGAGAGTGATTATATCCAGATAGAAGATTCTTGTTTTACATATGTGAGTTCATCCTAGATATGAGTTGACATAAGTTCATGACATCGCAAAGTGAAGTCCTTCAATCGATGGTGCATATGGGTGTTTCCCTTATGGGTAGTACAAGTGACCCCTCTGAACTCGCAATCTTTGATGAGGCATGATGGATAATACAAAAGAGCAAAACAATATAGGAAAAACCCATGGAGGAAAAAGAAAGAAAAGAGGACAAGGAAGAAACCACATCGAGCAGTGGGTAAGCTCATTAGAACCATTGATACTATCAACCTCGAATAGTAAGAGAAAAAGGTACCACATAGAGGAAGGGGGATAAGATATGAAACCACTCAAATAAGGAAGCCACCCAAAACCAGAAATAGGGAAATTTGTAGATATCTAACAGTAAAACTAGGACTTGGAAAAGGAAAAAGTCGGATAGTGATGGAGATAAGAGATACACCAATCACGAAGAGAGGACCCAAATAGTCTATTATGGTGGGAGGCTAGGACATCTAACCATACACAATTAAGGATGAGGAAAAAGGGATAAGAGGGGAATCCCCAAGGAAGGAAGGATAATGTAGGGATGTTAAATGACGACAATGATGAGCTGGGCTTATAACAAATGACCTGCACAAATGCTTGAAACATATCATATAAAATAATTAGGAAGTAAAAATTCATTACCAACTCCAAGATGATGATGTCATCTAGTAGTTGAAACAACAACATCATTATGATGGAATTATTTCCTTGTTATCTGAATTCTAGCTATGGACACTACGACCTAGTCTAGTAGGATATACCTCTCCCTCAGATTTTTCCTTAGCCCTTGTGCTTTCTTACAACCTCTTTCTACTAAGGCTAGTTCTGCTAAAAGGTGCATGTTTCTTTCCCTATTTAAAATATTGACACCTGTCACCACTACATGTGTGAGGCTCCCAATAATTACCCATAACAAAGAAAGAATAACCATACACCACTACCCATTTCCACTTAGAATGACAAAGCTTAATTTTCCTTCTCCTGTCGTATTTCATGAGCATGAGGACATTATTGCGGGCGTGTTGCTATGTCCCCATTCCATTGACCATGTGGGAAGGAAACTAGTGACCCACCTTCCTTCTCATAAGTCATCCCATCTGAACCAATGTTGGTCTAAATTTTTTGTAATTAATGATGTTAAATTTTTTAAATGTAATTGTTTTGATTTTGTTCTTAAGAAATATAATTTGATTTTTTCCATTTTTTTCGATCATTTGTAAAAAAAATAATTGTAAGCTTCACAAGACCTCTTCATTCATTCATTTTCCAAAACTAAGGTTACATCCATAAAAATATGTTCAGTGGCCTCAACGTGCCCATTGGGAAACTAGTCATGTTGGCCACTGAACTGCATTATATTCCATACAAAATGTCAATAATTTAAGTGTGTCAAATAAGGCCTTATATGATTGAATGTCTAGAAACCATCTATAACCTAAATAGCTAGTATATACTATTAGGCGACATACACATAAAGAAAATTAAATAAAATTAGGTGCTTCCATATCCAAACTAACTACTACTCATTAGAGGACTCCACAGGAGTTGCATCCTTAGCAATGGAGCCTAGTAATTCACACTGAGGAAGACATGGAATGGATTGCTCAATGAGGCCATGACGAACATTCTGCTGCTGGATTTGGAATTAGATAAGTTAAAATTATTCTGAATTTCCCGAAAACCTAGATCATATTTGACAAAGCCTACAAGAGAATTCATGATAGCTCTGGCCACAATGCTTTTCATCATCTAGAAGAGATGGACAATTTTTTTTTTATTGAGTAGTTCAGCCTCAAGTATGTCCCAGGTTGGGAACTAGGAAGTGCTAGTCTTCTATCTCAACTTCAGCCTCTACCCGCTGATTTAATTATGCTTCCCATGTCGAGATCATTTGTTTAACCTAGGCTAGGATGCCTTTATTATAAGCCTAGGCCACCTCACTATTGATGCGAGCATCAGTCTTGCAGCTGCTTCTTCTCAGTTGTCAGGCTGAGGATGAACCCCTACCACCTCGTTTCCCCGACTATCAACTGCGACTCTGGACCCCATTTACGAATGAGGTAGCACCAAGGTATGGACGAGCCATTTGAATTATCAGCCAAAAAATATAGCCACAAACTGTTAACTGAGTAAGATGAGCCATAGTCCAAAACCAGAACGTCTACTCATGGGTAGGATGATTACATAATTTTTGAGAACGTGACATAATAACATGAAATAAGAGCAAGAGGAAAACTTTGTTAGGCTTGATCCTTTCGTAGAAACTAAGGGTCTAATAAGATGAGCACCTTCGATGCTCAATACTATGTCCCAGCACACCATGCTTAATTGAGTCTATAGACATAGAAAATCCAAGGTTAATGTAGTGCCTCGGGAATAAGGCTCCACAGACCTCCTCGTCGAGCCCAATAAGTGTGATGTCCACACCAAAGCCATAATAGATTGGATGGAAAGAATTTAAGCTCATTCCCATGATCAGGGCCAATAATTTAAAGATATAACAAACATTGGCAAACATACATTCCTCCAACAGAAGACTCCAAACCAAAAATATACCATACATTCCCATTCGAGACAGTAGAATGCCAAATAAAATGGATACCGACATAGAAACAATAGACATTACATAAGACAAAACCACATAAAATTTTCCATTTTCCAAACAATGAGTTCCATTTCTCACGAGAGTCAAATTGCAGAAATTATCATTAAGATTTAGAGAGACATTGGAACATTGAGCAGGTTGTGGTTGAAGAGGGGAGAAAAGGAGGAGAACACACCTGACTGCAAAACCCATGAACCAAAGGAGAACATACCCGAGTTTCCTTGTAAACAAGAGAGTGATTTCCAAGAACCTATTCTTACCTCCACGAGTCGAACCCCAAGAAAAAACAAATACATGCATGGGACATTGAGCCTTACCCACCTAGAGATTAAGAACCCTACGGCTCGTCTCATCACTATAAACACAACCCATGTGTGTAGCCACTCCACTTACCTAATCATGCATGCGAGGGTGAGTGTCGAGTCGCCCTCCATCCCTTTCAACTATCATTTCACACATAACAAGAGTCCTAGGATGGACAATGCACTGTCTCACACCCTGATCGGGGACCCTAAGTACCTTCCTTCTCTAGGTCTCGGTTGTGGGAAGCATACTGAGCCAAAATCTGTTTTAGAGGATCCATCTCCTCTGCATGATGATTTTTTGTCTAGGGAGAATCAAGAATCATACCCATGTGAAGACATCCCCAATTAACTAAAAATTCAATCACTCTAGTCCTTCGAACATGTGAGGGAATAATATAGTAAACAGAAGGAATGGGCCTACTAATTTCCTAAATTAAGAAATTCTTCCTCCAGCTCTGCCTAAGTTTCTCCCATTTGGTGTCGTGATTCAGATTTTTTATCATTTTAATAACAAGGTTGGAGTTACCTTCAAGCACCAACTCTTTGTACCTTTCTCGTTGCGCAGTGGGAAGCCCATGTTTAACTGCATTGAATTATGCCTCACTGTTGCTTTCAAAACCACAGTCAGCTGCATAAAGGGGATGAAACCGACACTGGGAATCCCTGAATAGGCCTCGGAAAGCAACATATCTAGGGTTACCTTTAGAGGCCCCATCAAAATTAAGCTTAAGAAAACCATCAAGAGGGGATGAAAAACTGGAAGGATAGGATCTAAGCGAAACCAGGACCTTCCAAGAGGATGGGTCAAGAATTTTTGGCAAGAGATTGAAGGTAGAGAGGATCCTTTCTTCATGAGGCACTACCTGCCAATCATCTAGATGCCACTTCTCGGCTAATATAGTTTCTCTTATGTTTTGGAGGACTCTTTCCCATATTTCTACCTAAGAGAGTCTATGCTCTTTAAAGATCCTTCTATTATGGTCTTTCCATATTGCTGAGAGGAGGAAGTCTAAAGAAATGCTTCAAGCCCTATTCAGGAAAATTCTTGAGAAGATGTCATTCCTCCACATTTCGATAGAGGTTCCGATGCTAGTATTATCCCTGTCTAGGTGCCTAAAAAGTTGACAAATGTTTCTCCATAGTTGGTCTGCGAAGGGAACGAGGTTCAGAAGGTGTTCCATATCTTCATTATGAGATTCAGACATGCTGCATAGTGAGGGTCCTTAAAATCCTCTTTTTTGGAGTTGATCCCATGTGAGAATTATTCAACAAAACACCAACCAAAGGAGGTACGTCACCTTCGGCTAGAATTGTCCTGTCCATATATTCCTCTATACAATATCAAAGTAATATTGAGGCTAATCAGTAGCCAACTTGTATGCTTCGTTTATAGTAAACATTCCTCTGGTTGTGTAGCACAATCGTAAAATATGTGGCCTTTCAATTTTTGCAAGATTTCTAGATTGGAGCTCTTGTTCCAAAAGTTCCCTTTCCATTGCCTCCAAGCGATGTTCAAATATGGTCACTAGAAATGTTCTACATATGTACAATCTTGTCTATTTATGAAAAGAAAAAACTCTGCTAGATCCTATTTGCTAAAGATCTTAGCCTGTTGCTCCTAGGAGTCCTACCAAAAGAGTGCTCATCACCCATCATGGATTTCCCAGAAGGTATGATAGCGAATGAGATTTGTTAGCCAAGTCTAAATTTCAGATCGAGGATCCTTTCGGGGAATTCTGAATTCTTAATATATATTCAATAGAATTAAGCATTTGGTATTTGTGATTCCATATAAGCTTCCACAGATCTGTTCCAACCTATATCCATCTCCACCAGAGTTTCACACCCGTAACTTTGTTAAGAATATAAGGATCCGAAGACCAAGACCCCCAACTACTTTTGGCTTAGAATATGGGTCCAAGAAACTAGTGCCCATTTTTTGGCCTCCTGAGTCCCCCTTCATAGAAACTTTTTGAAGATTTTGACCATGTTAGCACATGAGGATTGGGGAGTATCTAGACCCGATATCTAGTAAACTGACATAGATTGAAGCACAAACTTAAAAAGAACCACTAGGATTACTATATTAAGAGCTCTGTGTTAGGATATTTCGACACATAGGAAATACTTAAGTACAACTTGGTCTAGTGTAGAGTTAGGTATAGAGTTAGGTAAAGTGTGTTTCTTTACCGTTGTACATAGTGTGTTTCTTTACCATTGTACATTTTGTAACTTACAATCTGACGGTCACGATATGTAGTGATTCGACGGTTCATTTTCTCCTCGGTATTACCGACACTTGATCCGTGGCTTGACACGCGATTGGTCCATGAATTCTATTTAAAGCGCATGGAGGTTCATTTGTAGGGTAATCCGTGCATGAGAGAAGCTTATGTAAATTTTCATTCTTTGATTAATAAATTGCCTGAAGTGGCCGCGTTGGCTCAGGCCGTGGACTGTTTCCCTCTTTGAGGGTTTTAACCACGTCAAAAATACTGGTGTATTGATTTGTGATCTGGTTGTGAGCGGTGTCCTTTTGGTGTTCTTTCTTAGGAACTTACCCTGTAAATTCCTACATGGTATCAGAGCTATTTGAGGGCCGCATCCGTTGGTGATCCAAATCTGAAGCCGGTAGAACTGCATCCGACTGCCGTTTCCTAGATCTGTTGTTTCTGACTGCTTTCGGGCCGAGAGGACTGCTCTGTTGTGTTTGGAGCATCTGTTCCAGTGAGGAACCCCTTTCGTTTCACGCGAAAAGGTTTCCGGTAGCCCTAGTTGCGTCATTTTTTAGATCTGGAGGTATACAGTGTTTATTTGCAGTTTACTGTTATTTTCTCTCTGCTTATTTCGGTTTCGGTTTATTTAGCTTTTTTTTAACCAGATCTATACCTTTCATTTCTGTGTATGCTCTTTGCCCTGTGACTCTGTGCGATCTGGGCAAATCAGAAATAGAAAGGAAGGATTTTTCTCATGCGTATGCTCTTTTCCCTGCACCTTAGTGTGATCTCGGAAAATCAGAAACATTGAGAAAAATATTTAGTTTTTCGGCTAAAGCTAACTTTGAGCCGCAGGGTTCAATTTTTGAAAATATTTAGTTTTTTGGGTAAAGCTAACTTCGAGCTGCAAGGTTCGTTTTCTTTGCATGTCCGTGTTGGGTTTTTTGTTTTTTGTTTTGTAGGGAAAAAGAGCTTTCTCAAAGCAAGCACGCAACCCAAAGCCCCCCCCCCCCGCTCTCTCTCTCTCTCTCTCAAATTTTTTGTATAGATCAATTGGTTCAAAGCTATTTTAAGAGAGTAGAGGTCTTGGGTTCAATTCTCCATTTTGTGGGGGCGGACTTTTTCATTTCCGCACATTCCCGCACTTCGTCGGCAACTTCAACAACTTTTTTTTAAAAAAGCCATAACCTCTTCATCCGGAAGCCTTTTTTAGAGCCGTTTTTTTTAAACCAGCCTAATTTTTTGAGATCTATCCATTGGAACACTTACTTTCAGCATCTTCAGCTTCAGTTTCTGTTGAAATGGAAATTCAATACCAAGTTACCCTTGACAGCACCAACTACTTCCAATGGTTGTCCTACATGGAGGATTTACTTAGAAGTAAAGGTCTCTACCGAATAGCCACAGGCCAAGAAAAGAAACCGAAAGATGAAGACAAGGCTGCTAAATGGGAAAATAGACAAGATCAAGCACGTGGTTTGATAGGGATGTCTATTTCTCCTGATCTTAGATTCCATATTGCAGAACTTGATACTCCTCATGGAGTAATGGAACAAATCAATAAAGTTTTTGGGATTAAAAATGAAATTAGAGCCCATCAACTTGAAAATGAGTTGCTTACATTGGACCCTAATAATTTTTCTTGCATTGAAGATTTCTTGTCTAAGTTCAAGACACTTAGATATCTTTTGGAAGGTGTTAAGGTTAAGAAAGAAGATAGTAACCTTATTTATTCCATCCTTACTAAGTTGGGACCAGCCTACTCTGTATTTGTTTCCACCTTCCATTCTACAAGAGAAGCCTTCATTTCTCAAGGAAAAGACTACAAGCCCCCTTCCTTTGACTCTTTTTGTGATTCTTTAATAAGAGAACAAGAAAAACTCTTACACCTTGGTCTTCTTAATCTTGGAAACTCTTCCAAGAAAGCGTTAGCCACCCAGCAACAACCAAATTCAAAGAATCCTAAGAAGTCATATCCTAAAAAGAATGGTCCTAAACCAAACAAGGGTCCTAAGCAATTTCAGCCCCAAAATGAAAAATCATTTCAGCAAAATGATAAGACCAATAAAAACAAATGGAAGAAGACTGATAGACATTGCAATTTTTGTAATCGAGATGGCCACTTAGAATCAAAATGCTTTAAAAAGATGGAAGCCTTGGAAGTAGCAATGAAGAAGCATAACATTCATTTGGGGCAATCTTCAACTTCAACTTCATCTTCAGGAATGGCACTTTCTGCATGTCATTGTCAATCATCTCAGTCTGGTTATGCATTAAATGTATCTTCTTCTTCTCATTCTCATGAGTGGCTCATTGATTATGGAGCTTCTTATCACATGGCCAAAAACAAAGCCATGTTTTCTTCTTTAAATGATTGTAACACCAAAAATATATATGTTGGTGATGATAGATCTCTTAATGTTGTAGGGACTGGAACTGTTCATCTAGACAATGGTCAGTTTAATGATGTATTATGTGTTCCAACCTTATCCTGCAACCTTCTATCTGTATATCAGATAACTCATTCAGGTGAAGGTAAAATCGTTGAATTTTCACCTCATGATGTTGTAATCAAGGACTTAAAAGATCCTAAACAGATTTTGGCTACTGGCATTGCTGATGATTCTACAAGGTTGTATAAGTTTCACAACTTTGGGTCATCAAATATTCCATCAGTATTTGTTGCTCATGATGATGAAGTGAGCAAACTTTGGCATGAGCGATTTGGTCACTTAAGCTATCGCTCCCTTCAGCATCTATGTAAAGAAAATATGGTGACAGGTCTTCCTATGGTATCTTGCAGAGATGGTGTGTGTTCCGGATGTGTACTCGGAAAACATCATTGGGACAGTTTTGAAAAACGTGCCTCTCGGCACGCCTCAGCCCCTTTACAGCTTGTGCATAGTGATTTATGTGGTCCACTTCCAGTTGTGTCATTCTCTGGTTACAAGTATTTCTTAACTTTCATTGATGATTTCTCCAGACGCACTTGGGTATACTTCTTAAAACTCAAGAGTGAAGTATTTAACACTTTTTTGGCCTTCAAGGCCTTTCTTGAAAAACAATCTGGACATCAAATTCTTAAGTTAAGATCTGATAATGGCGGAGAATATGTTAAAAACACATTCATCAACTATTGCACTGAGAATGGAATTCAAATGCAACATACTGTTCCATATACTCCACAACAAAATGGTGTAGCTGAAAGGAAGAATCGCACCTTAAAGGAAATGGCTAATTGTATGCTACAATCTAAAGGACTTGGTCTTAGTTTTTGGGCAGAAGCAATTAACTGTGCAAATTACATAATCAATCGCACTCCTACTAAGGCTTTAAAGAATATCACTCCAGAAGAAGCATGGAGCTCAATCAAACCAGATGTAAGTCACTTTCGTGTTTTTGGAAGTGAAGCATGGGCCCATATTCCAGATGAAAAGCATAAAGCTTTAGAACCTAAGAGTGAAAAATGTACTTTTGTTGGATATTCTGAAGATGTAAAAGGCTATAGACTTATTCCATTTAAGTCCAAAAATGTTATCATTAGAAGAGATGTAAAATTTGATGAAAATATATCGGCCTGCGAGCCTAGTCTGACGGATGTGCCACCTCTCCCTATCTCTTCTACCTTTGAAAACATTTCTTCTTCAGATGATGAAAGTGAGGATGACAATCCTCCCCCACCATCTCAAGATCCTCCTTTAGATCCTGAGCTTCCAAAATGGGTTCGTGCTACTCGAGATGCAGTAGGTGATCTTGCCGGTGATCCTACAGATCAGCGACGCACATGTTCTCAGTTCGAGAGAGCCTCTTCTTTACTGGCTCAAGCTCCAATAAATTATGATCCTGACACCTTTGCAGAAGCTTCAGGCCATCCAGATTGGGAAGCAGCTATGAATGAAGAATATCATTCATTATTGGCAAATGATACATGGGATCTTGTTCCTTTACCAAAGGGACGAAAACTTGTAAGATGCAAATGGGTTTACAGAACCAAGTATGGACCAGATGGGAAAGTTGATAAACATAAAGCTCATCTTGTTGCTAAGGGCTTTTCACAGGTTGAAGGCATTGACTACATTGAAACCTTCTCCCCTGTTGCCAAAATGAACTCTATCCGCCTTGTTCTTTCCCTTGCTGCCTCTTTCAAATGGGAAGTCCATCAGATGGATGTTAAATCTGCCTTCTTGCATGGGGACTTGCATGAAGAAATCTATATGGAACAACCCATTGGCTTCATACAAATAGACTCCAGCCTTGTTTGTCGACTTAAGAAATCCCTTTATGGTATCAAGCAAGCTCCTCGGGCTTGGTATGCCAAAATGTATAGCTTTCTTTTAGAATCTGGCTTTTCTAGGTGTCATTCTGACAATACTGTCTACACCAAGAAAGTGGGCAACTCTCTTATCATCCTTGTTCTTTATGTTGATGATCTTATCCTTACTGGTAGTGATCCCAACCTTATAAACCATGCGAAGTCTAGCCTCAAAAGGAAATTTGAAATGACAGACTTAGGACACTTACACTATTTTCTCGGTCTTCAAGTCTTGCAATCCAAGGAGGGTATTTCCCTTTCCCAGTCCAAGTATGCTTGTGATATTCTACGTCATTTTCACATGGAAGACTGTAAGCCAGCCCCTTCTCCCTTTCAGTCTGGAGTCAAACTCTCAGTCACTTGTACTTCTCCTGAAGTTGATGCTACCTTATACCGTCACTTGTAGGAAAACTTTTGTATCTAACCCATACTCGTCCTAACCTTTCCTTTGTTGTTGGCCTTGTTGCTCGGTTCATGCAAAACCCCCATGAAAGTCATTGGAAAGCAGCTAAAAGAATACTTCGTTATGTTCGAGGTACAGTTCAGTTTGGAATTCATTATAGTGCCAAAGCATCTCCTCTATTGGTTGGTTTCACTGATTTCGATTGGGCTGGTGACCCTGATGATCGGAAGTCTACTGCCGGTTATGTGTTCACTCTTGGTTGAGGACCTATTACATGGGCTTGCAAGAAACAGGGTGCCATTTCTCTTTCATCAGCAGAAGCAGAGTATCGTGGTGCCGTAGAAGCTAGTAAGGAAGCCTTGTAGCTTCGTCAGATCCTGTCAGAGTTTGGCTTTGAGTAGCAGCATCTGACTACACTTTGGTGTGATAATCAAAGTGCCATTCAGCTATGCAAAGATCCAGTCCAACGTCAGCGCAGCAAACACATTGAACTGCACATGCACTTCATCAGAAAGCTCATTCACGACCATGTTCTTGAAGTGCAATATTGTTCAACAGATGATCAAGTTGTAGACATCTTCACAAAGGCTCTCACTTTATCTTAGTCTAAAGATGCTAAATAAGAAATGGGTCCGCTTTAGGATATAAAGGAGCAATAAAACTTTTTTAATGAAATAGATTTTCCATATTTTTCATATAAAAGTTGCTTTATGAATATTTGGAACCGCTAATCACAAATCGCAATTGTTTAAGACCAATGAACATCCATTTGAAAAGTTGCGATGTGATCAAAGTCATCGCAAAACCCTCATCATAGAGTTTTAATCGAAATGATCCATTTATAGAAATACGATGTGATATAACTATCACATCTCACATATAGTTAATCCCAAGGAATAACTTATGGCATTTCGTTGAAACCTCTCCATGCGATAAGGCTATCGCAATCACATATCACCGATCCATACGAAAACATTGAAACCACTATGTTGAAACTTTGCGATGCAATACAACTATCGCATATCGCGCTCCCCATAAAAGCAAGTAATATATACTATGAAGACACATGATATAGGGATAAATCAATTATAAAGAAATAACACAATTTTCCAAGTTTGAAAAGGAACCTGCCATCCCTACGTGCCAGCTCATCACTCATCACAATCGCAATAATACAAAAAATTCTTTTTAGCATAGCGCTTGTAACTCCCTATTTGCGATATGCGATGGTTCCAGAAATATTAAAATAATACAATAGCTAATTGCAAATCACAAAGTTGCGACACCTATTCTAAAAGGACCGTTGGAAAACTTGCGATGTGACATATATATAACTTTGGCATTAAAGTTTCACGTTACGAAGTTACGGTAAAGTATTAAGAGGCAGTTATGGTTATAGTCCTTTAAGGATTTCATCCGTGGTGACCATGTAAAATGTGAGATATTTTCCTTCTAATGCACATAACTACTTTTAGTCTATAATTAGTTGTATTATTTGCTCTCAAAGTTTTTTGCCTATCACGCTTCTCTCTCTCATTTTGTAGTGTAAGTCTAGAATCACGTAGTTAGTCAAGATGTCTAATAAATCTCGAAAGACAAAAGCTCCCATTACAATGGAATAAGGATAAGGAAAATTGGTGTTAATCTCAGATACTACCTGTCAAGGCCTTGGTAAGATCTCGTGGGAAGGCATATATGCTTTGCTTTAAGGTGAAAATTTGAAGGAGATAGAAGAAGAAGCAACAATTGATGGAATTGATGAAACAGAAAACATGCTAAGTGATTTGGCCAGCTCTTTCCTCCACAGAATAGCAACCAGTTCAAAATTTTTACTATATAATGATCTAGTGAGATGGGTAGTTGAGAGCATTAATATAACAAACAGAACTTTCTTCGCAGCTGATGGAAGGATGTTTGGATCATTCAAACCTGAAGATGTCAGGAGAATTTATCACTTGCCAAATCCTCAATGACACTACAACAAATCATTCCTGGAAGCTTTTGCCAAGGAGAATCAGATAGAGTTAGACCCTATCAAGCAATGGAGACACTTTCCTAACAAGCATAAACATGAATCTTCTGGTATGTACTCTATGGACTCCTTAGCATCTCCATATTGTTATGCTACTGCTATGATATGTAGACTCTTTGGAAACCTCGATTCCGCTAGATTTTCTATTGAAATGGTTCCATTGATAGAAGCAGTGATAAAATCCTTTGTTATGGATTGGGCAACTATTCTATCAGATAAAATGGCTAGTGAAATACTGGATTATACAAAGAACAGATTTGTCACTACCCGAGTTGTGCCACCATTCTATATGAGTGCTTACATAATGGACACAATTTGTTTTAATTCCGACTTTCCCATCCTAGGTTGGAAATGGACTATTTAGGATCCAAACCCCATTCAGATTTATCATAAATACTTATGGAAGTCTGAATACAAGAATCTTTTATACAGGATTTTCGATGGTTTCATTTTACTCGTCCATCAAGCTATCTCTAATAAACCTGCTCCTTAGCTATTTGACGAGGCTAGCATTGCTTTAACCTCAATCAGCAGTTGGTTCGGGAAAGACAGGTTCACTTATATTAGGGTTTTTGGCAGTATTACACATCCTCATGTCCTTCCGCTTTACATTCCAGATAAGCTATTAGCCAGGGAAGTAGCCTATCAGATAGTGGAAAAGGGGATGTCAAGAAACCTTAAAGAATCCAAGAAACAGTTATGGCCTCCCTTTCCTCTTCATTGTCATACCTACTCATTTCATTATTTTAAACATACCAAGAAAGAAGCAGAGAAAACAAATGATATCAGTCTAGCGGTTATCCCTAAAAGACAATATGATCCAAATAAGGTTTCTTTCAATTTCACCACTCAGGTGAAAGTTAGTAGATTCATACATGAGGAAGATGAGTTTAATGACTTATTTGCTTCATCAAAGTTATTCTCAACAGTAAGTCATCTGGCAATATTTAAATTGGGAGCTAAGAAAATGAAAAAGTCATGGAATACAAGAAAAGGAGGTTACTGACAATACCTCTGGATTTATTAAATACTACACCAATCATTCAACAAGCAGAGCACAACGAAGAGCAGGTTATTGAAAAGATTTATGGAGAAGGTGAAACAAGTGAAAAGGCCAATGAGCGGCTAAGCACTGATGTTCACATTGATCCCATATTGATTAAAGAATGGGGACAATTTGATCAACAGATCAAAATCTAGAATGATCCTCAAAACATTATCACATCAGCATCTTCCAGAACATAACGGCCCATTATTCCTGATATTGTGATTGAAGGGACACCCAATAAGAGATAGAAATAATCCCTAGAAATCCTTGAGGAGAGATTACATTGAATATTGAGGAAATTCCACCCTTGGATGTATTTCAAAGCCCAAAACATAGGCCTGTAGTCAAGAGGCAGAGGAAAAAGAGGAAAATAGACCAGATATCATCTGCAACTCCTTAATATGAATTTATGAATGTTATATGGAAGGATTCAGAGGTCAATCCTTCTGAAAAATTGACTAAGTTATCTCAATTTGCAGGGGCATACACAACTACTACAATTGATAAGGCAACTGAAGTTAACTAATTGATCAAAGAAAAGGATCAAAAGATTAATCATCTTGAAAAGCAGTCAATAGTAGAGCAATAGAGGATTAATCGGCTTGAGGAATAGTTGGCAGTAGAGAAACAGAAGAATGAGCAGCTTGAAGTACAATTAAACCTGGAAAAACAGAAAATTGACCAGCAGGCCATTCAAAAACAACAATAACTATCTCAAGAGCTCGAACAGCTTAGATTGGTGCATCAACAAGAGATTAAAGCTAAAGAGGAGCAAATCATGCAGTTACAACTCTCTATAGAATAGTTCAAAGATTATCCCAAGGTTGAGGAGTTTAACAAGGAAGCCTTAGAAGAAAATAAGGCTTTATCTCAACAGCTAAGTCTATTATGCCGGAACATATCTCTTATTGATCCATTATCCATCACAACGACATCACTGATTGACCAACCAGTTAATACTAGGTTAGAATTTGAATATGCGGATGATAAAATCACAAATTACCTCTCCTGGCAAAACATAGAAGAAGGAAGAGCTGCTAAATTACCTAAAATTCAAGAGTTGCATAAAGAGATATTGTTTTCAGAATGGGAAACACAGTTGATAAAGGCAGATAGAGCTACCTCCAAGGCCAGGGCTATAATGAATAATGTTATTGAGCTGGTCAATGATAATTTATATGGTACCAATTTAATTTCTGATTGTTCCCCAGGAAATCTTCCAAAGGCAAAAGTTTTAGAGAACCAATGGAAGCAAGATTTGGACACCAAAGAGGAACAACTTAACAGAGTACAAAGCCTTAACTGGGATGCGTATTGGTCCTTTTTAGTCAAGCCACATAGACAACATATGACTATCAAGTTCCTTGTTGATGTCGTTGATCGCATGATGCCCGAGCTTTCAGATGCCACATACACAGGACAATTACACTCCAGGATGAGTCATCCTCCAAAAATCCAAAACATGCTCTCAATTTGTCAGTTGAGGATACAAGAGAAGAAATAGATGTGATGAATCTTTTCAAAGGCTATCGTAATACTATTTTTGAAATTCAAATCCCATATTTTAATGAAGGCAGTTCCAACAACTCTCAACAATTTTTGTGGACAATTTGTTTTTAATTTTATTATAAAAACCCTTTCATGTTATTTTAGAAAGGGTCCTCAATTTGTATAAAACTATACTTGAGAAGTTTGCACTTCTGCACTTCTTAACTTATTTTTTATAAGCCATGGATCAAGGTTTCAAACTTTTTGTGAAACAGCTTCATAAAGACTTGCATTTTTGTATCTCCTTGGAGTTTCCAAAATAACAAGATTGAACCAGAGTGTTATTTGCATAACGAGACTCAAATGAATTTGGTACTTCTATCACTATTATTTTGTCTTGCTTTTATGTAATTAGCATTCCATTGATTTGTTATTGTTGATGTATTCACATGTTTCAAACAATTCTGTATTATTTCACTTCTGAATGATTTAGAATTGTTATATTGTATACATATGTCAGCCATAAATATTAGTATGTTATGCGATATGTTTTCACATTACTTTGTTTAATTTCTTAAACAAAGTAATCATTATTTAAATGCATCATTTTGTGGATAAGTAAATAGTCTATATTATTATTGTCTGCTAGGAATCATCAAGAATCACATTATTATGAGATCACCTGGGTTATATAGATATATTTGTATATTTTAGAGCTTATAGATTAAACTACCTATCATTATTCTATACATTTAATACACCCATTCATCAAATCATACTTTATTGGGAAACTTGTCCCATAATATCTAGCCGGAGCCACCATAACAAACAGAGAAGGAGCTGCACTAAGGTCCGGATTGGGTGGTTATCCCCAATGTTGGTGCAACGATTTTAGAGGCATCAACAGAGGTCTAGATTAAATATGATGCATAAGTTCTTTCCAGCAAGAAGTCCCGATGGAGTTCATCACGAGGGGAATGAGTTAGTATTTGGAGGGAAAGGATCCAATACTTAACCCCAACATCCAAGACAAGAAGGACTCGGTAGGAACCGAGGTATTGAAAAAGAAGATATTGGATTTTTCATTATTAATCAAAATACCTAAGGCCTGCATAAAATCATGGGGGATATTTTTTATCCCTCTGGCTTCTCGAAGGGAGAATTGGCATAAGAGTGTAACATAGTCTACAAAATGTTTATGGGTTAAAGGAAGATCATTACCTCGAAGGCAGATGCCTCTGATAGAGCTCGAATGAACTACAAATTTTATGTAATGACCCAAACCTTCTGCAACCAAAATGAAAAGGAAAGGGGAGAGAGGGTCACCTTGATGTAGACCTCTTGAGGGATTAAAATTTCTTGATGGGGAGCTATTGATTAAGATCGAGAACACCAGGGAGGAGATAAGGGATGAAACCCAATCAATCTACCGGGGGTCAAAACCGAAGGCCTTCAAAATATTCAGTAAAAAGGACCAACTAAGGAGGTCATAGGCTTTGGAATGGTCTATTTTGACTAACATTCTCTTGGATTTGAGATGTTTGAGGGAATGAATGAATTCTTGGGATGTTATGACACCATCAAGAATTTAGCAACCTTGAAAAAAACAGGTTTGTTTAGGAGAAATAAAAGAATGAAAAAGTGGCTTAAGTCTCTTAACCATGATGGTTGATAGGATTTTGTAAATACAATTACATAAATAAATAGGGTAGAAACCCTGAGGATCCTTAGAATGAGAATATTTAGGAACTAAAGTGATAAAAGTGGAGTTAAGAGTAGGATGTACCTTTTGAGATCTGTGTGATTCCTCAACTACCTCCAGGATGTCTTGACCCATGAAGTGCTAGGTTGCCTGAAGTAATTCTCCCGTAAAAGCATCTTGTCCTGGAACTTTATTCCTAGACATCCCTTTGACCACTTCCTTGAATTTCTCCATGGTGATACCCCACATTAATGCTAGGTTCTAGTCCCTCTTGACCAGTTGAGGAGTACGTCTTTTTATACTCTAAATAGCTACCGATCTGTTCAGACATGGCTCAAAAAGAAGGATATGAAAATAGTCCACCAAGGGGTTTTCCATTTCATCATGTTGGACGAGACAATTCCCTGATGGGTCTTTTAACAAGAAGATCTCGTTATGTTGGCGATATTAAATCATGGCTTTGCGAAAGAAACAAATGTTTCTCTCCCCTTCTTTGAGCCACTAGATCCAAGATTTTTGTATCAAGAGAATTTCCTCTTGCTTTCATCTTTCTTCAAGCTAGGTCAGGATCTTCCATTCCCCTATTGCGAGGGCCCCATAGTGTCCTTTAGTGATCATCCATTGTTGAATGTTTTGCATTCCCTCCTGGAAGTGGTTTTGTCTTTCATGATAAAAACCAATTATGTTTTGTTCCACCATTTTATCTACTGCTTAAGCTCCTTCATTCTAGGTTGGAAGAAATGCATGTAGTTTCTTCCTTGCATTGAGCATGATTACCACCAGTTATCTATTTTACCAAGAAAGTAGGGTTTGTGAAGCCGAAAGGACTCAAATATGAAGAATCTATTTCTCGCCGCTAGTTTCAAATCCATCCCCAACTAGATCAGACAGTGATCTGACCTGAGGCATGAAATAATTGAAGCTTTAAAGAAGATGTCTCTACATATAAGGTTTCCTAATACTAAGAATCTATCCAAACATGAGGCTGCCTCATGCTAAGCCCATCATCGATTATTCCACATGTAAACGCCATTATTGGTAGGTATATCTACTACTTTTATATCTAAAAGCAAACCTTGAAAGATCTCCATCTCCAGATCTTTTCTTCTGATCCCTCATGTTTTCTCCTCAATCGACGTGATGACGTTAAAGTATCCCCTAATGATCCATAATTTTTCTGGGCACATATTCCTTAGCCTTCCTATATTATGAAGGAAAGCGGATTTCTCTCCTGAAATGTGAGGGTTGTAGGCAGTGGAAAGCAATGCCCATTCCCATGTGCCAATGTGTCTGAATATTCCAGAAATAATTCGAGGCATGCTAACCCATTGTTCAAAAAGGATCCCAGAGGGGTTCTAAAGAAAGGAAAGCCACCCTATGCTTCCTTGGGTGTGCAATGAAATCACCTCTTATAAGAGTCACATGCTACTTATAATTACCTTAAGCCTCGCTTCAGACACCTTAGTTTCTTGAAACATCACAATGCTCAACTTTTCTTGCTTTAAACATTCCTTCAAATACCAATGTTTACCTCAACTATTGAGGCATCTTACATTCTAGGAGATTACAATCATTAAGAAGATTTTTTGATTTGGTGGAAAACTGTAGAGAGTGGCACCACCTGTCCTGAGTTCACTAGCAGGTATTCAACCGTCTGTATTGACTCCTGTAAATTCTTGCAGCCCCATTTTTTACCTCCTTTTCTTTGTCTTTGTTTGGCTTGGTATTGTTGGAATGTTTCCCAATACAACTTATTTTGATCGTTCGATATGAATCTCTCATCTAGTTTCTGCCATTCATTCAGTAGCCACTTCAGTACCTGTTCCTCTGCGCTCAAATATTCCTTTGATCCATATATCTCCATATTGATTTGATCCGTGGGCAGTTCATGTTCTCCCTTGTTTGAGGGTTCTTCTTGAGCTGTTTGTTTGGGTTGTGGGTTCAGTTTTGGCAGAGTCCTAATAGTCGTAGCTTCTTTCTGTTGAGTTTCTGCCTTTGAGCTTTCACCCATTTCATGCAAAACTCCAAATCTATTCTAATTTTCAGGATTTTTTTGCGGCTGAGTAGAAGGGTTTTCCAGAGGGGATTTCATATTTTGTTTCATGTACGAGGCTTCTTGGAAACCCTCATTTTCATCCTTCAATTGGGTTGATTCATTTGGGTAGTTTTCTTCCACCGAATCATTTGCTTCAAGGGAAAACCTTTATACAAATGGCCATTTTCATGGAACCTTCTGCAATGAAAGGGGATATTTTCATAGTGTAGTAGTTTCCTCCACACCTCATCCTAGTATTATAGTTCCGCAAATTCACGAAGAGGATATGTGATATTCATATAAACACAAATCTAGGCATATGATATATATCTCCCATGGCAAGTTGAATTTGATACTTTGACAAATCTTCTAATGGAGTTACCTATCCCTTCCATAATTTTTGGATCCTAGGGGTCAACTAGTAAAGCACAAAGTCAGATCTAAAATGGGGAAGCCATGAATTTCTCATGATTTGGGTTCTAGAATTCTTCCCAGAATCACATGAAGAGACCAGCGTTGTAGTAGAAATATGGGCCATTTTCAAAAATACTCTCCTTATCCTCCAAACTGGTAAAAATGACTATGAAAAAACCCTTGGCTCCTGATTTTAAGTCAATATGGCCTTTCGGCTGCCATTTTATTTTGATCCACTTGATCAGATCTCCTTCTGAAGGCAAAATTCCAATAAACATATAGATCAGGGCGTGGTGCTTCATTAATTTTTTTTAGTTTTTAAATTTGTTGATAGGGATCACGAATCTTGGCTTCTTATTTTCCTTGGGAAGGCGTTACTCTCTCAACTTAGATTTCCACTGAGATCCCATAAATGGTCTGTTATTAGGGGTACCCCCTTGATGTGTTGTTGTGGACATTTTTTTTCCAGCTTAATTCACCTACAGCCACACTTCAATAAGAGGGATCTCTCCCCTCCCCATGGGGACACTTATGCAACCTGTCAGCGTTCGCTGATAAGAAGGAGACGACTGAGAAAATTTGTAGGTCTGACACTATAAGGACTTCAAAACCTCCTTCGACCATGGCAGGATCGAAAACCTCCTCTGACCATGGCGAGATCGAAATCGTTTCCTTAAGGTTCTAGAGGACAGTGTGCCAGGCCTTGGTAGGGAGAAAGTCTTCTGAGTTGATGATTAGGAGCTCAAAATGTTCCAAAAATTCAAAGTTTTTAGATCATTGTGGAAACTAAAGGACCGCATAGATCTCGTTGCTATAAATCAAGTGCAACTCATTTCGTCTGAAATGAACTCCGTATGGCCTTAGAAACGAGTTTTGTTCAATTTGACAAACATGCAAATTTTAGAAAAAAAAAGGGACAGCACAGTCAGCAGTCTGCACTACGGACATGGCGCTGAATGTGTAAGTTGAGGTGACATGGCAGGTTGATTGGGCAGTGGATTTTCTCTAGCAAATCAGAAGGTGACAAGTGTCACTCCATGACAGGTGTACAATGGCAGTGTTATACTGGTGAGTTGATGGCCAACCACAATTGCCATGTGGCCCAACCCTAGGCCACCACATGGAAGCCTGAGAAGCCATTAAAAGTTTGTTCAATGACCGAGTAGAGGCCACAAGAATTGAAACTGTAACCTCCCAACACACAACACAACACTTTACCATTACACCACACCTAATTCCTTAACATGTATAGTCAGTGACATATTTTTGAATACAATCCAACAAAGGTTTGGGGGGAGACCACTAGCATAACCGTCGGTGGAATTCCCATGTGAACGTGTCGAAAAAATGCATAATTAACGTCCCCCAAAATGAAACTGTCGGGGTAAACTTGATGTCACCATGTGACCTATCCCAGAAACCACTGAGTTGTAAGCAATAGAGGATTGGGCGGGGCAGGAATTAAGTGCCCAGCCTGGTCCCATATCACCATGTGACTCGATTTTTTGGTGTGAAGTCCTTGGAGGTGAAACTAAGTGTCCTACAATTTCGCTCACCTTTTGTGCAATTTTGCGCTCCATTAGAGTATTTTTGGGGAAAAATGTAGGATGGTTCCGAAATTTTGGGAAATTGTAGAGCGAATATTGGGAAAGCTAGGAGAATTCATAACTTCTATAGTTTGTGACCAAATGGGATGCAAAAAGAGGCTAGGAAGCCATTTTTTGACATTTTGGACTCGTTGGAGTAGGTTTTAGAATCAAAGGAGCACTTATAGATAGGATTTTTGCAGATTGAAGTCTATGGGTGCCATGGTCAACTAGAGTGTTGATTCAGTCTATGAAGGACTTTGAAGATGGAGATAACCTTGTAGGGGTTTTCTAGCCTCCATGTGCTTTCTAAAATAGCTATTACATCATTGTTGTAGCTTTTATTCCTCTTTTCTCTATGTTTTTTGCATGAGAGACTTGTTTATGTACCTCAAGTGGATTGTGGTATTGTATGCTCATTGAAGTTGAATTATGGGATCTTGGTGCAAGATGCCTCTGTTTCCTAAAAGTTTACATGTTTGAATGTAGGGTAAAATGTATATGGAGTGATAACTATTGCAGAAGTTTGTTTCTTTGAACGAGAAACTAACCATTCCATTTCTCCACACTTTATGTACTCTTCTATTCCTAAACATTGAGCATAATGAGAAGGGGTCGTGCCATTAGAGGTGATCCAAGGAGATGTAGCCCAGGAGGGGTGAACACCTTCAATAGTTGCTGGTGTATTACTGATTGATGCATACTTCCATTCAGTGTTTTGAATTCATGTTTAAATTCTTCATGAAAATAACATATATAAACACACATAAAAACTCATACTTTTACTTGCTATTTTGGAGTACAAACCTCAAGCACATTTTTGTATTCCGATGAGGATCTTAGCATAAAAAGTAATATTCCAAATTCAAATCCGTTTGGTCTCAGAGCATAGCTTTTCTTTGTGCAAGGAGGAATTGACTGTGGTTTGAAAGTGAATATGTTTTGAAGCTCAAGTGAGGAGAAGGTTTTGGAAAGGATAGCAAGATTGTTACAATCTCTACCACTAGTTCTACCTCAAGTTGCAATAGAAGCTTCAAGCAAAGCATGCCCAAGGAGGAGATCCTGCGAGAATGTCAGAGTATGTGAAGGCTTTTAGAAAGGATTTCTTAGACATGGAATAAATGGTGAAAGTCTGCTATGAAGAGAGGAATACCAAATTTCAAGGTGAAATCTCTAGACCTCCAAGAGGAGAATGTTCTCTAAAGGAAGAAGGTAACAAGAATGGTGATAAACCACCATCTTCTACACAATATTCATGCTTTTAGACAACTCTTATGAAAGATGCTAGTGTAGAAATTCCCTCAGATAATGAAGATGGACAAGTTTGTAACTTTTGTCCACATGATGTGGAGTTTGAGGTACTATCAACACCCAAATTCAAGGAGCTGAAAGAAGGGAGCCAAAGAGTCCAAGAAGACAAATCCAAAATCAAACAGATTTTGAAAAGATCTTTCTATGACAATCAAGAGATGAGATAAATGGTAAGCATTTACATGCCTCTTCTTTACATGAAAGTGTTGATGTAAATTCATTTGAAGCCTTTGAAAAACATAGTAAAGGCATTGGTTCCAAGCTCTTGACCAAGATGGGTTACAAGGTAGGAGGCCTTGGAGTGAACAATCAAGGAATTAGAAATCCAATTGAGGCAAAGGCGAGGCCTTAATATGAAGTCTTAGGCTATTTTTCAAAAGAAGAATGGTCTTCTAGCGACAAATCATGGGTATCATGTTCCTTTTTCCGTAAGAGAGGACATGAGGAGGCAAGATGTTGGAATTTTCATCCAGAATTGGTACATACTTGGTTTCTCAAGTATAAGGAGGACTTGAAGTGCAAAAAATCTCCAAAGAGAGATGAACAAGTTGAAGAAGAAACAAAGCTAAGTTCTTCTTTCCATGAAATTTGCTCACGCAAGAAGTGTAAGCCAAAGGACAATAAAGAGAGGTATAATTGTCTTGTTAATTCAAATGCTTTTCATAATGGAAAACAACATGTTGATTTGAATAACATGTTGAGGAATGTGTTTCCATGCACCTTTTTCCTTTCATCTAACCAATGTGTAGATACGTGCTATAAAATGAAAGGAATCGTCAAGAATATGTTTATGTCTAATGGAATTGAAACCGAAAAGAGAAAGTCTCATCCAAGGTTAAAGACACGTGAGCCAAGAGAAGCTCAAAAGAACTTTTGCACTCACTGCAATATCAGTGGGCATTGGGTAGAGAAGTGTTGGAAATTTTTTCAACAACTTCATCTTGTCAAGGGCAAGAAAATTATTCAAGCATCAGAAGAGGAAGCGACACAAGAAAAAGTGGCGCAAGATGTGACCATCCCTGAAGCAGCTCTAGAAGGATAAAAGTTAAAATAAAGGGTTGATTTACCTGGTTGGGTAAGAAATGGGTGGACTATTTGTCCATTTGAAGTTTGTAAATATTTTGTTTTGAACTAGTTGCATATCCCCATAGTTGGGAAATGTGTAAAAAGTGATGTTCATAAACAAATCACTTATATGCAACAATGTTTTCTTTGTTATTGTTATGATAGTTTGGCTTGTTGATAGTCAATTTGAATGGAAAATTTTGGAGTCAAGTTTATACCATCTTGTAAAATTCATTTCTATTTGTAGTTTAAGAAATCATTTTAAAATTGTTGTATGAGTTGTTGCAACACATTTAGTATATTACAAATGTGTTAAGGACTCAAGTTATACAAGTATTCACTATGTGAAACTTGTTTTGGTTCATTTGTCAAAGTATTTTTGGGATCTATTCTAGTGGCTACAACCACCCTCCAAAATTTTGCCTCAGCCTCATTTTAGAGCCTTCCTTCCAACCTTCATAACAACTTTCCTTGCTTCATCAAGTTCCCAAGCTTCAGTGTCTTTCTTGCACAAAGGAAGCCTGTCGGTCACATCTTGATCCATTCCCCTCATGGGTTGTTCACCCGAACTTGGCCTAGCTATATGTTGAGTAGATTCCCCTTTAAAATTGTGCATTTCTAGAGGTGTTATAGACATTTTTGTGCCTTGAAACACTAAGCATGAAATGTCAATAATCTAAGGGATCCAAAGTCCCTAAACATGTTGTTCCTACCCCTAGAGGAACAAGGCTAACAAACCACATCAATTCACAGAAGTTCTCCACCTGAAACTGCTCAAAAACAAGTCAATTCAGGATCATGTCAACTGCTCCACTGACCATCTACGCTAAATGTCAGTGGCTCCACTGTCTACCTGCGTTGAATGTTAACTCCAACACTAGCTACCTGCGCTGAGCGAGTTTGGACATGTGGCAGACTCATTCCTCAAGGTGTCAGAGCCCAGGAAGCTTCCAAAATGACACCTGCCTCAGGGAATTCGACTGGTGATGAGTAAGAGGTTCCAAATCTCCAAGTGGAAGAAAGAACCTCCAAATGGACTCAAGAACTAACAGAGGGAGAGGACACTAGTCAGATCTCAAGCTGACTCATCCTCTCTCCAAACATCTATATATGGATCTCTCCTCCATGAGATCCAGAGGCTGGAATTTTGTTATTGCAAAGAATTGCTGTTGGTTTGAGACTGGAATCATTGGGTGCTTAATGCTTTGAAGGGAGGTGAAGATAGGAATTCCATTCTGTTGGGAAGGAGATGCTGGATTGGAGCCCTCTGGGTTGTATCTCTTCTTGAACCTTGTTATTTATCAATAAAGCTATCTTGGTTTTCTCCTATATACTGATGTATCTTTGATGTATGATTGCATTAGTGTATTTGATTTACTTCTAATCCTAAATCATTTATGAATATGAATATCTGCCTTTGTGTTGTGTTCTTCTCTTGTCTCAAGTAACTGTTCTCTTGTCGCAAGTAGCTGTTCTCTTGTGATCTTGCAGGAAGGCAAGTAGCTATTCTCTTGTGGTTTTGTGAGGAGGCAAGTAGCTGTGAACACCCAAAGGAGAAGAGGATCTAGATCGAGGGACAAACGGAAGACACCGGTAAGTCCATTGATCTCTCTTCTTTCCCATTTCATAAAGGAAGAAACCAGAATAACTGTCTCTGTTTGTTGCTAAGGCACTGTCACACCTTAGGTGGATAGGATCGTCCTGCATAGGCATTTTTCCCCACAACAAGAGGGCAACCAACCTTCTCTCTAGAAAATGTGCAATCCTCTCTAGCAACCTGCTGGGCTCTAGGATTGCGCAATCCTACCTGCCAACATTCCCAGTAGGATTTGCTCAAATTTCCCCAGCAAGGTTTCCCAGCCCAAAATTTGCACAAATCTTGGTAGCAGTCAGCTGCTCTGCCTAGAAATTGTAAAAATATCTTAGGAAACTAGCCTAGATCCCTGCCAGAAATGTGCATTTTTCTCCAACAATCAAGTAGTCTCTTGCATGTGCAACTGAGTTAACCGGTTCCCTCGAGGACTGAGAAAATTAGACTTACATGCATGGGTTTCTTCTCCCAAGACAGCATGCAAAGGAATCCATTATTTCAGGGATCTATTTTTAGCAGTTTGAGGTTACATGCAAGGAGCAATTCCGAAACCTCCCACCAAGTGTTGCTTCCCCTAGATTTGTGGCATGCATGTCACAACCTCTATGTTATCAAAACTCATCAACCGGATGTTGTAGAGCTCATTCCTCACATCAACCTTGTAGCTGTGACTTCCCACATCACATCTAGGATCAGTTAGCACATTCAGCTTAGTTGTTTTTGGGTAAGCCTGCTTCCCATGCCTTGTGCTGCATTTCTGTCATTTTTTGTGTTTTCACTTATGGGAGTACTGTTTTCTTCATTTGTTTGAACACTTGTTGACATTTACATATATACTAGCTTGTCCTAGCTCTGTTTCATTTTTTGTTCCTATCTCATTGTTGTCGCATGCATGAAACTATTTTGCATGGATGTTCGCCCAACCGACGAACTGCCTCACCTACATGCATATTGATTTGTTTGTTGAATCTTTCATTCATGTTTTGCATGCCCTGTCAATCACTTCTGCTATCACTTAGTGTTAGCATGCATTTACTATCTTAGTTGCTTTCAGTTGCCCATCGGTGAGTCAGGCCAACCTTGGCCCGCACTCTGCTTTCATCAAGGCTGCATTGCGCAATCTACGGAAGGAAGGTTCACCTTCCTCTCCAGATTTGTGCATTCCTCCCTGTGTTGAAGTAAAATTCTAAGTGCAGACATAAACAATTCCTCTAGCCCAATAGCAAGTCTACCCACAAACAAGACATTCTATGGAAGATTTCCTTAGGTTATAACCAATTAAGAGGGTCTACCTCTTAGTATGCTTATCTCGTTTGGTGATGGCCTTTCTTGATCGCTCCATCTATCTCCCGTTTCCTTCTTCGAGCACCTAAAACAAGTAAACAACAGAAAACAACAACCATGATAATAGACAAATCATATTCAACCTACTTAACAGGTCAAGGAACATTAAGCCATAAACATGTGAGATGACATATTATGTAGGAAATCAATCAATACTTGCACATATATTAAATCAAGAAGAGATTACAACTGTTGTCTTGAGATTGGTGTTCTCCTCTGACAAATCAGAGTTCCCACACACTTCCATTAGCATTCCATGATGGCATCAGCAGTGGTAGTTTTAAGGCTCTTCCCTTTATTCTTCAAACTAAACCAAATTCACAATTCTCCCTCACACACGACTAGAGAGCTACAACTATGAATAATTTTCTCATTACTCCACAATCAAAACTTCAACCAGAGCCTAATTAGAACTAGCTTGTGCTTGGCGAAAAAGGAGATTTTATAGCATGGATGGAAGCAAGATGATTTCTCTTCTTATGGGAGAATGTCTTATCTCTTGAGGTAGTTCCATCCTAGTAGAGGAAAGGAGCCCAAACTGATCTCCTTGACTCCATCCAGCCTAACCATCTACCAAAATTTTGATACGAAGCTTCTAGAGCTAGAAGCTTCGACTCCTTATTTAAAAACTTTTTAAAAGAGGATCGATGCAACTAGAACAAGGCTCAGTCGCTCCAGTTGGCACTAGGGACAGTTATAATCCCTGCATATTGGTGTGAGGATGACACGGGTCATTAGGTCAATTCTTGTAAACTAGGAAAAACAGAAGATTTTTGGGAAATGATGCAAAAGGGAATTGTTCTGCTCAGGAAGAGGGACACAATGGGAGTTTCTTCATGAAGGGAAAGCATGTAGGGTTCACTATAGAGGTCCTCTAGGATCATGTAATGGGGAGTATAAGGACAGTGACAAAATGTTCTATAACAAATTCCCCCTAAAGCGTGAAGTCTGAACTAGAGTGAGGGGTGAAATTCTTTATGAATCAGTGTGGGGAACCAGAGTCCATCATCGAAAAACATGAAAGCAAGTACAAATACATATACATAACTGAGAACTTTGTCAAATGATACATGAATTGTGGTATGGACATAGCCATCCAAAGAAAAATCATGCAAATGGATCCAGGTATGGGCACAACCATCCGATAAAGAGGATCATATCAAAACCAAGCTATGGTCGCAACCATCCAATAATGAGAAGGATCACATATGACAACTCATGGTATGGTCAAAACCACCCATATGAAAGAGACATGTATATCCACATGATCATGTCACATCGCCTTGCAACCCAGACTTTTGTAATCTGAGCCTAGGGTCTTGCGCTCCAGCACGACCTGATGAAAGTACAAATTCTTACATGTGAATAGATGTTTTGAAGTAGAACATGCTCGAAAATCGCTTGATTACTAGTCAATGATGTAATCTATTAACAAGCGTGAGAGAAACCACCAATAACGACAATGGTCCTCAAGGTACTATCAATACAATTCACTAAATGTGAATGAAGGAACTAAAGTCGAGAACCCATGAAATCACCCAATCAAAAGCTAATGATGTGAACCATTCATCTAGTGTGAAGAACTTGCCATTAGGGCATGCAAACTAGAAGGCAGTCTCTCGGTTAACTTCCTGGATAATGAGCTCAAGTCGATAGGAAGTGATCGTGTCGAAGGAGGGCCATAATGTATCCCACATCATCGACATGAGACAAAGGGATGAAAAATGATTTTGGATGATACAGAGAATTAGGAATAAGTGTAACTGCATAATAACAATTCTTGAACATATCGGCGACACGACTGGAAGTTTGGCAGCTTTTGGATCCATAGGATCGGCGGTCATGATGACGTGGCAGAGATCAAATGGAAGGACAACATAAATGGCCCAACCCATGAAGGTCAATGATAAAAATGAGGATATCCCAACCCAACACGAAGCAGAAAGTGTCATGTTCAAGAGTGAGCTGCCAATGCAACTGATTGAATTTCCAAATTCCCCCCCACCATTCCTGGCAGGTACCCCAATTATTTTTTATCGAAAGCGTGAAGGGGATAGGATATGATTTCACTATAAGTTCATCCTTCAGACGAATCCGACATAGTAAGTTTAATGAGCCCTAGGAAGGAGAATCTCATGTTCGTCATGGTGATGAATCCGATGTCGTTTAATATTTTAACGAGTCCGAAAAAGGTGTAACTTGGTATCTTTTTCATGTTTAGGGATTTTGAAAAAAAACACGAAAAAGAAAACTCCACATGGTCCCTTTTCATACATTTTTGTCTCTCCAACCCGAAAAGGTAGAAAGAGATACTCGAGAGAACCACTTGACCATTTCAGTCAAGGAGTACCTTTTTCGTAAATAGTGCATCCCAATCCAAAAAAGGGTAAATGTATATTGGGCGCATAATAATTTTCATCCATTAATGAGTTCAAAACAACAAGATATCATTGATATTTTCGTGTTTAAATGGTCGGAAAAGAGCTTGAAAGAGGACCCCCCATTTTTTCTCTTTTACAATTCAAAAGGGAAAAATAATCAACAATATTTTCATATTTTACAAGTCAGAAAAGAGCTCAAAGATGACTCTTCCTAGAGGAATGAGTGGCATAAATGGTAGCAACTGGTTCCAGCAATGGTGGAACTACTCAAAACATGTAATGGTCAAGAGGCTGGCTAATAAAACCACTCATCACTATGGTTCCTCATGAAAGGAAAAAACAACTAATTGAAATCATATGATCAGCCAAAGAGATGGTGGCGATGGAATAAAACATCCAGGGCTCATCTAGTAAAAATCAACTTATTAAAATGGCAATCAGGAGATGTAAATCGGGCATGGGTTAATTTTTACACAAGCTTGAACCATGGAGAACTCTGCTTGGATTAGTTTCATTGCTTGAAATGAAAAAAAATGCTTCAGATAAGTTCGCATGCCCCCGGCATAATGAATCAAACGAGGTACATGCCCCCCAAGCTTCATTTCATTCAGCTAGGTTGATAGAATGAAGGTTCACTTTTGAGATCCAGAAAAGGCTCGACTGGGATCTTACAAGATCTTAATCAAAGATTTGATTTGGACTAGGAATTTGCTTCATTTCTTAATGAGGTTGACATAGTAAAAGAGCTATGCTTGTGGCCCTTATTTAATTTTTTAACGAGGTAGATACAGGAACAAACTATCATTTGACATCTTGATTCATTTTTTAATGAGCTTGTTGCAAGACAAGGAACTATGCTCATATCCCTTGTTTCATTTTTAATGAGCTTGACAGAAGACATGGAACTGTGCTCTAACACTTTGTTTCATTTTTTAACGAGGTTAACAGAAGACCAAGAACTATCCTCATGACTCCTTGTTTCATTTTTTAATGAGTTTGACACAAGACCAAGAACTATCCTCACATCCCTTGTTTCATTTTTTAACGAGCTTAACACAAGAAAAGGAACTATGCTCATATCCATTGTTTCATTTTTTAACGAGCTTGACACAAGACAAGGAACTTTCCTCATTAATCTGATCATGGACCATATGAGAACATGGCCCCCAATAGGTCTTCACTAGATGGAAGAACCACTCTCTAGGAAGAATACATGTCATTTGGTACCAAAGACAAATCGAGTTCTGATGCCCCTAGTAAATAATGTACTATACCATCTGTGTGATCATCAGCATATGTGGAGATGGAATGAGTAACCACATAATTGACCTGTTGTGGGGAAGGTACTACTTGCAAAAAATATCTGATAAGGGATGAAGGTTGCAAAGAAGGCACCTGGTGACCAATGAATGACAATTGATCAATGGTCACTATTCCCCCTTTCTGTGGAAAACAAACCACATGGAGAAGCGAAGAAAGAAGAGCTCCCATGACATAAACAAAATCACGTCCAAGGAGAATATTGAAATCTAAAGGACCTTGGACTACCATCATGTCTATATAGATGGTCTTCCCTTCCAAAGGAATAGGGAACTTTGGAAGGACCCCTCAGGGTTGACTGGTTCCTCTGTTGAAAGCCAACAGATTTTGAGTGACAAGCACAAGTTGTGGGGGGCCCAAAGCTTGCCAAGTAGTAGAACACATGATGCTAAGAGATACGCCTTCATCTAATATAGTTCCATGTACTACCATATTTTAGGCTTGTACTGTGATCTGGAAAGGCACATAAGATGGAAGGTGGAAAGCAGTTAAGTGACTCCAATCGAAAGAAATGACAAAACTACTTGGTGGAGCCATCATATGATTGCCCCCATGTTGTACAATAATAGGAGAAGGACTCTCCTAAACAACTGGGATGGGAGGGTCACTCTTCGATTCATGAGAATCTGAGAAGATGAGAAGAACATGAGAAGTATGATCACCACTCTTTTTGGGAACAGAGTGAACAACTGAAGGTGGAGCCAAGTCGACACTCTTTTCGACTAATGTTTGGTCAGGAAGAGGCAAAAGAGAGTCATGCTGAGGAAGAGCAGGATGGGAAAGAGATGAATCCAAGTCAATCTCTTTACCAACTAGGAGAGGTTTAGAAGAAAGCCTTTGATAACCAACATGAAGTTGGGGTGGAGGAGCTGTAAGGTTTTCCAGAAATTTAGAAGCTTTATCCATAAGAGGACAAAGGTGAACAAGATTTTCTCCTTCACATAACCTATAGGGGAGTCTAATATTTCTCTGCTTCTTACCATCATTAGCTGAAGGTGCAGCGTCGACATGATCTCCAGAGGTCGATGAGGATGGTTGGTTCAGGTCTTGAGACCATACCTCTAAGACTCTAGGAATGCCAGGACAGTCTCAAAGGATATGGTCACCCTTACACAGCTTGCAAGGGAATTTAACCTTCCGTGAAGGATCATAAGGTCTATCTACAGGAGGTGCATTTGGAGTAACAACTGTATGGTTGGCCTCTCGCTTATATGACATCTTCTTCTTCGTCTTTTTCTTCTTCTTCTTAGCCTCCTGTTTACTAGATTTAAAACATTCACCATGCGAAGTAGAAGAGGAAGAGGAAGAAATAGGGGAATAAGGGGAGAGGTCAACCTTAGAATCATCGTGACATGATTTGGATGAAGGGGATGTTTGGACAGGAGTCGGGACACTCGGGACCACCCAGGTTGAAAACAACCAAATAGGTAGACCAATGGTTAACCTAAGAAGGGACAACGTCGCCATATAAGGAGCACCAACGTTTCTAAAAGAAGGAATAGGACCAGGATTCCCATCCAAGGGAAATCCTTGACTAGTAGATTCTGGAATTGTTTCCATTGGAATCGATCCTAAAGAATTAGTAAGTAATATAACTTTAACTAGGAATATTTTGTGGGATGTAAATTTTAGAAAACTGAAACAAAACTTTGTCTTTTCATGTCTTAAGAGTCAAGAAAAGGGAAAAAGGTGATTCTAGTTGCTTTTGAAGTTAACGAGCTCAAAAGGACAAGTGCTCGATGATATTTTAAATTTAACGAGTCAAAAAGACCAAAATGGTTGCTCCGGATAATCTAGGCAAACAGAGAAGTATGGGTAGGGAGTCTCCCCAGATGTTGTATTCGATGTGTAACATTTACAAGGCAGCAGACTCGACTTAATATGGATAAAGGATTGCAGATCTATTGGAGTATCCCTTGATATACATGACAATACGAGGAGCAAAGGTCTCTACTAGCATTGTCTAGTGCTGAATCGAACGATAGCTGCTAGGTTTAAAGATGCTGGAACATGTCTCTAGCCTAGACCACTAAATGTGAGCATTAAGTTTCAATGCTTCCTTAGGTTAATTCAATAAATTTTAACAGTTGATCTTGAGTTAGATTTCAATTACAAGGCCCTACTGCTGTCATCTCAAAAAAATCCTACATGCATCTATATGAGAAGAGAGATCTTTGTCTTCGATCAAAATCAACACTAATTGAGGGATAGAGAGCACACAATCAATGCAATAATCAAAGAACGAAATGTTTCACTAAAATATGTCCTAAACGCACTTAGTCTTCCCTTAACAACAAAATAAGTTTCATTTCATTTCCATGCCTATGATGATGTGATTCAAACTTCTTAATAATGCTACTAATGCAATATTTTCACTTAAGTAAACTAGAATGATGTTCTTCTTTTCATAAAATGCAAAATGATTCTTTCACATAAAACACTTTAATTAAAATTTTCCCAAGTTCGAATAAACAAGCATCGATCAAACCCAAAGCATGATAAATGAAACTAAAAGAAAATTCTTCCCTGAATCGAACAAACCAAACACATAAATGCTTCAATCGACAAACCAAGCAATGTAATCTATGGTTGGAAAGAGAAAAGAGACACTCAAAATAAGAGAACAAATGAGACTCTTTCACTCATTCAATTGAAAATGAAGAAATGTAGATGTTGCGACTGAAAGATGGATTAAATGAAGCATCAAATCAACAACTTGACATAGTGAGTAAACAAACAAATGAATGGTAATTGACCTAGATTCCCTAGGGTCATAGAAACCACCCAAAAAAATAAAAAAATAAAGCAATGAAACTTCAAGCCATTCAATCAATCAAAACCAACAAACAAAGCATCCTAGTCACTTCTGGGAAGAAGAAGAGAGTCTGAGGGTCAAGACACACTGGCACTAGAATGGGAGAAATTCTGATTTTTTTCTTAACTCAAAGACTGGCACTACTTCCTAACTGACAACTAGGGCCGATAGGCACAACCAACACGACTGACTAGTACTACAACTAGCATTGATAGCCTGATTGGTGTGACTGCCTAACTGACAACTAGCGTCGATTGAGGGATTCAAGGAAAAAGTAAGAAAGAACTTCACACAAGGCCAAACTTAACACATTAGAGGGTGGGCTAAACCAAGCAAGCACATAAACCAAGCTAAATGAAGATTTCTAGTCAGGGAGAACACAACCTAAACAAGCTACAAGGTAGAAATCAAGGGAGCTAGACACACTAGTCGAGTTCTCGGGTGAACCCTAATCTTCACCTACAGGAATCGGTGCACTTGCCTAACTGACAACAAGCACCATAAGGGGTTTGGAGTGATTGTTTCTAAATATATCGCGCTAATCAGTGCGATTGATAGTGAAATAAGCACGCTAACTGAGGATGCAAGGAAAAAATAAAAAAAGTCAAAGGCTGAGATGAGACTTCCTACTATAAATTTCAGACCCAAAGCACTAAAGAAGGCAAATCAGACAAAACTAAAGGAAAATGGAAAAACTAGAAAATTTCACATAAAACCATGAAATTTCAAGAAAGCAAACAGAAGTATTGGATCCCCAATGGAGTCACCAATTTGTGGTGAAGTAAAATTCTAAGTGCAGATAGAAACAATTCCTCTAGCTCGATAGTGGGTCTAGCCACAAACAAGACATTCTATAGAATATTTCCTTAGGGTAGAACCAATTAAGAGGGCTTACCTCTTACTACACTTATCCTGTTTGGTGATTGACTTCCTTTCTTACTCCAGCTATCTCCTGTTTCCTTCTTCAAGCACCTGAATCAACTAAACACCAACAAACAACAACCGTGATAATAGAAAAATTGTATTCAATCTACTTAACAAGTCAAGAAACATTAAGCCATAAACATGTGAGATGACATATTATGTAGGAAATCAATCGATAGTTGCATATATATTAAATCAAGAAGATATTACAACCATTGTCTTGACGTTGTTGTTCTCCTTTGACAAATCCAAGTTCCCACACATTTCCGTTAGCATTCCATGATGGCCTCAATAATGGTATTTTGAAGGCTCTTCCCTTTAGTCTTCACACTAAACCAAATTCACACTTCTCCCTCACACATAACTAGAGATATACAACTATGAATAATTTGTTGATTACTCTACAATCAAAACTTCAACCAAAGCCTAATTAGAACTAGCTTGTGCTTGGGAAAAAGGGAGGTTTATATAGCATGGATGGAAGGGAGATGGTTCCTCTTCTCAAGGGAGAAGGTATTATCTCTTAAGGTAGTTCCATCCTAATAGGGGAAAGGATCCCAGATTGATCTCCTCGACTCCATTTGTCCTAACCATTTACCAAACTTCCGTTATGAAGCTTCTAGAGCTGGAAGCTTATTAAAAAACATTCCAAAAGAGGATCAATGCGACTAGAATAATGCTCAGTTGGTCTTGTGGGTGCTAGAGACAATTATAATCCTTACATATCAGTGTGAGGGGGACACGGGTCATTAGCATTGGTCTTGTAAACTGCGAAAAATAGAAGATTTCTGGGAAATGATGCAAAAGGGAATTGTTTTTGTCATGAAGAGGGACATAATGGGGGTTTCTTCATGAAGGGAAAGGATGTAGGGTTCACTCTAGAGGTCCTTCGGGATCATGGAATGGGGAGTATAGGGACAGTGAAAAAATATTGTGTAACACTGCCCAACACTGGCCTCTAGGATTGTTTTGTGCATTTCTAGAGGACAGTGGCTACCTGGCCCAAGAAAATCATAAATATGTCCCTAGGCTAGTAGTCCTTCCCAGCTGGAATTGCACATTACGCAATCCTAGTAGTTAGTAGCTAGAATGGACTGTGCATTATGCAGCTCCAATAGTCAACCAATCTCCCAATAGCCCAGACTATGCCTTGTGCAGTCTTGGCAATTGGTCTCCTGACCTCCCAACCGAAATTGCTCAAACTTCACGATCATGCACCCAGGTATGTTGCAAGTCAGTTACAATGTTCATTTTGGTTTTCGACTGAACTATTTCTTGGCATGAGTTTTGCCATGTCCCTAAGTATCCTAGGTGTTCATCTTCCTCTCAACAGCACAAGTACAATGGTTTCCAGGAGAGAAGAGACGAAGACACCGTTTAGAGCACAGTAGGGGATGTAGTCGATCAAGTGTCAATGGACTTGCCTACCCACAAAGACATCAAGTTGTTTGCAGACAAGGACATCAAGATATGACAGCAGCAGCATCATAGTGAACAACATCATGAACAACAACTAAAGACAACATACCAAATGCAATGAATGCAAGAGGAGGGTTTTTTACAACATAGAGGTGGAACAAGGTTGCAAGATCAAGCAGGTCCATTGATGATGAAAGCAACTTTGGAGACTCTGGCTATGAAGTGACGGCACGACATGAAGATCATGTGAAGGTAGAAGATGGGACAAAGAAGGAATTTCATGTGTTGAAGCAGAAACTTAGGAAGAACATGAAGTTGCACAAAGAGATGAATGAGTTGAAACAAAAACAGGAACAACAGTGGGTGGAACATGCACTCATGGATGAAACTGCGCCAATACAAGTTAAGCATCCATCCCAACAGCTGACACATAGCAGAAATGGTGAGCAGCGTTGTTGTTTGAATGCAAGGGATTCAAAAACATGCATGTTGTTGAGTGCACACATGAAATCCAACCCATTCAATACACTCACCAAGGCGAAGACAAGAAGCAAGTCCAACTGGGGTTGAACATGTACTTTGGAAAGTTGATGAACATGAACACCAGAACACACTTGAAGATCAAAACAGACACTATGCATCAGTGTGTTTCCAGTTCAACCATACCCAAGAAGACCATGTGCATGTTAGCAGACGAGTTGGATGAAGGGGCTGAAGCAATGCACTGGTTGCAATAGAGGTTAGAGTTTTCTTCAGCAAGATGTCACCATGAGGTACATGCACACCATCGTGGATGACAAAGCTTGTAATTAGCTCACCACCTTCACCATCAAAAGAATTTCAAAGAGTTAGTCTCATCACAATGGACCGAGTGTCAGTGATTTCTTGCAAGGGTTGCTCAAGCCATGTTGTCTCACAGGAGTACATGTGCATTCTAATGTTGAGTCATGTCAAGTGTAAGTCAAGTTCCAATGGTTGGATGTAACAGTCATAGAGTAGGTGAAGATTACCTTGTATGTTGTGACAACCGCATTTGAGTGGAATACTATGCTAGAATATGTGTATGTCCTTTTGTGTTGTGGTTTCCTAGTCAAGTTGGGACTGATCTCATTCAACCTAGAACTCACCTTCACCCTTATCTCCCCCCTTATGTGTTAGAACCTCTCATACACCTTCCTTGAGTCACTGCAGTAGTCACACCCTTGCTACTGATAGAGTTATCTGACATGCCTCTGTGCAACATCGCGGTCAAGGCATTACCTTATGACCCACTGCTAGGACTCCTACACCAAACTGTCTGAGGTCTAATTGGGACTTCTTATCTGGGAGATCCCCTTGACATGTTGATGAGTCGAGCACCATCAACATTTTTGGTGCTAGAAGGAGGGCCTAATGACAAAATGTGCCTCTCATCCAATTTTGAACCTTTGGATATCTTTCATGGAGTCTTTCACTCTTCTTCCCCTGAGGTGTTTTTCAAATCGTGCAGAAGTCTCCATCTTGAGGGAGCTTTTTGACCTCTTGTCTACTCACAAGTATGATAGTGAAGGTGAAGTGGCCTTGCTTGAGCACTTACATAACTTTCTTTCCATGATTTCTGAGGAAGATGAATCTTCTGACGAAGAGGCTAGTTTGCTGTTTGCATACACACTTCTCGAATCTCCATTTCATTGGGTGCTCAGCCTACCAACTGACACCATGCACTCATTTGAGCACTTATGTGATCTTATTGAAGAAATTTTCTATGATTTTGATCCAAGCCATCTTGATTGGAAACTGTTATAGAAACAGAGGGCTCCACATGAATCTGCTATTGATTTTTGTCAGCACTGCCATGACTTGTAGTTTCAAGCTCTAAGGAGCTAGATGAAATTTTCTTATCTTTTGTACCGGTTCGAGTACTGCCTTAAGAAATATTCCCGTCCCAAGAGAAAGTTTGAGGTCAAGCTTTGGTCAACATTCTCCATTGATGGAGGTGCACAATCTCATGTGGAAGCGGGCACTATATCAACTTAATTTCTGCCTTCCTCTTATTCAATAGCTCCACCACTGCCTAGTGGTGTTGAAGATCACGCTCACATACCTGTTCATCCTTCACACCATCCCAAAATCACTTCGCTCAATTTTCGCATAGATTTGGTTGTGAGTCCTTCGATTCCTCATATGCATTCTTTTCTATGACCTTCGTCTTCGCACCTGTGTGTTCCTCTGAATGACGTTGTCTTTTGTTTGTCCATTCCGGAATCTTCACTTGTTGAAAACGAGGAAAAGCCCACTGACGGAGTTGGTGTTTCACAACCAAGATGCACTGTCATTCATGAAGAGTCTTAGTGGGAGCTTGAGCATCAACACTCTACAAAGGATGACTCCCTTCCATGTGAGCCACCTCCATTCTTTCCTAAAACCATTGGTGAACCTGCCATCCATGATTTTGCCTATGTATCTTCCTCCACGGATGCACCCATTGCTGATATTTTGCAGGACACACTGTATATTAGCCCATCATCTAACAATAGAGAGGACCAACCATTCATTGGGAATCCACTTGATCTTTCATTTGATTTTTTTGAAAACGCAGAGGGTGAACATCCTCCCTCCTCATCTACCCCTGTATGTGATTCATCAAACCATAAGGATGTAGACCAACATCCTCAATTTTCTGATCTTGGTTTTTGTGATATCTTCATCTCATCATCTGATCATGATGTTGATTCAATTGTTGTTAATCCATCTAAGCCAATGGTCTATAAAGATCCATCTGTCAATGAAGTCGAAACCCCACAGACCATCGAGGCACTTCAGCCCAAGCTGATGGTTATGTCAGACCCTCACTGTCCTAAGGTTGTTTTTTATTGTGATTAGAAAATTTTTCAAACACTCAAGGATCGTCATAACTCATCTATATGAACTCATGATCAATCTAACACTCAGATTTTACTTCCTCCACTCAAACTACACTATCCCATTTCTCATGCATTGGAGGAGTCTTACATTGCAAGCACTCGCACGTGACACAAGGTATCTTTGTTTCTTTCGTTTTCTTTCATGTCATAGTCAAGAGTGTTCTTATGCTTCAAAGTTGCAGGTAGTGTCACACAACACCATGATAAGTTAGCAGACTTCCCGTCATGCACATGCACTCACTTATGTCTCGTGGGCACTTTGAATCACGAAGTGTGGTTATCTTCATTGTTATATCTTTCTTGCTTGCTGGTTCACACAATTAGGTTGCTCGCGGACCAAGCCTTCACCAACATGGTGGTGGGCTCCAGTATTGCAGCAATAATGATGCAACTCCTAGGACTCCCCTCTTTAATTTTATCAACCCGGTAGTTCATAACAAACTTGGAAGCGACGGTGCTATATGCACAAGTACTAGCTCTTACCACAGGCTGTCACTTGATCAACTAGCACAAGTCCGCTAGGAGCTTAAGCCAACTTCTATGAGCTCTTAGAAGAAGCTTTTAACTATGATGGATGAAAGCTAACTCAAAAAAGGCTAATCTACTTGCAGAAAGAAGCTGAAAGTGGAAAAGGAATGCAAACCCTAGCAAACCCTAGTTTTACAGACTAACCCTACCGGTGCAAGAAAAGAGATAAGAGCAGTGGAAATGGATGCCATTGACCTCTAGAAATGTAGAATGCATGTGACTAAGCTACTCTTGCAGTGAAATCTAAAAAGCAATGTCTTTTTGTATTTTTGAGTAATCTTGTAGAATTATTGTGCATGTGCTTAACTGTTTTGACTGTGCAGAGGTTGATTGATGGAAGGAAATGGTGAGGGAGCTTGCAAGAGGTTGGGAAGGTGACAAGAGGGCCTAATGGGTCCCTAGCATCCTTACAGAGAGTTTCACAGTGATTAGATCTCGAGAAACTGCTCACGTGACCTTCTACAGGAAGTCTGCAGGGGTTCTACAGGATGTTCTACAAGATGTTCTACAGAAAGGGCCGAGAGAGGATTTTGGACGGTTAATGGTGGAAAAATGGTGGGAAAGTGGGAATGGAGGATGGATGAGGATGTGAAGGGGTCTAGGACCTAGTAAATGAAGCTAAGAAGTGATGAAAGTGGTTGGATTTGGTTCAAGGATGGAAGGAGCAAGGTTGCACAAAGATGTGGAAATTAGGTCAAGTTGGAAAAGGGTGGCGAATGAAGGTAAGGAATCTAGAATTAGAGGTTGGAGCAGGTGGGATGATGGAGGAAGGATAGATAGGGAAGTATCACAGATGCTCTGCACACTATTTCTCAAAACTAATCAAACAAAGACTATGCAAACCAAAGATCTAGCTATCTTGACCTAATTTGACCTAGAAACCCAGCAATCATGATGAACAGAACTTTATTGGTAGGAAATCATGTAAGATAACTATGAAAACTAAGCAAGAACAGATCTACGCATGTAATCACAACTGGTATCAACTTTTACAACTGAGAATCTAACACTAGCAATTGCATGAAGAAGCAAGAACAACGTTTTTGTGGCAGCAAGGACACCTTGGTCTCAGCTCATGGTCCCGAGGAGGGAGAGGTGAGATCAAGGGTTTCTTGATGGCCTTTTTCAAATATATTTTCTATTAGCAACCTATCAAATCAACCTTAACATGAAAAGCTATTTCTATCATCAAAAGCAACCTAAAATTCAAAGCAATATGTTAATCTAAGTAACAGAAACCATTCTAGGAATGAAACAAAGACACATAAAAGTACACAAAGGAGGTACTAGGCATCTGCGTTGGGCCCAATCCCAAGAGCTATAGCCTCCTAAGAAATATTAGAGCTGGTTCAAAGCTGGATTCATCTTTATTAATCAAGAAATAATAGTTACATCCCAAAAACTGTCTACAAGAAAACGCTGTAAAATGTGCTGACATGCAGAGCTAACCTTCTGACTAAAATGGAACTAACATCTGACTAAAAACTGACTAACATCTGCCTAAAAAATGACTAACTGGAATGAGGCCCTAAGCCTTCTTATTTATACAAATTGAAGACCCCAACAGTCCTCCTAAACTTTAGGGACTCGGCTACCAAAACTTGCAGTTAACAGCAGTCCTACTTGACTTTCTTGGCTGCCCCTTGTGCTCCGAGTTTTTGATGGAGAATTCTAGGTAAGGGTTCATAAATGAAGGCGACACCTTCCTACAAATCCTCTCCCTTGTTCTTCCACGAATTTGGCTGCCAAGTGCTCATTAAACCTTTGATTTTGTCTCAAAATTGACCAAAAAAACTGCATAAAGCACACATTAGACTTGTTGGCATAATGACTAACCCAATTCACTCTATTAGTGTAAATATAATAAAAAAAATGCAATAAACTAATGAGAATGGTGGATTAAGTTGAATTAGGAGGCTGAATGAGCCCATATAACTACCCATTTCTAGGGCTCATCATCACCCCCTACTGAAAATGTTGCTCATCCTCTGAGCAACTAATCTATCTCTTCATCTTTGATGGCCCTGGTGGCCTCCTTATCATCCCAAGCTTCTGATGTAGTCTACTCATGTGCGCCATAAAATTCTACCTTCTTGTCCATGTCCTTCCACTGCTCCTCCTATTTTGCAGCTATTTTGCTAGTGCCTCACCTCAACCTATAGCTTGTCCTCTTCTTGCTATCCATCAGATGCTTCCTTGCCTAACGGAGGTCCCTCTTGCTACTGTTTTTCATCCAAAATGGAGGGTCTGTCTTCCTTATAGCGTCCCTGTAGTTGTAGCTGTTGTTTCAACAACTCGTTCTCTTCCTATAGTTTGGCCCTCTGACTGATTACCATGGCCAATTCCTTTCTTGATTCCTTGAGTTTTTCTTCCAGGTGATCTATGTCTGCCACACCCTTGGACTTAGCAATCCTCATCTAAGTGTGAGTCCTCACCCTTTCTTGTTCTATTGCAAAGAAGAATGGTACCACAAATTTCTGAGGAATTATCTTCCCGGCTTCTAACAGGTTGTAGTATGAGCCCAAGCTAGACTGAGGGCTTGGTTCCAATATTTCCTCAGCCTTTTCTTCTTCGTGTGATGGTTTGGCTACCTTTTCCTCCAATTTCTCAGTCTCTTTTAACTTAGCCAGAGTTTCTTGAAGAACCGTCTCAGCTTCCTGTAGAGCTATCTTTGAGTCCATCATCCTAATTCTCTCTCTCTAGGTGGAGGTTTGTGGGCATCCTCATTCATAGGTAATGGATATCTTTGAAGGAGACTCCTCCTTTTGTTTAGTTGTGGTGTCCTCAATGATAATTGGCTCCTTTGACTGTGGCTAGGGTCTGCCCACTTTGATCCGTGTGCTCCTCCCTGCTTTAAAGTACATGGAGGTTTGCCTCTTCCGCTTCCCCTTTTCTTTTGGAGGTGTGCTTAAGGTAGCAAGCACAGTTGCTGCCTCCCTTGCCCATATCTCAGGTGATTTCTCCTCTTTCTATTCTTTTTCCTTGCTTCCTGTAAAAATCCCTATGTCAACTATTTCTATGTGTGTTGCTGAGATCTCAGGGTGTGTCTTTTCCTTTTGTTTTTGTGTGCCTGCTTTGGGTGTGGCAACCTTCATTTGGGCTTTCTTGGCCTTTTTCTTCCCAACCTCTTTCCTTTTTCGCCTACTCTATTTTTGTTGTTGTTTCCTTTTCTATCTCATGCTCAGCGGTCTTGTCAAATTCCTCTTTTTCCGTCTGTTCTTCCTCTGTTTTGCCCTCTGCTTGAATGTCCTATGCTCCCTCATCAATGTTCTTCTCAATTTATTCAATTGGCATGGTGTTGAGTTTATGTTTTAACCAGGAAAGAAAATGCTCAGGTGGGAAAAAACACAGTCAATCCCTGAAACAGAGGATAGCTAAATTCGGTTTTTTTTTTAACCCAAGAAGGAATTTTTCATGTGCTCCTTACAACATCAAATGGTAGTAATTCCCCTATTTTTTGTCACCTAGAATATGACTGTTTGCTTATGAAAGGAAGAATTTTGTTTTTACAGGCAGAGCACAAGGGCACAAATTCTCTTCTCAACACATAGATAGATATGTAAATTTAGTTTTTTTCATGCACATAGGGTGGCCTCTACTACAGCATATATCTTCTTTATAGGAGAATTTTAAAGATGATGAGGAGATTTTGAAGTGCAGAGAAAGAACTTGGACAAATACAATGAAATATGTAGGCAATCTTTCATAGTTTGTTGAATACACAAGTAGACTTTTACTCTCATTTTTCAATTTAATATCGTGTTCAATTCACCATTTTGTGCCAACAAATCATGCACAGAGAATTTTTTGAGCCTACCTCATTTGGAGCTCCAAATTCAACAAAAATCCCAGGTTTTCCTGCTCCATAAAGCTGTTCTGCCTTTCTTGTAGAAGCCTTCCTGTAGACGGCTCTTGTTTCCTGTAGAATGCCCATAGGCAGGAGATTTAAAAAAACAGGCCAAAATCTCGAAAAATCAGGCAGAAATCTTGCAGAGGACCATTGGTTAGCTACTCTGGAAGTGGTGGACATGTACTCCATTTGGGGACGTCGTGAAGGCACAGTGAACAAAGAGTGGCGAATGCATGAACTGAGTTGTCTTTTTAACTGTTGGCGTGATTCATGGTGAGGGGATGAGGTGGCCAGGTGTATGTGGCCACATGAAGACTGCAGTGCTATTATGCAACTTCATTTTTTCTACCTATTAATCACTTGACATCATGTGTGCTGGAGTTCAGAACATCTGTCACCACCTATTTTTTAAAATTTCACGTGAGTTGACTATACACGTACACTGGGTGATCTCTAGATGAGTGCAATCGAACTAGCTGAGGGTGTTGGGTTAACTGGCTAGCTTTCTGGCTTAATCCAACCATTTCATTTTTTCATGCACTTTCGAGTCATACAAATGCAAATAGAGGAACTGGTTTAGACACTTACCTGTAAGTCGACGTGCTGCTTGGTTCTTTTTGCTGCTGCATGCTCATATTCCATTGTTGCATGTCTGGATCCCTTATGTTATATGCTTTTTGGTGTCTGATGTGTGGCTATTTTTCTTGTGTAAGTATCCTCTGGCTGGATCTAAGCTACAAAAGTTTGTTTCATCCTTCAAATTTGCACCCTCATGCTGTTGATGCTGAATTTTTATAGGACAGCAACTTGTTTTCTCCATAGCTCCCAAACGATAGATTGGATTGACCTGAAACATTCTGAGCATGCTTCTATCATCGGTATGCACCTCCCATAGAAAAATTGTGGTCAATGGATGCACGAATATCAAGAAAAAATGAAAATGGTTGAAGATGACAGAGGTCAATTTCTCAGAAACCGTGCACTGGAATTGGCTGAAACTGCTTGGGTAGGTTACTATCACCTATATGCATCTCCCCATGAAACAAGTTTTGAAATGGATGCATGGATTTGGAGAAAATGCAAAAATGGCTGAAGGTGATGGAGGCTAATTTCTTGGAAACCATGCACTGGAATTGGCTAAAATTGCTCGGGCATGTTTCCATCATCCCTATACAACTCCCCATAAAACAATTTTTTAAATGGATGCACGGTTTTCAAGTTAGGGAAAAAACAAATTTCTGTTCTATGTATTTTTGTTTCGAAGCATTCTGCAGGTTTTTTGCACAGTAAGAAAAATGAGCTTGGGGTGTGATGCAAGCATGGAAATGATGGAAGAGGGGTTTGAAGACTATAGGAGGATTTATAAATCCTTTATGAAGCTTCCATGTTCACCAAACTTCTTTTTAAAATTCATTTCTAGCTTTCTGTAATTTCTACAGGAACTTCGTGTAGAAAACATAGTTTTCAGAAAGGAAGCACAATGAGGTGGAAAAAATGATGGAGAAGGGTGAGGGATAGAAACAGGGATGTTTACAGGCCTCATGGACAGATTCCCAACCTTTGGGTCCTCCTCAGAGATCGATCTTGTCTTGCTTGTAGGCTCTACAGGATCTTCCTGTAGAAGACACAGAACTTCCTCTGTCTTTGTTTTGTGTGATCCTCCTAACCTGCAATGTCCTTCCTACAACCTGCAATTATTCAACAGAAATTAGCTTTATTTTTTTTTTTCTCTTTTCTTCTTTATTTTTCTCTTTTTTTTGAAAACAACTAAGGTGCCTCAAGGAGGTTTTCACCCTAATTGCCTGCCCTAGGCACCTCCAAGGGAGGTTTTCACCCAGGGATCTTATTCTCTTTCCTTTTCTCTTCTTTCCAACTCATTGACCGCCTCATGGAGGTTTTCAATCAATGAGCCCCTCTGAGGCACCTCCGAGGAGGTTTTCACCTTAGGTTTTCACCTTAGGTTTTTATTTTCCTCTTATTTTCATTTTTTTTCTTTTTTCTTACCCTACCCTTACTTGAAAAACAAAATCATTTTCAAGTATAAGAATACTTCCAATGGAGTCATGTGCACATCGAAATGATAGACAAAATGATGTGGAGGCTTGAAATGCATGCTTTGACAAGTATCCAGATTTCAGAGACCAAATGATTTGACTTTGAAGGGATCAAGCATAGCTGAGGAAGAGAGTACTGCTACAACTTAGTGACTGTCTGGAACCATATCTCAATATAGCTCTGATATCCTTAGTTCTTTTGCTGATCTAGATCATTCTTCATGTCACATTTTATCATGACCTTCACATCCTCCTCTTTTTGCTGATTTTTCTCTTGAATACATGGAGGATTTGATGGTAACCATGAGGGAGCTCTCTTGATCTCTAATTCTGTTGTCTTCTCTTCATCAAGTGCAACCCATGGTTCTTTAATCTCCTCTTTTGAATCTTCTTTTGCTGGTTGTGGTCTTTCAATGTTGTCAATATAATATCTTTTTTGCAATACTCTTCCTAAGCTATGGTGAATATCATTGAGCTCAAGAGGAGTTGTTTGGAAGTGTTGTACCTCAACTTTCCAATTGGGTTGAGCTACTCCAATGTGCAGGTTTGGAAATGGTGGTATGGGTAGTTGAATCGGGGTGTATATTTGAGATGGATGTGGATGGGGTTGTGGTTGGGAAGGTGGTGGAGGAAAAGGAGTGGGAGGAGAGTTGTACTGGGGCCTCCACCCCTGATGAGGTGCATTCCACTGAGGCTGTGGCTGAGCATAGGGGTGAAATAGATGAGTAGCTCATTAAGCATGATATTGAGATGGATACGACCAAGGAGGAGGTGTGGACCAGGAAGGATGAGAAGGGGGACCCCAAAAAGGCATGGAAGTGGCTTGATAGGGGTTGTAATAGGTCTGAGATGTCCCTTGCATTCCCTACTAGTGAGGTATGGGTCCATGTGGCCACCTTTGGTTCATATGATAGAGTGGTTCAGTGGATCCTTTGACCCTCTGATATGCAGCTTTAAGACCAGGCAAGGAAGGGCACTGATTCATATGATGGTCTCCTTCACAGACAAAACACACTTCTATGGAGTGCAATGGACATTCCTTCCTTGGATGCTTTCTAGTGCACCTAGGAAAAAAGACGGCCAAAGCCCTCTCGACTTCTTATTGCTTCCTTTGGATCCACAAGGTATCCAGTTGCATGGCAAGAAACTGCCTCACCTCGCTCTTGAAATCTTCCATCTGATTCGCAAATTCATTTTTGGATAAGGTACTGCTCCCAACATTTTTGTTTGTAGCCATTTGCTCCAGAGGAATGTTTTCTTCTTCTTCTTCCCTAGAGGTTCTTCAAATATGTCTTGCTATCCACCTAGGGGTTCTTCTTAATCACAGCCATCGAAGAAGAGAAGGTTGACTATGTGAAGCAGTGGGGGTGTTGTGCAAACATTTTTTTGACTTATCTCTACTCCTACAAGGCATGAAAGGAAATGTTTTTGGTTGATTTTTGTATTTTTCTGCTTGTACCTGCAAAACTAAAATAGATTGAACTACAACTAACTAAAATCTATAATGAAAGTAGGAAGGGACTAATCTATTGTGCTGAAATGAAATTGTAGGAATGAAATGCTATGCTATGCTTGCAGAATTGAAATTGCAGAATTGAAATGCTAATCTATGAAAGCAGGAAATATCTAATCTACGCTTGTTGAAATGAAACGAAAGTAGGAAATGTCTAATCTACTTTTGTGGAAATGAAATTGTAGAATGGAAATGAAACAACTACTCTACTGTTGCTGAAATAAACTACTTAGCAGAAGGTTGTAGGAGAAAATAGAAGAAAAGCAGTAATCACCAATACTCCGACGCTTCCCCGGCAACGACGCCAAAAAGATGGTGGGCTCTAGTATTGCAGCAATGATGCTGCAACTCCTGGGACTCCCTTCTTTAATTTTATCAAACCGGTAGTTCGTAACAAACTTGGAAGCAACGGTGCTATATGCACAAGTACTAGCTCTTACCGCAGGCTGTCACTTGATCAATTGGCACAAGTCTGCTAGGAGCTTAAGCCAACTTCTATGAGCTCATGAAGAATCTTTTAACTGTGATGGATGAAAGGTAACTCAACAAAGGCTAATCTACTTGTAGAAAGAAGCCGAAAGTGGAAAAGGAATGCAAACCCTAGCAAACCCTAGTTTTACAGACTAACCCTATCGGTGCAAGAAAAGAGATGAAAGTAGTGGAAATGGATGCCATTAACTTCTAGAAATGTAGAATGCATGTGACTAAGCTACTCTTGTAGTGAGATCTGAAAAGGCATGTCTTTTTGTATTTTTGAGTAATCTTGTAGAATTATTATGCATGTGCTTAACTGTTTTGACTGTGCAGAGGTTGATTGATGGAAGGAAATGGTGAGGGCACTTGCATGAGGTTGGGAAGGTGAGAAGAGGGCCTAAGGGGTCCCTAGCACCCTTACAGAGAGTTTCACAGTGATTAGATCTCGAGAAACTGCTCACATGATCTTCTACAGGAAGTCTGCAAGGGTTCTACAGGATGTTCTACAGGAAGGGCCGAGAGAGGATTTTGGAGGGTTAATGGTGGAAAAATGGTGGGAAAGTGGGAATGGAGGATGGATGAGGATGTGAAGGGGTCTAGGACCTAGTAAATGAAGCTAAGAAGTGATGAAAGTGGTTGGATTTGGTTCAAGGATGGAAGGAGCAAGGTTGCACAAAGATGTGGAAATTAGGTCAAGTTGGAAAATGGTGGCGAATGAAGGTAAGGAATCTGGAATTAGAGGTTAGAGCAGGTGGGATGATGGAGGAAGGATAGATAGGGAAGTATCACAGATGCTCTACACACTATTTCTCAAAACTAATCAAATAAAGACTATGAAAACCAAAGATCTAGCTATCTTGACCTAACTTGACGTAGAAACCCAGCAATCATGATGAACAGAACTTTATTGGTAGGAAATCATGTAAGATAACTATGAAAACTAAGCAAGAACAAATCTACGCATGTAATCACAACTGGTATCAACTTTTACAACTGAGAATCTAACACTAGCAATTGCATGAAGAAGCAAGAACAACATTTTTGTGGCAGCAAGGACACCTTGGTCTCAGCTCATGGTCCTGAGGAGGGAGAGGTGAGATCAAGGGTTTCTTGATGGCCTTTTTTGAAGATATTTTTGGTTACCAACCTATCAAATCAACCTGAACATGAAAAGCTATTTCTATCATCAAAAGCAACCTAAACAACAAAGCAATATGTTAATCTAAGTAACAGAAATCATTCTAGGAATGCAACAAAGACACATAAAAGTACACAAAGGAGGTACTGGGCACCTAGTTTGCGCCCAAATCCAAGAGCTATAGCCTCCTAAGAAAGATTAGAGCTGGTACAAAGCTGTATTCATCTTTATTGATCAAGAAATAATAGTTACATCCCAAAAACTGTCTACAAGAAAAAGCTCGAAAATGTGCCGAAATGCAAAGATAACCTACTAAATAAAATCGAACTAATATCTGACTAAAAACTGACTAACATCTGCCTAAAAAATGACTAACTGGAATGAGGCCCTAAGCCTTCTTATTTATACAAATTGAAGACCCCAATAGTCCTCCTAAACTTTAGGGACTCGGTTGCCAAAACTTGCAGTTAACAGCAGTCCTACTTGACTTTCTTGGCTGCCCCTTTTGCTCCGAGTTTTTGATGGAGAATTCGAGGTAAGGGTTCATAAATGAAGGGGACACCTTCCTACAAATCCTCTCCCTTGTTCTTCCATGAATTTGGCTGCCAAGTGCTCATTAAACCTTTGATTTTGTCTCAAAATTGACCAAAAGAACTGCATAAAGCACACATTAGACTTGTTGGCATAATGACTAACCCAATTCATTCTATTAGCATAAATATAATAAAAAACATGCAATAAACTAAAGAGAATGGTGGATTAAGTGGAATTAGGAGGCTGAATGAGCCCATATAATTACCCATTTCTAGGGCTCATCACATGGGTCTACCAATGCACCCGTGGCTGCATTGGAAGTATCACTTCACGTGATTAGGCCCATGTACAGTTAGAATAGGAGTAGGAGTTGTGTTTTCTTTCAATTGTTTGCTTGCATGCTTGTTTTTTTACGTGATTTGTTTGCTTGTTTGTTTACTTGCTTCGCTTTCATTTTTTCTTCTACTCTTGCTTTTCTTTGTTGATTATTATCTCATTGGCTTTTTTCATTCATAGGTTAGTTTCACATGAACCATGTATGACTCTTGATGCGAGCTGGGTAAAGTAAAAGAGGACTTGTACAACTATCAGTACTTGGTTATCTATCATCTTGCCTCTATATGATGATCTTGTTACTTTTAGTCCATGATACATCGAAGGAAAATATGTACTATTCAAAGTCAACCTTGGTGTAAACACAACACTTGCGCGCTAACTAGTGCTACCTTCTCTAGTCAATTGTTTTTTGGTTAACCCTTGTCAGCTCATTCAAGTAGAGTAAGGTAAGGGGGAAAAACTTAATAGGCACATCAGAGATATAATAAACTACTTCTCTTCTGGAAAAGCCTCTTCCACTCTCAATAAGTTGGGATCCCTCTTCTGCCTCTGAAATGAATAAGTGCTATGCACAGTGAAAAATTAAAAAATTAAAAATTAAAAATGAATAAGGCGAAGGAAGAGAAAGGATTCCTGTGCAGGGAGGTGATGCAAGCATCTCCACCAGGGTACTGACCAGGTTTGCTGGCAGCGGAGCCATGCTTGTGTTCCTATGTCACTCCACTGAGGTACTGTCCAGGCCTGCTAGCAGTGGAGCAACACCAGAGATGAAACTAAGACTCTGAGGACTATACTGCTTATACACCTATATAGCCCTCAACCCCAATCGAAACAACTTTGTTGCCTTGGCTTGGAATGTGTGTCAATCGACCAAGGGTTTGGCAGATGCTACATCTTAAAATCAAGTTAGTGTGAAACCAAGATGAGCTGAAAACTGAACAATATTTCCAGAGTTGTTAGACTTTCTTTTTACGAACAAGGTCCATTTATAGAGATGGAGTTCTACCAGTGTGTCACCAAGTGTTGTAGCGGCTACAACCACCCTCCAAAATTTTGCCTTAGTCTCATTTTGGAGCCTCCCTTGCAAACTTCACAGCAACTTGGCTTGCTTTGTCAATTTCACAAGCTTCAGTGTCTTTCTTGCACAAAGGCAGCCTGTTAGTCACAGCTTGATCCATTCCCCTCACAAGTTGTTCACCTGGACTTCGTCTAGCTGTAGGCTGAGCAACTTCCCCTTGAAAATTGCACATTTCCTAGAGGGCAACCATCCTTCCCTCCAGAAATTTCTCAATCTGCTCTGGTAGTGATCCGAGTTAACTCAACTCCCAGATTTAACGAAGATCTTTTACTTTCATTATGTGATTAGAATTGCATTTAAAATAGAATACAAGAACAAATATACATGTTGTGAAGAAGATGGAACATGACAATCGTCAGCAACATAAAACAACAAGACGTTGATAATGGAGTTCACCTAGGAGGGACTACGTCTCTAGGCCATGGTGTCAAGATGGTGTAGGCCACTGCATTAAGTGTTGTCAATAGTGATGATGTACATAGGTGGTGACGTCGCTATCATACAAGGAAAATTCCCTCACGTAGGAGTGGCTCAAAGAGATGTTCTGCTACAGGAATTCTCATTCAAAAAGGACTCCTATCAGTATGACATAATTGCACATATAACAATAACGAGCATCCTGCCAACATGGCATCAAAGGGATCTCAATTCAAACATACATGGTGACAACATGAGTATCCCATCAACATGAAAACAAAGAGATCTTAGATAAAACATGATGAATCATCACAACAAGTACATCCCACAGATGATTTTGCGTCACATCAAGTAGGAATCATGAAACAAGCAAGTAAACAAGATCCCACATCAAACTTCAAACAGGGATCTATGTAGCACAATGCATCCCATAACAAAAAGAAGTACATGAACGCACTGCATATACCTCACATCCTAGGGTCATCTGAAGAAAAGGATGTCAAAAAGTTGAAGCTGGCCATACCATCAATCTCACAGCGTCGAATCTCATGAAAATGGTTGTTCACACATGAATGTTGACACTTGCACTCCACTTTGAAAAGTGGCTGAACAATGAAATGATCAAATGGAAAATCTAAATGCACCATCAGATTTGCGGCATCAAATATTGTAAAATCGACTGTCAAATTTCTGAATTCTGAGAAAGTGGAAATATGGGGCTTAAGGAATCTTTTAGATTCCCCTTAGATTCATCAAATATTCCCTCCTCTGGGTCATCTAAAGATCTACTTCTGATATCAAAATTTTGACTATGCCATCAGGTTTGTGTTGTTCAGAGATGTAAGATCGACATAAAATTTGTCCAATTTGGACACTGGAAAAATTTGGCCCTCCTGAGAATTTGGCTCAATCATGGTTCCGCCTGCTCTTTTTCCAAGCTCATGGTTGCACCTGCAAAAAATAATTTAAAAATATGTGTCTTGAAAAACAAATTCAGTCTTTGGGACTCTGTTCCTTCGTTCTCCATTATCCGTTCAGCACCTCCGTTCCGTTCCCATACGACTTTTCCCCGTGCAAATAAATTTAAGGGTTTATATAAAAATTTGAGGGTGGATATAACAAAGATTGAGCAAGTGGCTCATTCGTGGCAGAGATTACTTACCCCATGGAGATCAAGGTTCGAATCCCATTAAAAGTCCAAATCTCACATTTTGTTTTAAATATGGTAATCGTTGATGTGTTGGTTACGTAATAAAATTTGGGCATGTTAATTATTGCATACGGAACCATTTTGTTGTATTAAAATGGGAGTTGTTGGTTGTATGTATTAATGGTTGGCGCGTTGTTATGTGAAATGGGGTCGCTGCATGGTGGTGGGCCAGCCCACGTGGTTGGTGCAGGTTCGATACCTGCTAGTCCCACAGTATTATTCCACGTACATAGTTATGGTGGATAGGGGTGTGGGCCAGGTCCACTAGAGGTGGCCCGCCCACCCCAACATATAACGTAATATTTTTGTGTGTTGGTTTGGGGTTCGGCATGGTCATGGCCATCGGCCTGTCTTTCTTTTAATATTTTCTATATGATGCGATTGGGCCAGCAGGGACTGTGGCTCGCCGACCCTTTAATAATTAAAAATCGTTTAATGTATAATGTTGGGTCTGGTCGAGGTGGCGAGGGTAATGGCCCACCAGCCTTTTTTTTAATATTTTTTATTTTTATTTTGGTTAATACAAAACCATTTTTTCGAATTTTTCTAATATAGGGTATATTAGACAAATTAATGATCCAATAAATTCCCCCGCTTTCGAGAGCGAGGTTTCATGCCCCGGGGTCAGTCAAATTTTAGGACACTTAAACCTAGCCCACAGTCCAACTTTGACTGGCTCGTTCTCCCTCATACGAGCTCGGATTGACAAACCATTCACACTACTGTGATTAGGATGACAAGATCTACGCTCTAGTCCTGGTTCGAAATTATTCTGATCACTTTGATTTTTGAGCTTCCATAAGCCCTCTTTGTCCTATGTGTCTCTTGAGCCACCTGGATCAATCCTCCCTACTGAGGAGCTCTTGGTCCTCCAAAAGCATGAAAAATAATCTGCAACTTCTCTGTACCTAGTTTGCATCACAAGTGTCCTGAAACGGTCTCACTTCCATCTCCTTCACTTTTGTTCTTTGGAGCCTTAAGCGATGAGTCGACACCTGCAACCTCTACAACCTATAGTACATTGTTTTTGAAAATTGCATGCTTGAATTTCATGACCAACTAATGACCCAACCAACCCATACTTGCCATGAGTTTATAACACATACTTGGTGGTAAAGTTTTACATCAAAATGGAAACGATACCCCAGCTACGAAAACAAGGCCAACATATCATTGTTGCTCCAACAAGTGATGGAAAACACATCATCACTGCAACACATGATTTACAAAGATAAGGCCAAACACTATTGTTTCTTTGACAAGTGATGGAAACACGACATCACTTTCACAGTTTATCATGAAACTCAAAATAAGACCAAACATCATTGTTTCTTAACAAGTGATGGAAAACACATCATCACTTTTTACATTTTAAAATGCAACAAATGATTTACAAAAGCACGACCATGACAAGCTAACATATCTAGAAACCATTTTTCACTTGTCAATGTGAATGGGTCATCTCCCTGTGGTGGTTTTGCTTGTCGAATAACTGATTCACCTGGTTCATGCACCGACACTTTGTCTTTAAGGCGCTACTCTATATGGGTCCTCCAACAAGTGGCTCTTTGATGTCCACTTCTATTGCAATGACTGTAATACATATTCTTCCTCCAAATGTACCTAACATATTTCTTTACCTGCTATTGAGAGGGTCTTTCATGCCTCCTCATTTTTTGTGCTACTATTCTTTTCCGACACTTAGAAAATGTATGGTTATGTAATCCACAAAAGGTACATGTTTTTCGATTCCATGATTTACGTTCATATTTAACAACATGATTATAATTGAAATGAACATTCAAATGTCAAGACTAGTTATACCTTTCCTTGCTACCACTGGTGTCATTATGGTGATAAGAGCTTGCCTCAGCTCTTTCCTTGTAATGGGCACTACCATTGGATGATGGGGATGTGTTCCCATCATTCTCTTTCTTTGACGATTCCGACGATGTCTAGGAAGAATCTGAAACCTTCGAGCATTCTCCTTTGGTGTATCCCAAGCCTCCAAATCGAGGTATCTACTCAACCTCCAATGATTGAGTTATGCCTTGGTTATTAACACCAAGTTCTTTTTCCTTGCACCTCACCCTAGTAAGGAGCCTCATGTTTGTCCCTGTAATTGATATCTCCACATCTCCAACATAGACTATACAATGTAAAGATGAAACCGAAAGGAAATCAACATTTTTTACCTCCTCTGTCAAGTTGGAAAGAAATGATGAGGGCTTCTCATCATCTATTGTTGGTGGTTCACTAACTGTCATGGCACATTCCCCAACTTCCTTTCTGACATACCCAAGTCCTGCCTCATGGGGTAATTCTTCTACCTTGATGGGGTTGACAATGGCTTGGCCATTAATGCCAAAGCCTTTTCCTTCATAACCCATTTTCTTCAACAGTTTGGAGCCAATCCCCGTGGTATGATTTTCAAAAATAACGAAATCATCATCAAGACACATAAATGAATTTAGAGAATTACTTTTTACCTCACATGGGTCACGTTGCAGGTTTTCCAAGGCATTGTCCTTAGCTTGGAGATATAGTAGCAAACTTCATTTTTCCTCTTTCTCTTTTTATAGAGCTTCATACATTATTTCCACCCTTTGGGAAATTTTGCGCATGGTCTCGTACATTGATTTTTCTTTGTCACTGCACATTCCACTGTTGATGTTTGCAATTCACATCCACGCAAAGACCGCTCCAATACCAAACATGATTCGAGTTGACTCAACTCTCGGATTTAACCAAGATCTTTTACTTTCATGATGTGATTAGAATTGAATTTAAAATAGCGTAAAGGAATATATATGCATGTTGTAAAGAAGAAGGAACATGACAATCATCAACAACATAAAACAACAAGATGTTGATAATGAAGTTCGTCCAGGAGGGACTATGTCCCCGGGCCCCGGTGTCAAGATGGTGTAGGCCACTGCATTAAGTGTTGTCAATAGTGATGATGTACATAGGTGGTGACATTTCTATCATACAAGGAAAATTTTGTCACTCAGGAGTGGCTCTAATAGATGTTCCGCTACAGGAAGTCTCATTCAAAAAGAACTCCTATCAATATAACATAATTTCGCATATGACAATAATGAGCATCCCCCCAACATGGCATCAAATGAATCTCAATTCAGACATACATGGTGAAAACATGAGTATCCCATCGACATGACAATAAAGAGATATCAGACAAAACATGACGAACCATGACAACAAGTACATCCCACAGATGATTCCAGGTCACATCAAGCAGGAATCATGAAACAAGTAAGAAAACAAGATTCCACATCAAACTTCAAACAAGGATCTATGCAGCACAATGCATCTCATAGCAAAAAGAAGTACATGAACACACTGCATATACCTCACATCCTAGGGCCATCTAAAGAAAAGGATGTCAAACTACTGAAGTTGGTCATACCATCGATCTCGCGGCGTCGAATCTCATGAAAATGGTTGTTCACAGATGAATGCTCACACCTACAATCCACTTTGGAAAGTGGCTAAAGAATGAAATGATCAAATGGAAAATCTGAATGCACCATCAGATTTGTGGCATCGAATAGTGTAAAATCAACTGTCAAATTTCTGAATTCTGAGAAAATGGAAATCTGGGGCTTCAGGAATCTTTTAGATTCCCCCTAGATTCCTAAAAGACTCCTTCCTCTGGGTCATCTGAAGATCCGCTACTCAGATCAAAATTTTGACTGCACCATCACATTCATGTCACTGAGAGGTGTAAGATTGACATAAAATTTGTCCAATTCAGACACTGGCAAAATTTCTCCCTCCTAAGAATTTGGCTCAATCATGGTTCTGCCTGCTCTTTTTCCAAGCTCATGGTTCCACCTACAAAAATTAATTAAAAATTATGTGTCTCAAAAAACACATTCAGTCTTTGGGACTCTGTTCCTCGATTCTCCATTCTCCATTCAGTGCTTATGTTCTGTTCCCATATGACTTTTCCCCGGGCAAATAAATTTAAGGGTTTACATAAAAATTTGAGGGCGGATATAACAAAGATTGAGCACATGGCTCATTGGTGGCAGAGATTACTTACCCCAAGGAGATCAAGGTTCGAAGCCCATTAAAATCCCGAATCTCACATTTTGTTTTAAAAATGACAACCATTGATGTGTTGGTTACGTAATACAATTTGGGCATGTTAATTATTGCATATGGAACCATTTTGTTGTATTAAAATGGGCGTTGTTGGTTGTACGTATTAATGGTTGGCGCGTTGTTATGTGACATGGGGTTGCCACATGGTGGCAAGCTAGCCCACGTGCCTGGTGCGGGTTTGATATCCGCCAGTCCCACAGTATTGTTCCACATACATAGTTATGGCAGATAGGGGTGTGGGTCAGGGCCACCGGAGGTGGCTCGCCTAGCCCAACATATACCGTAATATTTTGGTGTTTTGGTTGGGGGTCTGGTGGGGTCATGGCTACTAGCCCGTCTTTTTTTTAATATTTGTTATATGATGATGTTGGGCAGGTGGGGGTCGTGGCCCATCGGCCCTTTAATAATTAATTTTTTTCAATGTATAATGTTGGGTCCAATGGAGGTGGCGAGGGTCATGGCCCGCCACCCTTTTTTTTAATATTTTTTATTTTTATTTTTGTTAATACAAAACACATTTTTGAATTTGTCCAATATAGGGGATATTAGACAAATTAACGATCCAACAAATTCGCATGCTTTCAGGAGGTAAGTTTCATGCCTCAGTGTCAGTCAAATTCTAGGACACTTAAACTTGGCCCACAGTCCAACCTTAACCAAAAATTTAACTGGCTTGTTCTCCCTCATACGAGGTTGGATTGATGAACCGTTCACACTGCTACGATTAGGATGACAAGATCTAGGTCTAGTCATGGTTTGAAATTATTCCGATCACTTTGATTTTTGAGCTTCCATAAGCCCTCTTTGTCTTGTGTGTGTCTCTGGAGCCACCTAGATCAGGCAGCCCACTGGGCTCCAAGATTGCGTAATCCTGCTTGCCAAAACTCCCAGCAGGATTTGAGAAAATTTCCCTAACAAGGCTTCTTAGCTCAGAATTTGCACAAATCCGAGCAGTAGTCAACTTCTCTGCCGAGATATTGCACAAATTTCCTAGGAAGCCAACCAAGCTCCCAGCCAGAAATGCGCATTTTTCTCTGGCAGTCGAGCAGTCTCTTACATGTGTAGTGGAGTTGACCGTTTCCCTCTGGGACTGACAAAAACAAATTTGTATGCATGGGTTTCTTCTCCAAAGGTAGCATGCAAAGGAATCCCTTGTTTTAGGGATCTATTTTTAGCAGTTGGAGGTTACATGCAAGGAGAAATTCTAAAACCTCCCACCAAGTGTCGCTTCCCTTAGATTCATGGCATGTGCGTCACAACCTCAATGCTTTCAAAGCTCATCAACCAGATGCTGTAGAGCTCATTCCTCACATCAACCTTGCAGCTCTGACATTCCACATCACATCTAGGAGAAGTCGGCACATTTAGCTCAGCTATTTTGGGGTAACCCTGCTTCCCATGCCTTGTGCTGCATTTCTATCACTTTTTGTGTTTTCACTTGTGGGAATACTGTTTGATTGATTTATTTGAATGCTTTTTGACGTTTACATATATACTAGCTTGTCCTATCTCTGTTTCAATTTCCGTTTCTATCTCACTGCTGTCACATGCATGAAACTATTTTGCACGAACGTTTGCCCAACCGGTGAACTGCCTCACCCACATGCATGTTGATCTATTTTTTGAATCTTTCATTCATCTTTTGCATGCACTGTCAATCACTTCTGCTATCACTTAGTGTCGCCATGCATTATTGTCTTAGTTGCTTTCAATTTCCCATCGGTGAGTCGGGCCAACCTTGGCCTGGACTCTTCCTTCACCAAGGTTGCATTGCACAATCTAAGGAAGGAAGGCTCAACTTCCTCTCTATATTTGTGCATTCCTACCCAGCACTAGCTTCTAGTATTTTTTTTGGCATTTCTAGAGGACAATGGCTTCTTGGCCCAAGAAATTGCACAAATTTGTCCCTAGGCCAGTAGTCCTTCCAAGCTGGAATTGTGCATTGTGCAATCCCAATAGTCAATAGCTAAACTGGATTGTGCATTATGCAATTCCAATAGTCAACCAGTCTCCCAATAGCCTAGACTGTTCCTTGTGCAATCTTGGCATTCGGTATCCTGACCTCCCGACCAAAATTGTGCAACCTTCATGATCATGCACCCAGGTATGTTGTATGTCAGTTCTCATGTTCCTTTTGGTTTTCAACTGAAAGATTGATTGCCATGAGTGTTGCCATGTCTCCAGGTATCCCAAGTGTTCATATGCCTCTCAGCATTACAGGTACAATGGTTTCTAGGAGAGTAGAGATGAAGACACTGTTCAGAGCACACTTGGGGATGCAGTCGATCAAGTGTCCATGGACTTGCCTACCCTCAAAGACATCAAGTTGTTCATAGACAAGGACATCAAGATATGACAACAACAACATCACAACAAGCAACATCATGAATAGTAGTGGAAGACAGCATACCAAATGCAACAAATATAAGAGGAGGGTTGTTGACAATGCGAAGGCAGAACAAGGTTGCAAGCTCAAGAAGGTCAATTGATGGTGAAAGAAACTTTGGAGACTTGAGCTATGAAGTGACGATGCGACATGAAGATCACAGGAAGGTAGAAGATGGAACAAAGAAGGACTTGCATGTGTTGAAGCAACAACTCATGAAGAACATGAAGCTTCACAGACAACCGAATGAGTTGCAATAGGAACAGAAATAGCAGTGGGCACAACATGCACTCAGAGATGAAACTGTGCCCGTACAAGTTAAGGATCCATCCTAGCAGCTGACACAGAGTAGACATGGTGATAATTGTTGTTGATCGCATGCAAGGGATTCAATAGCGTGCATGTCATTGAGCATACACATGCAATCCAACCCATTCAACACACTCACCAAGGCGAAGACAATAAGCGAGTCCAACTGGGGTTGAACATGTACTTTGGCAAGTTGATGCACATGACCACCAACACACACTTGAAGATTACCATGGACACTATGCATCAGTGTGTTTCCAGTTCAACCATACCCAAGAAGACCATGCGGATGTTAGCAAACGAGTTGGATGAAGGGGCTAAACCAATGCATAGGTTGGAATGAAGGCAAGAGTTCGCTTCAACAAGATGTCACCATGAGGTTCATGCACACCTTCATGGATGACCAATATTGGCATCATCTTGCCACCTTCACCATCACAAGCATGTTAAATAGTTGGTCTCATCACAGTAGACCGAGTGTCAGTGATGTCTTGCAAGGCTTGCTCAAGCCATGTTGTCTCACATGAGTACATGTGCATTGTAATGTTGAGTCATGTCAAGTGTAAGTCAAGTATCAATGTTTGGATGTAACAGTCATAGAGTAGGTGAAGAGTCATGAGGGTTGTTGAATTGTCACAAAAGGGAATGTCAAGGGTCACCCCACCCTTTTCTATAAATAGTCCCACATAACTCGCTGTAAGGGCTTTTGGTTAGGCAAGCTTCTATTAAGACTATCTTGAACAAGGCTTGGACAATATTGTAGCGTGCCTTAGCTTCTCCACTACATGGAGCTAGTACATCTCTTTGGAGGAGCAGGCGGATGTGGCTATAACATTTTACTGACGGGGCTAGTAGGTTCACATGGATGTATTGTATGATTGGAACATACACTTTTATATAATAAGAGCCAACACATTTTCATGCATATGTTGTTATTGTAGTTGGACTGCTCAGTTGCCTTAATGATATATGTTGTTTAACTTATGTATTTGTGTATGAAATGATTCATATGCAATTATATGAATATTGTTGCAAATGTGTTGTATATGCTGTTAACACTTTCAAGGTCCATGTTGACTACTCTGTTGGACACTAGATAGACCTTTCACATGAACCTTGCTGCAACAACCATTGCACTAATTCGGACTGATCCATGAGTGTTGTGCATGTTTTCTTACCTTGTATGTTGTGACTACTGCATCCGAGTGGATTGCTTCGCCAGAGGTTGTTTATGTTATTTTGTGTTGTGTTCCTAGTCGAGTTGGGACTGATCCCTTTCAACCTTGAACTCGCCTTCACCCTTATCTCCGCTCTTATGTGTTAGAACCTCTCATACACCTTCCTTGACTCATTGCATCAGTCCCACCCTTGCTACTGACAGAGTTATCTTACTTGCCTCTTTGTGACATCATAGTCAAGGAGCTACCTTATGATCCTCTCTTGGAACTCCCACACTAAACGTTCTTTGGTCTAATTGGGACTTCTTACCGAGGAGATCCCCTTGACATGTTGTCGGGTCCAACACCGTCAATAATATCTTATAATTGATAATGATTTTGCAGAAGAAAACCATGGGAATTATTCTTGGGAAGGATGTTGTTGTGGATCAACATAGCGACATGGACAAGGCAAGAAACATCAATTCTTTAGTCAGGTTATATTTCAAGTTTAGCTTGAGAAAGAGGCAAGACAAGTACAAGTTAAGGCACTACAATCATCGATTGGATCGACTTTGGAAAATTGAAGGAACTGTACCTTCAGATCATGAACAATTGAAACTGCACTTTTGGGGACAAAAATATTTCATTAGGGTAGAGTGATCAGGAGCCCAAAATTTGGAAAAACATCAAAGTTCTCGGATTAGTGTCGAACCTAAATGACTGCATAGATCTCGTAATTATGAATCCGATGCAACTCATTTCATGTGAAATAGACTCTATATGGCCTCAGAAACAAGTTTTGTTCATTTTCACAAATCGGAAAATAAAAAAAAAATGGGACAACCCAGTCAGCAGTCCATATGGTTGACATGGTGTTGATTGTGTAGGCTTAAGTGACATGGCAGGTTCAATGGGTAGTGGATTTTCTCTATTGAATCAGAAGGTGACAAGTGTCACTCCATGATTGGTGTACAATGGCAGTGTTTTGTTGCTGTGTTGATGGCCAACCATAGGCTGCCATATGGGCCAACCTAAGGCCACCACGTGGCAGCCCGAGAGGCCACTAAAAGTTTCTTCAACGACCGAGTGGAGGCCACATGAATTGAAACTATAACCTCCCAACACAGAACACAATGCCTTACCTTTACACCACACCGCGTTCCTTAACATGTATAGCCGACCACATATATTTGAATATGATTCAATGGAGATTTTGGGGGAGACCACCTGTGTAACCACCGACGGCCCTCCCATGTGAACATGTCCAAAAACCACGTAGTTAACGTTCTCCAAACCAAAACGACCGGGGTAACAATTAATGTCACCATGTGAATGGTCCCAGAAACTGCGGAGTTGTAACTAATAACGGATTAGGCGGGGTGAGAGTTAAGAGCCCAGCCCCGGTCCCATGCCACCGTGTGACCCTATTTTTCAGTGTTAAGGCCTTGGAGGCAAAATTAAGTTTCATAAAACTTCGCCCACCTTTTGTGAAATTTGGCACTCTGTTAATGGATTTTTGGGGAAAAAATGTAGGATGGTTTGAGAATTTTTGGAAATTGTAGAGGGAATAGTGGGAAAACTAGGAGAGGTTATAACTTCTCTAGTTTTCAACCAACTGGGATGCAAAAATAGGCTAGGTAGCCATTTTTTGAAATTTTGGACTCATTGGAGCAGGTTTTAGAATGAAAGGAGCACTTCTAGATAGGATTTTTGTAGATTGAAGTCTATGGGTGCCATGGTCAACACGATTGTTGATTCAGTTTATGGAGGAGTTTGAAGATGGAGATGAACTTGCAAGGGTTTTCCAAGTTTCATGTGCTTTCTACAATAGCTATTACATCAGTGTTGTAGATTTTATTACTCTCTTCTCTATGTGTTTTGGAGGAGAGACTTGTTTATGTACTTCAAGTGGATTTGGGTAGTGTTGATGCTCTTTGAATTTGAAGTATGGGGTCTTGGTGAAAGATTCCATTGTTTGGTGAAAGTTTACATGTTTGACTCTTGGTTAACATGTATATGGATTGAGAACTCCTGCATAAGTTTTTTTTTCTATGAAGGATAAACTAACCATTCCATTTCTCAGCACTTTATGTACTCTTCTTTTCCTAAACATTGAGCATAATGAGAAGGGGTCATGCCATTAGAGCTAATCCAAGGAGTTGTAACCCAGGAGGGGTTAACTCCTTCAAAAATGGCTAGTGTATTACTAATTTTTTCATACCTCCATTCATTGTTTTGAATTCATGTTTAAAGTTTTCATGGAATTAACATAAATAAACACACTTAAAAACTCATGCTTTTACTTACTATTATGGAGTACAAACCTTGAGCACATTTTTGTATTTTGATGAGTATCTTAGCATATAAAACTAATATTCGATAGTTAGATCAATGAAAGGCACCAATCATGAGTGACTATTGGGTTTTTAAATAGTGTCCATCTCCATGTGTCTAAACAATCCCGAAAACTTGTTATAGATTTGTCAAAGAGACCAAAAACCACAACATGGAATTTCCATACTTCCAGAGTCTTCAGGCAGGAGTTCAATAGATGATCAGTCATTTCCTCCTCTGTGCATCATATAGGACAGTAGGATGGGCCGAAAAAGCCCTTCTTCTAAATTTTTGCCCACGTGAGTACGTATGATACCATTTCATCCATAAGAAGAAGGAAAATTTTGGCCATAGGTGCAAATACCAAATCCTTTTCCATAGAGGGTCAATCTCTAAGTCGACCACTAAAGATTTTAGTGAATACACCTTGTTATATATGAAAATGACCTCTTGATCAGCTTAGAGGAGAAGGACAGACTGGTTAAAGACATAAGCTAGTCTATGGGCCTATTTTCTAAGGTAACTCTCCCCAGGAACTAGCAAGAAAAGTTAGGATGCTTTCTATGCATGATCCAGGGGCATAAGTCCCTAGGGTAACTCATTTTTTCTCCCAAAGGACAGTGTTACCCAAGTTTTTTAAGATTTTGTAGCTCAAAGAAAGGGTTGACTGACTGGCACTCCACTTTCCACTAAAATGTTAGCCCAAAAAGCAAGAAACATCTACCTTTGACCTGTCTAAGGATATTTCTATTCCTAACGAAATCTAATGAAAGTGGAAAGAGAAATATATCAAGGAAACATCCTAGTTTTTTCCTAAGATAACTCATGAGAGATTTGGCAAGGATAATCCTGTCATCATCTATATATTAGAGACTTTGGCATTGTGAAAAAGGTCGAACGATTGTCAACTAATTGTTGAAACTTTGTATGAGATATAGTTGTTATGATACCGAGAGGTTAAGAAGAGAGAGCGATAAATGAGATGTAGCATTAAGGGAATCTTGATTCACAAGATTGTTGTAATCATCCTTTCCTATCTAATAATATAGACCTGTTGTTGTGTTGTCTACTCGATGGTTTCAATTTCGTGTTTATTTACATGTCAATTTAGTACCATTGTTTATGAGTAGCTTAGATGCATGTCATTTTCATATATTTATGAATTAATGTTTTGATTATTATAGTTCACATGCTGTAGTATTACTCTTCATCTTGCTTCTATGTAGGTGTTGGTCTAGGAGCTAGCAAAGGGTCTTCCACTCTACTACATTGGGATCTCCAACAAGACTGCATCAAAATATGAGGTAATCTCTCCTCTTTTGCTTTGAATGTAATGCATTGATATAAATATGTATATGCTTCTTTGTGCCAGCTGCAGTTAAGCTGAATGACTTCCCTTGGATCTCGAGAGGATCCTTGAGGGTATTATAGCCACAACCACCCATGCATTAATCCCTATAGTGGAATTGGTGACCCCACTAGGGACTATACTTAGTTCTCAGTTTTCTCCTTCCAAGTTCCAGGATCTCTATTTCTTTCTAGGACCTCTTGTTCTTCTTGCTTCCCTTTCTGACCACTCAGGACTCTTGATAACCTTCTGTGTTATGCTCAAACTTTGATATGACCCTGAAATACTCGTTTTACAGCCTCTACCCCCCTAACGCACCCCAGTAGTGTAAACAAGTGAGTTATAATGCTCTGCTGGATTTCAGACAGAATGTTAGTCCCACCATTAATGCCCTGTAGCCTCTCTTGAAGTGCATTAGCCAACCAATATCTTGACCAACAATCTATTTTGTGAATTCATAGGTTGGGGAAGGTGCCTAAAGTCTTTTTAAGAATCTGAAGTTGTGCACTATTTTTGGTTGTCTGTTTCTTGAGAATTTTTTTTTAATTTTAAGGAAAATAACTGTTGGGTGTAGTATCGGGCTTATAAATGTACCAACATTTAATTTTTCAATCTGGAAAGTTTGTGAACTTCTAGATACAGCACTGGAAATGCCAGAGAAAGCCCCTGGAAACCTACAAAACAAATGCTAGTCTATCTTGTGTATTAATCTCATCAATAAATGAAATCTTGCACTAAAAGAGAATTGAAGAAAACACGAATCCAAACAGTTAAATTCATTCGGGAAATAAAAGAAATCAATACGAAAGGAAATTCTAATTAATCTAAACTAGAAATCAAGTAGTGCTGGCATAAAAAAGACTGTAAATGGTGGAATAGATTCCAAAGCAATTCAAAACCATTCTGCTTGCACTAATTCTGCGTAAGGTTATCTTGAAAGAATCAGCAACATAACAAGGAAATTTACTATGTAAATAAAGTTATGAAAGAAATTAAATTAATATGAATCTCTCGCCTTCCTTGTCCTAAAAATAAATCTTGAAAGCTATCCAGAAGTTAAAGGAAACTTATAATGGTAATTAAACATTTATCGATATCAAGCATAGTGTAGTTTCCTTATTTATAAATATCAGCTTTCAGAACCATAAATACTCAAGTCGATCTCAAGTTCTGGAATATTAATTAAATGGGTCTGGATAAATTCGAGTTGAACGTTAGAGCTCATAAAGGCGGAGCCAATTTTATGGATTCAAACAATCTGGAGGGACATGATGTTTATAAAATATTTCAAGTGAAAATATGATTAACAATGCAGTGAATGAAATAATTTGTAAAGGAACAATTTGCAGCAATTTAAATAGAATTAACTTGAAGAAGGAAACAATTAAATCTTTCACACAACAAATAATAATCTAGATGATATTTAATCTAAAATATGTAAAGCGGTGTCAAGCTAGTCTAGCGGCCAACCCAGCCATCTCACACCCTCGCTTAACCTAGTTCACACAATAATCAGAATCATTAGATGCAATAAATAATTAAACATAACATGGCTATCGAAGCTTAAATTAATTCTTGAAAATAGAGTCTTTACATCAAACAGACAATGCTCAGCTCCAACAAGACAAGAGGAGCGATCCACCAGTTATGAACTACGTGAGGCTACATTGGGACAACTCCTCTTCCCTTCTACACCTTCCTCTATTGCGCACTGTCCCTGGCTAGATTAATTTCCTTCCCTGATGTATAATTAATTAACTAATTGACTGACTCTTGCTCCATGCAGTTTGTCAAACTTATATAGGCATCGATTTACAAATTGGGGATTTTCAATAGCCAATTAAGATACAACAGTGAAGATTATTAGTTTTAACAATCTGTCAAATAAAGAATTGGTTTTGTAACTAAATATTGAAAGAGGGAGAGATTCTGGCGAATCGTTCCTCTTTTCATGGAGTGGCTGGTGCAATTTGGATAATCAATCCCTTCAATGTGATTCAAACTGTCAGCCAAGTGATGTAGCCTCCTTTGTGGTGGTATTAACTTGTTTGGCGAGATAGGATTCATAGATCTCCACCACAAATCTTATTTCCATCTGACAGTTGAATACTGACATCAGTATAGTCATTTAGCATGGCCTATGTTGCCCACCATTCTTCCATAGACATATAGCGGGTTCTTTCGATTTACCTTCAGAAGTCAAATCCACATCTTCTTGTTCGATACCTTGACATGGCACGACATTACTGCATGCGAAATTAATGGCTTCAAGAAACAAAATTGAGATTACAATATCATGAAAGGAAATCCCTACCAACGCAGAAAAGCAACATATCAGAGTTGTTATTTAGAGGTCGACTTCACCCATGGGCATTTTAGAGTGGGGTTCACAGAACGAGTAGTAATTCTTTTCGATCTTGAAGAATGTGATTCTTGTATCAAATGCCTAGCAGTTGATATGCTGATCCGATAGTGCTGTAGCATACTTTTCAGGGTCATCCATCATGTCCATCATGTTTGGAAACTCCTGTCTCTTCCAGCCAAGCTTGCATAAGTGGCTTTTCAAAACCTTCACGAATCCTGTGCACCCTTCCATTCAATGGTAGAAAATACTTGCGTAATGTAAATACATGTACAAGAACCGCAAAGCATTTATTTCAGTTATTGCTTGTAACCCTGTATTGTTAAGACATAGTGCATCAAGACCACTAGGGATGCAGAAAAGTGCTTTTGAGGAAGGTAGAAGTAAAATTCTAATATAGCATCCAAGAAGGTAGTAGTAAGGCCTACTGCGTGCATGGTTGAAAAGAAAGTCGAATATTTATGGATTAGTTCACTCATAAGTGTCACCACCGAAGAGAATATGTCACAATCGAATTTATGGGAATGACTGAATAATCTACTCCTTGAACGATTCCCACATTTCATTCCTATAAAGTTCTACATTTGGTAGCATCTCCATAATGTTTGATTGGGACGTTACTGTTATCACCCCAAGAAACTCTCCTAGGTTGTATCTCAGAGATGCTCGGGAACATTACAAACTCAACTTGATGTTGGAAATGGATGAATGGAAGGAATGATGCATGTTCAAGCCAGATAACCACTTCTAATATGCTTAACTCCAGATATGGGTGAACACCCCCAGACTACAAGGCTTTAGACCACCAATTACTCACAGTTTGAGGATTAGGTGTACATGAAGAATACTGACCACACCAGTAGATGCACAAGACCATGTGATGGCCAACTGTAACCAGTAAAGAGGTCTGGAAATCTATTTCCCAGTGCACAGACAGGGTGATAGCTCTCTGGCACTAAGTAAATAGAAACCTACATAACACATTCAATGATACATACTAGACTTCAACACAAAGGTGGGATGACAGCCCCTCAAATGCTAAATATCAAGAGCACATGAACAAATGTATAAGAGGCACAACCTAGAACAGAGTAGAAATGGAAAGTGAGCAATTAACAATAAAAGAAGCTTGGATTAGCTGAAAATGAAGACCAGAAGCTGCAAGTATCAAAGCAGTTACAGTCTCCAGAAGTTGAACCTTACACCAAAATTACAACCATCAACCCTGATTACATCTATGTTCTAGGTATATATAGAGTTTGATTACAAAGATATGCTGATGTTCTATGCGTGGAGGGGTCCTAATTGACCACCAACAACCTTAATTCTCTTAAAGAGTCTCTACTACAATCTGCTTGATTTAATGGATAAAATTGATCTTTTCAGATACTCTATTGTCCTTCTGGAGCAGGTGGAGTGTAATATGGAAGAAGTTCAATAACTAGTAAATGCTGTGATCTGCTCGAGGCTGGTCCTTTCCTTCTCAACCATTCTACTTCTTAAATGCATGGAGATGAAATGCGCTGGGTACAGATGAATTAGCTACCTTTGTCCTTCGAATGCATGACATAGGTCAAGGACGCGAAGACTGCATGGCGTACGCATGAGCAGTCCGGGGGGATAGGTATCAGCCGTTGGATCAATTGGATGGATGGTAGAGATCCCTTGGCGAAGGGAACTGGGCGGAAGCAGGAACAGACAAGCGTGAACTGTCAGATCTTGGGCGGACAGATCCGATGGCCATCGGGCGAAAAATATGCGGGGAGTTTATCGGGCGGGGACTACGGTTTTGGAGGTAAGCGGTATTGCCTGCACCGCTTTTCAGAGGTGGGTGGTAAACATACAACGGCCAGCGATGCGAGTTATTGGGTGACGCGTGGCAGATGGGATAGGGCAGAAACCAGTTTGATCGTGTGCTAGCATGGGATTGTTTTGCGGGTGCGGGGGATGGATCTCCGTTGGATCGTGCGGTACATGATCAGATGGCGGGGGGTTAAATTGCGCGTTTTTTTGTCAGATGTGATGGGAAAAGGCTGGTGAAAGCACGCAGTTACGTAAAAGCAGTTATATGAGGATATCGGCTTTGCGCTCGGGCTTGAGGGCAACAGGCTTTCTACATAGTTTTTAACAATCAAGCCAGAGGAAAGGAGGTGAGAGGAGAGTCAACGAAGTGAAGGGGGAGGTGAAATGACCAGTTGTAGGCCTTCTTTGAGTAGAACCAAGGACCGAGCCTATTTTTTCTCCTCGAACATTAGCAACCTATAGCAGAGCTAACACTGGCTCCTTTTGGGGATGAGATCCTCCCTGTGAGGTCTGAAGAACTTGTGGATCAATGCCTTTCCTGTGAAAAACAAATTAGCAAAATTCCTAGTGTTCCATTGGGCATGGATTCTGACTGAACCTACACTAAAACAGATAAAATAAAATATTTACAAATTCAAGGCCAAAAGACCTTAAATCACATAAATTTTCAGAAAATGCCCATTAATTGGGCCATCAAATACTACTTCTCCTCCCATACTTTTCAGTATGAAGGTGTTGTTCCCTTGAATCTGAGAAATGATAAAAGTCCCTGTCTAGAAAGCATCAAACTTCCCATGGTTTCCCTTTTTCTCTTTCAGTGCATCCCACTTTAGAACCAAGTCTCCCACCTGAAAGTTATCTGATTTGGCCTTTCTATCAAAAGCTTCATGACCACATGGTAATCAACCTTTCTGGTAGGGATTGCTTCAATCCACTGAGTGAAGTAATCAGTGGCTACTAGGATCCATCTGTGTTGGCCACCAGAATGTGGATTGATCTCTCCAATGAAGTCTAAGCCCCACTACTGAAAAGGTCCATTTGCATGTATTGGTTTCAAGGGCAAGGACTTCAATTGCTGCTTTCCTTCAAATCTTTGCCACCTGTCACAAGATTTAACAAATGAAAAGACATTAGAAAACAAGAAGGGCCAATAGTACCCAGCTCTGAGAATTTCATGGGCTGTAGTTTTCCAATAATGGTGTCCCCCACACATACTAGAATGAAATTGCTGCATAACCTCCATTGATTGTTCTTTATCCAAACACCTTAGTAGGATTCCATAAGGATCCCTCCAGTAAAGCAGATTTTCATGAATGCAATACTTTGCTGCCCTAAGTTTAACAGTTTTGGCTTGACTTTGAGTAAAACCTGGAGGGATTTCTAGCTTCAGCAAGAATTTAGCTATTACAGAGTAGCAATCACAAGAAGCTAGATTTTTGGCCAGTGTCTGATTCTTTTCTGGTTCAGGTGTTTCATCTTCATCTGTCTGACCAATTTCTGCAATTGTGCACAGGAAAGATATATCCAGTGATTTTCAATTTTCTTTAGCCAATAACTTGGCAAGACCCTGACCCCTAACAAGTTTAGTGGGTTTTAATTCTATATTAAATTCAATTAACTTTGCAATCCATTTAGCCCTTCTTGCATCAGAATCAGGCTGTGTTAAGACATCTTTAATTGCAACAGAGGGTACATATGCAATTATCTTGGAATGCACGATGTAAATTCTGAAAGCTTTCAAAGACTTGATAAGAGCATATGTTTGTTTCTCAATGATATCATACCTCAGCTCAACATCCCTTAAGGTTTTGCTCAAAAATACCATCAGATGCTCTGAGCCTTCTTCATCTGCTTTCAATAAAACTGCTGCAAGGGTGTCATTAGAGGCAAAATAAAATATATGGAACTCCTTGCTGTAATCTGGACCGATTAAAGCGGGAGCCTCCATAATAGCGTTTTTAATGGACTCAAAGGATTTTCTAGTTGTATCAGTCCATTTGATTTCCGACCCCTTCTTCAACATGGAGGTAATATGCTTCACCAGTTCTGCAAAATTTGGTATAAACCTCCTCACAAATTTAATCTTGTGCAAAAAGGACTGGATGTCCTTCTTTGATCTCGGGACAAACAGGGTCTGTATTGATTTTACTCTTTCTAGGTCAATTCGGACACCTGCAACAGAAACAACATGTCTTAACAGCTTGCCTTTTTCTAAAACAAATTGTGATTTTTTAGGATTGACTGAAATCCCAAACCTCCTACACTTCAGGAACACTTTCGTCAAATGTTGCAAATGGTCTTGATGGCTACTAGAGTATACTATTATATCATCAAGGTAGATAAGGACAAATTTATCCTTCTCTCCCACAAATGCTATGTCCATAGCTCTCTGAAAGGTGGCTCCAACATTCATCAACCCAAAAGGCATCTTGGAATACATAAAAGTGCCCCAAGGAGTGGTGAATGTAGTCTTTTCTTGATCATCTGGATGCACAACAACCTAATTATACCCGGAAAATCCATCCAAGAAAGACATCACTTTGGCTCCTGAGACTCTTTGTAGCAAATGCTCCATCTTGTGTAGGGGATAATTGTCTTTCTTGGAGCATTTGCTTAAGTTTATGAAATCAACACAGAGTCTGATTTCTCCACTTTTCTTCCTCACCACAACTAAATTGGCTACCCATTTTGAATATCTGAGAGGGGCTATGATTTTGGCAGCCAGAAACTTTTTAATTTCTTTTTCAATCAGAGGGAGGAGCATAGGATTTATTGGTCTCAGCTTCTTTTTGAAAGGTATGGTGTCTTTCTCTAAAGGAATTTTATGCTGGATGATCTTCTTATCATATGTTTTCAGGTCACTATATTCCCAGGCAAAGACATTAGCAAATTGCTTCATTAAATTGCAGTATTCAGAACTTTGGTTGGCAGACAAATGCATGGACAGATTTATGTATCTTGGCTGACCTGGACTCCCTATATCATGCTTACAAACTATGGACTGGTCTTCTTTTTGGGCAGCCTTGTAAGGCACATCATTTTGGTCAAACAGTCTTTCTAAAGGAATTAAACCCTTAGGAATATGATTGCTGGGAAGCTGGACAATGCTATCTTTGCCAATTTTATTTCTCAACTGGGATTCAGGGCTTTCTTCCAAGGCTTCATTTTCTTTGTCAATTTGCATTTCGGAAAATTCATCAATGACTTGCAGGAATCTATTTACTTCAGCATCATCTTCAAAAACTTTCCAACGCTAGACATTATCAGGCAAGGACGGTCTATATTTCATTTGGACTTCATAAACTAGTCTGGAAAGCATGGGAGGGATAAACATGCTAGCAGACACAGCAAGGGAATCAACAAGCTGATTTTTGGCTCTAGGAATATATGAAATATAGAAATTATCAAAGGAATCTTTGAGTCTCCATACCTCATCTCTGTATGCTTTCAGCCTTGGGTGCTTTGCTTGAAATGTTCTGTTTACTTGCTGAATGATCAAATCAACATCTCCAAACACCTTTATGTTCTTGATTCCTCTGTCTTTTGCTGCATTAAGCCCCAATATCAGAGCCTCATACTCTGTTATATTTTTGGTGACTTGGAAGGCCAGCTTAAAAGACAAATGGGTTCTTTCTAGCCCTGGAGATATCAACACCACCCCTACTCCTGTGGCCTCCCTGGAACATGCTCCATCAAAGAACATCTCCCAAACCTGACTTCCTTGCTCTCCCTCAGCCTGCACTATTGGTTTCTTAAGCTGAATTGAGGCCTTCTGAGATTCTTCCATTTGGAGAATACATGCTCCAAAATCAGTGTCCACAGCATAAGTGGGATGATTGGATGGATTCTCTTCGTCACTGATGATGTATGCCAACTGTGCTTGTCTGTACAATCTCCTGCTTTCTCCTCCAAAAATGGGGATAGTGGCATAAGATAGATCATTCTGTAATGTCCCACCTAGTCTCTTAATCCATCCTCTGGACAACAGGATGCCAAACTTGGGAGGGACATCTGCTACCAAGATATCCATCATCATACTCTTCATGGGCAGTTGTGTTAGGGTAAAGGCTAAATCTTTGATTAATCCTAGGCATTTCACCTTTCTTGAATCAAATGAAAATAAATCATGATATGGTCTGGTGATGTGAAAGCCTAGCTCTTCCACGACAGCTTTAGGCATCAAATTTTGGCTGGCCCCTGTGTCTAGCAGGCAATTGTGGAGGATTTTGTCATGAATGGTCAAGGAGACATAAAATGATGGAGAATTATTATCAGCAGGTTCGATCATAGGGCTAAGCACAACTGCAGGCTTGTCATCTTACAAATTGATAGAGTCAGTGGAGGTTTGTGTGGTTTCCAGCTCAAGAGCTTCAAGGATAGTGTTTCTAAACACTTCACTCTTTACCAACTCTACCAGAGGCACAAATATTTTTAACTTTTGGACTTCTGACTCAAAGCTGAAAGAGGAAGGTAATTTATCAGAACCTCTTACCTCTTGAACTGGTGCTTTGAGGGTGATTGGATCAACTGTTGGTCTTCTCTGTCTAATATTCTGTGACTTTGTTTGGAAAGCAGCTCTTTGGGTAGGATTCTCCTTGGCATTTTTTGCATTTGACCTCAGATTATATCTTTGCTGCTCTCCAGCTTGTAGGATAGCCTCTCTGTCCCACCTTTGACTGTCTTTTTCCTGCAGCAAAGATTCTTTGTATGCAACCAATGTCAAAAAGGCAGCACTGCCTTTATCTTCCATAAAATGGATTTCATGCTCATCTTCAATCTGATCCTCCTCCATGAAAACATTTTGAAAAGGAGCTTTAACCTTCTGATCTTCGTTAGCTTCTTTACCCCTCTGAATTATTTGTAACTGTTCATTTGTTCTTCTGAATGGATTTGGATTTCTTGGAGCAAATGTATTTGGGAGCTTTGTCTTTCATGAGTTCTGTTCAACCATTAGCTTAGCTATCTCAACAGCCAATGACTCTATCATTCTAGTCATTTTATCTAATTTAGGCTATGAAGATGAAGCAGAGGAAGAAGAAGCTTCACTTCTTTCCCTTCCTCTATCACCATGACTCCTGAGTTTTTTTGTAGCCATAATATTAGAATCTACTTTTAGTGCGGCATCCTGCATATCAGCCAGAGTAGCACATCTTCTTTCTCTCAACAACAAATAGAAATCAGAGTCAAAGGCACTGGCATAGGAAAGTTTGGCAGAGGTTGGGGTAGGCTTTACGTCAACTGGTATCTTACTATACATACGATTGAATCTTTTATTAAAATCAGGCAGTGATTCCCCCTTCTCCCTCTTCAGGTTACCAAACTCAGTATGGTAATACAACAAGTCTTTTTTATCTCCCCAGTGCTTCAAGAATGCTTCATCTAAGGCTTCAATATCAGCAATAGATCCATGGGGCAATTCTCTGAACCACTTTCTAGCCTCTCCATCAAGGCTCTGGACAAAAACTCCCATCCACACATCATTTTCACTGATGTCTACGTTATCAACATAACTATAAAAATACTCAAGGTGTTCTTCAGCTGTTACTCCCTCTGTACCAGTGAACTTAGGCATGGGATTCAAAGGAAGAGGCAAGACCAAAGGTCCATATCTAGCAGCAATAATTCTTTCTATCTTTGTGGGTGTTTGCTGGCCTGCGATGACTGGGGTAGGTGAAAAGATACTGGTGGATTGAGCAGTATGGAACAATGAAATAGATGACAGAGACAAAGGGATGTTATGGACTGTATGGGAAGCTTTCTTTGAACTGAGATTCAAAGGGGAACTAAATGGACAAGGAGCTTTATGAATCTCTACAGGTGCTTCTTCACTAGCAATACTAGGCTCTATATCTTCAAATTGTGTATTCTCAACTAAAAACTCCTCATGCAGAGACAAATAAAATTTCTTGGGCTTACATGATCCTGATGCTCCTTTCTGCGAAGTTTTCTTCTGCTTAGCAATCTTCTCAAGGCCAGACACTGGGTCAGCTGGTGATTTTTGAGGATTTCTTCAAGTGTGTCTCACAAACTAAGCCAGGACTGAAATGTGGAGTCACCAAAGGTTGGTCTTCCTCCAGTGGAGTTGCCAGATAGATGATTACAACTGGAAATGTGCCCAGACTTTGTCTATCATCAAAATCTAGAACTCGGTCGTTCTCCAAGGGAAGCTGAGCCTTAATCTCCTCTCCCTAGCAACGGCGCCAATTAATGTTATCACCCCAAGAAACTCTCCTAGGTTGTATCTCAAAGATGCTCGGGAACATTACAAACTCAACTTGATGTTGGAAATGGATGAATGGAAGGAATGATGCATGTTCAAGCCAGATGACCACTTCTACTATGCTTAACTCTAGACATGGGTGAACACCCCCAGACTATAAGGCTTTAGACCACCAATTACTCACAGTTTGAGGATAGGTGTACATGAAGAATACTGACCACATGTTGTAGCCAGCAACACCCCCCCTTATTCAATTAAGTATCAACCATGATACTGAATGAATGGGGACCCTTAGTTAATTTTTAGAGAAAGCAAGAGTTTCTTTTTGAAGTCACAATCATATGCTTGGAAAAAGCCTCTTGGATATTTTAAGGCCTGAGTCTATGTTAAAAGAGAAAACCTTTAAGGTCACATTGCAAAAGGATAGGAAACAACTTCATTTCCCTTTTTTATGCGCAAGATCCTCATGTTAATAATGACATCGCATCGCAAATTGGTAACGCTCATAAAGAAAAACTTAAAGATTCGCCGATCTGCGATAACGCCGATCGCTAGATCGCATATCGCAGAAATGAGCCAGGCAAGATATGGTGAACATCAAATTCCTGCGATCTGCGATATTGCGATCGCTGCGATGCCACATCCATGCGATTTGCGATCATGCGATTTGCGACGGTGCGATTTGCGATTGCACGACATGCGAGGGTACGTCAGCAAATCATAAATCACCTTAGTACGAATCCTTCGGGCGCGCCATTCAAAGAAAAGCCACTTACTATAACCTGACCTGAGATCATGCGCTTTTAATGATAGTAATTGAATTAGTTGTCAGTTATTAAATGGATTAAAGACGCGTGCCTTGTTAGAGATTTTCTTCACGTAAGGTGGCATATTTGATTCATCTCTTGCATTTAAAACTCTCCCATCACCTTTCTGGATCAGTCATTTCCATTTCACTCGTAATCTGTAGGAACAAAGTGCGAAGACGACTCAGACAGAAACGCACAGCAAAATGGGAAAGAAGAACAAAGCTCAAAGCTCCGAAGCAAGAGAGAAGACCAAGGAGATGGCGCCCCTGTACACAGATACAGACTGTAACAGAGACGCAGGGATCTCAACATGGGAAGGCATGTATAGGCTGTTAGAAGAGGAGAAACCTAGAATAATGAAGGTGACTGCTGTCGCAGGCGCACCACGCTCTTCTGAGGCGTCCTTGGAAGACCTAGCATGTTCATTCCTTCACAGAATAGCGGCAAGACCCAAAATTCTACCATACACAGATATGATCAAGTGGATATTGGATGATGCAGAATTAAAGGGCAGACAATTCAAAGTTCATGGACATGGGCTCGTGGGATCGTTTGCTGCCCAAGATCTGAAGCTTATGTATCATCTTCCTGAACCGCAAGCGACCTATAATGCAGAATTTGTTAAGAAATTCGCGGTAGAGAATCCAGATCTATCAGACACCACTAAAGAATGGTCTAGAAGAGATGAGCCGCTAAAAAAGGATAAAAACGGTATGTACAACACTGGTTCCCTTACCTCTCCATATTGTTTTGCTGCAGCCATGCTCTGTAGGTTATTTGGTACGCCCGATATCAACAAGTTTTCATCTGAATGGCTGCCATTAATTGATGCTACCACTAACGCTGAAATCCTAGATTGGGCCAAAATCCTTTCTGATACTCTATACACGGTCGTTGTCAATTACCGGTCTAAGAGATCCTTTTCTCAAAGGGTCTATCCTCCTTTTTATCTGTCTGCCTATATTATGGATTATGTTTGTCTTGTATCTAATTTTCCTACTATGGGATGGAAATGGACTACCCAAGACCCATTGCCCATCCATGTTTATCATAAGATCTTATGGGATTCCCAGTTTGCCGCTCATTTTTACCAGATTTGCCATGGGGTTATTTTGCCCCTATATAGAATGATATATGATAAGGACCCCCCAAGGTGCTCCCCCGAGGCCCAAATTGACATCATCCACGTCGCAAGATGGTTTGGGGAAGAATGGTTTACTTACATTCAAGTTTTTGGAAGCACGGTACCTCCACATGTCCTACCCTTATATGTCCCTAATAAGCTTTTGGCTCGGGAGATCGCTTATCAAACCTGTTCTGAAGGCAGCCTAACCAAAGACTTAAAAGACAAGAAGAAGGCCATTTGGCATCAATTTCCCGTCACTTGTGGGGCCTTCTGTTTGTTCGATATAGGACACGCTTTTGGCGAGGTGGAGAATGTGATGTGTCTTCAATTATTTAAGTTCCCAGCAAGGCCATTCGACCCAAATAATGTGGCTCAAGAATTCACAACGAACGTCAAGATAAGAGTGTTCTCTAGACAGAAAGATTTGTTTTATGATCTCTTTAAGAGTAAGAACTCGCTCAAAGAAATTTTGCGAGAAGCTTAGTTGAGGTTATCTCCAGGTGACCTTCAGAAATTCACATTATACAGAGATAGAAGGCTGGCCAGCATTCCACTAGAAAGGCTGCAAATACCTACTAGAGAGCCAACTCCGAGCATCAGCCTCAGTGAAAACTCCAACACTTCCAGATCTAAGTCCAACGCCGCCCAAGAAGTATCTGAGCATCCTAAAGAGTCTGGTCACGAACAAAGAAAAAACGAAGAAACAACCAAAGACACAGCTCAGTCGAGTACAATGTCTCAGCAGCAAGTTATTGCCTCACCACCAAGAGATGTCCCCCCTCCGGTTATCGAAGCCCCTCTTGTCACAACAGAGCTAGATAAAGAGTGGGAGACCTTCAATGAATTAATCAACCTTGAAGGGCAAGTCCCAAAGACGCCTGTGAGCAATACACAGGTGATGCAAGAGGTCGCTTCGACCTTAGTCAGCGGTGCCGCAGAAGCAGAAAACCTCCCCATCGCTCCATCCTCAGAGCTTCTACTTAACGTGGAAGAAATTCCCCCACTGGATGTGTTCTACAGTCCCCAACACAAAGCAGTTGTGAGGAGACAGAGAAAGAAGAGAAAGCTCGAAAATACACTGTCTCAAGACGCTGAACATTTGGACGTCTTGTGGAAAGACCCAAACAATAATCCGACAGAAAATCTTACGAAGCTGTCTCAGATTGCAGGAGCATATGCTTCTGCAACTATTGACAAAGCCTCTGAAGTTCAGCAACTTTTAAAGGAACAAGAAAATCATATACAACTGCTACAACAACAGTTGCAACAAGCCAACGCGAACAATGAAGCTTCCAGACAGCTCGAAAAGCTTCAGGAAGACTTTCAACAGATGCAGATAGGCTATCAAAGGAGTCTTGAAGAAAAAGAAAAACAACTGCAGACGGTGCAAGAGATGCACAAAGATGAGCCTAAGCTGGCAGAGTTTATTTCAGAGTCCATCGGCTTGAACGAGCAACTACTGCAGCAACAGGAAGAGTTGGGACGTAAAATATCACAGTGGAGGCACTTTTGTGAGCTAAGCGACAAAATCACCAGTCAGGTGGTGGAATTGCGAAGCGACTATGATCAGAGCGACAAGAGGGTGACAGAATATCTGACTTGGCAAGATGACGAGGAAGGGAAAAGAGCAGGGGCACCCAAGATTAATGAAAATCATAAGGAGCTGCTCTTTAATAAATGGGACGAACAAATCACGCAGGCGGAGCAAGCAGCAGAGACAGCGGCGACACAGGCAAGCATTCTTATCGACTGTGTAAATGAGAATTTACACAGGGCCAATTTGATTACAAAAACCACCCCGGGGTACCTACCAAACAAGTTGCAACTGGAGACAGAATGGAGGCAGAAGGCGCAGGCAAAAGGGAAAGCAATCCAAGCATTGGCTAGGCTGAATTGGGAAGGTTACTGGATGTACTTGGTTAAACCACACAGCCAATGGATGACGGTCAAGTGCATCACGAACGCAGCCGAGAAGGTAGCGCCAGCTCTCATAGATGCCGTTTTCGCAGCCCAGCTCAGAACAGAAATTAGCCAGCCGACTCTTCTCAAGCCTATGTTGGACACTTGCAACTTCAAAGACCAAGTTCACAAGTAGTTTCATTTAGAATGTTGTTTTTTCCTTTTAGCTAGATTAGAAAAGGGACGGTCGTTTGAAAACCGAATCCTCAATTTTGTAATAATACTATAATTAGAATTAGGAAGTAGTATTTTAACCCTTCTCATTGCATTGGAGAGGGGTCCAGAAATTTGTCAAAAACTTGTCCTCGGAACATGCACTTCTGCACCCTCAGAGGAGGTTTTGATGAATGGAAGGATCGAGATTTATTTATGTTTGCATGTTAATGTCTGCTACTGATGTTGCACTTCTGTACTCTTAGTAGGCGTTAGAAGTAAGTAGAGATAAATCGTTATTGCTTGAAGTTTGTGAGTAAAAATCAGTCATAAATGGTACTTTTATCTCTTGATGGATTTCTACTCATATGCTTAGAGTGATATACAGCTGATGTTGTTTATATGTTAATGTATAAATGTGTGGTTACCATTTGGCACTTTTGTATGGTGGAGTCATTTATTCATGCTTGACATATGAATAATTTATTATGCGATATGCTGCTCACAACTGTTTTGCTTAACTTCTTATGCAGAATGGTTCATCTTAAATGGTTTATATTCTTATGGTAGCTGAATAATCTTTATTACCAGTTATTGTATGAAATCTTTTTAGATCGCATAATGGAAAAGATATACCCCGGGTTAGCATAGATCAGATATGTTGTTTTCATTAGATCACAGTAGCTTAGAGTCAGTTTATAAGTTGGATTCAAATTAGCTCTAAAATGCCTCTAGAATCAGCATAATCAAACTCTACACACATACACACCCCCCTTGCATTGGGAAACTGGTCCCGTTATCCCCAGTCGGACCCGCTACTCCAAACGGGCAAGGAGCCGCCAACCAAGTTCCGGACCGGGTGGGTATCCCCCTTGTTGTTGACCCGATTTCAGGGTCCTCAACACCACACTAGCAGATGCACAAGGCCATATGATGGCCGACTGCAACTAGTAAAGAGGCCTGCAAATCTATTACCCAATGCACAGATAGGGTGATAGCTCTCTGGCACTAAGTAAACAGAAACCTGCATAACACATTCAATGATACATACTAGTCTTCAACACAGAGGTGGAATGACAGCCCCTCAAATGCTAACTATCAAGAGCACATGAACAAATGCATAACAGGCACAGCCTAGAACAGAGTAGAAATGGAAAGTGAGCAATTAACAGCAAAAGTAGCTTGTATTAGCTGAAAATGAAGACCAGACATTACAAGTATTAAAGTAGTTACAGTCTCCAGAAGTTGAACCTTACATCAAAATTACAACCATCAACCCTGATTACATCTGTGTTCTGGGTATATATAGAGTTTGATTACAAAGATATGCTGTCGTTCTATGCGCGAAGGGGTCCTAATTGACCACCAACCACCTTAATTCTCTTAAAGAGTCTCTGCTACAATCTGGTTGCTTTAATGGATAAAATTGATCTTTTTAGATACTCTGTTGTCCTTCTAGAGCAGGTGGAGTGTAATATGGAAGAAGTTCCATAACTAGTAAATGTTGTGATCTGCTCGAGGCTAGTCCTTTCCTTCTCAGCCATTCTACTTCTTAAATGCAGTTATTGGAGATGAAATGCACCGGGTACGGTCGAATCAGCTACCTTCGTCCTTCGGATGCATGGCATAGGTCAAGGACGCGAAGACTGCATGGCGTATGCATGAGAAGGTCGGGGGGATAGCTATCAGCCGTTCGATCAATTGGATGGACGACAGAGATCTCTTGGCAGAGGGAACCGGGCGGAAGCAGGAACAGACAAGCGTGAACCATCGGATCTTGGGCATACAGATCTGACGGCCATCGGGCAGAAAAGATGCGGGTAGTCTATCGAGCAGGGACTATGGTTTTGGCGGTAAGTGGTATTTCCTGCACTACTTTTTGGAGGTGGGTGGCAAATGTACAATGGCCAGCAATGTGAGTTATCGGGTGACGCGTGGCAGCTGGGACAGGGCAGAAACTGCTTTGATCACGCGTTAGTGTGCGATTGTTTTGTGGGCATGGGGGATGTGATCACCGTTGGATTGTGTGGTAGATGATCGGACGGTGGGGGTTAAATTACGCATTTTTTCGTCGCATGTGACAGGAAAGGGCTGGTGAAATCACGACATTACGTGAAGATGGTTATATGAGGATATCGGCTTTACACTTGGGCTTGAGGGCAACAGGCTTTCTACATAGTTTTTAACAATCAAGCCCGAGGAAAGGAGGTAAGAGGAGAGTGAGTGAAGTGAAAGGGGAGGTGAAATGACCAGTTATAGGCCTTCTTTGAGTAGAACCAAGGACCGAGCCTATTTCTGCTCCTCGAACATCAGCAACCTGTAGCAGAGCTAACAGTTACCTTTATAGTATTTAATGCAACAACCTTGCAATCAGGAAGTATGCATTAATTGGATGTGTGGCACTCATCACAATCATCTTTCTTAAAGAACCACTCACACAAACTAGCGGCACTATTTAACATTTGAAGTAGACAATGGTGCTAGAATCTAGGCAAATAACCAACAACCCAACCCTTCTTCCATAATGTGCAAAGATAGCAGGAATATTATCATATAAGTACCAATAACATTTGCCACACTTCAAGCACTATGAACTTGGGGGTTTGAGTACAGGTACAACTTCACATACAATGCTATTAGTGTATCCTACTAACAAAATACCACTGCTCTCATGAGCAGAGCATAAGACCATGTTTGAGTTCAACATACTACAGGAAGCCCACTGTAAGTAGTGCAGGAATCCCAATTGGTGTAGGAACGTGGATACAATGGTGTAGCCATGTCCCAAAGTATAATCAAACCAATTTTAATCCCACAACATACAAACCTTAATTAAACTCGTATTATTTTTATTTTAATCCTCTTAAAACAGATAAGTAACAAGTGCTCTTCGAAAATAATCATTTAGCCTATCGACAACATGAGAGAAATAGATAAAAATAAGACAAAATAGAGACCCAACATCCCCCCATGCTGACCGTATTGCATGTCCTCATGCATGGAAATCCAGTATTGTCGCTTCCTTGCAAAAAAAAAATTATAAACATTTATAGGCATTCAAAATGATGTTCTTACAATTTTTCGTGATCACATTTCCTGTGCTAGATAAAGCTTGCTCTAAAACAGAGTGTCTGCCGGACTCTTTATTTGCTTAAAATAATTTCAAGAAAACCTAAAATGAAAGTTGCCATAAAAAATAAATTTCTTGGATGATGTTATTACTTGAATAAAATATCTAACTTCTAAAATTTCCAAAAGCATAACTTGCAGGCATCCTTGATCAAAAGTTACACTTTAAAATCCTAATTGTAAATGTGAGTGACATGATTTAAAAGCATGGTTGATCCAAAATGGATTTTGGATAGACTTCTAAGTCTAAGTGATCCTCACATAGGAAAATGAAAGTCCAAGGATGCTTCTGGAAATAGTCCCATTGCATAGATCTTTTCATTCTGGATCTATTGCAACTCAAATGGGATCAAATGGACTTCAGATACAGAAGTTATCAAAAAAAGGAATTTTCCTTTGTCCTCTGAAAAGGAGGAAAAATATTCTAAAAATGGCATAAAAGGCCTTATAGAGGAAATCGCATCGCAAATGGCTCAAACGAAAAACTTAAAGCAGAGGCGGAAGGGACCCCAGATCACCAATCTCCAACATATCAGGTCGGAGGCATGCATGAATGCGATGTCGGGACCTCGGACGGAGATGATTGCGATATGTGATGAATCGGCGTCGGTGATCGGCACAATCCATAATCAATGGAAAGAACACCGGGGCATTGGGCAATGCGACTGCGAAATGTCGATGCGATCGACGATCAGGATTGCAACAAATACAAAGGCTCGAAGACCATGCGATATGCGATTGTGATATATCGCATCGCAATATTGCATTGCGGTGATATAAAGGAGTGAGGCCGATACAATATGCGACTTGTGATAGCCGGACCAGATAGATTTTATAAACACGGCTCTATAAATTTTGAGTTCCGATTAAAAGGGATTTGTTGGGCTTTTCTGTGTATTAATACATTTCCACTATAAAACTAAAATACAAAGGAAATGCACCCGAAGTGAAAAAACCAGACCCGAAAGGTTTATAAACATAGCCTTATATTATTTGAGTTCCATAATGAGCGGGATTTCAGGTGGGCCTCAGTTGGTAAGTGGTATTGGACAGGTTCCACCTGATCGCATACACTAGCTGACACGTGGCTTGGCATTGGAGAGAAAACCGCCTTTCCGGGTGGGTAATCCCCGTACACATAAGGCGCCCGAAATGGATATTAATCGTTGGAACAGAGATCACACAAATCAACGATGAGCTTGCAATTGCGACCAAAGGCGGATCCAATAGGGATTCTAGGGAGGATTTAGTATTATTTGAAGTCCGATATAAATCCATTTGTCGAGTTTTTCTATGTATTTGAGGTTTTTCAATTATAAACCCAAATACAAAGGAAACAGTGACTTGCGACTTACGATAGAAATATAACAATGGACCCGATGGATTATAGGTTGGACTTGATATTTTTCGAAATGTTATGAAACCAGCTCACAAAAAGATAGAAAAGAGAGATCCACGCCTTAGAATTCAGCCTCTTCGAGGGGGCAACCTCCTTTACATTACATAAATGAACAATTCTTGGATGATTCAAATAACAAAACCTCCTTTCTATATATAGGAGTCTATGGAGTCACAATATAATCCAGCCGACCTAACAATAATAATATAAAGCCACAAAAATAACAATAGAGGGATTCTATGGGCACATTAATAACAATATGGGGGTAATGGGGGCCAACAATATAAATAAGGGGTATAACTACAATAGTAATGGGGTAATCACTAGTATTATAGGGACCCAACATGCCCCCCTCCTTCAAAAAAGTGTTGTCCTCAACGCTTGAGTAGTTCAGGATACTTCTGCATAAAATTCTCATCCTCCCATGTGGAATCTTCAGCGGATAAGTTCTTCCACTTAATAAGGTACTCTGAAATTGATCGATTTCGTAGCTGTCGAGTTCTTGTTTCTATAACTGCTTCCGGTTCCAATATAATTTTTCCTTCCTCGTCAAGTTCTGGCAATATTGTTTGAACTGGGAGCTTGTCGCCTATAACCTTCTTTAAGCATGAAACATGGAAAACTGGGTGCAATCGAGAAGCTGCAGGAAGCTCCAATTTGTATGCCATAGTACCAATCTTTTGCAACACCTTGTACGGACCATAATACTTTGGTGATAATTTATTATCCTTCTTAGCTTGCTTGAGGGACATTTGCTTATATGGTTGTAGCCGTAGGAATACCCAATCACCTACATCAAAACTTCTTTCACTGCGATGTTGATCTGCCTGTTGTTTCATTCTATTCTGTGCCAACACGAGGTTATCCTTTAAGAGTTGGAGGACTTGTTGTTGATGTTCGATGTGATGTTCCACTGCCTGAACCTTAGAATTTTCTCTTAAATATGATGTGATGGATGGTGGTTGATACCCATAAAGTGCCATAAATGGGGTCATTTTTGTTGCTGTATGAAAGGAAGTGTTATACCACCATTCAGCCAGAGGCAACCATTTGACCCATTGTGTCTGTTTATCAGATACAAAGCAACGAAGATATCCTTCCAAACATTTGTTTACTATCTCAGTTTGCCCATCAGATTGAGGATGATAAGATGAGCTATGAGCTAACTGAGTACCAAGACAAGAAAATAATTGTGTCCAAAAATTTCCAGTGAAAATGGGATCTCTGTCACTTACAATAATCTTTGGGTTTCCATGTAGCTTTTGAATTGTTTCCATAAATGCAGTAGAAACTGTACTGGCTTTAAATGGATGTGATAATGCACAAAAGTGTGCATACTTGGTAAGTCTGTCAACTACCACCATGATGACACTCTTTCCCTCAGACTTGGGTAAACCTGTGATAAAATCCATTGAAACCTCCTCCCAACGTTGGCTTGGAATGGATAAAGGTTGTAATAGACCCGGTGTCTTAATTGTTTCAACTTTATTTTGTTGGCAAACCAAACATTCTGCCACAAACTTTTGAATATCTGATTTAAGGCCATCCCAAAAAAATTCCTTCTTAACCCTGTGGTAAGTTTTTAAAAATCCTGAGTGCCCTCCTAAGGGAGAAGTGTGCAATTCCATAAGAATCTTTTGTTTTAGTTGGGAATTCTTACAGAGGTATAAGCGATCTTTGTACCATAACGAATCATTTTTCCAGCTAAATGTATCAGACGTACTGGAATCTTGTTGTAGCTTTCGAATAAGTGCCCACACTTCTTCGTCATTCTTCCATTCCTCCCTTGCTTCATTTATCCAATCTGGTTGGATAATAGAAATGGCACACAACAATGCTTCCACATCCTCATCCTTCCTTGAGAGTGCATCTGCCACCACATTTTGCTTCCCTTTTTTGTAGATGATTTCAAAGTCATAACCCAACATCTTTGTGACCCACTTTTGTTGCTCTTCAGAGGATAATCTTTGTTCTAAAAAGTATTTAAGGCTATCATGATCTGTTTTTACCTTGAAGTGTCTTCCCATTAGGTAGGGTCGCCATTTCTTAAGTGCATGGAGTATTGCCAACATTTCCTTCTCATAAATAGCTTTGCTTAAAAACTTTCCCTTGATTGGACGACTTTCAAAAGCAATGGGTCTTTCATCTTGCATTAGAACAGCACCAATTCCATTTCCTGAAGCATCACATTCCACAATAAAAGTTTTTGTGAAGTCCGGTGTAGCTAAGACTGGTGCTTGGCACATTGCCTCTTTAAGATGTTCAAAGGCCTTTGTTGCTTCCGGAGTCCATGAAAATGCATCTTTCTTCAATAATGTTGTTAGAGGTGCTGCTATTCTCCCATAATTCTTAACAAACTTGCGATAATACCCTGTCAACCCAAGAAATCTCGCAAATGCTTTATGGATGTGGGGATTTTCCATTCCTTAATGGCTTTAATTTTGCTAGGGTCTACCTTAACTCCTTCATGAGATACAATATGACCCAAATATTCCACCTCCTGGACTCCAAAGAAACATTTGGATCTTTTTGCATATAATTGTTTCTCTTCCAATAGTTGTAGCACCCTGTCAACATGTTCAACATGATCCTTCCAAGACTTGTTGTAGATAAGTATATCATCAAAAAATACTAACACAAATTTTCTAAGGAATGGTTTGAAAATTGAATTCATCAAACCTTGAAATGTTGAAGGTGCATTGGTAAGGCCAAAAGGCATGACCAAAAATTCATAATGACCCTCATGAGTTCTAAATGCCGTTTTCGGAATGTCTTCAATCTTCATTCTGATTTGATGATATCCTGAACGAAGATCCAACTTGGTGAAGTAAATTGATCCATGCAATTCATCCAGTAATTCATCAATGACAGGAATGGGGAACTTATCTTTAATAGTGAGCTTGTTGAGCTCCCTATAATCTGGACACATGCGCCATGATCCATCCTTCTTGTGCACCAATACTACTGGAGCAGAGAAAGAACTTTGACTCGGTTGAATTATACCAGCCTCTAGCATTTCTGCAACCATACGTTCAATTTCACTTTTTTGGACATAGGGATATCTGTACGGCCTGATGTTTGGAGGAACACTTCCTGGAATCAGATGAATAGCATGATCATGATCACGCATAGGTGGGAGACCTTTGGGAGTCTCAAATACCTTGGAATGATTGTCCAGGACTTTTTGGAGATCTGGAGAAATAGATGATTCTAATGTGGAAACATCTAGCGAACATAATTGTGCAATTACACCCCTTTGCTCCTTTTTTAGAAGCTTTGTCATACCATTAGAGCTGATTATCTTTCCTGGTTTCCCTGCAATACCCCTTAATTCAACTTCCTTTCCTTCCACAGAAAATTTGATGAAAAGTTCTTGAAAATTAAAAGCTATTGTACCCAAGGATTGTAGCCATTGGACTCCTAGTACAACATCAGCACCTCCCATTGGAATGGAAAGCATTGGGCTAGTCAATACATATTCTCCCATGGATAGCTTGATATTATGGCACTTTCCAGAGCAATTTATTGTTCCTCCATTTGCAATCATCACTTGACACTCTGGTGCTGGATATAGGAAGCAATTCAATTCTTTTGCTACCCTACAATGAATAAAATTGTGGGTGCTTCCTGAATCAATCAACACTATCACCTTTTTCTTCTTGATTTGTCCTTCTATCTTGATGGTTTGAGGAGTGGTAATTCCCACCAATGCATTACAAGATATGGTTGGATTTATTTGTTCTTCATCTAGGCTTTGTTCCTGGAGTATATCTTCTTCTTTTGACCTTTCTTGCTCCTTTTCTTCTTCCTCTTCACAATCTATGTAGAATAATTTCTTCTCAGCACACTTATGACCTTTAGTGTATTTTCTATCACAACTATAACAAAGCCCTTTTGCTCTTTTTTCTTCCAATTGTTGTGGTGTCAACCTTATAGGTTGTGGAAGACTAGGGGAAACTACACTTCCGTCTTTATAGTTGTGAGTGGTATGCTTCCTAGTTGCCATAATTTTGCTTTCCATTTTTCTTGCTAACCTGAATGCCTTCTCTAATGAATCAGGTTCCCAAAGTCGCACATCATGTTGGATATTATCCTTTAAAGACCCTATGAACACATCAATCCTATGCTCCTCTGGAATATCTTTTACCCTTATGTTCAATTTTTGGAACTCCTCAATGTGCTCCATTATTGAACCCTTTTGTTTGAGACTTATCAATTGGCAAAAAAAAGTGTTGCTTTTTGTATCCTCATAATGTGCTATCAATTCTTCCGTAAAAATTGCCCAAGTGATAAATTTTTTACGAGAGCAAAGCCATTGATACCATACAAATTGATTTGGTTCCAAATATAAAGTTGCCATACGTACCTTTTGTGTGTTTTGCACATTATTGAGATCGAAGAACTGCTCCATCTGTAATATCCATGTGGCGGGATCCTTGCCATCAAACTTCATCATATCAATTTTTGTAATATGGTGGGTCTTCGATCCAACATTAGAATCTATGGAATCATGATTAAAATTACTTTTCTTCACATCATGATTTTCCTTTACAACCTTCTCACCATTAGTAAGTATCTCTTGTAGAAAATTTGTCAAATCTGTCTTCAAATCTGCCATGTCTGTCTTCAAATCTGTCTTCAAATTTGCCATGTCTTTCTTCAAATCTATCTTCAAATCATCCATCTTAGCTTCCATGCCCTTTATCTTATATTCCACGCCATTTATCTTAGCATCTGTTAGCTTTTGTGAGCATGAAATTTGTTGCACTTGTTCTTGTAATTTTGATATATCATGTAGCATTTCTTCCTCTTCTTCATGGGTCATGCTAGAGCTTTCAGGTTCCTTACTAGGTGTTTGCATTTTATTTCCTTGGGGCATCAGTTACCGATAATAATGCTTTACTAGGCCCTTTGAATTCCTTCAAACCAAGCTTATGCAAAAATAAAAAATAAAAACTACACACCTTTTTTTACTTTGTAGAATCCTGATATTGAATCTGATGTACCTCTATAATTTTGAATCATCCAGTTCTAAAATTGTGACCTGCAGTAGCCTTCTATGTCCTCTTTCCAATGCCACTAGTCTGAACCAAATTGGATTCTCCAAGAAAGAGTTATGCACAATCTCCCGCAGTGACCTGATTATAGACTAGTTCAGTAGATCAAACTTGTATGAAGTTCCACGTGTCACTGTTTCAACCATTGACTCTAAAAAATATACAAACAAAAACTATATTCCGTCCTCTTTCTGTAACTTCTTACGAAATTTCAATCCAATTCTCAAAAAGAAAGTTATGACGATTTTCCCCAGGTCACCTGTTTTGAGTGTAATTCAGGAGTCTGCAAAAAGACCAACTTCCTGAGATCATATCTCCGACACTATCGTGTAAAAAGCTCTGAAATTAGGATCCAAGGTTTAGCATGATTTCGTCTCAAATGGGTTTTTTTTGCGACCTCTGAAACGTCACAGAAAAAACGTTATAGCGAAAATGCCACGATGACCTGTTTGGAGCAGCGAAACCCTAGAATCCAAAGCTCTGATACCAAATGTTATGAAACCAGCTCACAAAAAGATAGAAAAGTGAGATCCACGCCTTAGAATTCAGCCTCTTCGAGGGGGCAACCTCTTTTACATTACATAAATGAACAATTCTTGGATGATTCAAATAACAAAACCTCCTTTCTATATATAGGAGTCTATGGAGTCACAATATAATCCAGCCGACCTAACAATAATAATATAAAGCCACAAAAATAACAATAGAGGGATTCTATGGGCACATTAATAACAATATGGGGGTAATGGGGGCCAACAATATAAATAAGGGGTATAACTACAATAGTAATGGGGTAATCACTAGTATTATAGGGACCCAACAGATTCTAGGGAGGATTTAGTATTATTTGAAGTCCGATATAAATCCATTTGTCGAGTTTTTCTATGTATTTGGGGTTTTTCAATTATAAACCTAGATACAAAGGAAACAGTGACTTGCGACTTACGATAGAAATATAACAATGGACCCGATGGATTATAGTTCGGACTTGATATTTTTCGAAGTCCGGCTTGGCAGATTTTTCACTATTTTTAGTGTATTTCTCTGTGTAAACAAAGAATCGACTTTTTGGGGATTTCAATCGCACCAATGGTCCTTTCCATTTAAAAACAAATGACCACCATACCTGAAGGCGTTTTACGATGATTGTTTAACACTCAGAGGGGATTTGAACGGATAGAGGCCGGGAGCCAGAGAGCCCGAAAGAGGAGACCAACAAGCAAGAACTGATAGGCTTAAAACCCACTCAATGTCAGAGACAAAGAAAGCAGTTGCTGAGATAGAGAAAAAGTAGAAGGCAGAGCCATGAAACAGAGCCAAAGCCAAAAATCCTGAGAGCCTCAGAGGCAGGGATAAGATGGTGTTCTAAGCCCATTGTGTTTTGTGTAAACTAGTGGAGTTGACTATGGAGCTTGTAAAAGAACTAATGCCATAATCCGAGAGAGCCTAGTCGAGTTGACTAGAGCTCAAGGAGACGTAGCCCAAGAGTTTTTGCTGAACTCCTAATTAAATTGTTGTCTTATGTGTTGGTTTTATTGCTGCTTTACTTACTGTCATATGTATTTTATTTCAGCATGAACAAGTGAACTCAAAGCACATAAACAGTTTTAAAACAAATATAATCATACACCTATGTTCAAGCACATTATTAATTCTGCGTTGGTTAATCATTTGGATCTTGGGAACATTTAATATTTGGAAGTGGGAGAGGTTCTTATAAGCTCACAAGAAGCCTTTAGTGCCCCATTTTCAGACCAGGTGGTATAAGAGCCTAAGATTGGTTAACCCCACCTTCAAGAAGGTGATATCAAAGCTGGTTATACCAGAGCAAGTGATATCATGAAGAAGAATGCTTGATTGACAGAGAAAAGATTGATTGTCTGAAAGGTGTTTGGGCAATCAAGGATTGATTGTCTGATTAATTGTATGTTTATTTACAGACTGACTATTGTTTGAGTTTGCAGAAGTGAAGGGAAAGCTATTGGTAGCTCAATCCAAGAAGGAAATGATAATGTCAAGTGATATGCTATACAATGTGATGGGGATGATCTGAAGAAGACATGACCTACATCAATTACAATACATAATATATAAGCTTTTCATTACATGTACATAAATCAAATTGTCGTCTATAGATATAGACCCTTGATAGGATGACCATCTATGTAAAGCCATCGTACAGATGATTTAGTACTCTCCTGAAATCACACCTTGGATGGATGAAACTAGATCTGGGGCCTTCTATCTCATTCAATCGTTCACTCAAGTAGGATTCTAACCATGTGAAAATATAATTTGAAGTTGGACATGGGAAGACACCGCCTAATTACCAGCCAATGATGTAAGTTGTTAATAGATGCGAGAGAGATCACCGATAGTGATAATGATTCTCAGGGTACTACAGTACATTCTGCATTGTGTGAATAGATGTTTTGATGTCAAACACCATTCAAAGTGTTTCGGTCCAAGGCAAGTGATGTCAAACTTGTCTCCAGAAGCGAGAAACTTGCCATTGATGTATGAAAGCCTCAAGTTATAGGAAGGATGTTTCTAAGTTAACTTCCTGGATAATGTGCAGATGTCGACAAGGAGCGACTCATTGCAGGAGGGCCTTGACGTATCCCCCATCAACGACACAAAATGAGTGTAATGATTTTGAAGACATAATTTGACTGATGACACAAGGTTCATGAATAGTAGTCATGAAAATGAAGGTTTATGCGTATTGCAAAGTATGAAGTTTACTAAGTCACTTGTCTTGAACATGTTGATGACACTAAATGACTTGGTAGCATTGACCCAAAACCAAAGTTATGGATGGTGTGATAGACCATAGATATGATGACCATCAAGCAGATAACCCAACCCAAATGGTCACAGAGATGAAGTGAAAGTGTGATGTTCAAGAGTGACTTTCTACCATAAAGTGATTTATCCCTTTTCCCATTTTCCCGAGTCATTATTGACCAGTACCTCTTTATTTTTTAACAAGCTTGAGGAGGATAACATATGCTTGTAGTATAATTCCACCCTTTGGGTGAATCCATCACTATGTGACATTTTAATGAGTCTAGCGAAGGTGAAGCTCAGTCTTGTCATGATGGACAAGTTTGTCGTTATTTGATGTTTTAACGAGTTTAATGACAATGAGAACTCAATTCTTTTCATGTTTGGGGAGTTTGAAAATGGACAAAAAGAAAAATGCACAGGTTATTTTTCGTAAATTTGTCTCTCATGTCCGAAAAAGTTTAAAATAATACAAGAGAGAACCTATTGATCATGTTCGATAAACATATTCCTTTTTCATAAGTAATCTATCTTAGTCTAGAAAAGGGTTAAACTTATATTAAGTAGATGTCGTTTCCAATCCGTTAACGAGCTGAAAAGGACAAGCACTTGGTAATATTTTCATATTTCGAGAGTCTGAAAAGAGCTTAAAGAGGACTCCAGGGGGTTCCTTTTTCGATGTTTAACAGAGCTCGAAAAGGAGATAAAAGTATGCTCTGTCGTCAAAAGTGCAATTCACAATCATGCACGTCAAATTCACTATGTCAGCTGTAAACCTACTCAAAGAACCACCAAACAGATTAAACATACTTGTTTCTTTGGTAAAAATAGGTAAAAACTATATTTTATTCATTTAATGACCATGAAATAACCATAAAACAAGAATTTACCAAGTCATTTTCACCATTTGATATTTACCATTCAGTTTTGTTCTTTGAGCCAGTTTTTACCTCAAACTTCAGTAGCTGATTGTGAGACATTCTGAGGATCATTTTTTACGTCGTCAGTACCGTTATAGACATTTTTGTGCCTTGCATCACTGAGCATGAAATGTCAATAATCAAAGGATCCAAAGTCCCTAAACATTTTGTTCCTACCCCTAGAGGAACAAGGCCAACAAACCACAGCAATTCACAGAAGTTCTCCACCTGAAAACACTCAAAAACAAGCCAATTCTGGATCATGTCAACTACTCCACTGAGCATCTGCGCTGAATGTCAACTGCTCCACTGTCTACCTGCGTTGAATGTCAACTGCAACAAAGGCTACCTGCGCTGAGTGTAACTGGACAAGTGGCAGTCTCATTTCTCAATGTGTCAATGCCCAGGAAGCTTCCAAAATGACACTTGCATCAAGGAATTCGACTGGTGATGAGTAAGAGGTTCCAAATCTCCAAGTGGAAGCAAGAACCTCCAAGTGGACTCATGAACTGAAGTGGGAGAGGACATTAGTCAGTTTCATACCAGCCTCAAGCTGACTCATCCTCTCTCCAAAACTCCTATATATAGATCTCTCTCCATGAGGTCAGGGGAGGCTGGAATTTTGTTATTGCAAAGAATTACTGTTGGTTTGAGGTTGGATCATTGGGTGCTTAATTCTTTGAAGGGAGCTGAAGAAGGAATTCCATTCTACTGGGAAGGAGATGCTGGATTGGAGCCCTATGGGTTGTATCTCTTCCTGAACCTTGTTATCAATCAATAAAGCTATCTTGGTTCTTTCCTATATGCTGGTGTATTTTGTATGATTTGTATTAGTATATTTGATTTACTTCTAATCCTGAATCATTTATGAATATGTATGTTTGCCTTTGTGTTGTGTTCTTCTCTTGTCGCAAGTAGCTGTTCTCTTGTCACAGGTAGCTGTTCTCTTGTGATCTCGTGGGAATCAAGTAGCTGTTCTCTTGAGCAAGCGAGGAGGCAAGTAGCTGTGGACACCCAAAGAGAAGAGGATCTAGATCGAGGGAAAACCAGAAGATAACGGTAAGTCTACCAATCTCCCCTCTTTCACATTTCATAAAGGGAAAAACCGAGGTAGCTGTATCTGTTTGTTGCTAAGGCGCTGTCACACCTTAGGTGGATAGGATCGTCCTGCATAGGCATTTTTCCCCACAACAAATTGGCGACTCCACTGGGGAAGAACTTGTTTATTCATTTCATTTGTGTTTCCGTCATTTGTTTACTTTATAGACTTGACAGCAACTATTAAACTGCATCTTTCCCGGATGCAAAGTAGAAAGTTGCTGTTTTGATCCAGTTGCTGGACTTGTCTATGATATAAACTAGATCCACAAATGATTTGATGATCCTTTGTGATAGTCTTTAGTACCCTCTCAAAGCATCCCTCTGTTTATACCTTGCTTGTGTTTCTGATTTGGCCTGAAACAGTTGATTTTTGAGCATTTTATGACCCAGAACCCAAGGGAAACGAGAGTTTCTCTTTCAGCACAACTGCTGTGAAGGCAGTCTGCATTTCAACGCAGGTCCCGTGAGGGCTACCTGCGCTGAATGTCAAGTCCTCAGTGTTGAATTTGCGCCGAACCAGTTTAGCCTTGTGCAGCTGGGGTTCTCTGTCCTCTGTTTCCCTGTTTTGATCTCTGTTTTTTGCAGCCTTTAACCAGCATAGGTACCAGTCTGATAACCTCTTTTCTTTGCTTAGATTCCGCCTCTTTTTTGTACAAAAAGACTGTGAATGTTTTTATGTGTTTGTGGAGTCATTTACAGTTTTCCTTTGCATGAGTAAAGTGGTCATCCTGTAGCCTTTGATTCAGATCTGATTGATTGTGATCTTGGAAGAGAGTTCATTGGCTGTTTGCAGATTGATTATAGATTTACTTTTGCTTATTGGTTTGAATTTGTTTCTTTTAAGTGTGAAAACAAGTCTTTATTTCGAAAATCGCAAAGTGATTGTAATCTCTTCTACCCTTGTTGTTCTCGAAAAAGTGAACTTGTTTGTATTGATCATTTTAAAAGCAAATTCAAAATTGTGCAAAAAGCTTTCTTTGTAGGCATTTATACTAAGAAAGTGGAAAACAAACACCTGCATTGTGCATTTGCATTTGATAAGTTTGCATGCTTGATTTAGGAAGAGTGCATTAGAGTGTGCTGATTGCTCTTTGAGAAAAGATGGTGTCTTTCTTTTCCCTTAGTAGCTAGGATTTTCAAAGTTGAAAAGATATAAAGCTTGCTTATCATCTTTAGACTGCATTTAGGAATTTGTATCATACATCTCGTGGTGAACCTTGAAAGGCAAAATTCTAAAAAGATCAACTTAAAATAAACTGAATGAACCTAACAATGCTTTGCAACATAACGCACAACATAGAGGTCTAGGCTAGAGACGTGTTCCGGCGTCATTAAGCCTAGTGACTGTCGATCTCGTAGAAGGTGGGTGATTCCTCCTGAGGGACGATAGCACTAGTACGGATTGTGCTCCCACGTACCATCGTGTATATATTGGGAGACCCCTATAGGCATATATCCTTTATCCTTAGGAAGCCGTGTCGACCGCCCTACTGATCGCAATGCAGTGAACACAACATTCACGAAGATCGACCACCCGTACCGTAAAAAGTATTCTGTGGTTTTGTGAAAGGTTTGGCACACCCTCTGCCTAGATCTCCAGAGCAGTTTCTTTTGGCCTTTTCCAGACTCTATAACAGAAAAAGTCCATCCGAGCATTTGTCACTTCGGGCTCGTTAAAACATCGAAGGAGACTAGAGTCATCTTTAGCTTTTTCTCGACTCTTTAAAAGTGAAAAAGCAAGTTGTGTCTAAAGCGTCTAATAAAATTCATTCAGTTCGGAAACACATTTTCCCCTTTTGTATTTTAGTTGATCGAGTAATCTGCAATCGTGGAAGAAAGTCAATTGAAACCCCGTCGTTCGCGGAGGCTTGCGAGTCAACCATCTTTGTCTCCAGAATCGAAAACAGTACGGACAAAGCGAACTCGCTTAACCGGTTCGAAATCTCCTATCAAAGTTACAACAAGTGTTCCGACAACATCTGAGATTCCGGTTACTCCAAACATTTCTGGAAACCCTGCCTCTATTGAAGAAGTTTAACAGCCACAGAAGGACAGTAGCACTGATCCTAGTCTAAGAACAAATACTTGTGTTACTGAACCAGTTCCATCTGCAACCGGTTCAGAGAGTCTTGTTCCTCAAACAACTGTCGCTGTCGAAACAACCCCTTCTTCGGCACCAGAAATATTTTACGGACCTGATGGTCTTCCTCTTCCACCTGGTTTGATTACGATAGAGGAAATTGTAGAGGATCTGCAAGCAAGTACTCCAACCCATTTTGGAGTAGGGGTCACTCTATTTCCTTCATCAGAAGTTAATCCACCACAAGTGGAAGTTCCTGTAGAATCGCTAGGCAATCTATTGGATAGACTCAAAATGTCTGAACAACCGTCAACATCTAGGACTGTATCGAATGACACAGCGACAACAGAACTCCCTGCCGTCACTCCGACGATGTTTGCCGGTGTACCATCTGTCCCAACTAGCTCTCAACCGCTAGAAGGAGTCCATCCAGGGACTATTTCGACAATGTGGTCTGTTCCAGTTTGTTCCTCCGGGATAATACCCAGTAATTCTTATATTGAGACTCGACAAATTGATCCCTATGGACGTCAATTTGGGCCATCTAGTCCCCAAGGGCAAACAATGCCCTTGAGTTCTGGATTGCTACTGTATGGGGGGCAGTATGCCCTTTCATTATCCCCTTCGGGAGGATGTCCATACGGCAGTTCTCAACAGTATTCAGGTTATACTGGAATTACGACAAGTGGTTGGGTACCTATGCTACCCCAACAGCCAAGAGTTGTGTATTCTATGCAACAATGTGTACCTGTGTCAAACATCCCAACAACGCCAGCTATTGTAACAGTGTCACAAGTTCAAACGATGCCTGTGGTGTGTCAACCTCAGGTTTCTCAGGTTGTAATGCAACAACCCCTTAACCCTGTGACACAACCACAATCGCCAACTGGAGGGGCGACACAGGTTCAAACGGGTACAATTACCCCACATCTTGGTCCGTCGGTTAGTATAGCACAACAGAGCATGGCTTCACAACCGTGGCTGGTGCAATACCAACAACCACAATTCCAGCAAGTGTACCAAGGTTCTGAGCAGCAGATCTTTGCAAACAGTGGACAACCGTATATTCAAAACGGTCAAAACCAACCGCTTTATAGTGGTCAAGTCCACCAACTGTATCAGTCATACCAACATCAATTACATTATGCTGGTATGCAAAGACCAACTGTTCAGGCGATTCCATCGTATCCTGAGTACGCCTCACCTAACCTGAATCAACAGTTACCATTCGTAGCAACTTTAGAATTACCGGATTTACACCGATTAACAAATGATCCAATTGCTTACGCCCCTTGGTGGCCAACAATTCCTCACAAACTTCCATCGGACATTCCTAAATTCAATGGAAATCCAGGTGAAGACCCATCGAATCACGTGATGACATTTCATTTGTGGTGTTCATCAAACACCCTGAACGATGATTCGATAAGGCTTCGCCTTTTTCAGAGGACATTGACAGGTCCAACGGCTAAATGGTATATTGAATTACCTAGAGCCTCTTTCAACAATTTCAGTTCCCTAGCCACGACTTTCTTAATGCATTTTCAATTACCGATAAGGTATGAAACTGGAACAGAAATCTTAACCAACTTCAAGTAGACGACGGCCACACATATATCCGATCATATACATGAGTGGCATCGTCGTCGCAGAACGGTAAAGACCTACGTTCCCGATCAGCTATTAGCTGAATGGTTTATGAAATCGTTACTTCCTGCTATAACGGAAGATGTGGCCAAGGGGGGAGTCATAACAGAGGAGCAGGTTATTGCTCGTGCACAATATCTAGACTTAGTATATACTCAGTCTGGCATGCTCTACAACAAGATACTTGATGCCCCTAGACCGGAATTTTCAATTCCTCCTCCTCCTAAATCAAATAGTGACTCTCATGCCGGCGATGGTGTGATTGGCACCGCAAATGCAAAGTCGACAAAGGATTCGTCTAAGAAAGCCCGTAAGACTTCGAATCAAAATGCAAATCAAGAAATTCTTGCTTCGGAAATAAATTCCGTATCAGCAGATAAAGGCAAAAATTCCAATCAACCAGGAAGCAAGAAAAAGCAAAACAAAGGGAAAAAGAAGAAACAGGGTGAGTCATCCCCTAGAAAAACTTCTTCAAACCCTCCTGGGAAAGGGAAACAAATTTATCCATGTCAAATATGTGATGAGGAGGATCATTATACAAAGAATTGTCCATTCAAAGCTGAGCTGAAGAGGTTCTTTAAAAGTTCACAAACCTCAGCTGTGTTAACTGATCCATTTCCCAACCCAGGTCAAAATCTGGTTGATAGTGGAAATTCTTCCACGTCGCAAGTGCTAATGTTATCGATCTCCAAGCAACAAAATGATGCTTTGATTTCGACAAGGAACAAAGATTATGGGAATCCTCCGCTATCGAACGACAAAGGTAAAGATCAACCAAGTAGTTCGACAACAACTTCGACAGAAGTTGTACCACCCATCATTCCCGAATTAACAATAAAATCGTCGAAGGGAGTAGTACACAAGTCGACATTTAATCCTCGCGCCAGGGCGGCGCAGCATTATAACATAGTGGAAGATTTGGCCCAATCGCCATCCGCTATGTTGACTCTTGAGGTACTACAAAATTGCCCATCCCAAAGGCAGGCGTTGTTATCAGCTATTGGTGGGGTTGATCCCAAGGATTCCCATCTTGTATCCTTCGACCACAAAGGATACGATCCGCAGTTACTAGCTCAACTAGCTTTCCTTATTCAAGTGAAAGCCCTCAACAAAACTGTTCACCGAACGATTATTGATGAGGGGGCATCTACATGTATCATGTCGATGAGTTGCTGGAAAACTCTAGGATCTCCAACCTTGTCGCGATCTTCGACAACACTAAAAGCATTCGACGGAAGGACGTACACCCCGTACGGCATCCTCAATAACTTGAAGATTGAACTAGGAGGAAAAACAGTAGAAATAGATGTTGAAGTCATCGATGGAAATCTTGACTATAACATCCTACTGGGAAGACCATGGATATATGCCATGGCGGCTATAGTGTTGACTTATTTTAGGAAGATTGCATTCCCTTTTCAAGGAGGGATTACGGTCGTCGACCAACAAAACTTCCTCCTTAATGATTCACAAGTTACTGAAAGCATTCCCATGATCCATGAGAGCAACCATTCGCTTCAAGATATTGGAGTAGGCCTATTGAAAGACCCCACAATGATGGGAACTTTCACGCTTCCACTTCCTATATATATAGGAAATATAGCGTTAGTAGCAACATGCAACATGATATCTTCCACGAAGGTTGCAGAAGACAAAGTCGACATGGATCATGCAATGGTTTTGCCCCCAAGCCCTATAGAAATATTGTAGCAATCAATGTTTCGGGCATGGGAGGCGAACCCAAATCAACGCTCGTCAAGCGTTTGGGTAGATAGGTCTAGAGAATATGGTACCCCACTAGATCCTTGGTCGAAAGTACATGGGACTGACGAAGGAATCTTACAATCAATGTTGATTGAGGGGGCACCATGGAATGATCACCACCATCGTTCCCTTCTTCCAGAGTATGAAGAAGATACTCAACACGACCTTTACCACCCTTCAGTTTTTGAATTCCTATCAAATACTGTAAATACGGTGGATTCCGAGCGAAACTTATCCAATATTGAAGAGACTATAGCCATAAATATCTCGACTAAACCAAATGTTGTAGAGAATATTTATGTCGGCAAAGGTTGTTCCCCTTCAGAACTGGAAATATATAACGCTCTTTTTCGCGAGTTCAGAGATGTCTTTGCTTGGTCATACGATGAAATGCCAGGCATTGACTCGAGTATTGTTGAGCATGAAATCAAGATGTATCCTGATGTCAAACCAGTAAGACAACGGCTTCGGCAGGTGCACCCCAAGAAAGCCGCTGCCATTAAGGCAGAAGTTGAAAAGCTTCTCCATGCTGGTTTCATCTACCCGGTTCCTCTAACCGATTGGGTATCGAATATCGTCCCTGTTATGAAGAAACAAGGGACAATTAGAGTGTGTGTCGACTATAGGGATGTAAACCAAGCTTGCCCGAAGGACAACTACCCTACACCCTTCATCGACCAGATAATTGATGAATGCGCCGGATGTGAAATCTTTTCATTTATGGATGGATTTTCCGGGTATAATCAAATAAATATCCGCCCACAGGACCAGTCAAAGACTGCATTTATTTGTCCGTGGGGCACATTCGCTTATCGAAAATTACCGTTTGGTTTAAAGAACGCAGGGGCGACGTTTCAGAGGGCAATGAATTATGCCTTCCATGACATCAAGAACATCGTTCAACCATATCTCGACGACCTTCCGACTCATTCGCGAAAGCGGACTGATCATCCGCAGCATTTACGAGCGATATTTCTACGTTGCCGACACTACAAGATAAGACTCAATCCACACAAATGTGTGTTTTGCGTCAGTTTTGGTCGTTTACTTGGCTTTGTAGTCTCTAAGGATGGGATTTGTCTTGACCCTTGCAAGGTTCAGGCAATCATTAATTTGCCTCCACCTTCAAATTTGCTTCAGATTTAGAAACTCCAAGGGAAAGAAAACTTTCTGAGGAGGTTCATTCCAAATTACGCAGAACTTGCTAAAGGTTATACTCGTCTTTTGAAAAAGGATGTACCTTTCGTTTGGGACCAGGTCGCGCAAGCTTCCTTTGACGCTCTGAAAGATTCTCTAGTAAGAGCATCATTAATGTATGCCCCGGACTATCAAAGAGATTTTAACCTGTATCTGGCTGCAGCGGATACGACCATTGTGATGGTTTTAGTTCAAGAAGTCGATGGAATGGAACATCCTATATATTATTTAAGTAAAAACTTAAATGATACAGAAAGTAAATATTCTTATGTTGAAAAACTAGCGCTTGCGGCTGTTCAAGAGATTCAAAGGTTTCGACATTATGTCCTCTTTTGGAAAACTACCGTTTTATCGGATTGCAACACCATGACATATATACTGTCGTGACAGTTGCTGGGGGGCAAATATTCAAAATGGATAGCAATCCTTCAAGAGTTTGATCTGGAATTTGTAAAATCCAAATCAAAGAAAGCTCTAGTTTTCACAGAATTATTGTGTGATCTCCCATCGTCGTCCAACGATGAAACATCCGAAGAATCAATCGTGGACGAGAGTTTGTTTCTGATATCTGCAAGCAATGAGTGGTATGGAGATATCATAATTTATCTCCAAACACAAAAGTTCATGCCTAACATCTCTCACTCTGAACAGAAACGCATACGATACCAAGCTAAAGACTACATGATCGTCGGTGATACGCTTTACCGTCGTGGTATCGATACAGTTCTGAGGAGGTGCCTTACCCATGAGGAGGCTGAAAAAGCCCTGAATGAGTGTCATTCAGGCGCGTGTGGGGGGCATCAATCTGGATATGCAACAGCACAAAAAATCTTACGAGCAAGATACTTCTGGCCAACCATGTTCAAAGATTGCATAATCGCAGTCAGAAGTTGCCATGCTTGTCAAATTTTTGATAGCAAAACCAGAAGACCACCCGCACCTTACAGCCAATAATTGCTGTTGGGCCTTTCGCCAAATGGGGCATCGATTTCATGCAATGTAACCCCACCTCGACCGGGGGGCATGGGTATATTATAGTCGCCGTTGACTATTTTACCAAATGGGCCGAGGCGATGCCTACATTGGATAACACTGGTGAAACAGCTACCCTTTTCTTCTTTAATCATGTAGTCGCCAGGTTCGGCGTACCACAGGCTATAGTTACAGATCATGGATCGCATTTCGTAATCACATGATGGTTGAATTAGCTGCCAAGCTAGGGCTATCTCACGACAGCTCTACCCCGTATTATCTGCAAGCCAATGGACAAGTTGAAGCAATCAACAAAGTCCTGAAGCGTATGTTGCAAAGGATGATCGGAGTTCACAAAAGAAGGTGGCACCTAATCCTGTACTCAGCCTTGTGGGCTTACCGAACATCGGTAAAGAATGCGACTGGGTTCACACCTTACCAACTGGTGTATGGCATGGAGGCAGTCTTACCAGTCCAGTGCGAAATTTCGTCGCTTAAACTCGCAATTGATCTCCTCCCCGGAACTTCGGAAGAAGAGGCCTGTTTCTTGGAATTAATCCAATTAGATGAAACCCGTCGTGACGCCGCTTTGGCTAACGAAGCCCATAAGAAATGAGTCAAGGCGCAGTTCGACAAAAATGTCAAACCCCGTGTCTTCTTAGAAGGTGACTTGGTCTTGCTTTACGACCAAGAATCTGACAAATTGGGAGCAGGTAAATTTAATTCTCTATGGATGGGTCCCTATATTGTTAAACAAGTGTTAGCAAAAGGAGCCTACGAGTTAATGGATTATGACGGAATTCCACTGGCGCAACCCCGTAATGGGTTGTACCTCAAGCGTTACTATGCTTAAATAGTAACCTGTGTGCTTTTGTTGTATTTTGTTTTCGCTAAAGTTTTTTTTTTGGTCGAGTAATCCACCTTTTTACATTCATTGCAGAGGTCGAACCTTTCTGAGACATGTGTGGGATATGCCGACGGAGCGAGTCGTAGTTCACGGAACCTGTCCTCCGCGGCCTGGGCCATTTTTGATCCAAGCGGCGAGTTAGTGAGTTTCGGAAGGGTGTGTATTGGGCAATCAACGAATAATATCGCTGAGTATAACGCGTTGATGGAACTCCTCTCTGATGCCATCACCCATGGTATACGCCGACTAATCGTCAGACTAGACTCACAACTCGTGATACTACAACTCAATGGTATATATTCTGTCCGCAATCCAGCTATTTATCGCATGTTTCTAAGGGTTAAGATTTTGGAAAGACAGTTTGATTTAATTCAATACCAACATATTTCTAGGAACTTAAACACATTAACCGACTCATTAGCAAACTATGTGTTAGATAGACATTTGCAACATTTATAAAAAGAGACACATCATCAGTATTGTACAAATGGATCATATAACTCAACCAAAATAAACCCCAAAAATCAAAATATATATATAAAGCTGTTTATCGTTCATACATAATGTTCTGTAACCAAGACAAAATCGGTCATAAGACCCAAAAACTCAAAAATGCTAGGGGGCACCCTAGCCTAGTGATGCTCATGATAGCACGTCACAGCCTGTGCAATCATGCGCAAGAGATGAGTCCATCGTCTAGGCACACCAGTAGTATGCCGCTGCAACTGTAAAGGTAACTCATCAATCCTCACATCGGGAATGCCGAGAGTAAGGCTCTCAACCTGCCACTGCACAGCTGTAAGGGTCTCAGTCACATCAAGGTCACGGAGAATAACCCTCCCAGCAGTCTCCCCTGCTGGGGCAGTGACTGGCGCTCTCGAGCGAACTGTTGGACGAACAGGACCAACATCTGCAATGCACACAAGAGTTTAGTTAAAGTCTTGACAGAATAAAGCATAGCAACATTATGAATAAAAACAGTAAACAGTGATATGGTCAGAGATTTTACCAATAACGCCCCACTTTTCGCCATCCGGTAACACCAAATCCGGATCACCTCGGAAATCCATGCCAACATATGGATACTCGGAATAGACCATCTCCTGACGCTCGAACCACCTGAAGAAGGTATCAGTGAAAGTAATCTGAGATTGACCAGCATGCCTAGACATGTGGTCAACCCATCTCTGCATGCGTGGCTCGGTGGGAGAAGGCAAGTCAAGTGCAATATACTGAGGCTGCATCAGTGGTATTTTCTCCAAGGCGAAGGCAGTCAAAATAGAACCAAATCCAAAGTTCTTCAGCTTCTCGTCCTTTACCTTGTTCAACTGACTTTTCATCTGAAGAATTACTGCATCACACCAGTTGAATACTTTCGGTTGGAGACACTCCAAGGCATGCTACACATAAGATCTGTTGGCAACATGAAGAGATGCACTACTGGCCATCCTACCAATAGTATACAGAATGGACCTGAGAGACCTATCAGTAATCTCACGGATAACAACCTTGCCGTCTCTGCTCGGCTGGGAACCTTCCCTGCAATATTGGCGGACATAATCTCTCACGGAGTCATTCCCTCGGGCCGAACCTGACAAAGAAATGGGGGCACCCCGCCTTGACAACCCAGTCAAGAAGTAAATGTCTACGATGGTCAAGGGGATGGATTTGCCCCTAATCTGGAATACTTGGTTGATAGGATCCCAAGCATCAAGCATATACTGAAGTAAGGAGATCTGTGCTCTCATACTAGAGATACGGAAGAACTTCAGCAAGCCACAGTTCCGCAGCGCGTTCACCGTGACAGGGTCATGGAGGGCAATCATGTCCTCCTCTTCATGTTCTCGTTCTCGCCATGTGAGGGTCATTTTTCTCAAAAGTCCCTGCAAAACAAACAAGAGAAAGAGTAAGATCCCGGATTTGATGAGAAACTGGCAAAATTTCATCAAAAACTGTGCAATAGAACTGCTTTTCTATGATCAACGCAATTGGCAAGTGTCCTACCTGCGTTGAAGGTCAAACTGCCTTAAGGCAGCTTGACATTCAACGCAGGTTTCGAATGGACTGCCTGCGCTGATGGCAGAGCGCCCTGGCAAAACCCCAGGGGCTCATGGGGGCAAGAAAACTGGCACAGAATAGAAAAAGGAAACCATGAAAAGAAAGAGCTAGAGTTTAGCTCCTACCTGGTCCAGACAGCGTCGAAAATCATCAGCAGAATCTCCCGGAATCAGCTGGTGAAAATCAAGGGCGGAGAGGCACCTCCAGAGCTCCAACAAACCAAGTTCAAATGAAATGGTAAAATGAGAGGTGAAAACACCTTTTAATGGCTTTTTACGTAGTTCAAAGCGAAATATTAGGGTTATAATCTCATTTTCATACAAATATTATTCATTTCTAAGTAAGTTTGATGCAGCAGTTTTAGCATAAAGTTCATGCTCGTTAAAAAATAAACGCAAGATTCGAGCAGTTTTAGCATAAAGTTCATGCTCGTTAAAAAATAAACGCAAGATTCGAGCAGTTTTAGCATAAAGTTCATGCTCATTAAAAAATAAACACAAGATCCGAGCAGTTTTAACGCGGTCTTCATGCTCGTTAAAAAATAAATAAAAGCAGTGAGCAATGTTTCCTCCAGTGTTTAAGCTCATTTTTAAATAAAAAATGAACCTATCCCGGTAAATAACCACTGTGATCATAAATTTATCAGCCATAAAAGCTTTGGTCGTGTTTGCACCTGCCACCTCCACTTTTCATTTGGCCGATCGTTCACCTCCATATGATTGTTTACCCATTTTGAGGGACAGATGCGAAGAGTGATTTCACCTAGCCATCCTTGTGACACTGCCGTGATTGGAAAATTCCAACCTGTACCTGGAATCAGCTGCTAACACTGTTTATCACTCGTTCCTCAAAAGACGAGTCTTCTTTAAGCTCTTTTCAACTGACTCGTAAAATATGAAAAGATTGCCGAGTTTTGGCCTTCCAGCTCGTTAAAGCGACAGGAAGTGCTATCCCTCCTCTAGATTTTAATCTTTTTGGACCTGAGGGATTATTACACAAAAAGGTCGAGCACTTGTTTTATTCGGCTCGTTAAAATGATCGAAAACTCATCCCTTCTGTATCGTTTTATACTTTTTCGGACTTAAGGGATTAGATGATGAAAAAGGAATTTTGGAGTTAACTTTATGTATCTTTTCAGACTCTCTAAAAATGAAAAGGACCGAGTTGTCTTTGTCGTTAGACTCATTAAAATCACTAAATAGCGACAAACTTGTCTTTAGATGAGAACGAGTTTCACTATCGCTAGGCTCGTTAAAACATAGCGATGGGCTTGCCCGAAGGGCAGGTTATAGAACAAGCATATGTTATCCTCCTCAAGCTTGACAAAAATAAAGAGGTACTGGTCAGCAATGACTGGGGAAAAATTGGGAGAAAACTAAAGAGAACTTTGATGGTAGCAGGTCGCTCTTGAACATGACACTTTTCCTCCGTACCGCAATCAGGTTGGGTTGTTTCATTCACCGGTCACATCACCATGGTCTCGCCATACCATCCATATTTGGGGTAATGCTATCGATCCATCGCATCAGTGTCACCATATGTTCAAGAGAAGTCGTTCAGAAAGAGTCAACCGGGTCCCATCCACTGCCATACATTATCCTTCATCCATTCATGACCGCCACCCTGAATCATGTGTCACAGATCGTTTTCACCTCCATTAAAATCATTAGCTCCGTTCCGTGTCACTGATGTGGGATTCATTAAGGCCCTCCTTTGACGGATCGCTTCTTGTCGACATCAGCTCATTATCCAAGAAGTTGATCTAGGAACACCCCCTCAGTACTTTGAAGCTTGCATGCCTCAATGGCAAGTTTCTCACTTCTGGCGACAGGTATACATCAATGACCTTCAACCAGAAGATTTTGCGTGGTGTTCGATGCCAAGTCCTGTATTCACACCACGTGAATTGTACTGCAGTACCTTGAGGGTCATTATCATTATCGGTGATTCCTCTCGCGCTTGTTAACGGTTTACATTATTGACCGGTAATCAAGCGATGTCTCTCCATGTTCGACTTCAGCGCAATTCTCACATGGATCGACTTGTACTTAGAGTGAAGATCGAACGAGTTTGAAGACCCTGGATCTAGTTTCATCCATCCGGGCTGCGATATATATTCAAGAAAGATAAAGACATTTGTCATGTACATCATTGCAGCAGATGATCATCCTACTCAAAGGATGATAATTTCACCAAAATTATCAGTCTACTATCAGACGATTGCCTGTGCTATGTACAAAAATGAATTTATAAAGCTGAGCATGGGAATGCCCGCCTCAGCTAGATCATGAAAGCAGTATGAATCATAATGTATTGTATTGTATCTTATTACAGGTCTCCTCCCAGCAAATGGATGAACTTCGGACCCTCCTGGATAAAGCATTTCACCCGATAAACGGCCTCATACTTTAGGGGGCAACTGTTATAGACATTTTTGTGCCTTGCATCACTGAGCATGAAATGTCAATAATCAAAGGATCCAAAGTCCCTAAACATGTTGTTCCTACCCCTAGAGGAACAAGGCCAACAAACCACAGCAATTCACAAAAGTTCTCCACCTGAAAACACTCAAAAACAAGCCAATTCTGGATCATGTCAACTGCTCCACTGAGCATCTGCGCTGAATGTCAACTGCTCCACTGTCTACCTGCGTTGAATGTCAACTGCAACAAAGGCTACCTGCGCTGAGCGTAACTGGACAAGTGGCAGTCTCATTTCTCAATGTGTCAATGCCCAGGAAGCTTCCAAAATGACACTTGCATCAAGGAATTCGACTGGTGATGAGTAAGAGGTTCCAAATCTCCAAGTGGAAGGAAGAACCTCCAAGTGGACTCAAGAACTAAAGTGGGAGAGGACACTAGTCAGTTTCATACCAGCCTCAAGCTGACTCATCCTCTCTCCAAAACTCCTATATATAGATCTCTCTCCATGAGGTCAGGGGAGGCTGGAATTTTGTTATTGCAAAGAATTGCTGTTGGTTTGAGGTTGGATCATTGGGTGCTTAATGCTTTGAAGGGAGCTGAAGAAGGAATTCCATTCTGCTAGGAAGGAGATGCTAGATTGGAGCCCTATGGGTTATATCTCTTCCTGAACCTTGTTATCAATCAATAAAGCTATCTTGGTTCTTTCCTATATGCTGGTGTATTTTGTATGATTTGTATTAGTATATTTGATTTACTTCTAATCCTGAATCATTTATGAATATGTATATTTGCCTTTGTGCTGTGTTCTTCTCTTGTCGCAAGTAGCTGTTCTCTTGTCACAGGTAGCTGTTCTCTTGTGATCTCATGGGAATCAAGTAGCTGTTCTCTTGAGCAAGCAAGGAGGCAAGTAGCTGTGGACACCCAAAGAGAAGAGGATCTAGATCGAGGGACAGCCGGAAGATAACGGTAAGTCTACCAATCTCCCCTCTTTCACATTTCATAAAGGGAAAAACCGAAGTAGCTGTATCTGTTTGTTTCTAAGGCACTGTCACACCTTAGGTGGATAGGATCGTCCTGCATAGGCATTTTTCCCCACAACAAGTATCAGCTAAGAGATCTACCTTTTCTCTTCCATTTAAGTTCATCCTTTTTTAGTTTCAAGCACATTTTTTAGGGTTTTGGGGTTCCTAGGGAAAATATACGTCGCCCTGGGATCAGTATAGCCTAACACATTGAAAACTGCGCTATAGTGCAGTCAAGCATAAGGGTACCTGCTCTACAAAACACTATCTCAAGCCCAGGGCTGCGCTAGGGACAATTTAGAAAAAAAATTCTTCTATTTTACCCAAAAACTCTTCAATTTTTTGCATGAAATGGATCGTAACTAAGCCTATGGTTTGATTTTAGACTTTGATCAAATCAAAATGACTATTACTTAGCATGAAAGAGAACATGAAGAACAAGATATGGTTTCCCTAAATAATCCAGGTACTGTTGAGGCCCTCAGAGACTGTGGGTTACTCAAATACCTTAGGTTGTCTAGGATGAGGAAATAGTTAGAGCTATCGCAGTTCTTAGTTCATTCATGGGATCCAACAGAACAAGATTTTCACATAGAGGGCAAGGTGATCACTATATTGATTGATGATGTTTACTTCCGTACAGGATTAGCAAGATGTGATGCCCCCATACCTCTTTCAGGTTCTGCCCGTGTGGGTGGTTCCTAGGGAAAATATACCTTGCCCTGGGATCAGCGTAGCCTAACACATCGAAAACTGCGCTATAGTGCAATCAAGAATAAGGGTACCTACTCTGCAAAACACTATCTCAAGGCCAAGGCTGTGCTAGGGGCAATTTAGAAAAAAAAATTCTTCTATTTTACCCAAAAACTCTTCAATTTTTTGCATGAAATGGATCATAACTAAGCCTATGGTTTGATTTCAGACTTTGATCAGATCATAATGACTATTACTTGGCATGAAAGAGAACATGAAGAATAGGATATGGTTTCCCTAAATAATCCAGGTACTGCTGAGGCCCTCAGAGACTGTGGGTTACTCAAATACTTTAGGTTGTCTAGGATGAGGCAATAGTTAGAGCTATCACAGCTCTTAGTTCATTCATGGGATCCAACAGAACAAGCTTTCCACATAGGGGGAAAGGTGATCACTATATTGATCGATGATTTTTACTTCCTTACAGGATTAGTGAGATGTGATGCCCCCATACTTCTTTCAGGTTTTGCCCGTGTGGGTGAATCAGTGAGAGACTACATCCGAAAGTTCCGTCGGCCAGGTACATAGCCTAGCAAAGATGGGAAGATAAATCAGGTATGTTCGTGACTTTCCCTTGTGAACAATCGTTTTCACTATCACAAAGTTTGTGGGTAGTGCGACACTTCATCTGGCGAACAGATCATACATGTAGTTTGCACTTGAGTGCCTTGAGCCAACTATATTCAACTGGTGTGAGGCAGTTCTCTCTTCGATGAAAGAGAAGCTAACCAAATTAAAGATGGGTAAGATGACAAATTTTAGCTATGGTTCGATCTTGATTACCTTTACCTTAGAGAGAATTCCATTGACGCAACCTTAGCATGTGTCACTGTGTTTGACTGGTCCCAGAGATCCACGGATGCAGAGATGGGTTGAGTTGATGGCTCGACATGCTGGTCAATCATCAATCTCATTTCCTAATGCATTCTTTAGTTGGCTCAGTGATGAGCCCCAATTTTGGTAACATTTTGGGCTCATTTGGCCTACTTACCCTTGCTCAACCCTTCATTTTTCATCACTTATGCATCATTTTTTAGTATATTCATGTTATTTGTAGGAAGGAGGGCAGTCACTATTCCTAGGTCGCTAATACATGTTTATTTCAGGTTTTCTTGACATTAAATGGAGCAAAACCACGCAGATGAAGGCAAGGAGACAGCCAAGGTGGCATTGAGGTTTTGTAGGAAGGTTGTCCACGGCATTGAATGGCCTTCCTCGTGATCTCCACCCACAACTCTGAGCTCCAACAGCTATCACCACCGAGCTAGAAGGCAGCCAACAGATTCTAAGGGAATAGCAGTTTACTTTTAGTTGGTTAGCCAAGCCCCACTAATTTAGGAGGCCAGCTTGGCCCTCATAATCTAAAGATATTGAGGCTGTAGCCTTCGATGGGAACTTTTGAAACTTTGTTGTTTATTCTAGACTATGAGCTGATAGCTCTGTTTTGCTCTTTGTAAGCCATTTTTGGCATGTTATCAAACTTTTGACTATTATCTTTTAATGAATAAGCAAGCAGATTTGAGGCAGCTCTGAGTTCTTAAAGGAGATTAAGCTCTCAGGGTTGGGCCCAACCTAAGAGCCTAAGGCTTCCTTTGTTGTATTGTTACTTTCCTTTCAGCATTTTATTTCTTTTCCTTTACCTGCCCTTGGAAACACAGTGTGCTGATTCGAATTTCTTGATGTGATTAAGTAGGTTAGTTTTATGGATAAAGTGATTTTAGTAGTTTAGATTAGAGTAAGGGGATTAGAGTTAATCAGAGCTCCAAAAAAGGGTTGATTGCACACTCACTTCCACCTCTGTTTAGAGATTGGGAGTGCATCCCGTGCCACCCACCAAAAACACAGTCTTACATGTTCATACAAGCTTCAATGCAATGTTCTCGGTTGTAGCAGCATCCATGCGTTCAGATCTTGTGAAATAACTCTTTGTTTCAGCACCATGCACGATTTCCCTTTAAACTACATTGTTGTTCTTTGGTTTCTAATAAAACAGTTAGAGTAGGTTGATGAAATTTCGGTTATACGCAAGACAGGGGTGACTTGTTTCATTTACACTGCGCAGCACTACTCTATCATTTCCTTATCCTTCTAAGCCGTGCCTAAGCCATCTACTTATCTCCCAGTTAGATCATTTGCCTCCCAACTCTTCTATCATCCACGTTGTTTTATCTTTTCGGCCTTCCATTGCCTCTACCCTCCTCTAGACCAACCAGCTTTGCACACCCCCTCTCCATCTCACCTCTCTGTCCATAAGCCATCACAATCTACCCCCCTACCTACCTATCCACCCATACAGCTCATTCACTCATCCATTACTCAGAACTCTGATTGCAGAACATCCTGTAGAAATTACGGGACTTCCTGTAGAAATCCTGAACTTCCTGTAGAATCCCCTGCAGACATCCTGTAGAAGGTTGCAAACATAGTTGCCAGGCATCTGAACTTTGTGAAATTCTATGGAATGATGTTAGGGATACCTTAGACCCTCTCAGAGTCCTCCTGACCTTTTACAAGCCTTCCTCCCCTTGATCTACCCTTGCACAGTCAAGACCCAGTAAGAAGCACAGTCATAATAACTCCAACAACTTGAGCAAAAATACAAAAACATGTTCTCTTTAGATGAAAGTAGCTTAGACACATGCATCTCATCTCAATAGAAGTAATGGCATCACTTTTAGAAGTTGCATTCCCACCATTGCATCATAAGGATTAAGCTGGTAGAATTAGGGTTTACTAGGGTTTCCATGTTTTGTTGGCTTTCAGTTCATTCTTGCAAAGTAGGTTAATTTCCTTGGAGATAGCTTTCGTTCATCACTTAAAAAGCTTCTTCTGAGAACATATAGAAGCTGGCTTGAGCCCTAGCGGACTTGTGCCAGCTGACCAAGTGACAACTGTGACAAGAGCTAGTACTTGTGCATACAGCACCGTCGCTTCCAAGTTTGTTACGAACTATCGGGTTGATAAAATTAGAGAAGGAAGCTCCAGGAGTTGTAGAATTATTGCTACAATACTGGAGCCCAACATCTTTTTGGCGCCGTTGCCGGGGAAGCGTCAGAGTATTAGTAATTTTTGCTTTTCTTCTATTTTCCTACTCTCGCCTTCTGCCAAGTAGTTTATTTCATTTCCATTCTGCAAAAGTAGCATAGACATTTTCTGCTTTCATAGATTAACATTTCAATTCTGCAATTTCATTTTTTGCAAGCATAGATTAGCATTTCAATTCTGCAAGCGTAGACTAGGATTTCCATTCCTGTAATTTTATTTGAGCAAAGTAGATTAGTTCTTTCCTGCTTTCATTTCAATTCTGCATTTTCATTTCAGCAAGATAGTTAGTTGTAGATCGATCTGTTTCAGTTTTTGCAGGTACCAGAAAAAAAAAAAAAACAAAAGAAATCAAAAGTCTTTCCATTTCATGCCTCGTAGGAATCGAGATAAAACAGGAAAATTCTTACCCAACACCCCCACTACATCACTGAGTCACCCTTCTCTCTTCTTCGGTGACAGTGATCCAGAAGAACCTATAGGTGAACCTCCTGAGATATACGAAGATCCTATAGCAGAAGAAGAATTAGAGACCATCCCATCTGAAGCTATGGCTGACAATAGAGGAGAAGATGAGAGAATAGAAGGTGCCTTCCCCATCCGAGAGACCAATGGAGACATGAAAATGAAGAATATTAGCCCCTCCGCTTTACCTCACTTCCATGGACTGACTACTGAAGATCCTGATACCTTCCTGTTTGAGTTTGTTGTCCTTTGTCGAACCTATGACTATACTGAAGATGAGCAAAAGCTGAAACTCTTCCCCTCAACTCTTAAGGATGCAGCATTACGCTGGTTCATGGGCTTACCTGGGAACAGTATCACCACTTGGGCTCAGATGCAGCAAGCTTTCAATACCAAGTACCGGGACTACTATACGTCCAAGGAAACCAAGGGAGAAATCTTCCGGATGACCATGGGAAATGATGAGTCCTTAGAGGATTATGAGGAAAGGTTCCAACATAGCTACAAACGGGCCAGGTGCACACTTGACCCTGAATCCCTCAAGTTGGTCCTGCTCCGAGGAGTCCCTGAAGACCTCTTAGATACCCTTCACATGTTAGCTGGAGGAGATATTTACCAACTACCTTATGAGGACATAAAGACTGTGTTTAGAAACCACTCTAGGGCAGCCCGGAAACGAGGTAGAGGAAACCTCATCTCAGCTGGTATTCCTTTCTCCAAACATGAGTTTGCAAATCAATCAGAGGATCTCAAAAGTGAGGTGAGACAGACCATTGCCATGCAACTTGATACATTCAGGATCCAGCAGAAGAAGGAAGAAGCTGAGAGGGCCTTGGCTATCTTCTGCCCTAGGTGTACAAGGAGACACCCTAAGAACGAATGCCCATTACATTCGGTTGAAGTATGTTTCGTTTGTGAGGAGGACCATCCCACAAATCAATGTCCAACCTTACTTGGTCTTAAAGCCATGTATCAAGGGACAGAAGCCCCCACCGAACCTCTCTGTTTCCTCAACCAAAGGAGGCCACAAGGACCTAGACCTTACCAGCAGGGGATGCAAGGGGCACCCCAAGCTTATTATAGCCCCAACCAATCTACTCCTATACCCTCTTGGGGTCCCCCTGCTCATCCTTCCTGGTCTGTGCCTCCTCCATGGTCTTATCCACCTCAGTACCATACTCAACCCACTACTCATTCGTATCACTCACATGCCCAGCCACAGCCTCAGTGGAATGCACCTCAGTCGGGGTGGAGGCCCCAGTACAACACTCCTCCCGCCATTTTGCCTCCACCACCAGTTCAACCTCAACCATTACCTCCTGCTCCTCCAAGGCAACCTCAAATTCCTGCTCAACCGAACCCGAACCCCAACAACAGACAGGCCCAGCAGGTATACACTGGGGAAACATCATGCCCTACCTATGCTGTGGAGATCCAGGAGATCAATCTGCGATCTGGAAAGACTCTTCCGGATCGCCAACCTCCTCCCCCAGAGGACGAGGAAGACAAACAGGAAAGTGAACCAAAGGCTATTCCACCCTTTCCTGAGAGACTAACAGCCACCACACAACCCAACCCAGAGGAGGATGAGCTTCTGGGAGAGCTCAAGCAGTTGTGTGTGAAAATACCACTTCTCCAAGCCATCAAAGATGTACCGATATACAACAAACTGGTTAAGGAAAAGTGTTTCAGACACCCAGGCAGGCGAAAGAGAGATGCTTCAACCATCAATGTCATAGGACAACTGTCTGACCTTATGTTGGGACAAGTCATCTGCCCAAAGTACCTAGATCCTGGGAGTCCTGTAGTAGATGTCCACATCAATGGCACCATCATACCTCACACCTTGATTGATCTGGGGGCTGCCATTAATGTGATGACCAGGGATACCATGCTCAAACTCAACCTTCAGGGTTCCTTGAGGAAGACCTCGACAGTCCTACAACTAGCAGATCGCTCCACCGTGACTCCCGAAGGGATTGTGGAAGATGTCTTGGTCTCTGTTGACTCTTGGGAATATCCTGCAGATTTCTTGGTGCTGCAACCAAAGGCAAAGCTCACTGGATATCCTCTTATTTTGGGAAGGCCTTGGTTAGCCACTATAGATGCTTACATAAGTTGCCGTGCAGGAAACATGAGCATCAAAAATGGCCCTATGTCCAAGCAGCTAGTCCTATACCCTCCTGCCCAACCCTCATTAGAGCATGACTTGCCACTTTGGTTGGAGGAAGGAGAAGAAGATGAGGTGTACTCAGCACCTTTGTGCACCCTAGACACCACTAGGGGAGACCCCCCAACCGAGGATGATTTGATTGAGACCTTGATCCGGAATCCACCTCCCAGTGCACTGACTTTAGAGGAATTGGTGGAGGATGCCCAAGCCAGCACCTTAGTGGACCTTTGTGCAACCAACCCTGTCACTCCCAGAATCAAAAATGTGGAGTTCGGCCCTGAGAGAACGTTAAAGATCAGCTCCTCCCTATCTCCTTCTTAGGAAAAGGAGCTGTGTAGTCTGTTGGCCAGTCATCTAGATGCTTTTGCTTGGAGCTATAAGGAGATGAAAGGAGTCCATCCTTCAGTCTGTACCCATCACATTTACATCAAAGAGGATTGTAAACCGGTTAGGCAACCCCAGAGGAGGATGAATCCAGCCCTTAAGGACATTGTCAAGGAAGAATTGCAAAAACTGTTGGATGCCGAATTCATTTACCCCATCTCAGATAGCGAATGGGTGTCCCCTCTGGTGTTGGTTCCCAAGAAAAATGGGAAGTGGAGAATCTGTGTGGACTACCGAGAACTGAACAAAGCTACCAACAAAGACCATTTCCCTCTACCTTTCATAGACCAAGTGTTGGATGGATTGGCAGGAAAGAAGTTTTTCTCTTTCCTAGATGGGTTTAGCGGGTACAACCAAATCCAAATCAGCCCGGAAGACCAAGATAAGACCACCTTCACTTGTCCGTGGGGTACCTTTGCCTACAGAGTTCTTCCCTTTGGGCTATGCAATGCTCCTGCTACCTTCCAGAGAGCCGTCTTGAGCATCTTTTCTGAACTGGTCCATGATGCGGTAGAAATCTATATGGATGACTTCACTCCTTATGGGTCCAACTTCCAGGAAGCATTGTCCAATCTGGGAAAAGTCCTAACCAAATGCATTGAGATGAACCTGTCCCTTAGTCCTGAAAAATGTGAATTCCTGATGACTGAAGGGACCGTGCTAGGCCATACCATTTCTTGCCAGGGGTTACAGGTGGATCCTAACAAAATTGCTCTCATCAAGAGGGTTCCACCTCCCCAAAAGGTAAGGGATGTTCAGAGTTTCTTAGGATTAGTAGGGTATTACAGGAGATTCATTAAAGACTTCAGCAAGCTAGCCTCACCATTGTTTGGCTTGTTGGCAAAAGATGTGGAGTTTAAATGGACTGATGATTGTCAGAGGGCTTTGAATGAATTAAAGGACAAGTTGGTGTCTGCCCCAATCTTGAGAGGTCCAAACTGGGCCCTACCTTTCCACATCCACATTGATGCCTCGAACAAAGCCATAGGGGCAGCCTTAGGACAAGTTGAACAAAAAATTCCGTATGCCATTTACTTTGTCAACAAAAACTTATCCAAAGCATAACTGAATTACACTGTAACCGAGAAAGAATTCTTGGCTGTGGTCCATGCACTGAACAAGTTCCGACATTATATCACTGGCTATCAAACATTCGTACATACTGATCATGTTGCAATTAGATATTTAATGAATAAACCAGATGTGAATGCTCGTATTATTAGATGGTTACTTTTGTTGCAGCAATTTGATTTGACTATCGTTGACAAACCAAGTATAGAAAATGTTGTTGCTGACTTTTTATCTAGATTGGATCTATCTGCAGATGAGGATGGAACAGTGGATGACTAGATGCCCGATGAACATCTGTTCGCTATCTCAGTACTCTCTCCATGGTTTGCTGATATAGCAAACTACCTTGTTTCAGCACAGTTCCCTCCGCACCTGTCATCAAGAGAGAAGAGCAGAATCATTAGAAAAAGTGCCTCATTTACTTGGATCGGGGGTAACCTGTTCAAGCTTGGCCCTAATCAGATATTAAGGCATTGTGTAAGGGAGGTGGAAGTCTTTGATATCCTCCTCACCTGTCATGATGGGCCTTGTGGAGGACATTTTGCAGCAAAGAGGACTGCCTTCAAAATCCTGCAGGCAGGCTACTATTGGCCCACACTTCATCAAGATGTCAGAAGGTATATCAGCCAATGTGACCGATGCCAAAGAATGGGGAAATCGACTCAAAGGGATGAGATGCCTCTCCAACCTCAAGTGACTCTTGAGCCATTTGAGAAGTGGGGTATGGACTTTGTGGGTCCAATCAACCCTCCTTCGAGGCAAAGGTCTTACATCATTGTGTGCACTAACTATCTGACAAAGTGGGCAGAAACTAAGGCAATCAAAGCAGCAACAGAAGAAAAGGTGGCTGAGTTCTTAAGAGAAAAAATCTTCTACAAATTTGGCTACCCAAGAGAGCTAGTCACCGATCAAGGAAGCCAATTCACATCCAACTTAATTGAAGACCTACTAGCTCATCACAAAATCAGGCATAGGACTTCCACCCCCTATCATCCACAGGCAAATGGGCAAGTGGAAGTCACCAACAGAGCATTGGAAGGGATTTTGACTAAGGTGGTGAGCAGCAGTAGGAAAGATTGGGCAGATCGCCTGGTTGAGGCCACATGGGCTTACAACACCACCTGGAAGACCACAACCGGCTTCACACCTTATGAGCTGGTCTATGGAAAGAAAGCTTTGCTGTCCATTGAATTTGAATACAACACTTTGAGAATGGCAGCTCAGCTGGACCTAGATCTCAGCCATGCACAACAAGAAAGGTTATTGCAGCTGAATGGACTGGATGAGCACCGAATGCAGGCCCTCCTTCACTCATAAGTGGTTCAACTTCAGAGAAAGATGTGGCATGACCAACACCTCAATGACAAGTAATTCCAGCCAGGAGATTGGGCACTGTTGTATGACTCTAGGCACAAAGATTTCAAGGGGAAGCTGAGAACCAGATGGCTGGGACCATATGCAGTGGAAAAATGTCATGACAATAGATCTGTTCTTATTTGGACCATTGATGAGGAGGCCATCCCCATGCTTGTCAATGGGCATCGGCTGAAGATCTACAGGAAACCTCTCTCAAGACAGGAGTTCAACAAAACTGTGGAGAAATCAGTGTTGGTCATAGAGAAGGGTTCTGCCTCTACTTTAGGCATACCCTGAAATATCTAAAAAATAAATAAAATAAAGATCCTTGGGTGAAAACCTTTTTGAGGCTCCCAAGGCACGTGGTAGGGGTGAAAACCTCATTGAGGCGCCCCTATTGTCTTTCAAAAAAAAAAAAAAAAAAAGGGGGGGATTTGAAAAAGATCCTTGAGTGAAAACCTCTCTGAGGTGCTTAAGGTAGATGGCAAGGGTGAAAACCTCATTGAGGCACCCCTGCTATCTTTCAAAAAAAAAAAAGAAAAAAGAAGAAAAAAAGAAAAAAACAATAAGCAAAAAAGATAGGGACGGCAAGTTTATAATATGGTAATGCATGCAGGTTGCAGGTTTATGAAGGAAGAAGAGGTCCCTCAATTTGGAGACAAGGGTCCATATCATGCTGCCAGGAGACCCTACCAGCACCTCCTCTGAGAACAATCATCTTCTCCAAGGTATGGGCACGATTTCATCACAGCTTAGTCTTCTACAGGAAGTTACAGACTTTCTACAGGAAGTTCTGTATCTCTATAGGAAACTTCCTGTAGAAGTTTTGGACGGCCCGAAACTAATTGTATGAGGAGATCTAATGACCAAGGTCTGGTATGGACACATGCAAGCTACTATTCTCTCCCTCACACGCTGCTGTCACCTCCTTCTACCACCCTTGTCGACATGCAATAAAAGTACCTGCACCATCAAAACAGATCATTGAGTTATCAAGAGAAAGCAATTTCTAAATGAAAACAGATGCTGAGATGCCATGCAATACCCATCACAGCTATCCAAGAGCCCTGTGAGCATGATCGTGATGCCGCTGTCATCATCGTTCAGCATGCACCCAAGGAGGAAAAACTGCTATAGGACATCCTGCAGGAGTCCCGTAGCAATTAAGCCAACTAGAGTGTGCACCATTCAAGCGCCTGCAACATGCAATGATAACGCGGGCACATGCAGCCGAATCATAAGGTTCATCATCAGTGGCCTGTGAAGAGGAACCTCCAGGCCTGTGCAATCAAGCAGCAGCAAACAAATCTAGTCATCGTCGTCCAAAAGCCTGGAGAATCATGTCGCGGCCGCACAGGTAAGTGCCTCGCCCTTTCTTCCGTCGAATTGCATGAATTTTACTTTGAAATGTTTGCAAGTGTGAAGTGAATGGGTTGAGTGGTCGTATGGCCATTCGACTGGCCACGTCGACCAGTCAGCTGGTCTAGTCGGATGTGTAGAATGGTGGCCGTGGAAAAAGAACGGGTAGTGGACACGTGAGAACCGTCCAGGCGAGGAGAAACGAGTTGTAACATAAATGACGGCGGAAAATCTGCGGGGAATGATGCGGCAGTAAGGGAACTTGTAGAAGAATGATTGAGTGACATCGTCCAACGGTCCGACAGGGACAGCTCACCCCCGTGCCACGGATTCCGCCGGATTCAAATCTAATCGGCTAGATTGCCACCCCACGCATTTATCATTCGTCGTTTGAAAGTCGAGTGAGCATCCGGATTCCTCTGAAGCTCGACACTCCAAGTCTTTGGCCGTTCGAATGCCTGTTAAGCAGCATAGAGAGTGCAGACCCACTGCAGTATCCTCCAGAATTCCTGCGTTGCTTCTACAGGAAAGCTGCTTCTACAGGAAATTGGGTTCCTCACGTCAAAAGGTGGCGGATTAAAAAGGTAAGCCTGAACCTTCCATGCAATTGGTTTCAAGGGTGGCAGAGTCGACGTTCTACAGTCTGGTCGTAAAACAATTGCAAGTATTGTCTGCCGTTTGCATGAATCGTCGTCCTATAGGATGCGAGTTATAATTAAGTTTTGTTAAGGCTCATCGGGAGATAAGTTTTCGTGAATTGTATGCGTGGCAGAGGAGTAATTCTACGCTCTGTCCCAGTAGGCCAATTTTCTTCCACACTCGCCACCTCCAGCTAACGCAGCAGTTTTTCGCCATGCCGGGTGGGTTCATCAAAAGGGAACCAACCGACTGAACAAAGCTAAGAGAGAATCCTGAGGTGGTGGAGCTGTTCATGCAAGCGCAATGGATGTCATTCTGCAACAAATTGCAGGGCTATGACGATGAAGTGGCAGAGGATTTCTTGCAAGCTCTGAAGCCGAAATCCAAAACATTGGCCACCGTCAACTTCAGGGGTTTGAGTCTCAGACTCACCCCACAATTCATCAGACGAGTTACTGAGCTCCCAATGGGATTACCATGGGACAAAGAAGAGAGAAAATTGGGCCAGAAGGCTAAGAAGGAATTCTTCCCCCCAGAGGAGGAATTCTCAGAAGATAAAAACGGGGTTCGTAGAACCAGCTTACTGCCACTTTGGAGTGAAGTTAGCCTCCAGATTATGAAGTACATCACCTGCGAAGGTCGGTTTAGCATTGTATATGGGTACCATTTTCGGTTACTCACGGAATTAAGGCATCAGATGGACCTACCTGTAGAAAACAAACTAAGTATCCCCTACTTTCTACTACAGTCTATGATTGAATGTGCCACGAAGTTGAAAGAAGGCACACCAGACCAGGTAGCCCACCATGGACTCATTAAACTCCTCGTGGAGGATGCGCTCCACACATACAAGGTTCCTCTCTCATGGGAAGCCTTCAGGAATTTGACCAAGGATGGTGATATAAAGATGTTGACTGAAGAGCTCGGTTCATCCAACAGTGAGGAGAAGGAGTCAGTGCCCGTAGGAAAGAAAGAAAAAGGCCAAAGACCCATGGCCAAAACACCAAAGACAGAGAAAAGGAGAAACAAGAGAAAAAGGGTGCCAAGGAGAAAGAGGAAGCACCCATGTTAACACCCCGAGAGAAGAGATTACAAAGCAGGGTGGACAAGACTGAGCAGGTCCACATCAGCAAAGGCACCTCAACAGCAGCCTCGACCAAGTCAAAAAGTAAAACACCCTCAGCAAAGCAAACTAAAGTGGTGTCACCTATTCCTACAGGAAAACCGAAACTGGCTTCTACAGGAAGCCCGAAATCAGTTGAAAAAGGGCCTTCTACAGGAAGCCCTGAGAAAAGAAAATCAAAGGAAAAGAAGGCCGACGTTCTTGCAAGGGAGGCAGCAGCTGTGCTGGCCGCCCTCAGTACACCCCCTAAGCCCAAGGAAAAGAGAAAGAGGGAGGCCCCTCTATATTTTAAAGCTCGAAGAAGTGTGAGAATAAAGACGGGCAAGCCACAGCCTCCGTCCAGCAGCCCAATCACTATCGAGGATGCCCCTACTTCGCCCAAGGAAAGGTCCCCCTCAAAGATATCAGTCACCTATGAGAGGGGGAGCCCAAAAACAACCACTTGGAAAGAAAGGTTGGACCAATTGGCTTCAAAGGCCCGGCTACAGGATGCTGAAGCTGCTCTACAGGAAACCTTAGCCCGGCTTAAGGAAACAGAGAGAATGGAAGGGGAAGCACCCTCATCACCACCGAGGGAGGGCGAAGTAGAGCCACCAAAAGAAGTAGAGAAAGAACATATTCCAGAGCCTAGCCCTCAGCCAAGTCTGAGTTCATATTACAACTTCTTAGAGGCTGGCAAAATTATACCTCAGAAATTCACTGTGCCACTGTTCTTTGCATTGGAGGAAGAGAGAGTATGTACACACACGTGGATGAAAATAGCCAAGTCAAAAGGTGTGGCGGACATAGGTCCCTTGGAGGAGCAACTCAAGGAGGCCAGAAGTGAATTAGCTATGGCTAAACACATGGCAAATTGCCAACGAGTGTTCCTACAGGAAGAAAATGAAAAGCTTAGATTGCAGCTACAGGAGCTGAGGAGAGGAACAGGCACACCCTCAGGGGACAGCACAGTAGAACAGCAAGGCAAAAATGAACTGAAAACCTGTCTTGGGGAGCCAACCTTGCATCTCCAGGAAGCAGAACAATAAGCACAAATTGAGGTGCAAGCTCTCAGACAACAGCTGCAGTAGAAAGAGGCACAATTGGCCTGCATGGCCAGTTGGGCCATGGATGCTATCCAATGCAGACAGCCGGCCAAATACTATTGCCTGTACCTGAAAGACCAATGGCTGCAATTTCAAATCAATACCTTGGTGCAAAGGGGTATCTCTCAGCTCCAAGACCCGCAGAAATTCACTGAATTATGCAGTACCAGCTCATCAGAGGATAAGGCCAAATTAGCAGAGTTCTACCTCCATAATTTGGCCCTTCTTAATGAAATTTCATGGGATCCCAATACGGCCTTAGGAGATATGCAATTAATGGCATTTGCCTCGAGATATGCAATTAATGGCATTTGCCTCATGGTTGAACCATGAGGACAAAAGAGCAGCAGAAGCCAAAGCGGTCATGAACCGAGAGCTGAATGAGCCTTTGCTAATTAGAGCAGAACCAGGGGATCCAGTTGCACTAATCTCGGCACACCAACACTTGTCCACCGACCCTCAAGCTTCATTGAGATATATGGATCAGCAGGCCCAGGCCATAGCACATTTTGAGGACATGGAGAGACTGTTAGGAGACAACTCTGTCCAAGCTTGCACCCGCCGATGGAATACATTGGCCCACAGTCTGAAAATCAGAGAGTATCATACCCCAACTCGGATGAGGGAAGCTCTAGTATGGGTGGCCCTCTATAAGAAATCCATGCAAAACCTCCAAGCCAGCTGGATTGGCCTCAAGCTAAGCCCATCACTGTTGCTAGGATTTATGGAAGGTAGCACAGAGAAAGATGATATTGAACAGTGGGAAGAGGTGAATAGAAAGGCTGGGTTCCATATCAGCAAGGAGGACACTACTACAGAGGCTTGGGATGTAAGGGTGGCAGTAAAGGCAATGGAGGATGAAGAGCTGGACTAGTTGCTCAAGGATGAGCAAATATTTTAGCTGGGGGGTGATGATGAGCCCCATTTTTGGTAACATTTTGGGCTCATTTGGCCTACTTACCCTTGCTCAACCCTTCATTTTTCATCACTTATGCATCATTTTTTAGTATATTCATGTTATTTGTAGGAAGGAGGGCAGTCACTATTCCTAGGTGGCATTGAGGCTTTGTAGGAAGGTTGTCCATGGCATTGAATGTCCTTCCTCGTGATCTCCACCCACAGCTCTGAGCTCCAACAACTATCACCACCGAGCTAGAAGGCAGCCAACGGATTCTAAGGGAACAACAGTTTACTTTTAGTTGGTTAGCCAAGCCCCACTAATTTAGGAGGCCAGCTTGGCCCTCATAATGTATAAATATTGAGGCTGTAGCCTTCGATGGGAACTTTTGAAACTTTGTTGTTTATTCTAGACTACGAGCTGATAGCTCTGTTTTGCTCTTTGTAAGCCATTTTTGGCATGTTATTAGACTTTTGACTATTATCTTTTAATGAATAAGCAAGCAGATTTGAGGCAACTCTGAGTTCTTAAAGGAGCTTAAGCTCTTAGGGTTGGGCCCAACCTGAGAGCCTAAGGCTTCCTTCGTTGTATTGTTACTTTCCTTTCAGCATTTTATTTCTTTTCCTTTACCTGCCCTTGGAAACACAGTTTGCTGATTCGAATTTCTTGATGTGATTAAGTAGGTTAGTTTTATGGATAAAGTGCTTTCAGTAGTTTAGATTAGAGTAAGGGGATTAGAGTTAATCAGAGCTCCAAAAAATGGTTGATTGCACACTCACTTCCACCTCTGTTTAGAGATTGGGAGTGAACCCCTGCCACCCACCAAAAACATAGTCTTACATGTTCATACAAGCTTCAATGCAATGTTCTCGGTTGTAACAGCATCCATGCATTCAGATCTTGTGAAATAACTCTTTGTTTCAGCACCATGCACGATTTCCCTTTAAACTACATTGTTGTTCTTTGGTTTCTAATAAAACAGTTAGAGTAGGTTGATGACATTTCGATTATACGCAAGACAGGGGTGATTTGTTTCATTTACACTGCGCATCACTACTCTATCATTTCGTTATCCTTCTAAGCCGTGCCTAAGCCATCTACTTATCTCCCAGTTAGATCATTTGCCTCCCAACTCTTCTATCATCCACGTTGTTTTATCTTTTCGGCCTTCCATTGCCTCTACCCTCCTCTAGACCAACCAGGTTTGCACACCCCCTCTCCATCTCACCTCTCTGTCCATAAGCCATCACAAGCTCCCCCCCTACCTCCCTATCCACCCATATAGCTCATTCACTCATCCATCACCCAGAACTCCGATTGCAGAACATCCTGTAGAAATTACGGGACTTCCTGTAGAAATCCTGAACTTCTTGTAGAATCCCCTGCAGACATCCTGTAGAAGCTTGCAAACACGGTTGCCAGGCATCTGAACTTTGTGAACTTCTGTGGAATGATGTTAGGGATCCCTTAGACCCTCTCAGAGTCCTCCTGACCTTTTCCAAGCCTTCCTCCCCTTGATCTACCCCTGCACAGTCAAGACCCAGTAAGAAGCATAGTCATAATAACTCCAACAACTTGAGCAAAAATACAAAAGCATGTTATCTTCAGATGAAAGTAGCTTAGACACATGCATCTCATCTCAATAGAAGTAATGGCATCACTTTTAGAAGTTGCATTCCCACCATTGCATCATAAGGATTAAGCTGGTAGAATTAGGCTTTACTAGGGTTTCCATGTTTTGTTGGCTTTCAGTTCATTCTTGCAAAGTAGGTTAATTTCCTTGGAGATAGATTTCGTTCATCACTTAAAAAGATTCTTCTGAGAACATATAGAAGTTGGCTTGAGCCCTAGCAGACTTGTGCTAGCTGACCAAGTGACAGTTGCGACAAGAGCTAGTACTTGTGCATACAACACTGTCGCTTCCAAGTTTGTTACGAACTACCGGGTTGATAAAATTAGAGAAGGAAGCTCCAGGAGTTGTAGCATTATTGCTACAATACTGGAGCCCACCACTCAGTCGACAACACATTCTCATCGAGGAGCATCCATATGCAGGGATGGACTTTTGTGGAGATCTAGATTTGAGGTTACCAGTGGGTGCTCAATGGGGTGCTATAGGTAAATTGCTTTGACCATGTATTTTTAATTTTTTAAGTTTTTACATGTTTTTGGGTTTTTTATGTTTCCAAGAATAAACTAAAATTGTTCTCATGCATACAGATGTTGGCATTGTTCAACTAATGGGTCATCAATATGAGGCAGGTGAACCAGCACGGAGAAATGTCGAAAGAGTAGTTCTCTAGGATTTGGATCTGACCGAGACACTGGAAGAGTTGCAGGATAATATAGAGGGGTTAACCCTCGGTATTACAGATGTTCGGATCGAGGAGTTACCGATGAGGCTCCAACACCATACTATTGGTCTACCTATTCGTTGGATGAGGCTATTACACATGATAGCCCAGGCTATGACTAGTTATCATGAGCATCATTAGATCTACTTAGGTTGGTTTATTGTATGCATTTTGAGTTTTGAGGTCAGATGACCAACATGTCTTGGACACAAATTTTGTAAAAAATTTAAACATACATCTATTTTACTTTCAGTGTTTTTATGTGGTTATATGCAATCCTATTTAACTATTTACGTGAATTGAACATTTTATTTTTACATGTGTCGCGAATGTTTGTTTAACACATAGTTTACTAAAGAATCAGTCAATGTGTTAAAGTTCTTGGAAATGTGTTGATGTTGCATGTAATCAAAATGTCCTTCCATGAGACAAACTCTAAGGAACATACAATAAATAGTTAGATTTCAGATAGTATAAACATTTGTATGTTGCAGTACGACAAGTTGTATGTCTAGCCTAATGATGATTTGGCGAATGCCAAGAGAAATGGCATCAAAGAGGAGTTTGAAGAACGCGCTATACTCAATGATATTGTTCGTAGAATGATTGATACAAATGCCTTTGAAACTCACTAACTCGCCACTTGGAGAGAATATGGCCCATGTTGCAGAAGGTAGGTTCTGCATACTATGACTAGCACCATCGGCATAACCAATGTAACATCCTCCAACGTAAATTTGCATATAAATAGCATAATAGGAACAGAAATAGAATAATCATATCAGCAATCAAAATCCATATATATATCAGTACATTTTCACATGAAAATCAAAGAAATAATTTTTTTCATTAATAAATGCAATGAACCAGCCGGTGATGGGACTACCACGTTCCACCGGACCATAGATTGGCTTAGCCGAGTCTCTCTTCAGCCAATCACCCCTATGCCATATTCCAAGCATGAATTTTAGACTCATAGAACACATCAAAAAACACTAATCAATGTGGATGCCACCGGAGTTCTCCACCTACACCGTGAGGAATTTGAGTGCCTCCTAGTCTCTTAGGATTTACCATGCATCCAGAGTCTAATCCAGGGATCACTAAGCCCTACACCGAGACATACTCTCCAAGATTTATTGTGTATTCCATCTCGGAATCACTAGGCCCAATGAAGAGAAAATACACCTCCTGGCTTTACCGTATATCCCGCCATTCATCGACAAGGATTCCTAGGGCGACTGAGGCACACAATCTAGCTTTACCACAACCCATGGCCTGGATTAGGGGTCACTAGGCTAGTGGCTTCATGCATCCTGAGTCTAGTTTAGGGACCACTACCACCATGTGTTTGTCAATTCGGAGATCCACCCCACTCAGCTTCGAATCCAATCCGATCATCGTCCACAAAATGCATGAGAGAACCCATGTCATCAAAGCTATCAAGAAATGGCAAGGCTAGGCTGAAAATACTATCATACCTGGCAAAACCCATGCCATGGTAGAAAAGAAACACATGAAATCCCATGCATGCCAAATCGAGCAAGGAAAATACACATGGAAGTTGATACCTACAATGAAGCCTGTTATAGCTGCTTGATCCTACCTTTCCTTGCTTGATCTTTGCTTCCTCTTGCCTTCTTTTCCTTTCTTTCTCCAATACCAAAGTGCTCCAACAAAACTCTAAGTGACCAAGAGTATGAGAGAGAGAGAGAATAATGAGAGAGCTCCAAAGCTAAACTGACCAAGTCTTGCCCACTGATCCTTAGAAGCCTTTTTATTAATGAGGCCTCTATTTTCTTCATTTTCTATTAGTTTCCTTCATTTTTCTCCTCACATGGAACCTATGACCTTTAACCTCCTTTTTCTTCTGATTTCCATTATTTTCCTTCATTTACCTCCTCACATGCAACATGTGACCTTTTACCTCCCTTTTCTCCTAATTTCCATTATTTTCATAAATAAATGTGAGAAAATACCTCTTTACCTCTTTAATTCCTTAACCATTTCCTTTGCCAATTTCGTTAGCCATAAAAAACCAAATGAACAGCCCCTAGGATGTCTTCCGCGCCATTTAGCTTGGAATACATGTCCCATCATCCGTGGTATTTATATATTTTTACATGTAATTTTCACTAGGGCTGTTACCGAACCCTCCCCCTTGGGGGAAGACCAACCTCAGTGTTCAATGATACCTATAACTACATGACTACTAAAAAAAACATACTTCCCATGGAGCTTTATAACATAGCTTGTTGCAGTATTTACAATGAAATAGTTGCTCAAAATCAAAGCATCATGACAACGTGACAACAAAATGCATAGTGGAGCTTTATAATACGGCTCATTAGGGTATTTACAATAACCACATATACACACATTCACATATGCACATTTTTTGAACCAACAAATAAAATAATACGATGCTTGCATCCACAACAAGGGAATCTATAGGCTCACACCTCCACGCTCAAATTAATACCAACATCCACCTCCTTCCAAGGAAATCCATAATCCACTGCAAAGTCAAATCTGCATCCAATGTCCAGTGCTACAATCTTCACTTATCCTCTCAACGAACAATTATCAGCTCATTGTTCCAACGTGCACTCCCAATGTGCATTTGATTCCATCTAGCAATCCTAATGAGCAAAACAAATCCATTGGTGACCTTCCCTTCTCTACTACACTGTCCCTCGAGAATCCGGTCACCTCTTTCGTGCAGTCACTCACCTTCCAAGTTCTGTTGGTACCCCCATCTCGGGTAGTCCATGCCTTGGCAAGGCTTCCTCACATTTGAAGATCCAAAAACCAAGGCATATACTTGCCTCAACACACCATACCAGTCATATCATGCTCATGGAAATCAATGGACACTATTGGGTACCAGTGTCCCACAATGGCCCTGCTCCTAAATACTTTACGAGCACTCTACTACATTTATAATTTCTTTCACTGTTGCTGCTAATTCTTGTAGTTGATTTCAACCACCCAATTGGGCATGTTAATTCTTCCTGTACCAAGAATGTAACTTCCATTAGATTCAAAATAAATTGAAATAAATTCACATCATACCTCATTGGTAGCTCGCTAATAAGGTACATTTGCAATCATGTTCGCTTCCTGTCACAACAAGTCAAACTAGCATATTTGACCAAGTCAACATGTATAAAAATATCACATCAGGTTAGCTCAAACATAACCATTAAAATCATAAATGACATGTAACCATCATAAATCAAAATCATAGATCACATCTAATCATCATATAGCATAGTCATAAATCACATGCATAATAAAATTGAAATAGTATGATGATATTTATCCTTTCCTCAATCCTTAGCTTCTACCTTTGTCTTTGTTCCATACGCACTCTAGATTAGTTGCTACACCCAACAAACACCCAGTGCCTTCTACTCAACCATGTGTATACACACATAGTGTGCATCACATACATACAACCACATAGCATACCACACCATGCAATACATGCATCTACACTTGAAATACAACACATACACCTACACCCAATGTATACAATATAATGCATCCATCTATACTCGATGTGAAATACCACCCAATACATGTACCTACATAGAGTACCACACAACGAGTACACACGTGCACAATACCATGACTACATGATGCACGTACGTAATATTGCATGCCCATAACATAACATGTATGACATGCACACAATACCACATGTGCACCAGTACCATATGTAGAACATGTACACAGTGCCACTGGTACACTGCACCACCTGCACAACATGTGCACAACATCACATGTACATGGCACCACTTGCTCAACGTGTACACAACGCCACATGTACACTACACCACTATACAATGCGTACACAATACCACATGTACAAAGTACCACACACGACATGTACGTGACACCACATGTACATATCGCCATATGCACGATATGTACATAACACCACATACACACAGTGCCACTTGTACAATGTGTACACAACACCACACACACACGGCCCCACTTATACAATCATGCACACCACACCATATGTACATAGTACCAATGTACCACATGCATGCAACACCACTTGTACATAGCACTGCATATCCAACACATACATAGCATCATCTGTACACAACACTCCATATCCAACATGTGCATAGCACCATATGCACATAACACTACATATTCAACATGCACATAGTACAATATGTACACAATACCACATATCCAACATGTACATAGCACCATATGCACACACGCCGCATATACGTAATGAAGACAGTACAATATGTATACAACATCCCATATGCAATATTCACACAACCCTATTTGTACCAGCATGTACATAACATTACGTAAATAACATGTACGCATGATATGTATACACAACACCACAACTTGACACATCATAGATGCAACATGTACAACATATGCAACATATGCATAATAGTAGTACCACACATCCAAAACCATATTGTCCTTACCAAGAAACCTTGCTTCTGATATCTCATCCATGCTTATCCTAACATGCCACAAACCACACTGCTTTCACTTTGTTGATGTATCCCTCAACATTACCTGTTATAACATAGATATAGGCATAATACAAGTATACAATATCAAATCTTATCCATATGATGCTGACCTCGTATATTTGTCGTGACCATTCTTCTCAATTGATTCCTCATAAGACCATGAACCTCTTCATGTTTTTCTCCTGCATAAGAAATCATTCCTCCATAAGAGTGATCCCTAACAACCCTGTTAGATAGTAACATAGATACATGGATACATACATACATATATAAACGATAGCATAAAACAATCATGATCCTGTCAAATAATGACATACATACATACATACATGTATACATATATAAACATCAACATAATCATGAGCTTAACAAAATTGTCAAATAACATAAGGTTAAGGTTAAGAGAAATTCCTTTATTCATGCATGACATGCATGATATTGAGAACAACAGTTCCCAATATAGACAAGGCATCTGAAGCCTCGGATCCATTTACTCTACCTTTTCTAGTTAGCTTTCTCATGTCTCTACTACCATGGTCCATTTACCACAATGAACCCAACTAGCCCAAATGACTGTCGTAGTCTTCCCTTCCACTACACTTACTCATACACCAAGCTCCATCTCAGTCTTACATTACCTCTTGGGTACCACACATCTCTCCCTGAGATCCATCAACTTTCCTCTTTCCCAACCAATTCCCAAGGCTCAAAACATTAAAAGACAAGACAACAAACAAATAAGAAGAAGACCATAAAAACCAATAACGACATGACTCCACAAACAAAGTGGTATGGCCATACACTAGACATAAACAAAGTGCAAATCGAGCTCAACAATTCATAAAATACCAAAAGCACAAGACTAACAACAAACACCATGACTTAATTCCCATGGTTCCTAGGGAAAGGTCAACCTGAGCCTTCTTCAAGATTTCAAGGAAACCTCTCTTGCCATGCAACTCCCTGCATCATGCTCAGAGATGTCAACCACATACTCAAAATATGAAGACAATCATATTTATCAATTTGAAATCAACTTTTACAAACAACCATGTTATAATCCATAGTCATTAGACATAATGCTACAACTATCAACTACATTCAAGTACATATCAATTGTCTCAACACATACATGTTAGTACAATAATCTTAAAACAAATCATTTGAACACATACTCATATTAAGCAATTCATCAATCATTCAACCACTTGCAAACATACCATGTTATATAAATCAATTAGATGACATAATAGGCACCAAACAATCAAATACCAAATAAACGACATAATCAACTATGAAACACCAAGTATAATACATAAGCAAACTCACACCTTAGTGTACCTCAAGGGAGGCTATCTTGTCTGCATAATCAATCTAGTTAGCGAGATATAACTTTACAACATGTCAACATAAATCATGATATCCATAACAATAACTAACTAACATGTTCATATTACAGGCTCATAAGCATCTGCCATTCATGCATAATAATCACATATGTATGATCAGTTTAAATTAGTACGACACCACATCACAAATATGTCGTCTCATACCTGAGTATCGAAACCATAACCATCTGCATAGGTCAAACCAGGTTAGCACAATAGATATAAGATCAATATCTTCAAGTCAATGAACATAACCATCATGCTATGACCAATCCAAATTATAACATCAATATCTCAATGAAATGACCCTAATCATCAAGTTAATAGCATATAACAACAATAAGCTATATATCATGCTCATCAACACATAAAACCAAATTGTCAAACTAATTGTTATATAGCGATCAATAAGTTAACCTATAACATACTCATTAGCAACATATAGCATAATCATCAGGTTATCTAATATAAAACAACAATAATAATGCATACAACTACAAGTTACTATCATTCTTGACTATCCGACACATGTGCATATAACTGCAGTAATCAACTAAAATCTATCATGAATATAACCATAGAAGAAAATTTATAAAATATATGATAGAAATGTCTAAAATTTAACCTTTGTTCTTCATTTCACCTATGATAGAGCCCATCCAGTCCAAGTGTTTGAACCTGGCTCTGATACCACTTGTAACACCCTTCGAGGTAAATGTGCATATAAACAACATAATAGAACAAAAACATAATAAACATATCAGCCATCAAAATCCATATATATATATCAGTACATTTTCACATGAAAATCAAGGGAATGAACTTTTTTCATTAATAAATGCAATGAACCAACCGGTGATGGGACTACCACATTCCACCCGACCATAGATTGGCTGAGCCAACTCTCTCTTTAGCCAATCAGCCCCATGCCATATTCCAAGCATGAATGTGGGACTCATAGAACACATCAAAAAACACTAATCAATGTGGATGCCACTGGAGTTGTTCACTTACACCATGAGGAACTTGAGTGCCTCCTAGTCTCTCAAGCTTTACCATGCATCCGCAGTTTAATCCAACGATCACTAGGCCCTACATAGAAACATACTATCTAGGCTTTACCATTCATTCCATCCTGGAATCAGTAGTCCCAACGGAGAGAAAATACACCTCTTGGCTTTATTGTATATCTCATCATTCACGGACAAGGATTGCTACGCCCACCGAGGCACAAAATCTGGCTTTACCGCAACCCATAGTCTAGTTCAGGGGTAAATAGGCAAGTGGCTTCATGCATCCTCAGTCTAGTTTAGGGGCCACTACCACCATGTGTTTGTCAATTCGGAGATCCACCCCACTCAGCTTCGAATCTAATCTGGCCATCCCCCACAAAACACATGAGAGAACCCATCTCATCAAAGTTATCAGGAAACGGCAAGGCTAGGCTAAAAGTACTATCACACCTGGCAAAACCCATGCCATGGTAGAAAAGAAACACATGCAATCCCATGCATGCCAAATCTAGTAAGGAAAATACACATGCAAGTTGATACAGCAATGAAGCTTGTTGTAGTTGCTTGATCCTACCTTTCCCTGCTTGATGTTTGCTTCCTCTTGCCTTCTTTGCCTTTCTTGCTGCAATGCCAAAGTGCTCAAAGAAAACTCTAAGTGACCAAGGGAATGAGAGAGAGAGAGAATAATGAGAGAGCTCTAAAGCTAAACTGACCCAGTCTTGCACACTGATCCTCAAAAGCCTTTTTATTAATGACGCCTCTATTTTCTTCATTTTCCATTAGTTTCCTTCATTTTCCTCCTCACATGCAACCTATGACCTTTCACCTTCTTTTTCTCCTAATTTCCTTTATTTTCCTTCGTTTTCCTCCTCACATGCAACCTGTGACCTTTTACCTTCCTTTTCTCCTAATTTCCATTATTTTCATAAATAAATGTGCCAAAATACCTCTTTGCCTCTTTAATGCCTTAGCTAGAAACAACCAAATGAACACCCCCTAGGATGTCTTCCCCGCCATTATGCTTGGAATACGTGTCCCATCGTCCATGGTACTTATATATTTTTACATGGAATTTTCACTAGGGTTGTTACAACCAACAAAGTTTCCAAAGATTTTGACATCTGCAACAAATGAAAAGTGGATTACTTAACCACATAAAAACACTAAAAGTCACACTGTGACACATGCACATGCAATCAAAGCATATATACAGTGTTTTTTACTATGCATAATCAAGCATAGTAACATTTCAAATACAACCCGTTTTAGGGCTGCGACAATGGAATTCCATCATAATCAACTAACTCATAGGCGCCTTTTGCCAAAACACGCTCGACAATATATAGGCCCATCCATAATGGTTCAAATTTCCCTACTCCTAATTTATCATCTTCCTGATCATGAAGCAAGACCAAGTCTCTTTCTAAGAAAATGTGAGGCTTGACATTTCGGTCATATTGCACCTTAATTCATTTCTTATGTGCTTCATTGGCCAATGTCGCTTCACGACATGTTTCATCTAGATGGATGAGTTCTAAGAAACGTGCTTCCTCATTAGAAGTGTCAAGTAACAGGTCAATTGCGAGTTTTAAAGATGAAATTTCACATTGTACGGGCAAGATTGCCTCCAGACCATACACCAATTGAAAAAGTGTGAATCTAGTTGCATTTCTCACTGAGGTTTGGTAAGCCCACAAAGCTGAGTACATGATTAAATGCTAGTTTTGTTTATGAACTCCTATCATTCATTGAAGCTTTCGCTTAAGGATTTTGTTGATGACTTCAACTTGTCCATTAGCTTGAGAATAATGAGTAGAACTATCATGTGAAAGTCCTAACTTGGCAGTTAATTCAGTCATCATATGGTTGTGAAAATGTGAACCATGTTGTGTAACTATAGCTTGTGGTACACAAAACTTTGCAACCGCATGGTCGAAGAAAAAAAGAGCAGCCATCTCATCGATGTTGTTTAATGTGGGCATGGCCTCGGTCCATTTTGTAAGATATTCCACTGAAACAATAATATACCCATGTCCCCCAGCTGAGATAGGGTTACATGTCATGAAATTAATGCCCCATTTTTCAAATGGTCCAACAACGACGATAGGATGTAGTGGTGCAGGTGTTAATCAAGTTTTACGGTAAAAAATCTAGCATGCATGACAACTTCTGACAATGATAATGCAATCATTAAATATGGTTGGCTGGAAGTAACCAGCAAAAGAATATTCTGTGCAGTAGCATAACTAGATAAATGTCCACCACAAGCACTAGAATGTCAATCATTCAGAACTTTCTCGGCTTCCTCGTGTGTGAGGCACCTCCATAAAATCAAATTGATACCATGACTGTAAAGGGTGCAACCAATGATTAGATAATATTTGGCTTGATATCAAATACGTCGTTGGTGAAAGAGAGGTGTATCGGGCTAGAAAGTTTGGGTATGAAGATAGATCAATGTACCTCCATACCAAGGGTCAGATGACGAAATTAGAAACAGAGACTCATCCAGAATTGATGATTGCATTGTTGAGTCCATGTCAGTAGAGGGAAGGTTGTAAAGAAGCTCGGAAAAAACTAGAGATTTATTTAACATGGATTCGATGAAATCCAAATCATATTCCTACGAAATGATGATCCATTTCGAATATTTTCCCCCCAGCAATTGACATGACAATATGTATGTCATAGGGTTGCAATCTGAAATGATTGTGGTCTTTTGGAGTAGGATATAGTGGAAAAATATCTATACAACTTGAATAGTAGCCAATTCTAACTTGTCGACATAAGAGTACTTAACTTCCATATCATTGAGATTGCAACTCAAATAATAGATCAGATGTTTAGTCCCATCTTCTTCTTGGACTAAAACCATAGAAATGGTTGTATCTGCAATGGCCTGATACAAGAAATAGTCATTTTGATAATTAGGGGCATACATTAATGATGCTCGAATCAAGGTACCTTTGAGAGTATCAAAGGAAGCTTGCAAAACCTGGTCTGAATGGAAGGGAATCCCCTGTTTCAAAAGATGAGTAAATCCTTCAGCCATTTCAGCATAGTTGGGAATGAAACTCCTTAGAAAGTTAGCCTTCCCTTGGATCCTCTGTAACTACAGTAAATTGGAAGGTGGAGGTAGATAAAGAATTGCCTTAACCTTCAAAGGGTCGAGTTGAATTCCTTCTTTAGACACTAAGAAACCAAGCAAACGACTAGAACCAACACAAAACACACACTTATTTGGATTGAGTTGAATTTTGTAGTGTCGTCACCGTAAAAATATGGCTTTCAGATGTTGTGGGTGATCAACCTGTTTCCATCAGTGAGCAGGTCAATCTTCTAGATAGGATTGCAAATTGTGTTTGATGTTGTGGAAGGCATAATTCATTGCCCTCTGAAAAGTCGCCCCAGCGTTCTTCAAACCAAAAGGGAGTTTCCTATATGTGAATGTGCCCTAGGAACAAATAAAGGTAGTTTTATATTGGCCTTCTGGGCAGATATTGATATGATTATAGCTAGAAAAACCATCCATAAATGAAAATATTTCACATCCGGAATAGTCATCAACTATTTGGTCAATAAAGGGAGTGGGATAGTTGTCTTTTCGACAAGCATTATTAACATCCCTATAATCAACACATACTCATATTGTTCCTTGTTTCTTCATGACAGGAATAAGATTGGAAACCCAATCGGTAAGAGGAACAGGGTATATGAAATCAACATGCAAAAGTTTTTCTATTTCTGCTTTTATGGCAACAACATTCTTCAGATGAACAGGACGGAGGTGTTGTCATATTGGTTTGACATTAGGATACATTTTAATCTTGTCTTCAACTATACTAGAACCAATACCTGGAATTTCCTCATATGAGCATGCAAATATATCACAGAATTCACGAAAAAAGCACGATAAGTTTCAAGTTTCAATGGAGAACAAGATTTTCTAACATGGATGTTTTCTACAATTCCAGGTTTGGTTGAAATATCGATAGAAATGGTTTCTTCGATATTTGATAAGTTTCATATGGAATCAACTGTGTCTATGAATATAGAATTCGAAAGGAAATCAACAATTGAAGGATGATTTAATTTATTTGGAATATCTTCTATGTGATCTAAAAGATGAGATCGATAATGATAATCTACCCATGGTTTTTCTTCTGTCATCATTGATTGGATGATTCCTTTATCAGTAGAAAATGTATGTGAAAGAGGTCAGAGGAAGTACCATATTATAATGAATGATCAAACCATACAATTAGCGATGATGGATTTGGATTTGCCATGCAAGACAAAAAGATTGATTGCTATGTAAGCTCAATGGGGCTCAGTGGCATGGTTTCCTTATGCATATCAACTTCAGAATTATTGAAAATATTCCATGAATCAGATGAAGTGGAAGATATCATGTTACAAGTCCAAAATTTTGCAACTTCCACCATTTGTGATGCTGACGGTAGCGAAAGTTACCCATGAGGGAAGAATCTTTGAAGAGACCTACTCCAATGTTCTGAAGAGATATAGGTTGTCTGTGAACTAACGAAATGCTTCTAGTTGCATGTGAATGATCGACCAATTTATCCTCAGACATCTGTAACTATTGAGACTTCCCCTTTACTGCAGAGTCAAACACTGGAAATCTATTATGGACCTGACGGTGAAATTCTTCTGCCTGGTTTGATTGCTATTGAAGAGGAATCTGAAGAAGAAACACACACAACTCCAAACTTGTTTTAGACTCGGGCTTTATCTTTATCCTCATACTCCTAATTTTACTCCTCCTTTTGATCTTGTTTAATTTCAAACTCCCGTTGATTCATTAGGACAATTATTAGGTCATTTGACTATGGTTGAATCAACATCCAAGACTGTACCATTTGTTACAGCTGTGGCAAAATCTACCATCGCTACTTCTTTGATGTTTACCATAACACCTGAGTCACATCTGTATGGTGTTATGTCTGTACCACTAGGATATCAATCATTATTTGGGACTCACTCAAGTGTTGCTTCTAGTCCATGGTATTCACCCATGTCATCCACAAGAATTTACCTGGTTCTTCACTTATGGATACTAAATAGTTTGATCCATCAAGTCAATATCAAGCTGGTCCATCTAGTTACTGTCCAATGTATCCACTTTACACTGGATTACCTCCAAATGGAGAACAAAATGGAAGATAAGAAGATTGGGCATATTTTTCTCCATATGAAGGTAATCCAATGTAAAGCCGATATATTGGATGGTAACCAGGTGGACCAGCTTGATATTGACTTGATGGATCAAACTGTTCAGTGTCCGTAAGTGAAGAACCAGGTAAAATTCCTGTGGTTGACATGGGTGAAGACCATGGAATAGAAGCAACACCTGAGTGAGTTCCAGATAATCATTGGTAACCTGGTGGGATGGACGGAACACCATACAGATGTGACTCAGGTGTTGTGGTAAACATTGAAGAAGTAGTGACAGTAGATTCTGTCATAGCTGTAACAGATGGTATAGTCTGGGATGTTGATTCAGCCATAGTCAAATGACCCAATAAATGTCCTAATGAATCAATGGGAGTTTCAAAGTAAAAAAGATCAAAAGGAGTAGTAAAATGAGGAGTATGAGGATAAAGATAAAGCCCAAGTCCCAAACAAGTTGGAGTTATGGGTGTTTCTTCTTCAAATTCCTCTTCAATAGCAATCAAATTAGGTGGAAGAATTTCATCGTTAGGTCTGTAATAGATTTCTGGTGTTTGACTCTGTGGTAAAGGGGAATTCTCAACAGTTACAGATGTATGAGGATAAACCAATTGATCATTTTCTAGTACAGGAACAATTTCTGATTGTTCAAATTCAAGATCCAAGTGTTTTGGTAAACGAACATAGGGTTTAGGATGAGCTTCTTGAACAAATTTTGGTTTAGAAGTAACTTCTGAAAGAACTGTGATAGGTTCAGGATCAATCTCTGGTTGAACAGATTCAAGTTCGGAAGTGATTTCTTGTTGAACAAATTTGGGTTGAGGATCAACTTCTCGTTGGAAAACTTCAATTACCATTTCACTAAGTTCACTTTTAGTGTCCTCAGATAATTGTAAAGGTTCCACTTTAGTAGAAGATGTACCAGTAATTGTAGGAGTAACTGGGGTAAGAGTACTTACTGGTATAGGTGACTCTCGTAAATTAGATGAAGAACCAAAAGTTTGTGATGTACTGGACTCAGTTAAACAAGACTACTATTTTCGGGTAAGTGTAGCTTCAGGGGGTAAATGCGGTTTACTCATTGTCTTCCATAAACGAAGGGGTAAAGGTTGGCATTCCTCCACGATTGCTTATTGATTTTATTACAAAAAGAAATAAACAAAAAGAGGGTATTCTAGGCAAAAGGATTACCAAGCAACTGTGAACTACAATATACTGCCTCAGTAAACCAAGGGCTTAACATATGTGTAGGCAATCTCCCCAAATACTATGTTCAGTGTATCATAGTGTACAAGGCAGCTAACTCGGTTACCTAAGGATGGATAGCAATGTAATGTAGTCCTCCCATATATACCCGAAAGCATGTGAAGGACCAATCTGTGTTAGCGTTGTCTAATGCAAAACCACACAGTGAGAGAATTCCTTTATACTTATCGTACTATAACACCTCTCTATATACCCGAAGGTACGTGGACGTGCTATGATATACTTGTGTACATGGAATGAGGTATCACACTCGGAATGTATCACAGAAAATTAGCGACAACTACTATGCTTTACGATGCCAAAACACATCTCTAGCCTAGAACCTCTAAATGTTATGCATTAAGTTACAATGCTCCATTAGGTTCATTAAGATAACTTTTAAGTTGATCTTGTTTAAGAGTTTGTCTTTCAGGTTCGCCGCGTGATGTCCTTGAAATTCCTAGAATGCAACTATGATGAGAAACATTCTTTTCATTTGATTTGAACAATGAAAAGCTTAACTACAAGGGATAGAGAAATCATAATCTTTAATCAAAGAGCATATAGCACATCTAATGCAACTTTCCTTATACTATTCCTACAAGCACACATAAACCTCTAAATGCATAATGCAAGTTTTTCTTTTCATTTCCTTTAATGTTTATATGAACAAAAGGAAACTAAATGGACAAACAATCAATCAATACTTTTCGTAAGAAACGAAGACTTTAAGACAGATCCTTTTTCAAAGAAATGAAAACTTTATGACACTTCCTTTTCAGAAAAGACTAATCGATTGTAAGCTAACTTTGACAATGAATTCATAATGATAAAGAAATAACTTAACAAACACTAAGCAATCAAGGCCAAATTAGGACTAGGAGAAGAAATACAAACTAATTTCAGAACCGTAGAAAACATTGATCTTTCAACAAACAAAATTACAAGTAAATTTGGGAAAAACCAAGCCAAAAGTGGCTTTTTTAGCCTAAGAGGGATCAGCATAGCCCATAGTGGGAGACAGTGCACTGCCTCTAAAACAAGAGTGCTCTGCAGTGCATTGTGTCAAGAACAACACTACGTTGGTGATAGAGAGCCCAATCAGGAGACATCTAGTCACAATTTTTTGACCAGAAGCACTTCAAAATGGTTGAAATAAGATCAATGAAGTCAAGCAAAGTCTACTAGGGTATAATATGATGAGGGTAAACTATCAGGAATGACTATCGTTTTCCATTATGGTCGCCAATTTGTTATATGGGATTTGTATCTATGAATAAACACATTTTCCCTAAGTGGGTAGCGACACTTAGAACAACAAAAAGAAATTAGTTTAACCTTTTCCTATAGTATATAAATTAGATGAAGGAATTTACTTTTAGTTTTTCACTTCCTTGACCTCCTTTGAATTTCTCCCATCGCTCCCACTTGAACTGAATCTGCTCAATTGGTACTTGTGTTAATAGAAAAAAAAATGACAATAATTAAGCATACATGATCTATCTACTATAAACCATTGGAATCGACAACATTGAAACACATAATCATCATATATATGAAAAAAATATGAGAAAATGAATAAATAACTTTATTAATGTAGAAGGAAAAGTTTCACCTAATACAGTTTAATCCTGTGCCACTCATCCAGCTTTAGTCCAACCCTTATCACACCAAAATCACACCAATCCAGCAGCATAGCATTACCTGATATGAACTCAAATCTCAAACCAACATAATTTCTCTACAATCTTCAAATTCTAGCCCCCTGATCACTATGATGACTACTCAATTTATAGGGAAATGGAGGTAGTTTTGTCATAAATGAGGATATTGAATGGCCTTCCAAAATTGGAGTTAGCTTCCATGGAGAAAGGGATGGGAGGATAGGAGGTTAATTGATCCATAGTCTATCCAAATTTGAGCTCATAGGATGAGATAAGAGATGGGATCCTTCTATAATGATCTAGAATCAAGGAATATTCCCAGAACCCTATGCAAATTTCACTCATTCTCGTCTAGTGCAGGTGTAAGTGGGCCTAATTGCACTGAAGTGTAGGCTTGAATGGGCCTATTTGCATTGTAACATAGTTACCCCTGACCAAGGCTGCGTTAGTGTCCTAAGGAGGCATTTCAGCAAGGTATGAGGCTAGGAAACTTTTATGGATAGAAGCAATTAATGATATGACTTGTCTAGGGCATGTAGCAATTGAATTAGTGTTTGATGAGTCCTAATTGTACTGATCTGAATGTCGTGAGTGATGTGCCCAAATGGACCTATAACAGTATATCTCTGAGTCTTCTTTCCAACCCCACAAGTCTTATTGAGATTGGATTCTTCAAGAAATAGTTATGCTAAATCTCCCATGATGATCTGATTATGGACTGGTTCAGTAGATATAAGTTGTATGGGATTTCACGTGTCACTGTTTCAACCTTCGACTATGAAATTGATACACAAAAAACAAAAATTTGTGAAATTTTAGCTAGTTTTTACAGAATTCAAATCCAATTTCTAAAACGAAAGTTATGACGCATTTTCGTAGATCACCTATTTGAGATTGAACTTTGAAGCCTGCAAAAACCCTAAATTCCTCACATCATATATCTAAAAATATAGCAAACCAAGATCTGAAATTTTTACATGAAGTTCATAGTGATTTTAGCACCGCATGGTAACATTTAAGGTTGTGAAGCCTCGTATAAAAAATGTTATAGCGAAAATTCCAAGATGTTCAGTTTGAAGAAGCAAAACGCTAGAATCCAAAGCTCTTATACCAAATGTTATGAGACCAGTTCACAAAAATATAGATTAACTACTTAAACATTATCCCCTTCGAGGGGAAACCTATTTTACATTACATAAATAAACAATTCTTGTATGGTATAAATGCCAAGGTCTACTTTGCATATATAACAGTCTATGGGGCCACAATAAATTAGAGCCTACATAACAATAATAATGTAAGGGTACAACATAACAATGTGTTCTTCCATGGGGCACAACAACAACAAAATGGGGGCTACATGGTCACAAAAATAATAATAAGGTGGACACAGTAGTATTATAGGGAACTAACACATCACCTCTAAACAAAATACCTATTTTTGTTCCATCATCTCTATAGTTGGGAATTAATATCTCCTTGGGACTAGCACCATGGTTTTATGTTCACAATCAAAAACATCTTAATAAGTTACTTTTCTATTGATCATAGGTTTATATATCATTAATGTGTCCTACTTTGTTGGTTTATATCATTGGCCCCCTTTTGTATTAGTTGTTGTTCATGTTAATTTTTCTCTCACATTATTATTCAAGGGAAGTTTTGAGTCAATAACCTTTAATAGCTATTCCTTAATTTCCTTGAGGATCTATGTTGGTCATTCCTTAAGTCAAATTATTTTTTATTTCAATTTAATTCAATGCATATATGATGTATTAGTATGGAAATGTTCATTTTGTTCTCAATGCTAATTGATGGGTTTTGTCCAATTGATTCTAAAACATTGCTATAGGAGATAAGCCTGAGGATTAGTTGAATCTTGTCATTTTCTGAAATTATTGTTAAGATATTGAATGTTCAATCAATCACATTCTTCAATGGTAATTAACTGAGAAACTCCCGCTATGTTCAACATAAATAAATATATTCACATAGCCCAACTCCTATTGTATCTTGGGGTCTATTTTCTTCAATGTCTCAACAACTCACATTTAACAATGAATCTCATTCTCAATTATTTTTTAGAGAGTATCTCCTTGATTCATATTCATCTAAGACATGTAAAATTCATACATGGACATGCTTTTAGTATATCTCTTCCTATCAACTTGATCCTATTTACCAAATGAACAAAATCTCATTACTAGTACTTCAGGGCTTTAACTCATGAATAAAAGCTTCACTTGCACTCCAAAATGGTTTTCATATATTTTTCCTTGATCCTAGTAGATGTTTTCATACATATTAGATTGTACTATGTACCTTTTTATCCATTACCATTTTTAGTGGGCTAACATACAATTAGAAATGATATACATGAATAATTAGTAACATGGTATTTTCTCTCATGTTTGACTTAAATATATGTATTTACATGGTGTATATTCATGCATTATTATAGATGTTAGTTGAATACCTTTGGTTTGGTTTACATCCCTCATTGCTGCAACCACCTCGATCACTTGCAGTAACAGATTTTGTCTTATATACCATGAAATACTATATTATAGAGTATATACCATGAAATACTATATTGTTTACTCTATATTTCTAATTTTCCTCTACATGTACAGATATAAATCTATGTTGTCTCTATCCATAGTGATAATTAGATTTATGCATGGATTCACTACATATTTATTTATCACTGTGAGCCTATAATTATTTATTAAATGGGTTCATAGTATTCTTATTTCATGGCCAATCTTATTTTCCACCTCGTCATAGGGACTAACCACCTTGGGGAAAATATTTTTCTATTACGTTATTTTTTCTTGGACTTGATTCTTTCATCTTATGTATATGATAATGCCCCTTTATTTTCCACTAAAATATATACTTTATTTATAATTTATTTCAACCATCAATTTTTGTTTTACCATGACAAATTAGGGACAATCTATTATTCCTTTATATTTCTATGTATCACTTAACCCATAGAATTATCCTTATAAAATCATATGAACATCTACAATCTCTTTTGGATAATCATTTTCACCCATGCACTATTTCTCGTAAAATATTGACACCTATATTTTGCGTTGAAGCAACCCATGGACATCCACATTTGTTCCAAGAGAAACCTATGGAATCCTTCCAAATCGACTCTAAAATATATTGAAGGTATGAAGTGTATAAGTTTTGAGTGGAAAGCTAATGTGGTATGTTAACAGGAAAATTGTATGTAAATGGAAAAATCCCCAATCCAAAACATGTAAATTATGGAAGCATGTGGAAAGGTCACCTATTATCACACCACAAGCTTATCATATTTCCTTATGCCAACCATCCTCCAACTAAGGTGAGGCACCCCTAGTACGATTACTAAGACAAATTATTGAAACTAAGGTGATTTCAAATTTACCCTTAGAAAAATTAAGTTTTGAATCTTCTTAGTTTTTTTAAAATATATTATGAAATTATATGAATATTAATGCTAATGTCCAATTTAGAAAATGGAGTCAACATGTAATATGATATTAAGAATAAAGTCGCTTAAGGTTTCTTACCTAGTGTTTCTAGAGTAGGTAAAAAACAAAAAAAAACTAGAAGATAAATTAATCTCTTGTATAATCAAAGTAAATTAAGAAACCAAGGTCCCACTAGAAAGGACCCCACCAAAGGGAAAAACCTTCAACCACAAAATCAACTATGTCATGAAACAAAATGAAATCCCTTGCTATTGAACCTTAGGGTATGGCCTAGAATGTAGGATTAATTCTTTCCAAAAACCAACAAAGGAGAATGTCGGGAAACAAACCATATACATTCTCGTTCCAAGTGATAACATATTCAACCATTGGGTCAATCTTAGTAGCCTTGTGGTAGTCTTGAATAATTACAATGACACATTTGGAAAGCATACAATAACCAAGAGAGACATCCCTCTAAATTAAAAAAAATTCACCACATAGGTAAATTTTCTAACTCTAATATTTATCCAAAAATGATATATCCATGAAGCTCCAAGGAGAGGAATGGTCTCACAATCCAACCATGAATAAAAAATAGAAATTTTTCCTCTTTGTAAATTGATATTTAACTTCTATATTAATAAATGTCATTATCTCATGCAATTCATTAATTGTATCCTAAGGAAATTTTAATCAATTAATTCTTAAAATAAATAAATCTAACAAAACATTAAAATAAAGTGGTCAAAGAACTTTTAAAATGAGAAAGATGAGTAAAATCCCCACAAGAGTGATTGACCCATCCAACAAGAGAAGAAATGATCCATGATACTATGTGTAGCCTCTAAAGCCTCCAAAGATCTATATTTTTTAAAGAATGTGTTAACATAATCATATTTAAATTAGCCTTATTATTATGTATCCTTTATATATTCCCCTTTTTGTGGAAACATTTCCCTACTTTTGTCTACACCATAGTTATCATTATGATTGTTAATAATGTTTAGTGATATGCATTATTATGATATCTATTTAGTGGTGTTAATCATGTGAACGCACAGCATATATGTGTATATATTTATATTTGATGAATAATATTGAAACAATTAAACAATAATGAGATGCAACATTATTTAAATAATGTCGCTCATTGTTCTCTAAGAATTATCCTTTTTATTATCAAGGTTAGGTTTTGATGGAGAGTTATTTTAATTAGGGTAGGATAGATAAAATGAACCTTGGGAGATAGGACAAGGCTAATAGTGCAAAAATAAGGGTTTATATGAGCTAAAATCCACAACTGTAGCCTAATTTTCGAACAAGATTGGATTGGGATAAAACACTACTAAGAGTAGCTTTGTTACACACAAGTCTTATAAAATTGTTGTATTCACATTTTTTTTCAGGAAATAACATTATTGTGAGAGGACCCCGTTGATGTGGACAATATATGCCTAAGTCAACAAAGGATAAATAGTTGGGATTGAGGCTCTTTAACATCCCAAGCCATTTGGTATAGTTATACTCAATGGATTTAAAGGCTTCATTAGCCTAGAATCCTTTCTTCTTGAGAATGATTGAATCGAAGGAAAATAATTTCTAATCATAAATAATATAAACTATGGTTATTTTATGCTAAACTAAACTACTTATACATTAAATTATAATCAAAATAAACTATGACTAAGTTATTGAGTTAGTTCTATAAGTTCAAATAAAATCAAACTTCCTAAACCTAAGATAATCATGAAAAATAAAGGTCGATTATTTCATTTTTAACAAGAAAAATAAATACTAAGGAATTCTAATTTATACTTTCATTTAGAAATTATAATTAACTTAAATATAATATAATAAGTGTTGTTACATAATCAAAATAGGATACAACACATACAATTATATTACAACAAATGAAGAAGGTTAGAACATTATGGAGATGGCTCAAAACTAATGCATTTATGAAACAATTCAAGAAAACATTGTGTTTATAAAATGAAATGACACTCCTAAATAAAATTATGAACTAAACTAAAACCATTCCTTAATGTAATAATTCACAGAACATGTGACTATTAATCTACAAGTTCCTTATCTTGAAAGAAAACACAGGCCATTATGTCGACTACTAAGATTTTTCATTAAGAAATAGATGCACAAATATACCATTCTAATAACTACTTGGCCAAGTGTGAAAAAATACAATAAAAAGTGTAAATGATATGCCTTCTATAATATTAACTTAATTTGATTTATATTTAATTAATATAGTCAATCAACGATAGAAAATAAGAAGATCCTCTACAATAAAGACATTATCATCAACTTGGATGTGAAGATTAACATTTTCTATTAATTAAACAATCTAGAAAACATTCACAAAGATCCAAATTAGAATAATGTGTATCCAACATCTCTTCTTCTGACATATGCCACTAAAGAATACTATTGCTTTGAAATGTTCGCAAATCAAATCAATGTTAGGATGGATAAAGAAAAATAATAAAAATAATTGTTTTCTCAAGGATCAAAACCATTAAACAAACAATAATTATCCTCCACATTCATGAAATAATTACAAGAAAATAAATAGGACTATTATCTCAATATAGAGCTTCAAAAGTGAAGAACCATATTGAACACAGTGAAATCTATGTGCTTATATTCAAGAATTTCCACAATAAAAATAAAATAGTAATTCCTTGTCAGAAATATCCCCTATAGTACCACATATGTCTCCCCTCCCCCAATTAAATTGAGGGGTATATATAACTAAAGGTCCTAAGCCTTATAAACCCAAAGAAAAACTAAAAATAGTTTTAAAATCATTCAGTTACAAAAATAAAGAGAATTGTTTCATGTTCAGGCCATCTTGACTGAATGAGTAAACTAAAATTAGACACATAGTATAAAAGATTTCCATATAGGGTAAGGAATGAGCATAGAGTATATGCACGTGTCGTGAGTCATGATTTCCAAGGGAGTTGTCTCACGAAGGTGGACAAACTGTTAAAAAAACAAACAAAGATTAGGCAATATGACATAAGAGACTCAAACGGGGCTGCTGTAGAGTCTACGATTATGTAGAAGCCCTTCCATTCCAAATTAGAAAACTAAATGAAACCAATATTACGTGTAATATTTTTCAATATATAGGTAAAATTAACTAGCTATTTTCCTGCATCATATTGCTCCATTTTCAAGGAAATGGTAACCTTAAGATTTAGAGAATTTATCACAATATGAGTATCCTTGGATCTAGTTTTACTTTCAACACTAGATGGTTTTTAATGTTAATTGGATTTATCCTTTCTCTAGAGTGAAGCCCTTAACTGATATTTTTTCATAAACTAGTAGGCTAATTCGACGTTCCATACGAGGAACAATAACTTAATACTATTGTTTACAATACATATTACTAATGAAATTATCTGAGTGAGGGTTTCCTAGGGAAGGGTTAGCACAATCAGGAGAATTTCCATTACCTGGAAAAAGATCCTAGGAATGAGACTTATTTCTTTTTAGAGAAGGCGCAAGATTAGTTTCCATGTATACTAAATAAACAGTGTATGGAGGAACCATATGACCAATAATTCGGGCTTTGGAAATTATTCTTTGTAATTTCTTTACCTTCACCATATCCTATTCATTTTGTTGCATCTGATCAATTTCTTGTTTTTGTGAAGGTTGAACAGGTTGGGTTTCATGGCGAGGAGCTTTAGTAGTATTGTTAAGATTGTGAGCCTTCACTATATTCTTGGTACCCTAGAGAGAAGTTAAGATTAGAAATTACAACTTCGGTAACCTCTAAATAGGGTGACCATGGAATTTTAAAAGATGTCTTGCAGTCATCCTACCTTAAGTACATAGCTAATGGTGTAGTGGAATCAACAAGAGAGGGGCATGGGGCCATGGTGGTGGAAGACTAAAAAAAATCGAATGCTAGCAGTTTGCTATAACCATTATGGGCGAGGAAAGGGTCCCAATCATCATCAACTTGAGCCAAACAATACCTGACTATCATCTAATTAGTCCATGATGATAAAGGAATGTCTGAAAGTTTTTATTCTCATATTGGAAAGCCCTAGACATTTGAGTTACACCCTTTAGGAGAAAATATGGCAAGTTGTGATTTTAGCTTAAGAAGGTCATTAACAATAAAATATACTACATAAAAACAACACTATACTAGCCCTCATAGGTGATGTATCCATGAATCACACACAACAACCCATTCCATTTCAGTTTGAATAATGATATATGTATACCTTTGATAGTGTATTGGTAGTCCTTTTTAGCTAGAACTTTGCTCCATGGAATGCTCTTAATTGAAATGTTTTTGGACTAGAACTTTCCTTCCAAGGGTAAGTGGGTCATTGTTGCCATAAGCTCCAAATTGATCTCGATTTCCAGGTCATCGACATAAGCTCTTCTTCCATCGAATGAAGTAGAAAAATATTTGACTACATCATCACTATGACACTAAAACTATTGCAAAAATTCCCATCAACCTACTTCATGAATCAAAGCTAAGCATTGATCCTTTTCCTGAACTAATTATGCCCCAACAAGTTCAGTTCAGACTACATGTGCCATATTATAGAGCAAAGTTGATAGGTGAAAAAAAAAATATTTGAAGAGCCAAAGACCATGACACCCTAGGTTGCATAACCCTCGGGTGAAGAAAGGGGAATGAAACCCTCTCGAAATAACCCTAAAGATCAAATCAACAAGTGTCAGCTACAAACTCAAGAGAAAGCAAGGATGGTCTTGGGATATGGACGTTTGAGTGATAGTAGAATCGTACAACAACTAGTGTTATGACATATTGACGCTTAAGGGATAAGCCTCTAGCTAATCAGATGAATGGGCATATAACATGACCATGTAGTTAAATCATGATAGTAACCATAAATCAAATTTATGAAATGATTCATGACAATCATATATTAAGATTGAAATTAATAGTCAATCAATAAATACATATCAGGAAGAGATATGTCATAATTGAAATTCACCCTATCACAAATCATAGATCATATAATTTATATTACGACCATCAACCAAATAAGATATTTGAAAGCATGGGGATGATTGAGACAAAGGATCAATATATTAAATGATTATGATAGCATATAAAATGGCATTATTAACATTATAGACTTAGTTTAGGGTTGGTATAGAATCTATGATTATGTACTATCCATTTAAACTAACAAATCTTTTATATTTTGGATCATAATAGTAATCAATACCTACCATGACATTTAAGAAAGACAATCCTTGTGTTTCAATGAATAGCTGAGCTTAATATTTCAATACGCCATCATGCCATAAAACTGAAAATGACAAGTAAAATAATGAATGCAATAATTAAGACAATAAAAAGGAAAACAAGAAAAATATTAATATTTTAGGAGGGGCCATTTATTTTCTACAAAGATGAAGGGAGTGGTTTGGAATGCTAACAAAACCCTATCTACAAATCAGGTGTTCCATAGTAGAGGAGGATGTCTGGAGTTTTTGAGAATAAATATAGTAAAATTATTCAAAATTGGATAAACAAGGCCTATAATAGGCTATTCCAACCTTTGCATGCACTTGATTTTGAGAATAAGGTGCTCTAATTCAACCCAACACTTGCATAGGTTCCAACACACAACCATTTCAATTTCAATGCATCATTATTTTTTTTAATTACAAAGCACAAATTAAGGGAGATCACATCGCTAAAAACTTGAGTTGGGTACATTGGTTGACATATTCCACCTAGTAGCATTTGGCACATATTAGAATAGTGGAGGAACAAAACAAGTCAAGTTGGATAGTAGCATAGCAATTTCTCTTTTTAATTAGTTGATGTGGAGGTAAAGCGTATAATGATGAGATTTTGAGGATCTCATGCACTCTTTAGAAGATAACATGTTTTGATGAAAATGGTCAATGTCTTCCACAAAAGGTGGTGCTCCAATGCTCGATGGTGAACTAAATTCTCCATTCAAAATCCATTAAATAAACTTGTAGTCCAGGATTGATGTAGTGCAATGGCCTAAATAAAAGATAAATTATTGGGAAAGATTGATGAAAACAACTCCATAAATGATGCAATATAATTGTACAACACCTACCAATAATATCAAATTAATACTTGTGGCCATCCCTTGGGTTATGGAGCTTCCATGAATCATGGGGTTGTAGCTTTAAGCCAAAAGTTTGGTCATTCCACTCTCATTCAATGAAATCATTTTAAATATAATGGGTCTAATCATGTGACTAAGCACCTTCAAACTTTAAGTGATGCCCTCAAAATAATTTGGCATCATTCAAGAACTCTTAAACATATGCCACACAAACGAATTGACTCATCCAAATTATCCTTGTATCCTTCCAAGTCATTTTAAACCACCATGGCTACCATAAGTGTTATAGGTGCAAACATTCCCTCAAGTCATGCGAAAATCAACTACAAATGGTGACCAAAAGGAAAGCATTCCCAATTCTTCAATGTGGAATATCAACAGGTTTTTGAGATGTGAAAAATAACCCTAGAAGTTCTTGTAGATGTGTGACCAATGCCTTGGTATACATGAATTACCTTGGGAAAGAAGAACATACCCAACAATCTTAGTACAAGTATGTCATGCCACCAAAATAATCTACTCATCCAAATGAAAAAATTTATTGGGGGGAACTAACTACAAAAGGGTGAATCCATGAATATGGGCTACACTTTTGGGCCAAATGTGCTATTAAATTTCAAAATTTTATTCTCTTATTAAATTGAGGCCCTCAAAATTCATATAGATTTGTGAATTTTGATTTGCAGTAAAAGGAAAATTTGTGGAGAATTATGTTGTTGTCCTCATAATATTTTTTTTTTCAATATTAGTGTCATATATCCCGTCAATTTCCATTAAATCAAATGCATGTCCTTGCAATATTTCATACATCATAACAAGTACGTGTGTGTTTGTGTGAAATACTTTAGTCTAACATATATGTGTGTGTGTGTGTGTGTGTGTGAACATGATTTACACAATGAGCACTAATGAATGCATAATCAAGCATTTTTTTAATGCAATATATATTTGTTATTATATTTTGAAGTTGGTGAATTAATATTTGAATTGAATTTTTCAAACATGTGTTAGTGAATGTTTTTTTCTACTATTTAAATAATTTTGAAAACCAAGATTACTTCTTTGGAGAAGACTTGTAAATGAAGTGAATGCAAATTTTTTTTCCTATATTTTATGTTTTTGATTTTTCATTCATCCCATCCAAAACTATCCACAAAAATTTCAAACATAAGGCTTAAAACAAGTTATATGAAAAAAATCATATGACATCAAAATTTTAAAAATCATATGCCATTGGATACAGGATTTCTTCATGAATCCAACTTGATCAACTTCATGACCTAGGGACATATATTGCCTCGAATCTTCCATGCTACAAGATGGAATTGTAGAGAAATATGTGTGAATGGAGCTAAAAATCTATTTTCTATGCACTCATGAAACTTTATTGAGAGCTTAATGTACAATTAGAAATATCTAGTTCGAGAGTTTACTAAACTGTCAATAGAACTAGTAATGGGTTACAAGAAAAAATCTTGATTGAGGAATGTATCTCGACCAAGAAAATGTCTCAATCGAGCCATTCATTTACATTGTACTCCTACAAAAAATGTTTAAACATGACCTCAATCGAGACAACATTCAATCAAACCCCCTTTTTTCTCGAGAACCATTTTGAGTAGGATTGTAAGCAACATTTTTCACACAAGAGCTCAATAGAGGTATACCTCTATATTTGATCATGAACTCCTAACGACATTCTAGTTGACATTGTTATTATACCACAGTGCTAGAATTTGTTTCACCATAGTTGGGAGCTCAATCAAGCTTGATAGTCATAAATTTCTACCAAAGAAATATTCAATGACATTGTTAGGGTAACATGGTGCCAAATATTTTGTTTACATTACTAGGAGATTTATTAGGTTCCCTTTCCAATGGCACCAATTAATATGGGTGGTTAGGAATTTATGTAATAAATATCTTGGTCAAGATATATCTCAATCTAGCTCATTCCACCCAACCAAAAATAAAATAGAAACACAAGAACATAAAAGAAACAAAAAAATGTTGATATTGAAAGCATTACAGAGACAAAGATGAAGATTGAGGGAAATAACAACAAAATTTGCAAAATTTTCCTCAATTCCTATAAGGTGAATTAAAATGCATGTGGCTGACAACATAATTAAGATACATGTAATTCAAATTGAGTTATAATTGTGAATACTTAAACTTCTATTTCATATTATCTCTATTACAATTCAGATATTAAGAACAAACAACATGGGAAATTGGAGGAGACGTTCTTGAAAAAGGGATCAAGGGCCAAAACAAGACGAAGACCATGAAATTGCTACAAAAAAGATGAGGCAGAGGTAGTTTGAGAGAACAACAACAATGATAAGATGACCCAATTCAACTAATTAATGAAACTACGGGTAATCCTTTGTCTCATTTTTTCTATTAGAATTCTAAATTTCATGCATTATTTATTTTAAACTAAAAATATATTAATTATATATGGATTCAAAAGATCTTATGTACAAATCAATTTGTAAAGCAGTGAAAAGGACAGACAAGAAGTTCACTTGTTCACTTTGTTTGTAGATACTTGTAAGAACCTTGACATTTATATTCGTTAATGAGTCAAGGGATAATTCTAAAATGTCACTCAAGTTTATTTGTAATAGAGGCTAGGAAGTTGGGGGAAATTTAAATTAGTATTTTGATGATATTTTTAATAATAATAAATCTAATTATGAGTATTTATTCTTTAAACAATCATACAAAGAAAAATTAACAAAGAAAAATTAACGAAGAAAAATCTATTATGCATAAACAAGTATATATAGAAAATAAATTCAATTCAATACTACTTTATGAAAAAAATTAAGTAAAAACATGTTTATATTATTTATTTAATTATTTGTTCCATTTGAATGTTTCCAATTCTCTTTGAATATTACTTATCCATGCGGAATAGATAAATCATTATATATATATATATATATATATATATATAGATATATAATAAATAATGAATAAAATTTAATAAACAATTGTTATTCACAATATATCATTGAAGGGTAACATAACAAGTCCCATACTTACATATATACATACATATATATATATATATATATATATATGGAAATGGAATTTTGACATTCATTTATGTTTACATGATAACCATAAAAAAAATGTGAGAGAATTCTTCTGTCAAGCGTCATATGATGGGTTTACGAGCTTGGTTATCAACATAAAGAAGAGATTGTAATGTGCAAATTATTGTACAATAATTTAAATATACTAATGCGGTGTATGAAACTTGAGGAAGTGAAGAATATTGTTATGTGACCAGCTCACAATATAGAATAAGAGATAGAACAATGACTTCAAAATTAGCCTTTCGAGGGGGAAAGATCCTTTACATTACACAAATGAATAATTCTTTAATGATGCATATGTAAAACATATCTATATATATATATATATATATATATATGGAAATGTAATTTTGACATTCATTTATGTTTACATGATAACTATAAAAAAAAATGTGAGAGAATGCTTCCATCAAGCGTCATATGATGGGTTTACGAGCTTGGTTATCAGCATAAAGAAGAAATTGTAATGTTGGGTCCCTATAATACTAGTGATTACCCCATTACTATTGTAGTTGTATCCCTTATTAATATTGTTGTGCCCCTGTTGGCCCCATATTGTTATTACTATGCCCCATAGAATCCCTCTATTGTTATTTTTGTGGCTTTATATTATTATTATTAGGTCGGCTGGGTTATATTGTGACTCTTTAAACTCTTATATATAGAAATGAGGTTTTGTCATTTGAATCATCCAAGAATTGTTCATTTATGTAATGTAAAGGAGGTTTCCCCCTCGAAGAGGCTGAATTCTAAGGCATTGATCTATCTTTTCTATCTTTTTCTTGAGCTGGTTTCATAACATTTGGTATCAAAGCTTTGGATTCTAGGCTTTTGCTGCTCCAAACAGGTCATTGTGGAATTTTCACTATAACATTTTTTCTGCAACGTTTCAGAAGCTAAACAAAAATCCCATTTGCGAAGAAATCGCGCTGAATCTTGGGTCCAAATTTCAGATCCTTTCATGCTATATTTGTGGAGATATGATCTGAGGAAGTTTGTCTTTTTACAGACTCCTGAATTACATTCCAAACAGGTGACCTGGGGAAAATCGTCATAACTTTCTCTCAGAGCATCGGATTGAAATTTCGCAAGAAGGTACAGAAACAAGACGGACTGTAATTTCTCGTATATCTTTTTCAGAGCCGAAGGTCGAAACAGGGACACGTGGCACGTCGTACAAGTTTTCTCTACTGAACTAGTCTATAATCAGGTCACTGTGGGAGATTTGATGTAACTCTTCCTTGGAGAATCTAATTAGGATCAGACTGGTGGCATTGGAAAGAGGACACAGAGAGCTACTAGAGATTGCAATTTCAGAATTGGATGATCCAAAATTATAGAGATACATCAGAGGCAATATCGAGCTCCTACAAAGTGAAAAAAGGTGTGTAGATTTTTTAAAATTTTTTCTTAAGCTTGGTTTGAAAAATTATTTTGAAGGAATTCAAAGGGAATAGTAGAGAATTGTTATCAGTAACTGATGCCCCAAGGAAATAAAATGCAAACACCTAGTAAGCAACCTGAAAGCTCTAGCATGACTCATGAAGAAGAAGAAGAAATGCTACATGATATATCAAAATTACAAGACCAAGTGCAACAAATTTCACTACCACAAAAGCTAACAGAAGCTAATATAAATGGCATGGAATCTAAGATAAAGGGCATGGAAGCTAAAATTGATGATTTGAAGACATATTTGAAGAGAGACATGGCAGATTTGAAGAGAGATTTGACAAATTTTCTACAAGAAATACTTACTAATGGTGAAAAGGTAGTAAAGGAAACTCATGATGTGAACAAAAGAAATGTTAATCATGATTTCATAGACTCTAATGTGGGATTGAAGACCCACCATATTCCAAAAATTGATATGAGGAAGTTTGATGGCAAGGATCCCGCAACATGGATATTACAAATGGAGCAATTTTTCGATCTCAATAATGTGCAAAACACACAAAAGGTACGTATTGCAACTTTATATTTGGAACCAAATCAGTTTGTATGGTATCAATGGCTTTTCTCTCATAAACAAATTATCACTTGGGCAATTTTTACAGAAGAATTAACAGCACATTATGAGGATACAAAAAGAAAAACTTTTTTTAGCCAATTGATAAGTCTCAAACAAAAGGGTTCAATAATGGAGCACATTGAGGAGTTCCAAAAATTGAACATAAGGGTAAAAAATATTCCAGAGGAGCATAGGATTGATGTGTTCATATGGACTTTAAAGGATAATATCCAGCATGATGTACACCTTTGGGAACCTGATTCATTAGAGAAGGCATTTAGGTTAGCAAGAAAAATGGAAAGAAAAATTATGGCAACCAGGAAGCATACCACTCACAACTATAAAGATGGAAGTGTTGTTGCCCCTAGTCTTCCACAACCTATAAGGTTTACACCACAACAATTGGAAGAAAAAAGAGCAAAAGGGCTTTGTTACAGTTGTGATAGCAAATACACTAAAGGTCATAAGTGTGCTGAGAAGAAATTATTCTACATAGATTGTGAAGAGGAAGAAGAAAAGGAGCAAGAAAGGTCAAAAGAAGAGGATATACTCCAGGAACAAAGCCTAGATAAAGAAGAAATGAATCCAACCATATCTTGTAATGCATTGGCGGGAATTACCACTCCTCAAACCATCAAGATAGAAGGACAAATCAAGAAGAAAAAGGTAATAGTGTTGAATGATTCAGGAAGTACCCACAATTTTATTCATTGTAAGGTAGCAAAAGAATTGAATTGCTTCTTATATCTAGCACCAGAGTGTCAAGTGATGGTTGCAAATGGAGGAACAATAAATTTCTCGGGAAAGTGCCATAATATCAAGCTATCCATGGGAGAATATGTATTGACTACCCCAATGCTTTCCATTCCAATGGGAGGTGTTGATGTTGTACTAGGAGTCCAATGGCTACAATCCTTGGGTACAATAGCTTTTAATTTTCAAGAACTTTTCATGAAATTTTCTGTGGAAGGAAAGGAAGTTGAATTAAGGGGTATTGCAGGGAAACCGAGAAAGATAATCAGCTTTAACAGTATGACAAAGCTTCTAAAAAAGGAACAAAGATGTGTAATTGCACAATTATGTTCGCTAGATGTTTCCACATTGGAATCATCTATTTCTCCAGATCTCCAAAAAGTCTTGGACAATCATTCCAAGGTATTTGAGACTCCCAAAGGTCTCCCACCTATTCGTGATCATGATCATGGTATTCATCTGATTCCAGGAAGTGTTCCTCCAAACATCAAGCCATATAGATATCCTTATGCCCAAAAGAGTGAAATTGAACGTATGGTTGCAGAAATGCTAGAGGCTGGTATAATTCAACCGAGTCAAAGTTTTTTCTCTACTCCAGTAGTATTGGTTCACAAGAAGGATGGATCATGGTGCATGTGTCCGGATTATAGGGAGCTCAACAAGCTCACTATTAAAGATAAGTTTCGCATTCCTGTCATTGATGAATTACTGGATCAATTGCATGGATCAATTTACTTCACCAAGTTGGATCTCCATTCAGGATATCATCAAATCAGAATGAAGACTGAAGACATTCCGAAAACAACATTTAGAACTCATGAGGGTCATTATGAATTTTTGGTCATGCCTTTTGGCCTTACCAATGCACCTTCAACATTTCAAGGTTTGATGAATTCCATTTTCAAACCATTCCTTAGAAAATTTTTGTTAGTATTTTTTGATGATATACTAATCTACAACAAGTCTTGGAAGGATCATGTTGAACATGTTGACAAGGTGCTACAACTATTGGAGGAGAAAAAATTATATGCAAAAAGATCCAAATGTTTCTTTGGAGTACAAGAGGTGGAATATCTGGGTCATATTGTATCTCATGAAGGAGTTAAGGTAGACCCTAGCAAAATTAAAGCCATTAAGGAATGGAAAATCCCCACATCCATAAAGCATCTGCGAGGATTTCTCGGGTTGATAGGGTATTATCGCAAGTTTGTTAAGAATTATGGGAGAATAGCAACACCTCTAACAACACTATTGAAGAAAGATGCATTTTCATGGACTCCAGCAGCAACAAAGGCCTTCGAACATCTTAAAGAGGCAATGTGCCAAACACCGGTCTTAGCTACACTAGAATTCACAAAAACCTTTGTTGTGGAATGTGATGCTTCAGGAAATGGAATTGGTGCTGTTTTAATGCAAGATGAAAGATCCATTGCTTTTGAAAGTCGTCCAATCAAGGGAAATTTTTTACACAAAGCTATTTATGAGAAGGAAACGTTGGCAATACTCCATGCACTTAAGAAATGGAAACCCTACCTAATGGGAAGACACTTCAAGGTCAAAACGGATCATGATAGCCTTAAATACATTTTAGAACAAAGATTATCCTTCGAAGAGCAACAAAAGTGGGTCACAAAGATGTTGGGTTATGACTTTGAAATAATCTACAAAAAAGGGAAGCAAAATGTGGTGGCAGATGCACTCTCAAGAAAGGATGAGGATGTGGAAGCATTGTTTTGTGCCATTTGGATTATCCAACCAGATTGGATAAACGAAGAAAGGGAGGAATGCAAGAATGACGAAGAAGTGTGGACACTTATTCGAAAGTTACAACAAGATTCCAGTACATCTGATACATTTAGCTGGAAAAATGATTCGTTATGGTACAAAGATCGCTTATACCTCTGTAAGAATTCCCAACTAAAACAAAAGATTCTTATGGAATTGCACACCTCTCCCTTAGGAGGGCACTCAGGATTTTTAAAAACTTACCACAAGGTTAAGAAGGAATTTTTTTGGGATGGCCTTAAATCAGATATTCAAAAGTTTGTGGCAGAATGTTTGGTTTGCGAACAAAATAAAGTTGAAACAATTAAGACACCGGGTCTATTACAACCTTTATCCATTCCAAGCCAATGTTGGGAGGAGGTTTCAATGGATTTTATCATAGGTTTACCCAAGTCTGAGGGAAAGAGTGTCATCATGGTGGTAGTTGACAGACTTACCAAGTATGCACACTTTTGTGCATTATCACATCCATTTAAATCTAGTATAGTTTCTTCTGCATTTATGGAAACAATTCGAAAGCTACATGGAAACCCAAAGATTATTGTAAGTGACAGAGATCCCATTTTCACTGGAAATTTTTGGACAGAATTATTTTCTTGTCTTGGTACTCAGTTAGCTCATAGCTCATCTTATCATCCTCAATCTGGTGGGAAAACTGAGATAGTAAACAAATGTTTGGAAGGATATCTTCATTGCTTTGTATCTGATAAACAGACACAATGGGTCAAATGGTTGCCTCTAGCTGAATGGTGGTATAACACTTCCTTCCATACAGCAACAAAAATGACCCCATTTATGGCACATTATGGATATCAGCCACCATACATCACATCATATTTAAGAGAAAATTCTAAAGTTCAAGTAGTGGAACATCACATCGAACATCAACAACAAGTCCTCCAACTCTTAAAGGATAACCTCGTGTTGGCACAGAATAGAATGAAACAACAGGCAGATCAACATCGCAGTGAAAGAAGTTTTGATGTAGGTGATTGGGTATTCCTACGGCTACAACCATATAATCAATGTCCCTCAAGCAAGCTAAGAAGGATAATAAATTATCACCAAAGTATTATGGTCCGTACAAGGTGTTGCAAAAGATTGGTACTATGGCATACAAATTGGAGCTTCCTGCAGCTTCTCGATTGCACCCAGTTTTCCATGTTTCATGTTTAAAGAAGGTTATAGGTGACAAGCTACCAGTTCAAACAATATTGCCAGAACTTGACGAGGAAGGAAAAATTATATTGAAACTAGAAGCAGTCACAGAAACAAGAACTCGGCAGCTACGAAATCGATCAATTTCAGAGTATCTTATCAAGTGGAAGAACTTATCCGCTGAATATTCCACATGGGAGGATGAGAATTTTATACAGAAGCATCCAGAACTACTCAAGCTTTGAGGACAACACTTTTTTGAAGGAGAGGGGCATGTTGGGTCACTATAACACTAGTGATTACCCCATTATTATTGTAGTTGTATCCCTTATTAATATTGTTGTGCCCCTATTGCCCCCATATTGTTATTATTGTGCCCCATAGAATCCCTCTATTGTTATTTATGTGGCTTTATATTATTATTATTAGGTTGGCTGGGTTATATTGTGACTCTTTAGACTCCTATATATAGAAAGGAGGCTTTGTCATTTGAATCATCTAAGAATTGTTCATTTATGTAATGTAAAGGAGGTTGCCCCCTCGAAGAGGCTGAATTCTAAGGCGTTGATCTGTCTTTTCTATCTTTTTCTTGAGTTGGCTTCATAACAGAATAATATTTAATAAACAATTGTTATTCGCAATATATCATTGAAGGGTAACATAAGAAGTCCCATACTTATATATATATATATATATATATGGAAATGGAATTTTGACATTCATTTATGTTTACATGATAACCATAAAAAAAATGTGAGGGAATGCTTCCGTTAAGCATCATATGATGGGTTTATAAGCTTGGTTATCGACATAAAGAAGAGATTGTAATGTGCATATTATTGTACAATCATTTAAATATACTAATGCGGCGTATGAAACTTGAGGAAGTGAAGAATATTGTTATGTGACCAGCTCACAATATAGAATAAGAGATAGAACAATGACTTCAAAATTAGCCTTTCGAGGGGGAAAGATCCTTTACATTACACAAATGAATAATTCTTTAATGATACATATGTAAAACATCCTTTCTATATATAGGAGTCTAAGTGGTCATAATATAATCATAGCTGACATAACAATAATAATGTAAGGGAACAAAAATAACCATAGTGTGGTTCTATGGGACATAATAATAAAAATATGGGGACAACAAGGGCACAACCATAACAATAAGGGGCTACAATTACAATAATAATGAGGGAATACACCGTATTATAGGAACCTAACATGCCCCTCTCCTTCAAAAAATCTTGTCCTTAACACTTTAGTAGTTCAGAATTCTTCTATATAAATTTCTCTTCCTCCCATGCAGAATATTTAGCGGGTAAGTTCTTCCACTTGATGAGATACTCTGAAATTGATGGATTTCGTAGCTGTCAGTTTCTTGTTTCTATGACTACTTTAGGCTCCAATATGATTTTCCCTTCCTCATCAAGTTTTGACAATATTGTTTAAACTGGGAGATTGTCATCTATAAACATCTTTAAGCATGAAACATGGAAAACTAGGTGCACTCGCGAAGATGCAGGAAGCTCCAATTTGTATGCCATAGTACCCATATTTTGCAACACCTTGTATGGGCCATAATACTTGGTGATAATTTATTATCCTTCTCTACTTGCTTGAGGGACATTTGTTCGTCTTGTTGTAGTCGTAGAAATACCCAAACACCTAAATGAAAACTTCTTCTGATGTGATGTTGATCTTCCTATTGTTTCATTCTATTCTGCGCTAAAGTGAGGTTATCCTTTAAGAGTTGGAGAACATGTTGTTGATGCTCAATGTGATCTTCCACTACTTGAACCTTTGAATTTTCTATTAAAGATGATGTGATGGATGGTGTATGATGTCCATAAAGTTCCATAAATGGGGTCATTTTTGCTACAGTGTGGAAAGAAGTGTTATACCACCATTCAACTAGAAGCAACCACTTGACCCATTTCATTTGTTTATTAGATACAAAGCAACGAATATATCCTTCCAAACATTTTTTCACTATCTCAGTTTTCCCATGAGATTGAGGATGATAATATGAGCTATGAGCTAACTAAGTACCCAGACAAGAAAATAATTTCTTCCAAAAATTTCCAGTGAAATTGGATCTTTGTTGCTTACAATTATCTTTCGGTTTCCATGTAGCATTTGAATTGTTTCCATAAATGCAGTAGAAACTATATTGGCTTTAAATCAATGAGATAATGCACAAAAGTGTGCATAATTGGTAAGTCTATGAACTACCACCATGATGAGACTCTTTCCTTCTGAATTTGGTAAAATTGTGATAAAATCCATTTAAACCCCCTCCAAACATTGACTTGGAATGGAAAAAGGTTGTAACCAACCCGGGGTCTTAATTTTCTCAACTTTATTTTGTTGGAAAACAAAAAATTCCACCACAAACTTATGAATAACATATTTAAGTACATCCCAAAAAAATCCTTCTTAACCCTATGGTAAGTTTTTAAAAATTGGGTGGCCTACTAAGGGATAGGTGTGCAATTCCAAAACAATATTTTGTTTGAGTTTGGAATTTTACAAAGGTGTAAGAGATCCTTTTAGCATAATGAATAATTTTTCCAACTAAATATATCAAATGTAGAGGGATATTTCGACAATGTTTGAATGAGTGCGCACACTTCTTCATCATTATTCCATTCATCTGTTGCTTCATTTATCATATCTGGTTGGATGGTAGAAATGGCACAAAGCAATGCTTTCACATCCTCATCATTTCTTGAGAGTGCATTTGCAACAACATTTTGCTTCCCTTTTTTGTAGATGATTTCAAATTCATAACCCAACATCTTTGTGACCCAATTCTATTGCTCTTCTAAAGATAAAATTTGTTATAAAAAGTATTTAAGGCTATCTGATCCTTTTTTACCTTGAAGTGTCTTCCCATTAGGTAAGGGTGCCATTTCTTAAGTTCATGTAGTATTTCCAACATTTCCTTCTCATAAATAGATTTGTCTAAATACTTTCCTTTGATTGGACAACTTTCAAAAGCAACGGGTCTTCCTTCTTGCATTAAAACAACACCAGTTCCATTTTGTGAGGCATCACATTCCATAATAAAGGTTTTTGTGAAGTCTGGCATCGCTAAGACCAGTGCTTTGCACATTTCCACTTTAAGATGTTGAAAGGTCTTTGTTTCTTCTGTAGTCCAAGAAAATGCATATTTCTTTAGCAATGTTGCTAGAGGTGATGTTATTCTCCCTGTTTCTTAAAAAATTGGTGATAATACCCTATCAACCTGATAAATCCTGGAAGATTCTTTATTGACGTGGGGATTTTCCATTCCTTAATGGTTCTAATTTTGCTAGGGTCTACCTTAAGGACTTCATGAGATACAATATGGCCTAGATATTCCACCTCCTGTACTCCAAAGAAACATTTGGAGGTTTTTGCAGATAATTATTTCTCCTCCAATAGTTGGACCACCCTTTCAACATGTTGATTATGATCATTTCAAGACTTGTTATAAATTAGTATATCATAAAAAAATACTAACAAAAATTTTCTATGGAAGGGTTTGAAAATGGAATTTGTCAAACCTTCAAATGTAGAAGGCAAATTGCTAAGGCCAAAAGGCATCACCAAAAATTCATAATGACCCTCATGAGGAATGGGAAATTTATCTTTAATAGTGATCTTATTGAGCTCCCTATAATACAGACACATGCACCATGATCCATCCTTATTTTTCACCAATACTACGGGAGAAGAGAAATAACTTCGACTAGGTTCAATTATACCAGCCTCTAGCATTTCAGCAACCATATGTTTAATTTCACTCTTTTGGGCATAGGGATATATGTAAGGCTTGATGTTTCAAGGAACACTTCCTAGAATCAAACGAATAGAATGATCATGATCAAGAATAGGTGGTAGGCCTTTGGAAGTCTCAAATAACTTGGAATGGGTGTCCAAGACTTTTTGAAGATCTGGAGAAATAGATGATTTTGATGTGGGAACCTCTAGTGAATATAATTATGCAATTATGCCCCATTTTTCTTTATTTATAAGATTTTTCATGTCGTTATAGCTTATTATCTTTTCCAGTTTCCCTTTGATACCCCTTAATTCAACTTCCTTTCCTTCCCAAAAAAAAAATCAAGAAAATTTCTTAAAAATTAAAATTTATCGTACCCAAATATTGTAGCCATTAGACTCCTAGCACAACATCAACACCACCCATTGGAATAGAAAACATTACACTATTCAATACATACTCTCCAATGGATAACTTCATATTATGGCACTATCCAAATAAACTTATGGTTCCTCCATTTGCAACCATCGCTTGGCACTCTAGTGCTTGATATAGGAAGCAATTCAATTCCTTGGCTATCTTACAATGAATAAAATTATGAGTACTATCTAAATCAATTAACACTATTACCTTTTTCTTCTTGATATGTCCTTCTATATTAAGAGTTTGAAGAGTGGTAATTCCTACCAATGCATTATACGATATGGTTGGATTCATTCCTTCTTTTTCTAGGGTTGGTTCCTAGTGTATATCCTATTCTTTTGATTTTTCTTGTTCGTTTTCTTCCTCCTCTTCATAATCTAAGTAAAATAATTTCTTCTCAGCACACTTATGATCTTTAGTGTATTTTATATCAATACTATAACAAATCCATTTTTCTGTTTTTTCTTCGAATTGTTGTGGTGTCAGCCTTGTAGGTTGTGGAAGGCTAGGGGAAACAACACTTCCATATTTATAGTTGTGAGTGGTAGGCTTCCTTGTTGCCATAATTTTTCTCTCATTTTTTCTTGCCAACCTGAATGTCTTGTCCAATGAATCAGGTTCCCAAAGTTGAACCTCATGTTGGATGTTATCCGTTAAAGTCCCTATTAACACATCAATGCTATGCTCCTTTGGAATATCATTTACCATTATATTCAATTTTTTGAAGTCCTAAATGTGCTCCACCATTGAACCCTTTTGTTTGAAATTTATAAATTGGCTAAAGGTGTAATTGTATGTATCCTCATAATGTGTTATCATTTCCTCTATAAAAATTGACCAAGTGACAATTTGTTTGTGAGAAAAAAGCCATCGATATCATACAAACTGATTGGGTTCCAAATATAAAATTTCGATGTCCACCTTTTGTGTGTTTCCACATTATGGAGATCGAAATATTACTTCATCTATAGTATCCATGTTATGAGATCCTTGCCATCAAAATTCCTCATATAAATCTTTGGAACATGGTGTGTCTTTAACCCAATGTTAAAGCCTATGAAATCATGATTAACATTTCTTTTGTTCTCATCATGAGTTTCCACTACTACCTTTTTGGCATTAGGAAGCCTTTCTTAAAGAAACTTTGTCGAACCTTCCTTCAAACCTTTCATGTCATTCTTAAAATATTCAATGTTGCCTTTTAGTTTTAATTCTAGACCATTTCTTCCATTCTTTAAACCTTCCATCTTAGCTTCTATTAATTTTTGTTAGAGCGCAATTTGTTGCACTTGGTCTCGTAATTTTGATATATCATGTTGCATTTCTTCCTCTTCTTCATGTGTCATAGTAGAGATTGCGAGTTGTTTACTAGGTGTTTCCATCTTCTTTCTTTAGTTCATCAATTAATGATAATTATTCTTCACAATTCCCTTTGAATCACATCAAAATAACTTTTCAAACAAAACTTATGCAAATTTTTAAAAACAATACACACCTTGTTTTTCTCTTTGTAGGAGCTCGGTATTGAATCTGATGTATCTCTATAATTTCAGATCTCCAAAGTCCAAAATTTCATCCTGTCATAGCCCGCGGAGTCCTATTTTCAACCCCATAAGCCTGATCGAGATTGGATTCTCCAAGAAATATTTAGGCCAAATATCCCACGATGACCTAATTATAGACTAGTTCAGTAGAGCAAAATTGTACGAAGTGCCACGTGTCATTGTTTCAACCTTCGGCTTTGAAAAAAATACCCAACAGACTAAATTTTGTCCTATTTATGTCACTTCTTATGAAATTTGAATCTGATACTTAGAGAGAAAGCTATGACGATTTTGGGTTCCAAAGCGGCGGGGGAAGTGAGTTGAACTAGGGTTTGCATTAGGGTATCAGTGCTAATTACCATGGAGGGGTGAGGGGGGGGAGTTCCACTCCCTCCTATAGTCTTGCAGTTTTGAATTGCTTCAAGAAATGAATGGAAGCAGAAACTGGGAGTATCAACATAGAAAAAGAGAAAAACATCAGATCAAAGGAACAGGAAGAGAAGGATGAGGAAGACATAAAAGAGAAGAGAATGGGAGGAGGCAGTCAGAAAGCTGAGCACAAGAATATGAAAGGACTATGTAAACCTAGGTCAACCATCACACCCCGGGTTGTATTAAGTGATCCAGCGCTAGAGGTGCACAGGCATCGCATGGTGGCTTATGCAGTAATATGCAAATTTATGGGGATATCTCCAACAGAGAAGGATTTTCATGTATGGATAAAGAACCACTGGAAACCTAAGGGATAAATAAATCTTCACCTTGGGTCTAAGGGTTTCCTCATAGTAGTATTCACAAACTTAGAGGACAAAGACAAAGTGTTCGAAGGAGGACCATATTTTTATGTTGTTGCAGGCCTCTACATGTGACCATGGGTGATGAATTTTGTCCCAAAATGAGAGACATTCACATCAGTGCCGGTATGGATAAGACTCTACTCCCTACCTTTAGATTATTAGCTACTAGAATCCTTAAAATCCATAGGCAATAAACTAGGTCATTTTTTAAAAATATCAGATGCGACTCTGTGAGGAAAATACACCTCCTTTGCCTGAATATGCATAGAAATGGACCTATCTGGAGCACTTATGGATGAAATCATTCTAGAAGTATATGATGAAGAATGGGTGTAGGAAGTGGACTATGAACATGTCCCATTCAGATGTCGCAAATGGCATGAGCATGAGCACCTCTTCAGAGATTGCCCATTAAACAAAATGGAGAACAATATTAAAACCAACACAGGCAAAGATACCGAAGGCTTTACCAAGGTGTGAGGCAGAGGGAAAGGAGGGAAAAAGAACCAGAAGAAAATCAATGAGGAGAAGAAACCAAGTCATAATAGCTTCAAGATATTAGAAGAAGAAGATGGGAACAATGGAACGAACCAAGTACTGGAGGATAGTCCTATAGAGAAGGGAAAAGATGATAGCATGGAGGATATACCTAAAAAAAGTAAACTGAAGGAGGATCTGCCAAGCACTATGGAACTTGATAGGGACCATGAGATGACCTGAAGCGAGGTTGGAATGGAGGACCATGATTTACAGGAAATTATTGAAAGGGAGAATCTCAACCTAGAAAAGTTCCTGGAGTAGGGAACCACCAAAGAGGTTTATTATCTATGACAAGAGGAGTTTAACAGAGTACAAAAACTCTTCTTTTGGATATCTCAAGCAAAGCGTTTTGGAGTCAAAAGAAACCATGATAGCCAGGAAAAGAGAGGGGTAAAAGCGATGGAGGTGACATCAGGACATGCTCCCAAGAACCCAGGCAGGAAAACAGGAAGAAAAATATAGAATGTACTGGTGATAGAGTGTGGGAAACTCATGATCAACTCAGGTAAGATGAAAGATCTTACTAGTTACTCATTTACAAACCTTTCTTAATGAATCTTACAACCTGGAATATTAGGGGTCTAGGAAGTAAAAGGAAACAAAGAAATCTTAACGATAAAATAAAAGAAGAAAAAATAGATATGGTGTTTATCCAGGAAACAAAATGTCCAATAGATAAAATAAGAGAGACACATAGGAAATGGCTCATCAAGTATGAATATCTAGAAGTTAAAGCATACAACATAGCAGGAGGGATTCTCACACTTTGGAACCCCCAGAAACTTGGAATCCTAGATGCTGAAGCATCCAGGAACTACTTATCAATGGTGATCCAACCTTTGCGTGATAAGGAAGTCTATTTGATCACAAATTTCTATGGTCCTCAAAAACTTGAAGACAGACTCAGTCTTCTTATCTCACTAGAGGAGCTAAGAGAAAGATATCCTGTTATGCCCTAGATTCTGGGAGGGGACTTTAATATGATCAGATTTCTTATAGAAAAAAAGGTGGGACCAAAACACTGGGCAGAGACTCCATAGCCTTTTAGAACATCCTAAATGACATGAGGCTAGTGGATATGAAGACGAAAAATGGTACCTTCACCTGGAACAATAAGCGACGAGGGGCTTCTCAAGTTGCCTCTAAACTAGATAGATTCATAATCTCTAAGGACCCCATTCTCATAGGCCTTGAATTGTCTTCTTTAATCCTCCCTTTTTGAGGCTCAGATCACTGGCCTATCAAACTTGAAGCTTCTTTTATAGGCATTCCAAGAAACAGACCTTTTAGGTTTGAAAATATTTGGCTCACCCACCTTGACTTCATCAGCAATATTGGAAAATGGTGGGCAGAATATATGCCCATTCAGGGAACTAATATGATCCTTCTACATCAGAGACTAAAACATATCAAACTCGGACTTAAAGATTGAAACAAAAATGAGTTTGTCAATGTCTTCAAAGCCAAAAAAGAAGTTGAACGGAAACTACATGGAATTAACCAGGTCCTCATCACAGATGGCTTTACCGAGGAAAGGAAAATATAGGCTGACTCTCTTCAATGGGAATGGGAAGACAAATGCAAGCAAGAGGAGATCTTATGGAGACATAAATCGAGAGTGAAATGGATAAAAGAAAGAGAAAGAAACACAAAGTTTTTTCATAAGTCAACCATGGATCACAGGTCTCATAACAGGATCTCAAAACTCAGAGATACTCAAGGAAAATAGCTCAGCACCCACAAAGAAATAGAATCTGCTCTGGTACAACATTTCCAAAGCATAGTAGAGGAGCCTCTTGTAGACAGATCACAATTTATCAATAACTTCACAAAGTACATTCCTAAGCTTGTAACTAGAGAAGACAATTACAATCTTAATAGGCTAGTGACTGAAGAGGAGGTCAGCGAAGTCATCAAAGAGATGAAAAATGGAAAAGCTCTAGGCTTGGATGGGTTCAACTTAGACTTCTTCAAAGCATGTTGGGAAATATTCAAACAAGATATACTTAATGTGTTGGAGGACTCAAGGAAAAACAAAATTGTTTTGAGGGTGCTTATTGCCTCTTTCATAACTTTGATTCCAAAGAAGGAAAAAGCTATGACACCAGATAGATTCAGACCCATAGCTTTATGCAATGTGGTGTACAAAATTATGTCCAAAGTAATTGCAAACAGGCTCAATCCCCTTCTTCCAACTGTTGTGTTTGAGGAGCAAACTGGATAGGTGGAAGGAAGGCAAATTCTAAATAACATCATTCAAGCTCATGAGGTGGTACATTCTCTCAAGAGAAATAAGCAAGTAGGTATGATCATACAACTTGACCTAGCGAAAGCTTATGATAAGCTAAGCTGGGCATACATCAGGGAAGTACTGAAAGCGTATGGTTTTGACCACAACTGGATAAGATGGGTAATGGCCCTTGTCACCAGAGCTAGTTTTCCAATCCTGCTTAATGGCTCACCATCCAGAACCTTTAGGCCTTCGAGAGGCCTCAAAAAAGGAGATCTTCTCTCCCCCTTCCTATTTATTCTCATGATGGAAGGTTTAGCCAGTGCGATCAAATCAGCCAATATAGAAGGAAAAATCTAGGGTCTCAAACTCACCCTAAATGGGGATGCCTTTACTCATCAGCAATTTGTGGATGAAACTATGTTGTAGGGTACATCCAATGTCAAGGAAGCTAAAGCTTTCAAGCAAATCCTGAACGACATTGTTATAACTGCTATTATAGAGGTAAACCTTACCAAATCAAAGATTTTCTTTTTTAATACTCACATTTCTATTCGGAGAAACCTCACTAGAATTCTCATCTTTCAAAGAGAACAACTATCCTCCAAATATCTAGGAATACCTCTAATGGACAAACCTCTGAGAAAGGTAGTTTTGGAGCCAGTCACTAATAAAATCTAGGGAAAAATCTGGAAATGGATAAGCATCTCTTTGAATTTAGCAGGACGACTAGTGCTAACAAAAGTTGTCCTACAAATTGTTCCCATCTTCATGTTTTCAGCCCTTCCTGCTCCTAAAGGAGTTGTACAACACATCAGAAATATCCAAAGAAACTTTCTTTGGGGCAAAGGGGAAGAGAAAAAGAAATGGGATTTGGTAGCATGGGATAAGATCTGTAAACCTAATACACATGGAGGTTTGGGACTTCATGACCCTAAAACCCTAAGCAAAATTTTTGGGGGAAAACTATGGTGGAGATGGCTAAAGGAATCGATAGCCCCTTGGGCCAAGGTCTGGAAACAGAAGTATGCAAATAATTGGCAAGAAAGGGATCACATTCGAATGTCCAGGCTCATAAAAGGCTCCCACATTTGGAACAAAGCATGGGAGAATAGAGCCATTGTTCAGAAACACAGTTTTTGGGAGATCAGAGATGGAAACCTAACTTGGTTTTGGGAGGAAAACTGGCAACAGGAACCTAACCTGTTAAGAGAAGAACTAGCCAATCTCAAGAATGACACTGACAATAAAGGTTTACTCAAGGTAAATGACTTATGGGATTAGGCTAGGAACAAGGGAAAATGAAGAGTATGGAAGGACTTGATATATAGTGAAGAGACCCCTTTGAAGGCCCAGGCAGAAGCTCTTGTAGTGATCTTGGAACAGAGAAAGATTTTCACATCAACATCATCAAACCAACTGAGATGGGGAAGAAACAACGAAGGCAACTTCAACCTCAAAGAAGCCAAGAGAATGGTCCTAGGGCTTGACTTTCCAAACTCTAATAAGGTATGGAAGGACCTATGGTAGAATCTGCACTGGATGAAAATCAAACTATTCATGTGATTGGTGCAGCATAAAAAAATTCTGACTTGGGAAAACCTTCGGAAAAGAGGTGTAGTCGGTCCATTTAGATGCTAGTTATGTGAATTACAAGAAGAAACAATGGAACACATACTCAACCTCTGCACATTCACCTCCACCTTGTGGAATTACGTGGCTTCAATCTTTAGACAAACGAATAGGGACAATTTTAGCATCACTGGCACTCTGAAGAATTGGAGGAGAAACTTCTCTGAAAATGAAATAATCAACAAATCTTGGACTCTAGTTCCAGGCTTTCTTATCTGGGATGTCTGGAAAGAACGTAACAATAGCATTTTTAAGAACATAGTTGGCTCATCCTAGAGCATCATTGCTAGATCATTAGACAACTCAAAGAGATTGTAGGCACCCTTCTAAGGAAACCCCCCGAGAACCCACCTCAGGACTAGGATGCACAAATACTATTACATTTGGGTCTACAAATGCCTTTCCCCTAGAGCACAAGTAAGATTATAAGTCATATAACAATAGATAAGGACTTCTAGCAACCTCCTCCTCATGGTTTTTTGAAATTCAATATAGATGGAGCCTCTAAAGGAAACCCTGGGGTGGCTGGTTATGGCGGAGTCTTAAGAGATGAGAAGGGATACATGAAATTCATCTTTCATAGTCATTTGGGGAATCCCACTAACAATATGGCAGAACTCATGGCCCTAGAGAAATGCCTAGAAATATTAATTGAATCATATTTACATAACACCATCATTGAAGCTGACTCTGAATTGATAATTAATTCAATCAAGAAAATATGCAATGGCACAACACCAAAAATAGTGTCGAAACACTGGCGGTTATTGCAGGTATATCAATGTATACAATCCCACTTGAGAGCCCTGAGAACCCTCAATTTTTTTCATGTAAGCAGAAAAACTAATAGGTTAGTGGATTGTTTGGCAAATGAAGGAGTACTCTGGTCGAAAAGTAATAGAAGATATGACTGGATGTCAACTCCCCCAGGGAAATTGTGCAAATACTGTCACAGAGGGGCTACCAACGACAAGGAGTACTTTCAAAGCATGAGAAATAAGCAATGAGAAGACTAATCGAAACAGCAGAAAGTGGACCAATCACAGGGAAGTAGCAAGTGGTAAACAGCAGGCAGGATGGCAAGCACCTATCTAAAGATTACCCTGAACTTCATCATCCTATGGATTTCGGGCTGGAAGATGCTCGTAGGTTAATTTTACAAACAGACCTGAAAAACATAGAATGGTGGCCTATTTACCCTTCAGGTCCATAAGCAAAGTTAAAGTGTGAGAAAGTTGCCGAGATCTCTTTCATCCTATGGATTTCGGGCAGAAAACTGCATGAAAATTAATTCTCCAAATGGACCCGAAAAACTATAGTGCGGTGGCTTATTTATTCTTCGGGTCCATAATGGAAGTTAAAGAGTGGGCATGTTGCCGATATATCTTCAGATCTCCTTCATCCTGTGGATTTTGAGTGGAAATGTTGGAAATAGGACTAAGAGGGGGGGGGGTGAATCAGTATTATCAAATCAATAAAACTTTTTCATTTCCATATTAAGATTCATAAACGCTACTTTAGTTAAGGAAAACTACATGTATACGCAACTATGTGATTTGGAACAAGCGTATATCGAGTAAACTTATGATTCAGTTAGTTGATCCTTAATGAGTGCATCAGAACATTATGAACAGTAAACAAGAGCAGTAAAACAGAATAGATCATCACACATAAGCAACACACTTGAACACCATGATATAAGGTGGAAACCCAATGTGGGTGAAAACCACCTGCTACAATTCGTCTCTATCTTCTTTAATAAGAAACTTCTTTTTACAATGGTTCTGTACTGATGTAGTCATATACCAGTACGTAGGCTTCTACCTGCAGAATGCTACAACCTTCTCGTGTTCTCCAGACTCTCCTGGAAGGGAGCTACAACCCCCTTAGCTCTTGTACTAGCTGATGTAATAGTACGTAGGTGCTAGCCTACAGAAGGCTACAACCTTCTCTTTTCTTCCAGGGACCACGTTTCATAAATTTTCATACTAGATCCATAAATACAAAATAATCACCACTGCAATACAATCATCAACTTATACCTGCATCATCAATCTCTGAATCACCCAATATTGAATCACTGAAACATTGTCATCAAAATATAGTTACTTGAACACAAACCAGAGCCTAAAACTCTGCAGCAACCACTATTACCAACAACAACCTGAAACATCAAATCTCATAATGTATACGCTACCTGACTGTGTCAAAACCGCGTGTACACGTGCTTTCACCAGAGAGAACCCGCGTACAGATCTAAAGATAATTACTTATACCTTCGCTACCATTTCCAACTTGATTCAGATCGAGCCAAGCATCACAAACCCATAACCAGCATACTAGATCTTCACACTTCATTAGACATTCATTACTTCCACCTCCACCCCTTGGCCTAATGATCTTCTCCTTATCTATGTTTAGGCTTCTCTCGATACCATGGTACAAAACCATGTAGAAACAATACCTTGGACCCAATACCTGGGATCAACACTTCGGACCAAATACCACGGACCAATACCAAAATACCATGGACCAAATACCACGGACCAAAACTTAGTTTTCCAACATGTATGCGCCTTTCCTTATGTGAACCAGCTTTTGTACTCATACGTGCCTTTTGTTCTTCTCACCTGCATGTATACGCACTTTCATCAAGGTTAACCTGCGTATATCTCTCTCTTGACCTATTGTACTAAGATCTTTCCTCTGAATGAGTTGCCATCACCTGTATCATACCTCTGAGTGAGTTTCCGTGAAGGAAAACACTTGTATCATAATGCCAACAATCTCCCCCTTTGGACTTGATGGAAACTACCACATCAAGTCACTCTCCCCCTTTGACATCAAGGGCAAAGGGCAGACCAAGAAGTTCTCTCCCTCTGCTGTCCATACTCCCCCTGAGTACCTACTAAAATCTCTTATTGGGCTTCCCCTTTGTATATGCCAAGATGTGCCAATCCCTCCATGCTCCCCCTAAGCACATGCAAGTTCTTTATAACAAAGACCAGCAATCCATTCAAGACCATGATAGTCCTTAGCCACTATCATACACCATATATGATCTGCACCATAAGCATCAACATCCAGTTCTGTAACCTGCAATACCATTCTTTTGATCAAACACCAAGATGTATCATTTAGCCACATAAGCATCATCACCAAAGACTTCTAACCATAATGCCAACAATGCATTATTTGAAGTATATGCTCCCCCTGAGCCTATGCCAACTATTATATACCATGACAGAACCATTCCCTAAGTCTGTCCTGCTACCTTTTTCTTATGAGCTCCATATACGCGACTCTATAGCCTCTAGCTCGTGTATATAAGAAACGTATCTTCATTATATCAGTGTATGCAAGATGGAATATTGGTGGTCTACACTTTAAATTTCCCCTTTGTCTGTTAAGTCAGCTCACTGAGTTATGTCACACCTTCCTGTCTCTATTTCTGTCTTCTTCAATTCCTGGAATTGTGATGATGTATAATCCTCTTTCTTTGGAGTTTGAATTTTGCTCTTGCATTCCCTTGATTTATGTCCAAACTTGTTACATGCATAACGTCTTACATGTTTCATGTTCCTTCTATTGTATTCAATTGCTTTGTGGCCAAACATATTGCAAGCAAAACAATATCCTTTGAAGTACCTATAATGTGATGATCTTGTGTGACGGTCTTGAACCATTCTACTTTTGAATCTGGCTGCAACATATCCAAGATTATGACATACATAACATTCAACATTATTCAATGGAGGAAATAATTGTCTATCACTTTCATAGTTAGGAGTAAAAGATTTTCTTTGAGGAATTTCTTTCCTTGGCTATTGATGAGGTTGTCCTCTCATCTCCTTGTTGAGCATTTCAGAATTCTCATTAGAGTTCCTTGCCTCACCTTGTGAGCTAGATTCACCTTCAATAGATTCATAAAAGCCAAGACCAGTTTTGATAGTAGGGGATCTTTGACTACCAAGAATGTCATCCAAAATCTTAGTACTATCTTGAAATCATAACAGTTTATCCTTTTCTTCTAATTTAGTTTTTAAGATATTTAACTCAACCTGATGTTTTTCTTCCTTTTCCAGATACTGGTTCCTTATGTTTTCTTCAACTTTTCTTCCTTCTTCCACTTGTTGCCTTAATTCGATCACTTCATGTTTTTGTTCTTCAAGAGCATCTTCATTCTGCTTCTTTGATTCTTTAAGATCTTCTTTTAGAGAGAGGATCTTTGATTCAAGTCTCTGAATTTTTATGCTTTGATCTTTTACTATATCCTGCAATTTCTCCCTTACTCTGGTTACTGACTCCAACTGTTCTTTTAATTTGGTAACTTCTTCTAGTTCTACGTTCTTATTTTCATATGCCATGAGAAGTCTAATGTCTTCATCACTATTGGATGAGTCATTACTTTTATCATGGATATAATAACTTCTATCAGACATCTTTCCTTTGTTATGAGGGCATCTAGCAGCGTAGTGACCAACTCTACCACATGAAAAGCATTTGAAAGGTAGCTTACCTTTGAACCTTCTAGATCCCCGTTCAAGATTCTTGAAAAAATTTACCTCATCTTCTCCTTCTGAAATGTATCCTGATTCATTTGCTGACACTTTGAATGCGGCTTCTCTCATATCTGATGGTCCTCCTTTTCTCATCTCAAAAGTAGTTATGATTCCATGAAGCTGCGTCATAGTGATTTTCTCCAGATCCTCCTTTTTTTCTATGCCAGAAACTTTGGAATCAAATTTAGTAGGCAGGGATCTTAAAACCATTTTAACTAAGACAACTTAAATTCTTCACCCAGATTCCTCATACAATTGACAATCTCATCTATACGCAGGAAGTAATTAGCTATTCTTTCATTACTATGCATCTTAAGATTTTCATACCGTATTATGAGAGTTTGAAGCTTTGCTCATTTTACCTGTTCATCTCCTTCGTAGCTTAGAATGATTTTGTCCCATATTTCTTTGGCTGATTTGAACTGCATGACCTTGACAAATTCTGATTGTGACAAACTTCCCAATAAGATAGTAACCACTTTGGCATTGAGTTCACATTGCTTTCTCTTTGTTGTATCTATAGGAATTGCTGATGGATATGTGTATCCTCCTTCCACGATTCCCTAAACATCCATTCCAAGTGACTGTAGATATGCTATGGTTCTTATCTTCCAGTGGACAAAGTTGCTCCCATCTAAGATTGGTGGGTTGATGGATGCCTCTCTTTCTCGATTACCCATTCTGATGGATCTTTCCTTCAAGCAATCAAGCTTCTTCTAAAGGACTTGCTCTAATACCAATTGTTGGAAATAATACTGAGGGGGGGGGGGTGAATCAGTATTATCAAATCAATATAAATTTTTCATTTCCATATTAAGATTCATATATGCTACTTCAGTAAGGAAAACCACGTGTATACACAACTGTGTGTAATGCAACAAGCGTATATCTAGTAAACTTATGATTCAGTTAGTTGATCCTTAATGAGTGCATCAGAACATTATGAACAGTAGACAGGCGCAGTAAAACAGAACATATCATCACACATAAGCAACACACATGAACACCATGATATAAGGTGGAAAACCAATGTGGGTGAAAACCACCTAGTGCAATTCATCTCTATCTTCTTTAATAAGAAACTTCCTTTTACAATGGTTCTGTACTAATGCATTCATATAGTAGTACGTAGGGTTCTACCTGCAGAAGGCTACAACCTTCTCTCGTTCTCCTGACTCTCCTGGAAGGGAGCTACAACCCCCTTAGCTCTTGTACTAGCTGATGTACTAGTATGGAGGTGCTGGCCTACAGAAGGCTACAACCTTCTCTTTTCTTCCAGGGACCACGTTTCATAAATTTTCATACTAGATCCATAAATACAAAATAATCACCACTGCAATGCAATCATCAACTTATACCTGCATCATCAATCTCTGAATCACCCAATACTGAATCATTGAAACCCTATCATCAAAATACAGTTACTTGAACACAAACCAGAGCCCAAAACTCCGCAACAACCACTAGAACCAACAACAACCTGAAACATCAAATCTCATAATGTATACGCTACTTGACTGTGTCAAAACTGCGTGTACACGTGCTTTCACCAGAAAGAACCCGCGTACAGATCTAAAGATAATTACTTATACCTTTGCTACCATTTCCAACATGATTCAGATCGAGCCAAGCATCACAAACCCATAACCAGCATACTAGATCTTCACACTTCATCAAACATTCATTACCTCCACCTCCACCCGTTGGCATAATGATCTTCTCCTTATATAGGTTTCGGCTTCTCTCAATACCATGGTCCAAAAGCATGTAGAAAAAATACCTTGGACCCAATACCTAGGATCAACACTTCGGACCAAATACCACAGACCAATACCAAAATACCATGGACCAAATACCACGGACCAAAACTTAGTTTTCCAACGTGTACGCTCCTTTCCTTCTGTGAACCTGCGTTTGTACGCATACGCACCTTTTGTTCTTCTCACCCATGTGTATATGCACTTTCATCAAGGTTAACCTGCGTATATCTCTCTCTTGACCTACTGTACTAAGATCTGTCCTTTGATTGAGTTGTCATCAACTGTATCATACCTCTGAGTGAGTTGCCATCAAGGACAACACTTGTATCATAATGCCAATAGGAAAAACTGTGCGATTGTTATTTCTTCAATCAGACCCGAAAAAGTTTAGAGAGGTGGCCTATGTTTATCTTTAGGTTCATAAGAAGAGATAAAGTGTGGGCAAGGTGTCGGCCCGAAATCAACTCTTGACCATTAGATCATTGAGTGTTGGATCGCACAGTCTTCGGGTTATCAAGATAACCGTAGGTTTAGGTTGATCATTTGCTGCAGTTATGTGGGCCTTCAGTTGGTCACATGTTGTAGTTTTGAGGGCCCTTGTATCTGTGCTCCCTGTTGGAAATAATACTGAGAGGGGGGGTGAATCAGTATTATCAAGTTCTTTTAATAAATCTTCCTTATTTATTCTTTGAATTATTTTTGCATGTCAGTACCATAAAATAATGAGCATGAACAAAGAAAACAGATAGTCACACCAAAGAACACAAGATGTAAGGTGGAAACCCAATGTGGGTGAAAACCACCTGCTGCAATATGTCTCTATCTTCTTTCAAATTAGAAACTCCTTTTACAATGGTTTTGTACTGGTGCAGACCTTTACCATTACGCAGGCTGCAACCTGCAGAGAGCTACAACTCTCTCTCGTTTCCCAGTCTCTCTTGGAAGGGAGCTACAACCCCCTACTTCTTTTCTTTCAAGGACCAATTTTCATAAATTTTCAAACTGGATCCAAGAACATCAATAACCCATCAACTTCTCTGATTTCACCAAAGCCAACCCGCATACAGATCTGCAAATATTTCCTTATAACTTTGCAGTTGTTACATCAGACATACCCAGATCATAACATGTGTAAAATAAAACATGCATCAATAATTCAGACCCAGATTATTAGATTTATAGATCAAGCGTATGCCACATATCACAGATCAAAATCATATAGAGATGCCACTATTCCAGCCTTAAGATTTTGACCCATCAATAGAACTTATCCTTCTCCTTACGCTCAGGTTCCTTCTTCATTCAGATCCAGATCTGCACCAAAACCCAATCACAATATTCCAGATCTAGCACTTTATCAGATATTCGATAATTCAGAAGATGCTTTGCCAAATGATCTCCTTCCTCTTTTATAGTCTTAGGCCTTTCATAATACCATGGGCCCAAACCATATGATCAAAAAACTGTCGGACTAATACCATGAACTAACCATGAAATTGCGTGAGATCAACACTTTTGACGAGGTACCATGGTCCAAAACCATAGGTTCAAATACCAAGGACTAACTACCATGGACCAAAGGTAAGTTCTCCAACATATACGCACTTTTCCTTGCATGAAAGTGTGTACCATGGTCCAAAACCATAGGTTCAAATACCAAGGACTAACTACCATGGACCAAAGGTAAGTTCTCCAACATATACACGCTTTTCCTCATAGGTTCAAATACCAAGGACTAACTACCATGGACCAAAGGTAAGTTCTCCAACATATACGCGCTTTTCCTTGCATGAAAGTGCGTGAACTTTTTCTCTACATGAAATAAACTTTTCTCTGCATAAAAGTGCGTGAACTTTTCTCTACATGAAATAAAGTTTTCTCTGCATAAAAGTGTGTGAACTTTTCTCTACACTATAATTTATTATCTGAGATGAGTGGGTTGCCATCAAGTACAACATATGTATCATAATGCCGACAATCTCCCCCTTTGGACTTGATGGCAACAACAACCAATTCCTCTCCCCCTTTGACATCAAGGGCAAAGGGTTATGCTCCCCCTAAGAACATGCTCCCCCTGACTATAAACCAGATCTGCAAAGAAGAACCATAATCCATGACCATGAAAGAGATAGAGACGTATTGCAGCAATATTCAGACCAGCATCCATGATCTCCTTCTGTACTTCCTCCATAATGCCAACAATGCATGATATGCTCCCCCTGAACCTGTGCCATTCGATCTTTGACCAATCCGCAACCCAGCACATGTACACATATACTTCAGATGAACCTTGCGTACAACCAACAATCAGAAGAGATTCAACAACAAGATGATGCATCAACAACCCCTAGCTTTTGCCTGAGGTATTCAAAGGTCTCCCTAGGCAATGGTTTGGTGAGTATATCAGCAACTTGTTCCTTAGAAGGAACATACTCCAACTTGACCTTTTGTTCAAGCACTTGTTCCCGGAGAAAGTGATACTTGATTGGTATGTGCTTGGTTTTTGAATGCATGACTGGGTTCTTTGAAATGCTGATTGCACTTGTATTATCACATAAGATGGAGATGGGTGGTGTACAAGTGATTTGAAAATCCTGCAAGGTCTGCATCATCCAAAGGAGTTGAGTGCAGCAAGATGCAGCAGCAACATATTCTGCTTCAGCTGTAGACAAGGCAATCGAACTCTGTTTCTTGCTGAACCAAGATACTAATCTGGAACCCATAAAGAATGCACCACCACTTGTGCTTTTCCTGTCATCCACGCTTCCAGCCCAATCTGCATCTGTATAAGCATGAAGTGTGAGACCTGTATCTCTAGGATACCATAAGCCATAGTTTTGAGTCCCTTGAAGATATTTGAAGATTCTCTTTACTGCCTGAAGATGAGTTTCCTTTGGATTTGCCTGAAATCTTCCAATTATTCCCACTGCATGCATGATGTCTGGTAGGGTACCTGTCAAATAAAGTAGACTTCCAATCATAGATTTGTAAGTTGGTTGATGCACTGCTGCTGATTCATTATTTGCACTGAGGTTACATCCTGTGACCATGGGTGTACATACTGGTTTTACTTCTTCCATACCATATTTCTTCAAAATCTGCTTGAGATACTTGGTTTGAGACAAGAAGATCCCTCCTTCATTTTGTTGGATTTGCAAACCAAGAAAATATGTTAGTTCTCCCAGCAAGGACATTTCGAATTCTTTCTGCATCACCAAGGCAAAGCTTTGACTCATAGCTTCTTCATTGCTGCCAAAGATAATGTCATCTACATACACAACAAGTATCAGCAATTTGTCATTTTCAACTTTTATATAAAGATTGTTGTCCGCTGATCCTTTTGAAAAACCTTGTTGATGAAGATATTTGTCCAAACGATAGTACCAAGCCCTTGGAGCTTGTTTGAGGCCATAGAGAGCCTTTTTCAATCTGCATACAAGATTTGGATCATTTCCGAGAATGAAACCATCTGGCTGCTCAATGTATACTTCTTCTTCCAAGTCTCCATTCAGAAAGGTTGATTTCACGTCCATTTGAAATACTTTGAAGTTTTGAAAGCTTGAGAGAGCAAGGAACATTCGGATGGCCTCAAGTCTTGCAACAGGAGCAAAAGTTTCTTCAAAATCTATTCCTTCTTGCTGTGCATACCCTTTACAAAAAAGTCTGGCCTTGTTTCTAATTACTTCTCCATTTTCATTCAATTTATTTTTGAAGACCCATTTTGTTCCTATAACATTCTTATCCTTTGGTCTAGGAACCAGCTCCCAAGTGTTGTTCTTTTCGATCTTCTCAAGTTCTTCATCCATTGCTTTGACCCAACATTCATCTTTGCATGCCTCTTTCACATTTTGTAGTTCAGTGGAAGAAAGTAATGCCAAATAGCTTGAAGCTTATGCAATTGTTCTTCTTGTTTGTACACCTGCTTCTTTCTGTCCCAAAATCTGAGATTCTGGATGATTCTTCTGAACATATCTGGATGGAGTCTTCTCTTCTATCCTTGTCTGCTCCTCTGGTTCTTCTTGAGGTTCTTCTTCTTCATCATTCTGTCTTTGAGGATGGCCTTCATCTTCTTCGATATCTTCATGATTTACTTGCCTAGGAATGTATCCCTTCTCATCAACCACTAGATCAATGCTGTCAACAATTCTTCCAAGTCTTTTATTATAGCACTTGTATGCTTTGCTGTGTGGAGAATAACCAAGAAGGATGCCTTCATCTGCTCTAGGTTCAAGTTTGCCAAGTTGCTCATCAGTATTTTTAATATAGCATTTGCTCCCAAAGATTTTGAAGTGCTTTACCGAAGGAGTCTCACCATACCAGAGCTCATGAGGGGTTTGAGTGATGTTCACTCGGACATTTGTTTTGTTGAGAATAATAACCGCAGCATGTGCTGCTTCACCCTAGAAAGTTGCGAGAGTTCTAGATTCATCAAGCATAGCACGAGCCATTTGTTGGACAGTTCTGTTCATTCTTTCCACCACTCCATTTTGCTGAGGAGTTCTAGCTGTAGAGAATTCTCTTCTTATCCCATGTTCTTCACAGAAATCAAAAAATTCGTTTGAGGTAAACTCCCCACCTCTGTCGGATCTAAGACACTTAATTTTGTATCCTGATTCATTTTCAACCAAGGCTTTAAAGGATTTGAATTTTTCGAATGCTTCATCTTTGTGCTTCATAAGTCCTAACCAGACAAACCTGGAGAAATCGTCAATGAATAATATCAAGTATTCTTCTCCTCAAGGTGTCCTTTTCCTGAATGGATCACATGTATCTGTATGTACTAGCTCAAGAGGCATGCTAGCTGATCCTTCCTTTTCCGGAAAGGTAGTTCTGGTTTGCTTTCCAAACTGACATGATTTGCATATGGTGTTGTCTGGAACTTTGATATCTGGAGGACCACGAACTGCCTGATATTTGCATGCTTTCCTTATTTGTGAAAAGCTTAGATGCCCCAACCTCAGGTGCCATAACCAGTGCTCATCATCCTTGCTCAGATAGCATTGTTGTTGTTCTTCTTCAAATATGTATAGATTATTTGGAGTTCTTTTACCTTTGATCACTATTTTACCTGTATCAAGATCACGAACAAGACATCCATTTGATCTGAATATCACCTCGGTTCTTTGATCACACATCTGGCTGACACTGAGAAGATTATGTTTCAATCCATCAACATACAAAACATTTCCAGCTTTGACCTTTTCTTTTAACTGAGCAGTGCCTTTTCCTTTTATAGTTGCAGGAGTATCATTTCCAAAAGAAAATTTCTTTCCTTTTTCTAGAGCAGAATATGATTCAAGTTTTTCTTTATCACCTGTCATATGCTTCGAACATCCACTGTCAATGTACCATAGATTTTCCTGTCCCTCTGCATAAAATGCTATCCCATATCTTTCTGTTTGTGGTTCCTTTATTCTCCATGTTTTGGTGCTTGAGGCTTGTTCCTTTGTCTGCTGAAACCTGCTCCTGCATTCAAAATCTTCATGACCAAAGTTATTGCAAATAGAACATTCAACTTCATTTTCAAGAACCGAAAAGTTGTTATAGGTCCTTTTTGTAATCCCGGTCATACTTCTTTGTTTTTGAGCTTCTCTAGTCATGATCGTTTTATATGCAACACATTGAACTACTTTGTGACCAAAGTTATGGCAAGAAAAGCATTGTCCATTGAAGAAATTTCTGCGGTTATCAAATCTTCCGGCCAAACGATTGTAATTTCTATTGTCATTCATTCTTGAAGAAAATTGAGAGGATTTTACCTGTGGCTGGTTGTAGCTTTTGTTCATCCTTAAGACAGATTGCCCCTGATTTGCCTGATAGTCTTTGTTTGTAATTGGTCCCTGCTTTACTTGGTGATCTCCATTGTGCTTTTGCTCATTCCTTCTTGCTGCATCAAGATAACTCTTTGAGGTGGATGCTTGAGAAGTTTCTCCATTATAGCCCAGACCTGTCTTATTTAGAGGAGAGCGCTGTACATTGATGATCTCATCCAGAGTTTCAGATCCTTTGACAAACTTAAGATTAATAGCCTTTGTTTTCTCAATCTCTTTTCTAAGACCAACAATTTCGCCTTCTAACTTTTCAAGATATTTTTCTTTTTCATCAATTTGAAGTTGTAGAGTATCGATGATCCTATTCTTTTCTTCTATACATGTCTTGAGTCTAGAAATTTCTTCACAAAAGCTATCCACATCTATAGCATCCATGTAATCATCATCTTCAAATGCCATTAAGAGTTTATAGTCATTACCTCATTCATCTTCGTCACTATTTGATAGACCATCACTATCTTCATGAGTGTAGTAGCTTTTCTTATTTGCAATCTGTTTCTTGTTCCATCTAGCAGGTTCCTTTCCTTTATCCTTATGAGGACATTTTGCAGCATAATGACCTACTCTTCCACAAGCAAAGCATTTAAAAGGTAACTTACCTCTGAACCTTCCAGTTCCCCTTTGAAGATTTCTGACAAAATTTGATTCTTCTTCTTCTTCTTCTGGCACGTCACTTGCTTCATAATAGTCTCCTTTGCCTGAAGCCTTGAAAGCAGCTTCTCTTCTGTCTGATGGACCTCCCTTTCTCATTTCATAAGCTGTTAGAATTCCGTGTAGCTGAGACATAGTAAGAATTCATAGATTTTCCTTTTCTTCTATTGCAGACACTTTAGATTCAAACTTGGGGGACAATGATCTTAGAACCTTTTCAACCACAATAGCCTCTTTTATTTCTTCACCCAAGTTTTTCATGCAATTAACAATCTCATCTACCCGAAGGAAATAGTTAGCCACACTTTCATCATTATACATTTTGAGATTCTCATACTGAATCCTGAGGGTTTGAAGTTTAGCACGCTTTACCTGTTCATCTCCTTCGTAGCTCAAGACAATCTTGTCCCATATTTCTTTTGCAGATTTATATTGCATAACCTTCATGAATTCTATTTGAGATAAGCATCCCAGCAGAGTATTGACTGCTTTAGCATTTGTTTCATATTTCTTCTTTTTGGCCGTATCTGTAGGAGTAGCTGAAGAAAAAGTGTAGCCTGTATCTATGATATCCCAAACTTCTGTACCAAGAGATTGAAGATAGGCAGTAACTCTTACCTTCCAATAATTGAAGTTTGTCCCATCAAAAATTGGTGGCCTGATCGATGCTTCCCTCTCGTAGTTGCTCATGATGAATGATCTTCCTTCAAGCGATCAAGCTTCTCTGAAGGACCTGCTCTGATACCAATTGTTGGAAATAATACTGAGAGGGGGGGTGAATAAGTATTATCAAGTTCTTTTAATAAATCTTCCTTATTTATTCTTTGAATTATTTTTGCATGTCAGTACCATAAAATAATGAGCATGAACAAAGAAAACAGATAGTCACACCAAAGAACACAAGATGTAAGGTGGAAACCCAATGTGGGTGAAAACCACCTGCTGCAATATGTCTTTATCTTCTTTCAAATTAGAAACTCCTTTTACAATGGTTTTGTACTGGTGCAGTCCTTTACCATTACGCAGGCTGCAACCTGCAGAGAGCTACAACTCTCTCTCGTTTCCCAGTCTCTCCTGGAAGGGAGCTACAACCCCCTACTTCTTTTCTTTCAAGGACCACTTTTCATAAATTTTCAAACTAGATCCAAGAACATCAATAACCCATCAACTTCTCTGATTTCACCAAATCCAACCCGCATACAGATCTGCAAATATTTCCTTATAACTTTGCAGTTGTTACATCAGACATACCCAGATCATAACATGTGTAAAATAAAACATGCATCAATAATTCAGACCCAGATTATTAGATCTATAGATCAAGCGTATGCCACATATCACAGATCAAAATCATATAGAGATACCACTATTCCAGCCTTAAGATTTTGACCCATCAATAGAACTTATCCTTCTCCTTACGCTCAGGTTCCTTCTTCATTCAGATCTAGATCTGCACCAAAACCCAATCACAATATTCCAGATCTAGCACTTTATCAGATATTCGATAATTCAGAAGATGCTTTGCCAAATGATCTCCTTCCTCTTTTATAGTCTTAGGCCTTTCACAATACCACGGGCCAAAACCATAGGATCAAAAAACTGTGGGACTAATACCATGAACCAACCATGAAATTGCGTGAGATCAACACTTTTGACGAGGTACCATGGTCCAAAACCATAGGTTCAAATACCAAGGACTAACTAGCATGGACCAAAGGGAAGTTCTCCAACATATACGCGCTTTTCCTTGCATGAAAGTGCGTACCATGGTCCAAAACCATAGGTTCAAATACCAAGGACTAACTACCATGGACCAAAGGTAAGTTCTCCAACATATACACGCTTTTCCTCATAGGTTCAAGTACCAAGGACTAACTACCATGGACCAAAGGTAAGTTCTCCAACATTTACGCGGTTTTCCTTGCATGAAAGTGAGTGAACTTTTTCTCTAGATGAAATAAACTTTTCTCTGCATAAAAGTGCGTGAACTTTTCTCTACATGAAATAAACTTTTCTCTGCATAAAGGTGCGTGAACTTTTCTCTACACTATAATTTATTATCTGAGATGAGTGGGTTGCCATCAAGTACAACATATGTATCATAATGCCAACACTCCCCGTCATCAAAGGCGTTCCAATTTTTTGATGCTCAGCAGTTATTTGATGCATGACAGGTTACCTGATGCATGGCAATTCGGATGGCAGGTTTCCAGTTCGCTGGTTGTCCAGAGTGATGCCTTGAGGGTGGACTATTCTTGAATGTTTTTTGGAGTCTCTACACTCTAGTTTGGGTGGATGTTTCATTAATAGCTCCTTTATAGTCTTGTTCTGGCTTTTCACAAATTTGGGAGTTAGGTTCGGGTTTTTGCCAACCCAGCTACCTGTTGAATTTTTACAGAGCTGGTGCCGCTCTATGTACATTCTGTAGTTTTTATAGATTAATAGAAGGTCCCACTCTTACTTGATCAAAAAAAGAAAGCTATGACGATAATCTCAAGGTCTCCTATTTGAGATCGAATTCTAGAACCTGCAAAAACCCTAACGTATTTGGATCCCATCTCCGAAAATATAGTGATACAAGATCTAAAATTTGTACATAAGGTTCACCAAGATTTAGGCTCAAATGGGTTTTAATTTCTGCTTCTGAATCTTTGTATTAAAATTTTTTATAGAGAAAATTCCACGATGACCTATTTGAAGTAGTGAAACCCTAGAATCCAAAGCTCTCAATGCAAATATTATGCAACCAACTCACAAAATAGAATAAGAGATAGATCAACAACTTAAAAATTATCCTATTCGAGGGGGAAATCTCCTTTACATTACACAAATAAATTATCCTTTGATGATACAAATGACAAAACATCCTTTCTATATATAGGAGTCAAAGGGTCCACAATATAATCAAAGCTGACATAACAATAATAATGTAAGGGAACAACAATAACAATAGTGGGCTTCTATGGGGCACAATAATAACAATATGGGGACAATAGGGGAACAAAAATAACAATAAGGGGCTACAATGACAATAATAATGGGGGAATACACTAGTATTATAGGGACCTAACAAATACATTGGTATTCAAGTAAGATACGAAGGAAATTTGGGAGCAGATAGGGTGGAATTTCTCATTGATGCACCTTAAATTGTTTGTAAAATTGAAAAAAACTGTATTTAATTTAAAGATAACATTCAATTACACATGTAATAAGAGTTAGCCTATTATTATTATGCATAAATGAAAATATAATTTCAAAAAAATGATTTTTAAAAGAAGATTTATAAATCCTTGATCTTCTAGTGATAGGAGCTTTTGCCTCTATGAAACATTTTCATCAAGTTGTAGCCTTCAATTTTTGCTTGATATCATTAAGTTGCTAAGATGATATTATTTTAGGGAATTTTGTTTACAAGAATGATGTATTTGATTCACTAATATGTTTGTATGATGTATTTAGGCCTTTTACCTTACTTGATGTGAGTATTCCTTGAAGTGGAGATATAATTATTATGGCTTATGCTTTGAAATTATAGTTATTGTTACAAAACATATTGAAAATAAGAACGCAGTTACATGATGAATATATTATGTTATACGATTCTATTTACATTTTATATGGTTCATGTTACGTATGATTAGTTCATATATATACAAAATTTATTATTTATTATTCATCATCTTTGAATAGTGTTATTTGATGCATCCTAAGGAAAATAATAAAAGAAAGAAGGAAACAACTTTTTTGCATGACTCGTAGTAGAAATGACCTTATAATTCAATGGATACATGGAATAAGAGAAAATTTGAAGCCAAAATTAGGCCTTAAAAGAAAAATATGCTATCAACATGAACTTTAAACAAGCCAACATGATTCAAGGTAATGATTTCAACCATAAGTGTAAATAGTTTTGAAGAAAAAGAAAAAAAACTACATTTTTCTATCATATTTTTGATGTAACTCCTTATCAATCTAATCAATTTTCAAGTTTGATCTAAAGATTGTGTAAGCACTTGCAAGGTGGGTGAGTCAAATTCCTTATAGGAGCCACACAATATAAATGATAAATTTGTACAATTTTCATACAACACGTTGTAGTTCAGAAGAGTATTTATTTAGGGGTTTGTAAGTTTTTGAACTAGTAAGTTATTTATCTGCTTAACAATAAAAAATTATAAATAAAACATGGAGAAACACTTAAATATAAAATCATCAAGATATGATATTCTATGGTATTTTTTAAATAGGTATTTCGATCTAAATCTTATGCCAGTATTTGCATGTCTTTGGAAAATTTGGAATTGGCATTTAAAGTTTGAAATTTCTAAAATTTCAAAGTTAACTAGCATGTCTTTTAAGAGTTTAATTCCACTATACATGGATATAATTTGTTCAACTACATGAGGAGCATTATTTTCCCTATCAATTTGGTTGAAAAATAGAGGAAAAATATGTTCCCTGTCAAGCTAATCAACCGCCAGAAGAATCAGTTGTGCGCTCTTAGGTTCATAGGATAATAAAGAGCTACAGTGTTTTGGAAAGGGGTGAAAGGTTTGCAAAAAAATTGGATGAAAGCACAAGAGAGTACCTTGGTGAGCCTATCCTTCATCACACTATTAGAGAGCATGTTAGTAACATCAATGAACAATATTTCGAGAAACATTCAATTGTTACACAATCTTAGATACAACATGTGTTGATTAAACATAAGAAACTAAAACATGCCACAAAGATTTTAGGTATCCAAGATGTTAAAAGAAGGAATATTCATGTGAATGTAATTGAAAATATATCAATATCATTCTCTAAGGTTGTAAATTGAAGGAAACTTGATGTTTGAGTTGCTCGTAGGGAAAGGCAACAAATTTTGGTAATAATGTCAAAATTTCTCTATATCTCAAGAAAAATATTTCACACGCATACCTAATTCAGGGTTTGATAAAATGTAAATGAGAAAGCTTCTTGTCAGCCTCTTATCACCAGACAACCCTACCAAGACATGTTTATAGTAGGAATTAGACCACTTTTCATAGATTTTTGGGAGAGCAATTCTCGTGCTATACGAGATGGAAAGCATGTCATGCAAGATCATCTATATAAAGGTAAGTTTGTTGGTCATGCTAACCATGTTGTAGAAAAGACATAAGTTGCATTTTACAAGGAATTTTAGGAAATCAATCTCCATTTCAGGATATCCATATGCATGTTATAGAAATTTAAAACATGATTTATTAGGCATAATATAATCATTGACACGTGTTGTTTTCGATGTCATGTTGAATTCTAACTTCATTATGACATGTTGTAAGAATTTTTCAAGAGGAACTGGCACGATAACCCTCCTCATCCCATAGTGCATGACTTTGTTTCATAAATATTGTGTAGAAGGGATCCATAAGAGTTGTTTTACAATAAAATATGTATAGGTTTTGGAATATGCACTGATCAATATACTATTTATTGTACATCATTAATTGAATACATCTTATTATAAAAAGAAAAAATTTACATAATAAGTAGGTTTTGGAAAAAAAATGTTTCCAATGGATTATACATACATATTCAAACTTAAATTGTGATAATCAAATTTCAACACTTTGATTTGGAATAAATAATTATAATTATGATTAATCAATCTTGTGTTTCATTCAAATTATTATACACATTCTAAAAATACCCATATTGTTGCTATGCCTTTTAACTAGAAACTTGAAAATACAATATTTATTCCTTTTCTACATTCTTCTAAATCAGTTTCCATCTATACAAGTCAATGGATAGGCAATATATTTTAAAATAATTTTTGGACAATGTTATTTCCCTATTTCAATAAAATTTTGATAGTTCATGATAAATATTCAATGCATTAGAATGGTTTCCAACGTGGCTATTTACATTCAAGGAGAGACAATTGAGCCCATAAAAGTATCACTACCATCAAATAAAGAGTTTTAAGTACTTTCATTAATGTTATTTGTTTATGGTAGGGTGTCTTAGCGAACATTATTAGTCTTAATTATTTCACAGATACTTAATAACCTCAAACAAGACTTATGTCATCAAAATAATTGTGATAGTTAGAATATAATCATAATCACAAATTAAGTGCAATGACTATTGATAAAAATTTATAGTGAGAGTATCCGTAATCATCTAAGTAAAATCATCATGATTGTTCGGCATGACCCATCTTAGCCCAAATTTCCGTAAAAGACCCCATGAAAGAAGGAGCGGATTATGGATAAATCCCTTATTTTGTAACGGGTATGAGGTAGAAGCCCTTTTTTTATGGGACCATGGTATGTGGACCATGGTTTTTCTATGCATGAATTGTATAGAAGGATATGTAATACATTGTAATTGAATAAACTTGGGATCTGAATGATGGAAACATAAGTGAATATGTGTTTCCACATCTGTAGTTAGTAGTTTTGGAGAAGGATCAACAGTTGAGTGCATGGAGACCTTGAAGAGTCTGTAGTTCAGTGCGTAGACCGCTTGCACAATCAGAACCTAGGTCAAGTCCGCTCAAACCAACAAATGGTTCCGTTGCCGGGACCGAGATCTTCTTAAGGGATATGTTTTTGCGTCCAGGGAAGAAAGAAATCTAGGAGTGGGTTGAATAGAAGGAAAGGTAATTCACAAGAAAATAGAACATAGACCCTAGATTATAGACTAAATATTGGTTTTAGAGATATTTTTCCGAAGAAAAATATGATATTTTATTTGGTTCATTCCACATTGAACTACTGGAGTGGATATCTAGGTTGGCTGAGTGTAAGGACTATTTCAAAGGCAACAAACCTAAGGAGTAGAATCCTATTCTGATATAAAGACTCAAGAGGATCAATAACAATATCTCAAGGGTTGTTGATTTCTGGATCAATAACATTTTGGGAAGATTCGCTAGTGAATTCGCGATCGACGAGGTTGTATCCTATAACAAAGATGAAAAAAGATTCTTTAAAGGACCAAAAGGTAAGTTCTATAATTATCTGAAGCTAGGATTGTTGATTTCTTGATCAATAACATTTTGGGAAGATTCATCAGTGAATTCGCAATTGACGAGGTTGTATCCTATAATGAAGCTGAACAAATATTCTTTAAAGGACCACTAGGTAAGTTCTATAATTATCTGAAGCTATGGTTAAGATGCTATTGTGTGAAAAGAGGATTCTATAGATGAAATTAGATTGATGTTTGGGCAAAGAAGAAGTAAGCTAGAATTAGGAGGCACATGAAGTGGAAAATGATACAAAATAGATCTGAAGAATTTTATTGAGGCTGACTATAGCCATCTGCTTGGATCTGAGAGCGAAGAAGAAAGAAATAACCCTAAAACCCCGCAATACTCCCCCAACCATTCTAAAGACATGTCGGAGTTAGGAGCTGAGTAGAATCATAGTGTCTTTGGAATCCCTCATCCATTCACCCCCCTCACACCCCATCCCCATCTCCACCCCATACTTCACCTCCACCGCCACTTCCACCCCCACCCCCACCTCCACCTCCACCTCCACCTTTTCCTCCACCTACCCTATCAAGAAGACGAAGAACGGTTGATGAAATTAAGTTGTCTATCTGTAGGGGACTGGGATGAAAAGACCCTGACAAGTTTTGGTTTGTAGCTAATGCAGTGTGGACAGTGAGATAGATTAATAATGATGGTGTGGAGAAGGCACAGCTCATAACATCATTGCGCGAGAGAGTACTAACATAGTATATGAAATACTCTGCAAGTAACCAGAATGCTACGATTAATGAGATCAAGAAAGAATTGGTCGTAGAGTTCAAGAAGCCGAAATCAAAGTCACAATGTATCATAGAGCCCAAAGAAATCAAACAAGTGTTGATTAAGCTTATGTGGGAATTGGATGAGAATTTCAAGGTATTGATGGGTCAAGTGAGCTTTGATATACCCCCAAAACCACATAAAGAATGGTTTATGGTGGAATTGTTGCCACATATCTCATTTCTATGATTAATGAGATCAAGAAATCATTAATGGTAGAGTTTAAGAAGTTGAAATCAGAGTCGCAATGTGTCACGTACCTCAAAGAAATCAAACAAGTGGTGACTAAGTCTGTGTGGGAATTGGATTAGAGATTCAAGGTGTTGATGGGTCAAGTGAGATTTAATATACCCGCACAATAGCATAAATAATGGTTTATAGCCATCTTGTTGCCACATATCAGGTTTCCATTGACACAAGAGAAGATGACGACTCGGGCTAAAGCATTGGAGATTGTGATGAAGTTAAAAGCCTCATCACTTGTGGATACTCATGCAGGGGTGCAATAGACACAGATTCAGGTATCTAACTTGATGTTCACATTGCAGGATCTTAAGAAAGGAAAAGATGTTAGATTGGGAGTATGGTGTACAAAATGTAAGGTAGAAGGCCACTATAAGGATCAATGCCCCATGTTCAAAGATTATATTGCAACTGGAGTGCCTATCCTAGTAAATCTAAATCTGTGGTGTGAGATTTATAGAACGTGAGGTCAACATCGCTTTGAGCATTGTTACCTTTTATAGAAATATATACATACCCTGAAGAAATTGTTTTGTAACTTTTGTAGATCAATAGACACGATGATAAAAGTTGCCGAAGTTATGACTTAATGATGGAGCATACTTCTGTTAGTTATAGACTACAAGCTGAGGGAAATACACATTAAGAGCAAGTCCAGCACACTGGTTGAGGAGGATTTCAAGGATGAGGATGAGGATGAGGATGAGGAGCTGGTTGAGGTCGTGACCATATGATTTGTTACAATTGTGGACAGGCTGGACACTTCGCGAGAGACTGTCAAAACATGACAACAACATGTAATTATTGTAAGGCTTTTGATCATGTCATAGTAGAATGTCCCATCATCATTGCGAACAAGCAAGAAAAAGGAAAATAAAATCCTACAGTGAATGTCCAAATGATGATCATTGAGCCAAGAGAAGATTAACCATGGATCAACATTATAACAAAGAGTGGAACTGTGACCAGGAATGATAAGGTCGATGCGAAAAAGGAAGTTGAAGCCACATGGGTGAGGAAGAATATTGAAAAGGTGCCTACATTTGATGTCCTAAAGGGAAAGAACGTATTCAGGGAGGTAAGGCTAAGTTTTATGGATGATGGGGCATCGACCTCGACCGTGCAACCAACTTAGAATGATAATCGTGAGATAGTACCCGTTGTGACACAGGAGGTGGATCCAAATATATTGAAATCCTTTTTATAGAAATGTATGAAGATATTAAGGAATTGAAAGTTTGTAGATGGATTACAGAAGCTGATATATTATTGTTCTTATAAGGAAGTATCGAAAAGCAAGATGCATGCAGTGAATAACCTGCATAGACACAAGAAGATAACGAAAAATAAATGAGGCTTACAACGCAGATTGGAGAGTATGATATGGACCAAGTGATCTTGGATCTACCATTTGATGCCAATGTCTTGCCAAGACATACTTGGGAATTGATGGGCAAGACGAAGCTATAATGATCTACTATTCAATTAACATGGAAAATCAATAGAAAAACTTACCCTTAGGAAGGTTGTCTAATATCATAGTGGACATCGATGGAGTGCGCACTACCACTAAATTTGAAGTACTTGAGATTGTGGATGATAGTAATCGTTACCACGCATTGCTCAGATTGGATTGGAAGTTTTCCAATATGTATATCATTAATATAAAGAAAAGGAAGATGATATTTGAAGGAAATAATATGAGAGTTATTGTTCCATTGGATCCATCAAAAGGTGTGAGTTATACAGAGCCTGTCAAAGAGGAATATCACATGGATGACATTGATAATATCTATCAGATCACAATGAAGGAAGAGGACTAGATCAATCCTACTAAAAATGGAAAGTTGACCTCAGAGCAAGATTTTTCATGCATTTCAAATTCAGATGAGGAGTTGGAGGACTAGCAGAACAGGGTGGATGAAGTATCGACCAGGCAGTGTGCAAGAATCACCAAGGTAGTATGCTACATGACAAACAAGGTATTTGATTTACTTGTGTATGATGGATTAGGTGATATAAATATGTTCATTGGGGATTATGAGAGATAGGTACTATAAGATCATAGATTTTTAGCTCTAGATCAGGGATTAAGAGCTACTCCTACCAGATGGTGGGGGCCTCACAAGAAAAATCTCACAGATTGGAAAAAATATAGGAGATTGATGTGGGTAAGATTTGGTCGAGTAGAAACACATCTTTTGGATAAATATGACGCTCAAACTACTCCAAGGGATCATATGGATCTCTATATGACAACTTGGGAAGACATTCTATGAGAGGAATAGGTGCATGGCTTTATACATAAACCAAAGAAAATCTTGATGAACCGGTATTTGGAGATTGAAAATCGACATGGAACTACTATTTTGATGGAGATTTTGGATGGATTTGTGATTACTTTCAAATTAGAAGATGATTGTCTACATATAGATGTATCCCTGAGCATAGTTAAGAAGAATATTTTTGATAATGAAGTCCTGGTTACCTGACAACCTGGTTGGGTCACACAGATCTGAGACATGTTAGAATTTTATAAACTCATTGTGGAAGAGGATGAAGATCCTCGTAACATTGATATCAAGGAGTCAGAAGGACATCGCGAAGTGAGTGGACCTAAAATAGAGATGCCAGATATAATGCAGCCACTAAAAACAAGGAAATTAAATATATGTGCAAAAGTTGAACCAGAGTATGTGACCATAGGAGACTACTAGGATGAAGACACTATCAATAAGATAACATACTTGTTGCATGAATACAAGGAATTTTTTCCTTCTAAATTTTCATATATGAAAGGCATTATAAGGGATTTGGGAGTTATGAGGATTCCTCTGAAGCCTGATGCAAATCGTGTTAAGTAGAAGTTTATAGACTAAACACAAAATAAAAGGAAAAGGTAAAGGAAGAATTGGACAAGATGATACCAGTAGGGATAATTGAACATGTCGAAGAGTTTGAATGGGTAAGTCCCATGGTAGTTCAGGAGAAGAAAGCAAAAGGGGAAATTAGGGTATGGTAGTTCAGGAGAAAAAAGCAAAAGGGGAAATTAGGGTATGGTAGTTCAGGAGAAGAAAGTAAAAGGGGAAATTAGGGTATGTGTGGACTTAAGGAAGTTGAATGATGCATGCCTGCATGACCCTTTTCCCACCCCATTTACATATGAAGTGTTGGATAATCTAGGAGGACAACATGTGTACTCTTTTGCAAATGGCTTTTCAGGGATATCACTAGATCATAGTTGCACTAGAAGATAGACATAAAACAACGTTCACCATAGAATGGGGGTCCTATCAATACACAATGATGTCATTTGGATTGAAAAATACGCCTACCATTAGTTCCAGAGTTCTAATTGTAACTTTCAAGGAATATATACACAAGTTTCTAGAATTTTACTTCAATGATTGGACAGTGTTCGGGCTATTAAAAAAGCATGTGGCAAGCTTAAGATTGATGTTGGATACATGTAGGCAGTATAAAATATCATTAAACTTAAAGAAGTGAATATTTTGTGTGTTATTTGGAATATTGTTGGGGCATGTGGTTTGTAAATATGGATTGTGGGTGGATCTAGTGAAGATCATAGTCATTGTGATCATGTCAGCACTGAAAACAGTAATAAAAATGCGTACGATGCTAAGACACATGGGCTACTACATAAAATTTATTAAAGGGTGTGCATGCATAATTGTGCTGATGGAGAAGTTGATAAAAAAGGATGTGACCTTCCAGTGGGATGAAGAATGCCAAAATATCTTGGACGTGTTGAAAGAGAAGATGGTAACTGCATTCATTCTAGTTTTCCTGGACTGGAAGAAAGAGTTTCATGTGCATGTTGATGCATCTTGCATAGGATTCAGTATAATATTAGCATAGTGAGGGGCAATAGATATTGATCATCCTATAGCATTTGTAAGTAGGAAGTTGTTTAGGGAAAAATGTTTAATTTTCTTATTAAACACTCTTGAGGGTGTTCACCCCTCACTTAGTCACTTGTGAGGGAGTCCATCCCTTAACCATTGTCTAAAACTCTTACATAGAAATATCATTTAAGTACAAAACATCTAGCTAGAAACTATTAAAATTATCATGATATTATTTACCCACAAATTCGAAATCTTTATGCCTTTGTGGCCAATTTATTCCCATGAGTGTACCATCGTGCAGTTGGCACTCCTTAGTTTGCATGGACGATTAGTTCTTCACCTACCAAAATGTTAAAAATAATTTATCCTATTCATAAGTCACCTTTATTTCTTGCCATTGATATTAGCAACAAACTTTGATATCATGATTACACAAAGTATTAATCAACCAATAATCAGTGTTTCTTAATGATTCTGCAACATCTATTCATGTGCATACATGAAATATAAACATAATATCATTACATTATCCCTTTAACAACATTGCAAATGCATTGATTATACACATATAACTATCAAATCATGTCCGTAAATATATACCACATTAATTACTATTCCCCTCGCACAAGCTCACATTCTTTTCCAAAGGAAAACCAATAAAATTGTCCATATTATTTTAAAGAATAATAGCATCTTAGATTTCATCTTCTTCCATGTATTTATATAAACTTATTGAAAAGAACAACCACTACCTATATTATTTGCAACCATCTACATCAAATTTATCCAAAAGGACCCATCCCATCAGCTAATATCATGTGAACACATCTTACCTTTCATGAAAATACACTTTCTCCTATTATAAAGCATTCTTTTGAAGAAGTCAAATATTATATGCATGCAATACATATTTGTTCTTTTCAAGAAGTCAAACATAGTAGCTATTCTTCCTATGTATACAATTATATAAACTTTATTCAAAAAACCTATCCCCTTAGCTATTACTTTTGGTGCATGTAAATACGTAAAAGAAAGCTAACACAATGGTTATTGTTCATATGTGTTCAATATATATATATATATATATATATATATATATATATATATTCCAAAAGAGTCTTTCCCAAAATAAAGCTTAACACAATATTGTATGCAAGCACATAATCTTTCCAGATGAAAGCTAACATAATCTTATTTGCAAATTCATAATCTTTCCAAAGGAAAGCTAACATATATTGTTCCCATATATTCATAACATTCTTTAAAATAAATTGTGTAAATAAATATTCCTTTTCAAAAGAAAACTAATACCTTGGTTGGTGTATACAAGTACAAACACTTCTAGCACAATAGCTTTTATTAAATTGCACAACATTAACCATTATTTTCTCCATGCAACATGTATGTTTCCTTTCAAAGAAAATAACTCATTATTTAATTCATTCCCATGTATGCAAAAAGAATCAAAAGAAATTTACATATTAGGTATTACACTTGCATGTAGACGTAATCTTTTCCAAATGAAAATGACATAATAGTTTCTCCTTTATGCATGAAATCCAAATTATCTATTTCTTTTATGCATGTAAACTACATTTCCTTCCAATGAATCTATCTCAATAGTTTCACTTTCCATGAATGTAAAGTGCATTTCTTTTCAAGAAATCTATTTCTATCAACTATTATATTTGTGCATGCAACACATATTTATTTTCGAGGAAAATAACAAAACAACTAATGTATTTATGCATAAATATTCTTATTATCTTTCACAATATCTATTAGTATTTTGTGCATAAATAGGTTTAACACAATCAACTAATATCTTTTGTATCTAAATACACATTTCTTTTTTGAGTTATCTAGGAAAATAATTAGTCTTTGACTGCACAAGGTTCCCATTCAACCTTTTTCAAGTAAAACGACTTGGATAATTTAATTCTTCTACACAGAAAATCCATAAAGACATTCCTATAATTTTGCAACATTTGTTTTTAAGAAAATAAATATATTTAACCTATGCTTAAGCACAGAATAACAATAGATTCTTTTTCCAAGAAAAAAATATAATAATTATTAGTTATGTGGGAATACTTATTTTATGCATGTAAACATATATTTCTTTTTCAAAAATCAATGCATAGTAGCCATTATTTATGCATCTAAATAGATAATAGCTATATTTTCTTGTATGTAAATACATAACCTCTTCAAAAGAGAGCTAACATATTAACTATTCTTCTCATGCATGCACTTACATATTTATTTATTAATTTTTTTTCAAGAAATCTACATAATAGCTAATCATTTTATGCATATGTAAATGCATATTCCTTCCAAGTAAATGCATATTTATTTTCAATAAAAGATATCACATTTCGATACTCTTTTTCCCTTGCATATTCATATTTTTGTTTTAAAGAGATATATCATAATGCATACAATACACATTTTTATTTCTTAAGAATTTTTTTCCCTTTTACTTCCTCTTTTTTTGCATTTGCACACATATTTGACCTATGTTTCTATGAACAAAAATTCCATCAATCTTTTCAAAACATTACTACTCTCTACGCACCACAAATTCTTGAGATTGTTTCAACAAAACATTAATGGTATCTACACACCAGAAAATCTTGGGATATTTTCTCAAAAGAGGCTAACATAATAAATATTATTTCTTGTGCATATGCAATGCATTTTTTTAAAGAATCTAGCATGGACTCCTATTCCTCTTCGTGTATTCTTCTTCAAGGAAAAACTAATGTAATGGCCATTATTATATATATATACACACACACATTCAACCTCAATGAAAACTAGAAAATTAAACACGTACTCCTTTTCAAAATAGCTACAAAAGTAACCATTTTCTATGTGCATAAGAACAACATCTCTTATCATTTTCACACAAGGATTAACATATGTAACACATACGTCAATAAAGATCTGACATGAATAATTAATGCTATGGCCACCCTTAATTTTTATTTTGTCTTACATCAGCTTCCCTCTACCATACCTCCCTATTAGCTAATGGCCTATTCATGGCTTGCTCTCAACTAAGCTCATTTGAATGCCTTAGTGACTAATCTAATTCTGCAACAAATATTTATGTAATTCGCTAGTTTTTCTTGTATACACGAAACTTGGATAGTTATATTAAACCACAACAACAATTCCAATAGTTTTTATGTCCAAAGGAAATTTCCTTTCAAGATAAGATCATTGAATCTGAGGAGGAATAGAGAAAATATTTTATGCAAAAACAAATAGAAAACCGACCACAAGGAGGGAAGAAGTTCTTCTCTTGGGTCAATGGACTTGTAAATGTAGTGTGATGGCCATGTTCTAAAAAATCATTATTATGAGACCTTTCTTAGCATTTAAAACATCAGTCGGTTGAGATATGTTTCACGATAAAAATTCCAAACAATGACACTATCTAATCCCTTCAACTTTCACTCTCTAAGTGCAAGATATAAATGCTCCAATCATATTAACAAATAGAGACTAATGCCAAGAACCTCATTGGAACAGTTACACATTCATCATAGTTGTTTCTTAGAACCACCCAAATTGTTATAGATCTGAGCTAAAAATATAAGATAATAGAAATAAACCCAAGAATAATAAGATCTAAATATAGAAATGCTTCACTTTATTGATCAAACCCTTAAGGTAGGGCAATACCATACATTCACTCCTTAAGGAAGGAGAACACTCCACAAGCCATATGCCTATTCATACAATAATCCTTGACATCTCTCAATGGGGAGTCTCTAGCCTCTATATAGGCCTCATACATAAAATACCATGGGTCATTACCATGGTTCCCTCAATACCATCTATCTAATACCATAGGCTTATTACATTATTGCTAACTACTTGTAGTCCCTTACATGATACGGGTTAAACACCTTATTTATTACTATGGCCCATCCCATTATTACATTATTCCCATGGGAACCTCCCTTTGTACCCTATATTATCCCCCATAGGTACACTACATTCCACTCACCTTAACATGTTTCGTCCCTGAAACATGGGAAGAACACAAATAATAAGATCTACTCAAAAGAGTAGTCCACTGGTACCATGCACGTGCATCTAGCCATCCAAGAGAAAGGTGAACTCTCGATCTAGTTGGTGCCTTGCTTGCTTGAGATGGAAGTTGATCCTCGTAGCTCTTCTGTGTTGATGTATAGTAGGTGGATCGTCGCCCCTCTCTATATGCCATGCCAGGGTTGTTGTCCTTGTAGCTAATTTGTTGCCATCTTGTTGGTTGTTTTCTTGCTGGGTGATGTGGGTGGTGATATGCTAAATTTTTAACCAACAGTGTATCTTTCTTTAATTTACCACCTAATGGAGCCTGATTGGTAGCTAGTACATGTTTTGGTGCCTGATGTTGTTTCTTATCTTCCAATATTACTTCAACCACTGAGTCCTCATTCGATGTAACATTTTCTGCTTCAACCTCCTTGGAATCTACCTGTTTTTCTATTTGTGTTTGGTTATCGACCATCAAAGGCTCATCATCTGATGTGTAAGTTTCATTAGAGCTTTGTGCTTCTGCCTCCATGGTCTCTGCTAGGGTCTTAATGGAAATATCCTGCAATGTAATGTTCTTCTTCTTATACCAGAGCTTTAGGGATTTCTTCTGCACATTAATATTGATGGTACCCGCAGATTCCATCCAAGGATATCCCAAAACAACATCCATGTTATCCATATCTTAAGTATAAAAGTCACAATGCAACACATACTTATCAATAGAAAGCTTCAAATATTTATAAACTTGAACATCCTCATTATCAACCTGTATGTTTTCAATGTGTTTTGCTGGAACTTACAATTTTTTTGCCAAATTAACATTCATAAAATTATGCTTGCAACTAGGATTTATAGACACAATGATCTTCTCCTTCTGAATCAATCCATGAACCTGCAATAAGGAGATACTAGCAGAAAATAACCCTTTAGATTTCTTGGTTTCCTTATTTCCTGTACCAATAAAATCTTTGCTAGGTTTTGTGGTTTTCTCTTTTCTAGTATGAGACCATTCGTCCAAAAGTAGTTCTTCTATTACATCAGTGCTACATAACCTCATAAACTCACTGTCAAGTGATTGCCACCATATAGTGGCCTCATTTCTAAAATAAGACCCTATTTGGTCCTTCCAACACTCTGGATGGTCCAACTTATGATATGCTATAAAATTTTCAATAGAAGTACAATCATATTGTCCTTTAAAAAACTTACTGTTATAAGCCATGAAGAGGGTTTGTAAAACAAATCGCTTACTTGGTGAAAATTTGAAATGGCCACAAGTCCATCAATGTTGCTCAGAATCCCTATTATGACTTGTTTTTAGAAATGGAACAACCATTCTGCATCTTTCCCTATAGTAGAAATCCTTATCTAGGCACTATAATTTTAGATTTGCACTACAACTGTCCCACTGTTACAATTTTTTTTTCAAAAAAAGCGCTGAATTTAAATCAACGATATCTCCCTCATCCAGACTCCTATTCGACTGATTTTTTTTTTTAACTTGGTTATTTTTTCATAAAAAATCCAGATCCACAATTAGATTCTGTAGATTTTCCACCAGAACATACATATCTGCTCCGCAAACTCGCCGCCCTGAAAAATGTCTGCCACCCAACTGATTTTTAAATCAGCAATATCTCCCTCATCCAAACTCCGATTCCGCCATTTTTTTTTCAAACTGAGTATTTTTTCACCAAAAACCCAGATCTACAATTAGATTTTGCAGATTTTTCCCCAAATCATACATATCTGATCTGCAAACTCGCTGCCCCGAAAAATGTCTGCAACACCACTGATTTTTAAATCAGCGATATCTCCTTCATCCGGACTCCAATTCGGCCGATTTTTTTTGAACTTGGGTATTTTTTCACAAAAAATCTAGATATGCAATTATATTTCACATATTTTTGACCAAAACATACATATCTGATCTACAAACTCGCCACCCCAAAAAATTCCTGCAAAAATAACAAAAAAATATTCTCCACTTTGCCTAAGAAAGTGCTCTGATTCCACTTGTTATAGATCTGATATGAAAATATAAGATAATAGAAATAAACCCAAGAATAATAAGATCTAAATATGGAAATGCTTCACTTTATTGATCAAACCCTTAAGGTAGGGCAACATCATACATTCACTCCTTACGAAAGGAGAACACTCCACAAACCATATGCCCGTTCATAGTTCATACAATAATCCTTGACATCTCTCAATGGGGAGTCTCTAGCCTCTGTATAGGCCTCATACATACAATACCATGGGTCATTACCATGGTTCCCTCAATACCATCTATATAATACCATGGGCTTATTACATTATTACTAACTACTTGTGGTCCCTTACATGATACGGGTTAACCACCTTATTTATTACTATGGCCCATCCCATTATTACATTATTCTCTTGGGTACCTCCCTTTGTACCCCATATTATCCCCCCTAGGTATACTACACAAATCCAACTCTATCAATGTATCTATTATTTGTATGTTTAATAAATTCATAATGAAAATGTTTCTAAATTCTTGGTGTAACAATTACATAAATATATTAAATTTATACAATTTTTACTTTGTAAATATATCATTTTTAATGACGTTTTCAGGGTAGGGATATTACATTCTGCCCCCCTTAAAGAAATCACAATTCTCGGTGTTTATCATTAACTTTTACTCATGATATAATAATCTAAACAAGCAAAAGGGAATTGTTCCCCTTTTGAAAAACAAGTTTTTTTTTCTAGGAAATACGAGCAGGCAAAACCTATAATATTTAATCAACAATCGTAAACATTCACTGAAAAATCTACAATTTCTAAATTCCAACACTTACACATTATTTAATTTCATAGAAACAAAAATAATTTTTTATACTCACTTATTGTTACATGCCAATTATTCTTGGAAACCATGGTCACTATATGCAAAAAGAAAAATAACTATAGATGGTTTCTCATGTGTGGTAAAAAATCTAAGAATGGTTTGATAGCCTAACAACAAGTACCTAGGGTGGTTCTCACAACATCCATGGGAATGACTATGCAATATATGATTAATAAATCCAACATTATCACATTAATCACAAGCACATTACTTGTATTCACAACATTTTTGATCAAATGAAATACTTTTAACTACCCATCATTCATGCAATGTCATGTGATATTTTAATCTCAATATGTCCACAAGTACTCATAGAGCACCTAGTTGTCTAATAATCAAACTAATACATCACTACACTAGTCGTACGCTATCTTATCCTCCATTAAAGACATCTACACAAAAATTTTACAAGTACTCGGAGAGTATATAGCTCTCTAATCATCAAAATGGTCAATAATTGAATCAAGTGCATGATGTCTTAGCCTTTGCTAAATATATTCACAAGATTGGTAATACAATAAAGGAACTACACTTCCAATAATTCCTTAACAAACACTAGGGTCTTTCCCTATCAAGATGTACATGGAATTCTCACATAATCATATATAAAAGAAAAAAAAAATTAACACATCACTTATTTGATTAGTTAACTTGTTCGACTATGAGAACCATAGTTGCAAAAGAATGATCCTCTCAACCAATGGGAACTAGTTTCCACAACTAGATTGAGCCATTCTAACATCGATATAGTTCTCTAACAAACACCATACCAGGTCTAGTATAAGATTCCTCTTGGTAGTGTCTTGCGTATTCATCCAATAGCATCATCTCCTGAGGAAGTTAGAGTTCAACAACTGATAGGACTACACCAATGTTTATCTCCCACTGGTATTTTTGTTTTTCAAAACTATTGTCTTTCTATCCCATAGCAATTCCAATCAAAACTACATTCATGGAATTTATCTTGAGCCAATTATCTCTGGTCTTATGGAATTTATCTCAAGCCATTTTCAATTATCTTCCTAGCATGTGAAATTCTCTTTTAGCATCTTCCCCACTGTAATATACATAACTAACTACATGCATGTTATTATTTTAGAAAAAGGAACATTTATGTACATCGTGCATTCATACATGACCCTCAACATGGGTTCCACAATCTATAAAGTAAAATTGATAGGATTGATTATTAACATTTGATATCATATCTTAGATCATATAGGTTTTATTCATTTAAAAGTTTCACATAATTAGCTACATGTAGCCAATAACATTCTTTCATATTGTAATGTTAAACATTACACCTTCACATATGTTGTTGCAATTCACATTGCAACATCTTACCTTTCACAGGTTCTTATGTTTCCATTTAGCTACCCCTTCTTAATCCCATTAGCAACATTAGTTAATTGTTTTTAATAAAACCATACCTTCTACAAAATACTATTACACATAAGAAATTTGTTGATAGATTCTGAATTCATTTTGCATGCATCAATGTTCTCAATAATTCAACATGTAGAAAGTTATTGATTCTGTTACTTTTCATTAACCACTTTCATGCATCAAATGTAAGCATAATAGATAAGAATACATTTTCTAGATTCTACATCCAAGGAGATTTAAAACAAAGCTTTCATAAAGTTGTTTTACAAAATAACAATTAAGGGAACAATAATTTAATCATTAACATTACCATATATTCTAACTCATGCAACATATCATTTCATTTATGCATATGCATTTAATCAACAATCATTAATGCATAATATCTAACATCACCATCGAATCATCAATTCGTAAGGTTGTGACGCTTAAAAAAACAAGGTAATCAACATCATCTGATTACTTATCATCATTAAGTTGATGGGACCATCAAATCATTCGCCTTGATGACACTACTATATCATAATCCATTTTCTTTATCACCTTCAAGAACTTATAGTCACGCGTATGCCTGGTTAGACTAGTATTCGCTTTTGCAATAATTGGAGTTTTCTTTACATTTGCATAAAAGCTTAAACATAGATATATTCATTCAAAGGCACTGATTTATCATCAATGTGTAAGAGTGAATAACTATTAGGGTAACAATCCAAACATTCTCAATTTCCATAGCGTATCATTTCTAATGGACCAACAGATGAAGTAGTTACCATAATTACTTGTTTACAACTTGCAGTAAGCTTTGATCAAACTAGTTCATGGATATAAGTTTTAATACTTATTCATGCAATACTATCTAATCAATTCTTCCAGAAATCATGATAGGACTCAATCATTTTTTATCCACTACAGTCAGTGTTTATCTTTACCATCTAAAGTGGCTCTTTCAATGTCTTTTAAACACTCTATTGTCATTTTGAAGGATAACCCTCATCTTTTGTTTCACGCAAAACACTATATGCATTCATTCTTTATATCAGGTGCATTATAACTTTAGTCATATTCATTAACTGTATCATTAATCTTGTCATATATACAAAGGTTGGCAGTCTATTCTCACTTTCATTGGTGAGTGCTTAGGATTTTTCACAGATGAAAAAGAGGTTTTATTGTTTATTGTCCTCATCAAGAATAAAATTTCATGAGCATAGTTTTACATAAGACTTTATTACTTACTATTCTTCAATGTGGTTGTAAACGTGAAACATGCATCTCATGTCATAAGTAGTCTACTGCATCTATCATTATATAGTTTATTAGGATCATACCTGAGTTGATGCCCACTAGTATCATACTTTCTACTTCCTTTCTACTTACTGATTCCCAAAAGGCATAAGTGTTGCAACCTTCAGCTTGTATGCCACTTGTAACATCCCCAGTAAACCTTGCATCATAACACATAGGATTAGAAAAATTTTACACAATTTACACATATGTATCTTTCCAAATTACTTATTCCATTTTCCTTTACTGAATATTAGATAGAATATTCATCATTAAATAAAGTAATATTTAGTAAAGGAATTAGAGGTTACATAACATAAAATCCACTAGTATAGCATATTATCATAAGCATCCTAATGTAACTTTGCATCATTTCCATGATTCTTTCAACCAAGTTAGTTAATCACATACTTGGTAATGTAAATTACACATTAGACAAGGAATCAACATTATCAAAATGGCACCATAGGCAATCACATCATTTCACATCGATATACCCTAGATACCTCATAGGGTGAAAACCAATAAAATTTTAATTTTATGATTAAATTCTCATGAGGGTATTCACTCGTCACTCAATGGATTGTAAGGGAATCCATCCCTTAAACATTGTTAAAAAATATTATACAGAAATATAATTTAAGTACAACATGTCTAGCTAGAAGCTATTACAATCATCATCGTATAATTTACCCACAAATTCGAAATCTTTATGTCTTTATGGTTTGGTTTCTCCCATCAGTGGGTAATCCTCCAGCTGGTACTCCTTAATATGGATGGACCATTAGTTCTTTTTCTACTGCAATGTTAAATATAATCTATGCTTTGGATACGTAGCCATCATTTCCTTCCATTGTTTTCGTCAACAAAATTTTATATCATTATTAAAAGGTATAAATCAACAAATAATCAATCTTTATTAATGATTCTACAACATTTATTCATGTGCATAGATTAAAAATAAACAAAATATCATTACATGCTTACTCTAAAAAAACTACACATGCATTAATTATACACATATAACTATCAAAGCATTTCTATAAAAATATACCACATTAATTACTATTCCCCTCATACAAGCTCACATTCTTTTGCAAAGGAAAACCAATACAATTATCCATATTATTTTAAAGAATACTAGCATCCTAGCTTTCATCTTCTTCCACATATTTATATAAACTTATTGAAAAGAACAACCATTGCTTGTTTTCTTTGCTTGCATCTACAAACTCTGTATCCAGAGGAACCCATCCCATCAGCCAATATCATGTGAACACTTCTTACCTTTAATGAGAATACACATTCTCCTATTAAAAATCATTCTTTCCAAGAAGTCAAATGTTCTATGCATGCAATACATATTTTTTCTTTTCAATAAGTCAAACATAGTAGCTATTCTTCCTATGTATATAATTATATAAACTTTATTCAAATAACCTATCCCATCGGCTATTAGTTTTAGGTCCCTATACTAATAGTGTAACCCCTTATTGTTATTAGTACAACCCCATTTCTATATTGTTGTGCCCATGTAGTCCCATTATTCTTATTATTGTGTGTCGTAGAAGCCCACTATTGTTTTTATTGTGCCCTTACATTATTATTGTTATGTCGGCTCTGATTATATTATGAACCCTTAGACTCCTATATATAGAAAGGAAGTTGTGTCATTTGAATCATCCAAGAATTGTTCATTTGTGTAATGTAAAGGAGGTTTCCCCCTCGAAGAGGCTTATTTTGAAGGCATTTGTCTATCTTTTCTATCTTTTTGTGTGTTGGTTTCCTAACATTTGGTATCCGAGCTTTGGATTCTAGGGCTTCGCTGCTCCAAATAGGACATTGTGGCATTTTCTCTATAACGTTTTCACTATGAAGTTGCATAAGCTTAAAAAAATACCCCTTTTGAGAAGAAATTGGTCTAAACCACGGGTCTGAATTTGAGATCTTGTCTCGCTATATTTTCGGAGATATAATCTGGGGAAGTTAGGGTTTTTGGAAGCTCTAGAATTTCATCTCAAACAAGTCATCATTGAATTGTCTGTATAATATTTTTTCTACACAAGTTTAGACTCTTCAATTAAAACCCATTTGAAATAAAATCTTGTTGACGCTCGAGTCTGAATTTCAGATCTTGTCTCGCTATGATTGCAGAGATATAATCTGAGGAAGTTAGGGTTTTGCAGACTCCCGAATTACATTCTAAATAGGTGACCTTGGGAAGATCATCATAACTTTCTCTCTGAGCATCCGATTGAAATTTTGTAAGAAGTTTCAGAAAGAGGACAGACTGTAGTTTTCTGTGTATATTTTTTAGATCCTAAGGTTGGAATAGTGACACGTGGAACTTCATACAAGTGCGCTCTATTGAACCAGTCTATAATCAGGTGATCGTGGGAGATTTGACATAACTCTTCCTTGCAGAATCCAATCTTGATCAGACTTGTGGGGTTATAAAGAGAATGGAGAGGGATACGGTAGGACGTAATTTTAGAACTTGAAGATCTGAAATTACAGAGTTCCAATCATTTCAAGATCAAGCTCCTAAAATCAAGAAAAGATGATATGAGGAATTTTGATGGCAACGATATGGTAAATTGGATACTACAGATTGGAGCAATATATTGATCTACATGAGGTGAAAATATTACAAAAGGTACGTATTGCATCTTCATATTTAGAACTAGATCAATTTTTATGGTATAAAGGACTTTGTTCTCGTAAACCACTTGTTACACAGTCAATTTTCACAGAGGAAATGATAGCACATTATCAGGATACATAGAGGAACACATTCTTTAGCCAACTGATAAATCTCAAAAAAAAGTTTTCAATGGTAGAGAACATTGAGGACTTTAAAAAATTGAATATAAGGGAAAATGATATTCCAGACAAGCAGAGGATTGATGTCTCCATAGGGACGTTAAAGGAAAACATTCAACATGAGCTTCATCTTTGGGAACCTGATTCATTGGAGAAGGCGTTCAAGTTGGCAAGAAAAGTGGAAAGCAAACTTATGGCAACAAGGAAGCCTACCCCTCACAACTATAAAGATGGAAGTGTTATTTTTCCTAGCCTTCCACAACCTACAAGGTTGACACCACAACAATTGGATGAAAAAAGACCAAAAGGGCTTTGTTAAAATTGTGATAACAAATACATTAAAGGTCATAAGTGTGTTGAGAAGAAATTATTTTACATAAATTGTGAAGAGGAGGAAGAAAAGGATCAAGAAACATCAAAAGGAGAGGTTATACACTAGGAACCAACCCTAGAGAAACAAGAAATGAATCCGACCATATCTTGTAAAGCATTGGAAAGAATTACCACTCCTCAAATTCTCAAGATAGGAGGACTGTAGGTTTTAACCCATAAAGAAATTACCTACATACGAATTCTAAAACATAGAAAATAAACAATACGAGAGCATAACACATAAAACACGTATACACAGAGAATTTCCCCTAGATCCCAAAACCGGACTACCAGCTTGATTTTTCATTATATTCCTTTCAATGTTATAATACATATTTATACATGCCGAAGCATCCAATACAATGGACCGAAAACCATTGCGTCCAAAAGCATGTGTGAAAATCATGCACAAAACCATAGGTGGGTCTGCCTATCCTAACATAGGGTCCAAAACAAAAATTTACCGGGGCGGTGCATCGGACCCTATAAATTGGGGTTGCGAGTACACTTCAAACCCCTTGTGACCCCCCCCCCCCCCCGCTACATAAACGGTGCAATAAAGGGGGGCTTCACCCCCCCTCTAACACCCCGGTTAACTACGTGGGCTAGTCGTGGAAAGAAGATAACACAACCCAACATTCTCTCACTTGTTGTCTTCTTTCCACAGGGGGCCACATGAGAGCTTAGCCATTTTTCTAGCCCTGAAATGCCCATTGTCTCTCTACACCAAGAGAACTTCTCAGAGCTCACAAATTTTGTCAATGCATCTGCAGTATTCTTCAAAGTGTCCACCTTTGCCACAAACACCTTTTTGTCTTCTATCATATCCCTCACAAGGTGATACTGAACATCAATGTGCTTTGTCTTTGAATGATATGTGGGATTCTTTGCCAAGAAAATTACACTTTGGCTGTCACAGTCTATCCTTATAGCTCCCTGTACTAACCCCATACTTGAACACAATCTCTACAACCACACTGCTTCCTTGCTTGCATGAGTGGCTACCATGTATTCTGCCTCTGTAGTTGATAGTGCCACTACAGATTGTTTCTTACTCATCCAACTAACTACACCTCCAAATAGGTTAAGCACATACCCACTTGTATATCTTCTCTGATCCAGATCTCCAGCCCAGTCTGCATCAACAAAGCCATGAATATCCAACATTCTATCCAATCCTGATATTCCTTGGTAGCACAAACCATAATCACTAGTGCCATGCAAATACCTAAAAACCCACTTCCTTGCTGTCCACTGCTCCTTCCCTGTTTTTTACATAAACCTGCTCAATACTCCCACTGCATGTGCAATGTTTGGTCTAGTACAGACCATTGCATGCATCAGGTTACCAACTGCACTTGAAAATGGAACATGGGACATGTCCTCTTCCTCTTCTTGTGTCTTGGGACACTATTCAGCAGATAACCTCACACCTACAGGAATAGGAACCTTCACCACTTTACTATCCTGCATATTAAACCTCTGCAGTATTGTCTCGACATACTTCCTCTGGTTTAACAAGAGCTTCCTCTTTGCCCGATCTATTTTAATTTCCATGCCCAAAATATAGTTTGCAGCACTAAGATCTTTCATGTCTAATTTGGAGGACAATTGGGTCTTGAAATCTTGGACAATTTCTTTGTCATTTCCATCCAGCAACATATCATCCACATACAAGACCAGATAAATAACATGGTCACCAATTAATTTAAAATACACACAGTGATTTCCTTTGCTTCTGGTGAAGCCAAGTCCTCGTATAAATGTATCAAATTTCTAATACCACATCCTTGGTGACTGTTTTAACCCATACAGAGAGTTCTTTAACTTGCATGCCAGTTCTTTCTTACCCTTCATCGCAAAGCCTTCAGGTTGCTTCATGTATATTTCCTCTTCTAGATCCCCGTGAAGAAATATTGTCTTCACATCCATCTATTCTACCTCAAAATCAAAAGTAGCAACAATAGATAAAAGTAATCTAATAGAAGTTACCTTGGCAATAGGAGAAAAAATATAACCAAAATCAATTCCTAGCACCTGGGAATAACCTTTTGCTACCAACCGAGCTTTGTATTTCTCCACCTTTCCTTCTGCATTTGTCTTCTTCTTGAACACCTATTTGCTTCCAATGGGTTTCCTTCTAACCGGAAACTCCACCAGATCCCAAGCCTCATTTTTGTGCAAAGATGTCATTTCATCAACCATGGCCTCTTTCCAGAGTTTGCCATCCTCTGAATCTACTGCTTCCTTCATAGTTCTGGGATCATCATCAGTAGTAGATAAAGAAAAATTTGAACAGAAAGTAGATGGACTATATCTTTCTATCTACCTTCGTTCTCGAACTGATCTTCTCACACCCAGAGTTTGTGGCTCTTCATCTTCTGATTCCTCCTCTCTTGTAGAGTATGATTCTTCGTCCTTAACCTAAATTTCTATCTTCTCAGGTTCCTTTGGTTGGACTTCATGTTTAATAACATCTTTCACCTCTCTGAACACCACATCTCGGCTGTACACAACATTCCGTGTGACTGGGTTCCAAAGCTTATACCCCTTTAAACCATCCTTATACCCAATAAAGATGCACTTTTTAGATTTACTATCCAACTTGGTTCATTTCTCCTTTAGAACATGTACATATGCATCACATCTAAATACCTTAGATGTGAAAGAGAGGGTTTCTTACCAGTCCATACCTCTTGTGGAGTCTTATCCTCCAATGTTGATGAAGGTGACCTATTGACCAAATTACATGCAACATCCACTGCCTCTGCCTAGAATTCCTGTCCTAACCTGACACCACTGAGCATGCTTCTTGCCCTTTCCATCAATGTCTTATTAATTCTTTCTGCAACTCCATTTTGCTGAGGTGTATATGGAGTATTCCTTTTTCATGCTATACCACACTTCTTACAAAATTCTTTAAATTCCTTGCTGCAAAACTCTCCACCATTATCTGTCCTTGGCACCTTTATCTTCTTCTCTGTTTGATTTTCCATGAGAACCTTAAATTCTTTAAACCTGTCAAAGGCTTCAGATTTCTTCTTAAGGAAATATATCCATGTATTCCTTGAGAAGTCATCTATAAATGATGCATAGTACACAGACTTACCCAGTGATGGAACCTTCACAGGTCCAAACACATCACTATGCACAAGTTCTAATATCTATTTTGCCATCTTACTACCACAGGGGAAACTCACTCGATTCTACTTCCCATATACACAATTTACATAGAAATCAAAATCCAGAGAGCTATTACTCATACCTTCTACCATACCTTTACCATGAAGTATTCGAAGGCCCTTCTCTCCAATATGTCCAAGCCTTTAATACCACAACATGGTCTTCTCTCCAGAGACAACTAGATTTTCTGCTCCACTTTCAGGAACCACAGAACTGTTGCACCCATCAACAAAAGTGCTACCTTGCAGCCTGTACAAAGTTCCAATCCGAACTCCCGGCATCAATACCAGTGCTCCCTAGACCATCTTGCAGGTATCTTTCTCAAACACTGTCTTTATACCTGCATCATCCAGCTTGCTTACAGAAATTAGATTTCTAGCCAATGCAAGAATATGTAGAACACCCAGAAGTGTTCTAACCCTTCCACCTTGCAACTTCAACTTTACTTTTCCGCGACCAATGATTCTAGCCTTCCTATCATCCCTCAAGAAGACGTCACCACCATCGTATTTCTCATACTCAAAGAAACACTTTCTATGGGGAGTGAAGTGAAAGGATGCACTTGAGTCAATCAACCATGCCTCATGATCTACATGTGTACTTGAAGAAGCCAGGTACACATCCCCACCTTCATCTATGGTGGTTTTTACCTCTACAGAAGGAGCATCATTACATCCCTTTCCTTTATCAGGAGCTTTAGATTTACAGTCCCTTTTGAAGTGCCCTTCCTTTTCGCATTTCCAGCACACCACCTTTACAGGTTTTCTTAGAGATTTAGATCTCCCTCTAGATTTGGATCTCCCACTTGATGACTTATTTTTGTTTCTATTCTGGGACCATCCTCATACAGACAAGGCATCACCATTCTAGCTCTCCATATTTTTCCATCTCATCTCCTCCATCAGCAAGGCTGAGACTATTTCATCAAACTGTAAGGCAATTACATTGCTACCTATTGCAATAACCAGACTATCCGACGAATCTGGTCGAGAACACAACAAAATGATGCACTTATCTTCATCCAAAATTTTAATATCAACAGATGCTAACTGACTTACCACAGTATTAAATGCGTTCATATGCTCTGTCACCAAGTCTCCTTCTTTCATCCTCAAGTTATACAACTTTTTCTGCAAGAACAGTTTATTCACCAGAGACTTAGATTGGTACAAAGTCTCTAACTTGTCCCAAAAAGCCTTCACCGTAGCTTCCCTTGATACATTCAGCAATACTGAATCTGAGACACATAATCGTATTGTACTTTTTACCTTCCGATCCAACTTATCCCATTCTTCATCAGAAACTCCCGTTGGCTTAGTACCCAAATCTACCACGATCCATTGATCTTTATCCATCAATAGATCCTCCATATTGAGTTTCCACAACTCAAAACTCTGACCATTAAATTTCTAGATCTCTATCTTTCCACTACTTGCCATCTTCTTTTACCACCAGAATCGATCTCTCAAATCTCCCACTGAATAGGGTCTACCACAGGCCTGAGCGAAACCCCTCAGCAAGAAACACATCTCCTTGAAGCCAAAATAGTTTTGATACCAAATGTAGGTTTTAATCCTGTACAGAAATTACGTGCATACGAATTCTAAAACACAGAAAATAAACAATGCGAGAGCATAAAACACATATACACAGATATTTTCCTCTAGATCCAAAAACAGGGACTACCAGCTTGATTTTTCATTATGCTCCTTTCAATGTTATAATACATATTTATACAAGCCAAAGCATCTAATACCATGTACCGAATACCATAGCGTCCAAAAACATGTGTGAAAATCATGCACAAAACCATAGGTGGGTTCGACCATCCTAACATAGGGTCCAAAACCAAAATTTTCTGAGGTGTTGCCCCAGACCCTATAAATTGGGGTTACTGGTACACCTCAAACCCCGTGTGAACCCCCCCCCCCCCCCCAACTACACAATCAGCACAACGAATGGGGGCTTCGCCCCCCCCTCTAACCCCCTAGTTAACTATGTGGGCTAGTCGTGGAAAGAATATAAAACAACCCAACAAGGACATATCAAGAAGAAAAAGGTTCAAGAAGTGAAAGATCACATCAAGAAAGAAGAAATGAATCCAACCATATCTTGTAATGCATTGGGTAGAATTACCACTCCTCAAACTATCAAGTTAGAAGGACATATCAAGAAGAAAAATGTTCAAGAAGTGAAAGATCACATCGAGCATCAAGAAATGAATCCGACCATATCTTGTAATGCATTGGAAGAAATTACCACTCCTAAGACTCTCAAGATAGAAGGACATATCAAGAAGAAAAATACTCAAGCAGTGAAAGATCACATTGAGCATCAACAACAAGTTCTCCAACTTTTAAAGGATAACACTGCTTTGGTGCAGAATTGAATGAAACAATAAGGAGATCAAGATCACAGTGAAAGAAGTTTTGATGTAGGCGATTGGATATTTTTATGGCTACATCTCAAGCAAACTATTTATGAAAAGGAAATGTTGGCAATACTGCATGCACTTAAGAAATGGCGACCTTACCTAATGGGAAGACATTTCAATCTAAAATTGGATCACGATAGCCTTAAATACTTTTTAGAACACAGACTATATTTAGAAGAATGGAAAAGATGGGTCACAAATATGTTGGGTTGTGAATTTGAAATCATCTACAAAAAAGGGAAGAAAATTGTTCTCGCAGATGCACTCTCAAGAAAGGATGAGGATGTGGAAGCATTGTTTTGTGTTATATCTATTATCCAACCAGAATGGATAAACAAAGCAAGGGATGAATGGAAGAAGGATGAAGAAGTGTGGCCACTCATTAGAATGTTGCAGAAGATCCCAATTCAAACAATATTGCCAGAACTTGACGAGAAAGGAAAAATCATATTGGAACATGGAGTAGTCATAGAAACAAGAACCCAACAACTATGAAATCGATCACCTTCAGAGTATCTGATCAAGTGGAAGAACTTACCCACTGAAGATTCCACATGGGAGGACAAGAATTTTATATAGAAACATAAAGAACTACTCAAGCATTGAGGACAACACTTTTTGAAGGAGAGGGGCATGTTAGGTCCCTATACTACTAGTGTAACCCCTTATTGTCATTAGTACAACCCCCTTACTATATTTTTGTGCCCATGGAGTCCCCATATTCTTATTATTGTGCCTTGTAGAAGCCCAATATTGTTATTATTGTGCCCTTACATTATTATTGTTATGTAGGCTTTGATTATATTATGACCCCTTAGACTCCTATATATAGAAAGGAGGTATCGTCATTTGAATCATCCAAGAATTGTTTATTTTTCTAATGTAAAGGATGATTCCCCTCGAAGAGGCTTATTTTGAAGGCATTTATCTATCTTTTCTATCTTTTTGTGAGCTGGCTCCCTACCAATTTGTTTTGGTGCATGTAAATACCTAAAAGAAATCTAACACAATAGTTTTTGTTCCTTATTGTAATTATGGCTAATGTGTTTTCCTTGGTGGAAAACGACTTGATAAAGATGTTGACATTACGATAACATGATGATTATGCATTTTGGAACAAATGATACAAAATTAATGAATATAGAAATGATAGATTAGAGATAGGTGGATGTTGAATATAAGTTTTAGGAAAGTATACACGGAACCTATCCAGAAAGGTCACATACATACATGGGCTTTGTGAAGAAATGTCACATACAAAACCCACACCATGGTAACTTGAATATCGGTAGTCTTTACTATGGTATTGGCCCATAGTAATGAGTGCAGAAACAATTATTTGATCTCGTGAAACATTATCAATGACATTATTAATGGAATCACCTAAGATATTGGCTAATGCTAAAGTTGTAAAAGGAGATGGAGATCGAAGTGTTAAGTGTGCAGTTATTGTGTTGTCTGTGAATTATTTGATCTGAAACAGGTGTGCAACAAGGAGAAAGGAGAAGACTAAAATCTGAAAGATTTGAAATATGTTGACATGTATGCTTAATTGATTTACTTGTTGTAAATGTCTAATATTGATGAAATTGTGATGTTATGACCTAAACCATTTATCCAAAATCTTGTGGCATTCATAGTCATGTTTGTGGAAAGTGAAATTGTGTTTGCAGTGAAAGTTTTCATATCTATATGCAGGTATGGTTGGGCATAGTCGTGTACATACACAAATCCACCTTTGAAGCGTCACGTATATATTCTGTAAAATAATTTTTCAGTATGTGCAAATTTGTAGGTGGGTGTTGTGCATGGTAAGCTTGTACATACACTGATATTATTTATGAAGGTAGCATACATAAACCAAGATTTGATATGTTAATAGATTTTTATATATCTAATGGTTGATGTTTATAGTTGATGATTGGTTTACTTTCTACTATTTTTTGTTGATGTCTTTCTTATGATTGAAGTGACTTGGTTGAATTGTTTAAGTTTAATGGCACAAAAGAGTGTGATTTGTAATTGGTTCAAAAATCTGTGATTGATTCTATGATCTGTAGTTCATGAAATGGTCTATGGGTGAGTCAGTGATTAATGATTTCATTGTTCAGTATTGTAATAACTGTACGTAGGTATTATACAAAGAAGTCGTGTATATATTCATATTTTATTTAGTACAATTACATACACAATTTGATACTTAATATTGTTTCTAGTTCGGTTTTGCATTCAGTGTCTTGATGCTTCAGAATTTCAGTCGATTTGCAGTGTGACAGTGTCTCAAATTCAGTGCTTCTATTTGTTTGGGTTTGTGGTTGATATGGGTCCAGTTTGAAAATTTTATGAAAGGTGGCCTACAGGTTGGTTTGATGTTTTTTTTTTTACGGGTGGATTTATTTTGAAACATTCTAAAAAATGGTCCACAAGGAACTGAGGGTAGTAGTATTTAGAAAGGGGTTTGTAGCTCCCTTCCAGTAGACGTTGGAGAATGAGAGAAGGTTGTAGCCTTCTATAGTTGGGTTCCTATGTACTCGTTAGGGTTTGCACCCATACAAGATTTTAATAAGCTTTCTTTTATGAGAAAAGAAGAAGATAGAGATGACAACAATGTTCCTTTTCTCCAACATTCTGTTTTCACCTAAAATCTTGGTGTTCATATGTGTAGATATGTTTGTTGTGTGTTTATGACCTATCTACTCTTTAGTGTTGCTTAATGAATGAATAATGAAGTAATGGTGCACTCATTAAATATGAGAAGTTAATGAAATTAATGATAAATTAGTTATCTGGATATATGCGGGTAGCATGAATCATAATCACGTATATACACTTCTTTCCTTAATGATAGTAGAATACATAAATTAGAATAAGAAATTAAATAATTGAAGTCTATAAAGTACTGATTCACTGCCCCCACCAAATATTTTTCCTAACAACTGGTATCAGAGCAGATCCCTTAGAAGAAGCTTGATCACTTCAAGGGAGATCCATCAAGATGAGAAATCAAGAGGGATTATATTTTGTCTAGCCGCCCTTGTTTAATGGAACTAACTTGGCTTTCTAGAAAGTGAGGATGAGAGCATATTTGCAGTCACTTGGAGCTGATGTTGGGGAAATCATTGAAGGAGGCTATCAGTATCCATCCTCCATCCCCATAGATGATGTATAGAAGAACCAATATGAGACCAATGCCAAGGCAGTCAATACACTATTAGGAACCTTAGGAGAAGAAAAATTTGTGAAAGTTATGTAGTTGAATACCACAAAATATATATGGGACAACATTTTCCAGAGCTATGAAAGTGACACTAAGGTAAAAAGCATTAAACTTCAAACGTTTAGAATTAAATATGAGAATCTTAGAATGCATAATGATGAAAGTATTGCAAATTTTTTCCTTAGGGTAGATGGGATCATTAAATGAATGAGAAATCTAGGTGATGAAGTAAAATATTCAATCGATTTTGTGAAAATTCTAAGATCTCTAATCCCAAAGTTCGATTACAAAGTCTCTTGCATTGAAGAAGTGGAGGATTTGAAGAACCTCACTATTGAACAGATCCATGGGATATTAATGACTTATGAAATGAGAAAAGGGGGTCTATTAGATATCAGAGAAGTAACATTCAAAGCTACACCTAAAAGAAAGGAAAAGGAGGAGGTTAAGGAAAAAAATTATATTTTAGATGAAGAAGAAGTGAATTTCGTAAAGAAACTCCAAGTAGGAAATATAAAGTTTAGAGGTAAGGTTCCTTTCAAATGTTTTTCCTGCAGAAGAGTTGGTCACTATGTTGCTAAATGTCCTTATAAATAAAATCATGAGAAAGGGAAGAATTCTTCAAAATGGAATTTTGGAGGAAGGTTTGATAACAAGAAAAAAGTTTATACACATGAAGATAGTGAATATTCTTCGAATAATTAGGATGTTGAATCTGATCAAGATTATCAATTTCTTATTTCCTTTGAAGAAAAATGTGTAGATGGATCTGAGGATTTTTTTATGGATGCTCCAGAAGAAAAAGACACTCTTATTAAAGAAATAACTCAGCTAAAAATTCATCGAGAAGAAGTAAATTACTTGAAAATTTTTTGAAGCAACAATTCCTAGAAAAGGAAAGGCACAGTCAAAGTTTAGAACTTGAAATATTGGGTCTAAGAAAGGAACTTGAGAAAAAAAGGCTCTAAATATTATATTTTCTAAACGATCTTAGACTTTAGAAGAAATCATCAAAGTGTAGCACTCGCATCTAATTAAGACATGTCTTGGATACAATTCAAATGGGGAATCATAAAAAAGAATAAAATATTGTGAAACAAGTACAAGAAGCTATCTCAATGTAGTAAAAGGAAGTAGTGATCAGAATTCCATCTCTCTGCAAAAGAATGAAGAATCAAATATCTCTCAAGTAAAAAAATCTTACCACAATCAAAGGGGAAGCTACTAAAGAATGTATTATAGTCCCACTTACTTCTACTTCAATGGTGAATGCTTCACTTGTCATAATATTTGTCATAAAGTTGTTGAGTGTGTCTCTTATAAAACTTTTATGACTAGAGAAGAAAGAAAAGAAAAGAATGAGATGACGGGAAGGAAATATTCTAATAATTTTTTCTCACCTCTTCAAGATCATGAAATTGAATGTTCTCTTTGCAATAAGTTTGGTCCTAAAGAAATTTAATGCAAAAGAAAAATGGGACCATCCTAACAACATGAATAAAAGATAATAACACCCAATGTATAGGGAAAGAAAACCACTGACTCTGAAAATTGTTGTCTGGCTTTCTATGTAGGAGATCAAGAAAATATATGGTACATTTACAACAAATTTTCAAAGCATTTGAATGGTGAAAAAGATAATTTTATGTGTTTTAATTAAATAAATAAAGAAAAGAATGAAACCTTTTGTAATAACTCACCTGCTACTATCAAAGAGAAAGGAACTGCATTATTAATGAAAAAGGTAAAAGAAGGAAATGTTTTATTGGTTGATGGATTAAGACATGACTTGTTGAGTGTTAGTAAAATGTGTGACCAAGGGCATGAAGTTGTTCTTACATAAAAGAATTGTGTGGTAAGAAATTTGGATACAAGTAAGATCATAATAAAGGAAACATGAACTCCACACAATGTCTATGTCTTGGAAGGCAGCCACGAACACTGTTACTTAAGAAAAATTGAAGAAAGTTATCTTTCGTAAAAAAGTTTGGGACACCTTAGCTCTTATCGATTGTATATATCAAGTAGAATGGGAGTAGTTTGTGACTTTCCCAACATCTCTCCACCTGAAAATAACATTTCCAAATCATGCCAATTTGGTAAGAAAGCCATAGTTCATTTTAATGCTAAAGAAGTTACTTCAAGTAAGCCACTTGATATTATTCATACTGATTTATGTGGTACTATGAGAAAGAAGTCTCCTCGTGGTGAAAAATACTTCATATTATTCAATGATGATTTTATAACAATGTGTTGGATTGGACTACTAAAATATAAAGATGAAGCATTCGATAAATTTAAATTATTTAAGGCTTTGGTAGCAAATGAGTTAGATTTGAAAATCAAATGTCTTAGGTATGATATATGAGGATATTTTATATCAAATGAGTTTTTAAATTTCTGTGAACAACATTGCATTGAAAGATAGTTTTCTATAGCTAAGACTCATCAAGAAAATGGAGTAGTAGAAAGAATGAACAAAACAATTAAACAAATGGTGTGTGTGATGCTTGATGAATCAGGAACTCCGCATACGTTCTCAGGGGAAGGACCACATACAACAATGAATATTATTAACAAAGCTCATCTGCGAGTAAACAATGATAAAACTCCATACAAACTATGGTTTGGTAATCCTGCAACTATCAAACACTATAGAATTTTTTGAAGCAAATGTTACATAAAGAACAATGATGACAAGCTTGGAAAATTTGACTGTAGATTTGACGAAGGAATCCTTCTTAGATACTCTTCTAAAATAAAGGGATATAAATGCTATAATAAAAGGATTCAAAATATTGTTAAATGCATAGATGTTGCAATTGATGAAGCATCCATAGGTACCAAAAAGGAAGAAACAACAAATGACGAACCTCTCCCTACTACAAGATAAAGGTTGTAGAAGAAGGAAATAGATAAGTGGCACAAGAAAGAAATACATATACATAAGAAAAGACTCCTTTAAGGTATGTCCAGAAAAATCATCCTAAATCTTAAATTATAGGTGAAAAGGATGCAGGAATGCAAACTAGAAGGACTCTTGCTAGAAGTTCTAGCTACCTAGCCTTACTATCCACAATTGAACCTAAAAATTTGAATCATGCAAGAAAAGATGAATATTGGGTTAAGGCAATAAATGAAGAAGTTGATCAAATATAAAATAATCATAGATGGGAATTAGTACCAATGCCTAATGATACAAATTTTATTGGGACAAAATGGGTGTTCAAAACAAACTTAATAAAAATGGAGTAGTAATTTGAAACAAAGAAAGAATTATATGCAAAGGATATTCTCAACATAAAGGGATATACTTTGAAGAAACATTTACACTTGTAGCTAGAATTGAGGCCATAAGAGTGTTTCTTTCATTTTCAAGTTTTCTTAAATTTGATGTTTATCAAATGGACGTCAAATATGCATCCTTTTTATATGGAATTTTGCATCTACAGATAAATAAAATTTCCCTAGGTGGGTAGCTACACCTAGAACAATAAATTTAAAGAGATTAAACTTGTTCTATAGAAGATAAATAAGACAAGGGACCTACTTGTTATCTTTCACTTTCCCTTTGTCTCCTTTGTATGGCTCCTGTAGCTCCTTCTCGAACTTAATCCGCTCGACAAGTACCTGCAATCATAAACAAAGGACAAAAACCAATCAACACAAGAGATCTATCTACTATAAGAAAATGGAATCGAAACCATTTTCACATATAATCATCACACATAAAGAGAAGAATATGGGAAAAGGTGTAAACAACTTTATTAATTAGAAGGAAGAATTACAACCATGAAGTTCGATCCAGTGTCACTCCTCTAGCTTGGTTCCAACCAACACCACATCAGAGGCACAACACTCTGGTAGCATAACAATACTTGCTTACAATCTCAAACCTCAAACCAATAGTATCTCCTTACAAATTCTCAAATTCCAGCCACTGATCACTTAGATGAGTACTCAATTTATAGGAAAATGGAGGAGGTTTGGTCATAAAAGATGCTATTTAATGGCCTTCCAAACTTAGAGTTAGTTTCAATGGAGGAAGGGATGAGAGCTTATGAGGTTACTTAACTCATTCCCTATCCAATTTCAAGCTCATAGGAGATGATAAGTGTGGGAATATTCTAGGAGGCTCTAGAAGATAAGAATATTCCCAGAGCCCTATGTGGATTTTGCTCAATCTCATTGAGCGCAAGTCAAAGTGGGCCTAAATGCTCTGGAAACCACCCTAACATGGGCCTACCTGCACTGTAGTGCTCTTACGCCTAACCAAAGTTGCGTTGGTCCCTCAAGGAGGCATTTTAGAGGGCTTCAGGCAAAGAAACTCTCAGGGAAGGAGGCATTCAAAGTGTTGACTTGTCTAGGGCATATGGCAACTGAATTAGGGTTTCCTGAGCCCCAATAGTACTAATATCAATGATGGGATTGATATTCCCAAATGGATATGTAACAGCTACCCCCTAAAGCATGAAGTCGAAAATGATAATGTCGAGTGATATGCTTTAAGATGTGATGAGGAGGTTCCGAAGCGGATGGTGACCTGCATCAATTACAATACATAATATCATGATATTTTTATTTTTTATCATGAATTGCTGAGGGAATGCATACCCATCCTCATCATATAAAAATTCATTATAAGCACATAGATAGTTGTCTACATATATAGACCCATGATGGGATGACCATCAGTGTAAAACCATCCTACAGATGATTTGGTACTTTCTTGAAATCGTAGGTCGGATGGATGAAACTAGACCTGAGGTCTTCTATCTCATTCAATAGTTTGCTCAAGTATGAGTCTAACCATGTGAATATTTGATATGAAGTCGAACATGGAAAGACACCATCTGATTATCAGCTAATGATGTAAGTCGTTAATAGACGTGAGAGAAATCACCGATAATGATAATGATCCTCAAGGTACTGCAGTACATTTTGCATGGTGTGAATGGATGTTTTGATGTTGAACACCATACAAAGTCTTTCGGTCGAAGGCTAGTGATGTCAACCTATCGTCAGAAGTGAGAAACATGACATTGATGTATGCAAGCGTCAAGGTACTGAAAGTGTGTTTCTAAGTCAACTTCTTGGATAATGTGCTGATGTTGACAAGAAGCGACTCATCGCAAGTGGGCCTTGATGTATCCCACATCAACGACACAAAACGAGTGTAATTATTTTTGGAGACAAAATGTGACTGATGACACAAGGTTTGGAATGGCAGTCATGAAAATGAAGGTTTATGAGTATTGCAAAGGATGAATTTAACTGAGTGACTTCTCTTGAACATGTCGGCGACACTAAATGAATTGGTAGAATTGACCCAAAATGAAAGTAATGGATGGTATGATAGACCAATGTATTATGACCATCAAGGAGATAACCCAACCCATAGTCAGAGTGATGAAGTGAAAGTGTCATGTTCAAGAGTGACCTACTGTCATAAAGTGGTTTACCCCTTTTCCAATTTTCCCCAGTCATTGCTGACCAGTACCTTTTTATTTTTATCAATCTTGAGGAGGATAACATATGCTTGTTGTATAATTCCACCGTTCAGGTGAATCCATCGCTATGTGATGTTTTAATGAGTCCAGTGAAGGTGAAACTCGGTCTTGTCATGATGGACAAGTTTGTCGCTATTTGATGTTTTAACGAGTTTAACGATAATGATAACTTGGTCATTTTCATGTTTAGAGATTTTGAAAAGGGACAAAAGGAAAAATCCATGAGTTCTTTTTTGTAAATTTGTCTCTCAAGTTCAAAAGGCGTAAAAAATTATGAGAGAGATCCTATTGACCATGTTCGATCAACGTATTCCTTTTTCGTAAATAATATGTCTCAGTCCGAAAAAGGGTTAAACTTATACTGAGTAGATGTCATTTCCAATCCATCAACGAGCTGAAAAGGACAAGCACTCGACAATCTTTTCATATTTTGAGAGTCTGAAAAGAGCTTAAAGAGGACTCCAAGGGGGTTCCTTTTTTTATGTTTAATAGAGCTCGAAAAAGAGATAAAATTATTCTATGTGGTCAAAGTACAAGTCACAATTGTGCATGTCAAATTATGTAAGTTAGCCGTAAATCTATTCAAAGCAACACCAAACAGATCAAACATACCTGTTTCATTGGTGAAAATAGGTAAATACTAAAGTTTACTCATTTAACGATCATGAAATAAACATAGAACAAGAATTTACCATGTTATTTTCACCATTTGATATTTACCATTCAACTTGTGCTCTGGAGCAGTTTTTTACATCGATCTTCAACCACTGATTGTGAGATATTCTATAGATCATTTTTGTGTTGTCCAGACTGGGTAGAATATCTACCTCTCCTCTCTCTTTTCATGTCATTCTTTTACAATTTCCTACAAGGCTTCAGGGATTTTAGGGCCCTTGGGGTTAGAATATTTTTCCCTGGGATCAACGTAGCCTTCCATGTCAAAAACTGCACTGGAGAGCACCCAGATAGAATGGTATATACACTATAGTGTGCTGTCTCCTTTCTTAGGTTGCGCTGGGTGTGTTTCATAAACTTGTTTCACCTGTTTGGCCCAAAATTTCTCCATGTTTTTGCATGAAATGGATCCTAACTAAGCTTATGTTTTGATTTCACACTTTCATCAGATCAGAATGTATATTAATTGGTGGGAAAGAGAGAATTAAGAACAATACATGGTTGCCCTAAATGATCAGGGTACAGTTGAGGCCCTCAGAAACTATGTGTTCCTCAAATACTTCAGGTTGTCTGGAATGAGGCAACAATCAGAACTATTGCAGCTCCTAGTTCATGCATGGGATCTAACAGATAAGGCTTTTCACATAAGGGACAAAGTGGTCCCTTTTATGATCGATGGTCTTTAATTTCTTACAGGGTTGTCGAGACGAATGAGTGAGGGACTATGTTCGACAATTATGTCGGCTAGGTACATAGCCTAGCAATGATGGAAAGATAATCGTCAAAAATATTCGTGATTTTCCTTTGAGAACAATCCTTTTCACCATCACAAAGTTGGCAGGTAGTGTGACACTTCATCTGGAGAATAGATCATACATGCAGTATGCACTTGAGTGTCTTGAGCAAACTTTATTCAACTGGTGTGAGGCACTACTTTCTTCACTAAAAGAGTAGTTGAAAAAGGTAAAGAGAGGTAATATGAAGAACTTTAGGTATGCGTCACTCTTAACTACTTTTACCTTAGAGAGAATTCCATTGACGCAACCTCAACATGTAACATTGGGTATAGCTGGTCCTAGAGATCCACGAATGCATAGGTGGGTCGAATTGATGGCTAGACATGTTGGTCGATCATCGATTACATTTTCTACTGCATTCTTCAGTTGGCTTGATCGACAACACATTATCATCAAGGAGAATCCATACATAGGGATAGATTTTCATGGAGATCTAAAGTTGAGTTTACCAGTGGGTGCTCAATGGGGTGCTATAGGTAAAAAAAATTGGACCAAATGTTTTTACATTTTCGATGTTTCCAAGAAAAAACTAAAATCATTCTCATGCATACATATGTTGGTACTGTTAGACCTATGAGACACCAACAGAAGGTGGGTGGACCAGTGCAGAGAAATTTTGGGAGGGCACTTCTCCAGGATTTGGATTTCGCCGAGACACTGGCAGAGTTGCAGGATCATGTAGAGGGATTAACCCTTGGTATTCTGGATGTTCAGATCGAGGAGTTACCTATGAGGCTGTAGCACCATAATATTGGTGTTCCTGGTCATGGATGCAGCTATTGTTCATGATAGCTCAGGTTGTGACCTGTTATCATGAGCATCACTAGGTCTTCTTAGGATGATTCTTTCATGCATTTTGAGATTTTAGGTCAGATGACCAAACATGTCTTGGAAACAAATTTTGTAAAAACTTTTAAAACATCTATCTATTTTTACTTTCAGAGTTTTATATATGGTTATGTTCAATCCTATTCAACTAATGATGTGAATTGAAAATTTACTTTTACATGTGTCGCAAATGTTTGTTTATCACACAGTTCGCTAATGAATCAGTTAATGTGTTAAAGGTTTTGGAAATATTTCAATATTGAATGTACTCAAATTGTCTTTCCAAAATATGAACTCTAAGGAACATACAAAGAATGGTTGGGTTTCAGATAGTATAAACATTTGTTAGTTGTAGTACGATGAGTTGTGAGTCTAGCCTAATAATGATTCGGTGAATGCCAAGTGAAATGTTATCAGAGAGAAGTTCGATCTATGCACTATACTCAACGATATTGTTCATAGAACGACCAATAAAAATCCCTTGAAAACTCACTAACTCGCCACTTGGAGCGAAAATGGCCCATGCTGCAGAAGATAGGTTTTGCGTACTATGACTAGCACCATCGGCGCAACCAACAAATGGTTCCAAATATTTCGACATATGCAACAAATGCAAAGAGCATTACTTAACCACATAAAAAATCTAAAAGACACACTGACACACACACATGCAATTGAATCATAGATACTTTGATTTTACTATACTCAATTAAGCATAGTAACATTTGAGGTACAACCCATTTCGAGGCTACGACAATGGAATTCCATTATAATCCACCAACCCGTAGGCACCTTTTCCCAAAACATGCTTGACAATGTAAGTGCCCATCCATAGTGGTTCAAATTTCCCTAGTTTATCAACTACCTAATCATAAAGCAAGACCAGGTCTCCTTCTGATAAAACATGGTGCTTGACATTTATGTCGTATTGCACCTTGATTCATTTCTTATGTGCTTCATTAGCCAATGTGGCTTCACGACGGGTTTCATCTAGATGGACGAGTTCTAAGAAATGTGCTTCTTTATTAGAAGCTTCGAGTAAGAGGTCAATTGTGAGTTTAAGAGATGAAATTTCACATTGTATCAGAAAGGTTGCCTGCAGACCATACACCAATTGAAAGGGTGTGAATCCAGTTATATTCCTAATCGAGGTTCGATATGCCCACAAAGAAGAGTACAGGATTAAATTCCAGTTTCGTTTATGAACCCCTATCATTCTTTGAAGCATTTGCTTCAGGACTTTGTTGATGGCCTCAGCTTGTCCATTAGCCTGCGGATAGTAAGGAGTAGAACTGTCATGTGAAAGTCCTAACTTGGTAGTTAACTCAGTCATCATGTGATTACAAGAATGCGACCCATAATCTGTAACTATAGCCTGTGGTACACCAAACTAGGCAATGATGTGGTTGAAAAAGAAAAGTGCATCTATCTCACCACTGTTGTTTAATGTAGGCATCGCCTCATCCCATTTTGTGAAATAGTCAACATCGACTATAATGTACCCATGGTCGCTGGTCGAGGTGGGGTTACATGTCATGAAGTCAATGCCCCATTTGGAAAATGGTCCAACAACGATGACATGATGTAATGGCATGGGTGGTAATCTAGCTTTATGGTCAGAGATCTGGCATGCATGACAACTTCTGACAGTAATAATACAATCTTTGAATATGGTAGGCCAGAAGTAACTAGCACAGAGAATTCTCTATGCGGTAGCATATCTAGATAAGTGTCCACCACAAGCACTTGAATGCCAATCATTCAAAACTTTCTCAGCTTCCTCATGTGTGAGGCAACTACATAAAATTGTATCAATACCACGACGGTAAAGAGTGTCGCCAACAATCAGATAATCTTTGGCTTGGTATCCGATACACCACTATTGCGAGCGAGAGGTATTAGGCCGAAAATTTTGGGTCTGGAGATGAATCAGTATATCTCCATACCACGGGTGAGATGAAGAAATTAGGAATAAAGACTCATCTAGAATTGATGGTTCTGACGTTGAATCAATGGTATTCGAGGGAAGGTCACAAAGAAGCTCGGCAAAAACTAGAGATTTCTTTGATTTGGATTTGATAAATTCCAAATCAAATTCCTAAAAAATGACGATCCATTTTTAGTATTTTCCCCCCATCAATTGACATGACGAAATATATGTGATAGGGCTACAATCCAAAATGACAATGGCATTCCCGAGTAGGATATAATGTCGAAATATCTGTACCGCCTGAATAGCAGCTAGAGCTATCTTTTCTATGTAAGGGTACTTAAATTTTGTATCATTGAGATTTCCACCCAAATAATATATCAGATGTTCAAACCCATCTTCATCTTGGATTAAAACCATTCCAATGGTTGTATCGGCAGTGGTGCAATACAGGAAGTAGTCGTTTTGATAATTCGGGGAATACATTGTTGGAAATAATACTGAGACGGGGGGTGAATTAGTATTTGTAACTCAATAATATTTCATTTTCATAGGCAAATTTGTATATGCTACTTTAGCTAAGTGAACCAGCGTGTACACGTGACTGTTGTTAAAGCAACTAGTGTATATGCAGAAAAATTTTGATTTACCCAATTTATCGTGCAATGAACTTTAACTAGTATGTCAGATATTAATTAGACAGTGCAGTAAAATCATAATAAAGCATTACACATAAGCATCACAAATGAACACCAAGATATAAGGTGGAAACCAAATGTGGGTAAAAACCACCTGCTATTATCGTCTCCGTCTTCCTTTAATAATAAGAAAAATATGTTTACAATTTTGTACTGGTGCAGACTTATACCAGTACGCAGGCTTCTACATACGGAAGGCTGCAAACTTCTCTCATTTTCTAGCTACTACTTGATGGGAGCTACAACCCCCTAGCTTTTGTACTAGCCGATATTTTTACTGGTACGTAGGCACCAACCTACAGAAGGCTATGACCTTCTCTCTTCCTCCAGGGACCACGTTTCATAAATTTTCAGACTGGATCCATCAACCACATCATAACTGTAATTCAATCATCAAATACATCTGCATAAACGAATAACTTTTTGAACCAACGACAACCGAATCAATTAATCACTTTGACAACCCGTCAAACTGATCATTCAGAATACTATCACCAGAATATAGTAACCAGAACCCAGAACTCTGCAACAACAAACAAAAGAAACTAAAACATATTTTATAAGGTATACGCTACTTCCATGTGTCGAACCTGCATGTATACATGCTTTCCTCAAAGCCAATCAATGTATACAACTGCAAATATTAATTCAGAATTCTACAGCTATTCTAGACCTCAGTTATACCCAGATCATATCATTTACAGAATAATATATGTTTGAGTATTCAGATCTAAAATATATATGAGCAAAAACACATGAAGATAGTTCATTTTATGCCTTAAGATCCCGATCCATCATTAGATCTAATCCCTCATCATCCACTAAGGTTCATCCTTGGTTCAAATCCAGCAATGCACCATAACCCAATAACTTGCATACTAGATCTCACACTTCATCAGATATTCAACACTTGCACACCTTGGCCTAATGATCTTCTCCTCCTTTTATAGTTTTAGGCCTTTCTCAATACCATGGACAAAAGCCACTTAGGACCAATACCTTGAAATCCCCAAGGTCAATACCTTGGACTAGATACCTTGGACCAATACCATGGATCAAAATATGATGGACCAAATACTTCGGACCAAAAACTTAGTTTTCCAAGGTATACGCGCTTTTCCTTTGGTGAAAGTGCATGTGTACGTATACGCGACTTGTATACAGTGAACTTGCATGTATACACAGCTTGTTCAATGGTGAACCTATGTGTATACGTAGCTTGGTCAATGGTGAACCTCCGTATACCTCTCTTTCTTCATTCTGTGAAGAATGATCTGTAATTCTTTGCTATTTACTTGTTATACTATGATCTTTCATCTGAGTGAGTTGCCATCAAGGACAATACTTGTATCATAATGCCAACAATCTCCCTCTTTGGACTTGATGGCAACAACTACGCCAAGTCACTCTCCCCCTTTGACATCAAGGGCAAAGGGTCATGCTCCCCTTGAGTATATGCTGAATTCTCTGATATGCTGAAGTGTACTGATTGAGCTCCCATGATTGAGTCTATGCTCCCCCTGAGCACAAGCAAAGTCTACAAAAAGATGTTCTAAAAGAATAACATGACTCTATATATACATCACCAATGAACTTCCTATCACCAATGGCTCATACATACATCCATCTCCCAACCAAGTGGGGATATACCAAATTTGACTCATCCACCCAACTATGTGGGGATATACCAATTGTTTATACATGACAAAGACAAGAAACATTAGATCATCGATCCCATGCATAGTGGGGTTGCAAATTAGGTATTTTCCTGACCTTTACATTAAATGATATACATGATATATGTAACAGATACCAAATATCTTAAAGAAGACCATGATAGTCGTCAACAACTATCAGATGATCTGTTCCATCAATAGCATCTATCAATACCATCCAGACCAACAACCTGTATATGTCCATCATTAGTTCCCAAAATATCATAAACCTGTGACAAAGTATGTCGACATATATCAACTCATCCTCTTGATCTCATCAAGATCAAATTGCTTCTTTCCCTTATCATATCCTTCCATGAATCAACTAAGCATATGTCATATCTCCAAGCGGTAGCACAAAATGATATCATATGTATGTGAAAACACCATAAACATCTTTATCAAGAACTGCATGATATTTTCACAAGAACCTTCATTATATCATCACTAAGGAACATCCCACATCATCTACCATGATAATCAACATATGTGATTATCAACCTATCATCATATAGTAAGAACTCATTAGGTATCAAATACTTCTAGTCATAAGGCCAACAATGCTTTATTAGAAGCATACCATGTTCTCCCCCTGAACCTGTTCCACCTATTCACTGTCAGATCTGATCATTGCATATGTCAGTAAGAGATATCAAAGCATCATCATCAATCAGATATACATCAAGTTATCAACAACTTTATGAGGACCAATATATTTCCACATGTTGTCAGCAGATTATAACCATCATCAAATAGAGTAGGTAATTGACAGAACCATAGCAGACCCCTTTTTCCTAAGTCTGTCCCACTGCTTTTCTTCAAACCAACATATACGTGACTATGCCCACAAAAAGCTGCATATGTACGCGACTACGCTTCATGAAACTTGTTTATAACCATCTTTTTCTAAAAAATAGGATTTAACAGCAGGATGATGCAGCAACTACTCCCAGTTTTTGTCTGAGATATTCAAATGTCTCTCTGGGCAGTGGTTTAGTGAATATATCAGCAACCTGTTCTTTGGAGGGAACATACTCCAATTTGACCTTCTATTCAAGCACTTTTTCACATAGAAAATGATATTTGATGGGTATGTGCTTGGTCTTGGAGTGCATGACTGGATTCTTTGAAATATTGATGACATTTGTATTATCACATAGAATGGAGAAGGGTGGAGTACATGTGATCTAAATGTCCTTCAAGGTTTGCATCATCCAAAGTAGTTTTTTGTAGCAAGATGCAACAACCACATATTCTGCTTTAGCTGTAGATAATGCAATTGAACTTTGTTTCTTACCGAACTAAGACACTAACCTAGAACACATATAGAATGCACCACCACTAGTGCTTTTTCTGTCATCAACACTTCCTACCCAATCTGCATCTATATATGCATGAAGTGTAAGATATGTATCTCTAGGATACCATAAACCAAAGTTCTGTGTTCCTTTAAGATATTTGAAAATCCTTTGACTGCCTGAAGGTGTGATTCCTTTGGATTTTCTTGGAATCTTCCAACTATTCCTACTACATGCATGATGTCAGGTTGGGTACCTGTTAGATAAAGCAGACTGCCAATCATGGATCTGTAAGTCAGTTGATGTAATGCTACTAATTAATCATTTGAGCTGAGACTGCATCCTATTACCATTGGGGTACATACTGGTTTAGAATCTTACATGCCATACTTTTTCAAGATCTGTTTGAGATATTTGGTTTGTGAGAGAAAAATACCATCTTTATTTTGTTGAACTTGTAGACCAAGAAAATAGGTAAGCTCACTAAGCAAGGACATTTCAAATTCTTGTTGCATTAATGAAGCAAAATTCTGACTCATGGATTCTTCATTTCTACCAAAAATTATATCATCAACATAAACAACAATTATTAACAATTTATCAGTGGCAATCTTTGTATATAGACTGTTATCTGCTCACCCCTTTGAAAAACCCTATTGGTGGAGATATTTGTCAAGATGCTAATACCAGGTGCTTGGAGCCTGTTTTAAACCATAGAGAGCCTTTCTGAGTCTGCATACAAGTTTTGCATCATTTCCAAGAATGAATCCTTCTGGTTGTTCGATATAGACTTCTTCTAATTCTCCATTAAGAAAGGCAGATTTTACATCTATTTGGTATACTTCGAATTTCTGAAAACTAGAAAGAGAAAGAAACATCCTTATGGCTTCAAGTCTAGCAATAGGTGCAAAAGTTTCTTCAAAATATATACCTTCTTATTGAGCATATCCTTTACAAACAAGTTTGGCCTTGTTTCTAATAACTTCTCCATTTTCATTTAGCTTGTTTTTGAATATCCATTTAGTTCCTATGATATTTTTATCATGAGGTCTAGGAACTAATTCCCAAGTATTATTCTTTTCAATTTGCTCAAGTTCTTCATTCATGGCCTTGACCCAACATTCATCTTTGCATGCTTCATTTACATTTTGAGGTTTGGTAGAAGATAGTAATGCTAGATAGCTTGAGGCTTCTGTAATAGTTCTTCTTGTCTGCACACCTGCCCCTTTTCCCCTAAAATTTGAGTTTCTGGATGATTTTTCTGAACATACCTGGACGGAGTCTTTTCTTCTACCGTTATCTCTTCTTCTGGTGCTTCATTGGTTTCTTCTTCAGAATCAGTGTGATTTGATGTGGGAAAATGATCCTCATCTTCTTCATTGTCATAATCTTCGGTTTTTATCTGTTTTGGATTTTTGCATGCTCCATCAACCACAACATCAATACTTTCAATAATTTTCCCAAGTCTTTTATTATAACATTTATATCCTTTACTTAAAGAAGAGTAGCCAAGAAGAATACCTTCATCTGCTCTGGGTTGAAACTTACCAAGTTTGTCATCAGTCCTTTTGATGTAACATTTGCTTCCAAAAACTTTGAAGTATTTTACAGTAGGAGTCTTACCATACCAAAGTTCATGTGGAGTTTGAGTGATGTTTACCCGAACATTTGATTGGTTGAGAATAGTGACGGTGACAAATGCAGCTTCTCCCCAGAAGGTTGCAAGAGTTCCAAATTCATCTAGCATAGCTCGAGCCATTTGTTGAACAGTTCTATTCATCTTTTCTACTACTCCATTTTGCTGAGGAGTCCTTGTGGTGGAGAACTACCTTTTTATTCCATGTTGTTCACAAAATTCAAAGAATTCATCCGAGGTAAATTCTCCTCCTCGATCAGATCTGAGACATTTGATTTTGTGATCTGATTCATTTTCAACCAAAGCTTTGAAGGATTTGAATTTTTCAAATTCTTCATCTTTATGCTTTAGAAGACCTATCCAACACATTTTGGAAAAATCATCAATGAACAATATAAAGTATTCTTCTCCATGAGGTGACTTTTTCCTTGATGGTCCACATAAATCAGTATGAACAAGTTCAAGAGGCTTACTACCTAACCCTTCCTTTTCAATGAAGTGAGATCTAGTTTGCTTACCGAATTGACATGGTTTTCATATAGTATTTTTAGGAATGCTGACATCTGGAAGATCATCAACAGCTTGGAATATGCATGCTTTTCTTATTTGAGAAAAGCTTAGATGTCACAATCTTCTGTGCCATAGCTAGTTTTCATCATTTTTTCTTAGATAGCACTATTGTTGTCCTCCCTTGAGTATGTATAAGTTGTTTGGAGTTCTTGTACCTTTGATCATGGTTTCTCCCGTATCAAGCTCACGAACAACACATCTGTTTGATTGAAACACCATTTCATTTCCTTGATCACACATTTGACTTACACTCAACAGGTTATGATTTAGACCATCAACATAGATAACATTCCCATCTTTAACTTTTTCTTTCAAGAAAATAGAGCCTTTACCTTTTATGACAGCAAGAGTGTCGTTTCCAAATAAGACAATGTTTTCCTTTTCTAAGGCATTATACGAGTGTAGTTTTTCTTTGTCACCTATCATGTGTTTTGAGCATCCACTGTTGATGTACCACTGGTTTTATTGTCCTTCTGCATACAAGGATATACCACATCTTTCTGTTTGTGGTTCTTTCTTTCTCCATATTTTGGGATTTAATGGAGTTTTCTCCTTTTGAGATATTTGCCGAAATTTGCTCCTGCATTCAGATTCTTCATGGCCAAAGTTGTTACAGATTGAGCATTCTATTTCATTTTCAAGAAGAGAAAAGTTATTATAGGAACTTTTCTTGATCCCTATCACATTCCTTTGATTTCGTGCTTCTCTAGTCATGATGGTTTTGTAAGGAACACATTGAACAGCTTTGTGTCCAAAATTATGACATGAGAAACATTAATCATTAAAGAAGTTCCTGCGATTATCGAATCTATTGACCTAGTGATTGTAGTTTCTATTCATCTTTGAAGAAAATTGAGTATGATTTACCTGAGGTTGGTTGTGACTTTTGTTCATCTTTGAAGTAAATTGAGCCTGATTTACCTGGTGATCTGCTTTATGCCTTTGCTGACAACTGTCATACTGTTCACCATTCTTTGCTGTATCAAAATAGCTTTTAGTGGAGGTTGACGGCTTATGTGATTGAGATTCTTCTTCAGTATATCCAAGACCTATCTTCATCAGAAGAGAATGTTTCACTTTGATAATTTCATTTAAGGTTTTTGATCCTTTAGCAAATATAATATTAAGAGATTTTGTTTTCTCAAGATCCTTTCTTAGACCCATAATTTCACATTCTAGCTTTTCATTTTGTTTTTCTCTTTCAACAAGTTGATATTTAAAGGTATCTATAATCATATTCTTTTCTTCTAAACAGATTTTAAGTTTAGAGATTTCTTCATGAAGGTCATCTTCTTCTAAAGCATCCAAAAAATCATCATCTTCATAAGCCATTAGAATTCTATAGTCATTACTATTTTCATCTTCATCACTATTTGATAAACCATCGCTATCTCCATGAGTATAGTAACTCTTTTTACTTACACTTTGTTTTCTATTCCATTTTGTAGATTCCTTCCCTTTATCATATTTATCTTTATGAGGACATTTGGCAGCATAATGACTGACTAAACCAGAAGAAAAACATTTGAAAGGTAGTTTACCTCTAAATCTTTCGGAACCCCGTTGAAGCTTCTTGACAAAGTTTACTTCATCTTCTTCTTCTGAAATATGTCCTAATCCATTGAGTTCTTCTTTTCCTTTTGTTGAAGCTTTAAATGTGGCTTCTCTCGTATCTGATGGGCCTCCTTTTCTCATCTCAAAGGTAGTTAAGATTCCATGAAGCTGTGTCATAGCAATAGTCTATAGATCATGTTTTTCTTCTATGGCAGATAATTTTGATTCAAATTTAGCAGACATGGATCTTTAAACTTTCTCAACTAAGGTAACTTCCTTTATCTCTTCACCCAGATTATTCATGCAATTAACAACCTCATCTATACATATGAAGTAACTAGCTATACTTTCATCATTGCGCATCTTAGGAGTTTCATATTGAATTCTAAGAGTTTTCAGTTTAGCACATTTTACCTGAGGGTCTCCTTCGTAGCTTAGAACGATTTTGTCTGATATTTCTTTGGCTGATTTGAGCTGCATAACTTTGACAAACTCTGATTCTGACAGACTTCCCAATAATGTATTGATAGCCCTGCCATTGGTTTCATATTGCTTTTTACCTGCCACATCTGTAGGAATTACTAATGGAAATGTATGTCCTCCTTCCACGATTTCCTATAGATCTGTTCCAAGTGAATGAAGATAGGTTGTGGTTCTCATCTTCCAATAAACAAATTTGCTCCCATCAAAGATTGGAGATCTGATGGATCCCCCGCTTTCTTGATTACTCATGATGATGGATCTTCCTTCAAGCGATCAAGCTTCTTCTAAAGGACCTGCTTCGATACCAATTGTTGGAAATAATACTGAGAGGGGGGGTGAATCAGTATTTGTAACTCAATAATATTTCATTTTCATAGGCAGATTTGTATATGCTACTTTAGCTAAGTGAACTAGCGTGTACACGCGACTGTTATTAAAGCAACCAACGTATATGTAAAAAACTTTTGATTTACCCAATTTATCATGCATTGAACTTTAACCAGTATGTCAAATATTAATTAGACAGTGCAGTAAAAGCATAATAAAGCATTACACATAAGCATCACAAATGAACACCAAGATATAAGGTGGAAACCCAATGTGGGTAAAAACCACCTCCTATTATCATCTCTGCCTTCCTTTAATAATAAGAAAAATCTGTTTACAATTTTGTACTGGTGAAAACTTATACCAGTACGTAGGCTTCTACTTGCAGAAGGCTACAACCTTCTCTCGTTTTCCAGGTACTACTGGAAGGGAGCTACAACCCCCTAGCTCTTGTACTAGCTGATATGTTTGTTGGTACATAGGATCTGGCCTACAGAAGGCTACGACCTTCTCTCTTCCTCCAGGGACCACGTTTCATAAATTTTTAGACTGGATCCATCAACCACATCATAACTGTAATTCAATCATCAAATACATTTGCATCAACCAATCACTTTTTGAACCAACCACAACCAAATCAATCAATCACTTTGACAACCTATTAATATTATCATTCAGAATACTGTCACCGGAATATAGTAACTAGAACCCAAACCAAAACCCAGAACTCTGCAATAGCAAACAGAAGAAAATAAAAGATATTTTATAAGGTATATTCTACTTTCATGTGTCGAACATGTGTGTATACGCATTTTCCTCAAAGCCGACCAGCGTATACATCTGCAAATATTAATTCAAAATTTTGCAACTATTCCAAACTTCAGTTATACCCAGATCCTATCATTTACAGAATAATATATGCTTGAGTATTCAGATCTAGAATATATATGAGAAAAAACACATAAAGATAGTTCATTTTATGCCTTAAGATCCCGATCCATCATTAGATCTAATCCCTTGTCATCCGCTAAGGTTCATACTTGGCTCAAATCCATAAATGCACCATAACCTAATAACCTGCATACTAGATCTCACACTTCATCAGATATTCGATACTTGCACACCTTGGCCTAATGATCTTCTCCTCCTTTTATAGTTTTAGGCCTTTCTCAATACCATGGACCAAAACCACTTAGGACCAATACCTTGGATCAAATACCTAGCGTCAATACCTTGGACCAGATACCTTGGGCCAATACCATGGATCAAAATACCATGGACCAAATACTTCAGACCAAAAACTTAGTTTTCCAAGGTATACACGTTTTTCCTTCTATGTAAGTGCGTGTGTACGTATACGCGACTTGTATACATTGAACCTATGTGTATACGCAGCTTGGTCAATGGTGAACCTGCGTATACCTCTCTTTCTTCATTCTGTGAAGACTGATCTATAATTCTTTGCTATTTACCTGCTATATTTTGATCTTTCATCTGAGTTAGTTGCCATGAAGGACAATACATGTATCATAATGCCAACATACATTAATGATGCTCTAATCAATGTATCTTTAAGAGCATCAAAGGAAGATTGTGCTACCTGATCCCAATGGAAGGGTATCCCCTTTTTCAATAGATGAGTAAATCCTTTAGCCATTTTAGTGTAATTGGGAATGAACCTCCTCATAAGGTTAGCATTCCCTTGGAGTCATTGTAGCTGTAGTAAATTTGAGGGTGGAGGCAAGTCAAGAATTGCCTGAACCTTAAGTGGGTCGAGTCGAATTCCTTCCTTAGACACTACGAAACCAAGCAAGTGACTAGAAATGACACAAAACACACATTTGCATGGATTGAGTCATATTTTTTAGTGTCGGCACCGTAAAAATATAGCTCTAAAATGTTGCAGGTGATCAGTCCACTTTTGTTAATGAGCAGTTAAATCATCAAGGTATGGTTGAACAATATGTTTTATGTCAAGGAATGCATAGTCCATTGCCCTGTGAAAAGTTTCCCCTACATTCTTCAAACCAAAAGGGAGTTTCCTATAAGAGAATGTGCCACATGCACAAATAAAAGCAGTTTTAGATTGGTCCTTTGGGTAGATATTGATTTGATTATAGCCGGAAAAACCATCCATAAATGAGAATATTTCACATCCGGCACATTCATCTATAATCTAGTCGATAAAGGGAGTGGGATAATTGTCTTTTGGACAAACCTGATTAACATCCCTATAATCGATGCACACTCATATTGTCCCTTGTTTCTTCATGACAGGAACAATATTGGGAACCCAATAGGTAAGAGGAATAGGGTATATGAAACCAGCATGCAAAAAAAATTCAACTTTTGTTTTAATGGCATCAACCTTCTTTAGATGAACGGGATGCAGGCCCTGTTGCACTGGTTTGACATCAGGATACATTTTTATTTCATGTTCAATTATACTAGAGTCAATGCCTGGAATCTCCTCATATGGCCATGCAAATATATCTCGAAATTTAGGAAAGAGAGCATGATAAATATCAAGTTCTGATGGAGAACAAGATTTGCCAACATGAATGTTTTCTACAATGTTAGGTTTGGTAGAAATATTGATAGAAATAGTTTCTTCGATATTTGACAAGTTTCACTCAGAATCTATTATATCTATGAAAACAGAATTCGAAAAGAAATCAACAACCGAAGTTTGATTAAGTTCATTTGAAAAATATTTTATGTGATCTGGAAGATGGGAACGATGATGATAATATTCCCATGGTTCTTCTTCCATCATCATTAACTGGATGATTCCTTCATGAGTAGAAAATATACGTGAAAAAGGATCAGAGGAAGTACGATATTCTAATGAATGATCTACCCATACAATTGGTGAAGATGGATTTGGGTTTGCCGCACAAGCCAGAAAGATTGATTTCTATGCAAGGTCAATGGGGCTTAGCGGCATGATTTCATTATTACTGTCAACTTCAGTACTATTGGTAATCTTCCTTAATTAAGATGAGGTGGAAGATATCACGTTGCAAGTCTCAACTTTTGCCACTTCCACCAAGTTTGATGGTGGTGGTAGTGAAAAAGTACCCATTAGGGAAGAATCCTTAAAGGTACCTACACCAATGTTTTGAAGAGATAGCGAGGGTCCGTGAAGTAACGGAATGCTTCCAGTAGCCTACGAACTAGAGGCGAAGAAGGAGAGTTGGTCGATAACTGTGATTTCACCCTTATGAGGGAATGCAATCGTACGAAAGTATGTCGAAACCACAGCAGCCATAGCATAAACCAACGGTCTTCCTAGCAAAATGTTGTAGTAAAGGGGTCCATCAACAACCTTAACTTCAACAGTTATTGTCTTTCCCCCTAGATTGATTTGTATATTACTCAATATTCCACAAGGCGTATATGTGCGACTGTCAAAAGCTTCTAACATTGTTGGTGAACATGATGAAGGCAGTGAGCCAAGTGTTTTCTAGCAATTCATAGACATAATACAAGTAGATTCCCCCTCGTCAATTATGGTTAGGTGAATAAGTTTATTCAAGGCATTTAATTGAATCAAGAATGATAATTGCACTGGTAACCATGGCATATAACTTGCATGGTTGAAAACCACAAGATTGGAATTAGTTGGACCGATCCCACCAATTGCTGACAACAAAGCCTGCTTTTGGTAGGGACAGTTCTGAAGCACCTCAAGCATTGACATAACAGAAGGTGACTGAGCAAAATCTTCTACTATGTTATAGTTCTGTGCAGCTTGAGCTCGAGGGTTAAATGTTGATTTATGTACAACACCCTTAGGTGGCTTTATTGTTAACTTTGGTGCAATAGGTGGTGGAATAGGATCAGGTAAAGCCAAAGTCAAAGGATTAGGTTGATCAGCCTGATTATTCGACAATGACGATTGATTTCCATAATCTTTACTTCATGTTGACACCAAAACTTCAATTTTAGGCTGAGAGACAGATAGCATAAGCAGTTGGGAAGTGGAAGCATGGCCTGTAGCAACCGGATTTGTCTCTAGATTTGGAAAAGGATCAGTCAACACCGCAGATGTATTAGAAGTCTTCAAAGGCTTTCAGCCTTCAAATCAGTGAGGAAAATCTCATGTAAAGTGATCATCGTTACATATTAAGCATGGGTAACGAGGTTTCCTAGCTGAAGTAGAGGAAGCAAATGATTTCTCTTTAGGGAAATTGTTTTATTTCTTCCTGTTTTTCCCCTTCTTCTTCCTTCCTGGTTGCTTTTCATTCTTGCCTTTGTCAGATGACACGGCATTGATTTTGGAAGTGATAGTGTTATTAGATGAATTTGTAGTTTGACTGGAAATGGAAAGTGTTTGACCCAATGGTCTACCTGTCGTTTGTGTGCTCAAAGAACCAATCACATCATCACTGGCATGAGAGTCCTTACTCGATGGTGGTTGATTTGATTATGAAGATCTTAGATTAGTTTTATGTTATTACAGACTCATGTGCATGGATTTGCCTATATTACTTAGTGCAACGGATCAATAAGATTGCAAATAATATAGACAATTGAGCAGTTAGCTAAACATAATAGACACACACACATAAACACAGCAAGTTTAATATGGAGTTCACCCAAAACTCTTGGGCTATGTCTCCTAGTCTAGCCTTGATTGGTGACCTCTCTATTATGTCTTCAAGAGCAGAGTTTTACAAAATGTGAGCTCAAATTGAGTCTCAACACAACAGATACAAAACAGCAGGAGTTTGCTTGAATCCCTCAAGCCTCTTTAAGTACACAGACTCTCCCTCTCTGTCTTTGCTCTGTCTCAGCACTACTTGTCCCTATCTTCTATCTTCTTTGGCTTTTAAGCCAATCGACATTGTTTGTTCGTTTCCTCTTCTGGAATCTCTAGCTCCCAGCCTCTATCCGCTCAAATCCCCCTCTGAGCGTTAGCAATCATTACTAAACGCCTTCAAGAATGATGGACACCTATTCTATAATGGAAGGTACCATCATGCCTTTGAAATCTCAAAAATGGTCGTTCTCTGTTTACACAAAGAAATACACAAAAACAAGGGAAAAATCCGCCAAACTACCGTTTATCGGACTTCAAAAATCATTAATTCCACCCTAGAACTCCATCGGGTCTGCCTTTATATCGCAATCACATATCCACCATTGATTTGAGTGATATTGATCCAATGGTTGAGATTCATTTTGGGCAGTGAAGGCGTATGGAGATTACCTCCTCGAAAAGGTGGTTTTCCCATGCCACGTGTCGGCTAGTGGATGGGATCGGGCAGAGCCCATCCAATACCACTTACCACCTAAGGCCTACCTGAAATATCGCTCATTACGGAACTCAATATATATATATATATATATATATATATATATATATATATATATATATATATATATATATATATATATATATATATATATATATATATATATATATATCTGCATGTATAAACCATTTCGAGTTCGAATTCATTGCTTTATTCGCATTTCCTTTGTTTTTTGTTTATTTAACGAAAATGCGAAATACATTGAAAAAGCCCTTTTTCCAGACTTGAAATATTATCAAATATCATCCATAATCTTATCGGGTCCGGCTATCGCAATCGCATTTGTTATCGGCCCCACTCCTTTGTATTACTCTGATGCGATATTGTGATGCGATTATATCGCAATCACATATCGCATAGTCCTCGGGCCCCGGTAGTCCTTTTGTGTGTGTTTTGGTGATGCGATGGCGTAAGAAGATCTAGACTGTTGATCTACGTGCATATATCAATGGCTCTTATTTAATCACTATCGCAATTTCTCATAAGGCCACTTCCGATGGACTCCTCTTGTCAATGTCGATTGTGATATGCCGATCGGATCTGGACCATTGATCAGCCAGATCCAACGGCTCCTGTGCATTATTCCTTTGACTTCCGATAACTCTGTTTTTGGCCATTTCTTCTTGTTTTTCCTTCCCGATAGTGTAATCCACCTTTTTTAAAGGTTTTCCCCAATGTGATAGTTTTTAAATTTTGAAGACTTAGCGGGTGTTTTGGATCCATTTTGTATCACACCTTCCCACTGAAAAAGCTTTTGGACCACCAAAAGTTGGTTTCTAATCATTGAGCAGGTGAGGATATAGCTTCCTCACTTGCCCAATCTCCATCCATCTTTCACTGCTTAGGTTTGAACCTTTGAGTCCAATTCTAAGGTACTCAACATCCCCTCTGTGCGTAGTTCTTACCTTCCTGTCCAGAATTGTATCTTCCTACAACTCATTGAGATATTCGGGCAACAAATGATCAATAGAAGGCAACTGACTTTACTCTTCGGGATCTTTAATCAATGAAAGTTCAAACAGTCTCAAGTTTTATGCACTAACTACTAAATAGATGTGGATGTAAGCTGGCAAATCAAGGTGAAAAGTGTTTTCACCAATTTTCTCAAGTATCTTGAAAGGCCCATACCTTATTGGTTTTAGCTTCTTACCTTCACCTTGAATTCTATCTTTGCTAATGTACAACCAGACTTGATCACCAACTTGGAAGCTATGCTCAATTCGATGCTTGTCATGCCTTGCCTTGTACTTGGCCTGGCTTCAGTTGTTCCTACACTACTTGGTGAATTTCTTGGATCTATTCAATGAACTTGGTTGCTTTTTCCACATCACTATGCCCATCAACTGATATGTCTTTTCCAAAGATAGAATCCAAGGGATACCTTGGTGTAAAAACAAAACATGTCTCAAAAGGAGATCTATATGTAGAAGAGTGCTTGGCACGGTTGTAAGCATGTTGCATTTGTTATTGGCCCCACTCCTTTGTATTACTCTGATGTGATATTGTAATGTGATTATATTGCAATTTCATATCGCATAGTCCTCGGGCCCTAGTAATCCTTCTATGTGTGTTTTAACGATTCGATGGTGCGAGTAGATCTAGACCATTGATCTGTGTGCATAGATCAATGGCTCTCGTTTAATCTCACTGATTGCTATTACAATTTCTCATAAGGCCATTTCCAATGGACTCCTCTTGTCAATGCCGACTGCGATATGCCGATCGGATCTGGACTATTGATCGGCCAGATCCGACTGCTCCTGTGCATTGTTCCTTTGACTTCTAATAAGTCTATTTTTGGCCATTTCTTCTTGTTTTTCCTTCCTGATAGTGTAATCCGCCTTTTTTAAAGTTTTTCCCTAATGCGATAGTTTTTCTAGTTTGAAGACTTAGAGGGTGTTTTGGATCCATTTTGGATCATGCCTTCCCACTGAAAACGCTTTTGGACCACCAAAAGTTGGTTTTTAAGCATCGATCAAGTGAGGATACATCTTCCTCACTTGTCCAATCTCCATCCATCTTGCACTACTTGGGTTTGAACCTTTGAGTCCAATTCTAAGGTACTCAACATCCCCTCTGCACGTAGTTCTCACCTTCTTGTCCAAAACTGTATCTTTCTGCAACTCATTAAGATATTCAGGCAACATATCATCAATAGAATGCAACTGACTTTTCTCTTCGGAATCTTCAATCAGTGAAGGTTCAAACAGTCTCAAGTTTTATGCATTAACTGCTGAATAGATGTGCATGTAAGTTGGCAAATCAAGGCGAAAAACATTTTCACCAATTTTCTCAAGTATCTTGAAAGGCCCATACCTTATTGGTTTCAACTTCTTACATTCACCTTACATTCTATCTTTGCTGATGTACAGCTAGACTTGATCACCAACTTGGAAGCTATGCTCAATTTGATGCTTGTCATGCCTTGCTTTGTACTTGGCTTGGCTTCTTTCCAGCTGTTCCTGCACTGCCTGGTGGATTTCTCGGATCTGTTCAAAGAACTTGGTTGCTTTGTCCACATCACTATGTCCATCAATTGCTATGTCTTTTACAAAGACAAAATCCTAGGGAGACCTTGGTGTAAAACCAAAACAAGTCTCAAAAGGAGATCTTTGTGTATAAGAGTGCTTGGCACGGTTGTAAGCATGTTGCACATAACACAAATGTTCATCGCAAAGCTTGGGATGCTTGCTACAATAGCCCCTGAGCAATTGGATCATTGTCCTGTTGACCACCTCTATTTGGCCATCTATTTGTGGATGAAAGCTTGTGCTCTTCTTCAGTCTGGTGTCCATCAATTCCCAAAAACTTGACCAAAACTTCCAAACAAATCGGGAATCTCAATTAGATACAATGGAAGTTGGTAACCCAAAACGAACCCAGACATGCTGAAAGAACAACTTCGTTGTTTGTTCAGCTGTAATCTGCTTGTTACAAGGTATTAAAATACACATTTTTCTGAACCTGTCCGCAATAGCATATAAATAATCATGACCTTTTCTAGACTTTGGCAATCCCCCAAAAAAGTCCATGGAAACACTTTCCCAAGGACAATAAGGAACTGGAAGTGGAGTGTACAGGCCTAATTTTCTATTACTAGCCTTTCTTTTAGCACACATGGTACACCCTTTAATATATCTAGAAACTGTTTCATGCATTCTTGGCCAACAACAGAACCTTTGCAGCTGTGCAACTGTTTTACTTACACCAAAAAGACCTGGTATAAGAGAAGTATGTGCTTCTTGGATTATGTTAACTCTTTCAGTTTGTGGAATGCATAACTTTCCCAAATGATATAAGAGTTGGTCCTTGATATGATAATCCAATTCTTCTACTTGTTTGCCATGACTTAAAGTTGCATATACATCTTTAGAATCTACATCTTGAGCATATTGTTCAATGTATCTTTCATGCAATACTGAGTTATGCTTAAGTATAGTAGATACATTTATGATTGGTTTGGTTAACATATCTGCAACCTTATTGTGTATGCCCTTCTTATATATGATGACAAGATGAAACTGTCGTAGAAAACCCATCCACCTATAGTGTCTTGATTACTGCAATTTAGTTTGTGAGTGAAAATATTGAAGTGGTTGATGATTTGTATGTATAATTGTTTCTTTACCCATTAGGTAATGTTTCCACTTTTTCACACTCTCTACTAATGCATACAATTCTTTATCATATGTGGGATAATTAACTACTACATAAGTAAATGTCTCAGAATGATAACATATGGTTTTAACATGTTGCATCAACACTGCTCTTATGGCATAGTCATTGGCATCTATTTCAATCTCAAATGGTCTTTGAAGATCTAGCAATGCTAGTACTGGTGTTGTAGTAATTTTTTCTTTCAAGGTGTCAAAGGTTTTCTACTATTTTCCTCCCCAATGAAACACCTTTTTCAATCCTGTTAAAGCATGTAGGGGAGCTGCAATCAAGGAAACGTTAGCACTAAACTTTCTCCAATATTGTGCTGCTCCTAGGAATCTCCTAACTTCTATAGAAGATTTGGGTTTAGGCTAGTTCACAATGACTTCAACCTTAGAGGTATCTATCTTCAATTCACCACCCCCTACAATATGACCCAAATAATTTAAAGATGTTTTGCCAAATTCACATTTTGATAAATTCACATAGAGATTTTCTTTTTTCAAAACATCTAGAGTCTGCTTTACATGCTTCAAATATTCTTAGCATGTTTTACTAAAAACAAGAATGTCATCTAAATATACAATTACAAAATCATCAATAAAAGGTCGCAGTACATCATTCATAACTCTCACGAAAGTGGCATGAGCATTAGTTAAGCCAAAAGGCATAACCAACCATTCATACAGCCCTTGCTTTGTTTTGAAAGTAGTCTTCCATGCATCTTGTTCTGCTACTCTGACCTGATGATAGCCACTACGCAAGTCCAACTTGGAAAAGTAAACAGCTTCTTTCAGTTGATCTAATAGATCGTCAATGTGAGGAAGAGGATAACGATTCTTGATCGTTATTTTATTCAGTGATCTGTAATCAATGCACATCCTCCACGAACCATCTTTCTTTCTCACCAACATGATTGGAGATCTGCATGGTGATGTGCTTGGTCTTATGAACCCTTTATCAAGCAGATCCTGTACCTTCTTCTTGATCTCTACATTCTCTAAAGTGGATAACCTATATATTGCAATGTTAGGCAATGGAGCATCTTGCTACAAATGAATATCATGTACTATTTCCCTTTTTGGTGGCAGACCTTTAGGTTCTTCAAATAGGATATCATATTCTGAAACAAGTTGAACTATATCAACTTTCTGTTTAGCATCACATCCTTCAAATACATTGGTCTTATCAGGGTTCTTTTCCTTTACAACCATTAGTAAAAATTGCTTGCATGAATTTATAATTCTTTTCATCTGCCTTGAGTTTGTGAGAGTGTAGTTATTTTTGAGTTGATGAGCTCTTACAATATATTCTATTCCATCTTTTGTGAGTTGATACTTATTTTCAGCTCTATAGAAACTGGTTTTTCTATCATACAAGGACTTCTTAAAACAATACCACATATATCCAAGGGAACTATATCTAACTCAACCTGATCTACAAAAGTTGACCCAATAGCAAACCTAAGTTTACATTGTCTAGTCACTTGTAGCTTTGCTTTATCACATACCCAACCTAATGGATCTGGCTTCTTGTGAGGTGTCATTACTATTCAGTCAATTTAGTGTCCTAAATTGCTACATAAATTATCAATCTAGGTATCGTAAACTGATGAAGTGTAGTGCACTATATGTGCTAGATGACCCTTTCTTACCTCACTATTTTTAAGTTTATGTTTTTCTTGGGGTTTTTGTTCTTTTGATTCCTAATGTTCTGCAATGTAATTAAAATATTAATCTACTGTTGCTAAGAACCTAGAGAAATGAAGTGAGAGCTAAAAGTGCTTTTAGGCCAAATTTGGAAGTAAAGTTTTTAAACAAGAAGGTGAAAACAGAGCCTCTCTTCTTGCTATTATAATTGTTTCCAAAACATGAACTGAAAGGACTTTTAAAACTACTATCTACTTAACTACAAAACCAAAACTTAAATGAAAAAAATGAAATGGCGACTATCTATGATAAATCAAAAATGAAATACTGGAAATAAAATTACTTCTACTGTCTATTCTACTTGCAAAATTAAAGCTTAATAGACAACTGAAGATGGAACTGCAGCTAAACTAAGTGAAAAATGAAATTGCAATTATTCTATTATGAGGCAAGGCTAAATGAAGTATTACTGTCACTCAGCTACATAATTCAGGGAGAACTACCTCCTTATGATAGAAATTTTGAGAGATTTCATTCTTCATCATTCTAAGAAAAGTAAACATGAAAATGCAAGGAAAGAATCAGTCATAAATAAAACATTTCACCACTTAGTTATAGGATTAACCTTCAACTAAAAGGGTTCTTAGAAATATCCATTTATATCATGAGTTACTAAACTAATAAGAAAATGGAATTGAACTACTTTAACTCTAAAACTAAAGAACAACAACTGTAATGAAAGACTCATTCATAAATACAACATTCCACCATTTAGTTTGAGGATTAACCATCAACAAAAGTCTTTTGGAAACATTCATTTATATCATGAGTGACTACACTAATAAGAAAAAGGCATTGAACAACTTAATTTAAAATCTAGAAATTAAGGAACAACAGATGAAATAAATCGAATTATGCTACTGACATCAATTTCAAAACTACAGTTAAGAGACTAGAGAGCAATGAAATCTAAATGACTATTCTACGCTGGAAGAAAACTACTCTGAGTTAGTGAAGAAATGACACATGCTGCAATATACACAGAGTTAGAAAACGATTATGAACATGACAAAAAACACAGTGAATGTACAATTAAACTAAGAAAGACAAATAGAAATAAAATGTACCCTTGACCACGCAGGGGCCCTCTGTAAGGTCTCAGATTATCAACACAGAATGAACACTTCACACGCTTCAGGTATCCATTGAAAATAGAGTTATTATATTAAAACAGAGCATTGAGTCTCTCACAGTACAAAGCAGAAATTGCACTATTACATAACCAAAAAAACATTAACTTGTTCTGCATTCTAAACGGTGGTATTTATAGGAAAAGTATACAACTGTTTGAAGAGAGAAGTCATCTACAACAAAACATGTAGACAGGTAATGTATCCGGAAATATTGTCTTCGGTTGCCTTCAAACATAAATCTTCTGATATTGGCTGTTGGATTTTGTTTTTGCAGGTGGAAAATGTCGTCCTTGGCTTCAGGAGACCACCTCGGATCCATTCACTAAGAATCATGCAAAAATAGAGTTCTACTTACTGTAGGATTCTTCATTTGACTCTCCTTTGACCAGGGTCCTCCTCATCAATCTTAGCCAAATGGATAGGATACCATCCATGCTTTGACATTTTCTGAGATACCCATGTGGTCTATTTCATCTCTTGACACCTATAACCTACAAAAGCATGGAGATGGCTGTGGAATAGCCAGTTAGCTGCAGAATGTGGCTACATTTTGTAGCTCAAAAACAAAAACCTATTCAAATAACAAACATAACAATATAACTTGTAAATCACTAAAATGTACTTCTTGAGGCAATGTGCAATGGCTTTTGATGATTAAGGATGCATTTTCATGGAAAAAAAAAAGGAAGAAGGATGAAAAAGTTGCTTAAGAAAGAGGCAGTTTTGGAACTCAACATACCCCCACTGCGAGACTATTGCATGTCCCCATCCAATCAAAATTGTAAACACCCTTCTTCTACTGCATCTGCTCTGAGACTTCAGCTAAAACATCCAACCTCTTCTTGCTTCTCTTTGCTATAACTACCATCCTAGGCTTCCTCATGTGGAATCTATATTCGAGGTTAATGAGAGCCTGGTTTAGCTTCCTATTTTTCCTCTTTAATTTTCTATTCTTCTTATGCCACAGACCCAAATGAAGCATGGTGTTATCATGAATGATCTTATCCAACTTGTTTTGTTCTTTTAAAGCTTCATTTTCCTTCTGAATATGCCTATTTAAGATCTCTAGCTCATAGATTTCCTGCTTAAGTAAGCTAATCAAAGTCTCTTGTGATGTAGTTGGCTACTCAGGGTTGGATGAAGTCCCTTGATCTACTGATGTACTCTTTTTCTCCAGTGACTCAATATAATCATAAATCTATTGTTGGACTCGGTCAATCTCTAGAGGGACTCTCTTTGGGCTGCTTTCAAAGTTTTTCTGAGGAGAGTGCTATGGGCTCTGCTCAAATGAGATGTTATCTTGAGACTAAGTTGGAGTTCCTTCTCCCAATTCTATGAACTGTGCCTCTGTTTATTTTTCTTTCTTCATTCTGCCCTTAATTCTGGAACTTCTCCTCAAACTTTGTGAGCCTATGTTTTTTTCCTCTATAACCTGTCTTCTTTTCCCCTTCTCCCTCTCTTTCTTGGATTGTTCCTTGATGTTGACTAATTTCTCAGAAAGTAATTCTTCATCCTCTGATGAAGGTTCAAGAGTGTTTCTATGGATTTCCTCAACTTTTCCTTTCATCTTTCTCTTTCGTTTTGTTTGCTTTATGACCTCTGTTAATGTTTCAGAGAGAGACTCTTCTTCACTATTTTCTTTTGCTGAAGTTGTAGGAATGTTTTGAATTGTAAGACTAGTTTTCCTTCTCCTACTCTTTTTCACTGAACTTCCTTTAGGTAATTCTGGTGGATCATGGAAAAAGTTTTTGATCAGAAAGTTCTCCCATTTGTCTCCTACATTCTTTAAGTGATATTCAACTAGAATTTTTATAAGACCATGGTGATAAAGATGAGGTTTTATGTCTTCCATTTTCTTCTGAACAGTAGTGGCCATTCTCCTTAGACTATTGAATAGAAATAATGGGAGATTGATGGTTCCATTTTAAAGAAAAATCATCAACAATCTTATGTGATATACATACATGGAACCATATCTACCCTCGCATGTGATAATTGTTTGTAAAATCAATAGCATGCTGCTCCATTTACCCTTAAGTGCAGGGATAGGAATTCCTCTCTTAAAAATCGAAGTGTCCATATGTGGGTTTTAGATAATGACTTTCCAATTTCATCATGGAATTCTTTATTCTTGAACCACCTCTCTCCAACTTTTGGTAGCTCGGTTGCTGCTGCAATGAAAGACTCAGTCACTATAAACTTTATGTCACCAATCTCCACATCCATCCCATCAAACGATCTAGAAAATGACTTGTTGATTTCTTTATGATGGCCATCGAATTTCTCAATGAAGCTCATCCACCCAGCTTTCTTCAACATCCCTTTAAACTGAGGATATCCTTCCATATATTTCACTCCTATAGGTTTTGTTCTTACAATGAGTAAACAACAATGGCATATGGAAGCAAAAACAGTTATGGATACGGGGATGAAATATCATAGTATGTGGAAGGAAAATGGTAGATATGGGGATGAAACATATAGGGTATATGAAACAGGGAAATTGTATGCTTTGTTTATTGTCTGCATGTAGAAGACTGTGTAAACAACAGTGGTATATGGAAGCAAAAACAGTTATGGATACGGGGATGAAATATCAAAGTATGTGGAAGGAAAACGATAGATATGGGGATGAAACATATAGGGTATATGAAACAAGGAAATTGTATGTGGGAAATACTACAGAAGATGTATGGAATGGACTGGATGCACACGTAGACTATGTGGAAAATAGAGTATTGCTTTATACACAGAGAGAATTGAAAACAGGACGAATGATTGTGAGCTCACTATTTCCAGGTGCTTGTATACACATAAGAAGGCCGCAGAATTAAAATCGAGGAAGTTGGTGTAATAAAGGAATAGTAGGGTTGTGAAGAGCCGTATCTAACTGGGTTAAGTCATGTAATTAGTCGTTAAACAGGTGTAATGGAGAAGTACAGTGAAGTAGGAGTTAAAATCAGAGATCAAATCATGAGACCATTAGGCATTAAAGTCAGAAGGCATGGTGGAATAATCATGACAATTAAATCGCATGATGACAAGTCAAGGAGTACTGTGATTATACAAATTATACAACTTATGTTTTATATTGTTATTTGGAATAGATTTTTATTCTCACCTCTAGAACTATACCTTTCCACTTGCTAACCTTTTGTTGTTTGCTTTTTCAAGTGCTTAGATGCTGATGTGCCTTCAAAAATTGTTTTCTCCTCCAATACCTACATATCAAATTTATTATGAACTGGTCTTTTTATTTTTTTGAGTTAATAATCAAACTGTTACTACAGAGTCAGATTGGTTGTAGAATAGGATTAGCTGTGGAACTAGAACAACTGCGGAACATGAGAACAACTGCGGAATGTAAAACAGAGAATAAAATGTGACTTTATGAATGTATGAAATGGAGGTGACTATGTGGATGAAAATATGACAGAATGAAAATGAGAAATGGATATGGAAGAAATGCTGAAAAAGAAAAATTTATTGGTGAAATGTGGTGGTGGAGTGGAGTGAAACTTGCAAAAATAAAACATAATGAAAATGAAGTAAAACAATGAATTTTCAGAATGCACAATGAGTCACCATTTTTTTTGAAAAATATAGGGTGTCAAAATCTTCTGATTTTCACCCTGTATTTTCTGTATAAGCATGCCGATCAGTGATTGGTTTTCAACCTTATAAATTATTATTATTATTATTATTATTATTATTATTATTATTATTATTATTATTATTATTATTATTTCATATATATAGATATATATATATGATGAAAAGAACAAAGACTAAGTTGGTGGAGAATAAGGATTCTTCTTCACAACTTCATTTCAGAATTATTTTGGAAGATCTTGATGAACTCCTCCTTTGAGATTGCCTTTTGGTAAACTTTCAACCTATGACCATTCACAAGGAGACAAGTTTGATGCTCATCTATTATTTTGATTTTTACTGCTCCATTACTGAAAACTTTTTCAATCTCATGTGGCCCAAGCCAATGAGTTTGAAACTTTCCTTGAAAATCCTTAAACTTTGAATCAAATAACAGTGCCCAATCTCTCTCTTGAAACCTTTTGTCTTTGATGTACTTGTCATGCCACTTAGCCCTCTGTTGAGGAACTAGACCAGTCCTTTGGAAAGCTTCTTCTCTGATTTCATCGAGTTCATTTAATTGCTCTAGTCTATGCTTTTTAGCTTCTGATAAATCCATCCCCAACTTGACCACCATCTTGAAAGTTTTAACTTGGAACTCTATGTGGAACAGGACTTTCTTCTCATAAACAAGTTCATAGGGTGTATGTCCTATTGTGTTCCTCCATGTAGTTCTATAGGCCTACAAGGCTTCAGGAAGCCTATCTGCCCAATCTCTTCTATGTAGATGCACAGTCTTGGTGAGGATTCCTTCAATCACTTTATTTGTAGACTCCACTTGACCATTTACTTGTGGATGATAGGGAGTGGATTTCCTATGCTTGATCTTGTACTCTTCCATAAGCCTATCCATCATTTTGGATGTGAATTGAGTTCCCTAATCTATCACAATTTCTCTTGGAACACCAAAACGAGTAAAAATATCCTCAAAAAGAAAACTAACTATAGATTTTTCGTTAGCAATAAGTAATGCTCTAGCTTCTACTCATTTGGCGACATAATCAGTGCATAGCAATATATACCTTTTTTGCTTGGATGGAGGATTAATAGGTCCAATAAAGTTTAAAGCCCATTTTTCAAAGGGTTTTATAAGTACCTAAGGTTGTAATGGCATTTCATTTGAGGGGGCAAGTTTCCCTACCCTTTGGCAGCTGTCGCACCTTCTGACATATTCTTTAGCATCTCTGAAGATGGATGGCCAATAATATCCTAAAGAAAGGATTTTATAGGTTGTCCTCTTGTCAGCAATGTGTCCACCACACGGCTCATCATGACATGCTTTGAGAATATCAGGCATTTCATCTTCCTTGACGCACCTTCTGATCATAAGATCTGACCCTATTTTATACAATTCGTTAGTAATCCATGAATATCTTGCACTATTTTGAATAATCTTTCTTTTCTCTCTAGGAAATAAATGTGAAGGTAACTTCCTTATAACCAAGTGATTAGCAACATCTACAAACCAAAGAGTTTGAGTAGTTATTGCAAATAGATATTCGTTAGGAAACGTATCCTCAATCGGAGTCTTCTTTCATATTCTGAATCATGGACAAGAAATCAGCAACTGTGTTTTGTTTTCCAGGTTTGTCTAGCATAGTAATGTTGAATTCTTGCAAAAGTAAAAGCCATCTTGTAACTCTACCATTAGTAATAGGTTTATTCATCAAATATCTAATTGCAAAGTGATTTGTATGAACAAAAGTTTCATAGCCTGTTATATAGTGTCTAAACTTGTTAATTGCATGAATAATAGCTAAGAACTCTTTTCCAGTCACAGTATAATTCAACTCAGTGGGAGTCAAATTTTTACTTGTGTAGTAAATGGCATAAGGAATCAAATCTTTTTGTCCCAATATAACCCCTAGAACTGTATCTAAAGCATCTATAGAAATATGGAAAGGAAGTTTCGAATTTGGTCCTCTTAAGCAAGGTGCTTCAGATATTTTTGCTTTCAAGGTTTCAAATGGTAGTTGGCAATCAGGATTCCACTTGAATTCACAATCTTTTGTAAGCAATTTGAAGAGTGGAGATGCTACTTTGGTGAAGTTTTCTATAAACATTCTATAATATCTTGTAAATCCTTGAAAACTTCTAACATCTTTTTGGCAATTTGGAATTGGCAACTTAGAGATGACTTCAACTTTTGATTTGTCTACGTTAATCCCATCTCCTGAAATGTGATGTCCTAAAACGATACCTTCTGTAAACATCATAAAGCATTTTTCATGGCTTAGTTAAAGGTTTGTTTCTTTACATCTTTCAAATACTTTTTCCAAATTTTCCAAGGCTTCTTCAAATGTGTTACCATAGCCTGTAAAATCATCCATATATACCTCTACACAATCACGTATTAGATCAGAAAAAATTCATAGTACTGCTCTTTGGAATGTAACTGGTGCATTACATAACCCAAAAGGAAGCAATCGGTAGGCAAAAATTCCCCATGGACAAGTAAATGTGGTTTTATCCTAATCTTCGGTTGCTACCTAAATTTCATTATAACCACTAAAACCATCCAAAAATGAGAAATACTTTTTACCTGCTAATGTATCTAATACCTGATCTATAAAGGGCAAAGGAAACTGATATTTCAAGGTTGCTTTATTCAATTCTCTATAATCAATGCACAACTTCCATTTACCATTCTTTTTAGGCACAATGACCAAAGGAGAAACCCATTGGCTATCCCAAATTGGGTAAATGAAGTTTACATTGAGTAGTTTTTGGAATTCCTCTTTTACAGTCTCCCTAAGATTTGGATTCATTCTTCTTTGAGGTTGTCTGATTCGTCTACTATTTTCCACAATATAGATAGTTTTAGTGCCTAGATTTACCTCAGGCTAAAAAAGTAGGATCCAGGGCCAACATCAAACCATGCTCAGCCTGGTAGCTATCCCTACCAGGTTAGGAGAGGGCTCTCTCCGGGTCAATCTCAAAAATTATGATCGATGAGGGCTTGAGATGACTGATAGAAATACTGATATTAGGCAAGGTATAAGAGCAAGAGAGTTTTATTGAATAAAAAGATGATTTGTTGGCTTAGATGGAAAGTTAGATTTTGGTTGCGGGGATTGAGGCTCAGTCTTGCAGAGGTCTCAATGGGGCAAGGTAGGCAATAGCTTTTGGCACTTAAAATTGAGTGAGATGGAAGGAATAGATAGGTGAGGTGTTGAAGAGGGCAAGGGAAATCATGGATCCTCCCAAATAGCTAAAAACATCAAATAACTAAAGCAAACTTCAAGTAGAGCACTGCACTTTCAATGGATTCTACTTACACTCTTGTTTGTTTAGTTCAGAAGAAATAAGATAGATAATTGCATACAATCACATAAAAAAATTCACAATTACAAAGAGCAGAATTGTACCAAGACAAATTTCCACATGAATCCCAAAGAGTGTTGTAAATCCTGATCTCAATTCCTTAGCCAAAATGAAAATATGAGTATACAATGAAGCTCAATGCTTTCTCCAGAGTCCAACCATGCTAATGACTGAAAAACAACATAATATAGACAAACATAGCTCATCCTTGCCTCTAGGGGTCACCCTCACAATTTTAGGGGCTAATCCAACTAATTCTAAACTGAGAACTAGAAACTAGGCAACATAACAGCGTGCCTCTAGAAACAAGGGAACTGATTCATTCAGTTTCAAACAACCTTTAAACTGATGAATCTACCTCTACAAGTGAAAATTTAACATATTTACATCATGATCCATCAATTTTCATCAAATTACATCACAAATTTTCCATTAGGAAAGTAAAAAGTCAAAGTAGGCAAATCTGGGCAAAAAACAAAGCAAAACTTGGTCAAACTGGCAATTTTTCCTCTATGCGTCGCACCTGATTCTCTATGCGTAGTGGCTATTTGAACTCACTTTTGGAGGCCTTCCCGATGTCCAAATGAGCTCTAGGTGTGCTTGCTAGAAGTTTCTGCCTGTCTACTTTCCAACTCTAGTGGAATTTTTCAATTTGGCCTCCATTTGCCCTTCCAAAAGTCCATTCTCCCAACACTGCTTCTTGTGTGTCAAAGTAGGGGCAGTGAGGTCATTTTTTGAGTGTTTTTGACCTTTTTGAGGGCTCAAAACCTGCCCAACTTTCTTGACCATACGTAGTCAAGCATACCTTTTCATGGCAAAATCCAAAGTGCTGAGTTTTTGTGATTTGGAGGCCCATAGCAAGAGCGCGCGCCACGTGGCATAGCGCATAGGGTAGAAAATTCTGTGTTAAAAAGTTCTATTCATAACGCCTTTTTCCAGACCATTTTTGAGGGCCTTCCCGGTGTCCAAATTGCGTGAACAATAGCTCGTTGGAAATATTATTGAGTTTACCATCCAACCCAACTTGAATTTTTCAATTAGGAGTTCATTTTCCCTGTTAAAAGTCAAATCTCCCAAGACTGGTCAAAATGTGCAAAATGAGACTACCTAGAGGTAGAGTGCTATTGCAGTCAACTTTTGAAGGTCTTCCTCAACCCCAAATTGAGCTCATGATAGCTCATTGAAATCTATTTCTGTCTAATTATCATTTGACGCATCAAGCAAGTCATTTGGCCAACCAAGCTAGGATAGATCTTGATTTTCCCAAAGTCACTTCAGAGGTGAATCAATTCTCCTGAGGCAACAGTATTTTTTACATTTCTCTAAAACCATGACACCTGTGTAAAAGTGAAGGAGGTTTTTATTCCTTTGCCTATTGCAAAAAAAAATTTCTCTCATTTTTCCCAAATTCATCTTTTCTTGCTCAAAAATATCATTGAAGTAAAACCTATCCCGATGTGTGGAACGGGTGATTTGTCGAAATGAAGCAAAATGAAGGGGATAAGGGGCTTCTAAATTCTTCGGAAAATTCTTGGAAGTAGGGAGGGATGTTAGGAAGTAGGGGAAAGTGGAATTGCAAATATTGACTGAGGGGAAGGGGTCCAAAATGGCAAAACATAGGCCTAGCCTAGAAAATTGTCAAGTTGTAGCAAGAAACTAGGGTTTGTGCGAAAATGAGGAATTTGAGGGATATCAGTGATGGGAAGTGTTTAATAAGGTACATTAAGGATAGAGTAAGGTGTATGAACATCAGGATACAAATTTTGCTGATGATTTGACCATCCAAGAGAAATTACCTTCAAAACCCAAGAGAGGGAATGAACCTTACCTAGGCACAACTGAAGTATGAACAAGGTGTAAAATGACCCATTGGAACCTGACATGATGATGACAACCCTCTGAATGATGGTACACTCAGTCGAATGGTGACATGAAGCTCTTGGGATAGTCATTAGGGTTTGGGAATTTTTAACTAGGATTTGGGAAAATGGGAATTGGCGATAGGGATGAGTGAATTTAGGGTATGTGAATTTGGGGAATAGGGAAAACAAGGGAAATATGAAATAAGGGAGTGATGAGGTGAGGGGATACTTGGTAGTAAAATAGTTAATACAAAACCCTAGCAACAATCTCCTTTGAAATTTTGAAGAGATAGGGTTTGTTTTCCTTTAAACATTCACCATGCAACAAACAACATCAAACAACCATCAAGTTTGGATGAATAGCAATGGCAAAGGGTCAACCTACATGGACAGGTGACGATCCACATGTTTTGGGTGATTTTGGAGCAACTATTTGAAATTTCAAGCTTGTTGGCTGTGTGCACTGCACATCAAACCCAATGCGCCGCACCAGTACAAAATAACACTGAAAATCATGGCCCTATGCGCCACGCCTCTTGTATGTGCTACGCCTCTCACCCAATGCGTCGTGCCTTTGGATTTGCATAGTTTTGCTTCAAACCTGCTTCCTTTCTCCAGCACGACCTTCTCTTGCTTAATATGTCTTCTTTGAATGCAAATGAGCTCTTTGAACATGACCAATGAGTTATATACAAGAGATTTTAAGTTTTCACTTATCAACAACCCACTTTGTAATGTTTGCATTTGACTTGCTTTTCAAACACTGTTTTTGGGCAATTTGCTTTATTTTTGCCTATGATGAACTGAATTCTTTGATTTTTTGTTTGCCTTGCAGGTGATGGAGCAGCTGAAGCTTGGCAAGGTGACCAGGGTTGCCACTGAAGTGATTTACATACAAGAGAACTGAAATTACATGAATTTATATAACAAAAACCTATAATACTCTTTTTTTCCTCAAAATAAAATACATTTCTGAGCAATTGATTATGAATTTTATTGGTACTGGAAACTCCTCATGCACCTACTGGTTGTTATTGAACCTTTTGAAACCCTTTTTGACAAAACCTTAATGAAACCCTAAACCAAAAAGACAACGAAACCCTGGTAAAGACTTCTACAATCTTTAAGACAAAAAGATGACTGTGTACAATTTTTTATGAAAAAACATGAACCAGAAGTAAATGACATGAGGGAAATTGTAGGAGAAGACACTACCGTCAGATTATCCATGCTCCTAATGGAATGCAACTGACTGAGCGGGACACCTAACATGCAATGTAACAAGAGAATTTGATCTCTAACGGAGGGATGAAGATACCGACACTAACATTGGCTCCAATGGGGATGGTAGCTCCTTGGAGATGCCAAGAACTACAGATCTCTGGGAAAGCAAGCAGTGCCTTTGTCCATTTGGTTATGGAGTCAATAACTTCAAAACACCCAAAAACCAATTACTACGAAACTTTGACTCAAGACTCATAGTTGAATTGACTAATCCAAAACTGAAACAAGACTCTAAAAAGATGAAACTGGACACTCAGCTAAAACTATCCTTAAATTTACTGAAACAAAAAATGACTCAAGACTGACTTAACTAAAACAAGTACTTACAAAGCTTTTAAATGGCAGCAGACCATCAATATTTGAGAACTTCAAATCCTGATGACAACCACCTGCCTACTGATGAAATATGTACAATCATGTGTAGTGAGCCTTCCAATGTAACCAATCCAACAAATGGCTACTCAATGAAATTCTGTTCTCACTTTCTCTGAGCAGGCAGAACAAAGTACATGTAGGAAACTCACAATAACCACTGAAACCAAAGCTTATGATAATGAACCAAGCAACATTTATCTTCTCTAATGCTTGCAAAAGAATGCCAAAGGGATCTTGATAATCCTGAAGCACTATTTTGTCTTGAGATCCAGCAGCAAAAATACAAGTACTCCCTTCATTCTAATCTGAAAGAACCACTGGTTGCTGAGTGATAGGAAAGCATAGAGAAGTATAAGCTTCTGCCATCTAAAGGTTAGCTGTAAATTCCTTGAGCATAAAAAATTCCAGCATATTATCTCTATCAGGCTCATATTCCTCAATTTCATGGTCTAGGTCATTCTTAAATAGAAAACAATCTTCAAGATTATCAAACATGACATCCTTATCATCTTCATGAAAGAAAATATTATCTTTTGGCTGATCTATAAGGTTAATATCAAGAATGTCATCATTTTCAAAAGAAGAAAAAATTTCACCAACACCTTCTTGACCATGTGCACACTGCAGACTTGCATTAGCTTGGGCTGGAACCTAAGCTTTCAAGAGTAGATCTATTTCATCTTTAGACAGAGGAGATAATACTTTCTATTTTGTTTTGCTCAAGTGATTTTTGTCTTCTTGAAATAACATTTCAAAACATGAAAAATCTGAATGATAGTCTTGATCTTCTGAAATTTGGAAACATTGTTGATAATCTTCATATGACATGGCAATCAAACTATCCAAATTATCATTTACCACTGAGTTATCGAAAGAAGATTGTTCACTTACTCAAACAAAGGTTTCATCTTGTTTTTCATGAAATGACTGGATTACCTCCTCATGAAGGCTTGGGTCAGTAACTTTGTCTTCTTCATTCCAGATGATCTCAACAAGAGAGCTCTCCTTCCTAGGATTCAAAACAAGGTACCTAGTCTTCATCATCACAATCTGAATCTAGATCTAAAATAGCTGACTTGACTTTATCACATTCTATAATTGAAACTTGACTTTCGTGCATGCTGTTCTCTTCTATGGACAGATCTGAAATAAAACCTTCTCTTTCATCATCTTCCACCGTACTAAGATCTTGATCCTGCTGCAAATTTTCCTGATCATCTTGATAAGTATCACTCTCTTTATGCTGCTGAAATGGATTTTCATATAGGGCTTCCATGATCTCATCATCCATGAAGTCATCATCTTTATAAAATTTCTCAATACTTTCTATAAAACTATAAACATGTTTGCAACAGTTCTGAACTAAATTTAATGATGGATAAGATTCTTTATACCTTGCAAAGAACATGGCATGAAAATCCTTTAAACAATAAATACAAGCAGGTGGCAAACTTTCATACCAAGATCAGGCTTCACCTTCCAGAGTGGCCATGAATATCTTCATCAAGCAATCTTCAGGAAAATAAACCTTCAACATGGGAATATTTATGTGAAATCTAACCAGATGTAAAGGAACATCCTTCCTATCATCATCTTTAAACATAGGCAAATTCCTTTGCCAATTTACCTTTGGAATTTTATTTGGAAAACCTGGAATGTGATCTCAGCTCATGGGAGCACATTGTCGAGCAAGCAAATCCATTTTTATAACAATGAATTGACCAAGAAATTCTTCAAGCTATTGATTCTTGAAGAGTAGAGTCACCATAAAAATTTGGAACCTTGGGATTCTTCAACATTGGAGTCGCCAGGTGAATGATTTCAGCCTTCCTGTGTCTGACTGTTGTCCACCATCAACAATCAGATCTGAACTTGATTACATTTTACTGAGGAAATTTGCAAGTTAGATGTTTCTGTTTATAAGACTAGACCGGAGATTGACTGAAGTAGCGTTTATCTACTTGCGCTAATGCAAAGCAAAAGCATTTTGAAGGCTACCTGGCTAATCTTCAAGCTTCGTCTGTAGTTTATAAAATAAAGAACACTAACAAACAAACAATCTCTTCCCCAGTATGGTCGCAACTATGTTAGTGCCTAGATTTACCTCAGGCTGAAAAGGTAGGATCTAGCGCCAACATCAAACCACGCTCAGCCTGGTAGCTAGCCCTACCAGGTCAGGAGAGGGCCCTCTCTAGGTCAATCTCAGCAAATTATGATCGATGAGGGCTTGAGATGACTATAGAAATACTGATCTTAGGTTAGGTATAAGTGCAAGAGAGTTTGATTGAATAAAAAGATGATTTGTTGGCTCATATGGAAAGATAGATTTTGGGTTCGGGGATTGAGGCTCAGTCTTGCAGAGGTCTCAATGGGGCAAGGTAGGCAATAGTTTTTGGCACTTAAAATTGAGCGAGATGGAAGGAATAGATAGGTGAGGTGTTGGAGAGGGCAAGGGAAATCATGGATCCTCCCCAAACAGCTGAAAACATCAAATAACTAAAGCAAACTTCAAGTAGAGCACTGCACTTTCAATGGATTCTACTTACACTCTTGTTTGTTTAGTTCAAAAGAAATAAGATAGATAATGGCATACAATCACATAAAAATTTCACAATTACAAAGATAAGCACTGTACCAAGACAAATTGCCACATGAATCCCAAAGAGTGCTGCAAATCCTGGTCTCAATTCCTTAGCCAAAATGAAAATATGAGTACACAATGAAGCTCAATGCTTTCTCCACAGTCCAACCATGATAATGACTGAAAAACAACATAATATAGACAAAAATAGCTCATCCTTGCCTCTAGGGTCGAGCTCACAAGTTTAGGGGCTGATCCAACTGATTCTAAACTGAGAGCTAGAAACTAGGCAACATAACATCATGCCTCTAGAAACAAGGGAACTAATTCATTCAGTTTCAAACAACCTTTAAACTGATGAATTTACCTCTACAAGTGAAAATTTAACATATTTACATAATGATCCATCAATTTTCATCAAATTACATCAGAAATTTTCCATTAGGAAAGTAAAAAAGTCAAACTAGGCAAAGCTGGACGAAAAATAGAGCAAAACTTGGTCAAATTGGCAACTTTTCCATTATGCGCCGCGCCTGATTCTCTATGCGTAGCGCCTGTTTGGACCCACTTGTGGAGGCCTTCCTAATGTCCAAATGAGCTCTGGGCATGCTTGCTAGAAATTTCTGCCTGTTTACTTTCCAACCCAAGTGGAATTTTTCAATTTGGCCTCCATTTCCCCTCCAAAAGTCCATTCTCCCAACATTGCTTCCTATGTATCAAAATAGGGGCAGTGAGGTCATTTTTTGGGGGTTTTTGACCTTTTCGAGGGCTCAAAACCTGCCCAAATTTCTTGGACATAGGTAGGAAAGCATACGTTTTCAATCCAAATCCAAAAGTGCCGGGCATTTGTGATTTGGAGGCCCGTAGCAAAAGCGAGTGCCACATGGTACGACGCATAGGGCAGAAAATTCTGTGTTAAAAATTTCTATGCATAGCGCCTTTTTGCAGACCAGTTTTGAGGGCCTTCCTGGTGTCCAAATTGGGTGAAAAATAGCTCATTGGAAATATTATTGAGTTTAATTTCCAACCCAACTTTAATTTTTCAATTTGGAGTTCATTTTCCCTATCAAAAGTCAAATCTCCCAAGATTGGTCAAAATGTGCAAAATGAGACTGCCTAGAGGAAGAGTGCTGTTGCAGTCAACTTTTGAAGGTTTTCCTCAACATCAAATTGAGCTCATGATAGCTCATTGGAAAGATATTTGTGTCTACTTATCATTTTACTCATCAAGAAAGTCATTTGGCCAACAAAGCTAGGATAAATCTTCATTTTTCCAAAGTCACTTCAGAGGTGCATCAATTCTCCTGAGGCAACTGTATTTTTGACATTTCTCTAAAACCATGACACCTGTGTAAAAAATGAGGGAGGTTTCTCTTCCTTGGCCTATTGTAGACAAAAATATCTCTCAGTTTTCCCAAATTCATATTTTCTTGCTCAGAAAGATCATTGAAGTAAAACCTATCCCGCTGTGTGGAATAGGGGATTTGTCGAAATGAAGCGAAATGAAGGGATAAGGGGCTTCTAAATTCTTCGGAAAATTCTTGGAAGTAGTGAGGGATGTTAGGAAGTATGGAAAAGTTGAATTAAAAATATTGACTGAGGGGAAGGGGTCCAAAAGGGCAAAACACAGGCCTAGCCCAAAAAATTGTCAAGTTGTAGCAAGAAACTAGGTTTTGTGTGAAAATGAGGAATTTGAGGAATATCAGTGATGGGAAGTGTTTAATAAGGTACATTGAGGATAGGGGAAGGTGTATGAACATCAGGATACAAATTTTGCTGATGATTTGACCATCCAAGAGAAATTACCTTCAAAACCCTAGGATAGGGAAATGAACCTTACCTTGGCACAACTGAAGTATGAAAAAGGTGTAAAATGACCCATTGGAACCTTACATGATGATGAAAACCCCTTGAATGATGGTACACTCAACCTAATGGTGACATGAAGCTCTTGGGACAGCCATTAGGGTTTGGGAATTTTTAACTAGGGTTTGGGATAGTTAGGAGTAGGGATTTGGGAAAATGGGAATTGGGGATAGGGATGAGTGAATTTAGGGGTATGTGAATTTGGGGAATAGGGAAAACAAGGGAAATATGAAATAAGGGAGTGATGAGGTGAGGGGATACTTGGTAGCAAAACAATGAATACAAAACCCTAGCAACAATCTCCTTTGAAATTTTGAAGAGATAGGGTTTGTTTTCCTTTAAACATTCACCATGCAACAAACACGATCAAACAACCATCAAATTTGGACGAAGAGCAATGGAAAAGGGTCAACCTACTTGGACAGGTGACAATCCATGCATTTTGGGTGATTTTGGAGCAAGTATTTGAAATTTCGAGCTTGTTGGCTTTGTGCGCCATGCATCAAACCCAATGTGCCGCACCTAGTGTATGCACTGTGCCAGTACAAAATAACACTAAAAATCTCAGCCCTATGTGCCGCGCCTCTCACCCAATGTGCCGCGCCTTTGGATTTGCACAGTTTTGCTTCAAACTTGCTTCCTTTCTCCAACACGACCTTCTCTTGCTTAATATGTCTTCTTTGAATGAAAATGAGCTCTTTGAACATGACCAATGAGTTATATACAAGAGATTTTAAGTTTTCACTTATCAACAACCCACTTTGTAATGTTTGCATTTGACTTGCTTTTCAAACTCTGTTTTTGGGCAGTTTGCTTTATTTTTTCCTGTGATGAACTGAATGCTTTGATTTTTTGTTTGCCTTGCAAGTGATGGAGCAACTGAAGCTTAGCAAGGTGACCAGGGTTGCCACTGAAATGATTTACATACAAGAGAACTGAAATTACATGAATTTATACAACAAAAACCTAGAATACTCTGTTTTTCCTCAAAACAAAGTTTTGAGGAAAAATACATTTCTGAGCAATTGATTATGAATTTTATTGGTACTGGAAACTCCTCATGCATCTGTTGGTTGTTATTGGACCTTTTGAAACCCTTTTTGACAAAATCCTAATGAAACCCTAAACCAAAATGACAACGAAACCCTAGTAAAGACTTCTACAATCTTTAAGACAAAAAGGTGACTGTGTACAATTTTTTATGAAAAAACATGAACCAGTAGGTAAATCACATGAGGGAAACTATAGGAGAAGCCACTATCGTCAGATGATCCATGCTCCTAATGGAATGCAGCTGAATGAGCGGGATACCTAACATGCAATGCAACAAGAGAATTTGATCTTGACAGAGGGATGAAGATACTGACACTAATAGATACGATGGATACAAGTCTTAGGATCAATACCTTTCATATCAGTATATATTCCCATGGAAATACAGCAAAATGTTTTTGTAATATTTTGGCTAGCTCTTCTTGTTGTAGTTTCTCCAAGTTTTTATTTATGTTCAATGTTCTACCTGGAAAAATTTCAATTGTAGAGCTACCAAACTCTTCCATTGAATAGAGGGACATCTACCTAGATGACAAGTATTCAACATTAGATTTTTCCTAGAATTATGTATGATCATATTCTGAAGATGTTTCAAAATTTTGCAATGTTCTCAAATTTGACTATCTTCACTAATTTCTGATATAGTAGAGACAGGCTGAATAACATCTTCATCATCGATCCACTCCTTGTCATCTATTTCTGTGATTGCTTTTGCTGGAGGATACAAAGTAATTTTTTTTGTTGAATTACCATTAGAAATGTACATGTCACTAGATCTACAACTAATAAAAGCATCAGTTGTGGCCAACCAAGGTATTCCTAAGATAAGTGGGTGTCCTCCTAAGGTATTCTTGGGAGTTAAAATCATGAAATCAACAGGATATTCCCAAGAATATAAGGAGACTAAAATGTCTTCTAGCACACCATTTGGTTTGATTACTGATCTATCTGCAAGTTGCAGTAAGGTAGGTGTGTAAAGAACGTTAGGAAGTTTAAGCTGCTCCATAGTCTGTCTACTCATAATGTTTATTGCTGCCCCTAAGTCAATCAATGTGTTTGGAATTTAAATCCCATTTATGTGTCTCTTGACAATCGGACTTCCTAAATCTACATATTTCTGCATGACAATCTTTCCCATCATGATATCTACTATTTGTCCTACCAGGTGAATTCTTTTTGTGTCTCTCGGTTTTATTCCTGGTCTTTTGATGCTCAACTCCTTTATTGTTTTTGCTAGAATAGAAATTTCTCTAATGGCTTGTAACAAAGGAATCTTGATACAAAAATTCTTCAATTCATCTAGGAAGTCATAATTGGGCAACAAGATCTGTTTTTCTACTCCTCTATCAATTTGTAATCTCTCATGAAAAGGAGGTGTAGAAGTAGATGCTGGTTGGTCAATTATAGGAGTTGTGTTTATTGACTCTTTTTATTTTCCTTTTTCCATATTTTGGTTTTGGAGGGATGTCCCCTAAAAACTTTTTATTGACTTTTAGAGAATCCTCCTTAGAAGCATCTTGTTCTTGAATATCTATAGAAGGTTTTTCCTTTTCTAATATCTTACTAGATCTAAGTTGAACATCATTAAGATCTAGAGGAGCAATCATGTAACTAGGAAATTGTTTTCCTTCTACCATATAACCATTATGAAGACTTTTATTATTGGGGTTTGGTAATGGTTGGGCTAGTAGTTGATTTGGTTTTTATTGAAAAGGAAGTAAGAGTTGAGGATTTTGACTTCCTTGTGGAGGTTGTTGTGGAAATGGCAATGAAAGGTGAGGGATTTGATTTGGAAGTTGTGGTTGCTGATTTTGCTACTCATTTTGTGGAGGAGGGTAGCTCTAATAAGATGGAGGATATTGATAATCTTGAGCAAATCTCCCATAAGGATTTTGTACACCTTGTGCCCATGGTTGAGATTAATACTGATTTTTAGGTTGAGGCCAAGGTTGCTGCCAAGAATTCTAGTTTGGTGGGGGTTGAAAATACATTGGACTATTAAATCCTTGATTTTGTTGCCCTTGCCAAGGTCTTCTTGCAACAAAACAGAGAGGTTCTACAAGCCTTGGGACTGTTTCCTCTTGAAAGACAGCCATAAGACTTGGGATTGAAGGACAACCCTTGGTCTCATAATGCTCTGAACAAATCCTACAAGTTTCTACAATTTTCACATCTAAAGGGCATTCCCTTAGAGCATGTTTCTTCGTGCATTTTTGTCAAAAGATGGCTAAAGCATCAACCTTTGTTTTCTATGCATCAGCGTCTTTTTTTTTTCTTGTTTTTTATTTTGAGGGTGTCTACCTGCTCACTAAGGCTCCCTAAAATGTCAATTTTAAACTCATCAAGCATATTGCCAATTTTTGCCCTACTTACAGATCTGGTTGCAGATTTATTTGCTCTAACAAGAGAAGGATCTCTTGTCCTTTCCCAGTTTTAGATTTCCTCCTTGAGAGATGGACACATAATTCTGCTATGTCACTCAATGGAAGTTGAGAGATGTCTCCCTTCCCCATCATGTTAAGAATATCTATCCATTCATCTCTAATGACCTTTAACAAAAGAGCCTTCAAAGTTTCTTCATCTAAATTGTTCATTTTTTCTCTTTTCAAATTGTAGTTGAATCTCTCAAGCAAATCCTCTAAGTTTTCATCTTCCTTTTGTATCATTTTGAACACTTCATCCTTATGATTAGTAGGCATACAATAATCCAAGTATCTATCCAAAAATGTCTATTTCATGTCATTCCAAGTTCTAATGGATTGAGTGACTAACCCCATAAACCATTTCAAAGCAGCCCCTTTTAGTGTTGAAGGGAACAATTTGAGTTTTTGAGAGTCTTCTAGATAGTCATAGGTCCTGCACAAGACTTCAAACTCAAACAAAAATGTTTCATGGTCCTCACTTCTCAACCCATAAAAGTTTGGGAGGATAGATGGTGAGATGCTTTTCATTGTGGTATGTGTTTCCTCATTTACTATAGGGAATCCAAATGAGTTATCTATTTCCATATTTCCTCTACCTCCTCCATTGTTACCTCTACCTCCTCCATTCTCTCCTCTACCTCTCCCTCTACCCCCTCCTCTAAATAGTGGGAATTCTTCATCTTGTTCTTCTTCTTCCATTATAGTTTCTTCAGAGCCCTCTGGCTCTTCTATTAATGGATTATGGGAGATAGTTTCTACTTCTTCCTCTTCACTAGGTATCCCTACTTCCTCAATTACAACAGGCTCCCCTGTAGAGGTGAAAAAGGTCTTCTCTCCTAGGTCTGTTTTAGTAGATAAAGTCGAAGAATCTTCTAACTGAGTTGCTGCCCCTTGAATTCCAAGAATTCTAAGGCTGGGAGTATGAGTCTGGATGGAGATGTATCTTTCCTAACTCTTGGTGGAGTAGGTGGAGTTTTGAAAATCGAACTTCTGCCCCTAGCTATAAATCTACCCCTAGATTCTCTTTCTCTATCCATGTCATTGTTTTGTTTTGTTGTTTTTGATTTTTTTTTATGAATGTAAGAGATAAGGCTACCTATTTACACTTCCCCGCAACGACGCAAAAATGTTCAGTCAATTTACTAAATTTCTACATAAATTATCAATCTGGGTATCGTAAACTGATGAAGTGTAGTGCACTATATGTGCTAGATGACCCTTTCTTACCTCACTATTTTAAGTTTATGTTTTTCATGGGTTTTTTTTTTTTTATTACCTAATGTTCTACAATGTAATTAAAATCTTAATCTACTACTGCTAAGAACCTAGAGAAATTAAGTGAGGGCTAAAAGTGCTTTTAGGCCAAATTTGGAAGTAAAGTTTTTAAACAAGAAGGTGAAAACAGAGCCTCTCTTCTTGCTATTATAGTTGTTTCCAAAACATGAATTGAAAGGACTTTTAAAACTACTATCTAATTAACTACAAAACCAAAGCTTAAATGAAAAAAATGAAATGGCAGTTATCTATGATAAATCAAAAATGAAATACTGGAAATAAAATTACTTCTACTGTCTAGTCTACTTGAAAAATTAAAGCGTAATAGATAGCTGAAGATGGAACTGTAGCTAAACTAAGTGAAAAGTGAAATTGCAATGATTCTATTATGAGGCAAAACTAAATGAAGTATTACTATCACTCAGCTACATAATTTAGGGAGAAGTACCTCCTTATGATAGCAATTTTGAGAGATTTCATTCCTCATCATTTTAAGAAAAGTAAACATGAAAATGCAAGGAAAAACTCAGTCATAAATAAAACATTTCACCACTTAGTTTTAGGATTAACCTTCAACTGAAAGGGTTCTTGGAAATATCCATTTATATCATGAGTTACTAAATTGATAAGAAAATGGCATTGAACTACTTTAACTCTAAAACTAATGAACAACAACTGTAATGAAAGACTCATTCATAAATACAACATTTCACCATTTAGTGTGAGGATTAACCATCAACAAAAGGCTTTTGGAAACATTCATTTATATCATGAGTGACTACACTAATAAGAAAAAGGCATTGAACAGCTTAATTTAAAATCTAGAAATTAAGGAACAGCAGATGAAATAAATCGAATTATGCTACTAACATCAATTTCAAAACTACAGTTAAGAGACTAGAGAGCAATGAAAGCTAAAGGATTATTCTACGCTAGAAGAAAAGTACTCTGAGTTAGTGATGAAATGACACACGCTGCAATATACACAGAGTTAGAAAATGATTATGAACATGATGAAAAACATAGTGAATGTACAATTAAACAAAGAAATACAAATAGAAATAAAATGTACAGAAATAAAATGTACCCTTGACCACGCAGGGGCCCTCTTTAAGGTCTCAGATTATCAACATGGAATCAACACTTCACACACTTCAGGTATCCATTGAAAACAGAGTTATTATATTAAAACAGAGCATTGAGTCTCTCACAATACAAAGTGGAAATTGCACTATTACATAACCAAAAAAACATTAACTTTTTCTGTGTTCTAAACGCTGGTATTTATAGGAAAAATATACAGTTGTTTGAAGAGATAAGTCATCTACAGCAAAACACGTAGATAGGTAATGTATCTGGAAATCTTGTCTTCGGTTGGCTTGAAACATAAATCTTCTAATAATGGCTGTTTGATTTTGTTTTTGCAGGTGGCAAATGACATCCTTGGCTTCAGGAGACTGCCTCGGATCCATTCATGAAGAATTGTACAAAAACAGAGTTCTACTTACTGTAAGTTTCTTCAGTTGACTCTCCTTTGACCAGGGTCCTCCTCATCGATCTTGGCCAAATTGATAGGATACCATCCATGCTCTGACACTTTCTGAGTTACCCATGTGGTCTGTTTCCTCTTTTGACACCTATAACCTACAAAAGCATGGAGATGGTTGTGGAACAGCCAGTTAGCTGCAGAATGTCACTGCATTCCGTAGCTGAAAAACAAAATCCTATTCAAATAACAAACATAAAATTATAACTTGTAAATCACCGAAATGTACTCCTTGAGGCAATGTGCAATGGCTTTTGATGATTAAGCATGCATTTTCATGGAAAAGCAAAGGAAGAAGGATGAGAAAGTTGCTTAAGAAATAGGCAGTTTTGGAACTCAATAGTTAGTAAGCCCAACTTCTTTACAATTGTTTCAGAAATTAATTTTACTTGTGAACCACTATCAAATAAAGTATCAATCTTTTGGTGCTTGGAAATAACTCTAATATGAAAAAACTCATGTCTTTTCCTCTCATTATCTTCATTATCAATAGATTGTGTAGAATTACTTGTAGATGCTTCAAAATTTTTATGTTTTATACCTGTGGTTGTGACTTTTGTTTCATCACCTGAGTCTGACCCCAAGTCTTTCTGAATAGCAGCAATCTTCTTCTTCTTACCACCAAACTTCTTGGTTTTAGCTCCGGATGCAAAGACCAGTAGTGTTCATCATCGTGTCCATCCTTCTTGTAGTGACGGCATGAAGGTTTGTCTTTTTGTACAGCGTTTGCCTTCCTCTCCTTCCATTTCTGCTTCTTCTTTTCCTTGTTTTTTCTTGCAGATGGTTTTGATGATCCCCCAATCTTTGGGTTCACATTCTTGCCTCTAGCCTCTAGATGTGTAGCCTGAACTGATACATCATCTAGGCTAGTGGGATTAAACATGAGAATGGTGTGCCTCAAATAGCTATTCAGACCACCTATATATTGTAGCAAAGTTTCAAGTGAGTCTAGAGAAATGCCTAGAGTTAAAGCTCTTTTTCTAAATTCCTGGGTATAGCTTTGTACACGTTGGCCCTTTAATTGGCAAAGAGTTTTCCAACTCATCATTGCTTGCTACATATAAGCTAGTGGATAGAATTGTTTTTTCCAGGTAGAAAGAATTTTACCATGTCTTTTCAGATCAACTTGTGTCTTGCCTTCCCACCACACTAGTGCAGTTCCTCCAAGGAAAAGGCTAGCCAGCTGAATCTTTCTCATTTCTGAATTAATATTTTGCACCCTACAATATACATCAATCTGTCTAATCTAGTTATCTAGCATTTCTGCATTTAATTCACCATCAGAAATTGGAAAATCAAATTTCACATCTAATTTAATCACAACAATTTTCTTCTTTTTCTTTTCAGGGCTAGTTTTATGTGAAGAAGATGACGAAGATGGTGATGATTGAGTAGATGGTGGAGAATTCCTCTCTTCTTTTCCTTTGCCTTCTGGATGGGCATCTAGAAGAGGTTCTTCTGTTCCTTTGTCTTGTTTGGAGGTTGAAGTACTTTCACCTCGACCTTTCTTAAATTCTCGATACATCTCTTCCACCATGGCTCTCATGGTAATGAAACTATCCATGAACTGAGGTTCTACTCCCAAGGGAATTTCTTTTGCCATTTTCCTCCAAGGATAGACTCTTCCAATTTATGGATTGGCCTCAAAAAAATCTCCTTTTCTCTGTTTGAGCTTTAACCTAGTAAGCATTCAAAAAATCCAGCACAAGCTTGTCTAACCTTAGCAAACCTAAAGCTCTGATACCACTTGATCTGATTATGAACATCTTAGATTACTTTTAAGGTATTACAGACTCATGTGCATGGATTTTCCTATATACTTAGTGCAACGGATCGATAAGATTGTGAATAATATAGACAATTGAGAAGTTAGAGAAACATAAAAGACACACACACATAAACACAACATGTTTAATATGGAGTTCACCCAAAACTCTTGGGCTACGTCTCCCGGTCCAGCCTTCAATGGTGACCTCTCTATTATGTCTTCAAGAGCATAGTTTTACAAAATGTGAGCTCAAATTGAGTCTCAACACAATAGATACAAAACAACAAGAATTTGCTTGAATCTCTCAAGCCTCTCTGAGTACAAAAACTCTCCCTCCCACTCTCTGTTTCTATCTTTTCTCTGTCTCAGCACTGATTTTCCCTATCTTTTGTCTTCTATGGCTTTTAATCCAATCGGTCGTTGTTTGTTCCTTTCCTCTTCTGGGCTCTCTGGCTCCTGGTCTCTGTCTGCTCAAATCCCCCTCTGAGCGTTAGCAATCATTGTTAAATGTCTTCAGGGACGATGGCCACCTGTTCTATGATGGAAGGGACCATCACGCCTTCGAAATCCCAAAAATGGTTGTTCTCTATTTACACAGAGAAATACACAAGAACACGGGAAAAATCCACCAAACTGTCGTTTATCAGACTTCAAAAATCATTAATTTCTGCACTAGAACTCCATTGGATCTGCCTTTATATCGTCATCACATATCCACCATTGATCTGAGTG